>CM072863.1:16227857-17477500 GCA_036937835.1 Pampus argenteus
GGATACCTGCAGGTAGCTGTAACATAAACCTAAAGCTGTATGTTAGAGGATATCTTAAGGAATAAACATATGGCCAAATCCTGCACTTAACAGGATGCGGCGCCCTCGTCGATGTTAACATTCCATATAGAAGTCATCGCCGTCAACTTTTGCCAGGTTGCTGTAAATGTGTCTCAGCTGAGATGTGATTTTTAAGCATAGACTTACACTAGTTTTGGACATGAATCCCAGTGTCAGATGTGACAGACTTGCAGTGCTGTCTTTTTCACAGGTTTGTCACATGATCACGTCCTCATGATCAAAATAGCAACTTTTAAGGACTCGTGTATAGAATAATGCTTCCCCTGAACGACCTTTATCTGGATTTACGCTACTCCCCTAGTGTTGCATGACCTCAAAAACATTCCTAGAAGCATGCATTTAAGATCAAAGAAGAAGCCTCTGAGACAAAAAAGTCTAATTATTACAATAGATATATTTATTTCATATATATATATATATATACAATATATGTATACAGACAGAACACATACAGTACACAAATACGTTTCATCTAAGAATTAAAAAACTTAAAATAATAGTAATGTCTAAGAGAAAGCAAAAGCCTTTCCACAATGTGCAGATCATTGCCATGTTTTTATTTTAATTGTAATAATATTTGTTCTGAGCACTGTTTGTATGTTCTCCTGTTTCAGAGACTGTTCAGAGTGCCAAAGACACACTCTTACTAGACATTTCAAAAGCATTTTCTTTACTGGTGAGTTTTCCAGCAAATCTGACGCTTCACATAGTTTAAAACTGCCTTCTGGGAAACAGTGAGGCAGGACGTTGTTCAAAACTGTATAATCCCTAATTTGAATCTTGTATCGTAATCAGAATAGAAAGAGACTCCTCTGAGAAGTCTTTGATGCCAGAAGCTCAATCTGTCTTTAAAAGTTGGCATCAAATGGGAATTAGGTTCTGATTCTAGGATTACGTCCAGCTAAGATTTTACACCGTTTGCTCAACACTGCCAAGGTAATAGTAAAAGGCAGTAACATCAATATGGGAAGTGATAATTAGCAGCAGTGTAGCAAATATTGGCTAACCTGGGGTCCTCTGACTTCACTCCTGAGTCTCTTGCCTTTATCCGTTTTTTCACAGATGTCTTAGGTAATTATAAAGGTGATGGATTGGGAGAAGGTCTGTAGCACGAATTGTCTGAATGAACTCTGTCACGCCAGGATGTACATCTTTATTCTTAGGGTTTCATTCTGCTCACTACAGTCTTTAACCTGCAGTAGCAAAATGTTTTACGCCATTGCTGCCAGTATGTGCTCAGGATGCCTCGGCCAACTGCCTGACATGACATGAGGCTTCTGAAGTCATCTCTCCGTCCAAATCCGTGTTTGCTTTCATGTGTCTTGAAAGGGTTTTAGAGAAGAAGTAGTTTTACTCTCCCAAGAGTAGCAGAGAGGTGGATAGAGATGTTTAAACGGTCAGTAACCTTCGGTAGGACCAGGTTTAATAGTTGTTTAGCAATATTTACACAATTCTTTGGTGGTGGGGTCTGTGTGGAGCACATAAATGTATGTCTTTTTATTATTTTTTTTATGATAAACACTAGACCTCCACAGTGCAACCAAGATCTTATTTTTAAGTTGAGTATTGATGCAGGAGTGTTGATGCACAGCTATGTAGGAGTTGTGTGTGAGTGTGAGAGAGAGAGATAGAACCACTGAATGTCAGTGTTTTAGCCTGGTTGTACAGCTGCATTTATGCAACAGTAATTTGCATATGTGGAAAAAAAAAAAACACACACACACTCACAGTCTGACCAAAAATATGTGTCTATGCATGCAAATGCATCGAATCTTATGTCTTCATTCTATTTGTTTGGACAGATATTTGTGATAAATGTTACAGGCGTGTAACATGTATCTGCCAAATTCACTGTAGCAACTCATATACTGGAATACACAATGTTGTAGTTGACAATTATTTCTGCTTAAAGCACAAAGACGAGTAGAATCATCCACATCTCTCGACCTGCAGATTTAATCTGTAAAATGTTTTTATTCAGTGGACACAAAGTCAGTTAAAATGATCTTGTCTTGCTTTTATGAGGAGCACCACAGCCTCTGAAAAATATCATCTCTCACCCGCTGAGGGACCCACCAGCAAATCCACTCCATGAAAAGGGTGCCCAGTAAATACACTGAGAAATCTATGCAGAGAATGATTATAAGATGGTAGTTTGGGGGTTAAAAGAAGATACTTAACATTGTGCTTTATCTGGCACCAGTTACATGTTGATCCAGAGAGCTGGCAGCACATTTGAAACAAACCTTCAAGCAAAAGTGACACATTTTGCAATATTTTGTTGCTGTATGTCAAATATTCAGACGCTATGCTGAATGTGAATATGTTCTTTCTGACCTTGTGGGTTTGTTTGATCTGCAGTGTCAGCTCTTTGCGACAGGGCTCCTGCATAAAAAGAGATAAAACTCATACATACGTGAAACAAGATGATCAATATGCAATTTGTGTGCTTGTGTGTGTGTGTTTGAGAAAGACTGTCTCTTTCCGTTTGACCCCAGAGCCTGATAGTGTGGCATCCACTGAAACAATATGTACAGTTGTTCACCCCCCACCCCCCAATATCATAGAGGCCTGAAAACATCCATCAACATGGGTACAGTGGATAATGGATTTTCTTTCTATGAAATGAAATGTGAGAGAATAATGTAAATAATAACCAATGGATGATGGAGCAAAAACCATGTACTATATACTGTATGTGAAGTCTGGATTTAAAAAGTAGTATTATCTGCACTTTACAAGACAAAAAGGACAATCTATGGACAAGAAAACGTGAAATTAAAATGCATATAATCCTTACAAATGATCATAACCCTGACAAAGTAAAAATCAATAATGAAGCCAATAATAATTCAACTGAAATTGTGTTTATTGTGTATTACTTTTTTTTTTTTTTTAATATGGGAGAAGTACCGTCTGCAAATGAAATGTGTGCAAGGTATTTTTTAAAATGTTTATCATTGCTGTTTCTTCCTTACTTCACATTGTTCACAAGGTGTTTAGTCTGCAAATGATTTGAGGACTAATTTTAGCCCAACAGGCATCTGCGCTGCTACAAAATGCCATGAATCGATCAAAGGTCTCTTTGTTGTTATTCTTAGGATATTCTGCGTCTTTGTAGCCACGGGCAGTGTGGAGGACATTTTTAAATGCCTTCTGGTATCTTCAGCTCCCTCCTCCCTTTAAGTGCATGGTATATGCTCCCTGCAGTTTGAAAGAGAGGGCAGGGTGTTCTATTAATAGCCTTTTTGTTGGAGAAGGAGATAGAAAGAGGAGGAGGAGGAAGAACGTGAGCTGAGGAGGAGACGGAGAGAAAGGTGCAAAGGAGATGGAGAAGGAAAGATCCTTATAGAAATCCTTCACTGGTGACTTTCCATGGCACTATTACGACAACCATGTTTAACAGTCGAAAAGAATGAAGCTAATGTCTGTTTGACAAATGCTGATGAGCTAGTTTGATTCACATCCATATTCTGCAGTTTGAGATGATATAAGCAGATGTACATATATCTATTTTGAGGTGAGGTGTAGTTGCTTGAATGTTCCTCTTTTCATTTGCAGCAATCCTCACCTGTCACATCCACACCTGAGAGTGTTTATATCTGCTGCCTTGTCCTACGCTACCTGCTATCTTTGGTCTGCTTGTGGTTTAACTACAGGTCTGCATTGCGAGCGGGGAACACTCGAGCCTCGGTGCTGTAGCTACATCTCTGCTGTAGTCATTAGTCTTGCTTTGATCCAGCGATGCAGTGCAGCACTCTGCAGCTCGCTCTGCTGAAACCAGGGCAAACAGGGAGAGGCTGGACGGAGCAGCGACACGGCCAGCGGGAACACAGGCCTGCTGCAGGTGGCTGCTGCTGCCACCACAGTATTGTTGTCAGGGAGGTGTGTGTGTGTGTGTGTGTGTGTGTGTGTGTGTGTGTGTTTGTCAGGGATGGTAGCATGCCCACAGGAGCAGTCATACTGGTTTGCACTGTGCTTACCAGCTTGTAATTAGGGGACTAGCGCTGTGGGACTTGCTACTAATCCAACAGGGCTGCCCTGGCAGCAGACCACACCCCGTTATTAGGAGGTATTCAGCTTTACACTCATTAACTTCTGCCCTGATAACAGTCGGTGAGGGTTTTCTGTCCTCACCTGAAAAGCACTGAGATTTCAGATGTTCCACAAAAGGTGGAGTTTGGATAGTTGCTTATTTTAGCACAGCAGTGGCTGTTTGACTTGGAGTGTAGATGATGTTTAGATTTACTTGGAGGCTTGTTTGTTCAGTAATAAGGAAAAAGAAGAAGAAAGCATCGCTGCCCCCTAGGGGTGTTGGTGCATAAATGACACAATGCTTGTGCCTCAGTCTCTTTATGGACACTGAGTCAGACTAAGAAAGCTTGAAATAAAAGCTGTGGAGATATTCTACATTAATGCTCTGCAGGTTTTCATTATTCAGTCTAATTCTGTCTCTTTTAGTGGTGAGATAAATGGCAGCAGTGTTGGGTTTCCAGACACAACAGGACATATGTGTCTACCACCCCTACTCCCTCCAGAGTCATATGGAAGATCAATACTCTCATATTGTGTGATGGCCCCATTGAGTAGGTATGAGAGCATACACACATTCTGCTCCACCCCTCTGGGTGTGACAAATGGGCCGGGTTAAGGTCAGCCAACCATGCATCCCATCTCGCAGGGGACAGTGAACCTGTCAGAGCACACGTCATAACCAACGGACAGATGCTCCCGTGCTCATAAGCACACACAAAACCAGGAGACATTAAGTAATATGAAAGAGCCGACCAATACGAAAATCCTCTTTTACATAATAACACCGTATGCTGAATAAACAAACGGGGGAGAGGTCACAGGGAAAACGGTGATTATCAGGCTGCAGGACTTGATAAGCTTCACTACCAGGTGTCAGTGTGGTATTTGTACAGTACGTAGCGCCCCTTTTGACCTGGGATGTGGAAGGACTGATAAACACTGAGCACCATCCTAGTGGTGTTTTAATCTGAGTAATGGAAGTGGGTTGGCAATCCTGTGTCATCTGAGAAGACGACATATGGAATCCAAATGAAGCGCGTTCATGTTTAGGAGCCCCGAGCTGTTTTGTGTCTCAAGGTTAGAGAGTTAGTCTGAAGAGTGGCAAGATTTATGAATGAAAGGACAACAACACAGCAGCAAAACCCAGTGAGCTGAGTATGTTGGAAATGTGCTAACACGGAGCAGGTTGCTGTTAACATGCGGTACCTTATTTCTAATAAGTCACTATATAAGAGACTGTAAATGGTTTCATGGTTAATAACACACTTACTGAGGGTGAATACGTCGGTTATAAGCCATTGAGAGTAACTTTTAGGTTACAGCTTGTGAAAAATCCCTTTTGCTGGTATTTATCCCTTTTGATTTCTCTTTTTAGGATAATTCTTTACTTCATTAAGTAGACACTTAAGACAAAACTTCCAACACATCTTCTCATTTACTTGAATGAGACAGTGTCCAAACCTTTGACTTGTACTGTATGTAGACAGTTTATTATCTGAAAAAACTGAAAAAGAATTCAACAAATCGAAGGAATATTTCGGGGACATTTTGGGGATTACATATTCTTTGTCAGATATCACTCTCAATGGGGGAAACTGCTAGCTTGCTGAAGTTTCTGTTTATTGTCACATTCCAAGACTTCTAATAGTTTGGCACATAATTCCTTTAAAACAATGTGACGTTATTATACTTTTACACATTCTCTGTACAGATTAAATATAACGTGAATTAATGAGTGCTATAGATGGTGGCAGGCTACCTTTGGAGAGAGCCATGCTAGCTATTTCCAGTCTTTATGTTAAGATACGATAACTGTCTGCTGGCAGTAGCTTCATAGTTTGCATACAAACATCAGATTGGTCTTGATTTATTATTTCTAACTCTCGGCATGAAAGTGAATAAGTGCATTTACCCAAATTAGCTTATTCCTTTTAACTTTCACAACCTGTCAATGAATTAGAGATCAGAAGGATTTATCTTGTAAATATCCTGCCTAGTTAGTGAGCTCTGGCCGAGAGTACAGTACCTTAAAATATGGAATAAAAACACCACACAACATTAAGTGAACATGAACAGTCATAAATACTGTAGAGGAAAGTAAGTGAATGTTTATGAAAGCTGGAAAGAGAAGGAAAAAGCCACTGAAAGCATTTCAGAAAACACTTTACGTTGTTGTCAGCGCTGCATTGTTTGTATTTACAGTAACAGTTTCCAGTGCGATGGTGTAGAGATACATGTAGGGTAAAGTCACTCTATTTTTTTCAAACTGTGCAAACACTGACCCTGTCACCCAACTTGTGTGTCATAACAAGCTAAAACCAGTCCAGTAAATCTTCGATCGAGATCATTTCTTTTATCTTGATCACTTGACTTAACTGCATCCCTGCTGCTGGCTGCACCTCATGGAGGCCACTTCCAACATGACAACCAGGGAAAGAATGTCAGAGGCTTTAAATATCCTGTGCGAGTTAATATTTTATCAACATCTCGGTCCCAAACCCCATCCCCCCCCTTTCACATCCCATTTCCAACCCTGAGATTGTGCACAGAGCAGTAGTGGCAAAGCTGTAATGTCTTCATTGCACTGCATTTTGTTTAGACCTACAGCTCTTTTTAACCTCAAACCTCATGTATGTATGTACCTCATTATTTATGTAACACAAAATTGATGCTCTTATCACAGCAGATATAAAAGACCATCTTATCAGAACACGAAGAAAGGAATCGTTTGGAGAAAATTGAATTTTGATGAAACAAGGACATTCAAATGTGCTTGATAAGCAGTCCAATCTAGTGTCACAAACAGAGAATCGGCTCAGCAGTAGAAGGAAGGCAGCGTCTCTGTATGTGGGGGGTTATGGTGAATGATTCCTACTGCGTTCACAGAGCTTTTTCATTATGTATGCACTGATCTCTTGATGAAGAGATGTCCTTTTGCTTCAAACAAAACGCTGTCATCACTTCACGCTTGTGTTCCTTTACCTAAATACACTATAAGACTGAAGTCTACTTGTGTTAGGTGTGTCCAATCCAATATGGGTTTAGAGCCTGCATTAGTAGCCCTGTAAAAGCATGTACCGTAAAGGTAAATCTGGTTTATTACAACTTAGCCTTGTTTTTGTTGTTTTCTCCATAATTGCAATTGGTAATAATAATAATAATAATAACATTGTTGAAATTAGGTTTTTACCCAACATTTTTAATGGGGAAAATGGCAATAAAAGTGAGGGGCACACATTTTGAAGGAAACATAATGCTGCTCAAATTTTCTGTCAACGTAATGTGAGAGTCACAAGTCACAAAAGTCTGATACCAAACGTATTAGTAAAATGTTCAGTGGCAATGTTCATTTGTCAGTATTGCAATACAATATCTGAGGGTAGTAACTCAATATTTAATTTTTATTGTTATGTTTAGGCACTGCCTGTTCTTGGCTATGGTCAGGGAAAGATCACGGTACACAAATAAGCCTGCAGTGACTTGAAACAAACATGTCGATTAACATATAATCAAAACCACGATCTATCACAAAAGAAAAAGAGCTTTTGTTGCCTAAACAATCGGTTATGTCTGTCAAGCATTTGTGAGTATTTTAGTGCAATAATGACCAAATCCAGCTGACAAGAAGTGGTTTTGATTTTTGTCGGGGTCCTGATCTGACAAAGTATTCACTGTACTGGCTGGCCCAAAAATAAAACGGTAAAAAGTGAATGTGTATATGTATCATATGTGTAAGAGGAGCTGGTTGCTGGCTGGCTTAATGGGGTTCCTGGGTGGAGTGTCCATGTCAGGTGCAGGAGGAGAGACAGTGAGGGCGGTTTAGCAGCTCGCCTTTATTTATTATTCATGATTGATCAAAGAGAGTGATCCACTAGAAATCTCACACAGATGAAAAACGACTTAACACAGTAGAAGAAATGATGTTTTACCATGTACGCTGTTCCTACTTTTATAGATTTTCCACACAGTGGGGTGAAATAGTATTTCAAACACAGAATAGAGGAAACATGTTGTTCTGTGATTTATACAGGAACACAATGCGTTTATCAATAAAATCCCATTAGCCCACTATACTACTACTATCACTTCTGCTATCTTAAACATTTATAGCCTGTGTATTCTCCCGTAGCGGTAATCCATGCGGCCACACCGCAGCAACGGCGGCCAACAAGAAGACACCCAGTGTGCAGAGTTGAATACCTGTCCGTCTGTCCCCAGTAACATGGCTGTAAGCAGGGCTTTTCAGCACCTCTGTGACACGGACGCCCGGGTATCTGATTCCTGCACATACCACATACATGGAGGCTAAACAAGGGAACCAGAGAACTCACGAGGAGGCAACACACGGCTTTGGTGCAGAAATATTTTATAAGCCAGTAAGAAACAGAGAACATATTAGCAGCAGGGAATCCCATAGTGGATATGGTGTAGGTTTGTAAAGCTGCAATCCTGTGATAAGGCCTACTGTATATTGGCCTTGAATGAGTAGGGACTGCATTATGTGGAATATATATATATATATATATATATATATATATATATATAGTGTTAATTATCTTTATTAGGGATAAAATGATTAGTAGTTTACTATATTTATTTAGGGGCAGTGCAATAAGCTGAAAAAGAATTGGCATATTATAAAGCAAACATGTGACCCATCATTATGGCTTAAGTCTTCAGACTCAGATTGCTGATGGTAAGTAGCTCTAATGAAATGTAAATTATTAGGAGTAATGTAGATATTGATTCTAGAAAGAAATGTAAAGTATAGTTAAGGTTATAAAACAAAATGATTTTATCCCAACTGGGTTTCTCGGTTTATTTCCAGATGATAGTTATGTTATTAACCTGAGCTGTTCTTATATAAAATGTATATATTCAGTCTATCAAGTGAACAAGAGAGAGGGCAGAATGGTGAACACACAGATTGGCATGTGACCATTGAATCCTACGCACGAGTGTGAAATATGATCGTGAGCACCTGGCAGGCAGGCAGACGGGTTCAGGACTTTAAAAGCAATAAGAAAAATGAGCCCTGCGATGCACAAACACAAGTTTCTGGCCTGTTAAGCTGACGGGGGTCAAACAGACAGACAGGTGAAGGGAACATGCTTCTGTTCATAAATAACAGAGTTTAGAGGCTTCGAGTCACATATGTTTTGTAATGGCTCTACGTTGCTGCACTATTAGATTATGCTCTAAGAACAGTTAATTTAAGAAAACTAAAATAACACAATGTGGACAGGGAGCAAACCGGGAGGATTTGTTTATTTGTGTGTTACTCAGACTTACTGAATCGATTCAAGCTATGTTGTTGTTGTTGTTGGAAACATCTGTCTTGTTTATTTAACTGTAACTGCCCTGCCTTCTGTCAAAACATCACGCTTCAGAGAGATTTAGCATCGCTCCTTAAGACTCAGAGCCAGTGCCTGGCTGGATACTTAATCTAAGAAGATACGCAAGTGAGTTTAGACGAGCTTCTTTCACCACCGGATAACAAGGTAACCTCAATTTAATGTTTTTAATTTGACTAGTATTATAAAAATATAAATGCTGTTGATTGTTGAGTTTTGTATTCATGGGGATAGTGGTTTTCATTGCTTACACCTTGCTGTTTTTTTGCTCTTACTATCATAGATGAATGTTTTAAAATGCAGCTGTGTTTCACATGCATGAATCTTACCGTTATAATATTTTGTACACTACAACAGGCCATATGGAGCCATGAGGAGGAGGCTCCGTGTAACTCAGGAGGCTTTGGATGAGCTCAGAGCGCCTGCAGCCATGGAACCTCCCTGTCCAACGGTGAGCCATGTTGATGTCAGAATAGTGGGTGGCGTGTGGCTTTTGGCCTTCCTGCGTTGTTGTTGTTGGAAGATATTTCTCCCCCCTTGTGTGTGTGTGTGTGTGTGTGTGTGTGTGTGTGTGTGTGTGTGAGATAATGCTTTGAAGGAATCTACAGCAGTGTTATAAACTTATAGCCAGAGGCCAGAGAAACAAATAACACCGGTCAGTGGCTGTTTACAAAAGAAAGTGTAATTTAATCAGTGACTTTAAATCACTGGGGATTGTAGTGTTAAATGTTGTGGTTAACTGTGATTGGTTTGCTGTGAACACCCGCCTCCTCCCCTACTGTGACGAGTCCAAAGAGTCATCCAAGATTAGCACTTGTCTTTTGATTAGTGGTGCTGGAAACAATCCAGACATTTCAATTAAGTCTGTAGTATTTAGTCCACACTGTTCATCTATGAGGGTGATTCTCCAGGCTCATCTCCTGTGTTGCATAATCTCCTTAGTGGAGTAGCAGCCCTCACAGTCAGCACAGGCGTCTCTATCAGCTATCAGCCAAACCAAAGTGTGCACCCACAGAGGACAGGAAAAGTATTCTGACAGGTCAACACTAGAAGGCAGTTTTCATATTGATCTGCTGAAGAGGGAAAGTTTCTCACTGCTCACCTTAAGGTTTTTTTTTTAACTTGTGTAAAGTTGAAATGTTCACTGCATGTATACTGAGAATGGAAGTAAAAGACATCTTGCAAATCAGCCATTTTCAATGAGAAAGAAGGAGTATATGTAATTTTAAGAATACTTAACTTTGTAATGGGAATTTTTATGAAGAAACCATATTAGACACACATTATTATTTAAAACTGAATATTTTTATGTCATAAAACATGTCTGGTGGGAATTTTTAAAGGATTCCCAGGATTTAAAGTAGATTCACAAGTTTTCAAGTCTGTTCCAAAACAACAGACCAAATGAAATGAATTAAATGTTTTTCTTGTTATAATCATTCCTCCTATTCATACTGGCCATAAGAAGAAACCTTCATGATGCACTTACAATCTAAGTAATAGTGGACAAAATCCACAGTCCTCCTTCTAAGCAAACACATATTGAAAAGTTTATTTAAAGCTAGTGTTCTTCTTCTTCTTCTTCATCTTCATCTTTTTCTTCTTCTTCGTCATCTTTTTCTTTTTCTAATTCTTCATCTTCTATATCATCATCTTCATCTTCATCTTCTTCATCTTCTTCTTCATCTTCTTCTTCATCTTCTTCATCATCTTCTTCATCTTCTTCGTCATCTTCTTCATCTTCTTCTTATTATTATTCATCATCTTCATCCTCATTTTCATCTTCGTTCATTATTATCAATAGTTTGCTTCACAAAAGATTAAAAATACACATAGAAAGACAGATGCAAAATGAGTATATAGAAAACAAGAACAAGAAACAAGAACGTTAAAAGTAGCAAGTTAAAAAATAAATAAACAAATAAATAAATAAATAAAGTATTGCTGCGGATGAGATAAAATATAGTAAATGCTTCTTGGTAAATGCATGTTTCATTTTAAATCTATTAAAAACCTTCTAGTATATTTTTGATGACAAATATATAGTAATAGTAATATATTAGTGCTTAAAATCTCTTGTAACCCTGTTTACGAATGAACCCAGAAGGGATCCCAAACGTGAGGTTGAGAAAAGCATCTCTACTGAAGGCTACTGACACTATTTGCACCTTTATCTGACCTAACACTACATTTTGAGCTATATAGTGATAGATATACTGTTGCTGTCGATGCCCTTGTATGCTCCTGACCCAACCTTGTATGTTATTTGCAATGAGAAGAACCTCTGCCTCAATATATAGGATTACTAGACTGGAATAACCATCTGCCTTTACAACCACTATAAGATTACTAGGCTGGAATATCTAATCCTTGCTACCTGACATGCACTTTGAAATCCTGTCACCCTCAATGGATATAGCATATGGGCTTTTCAGATACAATTACTCAGATCATGTGCACTTGATGAGTAGCCCACAGCTTTTGTTACTTTGTCATTTCCAACCCAGCTGGCATCTACATAGTTTGAAATAAATATCCATGTACGTTAATTTAGTTAATTTCTGGATCACATCTTGAGCAAAAAAAAAAGAAGAAGAAGAAGAAAATAAGAGCAATACAGCAAAACACACATTTATGTTTTCTCAACAGAAGTTGCTATTCCTATCAGGAATCCATGGTTCAAAGTCAAACCCTATAAATGTGTACAGTAGGTGTTTATACCTGTGCTGCGTCAGTATAGTTCACACACAAGCATGCTGATAGAGAAGTTGCTTTGTCAACACAGTCTGTTAACGGGTAAGGTGACAGTGTCATCGGGGGGGAGGGATGGATGATGGATCAAGGGCTGCATGGAAGGACAGAGGGAGGGGGCGGTATCCCTTTGTTACCCTTTCAGGACTCCTGAGACAAGTTACACTGCAGTGGCTGCAGTCCACCTCATGTAGCTCATATCTCACCTGTTTACCTCCCCTTTCTCACTTTTACTGACACAAATCGTTTTACAGGGGAATGAATTGATTATTTACCCTCTCAGTCCGGCTCTGACAGTCTACGGTCCATCTTCCTGTCTCTCTCTGCCTGTAGTGAATTCTAATATGAAGTGTGTAAGTGACAGGTCGTTCCTCGACTGACTGCATTCTCAATGACATGTGCAGGACATTTGCAGAGTCCCACAAGAGGAAGATCCTTGTATATCCAGGATGTTGAGTCAGCTGACTGATGTTTGTGTGTGTGTGTGTGTGCACGCACATGCTTATCCCCGTCTCCCTATACCGTGTTACTGTATGTGCATTCATATGTGACGTCTATATTTATAGATGCACATGTGTATAATGTTCCCATGAGCACACATAATGAGAATTCCTAGAGGTGATGATGTATAGCTAAGCGTCAACTGTAAAGTCCGAAAACAGTTTTCTATGACCTTGAAGCCATGTGCCCGAGGCTGCAGTGGTGCTGCTCACACCGCAATGTTACAAGGGACCAGCAGACAGCCAACTCCTGGCTGCAGCAGAACCAGAGTGAGATGAGGGAATGATTTCTGACTGTAGGCAAATAGTTCTCTATCAGGTAACACAATATTCAACCTATGTTGCCAAATTGGCCGCCCTTCTTAAAAAGTACAAGATTAACTTTGGTTAAAGTTCTCTCTCTCTACGAGTGAATTATTTGCTTTAATTAGGTTTGTCACATTTTTTCAAAGCCACAGAGCTACTTTATAAATCTGACAAACCCTCTACTGCTGGCTTGCTTGGTCTGGCGGGAACAACAGAAGGATTGATTTGGAAAAGGTCTGTTTTTACTCTTTCTCAAACTATTAAACCTAAATCTATACTGAACACCTCAAGGTGAAATGTGCCTAAAATAAATCACCCCTGTGAAAAATTCCAGTACTTACTGTATCAGTGAAATTGATTGCAGTGTACTGACTAATTCTTGTTTTTGTTTTTCAAAGTGGGACTGGTATTTTAAGATTTCAGTAGGCATTTGGAAAACATCTGTGACACTTAATATGGCTTCATTGAATACTGATATGAGATGAAATAACGGCATTTAACACTGAGGATGTAAACACGAGAAAGCTGAAACCGCTGGGCAGATGTGCACTGCTGTAGGTATTGAGAGCTATGACAAGGGGGAGAATACAGTAATCCCCAAGGTAAGGGTGGATTAGATGATCCTGAATGTGGATGCTTACTCTGCAGGAAAGAGGGGAAAGAGTGTGTCCCTCTCTCCCTTTGCCACGTCAAACAGTGATTGGCTCCTGCAGAGTAAATCACCTATCAGAGAGCTACCTACACGTCCTCACTTATCCCGCTGACAGAGGAGGGAGCAGGGACAACAAAGCCAGGTGACCCCCACATTCAAAATACAGTGAGTTGCCTGCATATGTTTGTGTCTGGCTGTTTGTGTGAACGCATGTGTACGTTTGTGTGTGTGTGTGGGTGGGTGTGGGTACCTTTGGCATCTCTGGTTTCTTATAGGGTGTCAAATTACCCAATGGGAGCTTTAATAGAGCTAGAGACACTCTTGATTGTGAGTCTGGATGAGGGAGAGGGTGAAGGGAGGAAGGGGGAGCAGAGCGGAGCTGCCAGGCAGGGTAGAGAGGGTACGACCACTTCTGCAGAGCTGAAGAGACGGGTGAGTGCTGCAGACATCTGCACACAGCTGGATATAAACTTTTTTTTTTTTTATTCACTGTATATCGGCATGTGTTTGTGAGCGCTTTGAGGTTACGATCTGATTACGGTAATGATATCACTGGATATGTTGTGGCTTTCAATGTCAGGTCAGTGTGAGAAGTTATTTAAGGAGCACTCTTAGATAAAAAGGACTAGCTTTCAATTACAGTGCCTAAGATGCAAAAATGTGGACTTAACGACACTTTTCAGTTCTATGCATCTTCATCTGTCTTTTCTCTTGTACTTACTAACCCCCTCTTTGCGGACACGACACCATCGATACGCACAGGCCCAATCATGATGTCCTTGCATAAGAATATTTAATTCCATATCCTGGACTGTTACGTTATCTGCTACAATGCAAGTGGAAATAGAGCCAGATGAGACTCACTGAGTGCGCAATGCCCTCGGTGTCAAATGGACACAGAGGTTACAACTTAAACGTGTCAGGATTTGGTTACCTGTCTGAACCAGGCTAATGGAATGATAAACAGCTACATATTGATAAAGTAAACGTGATGCTGATGGACTAGAGGTTAGGCTGGATTAGGCAAGTCTGCAGTTAGAGATGGATGTTTTGTTGAAATATTTAAATGTGTTTCTGTTTTGAAGAGCTTCTGCCTTTGGTTGTAAGTGAAAGCTCAGAAATTTTCCACAAGGAACTGAAACATGTTCAGTTTTGTAGCACATGATCAGCAATAATGCCCCATACCTCATGTAAGCACTTTCACAGCCAAACCTGCCGAGTTTGTGCTTTCGTTTAGGGCATGAGAGAGAATTGAGGGGTAAAAAATAACACTTCAAGCACACTATCAGATGGCAGATCCTCTGCTGATGCAAACAGGAGCTGACAGAAAAATCTCTTTAGCAACAAAACCCATATTGCACCATTTAACAACATATAACACAACTTTACTTTGTTTTCCTTCCCTCTTTTACAGATCAAAAAGTAGTGTACAGCTGCCTGAATGATAACCAGGAGGAGAGAGGCCCCGCCAGGATTCAGCGTGGCACTGGTTGTGGTGTCCCCTCTGTCTCCTGTACCCAAACCAGGCTGATAGACAGGGCTGTGGTTAGCAACAAGGATGGCGATGGAGGTGCCGCTGGTTAATTTTGAGAACATGGATGATGTCGGCATCAACCTGGGTGACCCAAGTGACTCTGGGTACCCGACCTCACCCCCCTCAGAGGCCCCGGATCAGAATCTTTTAACCCACCGCCTGACGTCTCCTCATCAGTCGCCGCACAGAGGACGACGTGGGCATCAGTCTGGTCAAGAGGGGTTGTCACCATCCACTCCCCTGACTCTGACCACTAAAGCGAATTCCAGCAGCAGCAGTTTAATCTCTAATCTGAAGCTCCTGATCAACAGCGAATCTCCCACTGACAGCGTCTTCAGTAAGATGGCAAAGGATTGCTATGACAATGAAGATTTGTTTGAAAAGCACTGCATGGAAGAAAAAGACGAGAAGGTTGTCATCAACATTTCAGGCCTGATGTTCGAGACCCAGCTCAGCACCCTGAATAGGTTTCCTGAGACGCTGCTTGGTGACCCCATGAAGAGAATAAGCTACTTCGACCCAATGAGAAACGAGTACTTTTTCGACAGAAACCGCCCGTCCTTTGATGGTATTCTGTACTACTATCAGTCAGGCGGGAGAATCCGCAGACCAGCCAATGTTCCCTTAGATGTTTTTGCAAATGAAATCGTTTTCTATGAGTTGGGTCATGAAGCGATGGAGCAGTTCCGTGAAGATGAAGGGTTTATCAAAGAGCCAGAGGTCCTTTTGCCCACCAACGAACTCCAACGACAGTTCTGGCTCCTGTTTGAATACCCAGAGAGCTCCAGTGCAGCCAAATCTGTAGCTTTGGTTTCTGTGTTTGTCATCGTCATTTCCATCTTCATCTTCTGCCTAGAGACTCTGCCAGAGTTCAGGGAGGACAGTGACTTTCCCCCAGGCGTAACCCAAATCATCAATGGAACCCAAGACAGTTCTCATCCTGCTGCAAAAGACTTGATGGCGTATGTCACAGACCCATTTTTTATTGTGGAGACTATTTGCATTATTTGGTTCTGCTTTGAAGTTGGTGTCCGCTTTGTGGTCTGCCCCAGCAAAAGTGACTTCTTCAATAACATCATGAACATCATTGACATAGTCTCTATAATTCCCTACTTTGTAACCCTGGGAACAGAGCTAGCTACGACCCCTGATGATGATATGAACTCTGGTCAGAACATGTCCCTAGCAATCCTAAGGATCATCCGACTGGTGAGAGTTTTTAGAATTTTCAAGCTCTCCCGACACTCGAAGGGGCTTCAGATCTTGGGGCAGACCTTGAAAGCCAGTATGCGGGAACTTGGGCTGCTCATCTTTTTCCTTTTTATAGGAGTCATCCTATTCTCAAGTGCCATCTACTTTGCAGAAGTGGATGAGCCCCAGACACAGTTTGTTAGCATCCCTGACGGCTTCTGGTGGGCTGTGGTGACGATGACCACTGTGGGATACGGAGACATGTGCCCCATCACAATGGGAGGCAAAATGGTCGGCACTCTCTGTGCCATTGCTGGTGTCCTGACCATTGCCTTACCTGTCCCTGTCATTGTTTCCAACTTTAACTATTTTTACCACCGTGAGACCGAGCAGGAGGAGAAACAAGTGATGGATGCAGCAGCAGAGGCTGCCCAGAAAATGTCAGCTGTAAACAAGTATGGAAGCACACCTTCGCTAAACAAAAGTAACAGCAACTGGCAGAATGAGAAAAACGGCATGCACTGATGGAGCAAACTACAGCATTTTATATCAAGGGCATGCATCAACACACAGATAAACCAAACATATCCTGTAGTGAGAGACAGTGGGTGATATCTTGCTCACTATTTTGTACTCCAAACATGGAAACATTTGTGCATATTATTACAGTATTAAGAGGCACTGTGTGGTGAGACAGCCTTTACACAAGTTGCTGTCTGTCTGCTTGTGGATGTGTCAAAGTGCAATTAACACAACTCAGCAACCATTATGTCAGTTAACTTTGTTGGGAAGTACTGAAAACTAACTGTGATGGCTCTCACCTTGAAAATATTGATGGTTAGAGTAAATATAGATGTGAAATGCAAAGTAAGTTGTAAATCTAACCGTCCGTTAACTGTCTGTTAACTGCAGTCTGTGACTTTATGTTACTTCACAGTTCCATGTTAGTCTACACTGTCATATTCGACAAAACTGAGATAGAACTTGGCATGACTTTCAAGGGCGAGTGAATGTATCCAGTGTAACGCAGGATGACTGCAGCGCACACATTGTCTTATCAGCGAATCTATAGTTGTGAATGCTCAGCCAGCAGCACTTCCATAAGACGCAGCGTAACAATATCTGTGTGATGAATAGTTGGCCCGTTTGCACGTCTGCTATTAGTGTTGTAGAAGGGCTGCAAAATATAAATCAAACCGTGGGAATCACTCACATTGACTATATAACTTATTATAGTACATGCAGTAGTTGCATGCAGCAGTTTCTGTAATTAAAGTCACCCGTTATGTTTTATTACGTGGCATTTTGCACCAAATTATGGTGATTTAGCTGTACATGCAGTCACCTTCTAACATGTTATAATACTGTGAATTTAACCTTTAAAAACCATATCAAGTCATTGCACTGAAAGCTTTTTTCCCCCCACATATCTCTTCAGCACTTTTGGAGCTTTTCACCATCAGCTTGTTGGCAGGGAACGTATATTTGTTAGAGTGTACTGAAACATGAGATGAGATATATATTTGTGATCTGATCAAGAGAAAAGACGACAGTAAGGATGAAATCAATCCTTGCACTCCTGTATTTGAACATTTCTCCATTTACATTCGTTCTGGCATTTGTATTGCATGGCATAGTGTGCCGAAATAAGTAACTGAAAGTTTGACATATTTATTGTAGCTAAATATAATATAGCATTTTAATCATATAGTGATAATCATTGTATTCCATTTCATAGGGAAAAGCCATTACTTCAATTGGATATGAGACAAATATGACAACATATGATGAAAGTTCACATTTGTGTCTCACCGGGAAGACATGAATTGGTACTCTACTGTATATGCATGCTACAATGTTGAGAATGTACTATATGTGAGTTTAATATACATATAAATGCAGCTTGTATAGACATGGCAACGGTTGTGCAGTTGTACCTCGATCAATGCCTTTCTAATAATCCAACAATATGCAATAATGACGACGTGGGTGGAAAACAGAAACAAATGTGTTGTGTGTTTTTCACCTGTGGAAAGAGCAATTCTTGTAAATAATAAAAATGAAATGCAATAAAATGCAAAGGTGACATCAGGTAGTCACATGGGTACTCAGCACTTTACTATGTTATGAAGCACTTACTGTTTGAGCACTGTTACTGTATGCGTCAGTATCATACAGTACACGGTGTAATCATTTGCTATGTTTTATTTATTCTGTAAAAGAGTGCCTTTCATTAAACATGTATCCTAACTGTGCAAAGTCTCCAGCTGATGAATTTGTGGGCTGAATTGCACCTGTGACATTGTTAAATTGTGCAAATTTAAGGCCCCCCCTCCAAACAAAAATGTTTTTCTTCTTGTTACTTCAGTTGGATGTTCAGGCTTCACTGTGCAGACTGTTTCATGTGCAGAGTTTGACACTAGTGGGCTGTTTTCACATTGTTTGTGTACCTACACACATGATTTGTGACATTGCAACTCGCTTGAAAAAAAATGACCGTAATGCAGTATGCAACTTACACACCAAGAATTTACTTTTTAGTGAAGTAAGAGACATCTTGTGTCCAGCAGTTAAACTTTTGAAAGTAAAAACATTTGCAGAAGGAGTAAATGTCATTTTAAGTAATTTAAGTTTGAAAAAACAACACCATATCAGACACAAATTATCATTAGGCACAGAGTTCTTTTATTGATGTTAAAAGTGTCTGAAGTAGATCTTTTAAGTTCTGAAACTTTTCTCCCCTGTGTTTAACAGTAATACTGATGAATGGAGGTGTGAGTGTCAGTGTATGGCTTCAGGGCTGAATGCTCATTATCACCTCATGTTAGCTGTTATTAACGCCTTCTCGCTGCTGGTTCTCAGTACTGATATCATTATGGCATCCCTGCATCTCCCTCTCTGTCTCACTATATCTCTCTGCATCCAAAAATTATCCCCAGTGCCTATAAAAAAGTGCTGCTTCACAGGACAGAAAAAGAGCTGGGTTCTTTCTTTTTTTTTCTTTTCTTTTTTTTAAGTATCTGGTGTCATGGTGGAGCAGACGTTTCTGCTGTGTGTTCTGTAACAAGCCTGTTATTTAATGAAGAAAATTATACAGCCTGGATAGAAATGGGTGTGAAGATCAGAAGGGATATTCAAATTGTGTGAAAATGCAACAGATGGAAAAATATTAAGGAGTTGTTGTTTTGTTGTATGGGATATCAGTCAAAACTGTGGACTAGAAACATCTTGCAACCCTTCACTAGATGGAGAAATTCTAGTGCTGTGTGCCTGACAATGTCTTTGACTGGAATAGCTTCAAAAGCAAAAGCACCAAATTAAATATGCAGACCAAATGAATCTTTTATAAGATTATCTATCTTGGCCTTTGAGGCTATAAGCTGGTTGTTTTCACTTGATGCTTTACTGCCCCATACAGTCACATTAACTATTTGTCTATATGTTTAAATGTTAAATAAGATGATGATGTGCACGTTTTGTGTGTGTTATGTACGTGATTTTAGATTTTCTGAGCTGCCTCGCTAAGATGAAGCTGTTAAGTCATTTCCTGCTGGCTGTGTTTTTGCAGGAAGTTCAGAGTCCGGGTAGTCTTGTCAATAGTTAACGGTCAGGTCAGTGGACTGCCCTTCTGCCCCGCTGATCACTGATTGAACAGTGATATCCCAAAGACAAGGTCTGATAGCATTTTAGCAATTACCAGACGGGTGGCTCTCGCAAGGTCAAAGCCAATACGAACCTGTCATTTATAATTCATCGGGTGTTCCACAAAGAGATCACATCCATCCTGCCTTTTGATAAAGATTCAAGAAGTCCATTCAAAGGCCTGCAAATAGTCCAAGTGTGACACAGCAGTAGTCTGTGCTGCAACACATAATGGATCTAAAAATATCACCGTTCAAGTTGGTGACAAGCTGTGTCTCTCTGCTTCAAAGGAAACGATGGAGTGGTCTCGCGCTGAAACTCAGACAGCCAGTCTCATATCGGTAGATTGGGTTGCTGTTTTGTCAGCAGACACGTTATAAGCCAATTCCAGAGCTGCACAGACAGCATCCTGTGTACTGTAGTTCACGCCCTCCAGAGGGCAAAGTCACTTGGAGCTGGGCAGCTTGTGCAGTCTCCTGTTTCTTCCAGTGACGGTAACTCTTCTGGATGTAGGACAGAGCACATGATGGCATCAGGCCGGATCACCGCTGCAGTGACCTTGCTGTCACATTTTTGATCAAAGTGCAAGCGCAGTGCTGCTTTCAGAGCACAGCAGGTGTAATATTGCTAAGCAATCGTTGTGCGTTTAATATTGATTAAAGTTCAGCCGAGCTCACCCACAGTATTACTTGAGTCATTTGTGCCCTGACTTCGCTGACCAAGAACTTTCAGACATGAGTTTTACATTACTTTTATAACTTCTTTTTTTTTACTACAGTGGTGATGTGATGAAACTACAAAAGAGAAATATCTTAAGAAAAGGGAAGGATGCATACTCTCTCTCTTACTCTCAACTAATCACATGAAAAGACTAGAACCAACAATGATGCAATTCATTGTTGTCCAAAACTTGCTAAAAACTAGAGTTCCCAGCTCTTTTAGGAAATTTCGAGTACATTTGATGATTTTTTTAAATTGATGTATCTTCCTTAGCAAAGGTCAGAAAGTATTTAAAGACTGACTTGGTTTTGATCTTTTCATGATATTTGTTGTCTGTATGTAAGAATATCTGAGATATCATCCATATATAAAGTTTAGTGTGTGATCCTGAGTGAGAGTTCACGGCACCAGGACTTTCTTCAATTATTCAAATGACATTTTGGTCTACTTATAATTAACATCATAGCAACTCAATAAAGCATCCAGGTTATATTTTATGTAAAGGTAATTAATAGTGTCGGATGCTGATGTTAGTAGAGCCATTGTATTCTCCAGTATCTGTCTGAATGCGCTTTGTTAGCTCAGTTCTGCTCCACCTGGGTGTACTAATTCCTATCTATCATTTTTGAGATTGGAAAGTGGAGTCCCAAGAGGGAGAGGGCGAGTAATGATTCATGGAGATAAAGATTTATGACAGGTAACTGCACAGTGACTGCTCTGCTGCAGTGCGTCAGCCCTGGAGGTCAATGGCCAGACCTTGTGGGACGAAACATGAGTCAAACATTTGTCCTGCTTAATGCCCATGAAAAATGAAGAAGGTGACCTCGGGTATCACCTGGCATCAGACAGTAGATAGTGTTTTGCCTTCAGATGGCACAGGCTGACGAGAGGCGATGAATGATGGTAAAGATTATTGGTCATTCAACTGTAGTCAAGTACAAGGATAAATGTGGATAACACTACACAGATAATTACCCTAATTACTCTAACTATTAAATGGGTTACGGTACATTAGTAGAAAGCAAAGCTGTCAGATTAAAACAATGCATTCATTTAGACTTAAAAATCTGCTTTTTAAGTCACACAGCTTGCAGTGCCGAACCCTTTCATGAGGATTGGCAGGATGGATCACCTGGAACACAGTGTCAATTTAAGATGACGATGTGATTATTGATCATTATAGGAAGACAGGTTAGAACAATTATGTGGTTTAAGAGCACGTCGTGAATGGGTAAGAAAGTATTATCATCAAAAGTACTCATTATACAAAAAACATATAGTGAAACTTAGTTGAATCTATAGTAGTGCATCACATGTTATAAGCTCTTTTCTTTATTTATGACATTTTATGTTTGGTATGTGAAATCTTAATTTGGAACGAGTAACTAAAGCTGGCAAATAAATGAAATAGAGTTAAAAAAAAAAAATGCAGTATTTCCCTCAGGACTGCAGTAGAAGTATAAAGTCGCATGTTTCACAAAGTTTATGATGACACCTTGTGGCTTCTTTCAGGTACTTCAAGCTGATTTAAAGATTTTCACTAATTTGTCAGCTTCTGTGTAAATGTATTGAGTCACATACTTGCTGCAACTACAAAAACTACTTCTTTTAATTTTTAGGGCAATTATACATCTAGTATCCTTGCACAAAGCTAATCAAGAGAGGGTCATCTCCAACTAAGGTGGACAAAAAGCCGTATAACATCTGCCTTTTGTCTAAATATTGGAACAAATGTGAAAAAAATCTGTCATTTGTGCTTAAGATTCACAATCTCCTCTCAGTTTATACAGCACAACATAATTAGGAGTAAATAACAAAATAATATTTTTTAAACGTGCGTCTCCTTTAATAACAAAAGAAGAATCATCAATAATGAGGAGGAGATATAACAATAGACTGTCTGGAGTCACAAGGCAACCTGAGCTTTATAATTACCAAACTTATTGTGTGTTGTAATCTCTCCAATAAAAAGAGGGTCATAAAACCAGTTTCACCACAAGCAGGAAAACTACACACTGATACCGCTTTGAGTTACGGAAAACACATCGGGTTCCTGTAAACAAGCCAGACGAGGGATGGCCTGTTAGGTCATAGGAAGTCCCTGTTTGGTTGATACTAGCAGAGGAATATGAATTTTCACCCTGGGCTCTGGGAGCTGTTGATAGACATGATTATTTAAAAAAAAAAGTTATTGTTATTCTAAATCGTCCTATACCTCAGTAGTTATCTTGTAACCTTGTATTATGACATAAAGGCTACCTTTATAATACTTAGAAATAGACAGATAGATGTCATTTCGTGTTTTTTCGCTTAACATTTACTTCCTACAGTTATTCCGTCGCCCGGAAGTTGAACTTGCTACATAAACATGTCATTGTTTTTTCAGAAACGCAGCCTCTGATAGGAACTGAATCCTGATGCATTTGCTTTCTGTTTTACGGTGGCGGTGTGACCGTAAACAACGTGTTTTTATGAACTCACAATAAAAGCAGAAACGCAGATCTTATTTTTTTCTTCCCATCCTCCGCCCACATTTTGAAAGATGACTGTAAATGGCTTCAGGTGGCGGACAGCGAGGGCTACGTGTCTGAACATGGGTGGAGTATGTGAGCAGGTATAGACGCACCTTTGGAGTCCCCCTTCACAACACAGAGACGTTTATTAAAGCCTGTTGCGAGACAGGCAGTAAGAGACTTTCTACACCTACAGATCTTTGCAGGAGTTAAAGGAGTCTGCTGCCGGTGAGTCCACAGATACGGTATACGGTACTAATACTGTTTGATGGCCGGTTTATAGTTTTCTTCCTGTTCTTCTCATTTTTCTTTCTACTTTTGTAAAGTAAACTTTAACTGCAGCTCTACACTTACTCGAGAAAAGAAAAAAAACCTTCATGCCATTTTCTGGTCAAGTATTAGGCGATCACAGAAAATAATAGGAAGCAAATTTAGAAAATATTAAGACAAATAATCAATATTTTGATGGAAATAATGCAAACGAGTATCTCTGCTGATTAGCTGTAGATTATTTTCTTGATTAATGAATTATTTGTTTGGTTTTCTAAAATGTCAGAAAATAGTAAAAAGAAATAAAATAATAATAATAATATCCATCCAAGGTCCATCAGTTTCCCAAAACCCAATATCATAAAAAAAACCCACAAAATATTCATATTTGAATTTTGGCTTTTTTAAAATTTATACTCAAAAAGATTAATCAATTATCAAAAATGTCTGTTTAAAGCTTTCATCTTTAACCTGCACCTGCATGCCTGCATATTTCTAAAACCCAAATGTGATGTTATCTTTTGTCTAAATAGCTGCTGATTATTTTTCTGGCGAATAACAAATCAATGACAATGACTAATTATTTCATCACTGCTTGCCAACCTGATTTCTGACTTACCTGTTTAATGTATGATGTGGTTTTCTTCTACCTGTAGTCATCCCGTCATGGAAACACAGACAGAAAAACAAAGGTCCAATAGTGGCCAGTTGATCTCAGTGCCTCACAAGGACACGATCCGTCTGCTGGAGGTGTACGTCAAGCGAAGCCTCAGCCTAAATGACACGATACAGGGGAAACAGAGGCCTAAGAGGAAAGAAAAGTGGGTGACAATCCCACGAAGGCAAAGACGATATTCCAGCGACCCTTCTATTCACTTGGGCGAAGGATTAAACGATGAGGGAACTGGTACATTTACTGTGTCCGAACCTCCCCCAACCCGGGCTGAGACATGTCCTGAAGAACCGGAGAAGCCGACCAGAAAATCTAAAAAGAACAAAAAGCCCTCATTGTGGAAAAGTTTTTTGGGTTTGTTCTCTCGGAAGGGTGATGAGGAGCAGGAGAGTCCATCCGAGATACCCGAGGCAACCCCGGCAGAGGAGGACCTTGATGCTGAGACCCCCTACCTGCCCACAACTCCAGTCACCGTTCAAAACAAGAAGTACATGAGAAGAAAATCCTTAAAAAGAAGGTTCTCCAAAAGGCGGCTATCTCTGATTAAATCAAATAAGCGAGAAGCTGGTAAAGAGCTCAACCCAGCTGACATCACCATGGTCGAAAGTAAGCTTGAGGTTTGATCATGACAGGAATAATTCATTTGTTTAATATCAGAGGTGATGTTACATGACAAATATTCATTTTAAAAAATTGTTGCTTTACAGCCGTTGTAAGTGTTGAACCGACATATTCGTACTACGAGAAGGTGTCAGAAGAACTGGAAAGAATTGTTCTCGAAGTCAAAGAAAACGAAGAAGTTGAATCGCTCACAGACGGTAGGAAACAGTTTCTCAGACTCTGAGCCATTAATAAAGTGCCAGCTGCATGGCAGTATTAAAACTGCATTTTTAAATATTGATAGCAATTGTGTATGTAGTAATATACTAAGTTATGTCTCACCACCCTGTCATTTATCTGGGTTTCATAATATACAGATTTGGTCATGATGAGAAATAACACACTACAGTTTTGAGGTGATTGATCATATTTCTCCTTGCTTTTGTTTTTTTTCTTCTCAGAGGAAGTAATCAACCGGATTATTGCTTTGACAAAAGAGGAGGGCGACGCCATAGATGACAAGGTTAGTACTCGTTAATATTTTTTTTCTGTGAAAGTTATATGTTAGAAAGTTATAAACTCTGTATGTGCAGGGTGACGTGTTTCTGCTATTGTCAGATTGTTTATTAGAACAAACATTCAGTTAATCATTAAGCAGATGATGATTAATCAGATCACATGTTGCATATAAAATATTTTTTCATCAAGCAAAGTGCTTGGCAGAAACAGAAATCAAAAATACATCAGTCATAAAGCCACAATAGTAATAGATAGTTAAGTCTTTACCCCTCCATGAGTTTAATACTTTCAACTGTATGTTTGCCAAAAGGCTTTTCAACAAGTCACAGAAACAGAATAGCAGTTAGCCAAAGCTTTTTTTCCTTCTTACCATGAATGTTTGGAAGCAGTAAGATCATTGGCGGGTCAAATAATACTGCAGGTATTGACATGCTCCCTCTTCTCGTCTCTTCCAGCTAAAAGACAACCCCACCCTGAGTAACTTTTTCCAGCGGCTGTCGTACTCTTCCTTCCAGAAATTGGCTGATGCCTATTTAGAGAAAGAGGCATTGCCGACCCACAACCCTCCCACTGTCTTACCAACAGCACCTGAGCTGGTCAAGCTGGCCTTTACGCTGGACTTTACGGCCAGAATAGCCGGGCTCTCCAGACAGAATATAGGTCATATTACAGGCCTGGGCAACCGTTACCTACAGGACCGATTTGAATACAAACAGGTAAGTATTGGACTTGTGGAGAAGAGCACTTACATATTATAAGTAGACAGTCCTCTTTTTGTAATAATTCTCTCCCAAATGTCTTTTTACAGGCATGTAAAGATCATCCTTGGACTGACAGCGATGACTGAAAGACAGCAATGCACAACAAAAGCACAAACACTTTACTCACAGACTTTTTGCTGCACCACAGATTTGGTTAAGAAAGTGTTGCAAGCGGGGTTGCAAGAGTTCCCCTTTACACTAATCCCTAAAAACACAAATGGAAACCAAAACACAGTTCTTTTATGTATGGTAAAAAGCATTATTTTTTCTTAGTATTTATGCTTTAACAGGATGTATGCTGAAAAACCAGTTTGATTGCTTTGGTATGTTTGAGTTGTGTTGTCGACCTTCCTTAACATTGCGGATTACCTGAAAAACATAGATCTTAATACAAATAACATAAAACTAGTTTTACTAGTGATACTAAAATGTGATGTGTTCTCAAACCCACAACAAATCCACCATCAATGTGAACCACCAATATGCACATTGATTTGTAATAATTCCAAATAGCAACGTGTTTACTGTTGATGTGTATAAGCTAGACACTTCTGTGCAATATGTGTTTTTACATTTCTAGGATTTCAAAATTAACTTTTAGTAGAAGCTAAACTGAAATGTGACATGATTGTTTTGTTTATTTGTGAATGCTGGCATTCATATTACATAGTCAAATAAAATATATTTAATTTAATGCACAAACACACTATACATTTTACAACTACGGCTGCATGTATGGTATATATATATATTCTACATGTGTTTCTTTATCTTTCTATCTTTTTTTAAACATCATTTCACTTATTTAGTATTGTTTTGGCCCATTAGTGGGGAAGGTGTAAGGGGCAATGGGGTTGTTATACAGTCCTCATGTTATGCATCACAAAAAACAAAAACAAATGCAGTACAAACCAATAATTGTGGTTTTACATAAGAATATTGTAGACGTGAGAAGACATTACTGACAACATCTAATTATCAATTATAAATGATTCTGAATGTGCAGACTAGCAGGTAATGAAATGTGACAACGTGTCAGTTCAGTGTGTGCAGTGATAGGTCTCACCTGTGTAACTGGTTCCCCTGCAGGTAGGAGACCTTTGCCTCAATATCCTGTCAGAAATGATGTATTCACAGGGGATTTTTGTGCATGCATTGCGGTGCCATGCAACACATGCACTCACATACACCAGAGAAAATAGTCACAGCTCCAGTGTTTGACTCACTGCCATGTGACACGGACCACAAAATCTAATTCTTAAGCTAAATGCATTATTCATGGTTTACTCATGCAAATTCTTTAACTCGAGTTTGTTTCCTTTCCACATATATAAAATTGACGTATACAGTCTGTGTTTGTTTCCCGGATTAACACAAACACAGCTGACTGTGAGGTAGAAACAGGACGTGCCAGAAAGTCGGTGGTGGAAAATTTAAGGTGACATTACATCCAAAGACTACTCAACTGTTTTGATAAGTTCAGTGACTAAATGAGCTGTCATGCAATCACAGTTGAATAAATATGAAATAACAAATGTTAAATTATGTAATGTGATTAACATAAGAGATGACTCACCTCATTTATACACTAGGGAGATACAACCATGTCATATCAGTACAGCCGTTGGTAACGCAGCTGCATTGTAGACGTTTTATCTGGCCAACAGCAGGACACACTGACCACATGCAGAGTGTGGATTGCCTAATGATGACCGGTTGCCCAGTCTAGACTATTTTTAGCAGGCAACAAATTAGCTTTCAACATCAAGTCCTGAAAGCCAGACAATTTATTTTTAGTAGTGTACTGGTACGGTAATGTCTATGTGAGCGATTACCTTTGCACAGTTGCTATTTATAAAAGGATTTTTCAAACCAATTTAAAAAAAACAACAAAGACAACATGTTTTGTGTAAACCTTTTACATTTTTATTGCTTTTAAAGCAAGAAGAAGGTAGATCAATCAAAGAGTCCGAAGCCCATGTCTTCGTCTGACTCTTCTGATTCCTCTTTCTTCTCTTCCTTTTTCTCTTCCACTGGAAATGAGAGAAATAGAGATAACAGTCAGTGCTACAGAAGTATGTCAGGAAGTCATATCTATAATAACCTATATTATTAATAACTTAAACTTAGTTCTGACTGCTACACATTTATTTGAAAGAGCATTGCAGTATTTGCATTTAATAATAAAATGTAGTAATATATGATAATGTTGATTAGCAATTCTACAAACACTAGATTTAAAAAATAAAAATAAAAAATAGACTAATTTAAGATATGAAAAGTGTGTACACACCAGCAGCAGGTGCAGCTCCAGCGGCCCCACTAGCAGCTGCAGCAGGAGCTGCTACAGCACCACCTGCTGGTACGGAGGCTAACTTAGAGAGGCCTGTGGGGAATAAAAACAAACATGGTTAAGTCAACTTCAATGGAGCAACATCTTGAAATCTTCAGCTGTGTTCATTAATAGACCTTTACCTGAGTTCATGACTTCATTGATGTCTTTCCCATTCAACTCACTAATGACCTACGGAAAATTACAAAGGTTTAACCTCTGCCACAAAACATTTACAGTGGACACCAGACTTTTTGTAAACGATATATATACACACAAAGTGGTTACCTTGTTTAAGCGTACATCATCGGCCTCAATTCCCACGCTGCCCAAGATGGCTTTGATGTCCTTTGCAGAGGGGCTGGTGTTCCCACCCAGGACAGCCAGCAGGTAAGCGGCCACGTAACGCATTCTGTACACGGAAGTAACAGATGACAGGTGAACAACTTTTGAGTGACCGGCATGCAATATTCATATCAGGTTATTTATTTTGGTTTGTAATCTTTCCGATTTATTTGATACAACTTTTCCCACGTGAAAATGGCCAAATCAGCTGGTGCCTTTCGTGTCGTTGCTACCTGCGTCATAGCAACGCGCGTTTCAGCAAGGATTCAGATGCTGGTGATTTATTTTAGCAGCTTTACTGACTTTATTTCGTCCTAATCACCAGGTGAAAGTTTATTTAATACAAACTAATTAGCAACAAGTCAAAAAAGACTCCTGAAAGCACTGCTAAATTAGGTTACTACTTCAGATACCCTCCTAGGATTGTCTATCGTCTCTTACACTAAGTGAGTAAATTTGATTGGGAGGAGCTCAGCTTGACGTTAGCTAACGTTAGCTATGCTAACGGCATATATTAACTTCAGTTACACACGGACAGAAGATAGTAACTGCAGAAATCTGTTTTTTCATTATTGTTTTGAGCTGTGTTCACCATTTCTCGAGCAGTAACCGCGTCACTATGTTTCTACACATCAGATTTATCGGGTTGACCGCGGCAACATGGCGCGCGGTGTTTCTGATCGTCCTCCATTTGTGACAGAACGAGCCTCGTTTCGACTGCAGAAAACACACATTTATCCGTAATCAAAATCACCGTCACGTGAATGTTGTCTTAAAGACAGATACATGTTGATTAATAGACACACACGCGCCAGTTTAAATGCTTGTAAATTAGACTTACTTTAAGTCTAAACAGACACGAAACGTCGGTCACGCTAGAAAATCCGGAAGAGAGAAGGGGGCGGTACCGGAACTTGTAGATGTGTGTAATGCGTTGATTTCATTGGTCCAATTGGGTGACAGACATGACTTGTCAGAACACGTATCACTGTCTTCTAAAATTGAAACCTTTATGTTTACTTTCTATAAAATGTTAAAAAGTATGTTTGATTAATAATTGATAATATTTGATTTTATGTCCCCTGCTATTACATGTACTTTTAGTGTGTTCTCTTCTATATAAAGTTTTTTCCTTCTTCTCTAGTATTATTAGGGTTAAAATGTAGTATTAATATAATGCAATTACTAGTACTAATTTTAACAACTTCTATACTTTTGGGTAGATTCATCAACTGTACATAATAACGTATATGCTATTTTTTTAATTACTATGTACGTAAAATCCTAATCTTCAAAGTAGTAGTTAAATAAATGTAGTGTACATTTTTATAGTGTTGTACAATGAAAACACTCAAGTACCCTCTATACTGTACGTTTTTGTACTGCTTTTTGTACTCATTTGTACTACTGAACTTTGTTCAGCATTACATGCCAACATCACAAAATTCTGTATCTAATTTGATGTCGACTTAAAATTAAATCACAACTTTATAATGTTTTAAACTAGTTTGCTGCAGTGTCATCGGTCTGAACAGAACATGGTAACTATGCTATACAATACACAACTGAAAGACAATGACCATGTGTACGTTATTTATTTCCATTAAATCACAATCAGAAATAAAATTGAGAAATCATTCAATCATCATTACATCATCTCCCAGTTATGGCGCAGCTCTAAACTGAGATCTGTAATACCACGTGCTTAAAAGATTGTAGAAAACACAAAAAAAGTGACAATACGATCAAGTTATCAACCCCACACAATAATGCTGAGCATACTGAACATATTAACAGTTAATCTCTCATCAGACTACAATTCAATCAGCTCCTCCTGTCTCTCCTGAGTGAAGAGCCAGTCGAATAGAAAGATGACTAAGTCTGTCACAAATTCTACAATCTTGCTCACGTTTGTTATATACCACATTTTATAAATAACTTCTCCCATCAGCACAAGGAAAAAAAAGAACAAGATCCCAAGAAAGATGCGGTCGATATAATAGTTTGCCTTTTCTCTGAATGTCCACTGCCTCCAAGGAAGTGCATGCCGGGCGTCGCTGTATTTACCAAAGTGTAGCAAAGCCATCTGTTCGTCATCGAGGTCTTCCTCTGGAGCCTCCACGTTTTGGACCCCCTCTGCTCCATTTGTGTCAGCCATTTTTAATGTTGCAAATGTAAATTTTCTTTAGTCGTCTAAGAATATTAAAATGACAAAAAAAATAGAAAAACAGTATTACAGATGGTGTTTCTTATGAAGCTTCGCAAATCTTTTCAACATTAACCGTCTTACCTCAAAGTAGACAAGTCTTTAAGATGGGATGAAGATGAGATTCATACACAAAATTGAGACTACTGGCTTTTTGTCTCCTGTCTTACACCATGCTTGTGTGCCTCAGGGTTCGGTAGGCCGCTGGCCACAGGAGAGTGGTGCGTAAGCAGTAAATGACAAGCTGGTAATGCAGCGCCTACCTCACTAAGACGAGGGCTGGAGATTAGAACACACTCAGCAGTTTCCAATCCCTCAACAAGGATGAAGGTGACAGATGGTAAAATAAGTATTAATGTCTTTGTCAGTGAGAGGCAGATATAGACAAAGAAAGAGAGGGTGAAGGTTTCAGATGATTGCATGTTTATGTCAAACTATTTTAACCTTTCAAGTCCCAGGTGGTCAGTAGATCATAAATATAAGTAAAAGAAATATCTTACTGGAGCAGCTAACTATACTATTTACACAAAAACCTGGTGTGTTAAAAAAGAAAAGAAAATAAATCAATATTTTAAACGTAATCATGAAAAAATGTGTGATTGAAATCAAGCGGAAATCAAGCTGATGAAAAAGCAGAACTGATGGAGCTATAGCAGAAGCTTTAACAGATTTCTAATAAATCACCACACATAATGCTCTGTGGGTAATTCACTCAAATGCTTCAGAGCCTTTTCAATACGCTGTCACAGCTATTGAAATATGGCTTAAACTAGTTGAATTAGCTGGAGAGGTGCGTGCATCCCGTAATAAAGGCTAATGGCTGGTTTGCTTTGGTGTTGCCAGAATGTTTCATTTCATTAGAAATGTGCATTGCAGGCAGTACCTTTTCAGTTCTCTGGAAATGTAATGGTTTTCCATGAAACATAACATAACATCTTATTCAGTTTTTTATTCAATTTTTGCTATTCAGTCAATTTCTGCTGATAAATCAAATATCAAATGTGAGCTAATATCATCATATGTAGATGTGAAATAAGAACAGTAATGAGATGTAGTAATTATATGTTTATTCTGGAGAACAAGCTTATTAAACTTTTAAACATGAAGTGTTTGTTGTATGTATGTATGTATGTATGTATGTATGTGTATATATATATATTAGAATCAAATGAGGAAGCAATGAGTAATAAATAATATAAATAATACATAAGGCAGGTGAATGGCCCATTAATGATATTCTTAATGCCCATGACTTAATGCAGTGCTTTGCTGTGTCTGTTAACGTGTTGATATTTTGAATCCCATGATTGTTTCACCATTTCACTGTACATTCTGCAATCTTTGTGACGGCTTTATATCCACTGTCTCAGTCAGGGCTGCTTTGTTGGTGGGGTACAGGGTGGGCTCCGTGGGCTTACATAACATGCAACGATGAGTGATTTTGATCAGCGTGACACGGAACCCCTCTATCCTGAATGCATAGACCAGCGGATTGAGTGCCGAGTTCACATGGGACATGAAAATGCCTACATACATGGCAAACTTGGGTATGCAGCAATCTGAGCAGAAGAAGGTGATGCAGTTCATGATGTGTATTGGCAGCCAGCACACAGCAAAGAGGAAGACCACCAAGGACAGTGATTTAGCCAACTTCAGCTCTTTCCGATAGTACCTTTCTCCATCACAAGTGGCTTCAGCACGCCGGTTAAGCTGTCGCCGGATCACCCTAAAGATCTCCCCATACAGGGTGATCATTATGCTCAGCGGTACCACCACCCAGCCGAAGAAATTGAAGTACACCATGTAGTCCATCCTCATCACAGTAGTAAATCTGCAGACGATGTTGTTGGAACTGCTGAGGTTTCGTTGAGCATCATGGTTATTCCAGCCAATCATTGGAACCAATCCGGTGAGGAAGGAGAGGATCCAACACAGACAGACTGCCACATATGCCCTCCTCTGGGTCACTATGGTGCTGTACCTAAGCAGGTTGGTTGGAAAAGAAATAATCACCTAAATGCACACACATGGACTCTACTGTAGTATTTATTTGAACAAACACCAGCTTATAGATTGTTTAAAGAAGTGCCTGCTTTTCAGATCAGAATTTAACTGATAAACAAAAAGTAGTATGGGTGACTGCCAAAAGTCCCTAACAAACTATGCCTATGTCAGTTATTTAGGCAGACAGTGACATTTTAATTTGCTTAAAAGCTTTTGATGTCCAGCCCATTGATTTGCGTTACACCAGGCAATGATATATGATGCCAAGTCTTACATCAACAGGAACCACCTTCTCTTGACTATCTGAAGTTAAAAGCCCACATTTACCTCTCTAATGCTGAAAGTAGTAACAAAAATCCTACTACTATAACTATTCATTCTTCTAAAATATTCTTGGGACAAACTAAGGGGGTTTGGCTGTTGGAGAAAGTTCAAGTGGGTGATGTTGGTTAAAAGGTAAAGGCTTCTTGACCTGATTTGATTTGTATGGGATGTAGCGTGATTCCAGTGAATTTAGCCTAAAAAATGAACATGTAGGTTTGAATAATAGTTTGATTATACCAACAAACTGGACTGTTGTAACCAGCCAGAGGCAATGTTGACATCCAGTTCCAATTCAGGAAGTTGTGAATATTTTATTGCTTTTACTGTTAAAACTGACATATCTATTACTGTACAGTATTGATACTGTAATACAAAAGTGTTATCACAACATCAACAACCAAGACCTATCAGACCAATCACTACTCTCTTTTAATAAGTTCATGTTTATATCATAAGAAACACATTATAAAGCAACGTGTGACAAATTGGTCACAATTACAACAATTCCTCACCTGGTGGGAATCTTGACTCGCAGATATCGGTCGATGGCGATAGCGAGCAGGGAGAGGATGGAGCTTTGGGTGATAATTAGCAGCAGGCAGGAGAGAAAGAGGCAGGTATAGAATTGGGTGTTAAGTCCAAGACTGATTATAATAGCCAGAGGGATGACCAAAACCCCGACAGCAATGTCAGCCACTGCCAAAGACACGATGAAGCAGAAGGTGGTGTTGCGGAGAGCCCGGTTCACACACACCACAAGCACCACCAGCACATTTCCCAGCACAGAGGCCAGGGCAATAGCTGTCTCAATAGAGATGTACATCATGTCCACATGCTCTTGAAGCTTGACACGAGGAAGGTCAGACATTTTTACAACTCACCAATGTTGCTTACTTTTCCTCAGATTGTAAAAAACAAACAAACGAATACATTGGTTGTTGAAACTTGCCTCCACTTTGGGTTTTGCTTCAGCACAGAACCATCTTCCATTGTGTGCATTCTCTTTGCCACATTTACACACTGACTGGATCTTGTACTGATGCTGAGCAATGGATCCCTTACACACACTCTCAGCAGTCTGTAAAAAAAGAAAAAGAAAAACACAAGTCATAAAATCAAGGGGAGGGACTATTAAGTGTGTGTGTGGGTGTTGGTGTGGGTGTGGGTGTGTGTGTTGGTGTGTGTGTGTGTGTGTGTAGTTTTCGAGAGGGACTGTGGAGTTAAATATAGAGAGCTCTCAGCTGAAGATGGGTGCTTTAGAGCTGATTTTATCTTACTGCATAAGTAGAGGGAAGTGAAAAGCAAAATATATGTTTGAGGAACAATATCACTGCTACTGAGTTTGTACATCAAGCAGCACTGATGAGTTTATTTTTCAGCTGTAAATGTGTGTTAATGGCTAATCAGAGGTATACTGGCTTTATCATCTGACTTTCCCATCGCTCTTTATAAATCAAGAACAGAACACACATATATATATATGTGCACATACATATGCACATAAGTAAACTTATTAAATAATACCATTACAAAAAAAAAAGTAAAATTTAAATACAGTGTTCTGAATTTACTCCCGATTCAGCTGGATTACAAAAAGACTAACCTTAAATCTAACCTCTATAAATACGAGTCTGCAGAGTAAGCTGCAGGTAGGAAATAGATCCAAATGTTCAATTACTTAGAAAAACATAATTTAATTATCCAGCCAAGGATGACAAGACTTTGGCAGCAAGTATCAAGTAATCATCGAAATGGTCTTCAATTGCTTAAGAAAGCAGATTCACTGTTTTCCTGTAAATACATTCAGTCTATACCTCCCTTTTTTGTTCTTCTTCATTGCCTCTGATCTCAGGCTCTGGTCTATGCATTAAAGTGTTGAGCACAATCAGTTTTATCAGGCCTCTAGTCTACATGCATTAGGACTTCTGGAAACACAGTAACCGTAAATGTCAAAAAATAATAAGAAATATAATACTGCAGTATGTATCAAGTGTCAGGCGAGGGCAACTCTTTTTGTTACTCTTTCACTGGGTGTCCATTAGTGAAAAGCTTCGTCGCGGTTCCTTTTTTTTTCCTTTTTTTATTATCCTCTTTTATTGATCCAGTAATGTAAGATTCTCATTTGCAGTTGTGTGGTTACATTAACAATTAGCCTAATCTAACATGACTCAATTTGATTCTTTTGTACCATTAATTATTGATTGTTAATTGTATCTAAACTCATCACATCGCTACAGATTGAAACATTTTGTAGACTTATAGTATCCATTAAATATAGCCTCTATGAAGATTTTTTTTTTTTTTAAATGTAAATTTAATAACGATATAAACATATCCATCATAATTTCTTCCACTAATATTCCTCTGTAGAAGACTCACTTTAGTTTCACCACACAACAGGTCATTATCTATGAACAGTAGTAATAAATTTGATTACGGCCTTGCAGGGATCCGCTTGCACATGTGTCACAGGGATTACATGACGGTAAAGCTTCTATTACCGGTTCCAGTCAGCAAAATTATTCTCAACATCCTCACCAAGCATTCTAGTTTAATGTAGAATTCATTTCTGACGTAATGAGTCCATTGCTATGCTGCTCCTATTTGTGTCTATATTAATCAGTCAAGCTCAGTTGTTTACTAAAGTGAGTGTTCAAATTAATAAACTGAATGAGGTGAATATGAATATGAAATGCTCAAAACAACTCCCTTTACAGCGATGACTGCAGCTCATAAGATATAGCCTAGAACAACATGAGTGTTGCATTGAAGCTGTGTTCCTGTGATGTTGCTTTTTAGATCTGGTTTGGTCTCCTCCAAGCTGGGAAAACAGCACGCTTGATTCTTGAGTTTCTTCACCACTTACTTACTGATCTGAGCTCATTTCCTTTTTTCATGGGACAGGTAATAGCACATATAGTCAGCATCTGTGCTGGCAATAGCCACAGAAGAGATGCATGGAAGGGTGCGTGCATTTATAGCCACAACATTACACACACTCTTGAAACTACTAGAAACTACTTTTGCTGCTTATAACTACCTTGTATGAGTCACATTCAAGTTGAAATATCAGTTAAACTGAAATCTGTTGTAGCCCTTCAATTTCTGTGCAACCTAACCCCGGGCCGCTTTTGAGTGACACATCACTGTCACCTCACCTATCATCGTTCAACCACTAGTCACCACAGATGTTCAGTGGAAAAAGTAAAATGGTTTGTTCAAAGAAAAAAGAAAGATGCAAACCTTGCATTTAAAGATGCCTGAACTGAGAAATATGAGTTCATTTTGAAGAATAAAGCACAAGACCATTTGCAATTCACACAGAGGCGCTACCCAGCCAACATGTACATGTGGTTCCCATATGGGTTACAATGGGCTTGAGCTGGGCAAATTGTCTGGTCAAATTGTCTTATATCCCCTATGGGACCCATATGGTCAGCCCACATGGGCTTCCTGTATAAGACTCATGTTACTGAAACCATATGGGTCCCATAGGGGATATAAGTGGGCAGAGTGGGCATGAGGTGGAACTGGGTATTGTTTTTTTGGCCACATGTGGTTCTTTCAAATTGGGTTCCACATGGGTTTCCCATGTGAGCTGACCATGTGGGCCCTGAAAGTGATAAGAACGGGCTAAGTGGGCATTGGCTTGAAGTAGGCAAGTTGTTTGGGCCCCAATGTGGTTCAGTAACATGAGGCCCACATGGTAAGGGCCTACTCTATGGGCCCCATAAGGGATGTAAGTGGGCAAAGTAGGCATGTTCCTTCAGTAACATGGGGCCCCACTTTAGTTGCATGGCCGTGGGGAAAACTGTCTGCTGTAATGTAATGCGATGTAAAATGCCAATACGAAACCAGACATGCACACTTTTAGGGTACTTTACTTGAGTATTTTCATTTTATGCTACTTAATACTTACTACTCTACAATTCAGAGGTAAATATTTTAGTTTTTATTTCACTACATTTATTTGACAACTTACTTTTCAAAAAAAAAAAAAAAAGAGTGTCAAGCGAGACAATGACTTGTGTGACAAACTAATATGGAAATTATATCTGTATGTAACTTTTACTCATAAACACATTAAATAAAAAATAAAAACCTAAGTGGAGCAGAGGTCTCACCTCCCAACTCAACACATGCACGGCTCCACCGAGCACGTGCACGTGCACCGAGTGACGTAAAGACACCGACTCACCTGCAGTGTTTGAGCCTGCTGATTCATGGAGATGGTACAAAAAAGTACGAGTAGAAACGGTAAAAATCTGTCGCCAATTTTTGAGGACTTGCTCCTGGATATTATTTGAGGATTCAACTGTGAAGATTTGGAGATTGTGTTATTGTGTTATTGGAGGATTTACTGCCCAGATGAAGTTTTGGCCATGTTTCAACATTTCAGCTTTTCGTCGTCAAACTGGTGAGTCAGTTTTGATATATTAAACTGATACATGTTTGGTGTTTCCTTTATCAGTGTGGAGAAGCTTCAGAGATTGTGTTCACGTTATATTGGCCAATAATAACTTTAAATGACGACGGTCAAGTTAGCTTAAGAAAAAAAAGTTTAGACAAACATAAATATTAATATTTAGCGGCTGGTTATACGTTGTTTTCACCGCTTACACTTATGAAAACAAACAAAAGTTGTTTAAACTCACTTTCAAATTTGTGAATCCTTTATATCAGAAAAAGGACAATTTTCACGGCGCAGTCGATCAGCCAATCAGAACACATGTTTATCAGCTGTACGGTAGTTGTGAGGCTTGTTCAACACGTCCATGTGTGTTCCGGTTCCTGTTCGCTTAGTCAGCCTTTTTCTATTCATGATTTGTTCAGGTATTAGATGTTATTAAACATGTTTCTAATATTTTTTGGGGGATTTTGACTTTATTAAAGTCATAGCATCTAACTAAAGGTTGTGGAAGACAAGGAGGAAGACAAAGGGTGATATGAGTATCAATAACGGACTAATTATTACTGGAGCAATGTTAGATTTTTTTTTATTTTTTTTAAGATATAGGGTGTTTCTCTAGCTATTATAAAGAAAAGTGGAGAAAAAGGACAGCCTTGTTTAACCCTGTGTCTGATTGGGATGATGTACCTCCTGCTAAAGAGATTGAACTCTTTGTATCTTCATAAAGAGATTACATAATGTTTCAAAATGTGTCCTTGTCTCATAGTAGAAGGGGATGCCATATTCTCAATTGCTTCTTTTAACATGTGAAAGAGTGGATTCTTTAATAAGTCCCCAAAACGTCTTTGTCTAAGGACAAACTGCCTTGTCTTTTCTGGACTGAAATATGCAGGTTTCAGGGGCACAGTTAGGTTAGGAATATACTCTAATGCCCTCAGGGCGGTGCTAATACTCGGCTATGACACAAAAACATCACTCTTCATCCCTGCAACTGTTACCTTAGGCCTACTAATAACTAAAGAGTAGGTGTGTGTGTGTGTGTGTGTGTGTGTGTGTGTGTGTGTGTGTGTGTGTGTGTGTGTGTAAAGTGTAAAGTGTAAACCAGTGCATCCTGACTTTTTTAACTATGCCTGTGTGTTGCATGAACGGCAGTCAGTCAACACCTCTTTGCATATTTTCCTTATGCTGCTGAAATGATGACGGGAAACGCCAGATTAAACATTAAAACTGTCATAAGGCATTAGTGTTGACAGTAATTTAACGGGGGCATATCTACAGGTTACCACAGAGGCATATCTCTACTCCGTATGAATTTACTTTCACGTCGTTACTTTTTTTTTTTTTTTTTTTTAAAGGTTCAAAAGGTTTTTTAAAGGTTGAAGTGCATTAGAATCTGGGTGTGTCGAGACCCACCTGACACACCCGCTATCTGCACCCATGGAAGATTTGCCTCTCATCCAAACTTTGACTTTTACACTCATTCATTATTGGAATAATAATCATGTACCGTAATATATACTGTGTATATATATATATATCTGTCACTTGCTGCTCCTTTCACTTCTGACGAGATGCTAAACCATAATTTGTTACCCTGTATTTATACATGTGTAATTATTTTGAATATAATTTAATCTAATCTTCTGTTTATCATCATCGGTAGGTGATTTTTTTTTTTTTATTGCAACAACTGTTTATTTTTTTAATGAGGTTTTTAAGGTTAAGTTCTGAATATGTGTTACTGAAGGAAGTCAAAGTGTTAAACCACAACCTCCAAATAACACAGGAAATAGATGTATGCGGTATATGTAACAAAGGTTAACCAACCAGCACCAGAGTTCCAGTTAGCAGTGCACAAGTGAACCCACCCGTAAGTTTGATTTTAATAGTGCAAGTGAATGCAAAAACTTTTCCCCTAATCAGAATCTAATTTCAGCATTGTTCAATTAGTAGTGTATATATGTCATCTTAATTGAACTCGTCATTAATTGCATATAGGCTGAATGCTGTTAATTATAGCAAGACAGGCATACAACTTTCCTTAAAAAAGTGTTTGACACAGTTTGGATTGGTTAAATGTGTAAAGTATCAGTATGAGGTGTGTGGGTGGTTGTTCATTTTATGGTTCCTTCTTTGTTAAGTGTTGGTATGCATACAATTGTTTGATAAAAGCATTTTCCTCCAGAATTTAGTTTAGTTCCTTGTGGTACTGCACCTGTCATCACTTTCATATTTCTATTTTGTAATATTGTCCATTTTATTCTCTTTGCTTTGCTTGCACATTGTTTTGTTTTTTTTTTTCTGTCATGCCATTTCAGTAATACTAAAACTCCATTCAGGCTTATGAAAGCCATGTTGTGACGCTTATGGGCTTTTATGCAGTAATCATATTTTGTAAAAACTTGTTATATGTATCATATGACTGATATGAGTTATGACTCAAGCCAAAATCCGCTCATTTACCGTCTCTGTTTTGTCTCAGTGTTAACCCTTACCTTTCAGCACTTATTTTATTTTAAAGAAACAAACCATAGCCCCCTCTTATAAACGTGCCGGTCGGAGATGTTATGTTACAGCCCGACTTCTTCATCAGTACCAGCTATAGAAATGAGAGGTAACTGTATCCAACTCACTATGATCAAATAGTACACTGACTCTGACTACACACTGCTTTTTGTAAGACATCGAAAGCCAACAATGTTGGAAAGCACTGGTTTAATCTTTAATAATGTGTTGTTATATTATCTACTGCGTCAAGCCTTCATCTGAAAAGTTACTAAAGTATAATATTTCCCTGTATAATGTAGTGGAGTGGAAGTATAAAGTAGTATCAAATGAAATACTCAAGTAAAGTACAAGTACCTCACAATTGTACTTTAAATATAGTACTTGACAATGCACTTAGTTAATTTCCACCACTGTCATCCTAATTATTTTATTATTTCCTGTATGAGAGAAGTGCAGATTATTTCTCAGAAACTGCATTTAGAGCAAGATACTATACATCGTATTGATATTGGGTGGAAAAAAGTAAGGAACAAAAAAACTGGCTGCACAGAATGTAGTTTTTATGCTGAATTTTTCCTTTCCACTGTCAAAAGAATTTGGTTTTATTTTGTTCGAACACAATAAACACAAGGGTGATCAGATGCAAAGTAAGTATCAAATGGTGTCATCACAGTTAAAAAAAAAAAAAAAAAGAAGAAGAAGCCACATGACTTCCTCAAAGATTGCACAAGTATGAGATCAATGATAAATGGCACAACATGTTCAGTTTCATGCTCACATTCAGACACGCTGGACCGCTCACCATCCAACATTAGCCGAACAGGACGCACTATGGATGTGTGTCGAGTGATCTACACGGTGGTGGAGGTGCTCATTGCTATCAGTTGCTGTCTGGGTAATCTGTTGGTTATTTTGGCTCTGTGGACCAGTAAGAGCATTCAAAAGCCCACCTTCTGCCTTATTGTCTCTCTGGCTGTGGCTGACTTAATGGTTGGCTGCATAGCCATACCATTGGCTGTGATAGTGGATGGACGAGTGAATACTTCATTCTATGGCTGTGTCTTCATCAGCTGCGTGATCATCCTGTTGACTCTAGTCTCAGTTTTATCTCTTGCGGCTATTGCAGTTGACCGTTTCCTCCGGGTATATGTCCCGATAAGGTAAAATTTTCTTTCATTGTGTTAAGCAAAGTAAAATACAACTGCTCAGTTGGACATTTTTTCATAAGCTTTAGCGCAGCAACTAACGGTTATTTTCATTATAAATCGATTTGCAGATGATTATTTAAATTAAATGATTAATCGTAATGGTCTGTGAAACGTTGAAACAATGGTGAGAAAATGCACTAAGCCAATACAATGTCAGAATTACCACAGCCCAAGGTGACGTCCTTATATTGTTTTGTTTTATCTCAACCGGGAAGCTGGAAATAGAGAATCCTTGGTAGTTTTGCCTAAAAAATTACTGAAAATGATAAATAGTTGCCAATTAAAATTGTATTGAATTAATTAAATAATCTTTGCAGCTCTAATAAGCTAAAATAATCTATTTTATCTCAACTTCATATTTCATCCTTTTTACATCCACTGCAAAACAGCATTAATTTCCTGTACAATACTACTATCAGTTCTAATTCTGTGCAATTTTTTGTCTGAAACACAACTGATTGTATCAATAATTATTTACTGTTATTATTGATTTTCTCTATAGGTACAAAAGGACTGTCACACAGAGACATTCTTGGCTTGCGGTAGCAGCATGTTGGCTTGTTGCAATACCACTGAGTTTTGCACCCATGCTTGGATGGTATGAGCAAAAAACCTTCACCGAGTCAGTCAACTCTACGATTCTCTGCGAGTTTATGGCTGTGATCCCCTTGTCTTATCTCGTTTACTTTAACTTTTTTCTTTGCACCCTGATACCTCTGGTCATTATGGCTGCATTATACGGCTGCATCTTCTGTACCATTCGAAGAAACCTTCGGGAGAAACCAGGCAACAGTGTCCAAACACAGTCTTACAACTATCTCAAGAAAGAGAAACAGCTGGCAGCATCTCTGTCTCTGGTCTTGGCCCTGTTTGCCCTGTGCTTGCTCCCGCTCCACATAATGAACTGCATTACTTACATTGGTGGTTCAAACGTTGTACCAGTGCCAGCTTTATATTTTGCCATCCTGCTTTCTCATGCTAACTCGGCTGTAAACCCAGTTGTGTATGCATTCAAAATAGAGAAAATCAAGACGGCATACCTGAAGATCTGGCAACGGTGTATTGAATGTAGAGAAGAGAATCAAGCCTCTCAGAGTAGCCAGACGACAGACAACAATCTCAGCGACAACAGTGCTTCCAAAAAAAGACTTTCATGAACCATATTTTATTGACAAAATGACTGTTCAGAGTGTTTAAATGTTTTTGTGTGCAAAGAAAGAAAGTCAGTTTCAGTATGTGAAGTGTATTTCGATTAGGATCTAAAAGCTACCATTTACTTAGGATAGATTCCATATATGCGAGTGTGCACGATTGTGCATGAGCAACTTCCACTTGTCTTTAAAGCCTTCATTTCATAGTTTCACATTGGTTTTTTCTGTTTCTGTTCAAGTTGCAGTTCTTCATGTCCATTTCGACAGGAAGCGTCTTGTGTGAATTCCCTTCTCTATCTATATACAGCTCTATTTTTTTTTCTGTACTCTGAAGACGAATTGGACTCACCGTGTTTATTAAAACTGTGTATTTGCTTCTTATCTGCCATAAATAAACGTAGATATTAACAGGCACTGGTTGACTTTCAAGCCACACTTCTATCTGTCTGTACAGAAATAAACTAACATCAATCTAATAGTAATCCTTTTGTTTTGCCAAAATGTGCTTTATGAAGAAAATTGCTACAAGACCACCATGTAATCTAACTAAAACTTTGACCAGACTGCATTGCTTGATAACTTATAGACTGATTTTTTTTATAATTTCTAATTTATATAAAAAGGTTATTTTATATTCTCAGCAACGTACATATTCAGAAACGACCACACTGAGCAACTTTCATACTCGGGGGGGCTTAAATGGACAGGAAACTGTAAATAATGCAAAGATATACCAGTAGAGTATGTATGCGTAAATGATACATCCCCTTTAATATAATCCTGCAGGTTATGATGTCTATCATAGTCTAAAATCACAAATTATTATCACTACCATCATAATTTATTCATGATCATTGTTCACATTACAACACAACAACAGATATACACAATACAGGTTCAGGGGCCTTAAAAAAACCCCGTTTCAGAGTAATGTTAGTTTTTGGCCACAAGATGGCATCAAAGTGGCTCCTTCACTTCATCACTGAGTCAGTGTGAGTGAGCTTCATTCCAAGCACTCATTGTACCTCTCAAGAAAGGTAATAGACTGTATAGTTATCACCTGAGTAGGATTCATCATCCCACAAACTATACAACCTACTACCTCACCTTGCTAGGCTCAATTTCAAAGACATATCCCCAAAAACAGAGTCTTCTTTAGAACGTGTGGAGTAAATCAGTTTTATTACTAAATATTTAAAGTTATATATATATTTTTTCTTGTGCTCTTCATCAGAGGTGAAGGGTGGGTTATTGCTTTACTCAGTCCTTTTATCCATGAAGCATCCCATCATCTTTTCGGCATCACAGCAGATCAACCTGTCTCCTTAGGAAAGACAGTAGATTGTATAGTTATCTCAGAGGGAGGACACAAACCCCACAACTATTCAATCTACTACCTCAGCCTTAAGGACAGATACCGCTGCAGGGAGTAGATGAAATTTTGTCTGTGGATCTGTGAGACAAAAATGAAAAATAAGTTGGTTAAATGCGGCTTAAAATAGTTTTCAACCTCCTTAGAAACCCACATATGTGATTTAGGATTCTGTATTGTAGCGTAACATCACAGAAAATATACTAAATAGACTTTGAAATTTCCTGTGATTGGATAAACATTTTGACATTTCTTGTAATTTCTAATACTGTTTTAACATATAGTACACATAGTCACCACTACACAACCACATTATTCAAATGGCACTTCCTGCCATAGAATGAGGTATTCTGGTAACAGTTTTATCAAGAACATTTTACTGTCTTGACTTGCCACATCGTAGCCTGTTTATGTGCATTAGGTCATATACAATGTCTGACAAAACATTTTTTTTTTTTAGATCTATTTTTATGTTGTGAGTGAGAAAACACTGACACTAAAACATTGGCATAAAATAAAGGCAGCTGAGTCAAGAATAGGTACCTATTTTACTTTACAAGTTGTCTTGGTTCTACTTCCATCACTCCAGTTCAGTCTCTACAACCAGAAAGTAATGCAAAGCAAAGGGAGAGAAATGGAAAATGGCAGTACCTCGGCCATTTTAGGGAGTTGTTTGGCAACCATACCCAACATCTGTGGTGCAACCTGTTAACTTCTGCCTCCTCCCTCAAATCCCTATCCATAAGATAAACCAGGTTATTCTTCCCCAAATAAGGGCATAGGGAATACTATGATTGACTTGAGGAGTTGCTTGCTCATAAATTGCTTCTGGGACGTCTCTCATTTTTTTTTTTTTTTTTTTTTTTACTGATTCACAAAATCATGCTAAGAAATAATGCAGAGAAATCCTGAATAAGGATTTTTGTTTCAGATGTCTTAATGGAAAAGCTGAAGGTTTGACTTCAGAAAATTGCCCTTTTCTCAGTGTGAAAGCCACTTCAATCCATTTAAAAAAAAAAAAAAAAAAAAGTCTGTTTCCTGTGCCAGCTAGAGTCTGGGACACAAGCTGGGCAGAGCTGTCTGGGCCCCAACAGAACTGACTGAACAGACAATGTTGGTAGACGACGATCAACCCATGCAAAGGCTGAAACTCTTTGCATAAATTAGCATGTGAACCATAGTCACTGAAAAGCGGCTGGGCAGTTCATTAACATTCTGAATTCCTCTTTGGCCTAATTAACGCCGACAGTGATTGAAATGTTTTGGCAGTCTGTGCGGCTGTGGTGCCAGGGCATGCTCACTGGGGCAGAATGAAAAGGCACCAGGGCATCAGAGAGTGGGAGGCCTTAATTGAGATGTTGAATTAATTAGGAGGTAAATGGTATCAAACTCTTCTAAATGGCTGGCCAGTACAGAGGGGGTGAAGAGAAAGAAGGAATGGATTCAACTTTTCATCCAAGGAAAAGTTGTGTGGGCTACAAACGGCATTTGTTGTGGTGATGGGTTATTACCGTGTGAAACATCAATAATGGATAAATGGATTGACATATGCATGCCTAAAATCAAACCTACTTAAAGCTTATATGAACATAAGCAATACAGCAGATGTTGCTTATTCATTTTACTCTACAAGCCATATTTTTTTTCTAAAGTAAGTCTAAAAAAACAAAGAAAACAACTCTTTTGTTGTTGTCTGTTCAGTGAGATAAACAACACCAACACATTGCTTCATGTAACATGACGCGTCTTCTATCTCTGTATCTCTGTCTTAAACTTGTTTGCAGAGTTAGAATTAGATTATCAGCAGTCAATCTGATTCATAACATGTTGTACTGCACCTCAGTTGATGTGAAGATGACTACGTCGCCATCACAGAAGTTGTGATTCATGAGAATAAAACATCTACCACAGGCCTGTGAGGCATGCAAACATTATTTTAGTTCTTACCTTGTGACATATTTTTAAAGGCTCCTCTATGGTTTCCAATTGTCCTATCTGTGATTGTGTGTCAGCAATTTTAACACACCAGTTGGCAGTTCCAGTAAAAGTCCATATGGGTGGATGGTAAGATGCAGTCAAGACTAAAGCAAATGTTTTTGGTTTTTTTTTTTTTTTTTTTGCCACCCGGAAGTGATGGTTTGACTTTCACAGCATATCCCCGTGCTATCGATGACAGAAAAATGGTTGCCCTGTTCCAGAGTATAACAAAGGAAAACTGTCATGAATCCATAATCTTTGTCAAATCTGAGTGAGTCACTCAGAACAATCCAACATTCAAATCAACATATATAAATAACACGTTCATTCAGTGTTGCTTCAGATGGAGATGCCCGCAGCAGCCCTCCTCGTCTTACTGTAGTACATATTCACCTTCAATCCATGCTGTCAATTTGCTCAGGTGCCAAACAAACTGAGTATTTAGTAGACATACGCAAAAAAAAAACCCAACCAAAAAACCCCTTTACAAGTGTGGTGTTGGTCCATGATGATCGGCGGAATATGGGGGACGACTGTCATGGAAAAGAATGAGGTTGGTTCTCTTATGCAGCTCCCTCCAATATTTGGTGCCAAGAAATGGGCATTGTCTGTGTGCCAAGCTGAATCTCAGTGAGACAAAAAGAGGGTGATGTGGATGCAGTATGGCAGAGCACTGAGGGGGGAGGAGAGTATTAGCAGCCAAGCAATGAGAGGATGCCATGTCAGAAAGGGGGTATGATGGCACACAATAAAGTATGATGGCATAGCTCGCTGCCAGATGCTCAGTGCACTGTCTGTGCTACGTGCTCAAACATCAAGAGAAAAGTCTATTGTTCCATAATGCAGACGTTGTCAATATGTTGGACGTGTAGTTGTGTGTTTTTTGTCTGACTCCGAAGTTTCAGTTGAATCTCATCATCTCATCCATCTGGCAGCCAACTCCGTCTGCCATTGCTGTAATTGTCTTTGTGGCTTTATTTAGAGCATAATTTCTATAATTATTGCAATTTCAATGGAGCATCAAATAACTGAGCTATCGTTTTTCCTTCGAAAAACTACTTGCCAATTGAATCCAGACGAGTAAATCTGTCCAGTCTGTCTGTGCTGTTTACACACTGAACGCCACTGAGTACATTAGCCAATCAGCATACCCGCAGAAACTTTAAATTAGAGAGGAATGATTAATATTCTGCAGCTCTAACTGATCATAATGTTTTCCTCATAGAGAACATCCTTCATAACTCATGGCTTCAACTGTAGAATTGGTTAGTGTTTGTCAAGTTTAATTTTCAATTTAAATTCTTTTTTAGACACCAGATATTGCAGGGAGGTTACTATTATACCACAGTTCCTCAGCTTCAACCTCAAGTTCCTTCTTTGTTCTTCTTCTTCTTCTGTTCTTTTTTTGCCGCATTTCTGTCTGGAACTACAAAACTGTTTCTGCTTTTCTCTCTTTTCTATGTTTTTTTGGCTTGTGACCTCTTAATACAAAGAACTATATACTTTACTTTTTGTTATGAGTTGTGCGTAGTTTATTCATTGAGTCATTTCCCTTATCTGATCATTTGATTTGAATCAGTGAAGGATTAAAGTATAACATAATTTTGTGAAGCTGAATTTAGTTTCTTCCTTATTTTCTACTCCAAACATCTCACAACCCATTTAGGACCCACTGGTCTGGACGATTAATATCATGGCTAAAGATGTGAGGACTCAGCCACACAGTATGTCAGGGTGTCATTAGTTTGACTGGCTTTGGTTTTAGGGCCTTGCATCAATGCTGTCTCCAGTAGAGGAGAATGCTAACGTTTAATAAACAACATTTGATGGACTTAGATTTTTATTTTCAAGAGGTTTCTGAGGTCAGGTGGTGTACTGTGTGCTTGATGCTTGTTGACTAAATGGTCATTTACAGCTAACTTGGACCATCAACATACAATTTCCTGCACAAAAAAAGGTGGCGATGCATTTACCAGATCAGAATAATGTGTGTCTGACCAGCAGGAGTCAGCAAGGTTCGACTCAAAGGGAGCGTCCTGGCTCCTGTGGGCCGACGCTCGGTCGCAAAACCAAATTTGCTTTCCACAAACTTTCATTTAGCCAGTGGCTCATTCATTTTGTTAGCTAGCTAGCCTAGCCAAGGGCCGACATAACTTACAGTATTTTAGCAAAGACAACACTCAGGATGCCCCAACATACACACAGGTCACACACACACACATTATCTATAAAATAATATATTTCACCACTGCTGGCATGTGAGTGCTGAAGATTTATACAGTACGTGCGTCTTTAAATGTCCTATTTTGGGTCTGATTATTGCTTGTAGATTGATTAGAATGATGAGAAAATAGACTGTTGTTTGTGAAAATATCCATATTCTGCTGTAATGCCTCTCGGTGAACAATGACAGTGTGTAATTTGTTTGTGTTAGTTAAATATCATTCCTTGATGTCAATCTAGTGAGCTCCTGAAAGTTTAGACGCTCACAGGAGTATTTGAAACTATTGTCATACGTGGCTCTATGCTGTCATGGGAAACCTGTCAGTCTGACACACAGGTTGAGACAAATGTTGAGACACTAGTGGAACATCTGGGCTATCCAGATGTTATTTCCAAGATAGCTTTTACAGAGAGCGCTTTTTTCTTTTTTTTTTTTTACATTAATTGGTTGCTCATTGCTCGAACAGTTTTGAGTAGTGGTCTTTGTCATGGCTGTAAACAAAGTGCTGTCTGCCGAAGCCTCTGCGCTAACAAACAGGAAGTGCTAAATGTGTGTACGCCGTATGTCCTGATAAAAGAAACAACCATCAAAAATAGACTTTGATCCTGGTAACCACACAGTCACTCTAACCACGGGGTGGAGAGAAACGCAAATAGCGGAGGATATGGCTTTCCAAACAACATGTCATCAAGCAGCGCAGCAAGTTCATCTGAGGAGAACCGGGGCGGGGGGGAGGATTAGTTCATTTTCTCTCTCTCTCTGCCCATCCTCCCTGGGCCTTCCCCCTTTTTTTTTTTTCCTTCATTCACCCTTTCCATACACTACAGTATGCCATAATCTATCTTTATCACACTCTCAAACATAAACCTAAAAGCTGGCTCAACTGTATGCAAACACAACCACACACTAGTGCACACCAATTAACTTGGAAATGTTTACACAGTAAGTACGCAATAAATGTGCTTCATAAATGAGTTTTATCTGTAAAGGAAAACAGAGGTTTGTAAATAATTAATTTCATAGTATTTGTGTTTTTTTGTTAGAAAATCGAAACAAACTGAATGAGATTCACCTGAAACCGCGACCCTGCAATCCTACAATACATTCACATATAGAACAATGGTTTCATCAAAGGGAACTGGTTCTTACTGGATTGTGAGCAGGTTTTATCAAACAGCTGCATTCAAGAACACTTCGGGAATTATTAATTTTGCCTGTATGATATAGTAACCACATATTTTTCGAGATGTTTATTCCACCTGTTTGGGATACTTTTTCATTTTGTGGTAAAGTACATGACGAGCGGTAGCCGCACTTTGCAGATTTCTAGTGTGTATAAATAGCAATCCTGCAAAACAGGAACCAAAATGTTTGATAAAAGAGGTGAAATGCCTTTTTTTATCTCAGAGTTTCCTGTTGAAACTTCCTAGGAAACTTAGAGGTAATTATCACTCTTGATGGGGTGAAATTAATTTGTTCAAGTATCTACAGGCTCCTGCTGTAAATTATAACGAAATGTTGCTTTTGACTACAGTCCTGTACTTTTAAGAGGCAGTAACACGACTACTAAAAACACCTTTTTATTTGGGGCATGTGTTTTCATCGAACATTGCAGTGTAAACAGACTGCTCATTACGGTAACTATGTGCAAACGTTTTGGTCATTATGACTTAACGCATCTAACCTGAGAAACAACATTATTTAAAACAAATGCCAGTGTGTCTCAGTCGAACAGAAATGGTGGCGATTCAGACATTATGTTCGGTGCAAGCAAAGCAGACACGTGGACAGTGTGGAAGGTGATAGTAAAAGACGGGTAAAATGGCAACAGCAATGAATAAAGGGAGATTTGAGTACAAAGAGGAATATCAAGGCCCAAACAAAAGCAGAATCAAAAATCAGAAATACCTGGAGGTGAGTTTTTTTTGTACAGGTCAGGCTACTGTTCACCCGCAAAGAATTAGGCCATGGTGGCGGCGGAAAAAAAAAAAAAAAAAAAGGCGGGTTAGAAAAGAGACAAGAATGCATTTCCACATCCATCTCTTTCGCCTGCAAGACGAGGGAAAGGCTGAGTAGTGTACTAGCAAGCAACCCCACTCGAACAGGGGCTGGGGCTTGAGAGCAGTTTCTGGGCCATGCCCTCCTCTCTCCCTGCCCACTTTTGCCCTGCTGCCAAGAGGGAGAGACAGTAAGGAGAAAGGGAGGCAGAAAAGAAATCATGAAGTCACAAAATGTTGCACACACACACACACACACTCACACTGAAAGTATGAAAATGTGTGCAGAGTATCCATACAGCAGGCTTGACTTCTGCCTTCATGGTAAAGTCACAGAGTTCACAGAGTAAATTCACCACATAAAAGGAAAGCAGTCACACGAACTGTAGATTATGTGTCATCAAATAGACATCTCACTTGACTGTAGGATTAGGGGCTGGGAGGGGAGAAAGACAGGCAGAGAGAGAGGGAGAGAGAGAGGGAGAGAGAGGCAGAGAAATAAGCTCGGATAAAGGAATCAGAAGTGAGTACTTACATGCTGTCCTGTTGTAATGAAGCCAAAAGGTTTGACAGATTTATCTACGGTTGGCCAACAATTCAGTGCCTGATGTTCCTGAAGCATTTCAGAGCAAAATGAGTTAAAGCCTTCTTTCAGAGCTGTGCAGTAAAGCCTTTTGTCAGCACTTGGCATCATTCCCAGGTAGTACATACAGTCCATGCCTTACAGTTCCCATTTTCGGTAGTCACTCCGGACGTCTTTAGTTGTTCTGCACCTGCCTGTGTTTTTATGTGGATTTGTTGCAGAGTCGACGGAAGTGAATGGTAACCACTGATTTTTAATTTGACTGAAGCAGTGAATGGAAACCAGTGTTTACAGTCAACATAACAGCCCGGATGAGTAGTCTGGCATGTTTACCACAACACAGCCTTAAGTAACAATATCTTGTCATGGAGCTCTAAAAAGGAAAATAAGGGCAGAGGGAAGGGTCAATCTCTGGGTGCAAACAAATCCACAGATATTGTTTCGTATGGACCATCTACAAGAAAATAAGATTCACTGAAATAATCCAATGTACATCCTGAATAGGAGCTTTCATTGTAAGTGTGTCCACACCACAGACACTCATCGGTGTCTTTCCTCAGGCAATATCCAAGACAGCTTCCTGTGTGACGTCACTGTCTCTTCATTTTTTTTTTTTTTTTTTTAGGTAATTATCTCCTTGCATTTAAATCCTTCCTCTCCTCATGAAGTCGTCCTTTCAGAACATTTTAGTGCATTTTCTTCGACGGATTTGTAGTTTAAATGAACAAAGATGAGAAGAGATGCAAGCATGAATTAGTGAGCTGAGGTCCAAAGAGGAGGAGCGAAAAGTGGAGGAGCTGCAAAATCCCTTTACTCTGTGTCTTTCTCTTCCTGCACCAAAACACTGAGCTTGTAAAAGTTCAGTTGCAAGGACTTGGGCCAGCCTCCATTGGCACCATTTCAAAAGTGCACTGCTTGTTTCAGAAAAACTCTCTCCCACCACCACCACTCTCTCTCTCTCTCTCTCTCTCTGTCGGGGACTCAGGGCAGTGACCACTATCAGGAAGTCTACTCTCTGCTCTCTAGGTATTACAAAGTGTGCCAGCTCAGATGTTATGGTATCTTTTAAGGGATCCACGGTAGTCTGGATTGCTCAGAAGAGGCTGGTTTCTATCACAGACATCTAGAGAATAGGAAATGCAAGCTACAGCACTATTTCCTTGATATTTTGCCCTTCATTTCACATGTGTGTCGAGCTCTCACGAGGCTCAGTGCTGCTTGTGTTACAGTTCGCACAAGGTTCTGGCTGCTTGGCCTTTATTTCTGTTCTGAGTGGCTCAGAACATTGGTTAACTCCTTGACACTAAAGCAACTGTGATATTTCTCTTTTGCTGTAAATATAGTTAAGAAGAATAATACACTAAGTGAAAGCGCGTGCACAAAAGGAGGTTTATACTAAAGAGGACAAAACAAGTAATAACCCTTGTGTTATTTTCATTTTCCAAAGGGTGAGCTTAACTGTAAAGCTTTGCTATGCAGGTTTCATATTGATACTGCTAAAGACATGCAGGAAGGAGACCTTAGTAAAGAAGTATTTGCCAACACTTACCAGCTGTGTCCAAAGCTTAAACAATAAAGCTGATAGTTTGACATTTTACTACACACGGAACTGAACTGATGTTTTAAAAAAAATAATTTAACCCTTCTGACATAAGAATGAGTCTTTTTGGTGTCCTTACAAAGTCGTAAACACGTGCAGAAACACATAGCTCCTTTTAGAGATCATATAGCCTAATGTAAGCTGTAAAAAAAAGTGTGAAAAACAACTGCCTCTTCTCAGAGGTTATAAAAACACAGTTGTCTTTGGAATCCATTATAAGTTTACAGTGCATGCAGGGCGCTGCCAAAAAACACTGGGCGTTATGCAAAAACATGTTCTTCCAGTTGTGTCTCCAAAGTGTGTCTTAACTAGTATGAAAGAGAGAAACATTACCAGTATACTCAGACTCATGCTCTTATCTCTCCCTGTCCTACACTTACACTTCATAGCATGTGTGAGAGTGTACGTGTGCAGTACGTTCACCTGTGTGTGTGTGTGTGTACATCTGCATTCATGTTTGTTTATATTTGAGGTATTAGTTTGTGTTAACGCTGTGGCGCCAGTGTCTGAGGACGCTCTCTCTCCACCGGGAGCGTCCATTTGAGATCCTGCTTTCAACACATCAATAGCAGTTGATGATGTCATCACTTGACTGTGCATTATGTATTTCAATGGCCTCCCCTCCCCATTTTTTCTTTCTCTTCTGGGTCAATAACGGCAAGTAATGTACTATATGTTGACTAGCCATAATATGATCTGCTATTACTGTATCTGCTGGGATTTTATTAACGAGGATATGATATCAGGGAGGCTTGTAAGGGAAGAAGCCTTCTCCATTTGTTGATTTTATTAGATTTGGCACATTGCTTCTTGAGCCTTCACTGGGAACGATTGTTTCAGATTTGTCTATTATCTTCTCGCCAAGCCAACCCTGATGGTCCAATGAATACCACATATGTACGAAATAAAGATAAAATTTATTGTTGAGAGAAACAGAAACGTGATACCTCAGCTTCTGAGACGGTTCACAAGTTCTCATGAGATGTTGAACTCCTGACCTCAAACAGTGCAGTTGTTCGGTTTTGTTTTTACAGACTTATTTCTCAAAATGAAATGAAACTTTTCTGTGTAAATGTTAAGAAAATCCCTGTCCTGGTATCGTTGGTCTTTTTAGCCTTGATAAGGCAGTAGGGATGGCAGTGTTAGTCGATCGGTTTGTTTGTCCAGCTATTGGATAGATAACCGTTACATTTGGTGCAAACATTCATGGTACCCACAGGACAAATCCTATCCTAAATACTTTGATAAATTACTTTTTATGTGGTGTCAACAACAAAATGACCATTCCACTATAGAACAACATGCATATCAACTTGCTTACTGTTTATAGATATATAATGTGCATTGTGTTCTAGTAGAATATCCCAGAGATAACTTATTTTTTTCATAAGCCTTTAAAACTTTTAAGCCATCAGCTTCTGGGGATTTATTTCACATCAGTCATTGCTTCTACATAGACTTCAAGTCTGGTCTGGTTATTTTCTGCTGCTTGGGGGCAACAGAAACAAGTTGTAAACGCAACACTGACATATCGTCACCTTTTAAGTTATGTTGAACGTGTTAGCAAACAGTCGCTTATTTACACAGCAGTTACAGAGAAACACCATCATTCATCTGGAGTCATTTTTATGTCCATCTGGCGTATATAAGTCCAATATTCACTCTCACATTTGCTCCGTTTTTCCTCTTTACCAACCCCAAAGGGAAATATGTAGCTGCTAAATGCTCCACTATGTTTACCAGATAGCCATCGACTGTGTCTGTCAGCCGTTTGGTTTTGAGTAGGTAGTGTACAGTGGGTTTCAAGAGCTTTTTCGCTGAAAATAGCTGCCTACTGCATCTGAAAACAATGCATTGCGGGCGGTGAGAGTGAACTGAAACGGTAAAGCTGAAAAACAATGATCTGAAACTCGCTATAACCAGAGAACTGAGAGGAGAAGCAGAGTTGGGTGGTATTTATCTGTGGGTTCATTTCGATGCTTCTCACATCTGATATACGTTTTATTAAAAAAATATAGATTATAGCTGCTTTAACTTAGTCGTGCCTAACATGCCGCATTCTGAGTCTGACAATGTAGAAGTGAGCCTGACAAGCTAAGTCTGAAGCTGGGGCGTGTTTAAAAAGAGCTGTTATCTGAATGTGTTAGCGACCATGCTGGAGGATATGGTAATATGCCTGCCATCATAGAGAGGCGTATGCTGTGATAATTGTTTAAATATGGTGACAGTGTTTTCTACTTCAGCCGCGCCACCCGTTGTTGTGTGTTGTGAAACCACCTTGTATAACCCTGGTCAGGTAGAGATCCAATTTTTTGGGTATGAAACAGGATGTGACCTTGTTGATTCAACAGTGTGAGTTTTTTATGTTTCATTCTATCTACAACCCAAGAGACTACCTTTTCCTCCTGAATAGCATCTTTCAATTTATAATGAATGGACAAGACCTCCTGTCATTGTATTGTTTTCTAACCCTCCACCTTCCTTAAACAATACCTCCTTTGGGGATAGAGTCATATAACCCAGATTTTCCTGTTTCGTCTTCATTGTTTGTCCTTCCTAAGAAACGAACCCTCCGAGTTGATGATTCACCAGGCTTTACAGTGCCACCAGGTTCACGTCCCCACCGACGTGCTGCTTCAGCACTAAACCCACGGGTGAACTAAAATATCATTATCATCATCATACCCCCCCTCCTCATATACAGGTCACTGCCACTGGAAGCTCTACCTTTATGTATTTAACATAATTCTGCCTGGCTTGGTGTTTGCACAACTGCTCTGAATGGTCCCCATTACACCATAACTTTGATTCATGTGTTTTCAATTCATTCAGGCTTGTTGTTACAGTTGTTGGTATAGTAAGAGCTGGTTTTACGGCCTCTCTGGTCCTACTCTCTTGCGCTGCTTCTCATTGCTTCAACAAGGTTTACCATCTCACTGACAGTAATAAAACACAACTGACACGAACAGGATTGAAAACACAGTATATGGTGAGAAACACACTGTTCCTGTCTCTTTAAGATCTTGATGGCTCTACACTGCTCCCCTGAGGTCGCTGGCCTTCCTTAGGCCGTCTGCCAACTGCCATGTTACTGTCAAGCGTTTGCAGAAATGCCAGCAAAGCCATTAGTCTAGACCCTTTTCAACAGCGTGAGCAGCACGGTGAAGCAGAGAGACAATGGGACTGGTCTTATAAAAAAACCCTTCCTTTTTTATTTCCTGTCTGTTATTGTTTACTTCAGTTGTGATTACTCTCCTCCCATCTCCTCTTCTTAACTCTGAGACTGCAGCCAGATAGCACTCAGATGGGGATTGACGTTGTAGAAAACTTCCTTTCTGAGGAATAATATAATATAATATATAAAATAAAATAAATATAATAATATCTATGCGCAAATTCAATTACAATACCTCCATGTGTCCCCTGGTGCCTCACAGCTGCTTCTTACATTGGTTTTTTTTTTTGCCTCTTGTGGTACAGCAGCATCTGGTGGTTGACGGAGGAAATCACACTTTGTTTTAATAAATTGACACTTCTTTTTCAACCTCCATTGCCTTAGGGAACTAGAAGAGAGGAGACTGTCAAGACCACACTGTTTCACAAACCATCTCATGTAGTCTTGGCCAAATACAGCTGCTGCAAAATTTCATTATTGAAAACACATTTCCGGTATTTGGTGAAGGGGTGACAACATTTCTATGTGACTTTTTCTACTCTGAACATTTCCAGCTTGTCCCCACCTTCTCTCATTTCTAGGCTCTTGCTGATTCCTCACTTCCATCAGTTATACACACCCAAACTACAATAACACATGCTTTGTTTCACTTGAATCTGTCTTACTTTTCCCAAGTAAAATCCATGCCCTTGGGAACGTCCTTGCTTTTCTTTGAAAACCCCAAAAACGCTCACAGATGGTGACGAACTGATTAGAGTAATCCCGGTTGAAGGGTCAGGGCATCCTGGTTGTGTGGTATTCGATGGGGGGGACCTGTTGCTTTGTTAACAATCCTCTTAGAGGTAGGATCATGTGACCCCTGTGTGGGCTACAGGATGTGTATATGGAGCCTTGTGGGCATTCACAAGCTGGATGGAGACTAGCAGTCACTCTGCTGTCTGGCTAAACCACTACCTGGTGAGAGATGTATGCATACAATATTTTCTATACATTCATACTGATATACAGTAAACTCAGTTTCTCATGTTTGTTCTTTAAGACAAAACTCTGGATGTAGCTCACCTCAACCATGCCTCTCACCAATCACATCGTGAAAGAGGCCTGGACACAGGACAGGTATGTGAACATTACCACACAACAACACAGAACTTTTAGTATTTTTAAGCATTTTTATGTGAGGGTTGAAAGTATATCCCCCTCGTGCCTTTTTCATAAGTTCTACCTGAGGCATTATAGTTTTCTCAATGGTTATCACTGCTTTACCACGCCCACTTTCCGTTGGCACAAGCTAAGTGGTGCTAAACCAATAAGTGTCAAGGAAAAGCTTTTCTTGCTCCTGTCAGACTTAGGCCCAATTCTCACACCCTGTGTGACCTGTTAATTTAAGAATAAAACTGCCACAGAGCTTTGACTGTCATGGCTCATCTGCTGCCAGAAATGATGCTTATCTAGTTTGAATACATATATCCAAAAAGGGTTTTGGAAGATGTTTATTCATTATTTAAGTCTTTTTAAAAAGGAAAATGATAATTATCCAATTCAAGCTTCTCATATATGAGTATTGTATGTTTGTATGATGGTTATCTCAGTCTTATATGATAACTTAAGGTAATGTTAGGTTTTGAACCACTGGTTAAACACATGAAGAATGTCCTTTTGACAATTTATGGACCAAATAATTATTTTTATTTAATTAATTAATTGAGAACATATTGATAATGAACATTTCAGATCACACATATACAAGTAAGTGATTCCTTCATACATAAAACAAAAATCCTGCACCATGAATCTTACTAAATAAATCAAAGTTAGTAATATTGCATTATGTTAATAATGTGTTTCTCATTATCTTTGCCCAGGATTGAAGAGGATGAGGATTCTGCTTCATCCCTGCAGTTGCAGGTTCAGGTAAATGTAACTTTTAAGCAGCAAAAATCCCATTTTCCTTATTTGTTACAGAAAGACATCACACTTTAGTTACAGATGCTGCTGGCAGTCTGACCTATAAAGTACAAACATCTTGTGTTAGCTGTGCTGAAGCTTGCATGATTATCCGAGATGCAAAAACTTACCGTACATTGACTAGTGGACACATGTGATAAACAAGCCCTCTCCCTCCACCCAAGCCTGTCTTGGTTTCACCCGTTGACGTGTTTCTACAGAGCAGATGGCTTTACACATAAATCCTATTAACAACTTTCTGCTGATGGAGACACAGTGACTACAGGGCTTTCTCACTCTTTCATTATCTCCACTGAGAAGCCTGCTTTTTTTATTTTCTAACCTCTAAAAACGAAGCAGTGGTAGAGCAGAAGTCAGAGGCCACACCATGTCTGCAGAGAAGGTAACAGGGTGGGGTTGTGTTTTTTTTTTATGTTTTAAATTGACCTTCAAATTAGATTATTCTCAGTGTTCATTCAGCTGCTTGACATGTACTGATGTTTGGAGAGTTCGGACTAATGGGATCACTTTTCTAACTCAAATAACATGTTTGGTGTTTCTATGCAACAATATTTACACATACTCATACATACAAAGTTCAGAGTTTTGGTGCAATTCATTCATGTGACAGTTTAAAATCGTGTGTGCCTCAAATTTCAGTTTGTGACGTGAAAATAGACTTCAGTTATCTAAATTTAGATCAAAGATTATGGTTTTGTAGAAAATAATCTGCGACACACATGTGATGTAACTGCTCTTTATTGCCAGCATCTATTCAGTTAGAGTTAAACAGGTTATCCAATAGAGACAATATTCAGATATGACATCAAAACTGGACATTTTTCCTGTAGGCAGCTGAAGCATTGACCACCTTTATACTTGTCATTTATAACTTGCATCTTGATGGATGTTCAGGTTTATAAAGTTGATCTGCTGAGAGATGCAATGAGGGATTGAAGAGAGTCAGTAATCCAGCCACCCAAACCACTTACAGTGCTACTGTGGTGACGTCCAAACCAAATGCAACTTAACTGCAAAAGCATTTCCTTCTTTATGCTGTTAAAGGCCCATGTACCTAAAAAGAAATCATATTACCTACTAAAGCCAAAAAATAACTATTGTTCCAAATTTCATCCTCTTCCTATTTAGGACATCCAAACCTTTTAGTGAATTGTAATATAAGTGTAATTTCATCCAGTATTTACAAAGAAATGCATATTGCATTGTGCAATATACGACATTCAACTCCACTAGCATAGCAGCAAATAACTATTTGCCATGTGTGAAAGCTATGTCTTGTCAGCCGAGCTTCTCTGATCTTTGTTTTGATAGCCGGTCTATCTGTGCATGCATGTTAGTTCATGTGAGTTCCTCTCAGGCCTCCCATTTTCAAAATGGCGGCTGTGTCACAAAGCGTCTTTCATTGCAGCTAAACAGTATGCTACAATATGTTTCTGAAAATATTTAAGCAATAAATAGCAGTAAGATTCAAACTTTACTGAGTAAACGACACACACATTTGTTTTGGTCTGAGATTCTGTGGCGCTCTCAACATCTAGCGGGGCTGAATGTCATATAGTGCACATTTTAAAAACATATCCCTTTTATAGTAATAAACAAGCATTTGAAAATAATGTGTGGCAGTAGCAAGACAAATAGGGTCCAACAGTTACATTTCTACTTTAATATAAAAAAATGTAATAGACAGATACATATTTGGCTAAAGTCTGATGATGACCACTTTTATTGATTATTTCATCACAACATGAAACATGTCCCAGCCGCTGTCATTGCTCTGAGTTGTGGATTGTCTCAGGGCACAAATAGGCCTCCATCGTTGCAGGATCTACATCTAATAGGATTAGTAACAGTGACACGCTGTTCCTGTCACTTTGTGCAAAGGTTTAGTCCTCTGACTTATAAAATGTTTGTTAACTACACAGCACACAGTTCACTTTTTATCCATTATAACATGGATATACTGGACTATTTTGTTTGAATATAGTATAAGATATATTATTATGTATATTATTATGGATATTATGTGGGGGGGGAGTGAAGATCAGGGGTTTGAGCACCCTTTGGACTTAAAGCTTGTATCTAGACAGCACTGATGAAAAGCTTTTATTACAGACAATGAAGAAAGAACAGCAGATTGGAGAGTCATGAATATAATGAATATGCAAGGAGATTTAAATGTAAATTTCAGCAAGAGACTAGCAGATATAAATGAATATTTACTTGCCTTTCAAATACTCTCCCATAATCTATCTACTATACTTTCTGGCTCTGATTATTCTGTCTCCAGTGGTTAACTCAGTCTATGTGTTATCTCAGCAGGCTTGACTTGTTATTGAGTCATTTATTTAGGTTTAGTGACTTGCTATCTTTTGTCCTCTAATACATGTGATACAAGTGTGTTCATAACTTACCGTGATCATTGTGCTGTGTTTTAAGTCTCCTAATACTCAGGAGGAGGCCTGAGCAAGTTATCAAAATTGGTTCCAAAATGTGTTTTTCTCTTGTTCTTGTGTAAACTGTATTAACAAAAATAATCATAGATTATTCACTTCTAGAAAATGCATGTTTATGTGCATAGTATCACTGTTATTGCATCATGACCTGTTGCATCATTCACTTCCTGTAACTAAATCTGACATCTTAAGTGCAATTACAAGTCATAAATACAAGCTGTCATCAACTTAACATGCAGCTTTGCCAAAAACAAACAAACAAACAAACAAAATAATTATATAATATAATTATCTTCTTTTTTGCCTTTATACCCTTTGCTTCCCACACATATGACTTCATAATGGTGAGTTAATATTACTAATAAAGAATAAGCTATTTTCAGTGTTTCCAATATCAGTTTCCTTTTTCTTTTATTTCTCCTCTTTCTTCCACGAATTTTATCTCTAATTTGTTTTATATATTTGAAGAAAATTGCCAGAAGCCAAAAAAGAAGAAAGAGGAGGCGACCACAGAAACCAAGTTGAACGGATCTGAGGCTAAACCCAAAAAAACAAAGACCAAGAAGAATGAGGATGCGTCAGAGGAGGAAAACCCTGCCATTCAAAGTACGCTCAAAGAAAGCAGACAGCAAACTGATGTTTTGAGTGTTTCTCTGTCTGTGTATTCACCATACTGCTGTTTCCTGCACAAATATTACAGATGGAAAGAAGGTGAAGAAAAAGAAACCAGAAAAGTGTAAAGAAGAGCCAGAAAAGGAAAAGGAAAAGGAGAAAGACAAAGAGAAAGAGCCAAAAAAGAAAGCTAAAAGCGCTCCAAAAAAGAAGAAAAGTAAGACATTGATGGCTTTTACCTTCAAATAAAAAATAAACCACAATGGCATGCAGTGTGAAGACCCTGTTTGAGAAATCAACCGTGAAAATCCAAAATGAGTTTAATAAGGATGTTTGCTGTATGTGCAGGTTCAGGCACAGATGACGATGATGACGACGACGATGATGACGATACCCCTAAAAAGAAAACAAAGAAAAAGACAACAAAGGACACCTCTCCATCTGCAAGTTCTGCCAAAGAGAAGAAATCTAAATCTAAAGGTAAAAGCAACACGCAGGGAAACATTAACAGTGTTGACAAAACAACAATTATAAGACCAGACTAATGTTGTTAAGAGGATTAGATGATTTTATTCTGTCATGGTGAGTGAATGGAAACACTGACTTGGTAACACAAAACACAGCAATTACATGAGTAGCTTGCCTTTAAGTAATCAACTGTGGAAAATGTCATTAAAATATAGCAACGGCCAAAGCCTGACAATGTTCGTTTTAAATCTACTTAACATTCACAGTTAAAATGTTCTCACCATATCACCATTCACCCAGAACTGTTTAGCCCGACTCCTCTGGAGCTTTCTGTAGCACTTTTACTGTGCAGGAGGTCTGGAGAAAATGATGTAAGACACCATTTTTCCAAACCGTAGAACAAATTCTCAGTGATAGGGTACTCTTTATTTTAGGACATTGTCTTGAGTATTTGCTAAATATTTTATATTACAAAGCTGTTTCAGAACCACCATCATCAAAAGTCAGTTACGATGTTGTTTGACGAGTTAATTTGTGCACTGGTGTCTAAAATGCCCAGTGTGCACAACCTGTCCAGCACCAAACGACAGACAAAGTGAATATGGAGCATTAAGGAGCTAACGTGCTAGATACTTCCTTCAGGAGTTGATAGAAGCTGATTACAGAGCTAACAAGAGAGTGAAGAATAGATTCACAATAATCAGTTGGCCAGAAACACAAATAAGAGAAAAACAAATAAATGTTACTATTCCCCCTCTCCGATGAATGTGTAAATAGGCAACTGTTTGCTAACAAGTTTGCTGAGTATATAAAGATTAAAAGTGCTATTATTTACTGTAGATAATATTTTCTTTTTACATGATTTTGAGTTTTTGCTACCCTCAAGTGGCCAAAACGTTGAGAGCATGTTGGGACATATTTGTCATGTGAAACAGGTTTTGAGAGTGAGTGTTGACAGTATTAAGAGTGTAATTGAGGTTTTGAGGACACACGACGTGTGCCACTAGATGGCAGGAATGTGGCATCCTTTGCTTCAATATCTTCCATGTTATGCATCCGTTGCATATAAACTCCAAACAACTGTGAACAGAGCAAATACCTGCGACTAATACCACCACTACTTCCCAGTGTGCTTCATCAGCGTTTTCCTTGTAAAACATAAACCTGGTAGACATGTGTGCAAGTCCTGGTGAAGTCTGAATGAATGTGTTTGTGGGAACATTCAGAATCTGACAAAACAGCTGGAAGAAACGGCAAGAGAAGATTTCAAACCGAGCACATGCAAAATCAGGATTGCATGCTTAAAATTAGTTCTGCTTTTACAAATCCGTCCCGGTCTCTAGTCCTAGTTGATTGACTACAGTTTGGGGTGATTTTGCAATTCCCAATCCTTTCCTCCAACTCCACTGTTGAATATAGCTCATGAAGCAGTGAGATTTACATTATAGATTACATTCCTCAGTGTGTGCTCACACAAAATCTCCAGTTTGGTGTCACATCCAATGACAGATAACTTTTTTTTTTTTTTTTTTTACATTTTATTTGTTTCTCATCTGCAGATGACAAAGATTCTGATGGAAAAGAAAAAAAGTCCAAGCCAAAGGAGAAAGAGAAGGAGAAGAAAAAAGAGCCAGCCTCAATGTTCCAGATAAATGGAGATAAGGACTCTAAAAGCAAGAAGAAAGGTGATTATATACTCTAACCTTCGCTCTTTTGTAAGCCATTGAACCTGAAAATGATCTTTGGTGACTTTACAGTTCAGCATGCATCTTAAAGCTAAATTAATTACTAGATGACTCAAGTAACCTCTTAAGCATTTTTGATATGAAACATTGAAAAAACTTCCACCTGTTTCTTGAGCAGCTGCCAAATCAGACAGTGATGACAGTGAAGAGGAGACAAAGTCAACCAAGCCAAAGAAGAAATCCGCTGCCAGTTCATCATCATCCATGTTCCAAACAGGAGGAGACAAGGACAAAGAAAAGAAAACAAAGAAGAAAGGCAAGTTTACCATTGACTTCCTCCTTATGAGCCACTGGCAAGTATTTAACAAAACCTGTTGTTTATCTCAGGAAAAGCAGAGGAGAGTGTTGATTCTGACTCAGAAAAAGAGGATAAATCCAAGAAGAAAAAGGGCAAAGGGAAGAAGAAAAAGGTATTTCAAATTCAACCAGTTGACCCACAAATAAAAAAAAAGACATTTCAAGCCACTTTGTATATAACATTTTGTATCAGTGTAAGAGACTTTACGCATACAGCAAACATAAATGGCTTTAATCCAAATATATGTATATATGCTTTGTGATCAGGCGAGGTCTCCATCACCTGACATTGAGTTTGACAACTTGGAGAAATTTGTGATGGATCCGGCTCCACAGGGCGTGACAGTCAAATGCAGAGTGACTCGAGACCAGCGAGGGGTGGACAAGAGCCTCTATCCTCTCTATTATCTTCATCTTGACAATGAAAAAAAGGTCAGGAATTCATCATTACTCGAGTTATATTAATTTATAACTAGGAATTAGCATACGTTTTTACTCAGATGACAATTAGAGCATTAACATAACATAACATAACTTATGTTTTTTGGAAAACTGTAAAAAATTATTCTAAAGAATCTTTTTTTTTTTCGTTGTAGACATTCCTGTTGGCTGGGAGGAAAAGAAAGAAATGTGCAACTTCAAATTATCTCATCTCGATCGATGCCACAGATTTATCAAGAGGAGGAGAGAATTTTGTTGGAAAACTGAGGTACACCGCACTTCAAAATAAATAAATTTATTCCAAAGCAGTGTACAAAATGTGTAACCAAGAATTCATCTGCTGTGAGTTTTTAAATTTGAAAACATTTACATGTTGCCTAGGTCAAATTTAATGGGAACTAAGTTCACCGTATTCGACAACGCTCTAAATCCAGAGAGAGCTCTTCCTGACATGTCTAACGCACGGCAGGAGTTAGCAGGCATCATATATGTAAGTCATTTTAAAGCTTAAATAATCACATGAATGATCAACTGTATATTTTATAAATACTGCGTCAAGGGGACATGTGCTCTAAAAATAAACAACCAAAAAAAAATCCTGATCTTTCCCATCTCACATCAGGAAACTAATGTGTTGGGAATGAAAGGGCCCAGAAGGATGACGGTCATCATCCCGGGAATGGACAAGGACAACGAGCGAGTGCCTCTCCGACCAAGAAATGTAAGCACAGTGTATAAAACTTTAGTAGTACACAATTCCTACTACTGAATCTCATGTGCTGTCAAAAATGACAAAAAACTAACACTAATAGTATAATGCTGGATGATGATAATAATAATTTGCATTAACAGCAAAGTAGTATAGTTCTGATATGATGTTAAGAGTGTGAACAGTAAACAGTGAGGATGTTGTAATAAAATCTCGCCGAATTACTTGAATGAACTTTGCCGCTGGCACAATAAAAACTACTATACAGAGATGTTGCAGAAAAAATGCAGACCATAAACAATACCAGAAGTGGAGTTTGATTTTATGAAGATATTAACTACAATGGCTGAGAAAGTGTATGTAATTGGGATTGTCAAGCAGGCATCTCCAACTATGGACTTGTTTTTTAGGATGCTCATCGCAGTAGCAGTTCTTCCCTGGAATGACATCTATATACGTTCATACATGAAATCACAGAAATCACATCCATACACCTACAGCTTGATTTATGATATGTTGTCTGTTTATCATGGGACCAAAACATGGCCGATGTGCAAAATCTTATTACTCTTTGTTAGTCTTTTTTCTGACTTATGTTTTGCCAATTCTTGACAGGATTATGACGGCTTGTTGATAAGGCACCAGAATAGAAGGATGGAAAATCTGATCGAGCTTCACAACAAGACGCCTGTGTGGAACGAAGAAACATCGTCTCATGTGCTCAACTTCAACGGCAGGGTGACCCAGGCCTCCATCAAGAACTTCCAGATCGTCCATGACAAAGACTGTGAGTCTGCCTGCGATATCTGTATCTGTCTATCTGCTTGTCCGTTTACTGTTTTTAAACTAAGTCTTATCTTTTTCAGTGGACTACATTGTGATGCAATTTGGACGAATAGCTGATGACATTTTTACGCTGGATTTCAAGTACCCGCTGTGTGCTGTGCAGGCTTTTGCCATTGCACTTTCCAGCTTCGATGGCAAAATCGCCTGTGAATAAAAAAGAAACATCCCAGTCGTCTACTCTGTCAACTGAAACCGCCCACGCCCACGTCAGACAAACCACATGTCTTTGGACTTGCCTTCAACGCTTCCTGTGATGATGGCACTGATAATGAATGTTGACAATACCTCATGCTGTGCTGTCGCCTTTATCGGCGTGTGATTTCCTTACAGGAATAAGACACAAAACTGGTCTCACATCATCATCTGATTTTGCACAGTATGGCAGAGGAGAGTCGTGTTTTTTTTGTCTTTGTAATCAGTGGAAACGTACACATTTTCTGTGAATCACAGAAAGATGCACAAAATTTGATGGACTCTGGTCATTGGAGGTTTTTTTTTTTAGAGGGATGATGGTACACCTCAAGGATGAAGGTGTTGTATTATTACCAACATCATTAAAGGATGTTGAACTGTGTTATGTTTTGGTTTTGTTGTGCTGTATTGTATCGTACTGTTGTATCGGGGCTGTCTTGTGTCTGATGTGACTGTGACAGACGATGAGACGGATGCAAAAAAATCAAGTTTTGACAAGAATATTTAATTTTCTTAAGGCAAAATTGAATTTGCTGATATATCAACAATCTGAACAAGTGACACGCTGTTACTCTTTCAAAAAACCGATAAACGTTAAAACGGCTTTAACAGCTGTCTTACACATGCTGTCTGTATTTTAGTGTTATTAGAACATCCGTTGTAGGTATCCGGCATTATAACTGTAAAACGACATAATAGTATCTTTAGTTCTTGGTATCAATATTTAACCAGTAATGTTTCAACAATCTATTTAAGTTTTATGACTCTGCAGATTTCTCTGATTAGTGGGTCTCATCTGAGCTCCTGTAGATTTTTCTATTTGTGTTTTTGGTTCCAGCATTTTTTTTAAATTCATTTATTTTTCTGAACACTGCCTTTGTTTTATTTCTAGGCTTATTATAATGACGTCATTTAATAAAGCACATTTCCTTGAAGTCAGAATGTATTGTATAACATACATTTATCTATCAGTCTTTCAGTTACAACATGCTAAAATACCACAATGATGTAATAACATTTCTTGATCTAGCAGACAGACTTGGACTAATATACTAAGAGTGAGTCCACTTCTTATTTAAATCATATGCTGTAGGTTTTTGTAATAAAACATGTTTTGTGACTATATCTTCTGAGCAGGTAACCAGAAAGATTACTTCCAGTTGCAAAGTTTGCGAGACACCCACACTGTTCTCCAGAAGTCGTCTGACATGTTGAGAGGAGCTTTACTCAGGATGAAAAACCTGTTTGAGCTGATGGCCTTGAGAGTAAGTGAGAGGTGTGTATTCTGCCTGAACCTGCTCAGGCAGGCAAAGTCACAGATTAAATGAAGCCTGAAGCTGGCAGCTCTTCTGGACAGATGCTGTAAGGTGGAGTCTTCATTGTCTTTTTCTGTTACACGAGTTCCAGCTAAAAAACTGTTAAGATCGTTGCTGCCATTCTTAGCTACTAACAATGTAGCTACAAGCAAGTCATTTTCACTATATCTGTACATGCATTATTTCTACTTTTGGGTCCCAGAGGTGGATAAATACATACTAGTCAAAAAGATGTTGCAACTATGTTGTTGACCAACAGAAGGAGCTGTTGCCGAATGGAGACGTGTTCTCGGTCTGAGTTTACTTATCAGTAATATCCCTATTTCGATAGATGAAAGCTTTCATATGTCAATTAGGTTAAAATTTAAATGCAACGCTTCACTATTTATCCCATTGAAATATTAACTATGCACATATGGTGTATTAAAGTGTGGAAATGATAGTGTGCAGTCAGAGCACTTTTCTGACCTCAGCTGGCAAATAACTTAAGTGCTGAGTGATTATCAAAGTACAGTTTTAATTTGGCTTTCAAAAACAAACATACAAGTGTAAGATTATATCCGGCTTTATGTATATTTTACAGGGAGGTTACACAAATACCACAGCAAACCAAATAATATACAGTATAATATCCCACACTAAGAAAAAATGCACTGACACTATTACAAGTCCATGTAAACTCAGTACGGATACTGTATGCACAAGGCTATGAAATACAATACATTTTAAAAGGTACTCCCTTACAAGTGACATTACTGCATTGATTTAAGTATAGTACCTATTATTAGAAGGTATGTAAGTAGTAAACATAAGCATCGTGTCTGTTAGAGGGTTAAATTATTCCAACATTAACATTTAAGTTTTTGCTTCTGCATTTGACTTTCCTGCAGAGTTTGAGCTGCAGCAATGCATGAACTATTTTGCAAGTAGACTCTTAACTACAACTTAACATCAGGTTTTGATGTTTTTATTTCCCATGAAGTAGCTTCACGACTGGATAAATCATATTACTCTAATTTGTCTGACAGTGTCTCATATATTCTGTATTAACTTGTTCCAACTCATTGAAGCTTTTCAGAGTTTTCTTGGTCTCGGTGACTCTCGGGTAGAAGATTAGAAAAGGAGCATAGAGATAGATGTAAATGTTAATTTGATTTATGATTTTTGTGTGCATTTGTGTACCTTTACAGGCATATTTATCTAGATACAGTATTATTTGTGTGGTTTGCTTTGTATTTTTTGCACTACAGCATTAACTTGCTGTCTTTAAGGAGGAATGTACACTTTTCTTTACAGCAACTACTTTGCTATTTTTACACTTAAATAAAAATAGTTTAAAGAGAAAAAAAAATGAAGGAGTAAAGTATCAGTATTTCAAATCTGCTCTTAAGTATGATGCATCTAGTTATTTTCTCACTCAGACAAGGGTATGTTAAATGTGTATTGCCACTGCCACTGGTTTTAAGGGCAGGAAGCAGCTCGAGTGGGCGGAGTCAGCAGTGAAGTCACTGCCCCCAAGCTTGTTGATTGACGCTCACCAATGGCTCCTCCTTGAAAGTTTTTTTTTTTTCCCCTACCCCTTCGTTTTCCAGTGTAGTGCGTTGATTTCATACCAAAGTCATACTTAACATTCCACTTATACTGTCAAACCTCTGAGAAATATTACGGAAAACAACAAGGCGCCAAATTATAACAAACTTACTAAATTGAACAGTTGTTCTCATTGAGAAGAAGAAGGTGACTTCCAGAATAAAAGGGTAAGTTCTCCACCAATGTTCCTTCTTTCTGTTAAGAGAACCTTTTTCCTGGGGAGGTTTTTTTTTTTTTTTTTTTTTTTTTCATGCCGCTTGTCTCGGTGAAGTTTTCAGATCATTGTCATTTTTTACATTTTTCCGCGGAGCTCCCTACGTTGGGAGGGAAGAAAACATTTGCAGATTGATAGTCTATTGTGTTTGACTTTCCCACTGTGCAGGATTATCTTTGACAGTCTCTGTAACATTAACACACAAAAAGAAAAAAGAAAAAAGCTTCTTTTTTTTTGACAGCAGAGGGGCGATGCAAATATGTTTGTTTTCTGTCTCGCACAGTTCATACCTGGATCCGACACTTCCAGCTTTGGCCCATCAAAGGACTCAGTTATACCCACAGGCACAGACGGAGACGAACAAAAACCATTTGGAGGAATACACTACTTCAGTCTGGTGTGGACCTCTGCATCCCAAAGGTAAGAGCAGTTCTTGATTTGACAAAAAAAAAAAAAATTAAATTAGTATTTTATTATTTATTTATTTTTGTATATATTTGTACATAGATACACATACATGTGAAATAATAATCCTTCTTTTAAGATTGATATACTTTCTATTTTAGTTTCCTGTAGGGCCAGTCATAATTACACCGCAATGACAGTTATTGGTATGAATGCAATTGTTTACCAAGACACACATACAAAAAAAAAAAAAAAAAAAAAAAAAAAAAATCTGAATTTTAACATTGTCTTTATGATAAGTATAATTGTACATTAAAAAACAAGACAAAAAAAAATAAAAAAGAAAGAAACTAATGTAGGACTACACTTATGCATACCAGAAATTATTTCATATTTATAAAAGACTGCTGGTCAATTCAGAAGAAGAAGTCTCATTATAAAAATAAATGCCAGTTATTGCTGTTGAATGTATGTAAACAGAAGTGGGCCTCTCTGAGTGCTCCTCTCAGAATCACGGCACAAAGGATGAGTGATAGGTGGGTGAATATCTCATTTTCAAAGTTTCTCATACTTAATAAACTTTCACTTGACTTGTCAGATTTTTTTTTGATTTTTTTTTGAAGGCAGAAATGAACTCTCTTTCTTTTCCTTTTTCCTTCTCACTTTCTTGCCAACAAACGTGGCATGTGATGGTGATACTCTGCAAAGTCCTACTAAGTACATAATTCATAGGTGAGGATTTGAGATGCATGGATATATACACAAGCTAATTGTATAATTACAGGAGGTTACACCTGCTCTCAGTCTGTGCTGTTAGCTCAGCATGGTTAAACAGGATTTTTTTTTTTTTTTTTTTCCCCCACAGAGCCAAATGTTTTAGCTTACTGGAAAAATTTAAAAAATGGCTCGTTAGCACCTCTATAATTCTAAACTGGTGCAGTCATAAGAGCTGTGACGCACAGTAAAATCACTGCCAGTCAACAGGTTCGACCAAACAACAGAATGCAGTCTGTCAGGTTAGTCACAGCGAGCAGAATAACCTGTTGACTGCTGTCTATCTTTCTCTGTCAGTTTTTTTACCACATTCCTTAAAGTTCATAGACATACAATGTGTTGTTGATATACATTTTATTTTAAATACGTTAGTGAGGCAAAAAACAAAAACAAAAACAAAAAAATACGACAGGCCTTTGGTGAGATTTGGTGTCTGTACGAGCTACTGATTGAGCCCTTCTTAAGGACTACTGTACTTTCTACCACTTTCTATTAACATGTGGAAATGATGTTCTGAAATGAAACAACCAACCAGTACAACCAAACAATGTGTCCTTGGTAAATGAGACATACCAAGATGCCTAATAATAGATTTCCAGTGCTGATGGGTAAATCTGTAAAGGATTACACGTTCTGCTGCTCCGACAGATTTCCTTCATTGTTTTTAAGCAGCATGAATGCACGAGTCCTCCAAACGTATAAATGTGGTTATTTTTTTTGCCTTGAACATACTTGTTCGTGTCTCAGCCGTTTTTTTGCGGATTTCGCATGTGCTCGTGTGAGGGGTTTAAATGCGAAGGGGGGAAAGTTTTACAACTTCACCCATGTCGTGGAGGTCAATTAGATTACTTGGAGTAATATCCCCTTAAAGTGGCCATTTTCTTTCTTTTTTACTCCCCAGCTGTGTCCCTTCAGGCCGATTATCAGAGGGAAGAGTTAATGAGCATGTGTTCTCTTCATGATCTGTAAAAATCTGTAATGCTCTTGATGTTTTGGTTTTTAAAGCATAATTAATTAGACACTGTAGGTATTTCGAGTAAGTTTAAAGCGTTTTAAACGTTTTGTTCTGCTGAAGTGCATCCTTTTTCTTTGCGCTGCTCAGTGTTTACTCTGGATGCAGGTCTGTTGACCGTTTGTCAGCAGCGGGTTCACCCGTTTGTGTTAAACCCACAGAAGAGCGGCTAATGAGCTTTTGCCCATTTGTGCAGACGTTGGTCGCTTTTTTAGCACCATCCCCAGAAGTAGTCGTCCAAATGGTGGACACTTAGCCCTCTGTCAACCCAGATTGGAACAAATACCACTTATGTCTGCGGGGTGAGCACACAGAGAGGGCCTTTAGAGAAAAGCCTGCAGCTCTCAGCAGAAGGGCATTAATGACAATCTGGAATACAATATGCAGCCTGATGCTAACGTGCGGCGTTAAAGACCGTGTTGATGAAGAGCATAGTGTTCATGACAACCAAAAGAGGGAAAAAAAACCAAAATCTACAATTTCAAACTTTTGCATTCTTCTTTCTACCGTCAACCAAATATATCCTAAAATAAATAAAAAGCTCCTACAATCTCAAACTCCCCCCCCCCCCCCCCCGGTAACAAAATTTATCATCATTGTATTCCTGTTAATGCACTGCAAATGTTTACATATCCTCCAAACCATGAGGTTTTAAGAGATAAGCTTTCTGGCCTGCTGTTCGGACCACTCAGGGGAGGAGCTGAGGAGTGGCTTAGAACAGTATAGTCTTTGTGTCAGTTGTCCCCAAGTTGCTTAACGTTTTAGTTGTTCTTTCTCCTGACAGCCAACTGTTACGAGTGAAGTTTCATTTAAATGTACGCTAAAGGGGAAGAGCTCAGGTCAGAAGAAATGGCTATGAGGGTGTGTGTGCCAATGTGTGTGTGGCTCCTCCAGCCTCCATTATAGATAACAGGAGTCTGTTGCTCACACTGGGCCCGTCTGGTGTTTTATAGACGTGTGTGTGTGTGTGGCCTGTGTGTCACACTGAAACTCTGGTGACCCAAGGGCACTCATGTGAAACCCCTTTAATCCCTCTGCTCAGGGTGTTTTGGGTTGGGGGATGATCTCCTTCTACAGGATAGTTATTTTAATTTTTGTGTCTCTTATTGTAAACAGTACGCAGGTGTCCAGTTCAGTCTGAGCATGATCAGGCCTGTATCTGCATACATCAAAGTGCAAGAATCTCAATCTTCGGTTCAGATGTTTACGTCTAATCGTAGTTTTTTTCCTCGTGAAAATCCCCTCTATATGGCCCCCGATCAAAGCCATGGCTGCTTTTAATGCCTTGTTCCACAATTTATATGGTTAGATGAGTTATTGGTTGGTGCATTCTGCTGCAAAGTTATGCATGTCTTAAAGGTTTCACAGATTATGGCTTCAAACCGCTCCCCTCGCCACAAAATGACCAATTCAGGCTAGAATGGCTTCTCTGCTCCTTTCTCTGGAAAAATTCCGATTAAAACGCTGATTCAGGCTGTAAAAGAAAGAAAAAAAAAAAAAAAAGCACTCTGGTGGACTCGACCCCGCTTTGTCAGTCTTTCCTTCGTCAGATGGATTAAGACTTAATTCTCTGAAAGTGTGACATTTCAAGGTAGACCACATAGCCAGCAGCATCCAGCATTAAAATAGAACAATGACTGAATGAATCAGGCCTCATGTTCAGGCTGTTGGCCCAACGTGTGATACTCATTTGTCTGTTTGAGTCTCTCTCTCTGTGACTCACTCAGGAAACCAGTAACCTCTTCTTACCTCAGAGCGAGTCTGTTTCCATGTTGTGGGATGTGTTTACAAGAAGCAAACAAATAATAATAATCAGTGGTGGTGATTTTTTTTACAGTTTAAATGTTTTAAAAAAAAAATGTATGTCCGAGTCGTCCCGCTTAAATCATTTTCACACTGAAAACGCGCTTGTTCATTCTTGCGTGCGAGACGTTACTCTGGACATAATTGTTTTTCTTGGGCATGCAGCTGGTATCAAACTGCAAATGTTTGACTTGACAAGGGGTGTGTGTGTGTGTGTGTGTGTGTGTGTGTTCGTCTCAACTTTTCCCTCTGCCTCTCTTTCTGCCTCTTGCCGTGTGAGCTGTTGGCTGTCCTGCCCTCCTCTCACTCTCAGCTCTGATTGTTTCCTGAGCGCCGTGCCAGATAGGAAGTAGGAGGAAGTTATTGGAGGAGCTGGACAGAATTTATTAGGGCCAAACACAGACACAGGGGGGGAAGGGGCGGGTGGTGACTCTGATTTTTGGGAGATGGGGCTTGTGCTTTCATAAGTCTGAGGAAGGCTACAGTATTGGGGGTGAATGTAGAGTAGACAGGCCGACACTTAAGCCAGCTCATCACTTTCGATTAAACTCCTAAATAGATTTAAAAAAAAAATAACACTCTTAAACGTATGCGTTTGCTGTGAATGCATCTGTGCGTCAGGAGGAATAAAGGCAGCATTTCCAGTTCTTGTCAGAGAGCAGCTTTCCTGGCCTGGAACTTAAAATGTTTTCTTTATCTGTAATCTGACCTTAGAGAGCAGCTGCTCCTTCTGCCGCCAAGTCCTGTTGTTTCCCCTGTCAAGTGTATGTTTGTGTGGCTGTTGGTGTGTGTGGAAGAGGGGCGGCGGGGGGGTCTCACTGCGGCAGAGATTGCTCACTCTGCATCTGTGAGCGCCCTTCAAACTTAACAAGACTTGTGAGTTTCATGCGGAGGAGTTTTTAGGCTGTGAATTTGTTGTGTATGAATGTAAGTCTGGTGGAGGTGTGTGCGAAACGCTCGGCCAAGCAGGGGAGCTTTTTTCGCTGCCAGCAGGGGTCTGTGCTTTGCCAATAAGTGTCCCAGCTCTAGCAGCAACCTAACAAAGGCTGCAGTTTTTAAAGACATAAACTAATCTCGTAGTGTATTAGTTAACAAACAGACGGAGGTATATAAGGAGGGACTCGATGGATCGACAGTGGAAGAGACAGATTTGAAAGGAAATCTGTTAACAATCTGCTTCAGGACATGAGTCATGATGATGGGGGGAGTGCACTGTTACAGATAGGAGAGAGAGAGAGAGAGAGAGAGAGGCTAATTCTGTTTGTGATATAAAACATTTACTCTGAAGAGAATGAATAATGTAAAAATATACATAAAACCTCAATCACAAACCGAAATGGGTTTATTTTATTACTTCATTATTATATATTGTACCTTTTTAAGATATAATATGTAACTTTTCTGCATTATAATGTCTAGAAATGAATAGACTTATGTTAAATATTTAGTGTTTTGTTACATTATCCCAAATGTTTAATCAAGCTAACCATCTGTATCATCTGGTCACCCGTTAATAGCGTCATATCCTCTCTGTACATGCATCAGTCTTGTGGTTGTCTTGCCAGACGCTCTGTCATAAATTTAGTTTTAAGACTCTTTTTTTATAATACACTTTTTAGATTTTGGTTATTTTTAACTATGACTTTTAACAGGTTGAAGGATTTTAGTCATCACATGTCTAAAGATCTAAAGTTTTCAGAGAAACTAGCTGAGCGAATGTTTGTGGCGGCTCTGCTCGCAGCCTCTCAGTACGTCCTCTGTCCACCACACAGCGTCAGAGAAACACTGATTTTTAATTTTTAAGTTTTTTTTTTAATTCAGTGTTTTTCCATTTGTTTTGGAGTGCTTGAGACATCTGCAGATAATTCGGCTCCAGATAAAAAAAAAAAAACCTCCTGAACGATGAACACTGAAGAAATCCAAACCGAGAGCAGCTGACTGCAGAGCACCGTGTGTCTGAAAGAAACCTTATGGCAAGGGTGTTTTTTTTTTTTTTTTGAAAAACAATGAAGATAACAATTCCCATGATCCCATGCTCCTTACTGACGTCATCATGCCCTGTCTTTTGTTATTGTTGTGATAGAGAGACCCAAATTGTCATTTATCATACTGTTAAATATGTGAAACTATTCAAGAATTAGTGCTCATCAGGTCGCACACTACTTTACTTTTCTTCCTTACATTTCAACCAACGACAGACCATCCTACATTTTGGTATCCAACATCTTATCCCTCTGAGGTTTGGTGGATGTGTACATGACTACCGCTTTTCACTCCTCATGTTTGTACCAGTTTATGGTTTAAACATCTTCCTGCCTCTCTTCAGTCAGATGGATCAGGTGCATAAAGATGCCCTCTTTAACCGTTATTGTTTATCTAGTGCCACACCAAAATGCAAAAACCCTGAGAACTGGCCTGAGGAAGTACAGTTGTCCATTTGTTGTGTTGCCTTCTGGTATTTGCAGTATTTTTTAATGACAACAATGTCTTTATGTCTTTAACATTAACAGCAGATATTTAAACATCCTAACTGAATAAAGTCAGGAACTTGCATATATATATATATATATATATATATATACAGTATACTTGACAATGTTAAACGTCACTTACTGTATACACACTTTTTAGGGCGTAAATACACTACAGTCCTAGCTCAGTGTGACTGCATGGCTCTCCTGGTGTGATGTTTTAGACTCTGTTAAAGTGTATTTCTATGACCGAGCCTGCTTGGTGTTAAGCGTCAGACAAATGTTCTTTTCCCAACAGTGGTCAGGAGAAGAGATGTTGCCATCAGGCCATAAAAAATGGAGACATGACAGAATAATTTTGACTCAGGCTCTTGTCTCAGTGTGGACTTTGAATTCCACAGTGTAAGTAGAAATCCATCTGGTTGGTACATCTGAGACCATCAAGATGATCTCATGTTCAGTGGAAGATAAAATTGAGGGATAAAAATTGGCAAAGTTAAAAAAAAAAAAAAAAAAAACTGTTCTGATCTGCTTTCTCTGATTGGATAAGTGTTATTATGCAACTCCTAAATGTCAGGCTGTCCATTTGCTATTACAGAAACACACAAGCTCTGTTTGTTTTTCTGGCTGTAGGTGTTTGTAGGATATTTCCTACATACTATGGCACACTGACAAAATGGAATCCCTTTTCCTAATTTAGGCTTTCCTCCGTGTGACCCAGCAGACTGAGAGTGACTCAGTAGAATTACTGGAATTCACTGGGACATTTCACCGCACAAAATCCTGTCTACAAAGAAGAAAGGAAACACAGTGCGGTGCCAATAAACTCTGGTTGGTTCATAGATGGAGACGGAGCAGGGATAAGCGGATTTCTGAAAACAGACCACAATGTGATCACTCCGTTCAGGGCTGAGAATATGGGAATAGGGGTTCTAGTGCATGAATGGTGCTGTTTGAATGAATGTGCAAAGCGCATAGCTTTGCAGCGTTATTTACATTCCTGCTGCACATTGGAATTCTGTAGCATGTTGGTCTCATAGTCCCATGGCCTGACTCCCAGAAAGTGGGAGGGGAGGTGCATGTGTCACTGATTTTTGTGTTAAATGTGAGTGCAGTGTGTCAAGTTCTTCTCTCTAATGAACAGTCCCATTTTGGAAATGCTTGAAGGAGTTACACACACACACACACACACACACACAGGTTTGTGATTGGGACTGTTTGTATGTTAAGTTATCTGTAATTGGTTTTATATACAGTATTGTTGTGTTTTCATTATTTGCAGTTTATTTAGTTGTGTGCGACATTACTATGTTGTTCAGTTTCAGTCTCGAAGGGACGTTACAGTGTGTTGGTAACAACTGTTCTAATATGATCAATGTGTTAATTACAACAGATTTTCTTTTCACATGACACGCTGGCAGTAAATCATGTTGGAGAATTTTTCTACGATTGTCAAACTAGATGTTGCACTTGAATGCTTAAAACTGTCTCTGTAACTTTATATATCGCTCACTTTTATCATGATGTCATGACTATTGTTCTGATTTAAATCCTGTGACTCCACTAGAGGATGTATTGAAAAATGGCTCCACTGACAATTCCCTCCCTCTAGTCAGCGCAGTGTCACGAAGTGGGAACGTGTTCAGTGCTGATGTTGCATTCCAGCTGGAACAATCCCACTGTTTTCCAGACCCCAAAGTGGATGCCTAAATTGGACAACATCCCCCCAAATACCCTCTTTCTCTCCTCCCCCATACACACCCCTTTCTCCCCCCCCTCCACTCTCCAACCAACCAACCAACCAACCAACTCAACCACCACCCACTCCTCCCATACTCGCATCCCCTGGTCTCCTGTCCTTATTTGGGTAGAGACATTCTGAGCGCTGGGTGGAGTGGGGGAGGCAGAGGGGGAGAGGGAGGGCGTTGGGTTGACACAAGGGAGGCAGGAGGAGAAACAGTGAGCACTCGCAGCCCTTTCTTAATAAGGACATGTCTGGAATTCAGGCCCCTCTTTCGGTGAAGCCTCTCTTTCGCAGCACCTCACTTGAACACCGCTCTTGTGGGCTCTCTGAGCTGCATCGAGGTCGTCAGAGCTGCGTTTTACACGGAGCAGCATTTTGCTGCTCTTCACAGCTTGCAGTTCAGAGGAGGGTTGCAGTGTTTTCTCTGCTATAATTGGAGATAAACAATAGACTGGCCGCCCCTCCCTCCTTCACTGTGCCACCAGTCTTTGATTAGTGCCCTGGCTTTACTAAAGCTGTTGCCCCACAGCACCTGTGCATTCATTAATGAAATACTTTGGGCTGCCTGAGAGACATTTTTCACACCAGACCACACATACTGCATCTGCTGTACTCGAGCCTTAAACAGAAATGTGTATTTAAAGGTTACACAGTGTTGATGTCAGTGGCTCTTTGTGTCTACAAGTGTAGTTTTGAATTTGTATCACTGCACACGCTACTGTCACACATGTTGACATGTGCTCTTTGTTTTATTTTTTTAAGCATTTTCTTTAAAAAAAAAAAAAAAGTAATTTAATTTCCTTTAGGTCTGCAACGAATGTCAAAGAATAGTGAAAAATGCATTTCACAATTCACAACGGCAAAAGTGAAGTATTTAAATTATTCTTTTGTCCGACTTAAAGTCCAAAATACAAAGATAGTCATTCTCTAATCATTCAAGACAAAGAAAAGCAGAAAACACATTACAATACAATACAATACATTGTACACAATACATTTGAGGAGCTGGAACCAAAAAATGTAAATCATGTATGCTTGAAAATTCTATAATAGTGATATAAAGTAGTATTAATAGTAGTACTTACATATATCTTACTCCGCATTTCTTTCTGTCATTCTCTTTGGGATTTTTTTTATTAAGTATTATGTATTAATTAGCAGGTTGACAGGACAGAATATCATTAAACTAACCCTGACTCTACTTGTATGTAGTTAGCAGTGATTGGCAGCAACCTGACGCCGTCACTTGTGAGGACTGAGATGGTTCACTTGAGCTGCTAATAAGTGCTCAGTTTCAGTCTTGAGTTTTAAAACTGTGACCCTGTCGCAAAGGGTCTTCCATAACCAGTAGCTAAAATTAGCAGCTTGATTTGTGGATATTTGTCAAACTTGTTTGGTTTCAGTGACGGATGTTGTATGTTGTGTGTGGTGGACTATCCCTCCAGGAACAGTGTTACTGATCTCCTCACTGTTGATCTCTTGTATTTTTTTTATATGACAAGATAGCGAAGGGAAATGAGATATCACTAATCCTCCACCTCTGCAGTTTGTGGTTCTCGGATGATTTGATGCAACTGCAGTAATTATAAAGTGTGTATCTTTCTACATACTAGGAGATAATTTGGGAGAGAGAGAGAGAGAGAGAGACGAAGGGACATTTCTGGCCTATTATATGAACACACATTTAGATGTATTTATGTATTTTATGTGTATTTATATATAGATATTTTCTTTTTTTTATTGAACATGACTTGCAGTAAAACTACTAGTGGAATTACTTGGTTTGTTTTTGTGTTACAAGAACCGTACTGTATCTAACTGTACAAAAACCTTATAGTAGATGTAGAAATGAAAAAATATATGGATAGTAAAAACTACATAAAACGGAGTCTATGATATGCAAACGTTTATAAGCTCACATAATTTAATTACTGGAACTTTCCTCCAGGAACACTGGTTTTGGCATTCTTTGTATTTCTCTGTTACGCTTTATTTTGTCTGCATCTGCAGAAATGCTAAAGTAGAAACACAAGCATCCTGGGAGGATCATGGGTTACCTCATAGACTTCCATTTCAGAAACAATACAATGCTGAAAAGGCAGCTTGAAAAATACTTAAGATCTTTGCCTGCAGTCAGCCATAAGCCAACCACATTGGGACACAGTTCCCAGACCACAAGAATTCTTTGAAGCCAGTGCTGATTGGTGAGGTCTTTAAAGTTCATTTTATGGAATATCTTGAATTCATTTGGCCATTTTAGAGAAATAAAATCTAGGAAATTATAGTAATAATTACGGTTAGCATTGTTTATTCATACAAATGTAATGACTGCAATAAATAAAATGTCAAAGGAAGCCAAAGCAGTGACCTGTGGATAGATAACATTTTGTATTCAATGTGCTTTATAAGAACCTCACACATTTCGGGGCACCTATTAGTAAAACATTAGGGGTAATTGGATTTATTTAAATTGAGTCAATGCTCCACATTGTGAAATGTGCTGACATTTCTGTGCTGACCTGTTTTCCTACCGGTTGTGTGGTGATAACACTGTTCCAGGAGTTATGAAACTTGCTCATCCAACACAAACACTAAAGGGGTTTTTAGGCTTCCGCATTCTTCCTCCAAATGGCTGATTGCCTTCGCACATGGATGCTATGAAAATAATGGGTTGAAAGATAGAGTGGTGGCTTGTAATTATACGTTAGACACAATCAAAGAGTTAAGTTTTGATTGTGCACGATGCCCTGAAACATTTCTCAATAGATTTATAGTCAAATTACATCACATGACCTGCAGTCCCAGCTGTGGCCACTGAATTAATCGATAGTTTTAGAGGAACAGTGGCAACAAAACTGGCGTCAGAGTCAATAAACAAAACTCAAATGAAACTACAAATAACCTTACATTGGCTGTGTTTTCTAGTATTGCAACACCTGCACCCAGCACATTGTACACATTGTGGTGTTGTGTCTTTATTAGAAAAAACACAAAAGACATAAATCTTTAAAAACAGGTTACAAACATATAGTTTAATTTTCTAAAACCACTGGGCACTTCTTCATGTCACGTGAAAAAATGTGGCTGTGTTTTTAAAAAAAGTTTTTGGACAACAGTGTTACATGTATCAGACATTCATTTTTATGTTGCATTTCTTTTTCTTGTGTTGGAAACTTAAAGTTTAAAGTTTTGGATTTGTGTTTTATGTCTGTAGGCCATAAATAAATAAATCACATCATTTGTCTTTTTATGGGATTTGTTGACAGTAAGAATATTATAAAATATCGTATTATTTAACTGGCTGTCTAGATAAAGAAGGCTGAACACTATATGGGTTTCATATGTTGTGTAACTTACTAAGTTGTAAAATACAAATAAAAAAACTAATTAAAGACAACTAAACAACATGCAACTTTTTTCCCCCCCACAGATCTCCTACAGATCCTTTGATATTGGGGCTCGGGGTCGGGCCCAGGGGGAGCCGCCACCATTGCGTCCAACGATTGGAGTGCCAACGGTAGCCCAGAAGATGGGCTGGACGGGGACAATGAGGATAAGAACATCGACGGGGACGCCGAGGGCGTGTGGAGCCCGGATATTGAGCAGAGCTTCCAGGAAGCCCTCGCAATCTACCCTCCCTGTGGCAGGAGGAAAATCATCCTGTCAGACGAGGGAAAGATGTATGGTGAGTACACTGGATAACAGCCAAGGCAACAAAACAACAACAATTATATGGAAATCAATTCCATAATGAATGTACAAAAATGAGAAAACCCTCCATTCCACAGAGATTTGTGGCTGAGAGAAAACATCCACCAAAGTGTCCTGAAATGAAATGAGCTACATACTTTTCCTCTCATGCTCATGTCACAGCTTTGACGCAGAGGTTGAATGTTTTCTTTCCACGCAGAACTCTCGTTAACAAGTCTGTACCTGTTGTGCTGTGACCGGGGGGCAGGTTCTTCCAGTCTGTCCTGAAAGCATCTCAGCTCCTCACCCCAATGATTTACACCTGTCTTTTTCTTCAGAATGTTTTTTTTTTTTTTTTTTTACAGCCTGTTCTTATGCCCACTGTTTTATGGCCTCATCTCTTCCTCACTACACGTTCACTCACAAAACCTGCTCTTTGTTTTTTTATCGCAGAACGTCATGTGCTCGTTCTCCCCACACCGGTATCACTGGGAGAGTTTTGCCTTTAGGTAACTAGTTGGAGTTGTTTTCTGAGGAAGTGTTGCATTTGATGCTGGATGGTTCTGTTAAATTATGAGTAATTAGCACAGCGTGAATCGAGACTTGGGAACAAAAACATCGCATTGGCATGCTGTTCCATCAAAGATTTTAAACATCCATATGGTTTCAGAATAGTTATGCTGTTTCCAGTGTGTTCATTAAATTGCAGGTGTTGAGCCCTTAATGTCCAAAAAGCTCCAGATGGATTTGTTGGCAAGTCTTTCATTATTCTTTTATTATTCTGATCCCTCGCTTTCTCGTTGCTATTGTTGAGACAGCGTATGCTCTCCTAATTTGATTGAACATTTGGAAATGTTGCTGAACAGCGATACACGTTGATCGACAGGAATTGCACTGTGATCTCTTCTGTTGTACTTGGCCCTGTCCTCAAAAAACCCCTCTCTGGTTTTGCAAAATGATCTTATTTTCACCATTGTATTTCAACTCCCTCCCTCCTTCACATTCCTTGTAAGACTTCATGGCTCTTTAATTATTATCCATCACGTCTCAAAAAGTTGAAATAGATTCTGGCTTCAGTGCAACCATAAAAACCTTCAATCATTGCCGTTAAAGTCTCAGACTGACTGCGTATTAGTGTTTGTTTTTGAAGCACTGTTTTTTTTACAGGTTTGCTCTTCTGTGCTTGACGTCAGGTGAGATTCTTTTGGCGTGATTCATCAAAGACAGAATCTCATCCGCTCATTCCGTCGTGCAGAGTTGGATATTCAGGGCCAAGCACATACCTGAGATAACTCAGATACTGTTGCAGCTTCTGTTATATCTTCTGATTCTGTCTTAAGGGACAGAGCAGCGGGTAAACAAAACTAAATTGCTCAAATAGTCATTTTTAAAATTAATAGATTAATAATTGTGCAGAAAAAATATTAATTTCTCTGTTTTGCAAACTGAATATTTTTGTTTCTTTTGGCTGTTGGTAGTTAGACAAAACAAGCAATTTGAAGACATTATCTTAAGATGTCGTAGTGGCCATTTTTCACCGTTTTCAATAATTTAGTATTATCAGATTCATTTAAAATGTATGTGACAATTAAAATTAGTTGACTTATAACAGAAAAAAAAACCAGACGTAAATATAGACTTATTATTGGATGGCTAATTCCACTTAACATTACTGATTAATGTTATCCATTTTAATTGAATATAGTCCAAACAGACATTAATAGTAAACATTTTGTGCAGATTTACACAACCAGTTCACAGTGTACTATTAGTGAGATTTTTGTGTACAGACTTTTACCTAAATAACCCTTCAGTCCTGTTTAGCAGAGCAGTGTTGTGTCCCAGGCTCCATATATTTGTCATGAGAACGTCAACAAAGAGGCTGGCTGTGCACAAACCTGCCCTCCTTAGCAACAAACTGTCAGGACCCCTTTTAGAGGCTCGTTTTTTTTCTAGACCACTAAACACCCTCTCCGTTTACAATAAGTCATCTGAGGCTCTGCTGGCAGAGCTAAGGCATGCCCCAGAAGAAGCTCTCTCACAAGGTGATTACCTCAGACACCTAAAAACTGCCCTGACGTGAGATGAGGGGAATGTTGGCGATCGCTGTGTGTCTACCTGCAGTCTCAGACTCCCAGTGGCCTCTAAAAGTTATCCATCCCATTGGGAATTCCAGATTTTCTGCCAGTATTTGTATTTTTTATTTTTTTTATTTGGTGGGAAATCTTTGCAAATTTCCATTGCCTTAGCAAGACGACTGCTATATACTGTACATGTGTATTTTCTGCTCCACAAACGTGTCTAGACTTCCCAGTAGCATTGCCAGTCATTCCTGTAGCTCAGGGGTGACAAAGAGTTCAAAGGAACATTACACTCAGTTTAAGCTTATAAGTCACACATGTTATTAATCACTCCGGTTGTTTCTGAACACTCGAAGAATCAGGACTTTAGTTTGTGACGTAAGCCAACTTGTACAACTTGTGTACAACTTTTAATGCACCGATTTTATACTGACTCTCTTTTGTCAAACCTATTTCATAAAATGTGTTTTATATTATGATAGTGGTATCTTTTTTTAAATGTCTAAAATTCTACAATAATTCTAAGGAAAGTAAGATCATCCTTCTTTGTTTGCTGTTGCTCATTGGCTTTCATTGGCTGGGCGTTAGATATGAAGATTGATACCATATGTGAGTAATTTCCCTTCCTGTTCATTCAGAGAGAAATTAAACCATAATGTCTCAGTTATCATTCAGTGGTAAGCATATTATCGGCGGCAACTAATAGCAAAACATTGAAAGAATTTTTGCAGCTCGGAGACTCTTATTGAATTGAATTGTTGGCACATTTTACACTTCAGGTGCAGAGGAAGTGTGTGTGTGTGTGTGTGTTAAAAATGTTACCTGTCTTGTTTTGCTTTGGGGCTGTACTGACATGTTGTTCACCTGTGTTTTCTGGCCTCAACAGGTGTGTCAAACCCCAAGCACACACCTCTCTCTCAGCCCTGCAGCTGTCACTCCTGCAATGCACTCTGGGTACACACACACACACATACAAAAAAAAGATTTAAGTGCTGGAGGGATGAAGGCTTATGTCTGTTCTGACCTTTTGAAGGCCACATAAGAAATAGCAGCATGTTCACTGCATGCACAAGGTTGTGAGAAAGATGCATGTAAAAGAATAAGAGGAGGCGCTGAGCGGGCCTGTAATGATGACTGAGCAGGCCTGGTGCTTCCCTGTCAGCCCCCTCACTGAGATGTTAGGAATGTTTTCAGTCATGGCTGAGCAGTATGTTAGCAATTTAGGATTACCTCAATGTTATGAGAAGGGAGGAAGGGAGAGAATATGGGTGGAGAAAGGGTTTTAGGATAGAAACAGCAGTAGAGACTGAGAAGGAGGGGGAAGGTACGGGGAGCGAAGAGAGATTACCTTTTTGCTCACTATCTTAGCGTGGAAGTGGAAAATTCCAGCGGTCATGTAGTAAAAGAAAAAAAAGATAGGCGTGTCCTGTCAAGGGAAGAGGTTAAGAATGGCAGCCTGCAGCGATGTGAGTGGGTGTTGAGCAACAAGCGAGGGAATCATAAGGAACTCAAAAAAAGGGGTTAGAGAGATGGAAAGACAGTGAGTGTGGGGAAATAAGAAGCAGAGGACAAATGATTGTACAAGTGTGTGTCTGTGTGTATGCACCTGTCATGTTCTCTGGCTGATTGGACCAACCATTTTACCATCTCCCTGCCTCCTCCCGGGTGACTTCATGATTATGTTTGATATTTTCTCTGATGGGATTTGAGAGAGAAATGTTTCTGAAAATGATCAACTAATATAACCAGTGGTAGTGGGTCAGTGTTGTAAGAATCATGATCCGATGTCTTTTTCTACACAGCAGAAGAAAGTTTAGAAGAAACATATAACATCCAACTTTATAAAAAGTTTATTTGAAACTTTGAAAACAAATACTGGAGTTATATGCCTGACCCGGCGTCTCTGCAACAGACTGTACATCACATGAAAATAAATGCAGTGATTTTAAAATATCACAAAACCAACCAGATGTTGTGGAGAAACTAAAGATATAGTCTCTACTCACAACCGCAGAACTGCACTGTTCAACGGATGAACAAAACATGTGGTATTTTTTTCTGATTTACCACACAATACCAAACCGTCACTGTTACAATGCATGTTAGACACAAAAGTATTTGGTCTGCTTTTTTTAATATGATTTCCATAATCACTTTAATTGTAAATAATAGATTTAGCTTGGTTTTACTAAGCCGCAGCTCAAAGAGTCAGAGTCTGAAAGTCTGCTGTGAATTTCTGTGCAATACTGAGGCCGTCTCAGCATCGTCTTTCTGTGAGAGGTCCTGCTGTTCATATCTTGCATCCAAAGCTCAGCTATGAGATATCTGTGAAATTCATAGCAGAACTCTGCGGTTGGGAAGATATAATGTTTTTCCCTCTCTGCCTTTCAGCTGAAGAGATTGAGAGTGACAGTTGGGCGGGGGTCAGGCTGGCATTGTTCTTTCTCTGCCATCCTCTGCTGGGATGGTCGGCAGCAGGTGTTGCTGTCCGTTGAGTGCAGGGTCACACAGTGGTGTTGTTTTGGGAAAAGGGGCTGCTCTGCTGCCAGGTGGCAGTTGTTGGCAGAGACAGTTATGGCTTTGTGCTTCCTCCAAGAGTTACAGCATCAGCTGCCCCTTTTGCCCCCCCTAACCAACGACCCCCTACCCCAACCTAATGGCCCTCACCCCAGCTCTAACCCTTGCTTCTCCCAGAGCTGAAAGTGCATAGGAGCATGTGTGTGTTCGCCCGAGCTCTGGCTGTGTTCGCAGGTCCAGGCCAGTGAGACTGGCTAGCACAGATGTGTCAGGCTTAGAGGAATGTTAGGAATGCGGAGGCGCTGGAGCAGGCGTGTCCATCCTTGGCCCGGGGCATAAGGGGGGAGGGGCTACGTCAGTATCGACAGACATCTCCGCTCTGCTTTGCTCGGCTGGCCGTCCGCCGGGCTGACTGGTTGGAGAGTACAGTGAGTGCTGCGAGCCTGCTGGTGATGGCCTGCAGTACTTTTATGGTAATTGCAATAACCAGTGCCTTCTGGAGGCCAAGTGCTAAAGAGTGTGTGAAAAAACAGGACTTGTGAGTTTCTCCTGTCATTATGTGTCTGGATACTCTGAAAGCTGTTAAATAACTTCCTAGACACATAGTCTGTTGTGTGTGTGTGTCTGTCTGTGTTCACACGCATCGTGACCAGTTTTTGTTGGTGTAAATTTCTGTCAGCAAGTATAGAAGAGTTTAGGTCATTACTCATAATGATGGTGGTTTAACCTCTCCCTTTGGCCCAATTTTAAGCCACAGGAACCCAGAAAGCGTGACTTGGCAAGGAAACAGAGTGTAAAAGATTTTGCCCCAGGACAACATAATAATGCTTTTTGCACTTCACATAAACCAAAGATGATTTTTTTTCGCTTAAACCCAGCTGCTCTCTGCTGAAAAAAAAAAACTGTACTCCTTAAAGCGCATGCATGACACTAAATGTAAAAGTAAATTAAAGATCATGAAAGGCCAGAATAGAAGCCTGTTCTCTGCACAACCTGTTTGTGCAGAATGTCGAGAGTAGATGTTATGTCACGAAAAACATGGTTCTGTTTTCTAAGCGCTCTCTATAATTAGCCTGCAGGACTATGTGACCAGACAATAAGGAGGTGTGAAACAATAATTAAAACTTTGGTGTAAAACAATGAAAATCAACATTTTTAATACATGGCTTATTTTAAATAAGACATGAAACTTTAAAATAAAGTTCTCTTATAGCAAACAGAGCTGTTATTGTTATTGGGTTATCTGAGGAGCTCTGGGAAAGGTCATGCTGCTCTTCTTTTGACATGAGATGTGTATTCAAAGTATAACTAGAGTGCCCCCTTCTGTCCAATGTAAGGTATTGTTAAGTTATTTAGTGACCTTGCTGTCTGTGTTTTGTTACAGGTCGCAATGAATTGATAGCAAGGTACATTAAGCTGAGAACAGGCAAAACCCGCACAAGAAAACAGGTAAACACAGAATGTTTTTATAAACACTTTGAACGACATTAATGCCTGATTTATGATAATCTTAGTTTTAGTATGCATGAATCTGATTTTAGTTACTGACAATGCAAGGCATAAGACATCACCAGCAGGGTGCAAATAATTATTAACAGTAAAAATTGAAATTAATTAATCATAGTTCATGTTCTTAATGTCATGCTTAATAACAAAAAAGTGGATTACAAGTATTTTAAATATATATATATATTTTTTTTTTCTTTCTTTTTTTTTTTTTCTTCAACAATCAACAAATCCCATTAAAACAAAACTAACAATGTATCAGTGTGTCTTTTGATACTTTCTGGCTTACTTAGCCTTATTTAAATCTTTAAAAACATGTCATATTTATGTAAATGTTGTATGTTTAAATTATCTGAGCCCTGTAGATTTTAACAAACATTATTCGAACAGGAATAAATAGTGTATTTGTTGGAGGTTATTTTCAGTCGCAGATTGATACACATTTGAAGTATTTTATGGCAGCAGGACAGAGTACTCTATGTGGGATTGATTCAAAATAAACTACAAGGCCACATTTTAATGATCAGCATGGCTTATTGATGTGTTTTTAATATTTTTTAATAGATTTTGGACAACAATGTACTGTAGCTCTATGACAATGAGAACTACACTAAACTATAATGGCTAAACAGCTAATACTTACAAAGATCAGTTGACTGATGGTTTAGATTTTGTTTATGGGATTTGTTCACAACAAGAAACATAGACTATTTCCAGCCTCAGTCTTTAATCAGCTTATATTGTCTGCAAGTATTCAGAAATATTACTGTTCTTATTGTAAGTATGTGTGTCCATGTCTGCACTTGCATGCATGTCTGTGTGCATGCATCTCGGTGCATGTTGTTTTTATGCTCAAATACTGTTTCACACCCCTTTAGGTGTCTAGTCACATACAGGTGTTAGCACGGAAGAAAGTTCGTGAATACCAGGCGGGTATCAAGGTAGGTGCCAACCTGCCTTCTGGCAACACTGACTGGGGTCTCTTTCCTCTTTTGGTTACGGCTTGTCTCTCTTCCCTTCTTCTTCTTCCCTTGTCTTTTCTCTCCCTGTCTTCTTTTTCTTTTTCCCTCCTCTTGGCTATTCTTCTGTGCAGGTTTCTAGCCACTTGCAGGTTCTCGCCCGGAGAAAATCTCGCGAGATCCAGTCAAAGCTAAAGGTATGCGCTTCACCGCGGGCTCGGCGGGGCTGGTAAAGGCTTGGCTTTGCACTAACCAGTTCATTTTTGCATATTATATATAAACAGTTATTGCTTCGATGAGGCCAGTTCCTCCTGGAAAATTTTTTGCAAGCTTGGCAAGCAAGATAAATTATTTAACAATTAATTATTTCATGAACTTTCTTAGGATTTCATTATCTGAAAAAAAACCCCCACAGTCCTGTTTCTGTACCATGCATGCATCGCACAAACAGACAAAGCTTTTTAACTTCTACATACCGTACGTGCTACATTAACTATAAACTAATGTCATCGCTCAGTAGTAAATGTATAACAGCTGACTCTAAGACCTCTGCTTTAAAGGAATGCTACATAAGCTGTTATGATGTGTCCAGTGAAAGGTTGTTTAGCTGCATGATGCTCCAGCTTTGTCCTCTGTGCCGGCCATGCTTCTGCAGCAAACTGTCCTCCTCTGAGACTTCTTCTTTTCCCAAAAACTCTCTCTACTTGCATATCTTTAGTTACTCTAATGTATCTATTTATAATGTCTTTTATAAAACATAAAATAAGATTAATCTTTCATTGTTGCCACCATGTGACTTCTTCTGACTTCTGTCTTGTAGTTCATCCAATTGCTCTGGTCTCTCCTAATGCTTTTTAAAGTTTTTGCATATTCGCATATACATAACGCAAACACGTGTAAATACTGAAGACATTGTGGCATTCTTAAATTAACCCCTTTATGCAGACTAATTCACAGCTGTCATATTTGAAAGATTCGATCATACAGAGATAAATGATGTAACTTTATGCAGGGAAGAGTCTTCAGTCCACCCAGCAGTAGCTGCTGTGCTAACAACCTATAAGGAAACTGAAGACTGATTTCTTTATTTCTTTAAGTTACATAAACTTTGACCTTGAAGTAATTCTATAACGTTTTACACGTCATTTGAGTTTCTGAGCTTTTTAAGTTTATTTTGAACAGAAGGATTAAGTCTTCCTGAAGATTTTTGGAGTCAGTTTGAGGTCACTGGAAAACTATCTAATGTTATAATTGAATGGGGTCACATGATCAACAGTCTTACAGATTTTGTGTAATGCATGCTCCAAAAATGTCCGAACAGGTACCATAATAATGATATAAAATCATGTTTAGGCAGTTCGAGGCTTGAAATATATTGTCTTTTATCCGACTTGCTTGAAGGGGTTAATCATGTTTTCTTCCATTGTTTCTGTGATCCTTTGCCAAACGAGTTTTGGGAAATTTTATACATGCTTTTTTTCCATATTTTCCATCCATATTTTGGCAACTTCACACATCCTGACATATTTTTGTAGTAGATTAAATATATATTCTCAAACCCATCATTCATCAGCTGTTTACTCAACATTAAATTGAGTCCACTTAGTTGGCTGTGTTGTGTTTCACCTTTATTGGATAATAACATTGGTTATTTAATTGCACTGCAAAGCATTTGTAAATACTGTTGTTACTTTAAATCTTTTTGTAGCTTTTAAACATTGTGGACCGGACTATAAAAGCAGTCACAGAAATCCCCTACGCCCTGTTTAAGTGTGTCAGGCATTTGTGAAGTCAAGCGTGAATTGAAATACTCAACAAACTAGTTTCCAAGCCAATCTTTGAAGTTCAGATGGACGATTCCTGCAAATTAAGTTATATAGTAGCATCAGTCTAATAAACATCAAGTATACATCTAAAGGCTTAAGTAGTAGAATTACTTGCCTTTTTACTATTTGCATCATGTTTTATTCAGTTAAACTATTGGTGTCAGAGAAAGTCCAGTTACATGAAATGTTGTGTTCCCCAATCATGCAGTACATATTTTATTAGGAACTCACAGAAACAATGTTTTTTTTTAAAAACATACACAAACAAAAACAAACATACTCTGTGCTTTACATTCTGCAGAGAAAATGAATTATGAATGATGAATGAATTATTATAAATATTTTAATTATATATTATTATTGCTGCCTGAAATGAAAAGTGTATGTATATGTATATATACACATATATACAGTATATGAGCTGCATTATGTCAATCATACGTTACCAAATGTTATGTAGATGGCAAAATCGCCATACTTAATAGTTTCCAAAATATTGAGATAGTTTTGTTCAAGAAGCTATTTTGCAGTCCTCCAGTACCCACTGAAAACTGTGATTTATGATATGTTGAGTTAATGTGCAGTATAATAATGAGGGCAATTTTAATATAGTGTCAAGTTTTATGTGGCTCAAAACTCTTAATAAATCTTAATTATTTAGAACTTCACAGTACTAATGGTTTCTTTCTTTTTTGATTCAGGCGATGAATTTGGTAAGTGAATCTTGTGTAATATGCTTCCCTCCTACCCTTTGTTTGGCACCACCAGCTGGCATGGCGCCCCACCCTATTGCTATCCTGTAATAAAGCAATGCTTTAGAAACAGCCACGCTTTGAACACAATACTGCTGCGCAATCCTGCCTGATGTAGCGCAATCCCCTCAACCTCTGCCAGTAGCGGAGTCTTGCTTGCTTTGCATAAGGTGTTACTCTTTGATTTGGGGTCTCGCTTCTGAGGCACTCCTTTAATCACAAAGTCCTATCTTAATTAGCTGAAGTTCATTCTTTTGCAAACATGCAAAAAAACAAAAAAACAAAAACAAAAAAAAAAAACAAGAGAGTGAACTTTAAAGAAAGTTTGAAAAACTGAAATGAAAGAAGTTTGTAAATCTTAAACTGTGTGTCATGCTCGCTTAAAAAAATTAAAAATGCCTCTTTGTGGACATGGATATCTTTTGTGCTACCTGTTTCCCTTACTTTTAGTAAGTACTTTCAGAAGCGTAGTAAAACCTGAATTTTGTTGATGTACATTTGTAAATGCAGCATGAATGCAAAACTGCATTCAGAACAATGAACTCTGTATCCTCTTTTTCCTGTGGTGATGATAACACACTGACCTTCAATTTTTCCATTTCTTGTGACCCGAGCTTAAGCACCAGTGAGGCAACGCTGCTTCATTTTCTTTTTTCTTCTCTTTGCTTTGTTCTGTTGAGCTTCTCTTTCAAAATAAACAGTTTTCTTTATTAAAATTTATTAAAAAGATCATAAGAACAAAGTTTAACATGCACTAAATATACTGCTAAAATAATATCAAGCTTATCACAACTCTCAGATGTTCCCCTCAAGCTCTTTAAATGGATTGATTTTAGAATTCTGATATTGTTTTAATAATATTAATTTGTGTAATGTAGTGTGGAAGTCATACACAGAACATATTACAGTAACAATGTCACAGCAGCAGAAAAGGTGTGGCTGGTGCCACGTTGTGGATGAATCCTCTCATTTCTCTGTGTCAATCTGTAGGATCAGGCGTCTAAAGACAAAGCCCTGCAGAACATGGCAGCACTATCATCTGCACAGATCGTCTCCCCAAGTATGATAAAAAATCATCTTCCACCACTGCCTCCCGCCCCCTACCAACCAGCCAGAGTGAGACCTCCCTTCATTTTGTTGTTGTTCTTTTGAAATACGAATTTGATGTGACATTGGATTTGATTTGAGGAAACCAGATGAACCACAGAGACAATTAACGCTTATTTCTTTCTCCCCAGTTCTGGCCTGCTCCAATCGCAGGACAGCCTGGACCTTCTCAGGAGTAAGTAAACCACTTTACTGAACCCACAGGATGTCTGTGGCATGTGTTTAGTTTCAGAAGACAGAAATTGGTGTTAGAGATGAGTAAAGGCATGAGTGGGTTTGGCTGAATGTCAGGTGGGTATTTAACAGATCACGTTTTTGCACACCAGGCTGGTTCTAGATCTCAACCCGGGAAGGACTCCTGGGCTTGGCCGCACCAGCCACGCGTAAGTTTCCCCTAGCTGAGGTCCAGCTGTGAGCACAAAGTAGTACTAATACTTCTTCTACACTGTATTGTATGTTTCCTGCACTGATGTAAACCACCACTAAATTAACTGCTTCAAAATTCATTAAGAAACAAAAGGTATAAGGCTGATTAATCCAAAACATCTGCAAACATTTTTATACATTTTCTTGTATTTGTCAGTAAAAGCATAAATAATTGTTACTTTGCATCATTATGAAGCAATGAAGCAGGTAGACTTACGCGTAGCTGGTGCAGCAACACATGCTTGTACTTTAGCACTAACAGATTTTCACAATAAAAAAATGTTTTAGACTCAAATATGTTAAGACACATATGCCACAAACATCTGATCCTGACACTATGTAGATTAATGAGGTTAATGTCTTACTGAACTATTCATTGTCTTTCAGTATCAAACCTTTTGCACAGCCCCCATACACAAACCTATCAGGTCCTATACCACAATCCATACCAAGTAAGTATGAAGTTAAGTGAAAATCTGTGACATATTTTCCAAGAATGAAACCAAACTAATAAATGACATTGAAATGACTTCCTGTCACCGTTTTCATTAATGTCTGTGTGCTTGTTCAGGTTATGAGCCCTTGGCACCTCCTCCTCCACCAAGCGCTACTGCAGTGCCAGTGTGGCAGGACCGGACCATTGCCTCCTCTAAGCTGCGGATGCTGGAGTACTCGGCCTTCATGGAGGTTCAAAGAGACCCAGACACTGTGAGTTTAAGTTTACAATAAGTCTTCCAACATACGGCAACAAAATAAATGTCATACGTCTTAGTAGTCATAGTTAATGGTTTATATGATGCTTCTGGTATAAAACTGTCTGGTACTTTATGCACATCAAAGACAAAGAGCTTGTCATATGATCTGTTTTGCAGCTACTCTTCGGGGTTAACCATTTCCTCTTTTGTCTCTTTCTACTACAGTACAGCAAACATCTGTTTGTCCACATTGGACAGACCAATCCCTCTTACAGTGACCCACTCCTCGAGGCTGTGGACATCAGGCAGATCTATGACAAGTTCCCTGAGAAGAAGGGCGGCCTCAAAGAGCTTTATGAGAAAGGCCCTCAGAACGCATTCTTCCTGGTTAAATTCTGGGTGGGTTATTAATGTCATCTATCAAATATGCATTTTTATTTCACTGATTTATATTTAAAGGATAGATTCACAGTTTAGTTTTTTCAAAACGGCCTTAAAATCATAGTCAGGTGCCCAAATTAACATTGAAGTAGGTTTTGTTGCTGTAATCATTTGTTCATACTGACCATTAGACGATGTGCTTGGAATGTAAATGATGGTGGTGGTGTTTATCTGATATTATCATCATCATCGTAGTTTTTATTTGTTCTTTCTTTCATACATACATTCATCTTCACTCATTTCATCATATAACAACCACAACTTCAAACTCTCCAAGTTACACAAACAAGTGCATTGTATCTTATGCAAATCACTTTCTCTTATGACAGCTAGCACTGGTGGTTGTTTTTGCGAGGTGAAGTACATGATTATTATTTTCAGATTGTACACAAGGCATTTCACGATGAATGTATTCACTACATACACATTTAAGCACATTTTTAAAACTGTTGATATGTACACTGTACCCCAACATTCAGTTTCAAGAAGATATTTTATTCACAGGTGCTTTAGTTACATGTGAAGTATGTAATGATCATCACTAATGTGATTGAATGTATGCCCCCTGCAGGCGGATCTGAATAGCAGTGGCATGCAGGATGGCCCCGGTTCTTTCTACGGTGTCAGCAGCCAGTACAGCAGCATTGAGAACATGACGATCACTGTTTCTACCAAAGTCTGCTCATTTGGGAAGCAAGTTGTCGAGAAAGTAGAGGTACGGATGTGCATTAATAGTCTCTTCTTTTCTCAGACATACAGTATGTATAATATAGATACATGCTGCTGCATGATTTTGACTCTCCTGTGTGTGTTGCAGACAGAGTATGCCCGCCTGGAGGGAGGAAAGTGTGTTTATAGGATCCACCGCTCTCCAATGTGCGAGTATATGATCAACTTTATCCACAAACTCAAACATTTGCCTGAAAAATACATGATGAACAGTGTTCTTGAAAACTTCACTATCCTTCAGGTAACACGCACTCGATTATAATGAATTTTTAACTAATTTACAGCACTGCAATATATCTGAAGATACTATGCTGCTTCATATTTTTCACCTAACATTTTCACCGTTGCCCTCAGGTGGTGACGAACCGCGACACCCAGGAGACCTTGCTCTGTATAGCATTTGTTTTTGAGGTTTCTACAAGTGAACACGGAGCTCAGTATCATGTCTACAGACTTGTTAAGGACTAACGGCTGTTCAGGGAGGTTTTGGAAAAGCCAGACAAAGCGTGACACAATCTCTCTTCAACCAGCTCAGCCATCCAGGAAAAAAACTAAACTAAATGACATTTAAAACAATGCTAGACCGAACTAACATGGACACATTTTATGCTTTAAAAAAAAAAAAAAAAAGTCTCATACACAAAGGAAAACAAGAGTGAATCTCATCGTGCGGACATGCAAAGAAATTTTGAAGAATTACGGACTTTTCAAACAACTAGCTACTTTCCATGTGTTTAAACATGCTTAAGATGAAGTTGGTCACTTTTGCAAAGGTAATTGATGGAGCCTGAAATGTTTTATCGAGGGAATGAGAATGTGTTTAGAGGTTGAAAAAGACTGTTTGATGCAGAGGGTCTGTTAGGAAAGCAAGTGCCTTTTCTCCAAAGATTATATCATTGCCTGCCACTTTGAATTGCCTTTTCTTTACTACCTCTTGTTTTTAAATGGACAGAAAATAGTCAGACAGGTTTAATTTGTCAAAAATTGGAAAGAAACCCCTCAGATCTTTTGAGGCAGTTTTTGTAGTTGGGCACACAGAGGGATGGGACGGGATAACTAATTTTCATGTAGCTTGTTGTTTTCTTTTTCTTTTTTTTCTTTTTTTAATCGTCCCAATTTTTACAGTCCAAGTGTACAGGGAGAAGGTTTATTGTGTTACCATATTATTTAGGTTCTGCTTTTTTATGTTTTATTACACAATTTTTAAAAATCAGGTCTTACAAGCATCTATCTATAACTGACTTTTGACACTAGGGATGCCTTGTACCGTTGCTAGCCTGACATAAAGCCAGGGCTTTGCCATCCTTACAAGACCCCCTTGTTATTTCTCTCTGTCTGAAGACGTGTGCTCTGTTGCACTTAAAAGATCAAGAAAGGGGACAAAGCAACGGCAGTGCTTATTTTCTGCCTTGAGTTATGTAGCCTAAATAAAAAAAAAAAAGAAATGTTTCTGTACTGTGAGTCAGTGGATGCTAAAGGAATATGTGTTACATAGGAGTATTTTTTTGGGGGGGACTTGTATGTTCATATTTGTGATCAAGTAACTCAGCACAGAGACCATGGTTAAAGTGGAGAGAAGTTAATCACTGTTTCTTTTGTTTAAAAAAGAGATTGTATGCTGTGAAGTTGGCTCATTTGCTTCACCCTTCTCTGTGTGTTGTGTGGAGAAGCTGCATTCATTGATAAAAGTTCAGTTTTTATATTTAAGACATTTTTTACTGACATTATACATGAAATGATTTTAAAATCAAACTAAAAAAAATGTCTTGAATGAGAGCTATTGTCTCTGTGCTGTGGAGTATGACCATTGATTGTTATTTATAGGGTTGGAAAAACAGATAGTGAGGGGAGGGAGGGGCTACAGGAGATGTATTGAACATTTTCCATTGTGATGGAGATGTTAAAAGTATTGCAGGACTCATATTACAGACAGGATGACTGTCAGCTCATGGATCCTGCCAGACAAGCGATAAGCGTCTATTCTGTGTGGTTCACTGGACAATTTTGTTCAAACTTTAAGATATACGGTGGAATAATAATTGCACCTGGCTTTGAATGTCATATTTCACAAGCTAGATACAATAACACTCCTCTAGCAGGTCTCAATTTTATCTTTTATACAGACATTTTTGCCATTATCAAGATTAATGTTTTGTTTTGATTCTGTTGTCTTTTGACTTTCAGTGTTTGCCATATGCTTCACTGAAAATAATGTGTGATTGTGCTGACATTGATAATTAATTATGAGATATCTAATGTATCATATTCAGAATGGTGTGGGCAATTGTTTTGTTTGTTTGTTTATTTTTTTTTTGGTTTAAGGTGGTTTACTATTGTATTTGTTACCATTGTGCATTGCAATTTTATACTTCAAAGTAGAGGTTGGACTATGTAATCAAACAAATGTATCTAACAATAAAAGACGCATGGTGCCTTTGGGGCCATTTTCCCCAGAAAACGTATTAAACATGTTTGTAAATTTGTTTTGTCCATGTGGTTCTTTTCATACCAATATTACAGATGTCATATGATACCAAATATTGTGTTACAGCGCTGCCCAACAGATACAAGCTACTTTTTTTTTTTTTTTTTTTTACTAAGTACTATACATTCACTATATTTTGAAGTACTACTGAAGTACTAAAGATGAAACCAGATTCCCAAGTAGCTAAAACAAGTCCATCTTGACCAGCTACAGCGATAAAATGCTACTTATACATTAGTAATAACAATTCAATAATGACATATCAGCCTATTGGGCCATTTTTCTTCCCATGTAGCCAATAATAATACTGTACTTTTATTTACAGCACGAGTCAACACTGCCACCTCTGTTAACTGAAACCCATTTTAGGTGACTACCACATGAAGCTAGTTGACATATAGCCAACAGTCTGCAAAACGTTCATATGTATTATTTCATAGTTTTGTCTTCAGTACAATGTAGGAAATTGTACAAAAAAAGGAAAAAAAACCTTGAATAAGGAGGTGTGTCCAAACTTTTAACTATAAGTAGGATTTTGAAATGAGTCTTGCTTGTAAGAAAGTGTTTTTAAATCGTTGCAGTGGCATTTGAGTTATTGTGATACTAAATGATCTGAATACGTCTCTCACTACTGCATGTAACAAGAAGATTTAAAAAAATTTCACCTCACAATTTTTTTGCGGCCAATGCGGAAACAAACCGGAAGTTTCTGTCAAAGTAACGTAAATACCACCGGATGTTGAGTGAAAGTCGTCAAAATATTGCTTTTGCACAAAAAGTGAGTTGTTTACCTGTAATCTACCTTTTTGACATAAAGTACCCCTTACTACTTATTCCAAATAAATTTGTCCTATACATGTATTTAATTTGTCCTATTTTTGAAATACGGATGCAATTTAAAGTTTCTGTTTTATTTTGAGGCAAGAAAACAACCGGAGGTGACTTTTTTTTTCATTTTAATCTCAGCTGACTCTAAAAAGCACGTAGCAAGTTAGTGTTTATCTAATGCTAATCAATCTATTACATTTAATCGTGTTAATATTATTTAATTAGGATTACAATAAAACCTGGCTATATTAGTAAGCTAACCGGAAGTGGTTTGGGATCCAAAACCAAAACTAGCATTACGACACCGTAACTAACGTTACAGCTGCTCAAAACGGGCCACTTAACTTCATCTGATGTCAACAGCTTCGTGGGGTGAGTCAAATTAGATGAATATCGATACAGATAATTAGTCAACTGAAGTGAAGTTAGCGCTGTAGCTGGTGCTGTTTAGCAGCTGTTAACGCTAGCGGCGTCACCAACGTTACCTGCCAGTGATTAACAGTTTAATATAATGCAGCTGTCAGTGTTTCATCCGCGGATACTCTGCCCGAAACCTCCTCTCACAAAGCATTTGAGAAGGATAAAAGTGACAAAACATTAAGAAGGATAAAAGTGTAACGTTAGCCGTCGAAGCATTCAGCTAAAACTTTGTCTTGTCAAACAGCTGCTCTGCCGTCAGACAACATGCATATGTGACTTTTCAGTGGTGGTTTGGCTGTGAAAGATTAGGGCTAATGCAGTTTATTTGCTGTGGCTAAATGTAATCATTTTAGAGCTGAGAGTCATGACTTCATCATGCCACGTACCACAGCATTTATAGCCTGAGCTAGTTTGCAATGCCTGTTCCTACATGGGCTTTTAAAATACATATGCAAATGCAGAAAAGTCAACAGTACAAATGCAGACATTACAACACGAAAATCAACAACAAAGTACATACAAAGCAGCTCTATATAAACCAGACAATATTTAGATTTGCAAAGCTGAAAGTCTTTTTTTTCTTCAAAAAAATGATTCTAAATTATTTATGGATATTAAAATATGTTTTTTTCTGTGTATGTTCACACAATATATTGACAGTAGTAGTAGTGCATCACTTCCCCCTTTTCTCTTCAGACAGAGCAAAGCCAAGTCAGCACTGTGTGAGGCTGGTGTATTGTTGCAAATGAGTGAATGCAACCTTACTTTACTTTGTCTCTTAAAAACTTAATAATATAGTAGTAGCTAATATAGTTAGTTCTGTCAGGATCAGGATCATTAATAACCAGTTTATAAAACAAACAAAGCTTGTTTTCAGACTGTACTATAAGTCTCAATTATTTAACATTACAGAAAACTAATATCTTTACTGCATTTACTATAAACATCATAAAGATATATAAACATTCATTTTTTTTCACTGTTAATTAGTTTAAAAACAATGACATTTTTCTGAAACATTAAAACAATTCAAAGTTGAGGTCTGACCCACAGTCACGTTGCAGTCTGCTTGATTTGCACTTTTGGTGCTTAACTGTGCATTTTTTTTCCTTTGTGTGACTCATGACATGACTTTTTATGTTTATTTTACTCTTGGCCTACAACTTACAGTTATCCACTGTGTATGATGTGTATATGCGGGAGGTTTTTGTGTACTACCAAGATATAACAAACATCAAGCCCAGACAACAACTTGTAACAATCACTTTTTCACTGTCACATTAGTAGCTGTCCCAGTCATCCCACCTGATCTGACTCTCTATCGTCACATCTACTGATCCACTCATCTGTCAGCATGGCGAACACAGACGCTGTCAATGTCCGGGTCTTCTCTCTGAACTGCTGGTTTGTACTGATCCTTCCATATTTTCATGGTTTTGTCTTGATACACAACTGCAAAAGAATACTTGTTCATACTCGATCTGATTTTTGTTTTTGTGTTGTTGTTGTTGTTTTTTTCAGGGGGATCCGCTACCTTAGCAAACACTGTTCTCAGCGCTGTAACATGATTGGGGATATGTTGTGCAAGGAAGAGCATGATATTGTCCTACTGCAAGAGGTAGGTGGAAGCCTACTTACAAAGATATTAATTCAGTCGGTAAATTTTGCAATAAAGACAACTCTTGAAGGGCACATATTCTGGTTTTCTGTCATTTACTGTATATACTGTTACGTTGGATATCTATTCTGAACATTGAGGGTGATATATTTAGAAATGCTTCCTGGGGCTTCAGCCTGAATGCTCCGTTTTCTACCTTGCTAATAAGATGACATTGTTTTTTTCTTCAGGTGTGGAGTGAAAAAGACTATCTCTCCTTGAAAAAGAAACTTGCCAGTTGTCATCCTCACTCACATTACTTCAAAAGGTAATGATTTTACTTTCATCCCCAATTTGCTGTGCATTAGTTTTTCAACCTCTTACCTGATGATCTCCTTTTAAATCTATGATTAAAATGTATGAGTCCTTTAAATTGTCATCAACTTCAAAAGGCTACCAAAGTGACCTAGTGTCAGAAAAAATGTTCTTGCATGGCATTGAACCCTCTGCAATATGTATCTGAAGCCCAGACGCTACCTAAAGGATTAACGTAGTGTTTGGGAGCTTAATTCCTTCTTGACCTCCATACCAAAGCACAAGACTGAGATTAATCAAAGGCTCTACCTTTTGTAATCCACTCTGCAGCTCCCAAAAATGTCAAGTCTTTTAGAGATAACATATGCTTACTGTAGCATAATGTAGCTCTACATGGAAACCAGGGATGTGACTAGTTTCATTAAACAGTAATCAGTGTTTAGAGTAACACGTATATTCTGCTCATGTCTTACTTTTTCTCTCATTATTCAGTGGAGTCATAGGCAGTGGACTGGCCATTTTCTCCAAACACAGAATCCATGATACATTTCTTTATCGTTACTCACTGAATGGTTATCCATACATGGTAAGTCTGGAAGGGCTGATGCACAGAAAGTAGAGTCACACTGCATCAGATCCACAAGTTCAGCATCAAAAGATTAACATGTAAACTTTACCAGCCTCTCAGTAACATAATTTAATAGTGGATATGCATATGTGTTGATCTCCTTTTTCTCTCATCACATTTTGTTTCTCCCCCCCATGTGCAGGCTCACCATGGAGACTGGTTTGGAGGTAAAGCTGTTGGGATGGCCGTCTTAAACATTGGCAAGCTGACTACAAACGTCTATGTGACTCATGTAGGTTTTCCCTAATAGCATTTGTAATCTCTACCTATATATATCAGGTTATTGATCAAAGTGCTGTTGTTCCTGTGTATCGATTGTAGCTGCATGCAGAGTACTGCAGAGAGAAGGACTGTTATCTACCTCACAGAGTGGTTCAGGCTTGGGAGCTGCAGCAGTTCATTCGGTAGTAGATCTTTGTTTGTTAATTCTGCATACCCAGAATGACCTTGTATTTGTTTACTGTGCTGTATATTTGCATATTATTGTCAGGTGAACCTCACCTATTGCAGCTGGTAGTTGGTAAATTATTTAAAGCAGCTCTACGGTGTGTCTCACCATATTTATGTTAAAAAAATACAACAAAATTTCAATAAGGTTTTGTCCTGATGTTAAGTTGGTAAATAATATGTTCTTTTCTGCCTTTTAGTCACACCTCCGCTGGAGCAGATGTGGTGATTCTTGGCGGTGACCTTAACATGCATCCTCAGGACCTCGGCAACAGACTGCTGAGGGCTTACACTGGACTCCGAGACTCGTATTTAGAGACTGCTAAGTTTGACGTATGTAGAGATTTTTTTTGTTACTAAAACTGATTAAAGGAAAAAAAACAGCTTTGCAACAGAGTGTATGAGACATCTCTGCATCAAAATCAGGCTTGCATAAGTACTCTCGCACTTTGACGTTTCTACACTTTAATCTTAAGTGTAGTTCTGAGTCTGCTGCTCCTGCTGTTTTATGCCTGTATTTATTCCTTTGTTTAAAGGTACTGTCTTTATGTGTTGCACTATGGCCCCCGGGAACCTGTAAGGAGAGGAATGATAATAAATTTAAACTTGAAACTTGACCAGGAATGTGCTAATGTTCACAGTATAAACAGTACATGTAATGTAGTAATACAAATATTTGCATTACTGTGCCATGTTAGATGTGAGCTGCATGTGATCTGAACCATTTCCAATCCTACTTTAACCCTATATACAAAGATCATTTACTGTAACACTCTGTATTCACACAAAAAGTTCAAATCAGGTATTTGTTTTAAACTTGTCTGGTCACTCAACTGGTTACATCATGAAATTCTCTGTAAAGTTGTGTTTACCATTGTAGCTTCATTTTACAATATTTGAGTTAGTAAGTAAAATGCTGTTCTTGCAAATAATCATAATGGTATAGACTAAGAAAATAACAGACAGGTAGGTGGCTGTTTTCTATTTTATTTAAATTAAAAACATGTTTTCTGTTGCAGGGGTGTGAGGATGGCATGACTTTAATTGCAGACAACCCTTTCATCAGTAAAAAAGAGCTTTGTCCCTTCGAGAAGGGAATCCGAATTGACTACATCCTCTTCAAGGTGAGAGAGCTTTGTCTCGTCACACCTGCTGTATTTTGATCTCTTCGTGTTCATGGCAAGATATTGTGGTCATCAGATTTTATAATACTGCATCTTTTAACTCCAACAGTATTTTTTTTTAAATTTGCAGGGTTCTTCCATAATGGATATTCATTGTGATTCCATGTCCACCACCAAAGGCTCCGTTCCAGACCATCCTTTCCCATACTCCGACCATGAGGCTCTGACTGCTGAACTGAGACTGTTCCCGCACACTCCAGCTGAGACTGGAAGTGACGGGCACTCAAAGGATCAGCACTGTGCTGCAGGTATTTTTTTGTGGTACATTTATAACTTTAGACTTTGTTTTTTATTTTTATTTTTTTACTTTTTTTCACTTGCTCTTTCTCTCTACTCTCTCATGTCTCTAGGGAAGGGCGCTGAGTTGGTTGACATTCTGACAGAGGCCCGTACAGAAGTCAAAGTGGGCTTGCACTGTGCTGAGAGGAAACGTTACACAGCAGCACGCATTGGAGTGATGGGGTTGGCTCTACTGATTATGGAGCTGGCCATCGCAGCCGTGCCCTGCTTGGCCCTTGGAGCAGAACAACCTTTCCCTCGTACCTCCTTCTACCTGCTGGCTGCGCTGTGCTTCGCCATCCTGCTAACTACATTTCTACTGTATATCTTCTACACCATGGAGCTGAAATCTCTTCAGGGGGCTGAGGACCAGATGAGGCTGGCTATCGGTAGTCTGCAAGAGAAGCTCAGAGGTTTTCCTCTGGTTCATGCCCACAACGGCCAGCGGAAGCCTCCAGAGGGTCAGGAGCCCAGAGTCTTTGATGTAGAGGAATAACGCAGGAGCCAGCTGGGTTTTCTGAAATGAAGTTTGTATGAATGTGTTTTACGCTCTTGAGATTCAGATTTGTACTGCAGAATGACATATTATTGAAGGATGATTTTGGAAATAGTGCAGGACACATGCTTTGACATTTTTATACTTTTTATATACTTGTCGTTAACCTTTTATGTCTGCTAGATATCACAGTATGCACCTCCACAAATATGCTTCCTATTACACAGTAAGATGCTACTGCTGTGCTTTAAGGTCCTAAATGTGAGGGTTTTTTGCCCAATTTGCATTCCATCCACCGATAGTTTCAGTGGGACCATTCATTTCTGTTTTTGATTTCTTGCTTCAGTATCTTTAGAATTTGCTGCATTGGAGAGTCACAGTGGGTCCAGACTGTTTGCAGATTTACTTACTTAAATATGTACAGAAATTGGACTGATAAACCTAAGGTTGTACTGTAGGTTTACATTTTGGTCAGTAATTTTTTTTTTTCTGCCAGACAGATTGTTGATAGCTTCCAGTAGCACTTAGAGACAGTATCCTCATACACCAGTTTGGACATTTCAGTGTAGTGTATTGTAGGAAAAGGGTTAAGCTCTATCTGCATGTCTATTTTCTCACATTTACTGTCTTGCACTGGGAAGTGTTTTTCTTTCATGTTAGACAATCCACAATCTTCTTTTCTGTAGCCCAAAGTAAAGCAGTGGGGATGCTCTGAAAATGTGGCATGTAAACTCTTTCGTCAGATGAATCACTTTTACAAAGAATCATGTATAATGAAAATACCTAATATATATATTTAGTGTGCAGTGCACTTAGTTGATGAACCAGATAATCATTTTTTTTTTACTAGAAAATTACCTAAAGTTGTATATTCACAGTTCTACTGTAAGACTGACTCATCTTATTAAATACTTTTCACTTTTTACTCATTTTATGAAAGTTCATATAATTTCAGATAATATCTGATGTTCATTTCAATTAAAATTGTGATGTATGATAATGAAAGAAATAATAAAGAATTTATACTTGTGATTTTTGATTGAATTATGTGTGTTGAGCTGATGGATTTACAAATATAATAAGTATTCATTTACAGATCCACACATTCACCACTAGAGGGCAATCTAAGTACACGTGACAAGTGAATCCTGTAACTCACTGAACTCTATTAAATTATCAAAGGTATTAAATCATGTAAGATGAAATGTCAGCTAAATATTACCTTCCCACATGCCAACTGTCACCCTGAGGGCAGGAACACCTATGGGTGCAGCACATAAAAATATAATGTGTAGTTACATTCCCACAAAAAAACAACATTGCAGCTTTTAAATAAATAGTCTGTGTGCAAAATAGACTACCCTACACCTAGTGTAAGTCTGGAGCTCTTATTATGGATTACAAAGGCAGATATTGAATTTTCTCAAAAGGAGTGAGACAGTGAACAGAGGAGGTTTCAATTTGCTTCAAAGCTAAAAATAAATAAATAAATAAAAAATAGCAGATTCTGCAGTTTCTGATTAAAAAAGTAAGTTAAAATATGCATGCTTCCCAAAGTATGGATATTTAGTTTTTCTGCAAATAAGTTAGCTGCCTTTGTACTTAATATTTTCAACATAAATGATTTCCCTTGTTTTATATTTATTTATTTATTCTATTATGTATTTTTCTATAGTCCTGTTTTCAGCATCTTTCCAAAAATGAGAACAAACGAGGCTAACTATCAGCTATACAACTATCATATCAGTGTTGCGTATTATAGCTCCATTGTATTTGGGTGCGGTCTGGGCAGGTGAAGGTGCGCATTTACTTCAGATAACACTGTCACTCCGCAGCTGTCTGGATTCACACACGAGTCTCTCTCTCTCTTGCATGTTGTTGTTGAGCCACAACACGGTTTTCAAACATGACGAGTATGGACCCTCTGAAATCAGTCATTTCCATCGGGGATGTGGACGACACGTCGCTGGCTCTGCCGTCCCTGAGACAGTGTCGATCAGGACAGCAGCGCGTCCTGGAGCAAGTGCAAAGTATGAAGAGAACCAAGTCGAGATATTTAAGCAGCAAGAACGGATCTTCTCCAACAAGTAAGACTCCCACTAAAACACTACAACACTGGCAGCTTGAGGAAGGATTGTGAAACATCATTTACTATCTCGACTAAGACTCTCTGCAAGAAGAAATCCTGTATCTTCGTGGCTAAATTAATCTTTAAACAAAAATGATAAAAATTCCAATAATTCCCAGGAAGTTTACTGGTAAATATGTAATCTGATACTAACTGACATTTATCATTAATAAAAAGTTTTGAGACAGTTTATGTGGAGTTTTAGTTAATTTACCTTCTCCAATTAAAATAAGCTTTCACAGTTGTTTTTTTTAAGCTCAGTATGTTTAAACTTTATCAGTTTTAAGCAAACGGTGCAATAAATAAATGGAGGTTTCAGCATGTCTTGTATAGACTGTTATTCCAGGAAATATGGAGGATTTTTTTAAAATATATTTTTATTTAACATCTTCATATTAGAGTAAAAACATAGATGATTGGATATTTTTCCTTTCTGGTTAAAGTTTTCCTGAGTGCTGAGATGTATGTTAGAATATTTCCTAACTAGGCTACTAGTTACAGCCCTGTGGTACATCTCTAGTGTATCTCTTGCATCCACGTTTCCCTCACCTGTGTCTAAGTCCCTCCCACCGGGGAGGAGTGGAGAGAAACAAGGAAACCGTCTGAGGTGAGAAGCAACGAGGAAATACGTTTTAGGTCCTTTCCTCAGTAATACTAATAAACCCTAACCCACTGGCAGAGCAGTGGTGAACTCACATGAACCACTTCTACTTCTACACATTGCGTTTGTATTATTTGCATCTATATTTGTTGATATTCTCATTGCAAATTTATTGTCTAATATGATGAGTGTCTTTTAAAATGATTATATAATGTGTTTCTTGCTGACAGACAAACTCTCCCTTACTTTAAATTAATTGTATCGATAAAAATAAAAAAAATAAGCAAAGGCAGCTCTGGTGTGTCCTCATAGCTCCTCAAAGCAGAAATAAGTGCTTTGGCCTTCAAGATGGCGAGCCAGGAAGGATCTTAGCACCGGCCACTAAAAATCTTTTAAGCATAAACCATTGGTCAGGCTTGCCATGGGATAAGCTTCATAGGTATCGTGTCACATGTGTGTACTGCTGATAACCCTCAATATCTCTCCGTAGGTCCTTTGTCCAACTACGTGTTGGCAGATGCTTTGAAGTTGAGCACATCTACTGGGAGTGACTTCTTTGGAAACACTGTAAGTCAATCTTTATCACACCATTAACTGTTGAGATGGACTTTTACTGTTTTCTTATCGTCACAAAACTAATGTGAGTTTTAAGGGCTGACTTGTAACAGAGTTGACTTTCACCACTATTTGATGCATCGCTGCTGCAGAAATGACGCTGAAAGCAGAAACGCGATTGTTGATTAAAAAATGGATTTAAATGTTTAATTGTTTTCAAGGCTTCACTTGTTTGGGGTAGTCAAATAAAGTGGATATCTTCCACGGTTACAGCCTTTTTTAAGTAAACCTATCCTTTTTATACTAACAAACATGGACTTCTCTCTCTTTTCTTTCTTAAAACCTATTTCTAGACTATTTTCCTTCTCATCACACAAACGTTTGTTTACCATCTTCTCTCATAGAAGCTGCCAGGCATTCATATGACCACACTTGGCGGGCTGTGCATTTCTTTCACATTTCATTCCTTCTCATTGCCAACTCCGTGTCATGTCAGTCACTCGTGTGATTAATTTCTAAAGCCTGCATCAGTCAGAACTATTTTTCATTACAAACACATGTATTTTTTTGGCTCTGCAGCTCAGTCAAGAGATAAACATCAACGGGCAAACATTAAACTCCGCTGTGAGTAGAAATACAGTAACTTCTGGCCATCAGTATGAGAGGAGTAACGCCAACATTATATCCGTGGCAGCTGGCCAATCCAACACCAGCCGCAGTGAGCCTGGTATTCCCCGGCAGCACTTGTTGCCAAACCGCTCTGCTCCACCGCTCTCCAACAAGAGCACCTATAGGACCAAGAGGAGCAACAGTCGGTTTATAGCGAGCACCTCAGCCCAGCACACTGTGAATGCTCAGACCAAAACTAACAAGCAGTTTGTGTTCAGCCAAATGAACACATTGAATAAAATAACTCCAAGGCTCCCAGTCACCGAGAGAGGAGACTTTGGGTGAGTGAGAAAATATCATTATCTCTCTCTAACAGGCTTCATTTTCTTAATTTCACAGATTTGTTTTGAATGTCAGTGGGGTTTTTTTTTTCTTTTTACAGGTCAAATTGGAACAGTGGAGTTGCTGATATCACCATGAAGGAGGCTGTGGAGTATCTCTCCATCAAGGATGAGACTTATAAGTACTATGGCGCCTCCTACGTCCAGCACAACACTTTCATTGGTGACACGGCCAAAGAAGAGGTGCTTTATCTTGTTTTTCTTATCGTGTCGTCATATTATTGTGCATCATGCTCAGAATTTCCATCCATCGAATTTTTAGGCCAAATGTTCCTTGAATATTGAGGCACCGATGATTATGGCTGAATTAACTTTATAGCCACAAATTTGTTTCCGTTTTGTCTCGCAGGTGTTAAAGCTCAAAGGGATCCCTCTCCTGGTCGGTCTGCTGCGTGACTCCAGTTCGCTCGTCAGCCAGACAGCCTCGGCTGCCCTCCGTAACCTGTCCTTTAAAAACAGCAACAACAAGAATGAGATACAACGCTGCGGTGGCATCACAGAGGCTGTAGCTCTGCTCAGTGATACAGACTCTGTGGAGATACAGAAACAGCTAACAGGTACACACAAACACACAGCTAACAATTCAAACAAGGCATAGTATATACCATAATCCTGTTTAGATCCTGCTGTTAGTCACCAATTCTTGACTTCTGTTGTGTACTGCAAAGTGTTATTAGCATTTGAATCATGTTGTTCTAGTGATGGCTATCAATGTTGCATTAGATGGAAATGTGTTAAATGTTTTAAACATTAGTGGGAATAATATCTTGGCAACTAGACACTCAAAATATTGGATAAGAATAGTCAAATAGCTTTGAACCGATAAAATAAATGTTTTCCTTTTTTTTTTTTAAATTATTTTTCAAACAAGCATTGGATGACTATTTGATCCATGTCCTGCTGATGTCAAACAGCTGAGGTTTTCTGTTTCTTTCCAGGTCTCCTGTGGAATTTGTCCTCAGCAGAGAGCCTGAAGCCAGAACTGCTGAAGAGCGCTCTGCTTGTCTTCATGGAGCGTGTGATTTTGCCTTACACAACAGGTTCTGACCGGATCATCAGCCAAGACCCTGAGGTCTTCTTTCACACCACTGCATGTCTGAGGTAAGAAAATAATGTAGCTGAACACTTGGGATCATTTTCAGCGCCTTCGCTTTGATGATGTGCATGAGAGAATATTTGTGCATAGTACAACAGTGACAGTACATATAGATTAATTTATTGACTCAGAAAAGTGGATCTATTTGATCTGGCCCTCAACTTTGAGCAACGTCATGAAACTTTATTATAAAATCCTGTGAGAAATATGTGCAAAATTAATTAAATTACATATCATTACTATGGACAGGAAACACACTCACTTTCCAGTTTATTAGGTACGACTTGTTCAAATTGATGCAATTTAATACAATATCCATTCAAATAAATACCTGTCGTGAATATTATAATGTTTTAAAAGTTTGCTGAAACTGTTTCACAGAGGTGTTGATTCAGCTTTACGGTAATTCGGAGGCTGTAGTTTCTGGTGCTCTTACATGTACTTCTTTTATACTGCCATTGCATTGTTTCTCATATTTAGTTCACCCTCTTTGATTATTTTATGGCTGTACATAGATAGGTTTGAGATTTTTATTATTTTCCTTATCAGCCTGCCTGCACCTAAAAATAGTTTTTTCCCTATCAGGGTTTCTGCTTTTGAACAAGTTCTCTCACGAGCGTCAGGCTGCAGAGTCATCCTGACCTTTTTGTTTAGGTCTCAAATCTATACTTTACTAATCATTCTGTAATTATTTGACTTGACAGTTGTTTGGCTGCAAACAAAATTTTCCTTGAAATCCGTTCTTGAAACTTGACTGCAAATCTCTTCCATAACTGTTTCAAAATGAACAACAAAAAGACAACAGAAAGGGCTTGACAGGACCCGTTTATTGGAATCTACTGCTAAGACTAATCATAATGACAAAATAGCAAAAGAAACTTATTACAATGAAAGCAGTATTTCAAATATTAATAATGCTTTGTTTGTGATTGCTAACAACATTGCTGCTACTTGTATCAAAACATTAACAGATTTTTTTGCACAGTGGAAACCGTTTATGGATTAGAAAACTCGGGACAGAATCATTCCCATACAAATGTAGTCAGCTTATAGTGTTCAATTTGGGTCTTTTTATAGGCTACATGACAACATATGAAAAAGAGTAAACTGTAGAAAACTATAGTAAATAATTTTTTCTTACTTTAATTAGTGGTTGTGCTATTTTAATCTCAACAGAAACCTCAGCAGTACAAAACAAAGCAACAGACAGGCGATGAGAAAATGTCGCAATCTGGTCGACTCTTTAGTCAGTTATCTGAAAGACTGTACGGAAACAGCTAAGCCAGATGATAAGGTAAGTTGTTTGTTAACCTCTCTCTCTCTCTGTGTATATTTTATTGGATTCCATATATAACACCTTATTACAAATATTGGATTGCATTACATTACGTATGTTTGATCATCAAGTCATTATGTTATGTGTATGTCAGGATGCATAAAGCCATGATGTGAAATATGCGAGTCCTACATATTGTTCTACCTGTTGAAACAGTCTGTAGAAAACTGCGTGTGCATCCTGCACAACCTCACGTTCCAACTGGAGGCTGAGGCTCCGGCTCTGTTCAGCAGGATCACAGCTTTGACTCAGACTGACAACAGGACCCAGAGTCAGAGTCACATCAGCCCCATCGGCTGCTTCAGTCAACAGAGCAAAATGTCACGACATGAGGTAAGACGAGGGAGATGAACAACAGACAGTGCAAATCTACAGATGTGCAGGGCAGTGCAGGACAATGTGCCAGACAAAGCGGACGATATATTGTATACGGGTCATTGGTCATGTTTAAGATTATCTGTTTCCTTTCTTGTCCAGCACCATTTTGACTTCCCAGTCGTTGAGGATCCACAGCCTAATGGGGCAGGCTGGCTGATTCACTCCAAAACTCTGCACATTTACCTGTCTTTGCTGGGTTCTAGCCAGCAAGAACAAATACAGGAAGCCTGCTGTGGAGTGCTGCAGAACCTCACTGCACATGAAGGCATTGTAAGGGGGAACAAAGCCTGTGTTGTATTGAATAACAGTTGTGTTGTTAAACTCTGTTAAAGAGGCAAAAAAACTACTGTACATTTTATGTACAGTATTTGAGACTAGTTTGGGATTATTTTGTTTTCTTCCTGTAAATGTATAACTCGATTTTTTTTTTTTCCTGAGTTTAGGAGTTGATATGTTTTTCTATTTTCGCAGGTCTCCAGTGTAATGAGTCAGACCATCGTGCAGAAACTGAACGGCATGCAAGTTATCAGTCCCCTTTTAAAGTCAAACAAAGTCAATTTGAAGAGAACCGCACTGGCATTGATGGGAAGCCTGTCCCAGAACTCAAACCTGCATGATGCCATAGGTAAGATAACGGATACAAGACAAAGCTTACTTTATCATACATGTTGTGTTGTGTTAAAAAAAAAAATGCTATGGTCATATAACATTATTAAATAATACAATTTCTATTAAAGTTACATTCAATTTTACATTAGATGTTATCTTAAATGGAGTCACAGATGAGACAGAAATCTATTATTTCAAACAATCTTTTGCAGTTCTACAAATGTTTGCTTGTGTTAAAAAGCCAGAGGTTGGTTGACTTGTTTCTTGTAGCTCGTAAAGCCCTCCCAGAGCTGCTGGGCATCCTCAGTGCGGGCACCAAAGAGGGGAACGAATCTGATGACATTCTGGCCATGGCCTGCCGCATCGTCAACCACCTGCTTATCAATGGATCCGAGATGAGCAGGCACCTGTTAAACAAAAACCTGATAAACTCACTGAATGATCTCAGCAAAAACAGGTAAAGTTACATGTGGGCAGAAAGAGAATGTCGCTGTAGAATGTACTTGTTCAAAATGTGGGAAATGACTGATTCATCAGGGATACTTTTTCATGCATGCTTTACTTCAACTGTTTTCCCTCTAGATATTTCCCCAAATCCAGCAAAGCTGCATCGCTGCTTCTCTACAACCTCTGGTCAGACAAAGACACACAGAGTTTCCTGAAAAAGGTGAGTCTGTCGAGGTTTTGCACGTGTCTTTCCTGTTTCTTACCATCAGCACAAAAGTCTATGCCTTGCTAGTAGAATGTAGTAGTTCAGGTTTTTGCAGGACTTTGTTTGTACATGTACAGCATGATTATAAAACATAATAAAACTTTCTATGGCACTTATTCTCACAACTGCCGCTCACAGTTAGGTTTGTCAAAGTGTGTGGTAGTAAACTGATTTATGTTACATTTTCCTCTGCAGCAAGGAATGAGCAAGTCTTCATTCGTGAATGATATTACCACGGCAGTGCACAGGTCAATTCAAGTCATTGATTAACACGGCATCTTAAACGGATCTCCAGAAAGTAATTCAACCATGTAGCTGAAAGTCTGCTCCACACCCATGGGTGATGTAAACACACTGAGGCTGAGCAGCATCCTCGCTTATTTCACCAAGACTTCCAGATTCTTTTTTTAATGTATCTTTATGTAATACATCAATCAAAAAAAAAACAAGATTGAACCCTGCATATGATGAAAGGTTGATTTTTATTTGTAGGGAAAAAGGTGAAGGTTAAGATGTAACACATTAGCAACAATGTTTTCATTTACTTGTTAATTTTTCTTAAAAAATGTTTTTTGTATTCTGAAATGGGTTAGGGTTGTATTCTTTATCTGATAACACTGGGTTACGAAAAAAAAAAAAAAAAAAAGTAAGTTGTCTATGTTCTTTCAACTGAATTAGGACCATTTTGCACTGCTGAATCCAGAAATGGCATCCATCCAAGCATGACAGTTTTCAACTTCTCTATGGTTAATCCTGGAGAAGCAGTAAGTGAAGCAGCCACCAACCTTGTCTGGAGCTTTGTTGAACTGTACCAGCAGTGGAAAGAGTATCTTGTTCTCCCACACAGGCCAGTCCTTCTTTGTGTAATGCTAAGCAGTGTCCCAATTATCCCATATGCACAGAAAGCATGGGTGAAACCAGACTGTTGTCCCAACAAAAACTTCACCACCTTCAGGTCAACACAAATAAGCCACTCATGCTGATCATAACAGATTTTATTTAGCACATACTTCACTGCTTCATACTTCTCCTTCAGTATAGTTGAGTGAGCAAGAGGTACAGAGGCAAACTGGTTGCCGAAGCAGAACACATTACAGCAATCGCTTGCTGCTGTCAATGAACAGTCTCCAATCTTTGGGTTAATCTTTTGGATTAATGTTGCACTCCAAGATTGTGCTGCGGCTGAGCAATATATATATATATATAAAAAAAAAGAAATGTAAAATAATTTTGCATCATATGATGTGAAAATACCTGTACATGTAAACAAAAACGTCAAAAAACAAACAAACATGTGGCTTAGTTCAGAAAGTTGACCTGATTGAGCAAAACCAATGTGATTCAGCACATCAAAATGATCCTAAATTGGCTAAAAACTTCTATTAACTATCATTATGTTTTTATTTGATACATAAATTGTTGCGTTTTAAAAGAAAATCATTCATGCAACATTTACAACAACATTAATTACTGTTCTAAAAACATTTTATTTTGTGTGTGTGTGTTTAGATTTTATAGATGTATAATATAGACTTTTGTTGATGATGTATCCATCTTTTTGCATGCGTGATCTTGAAATGATCTATTTGTATTATCCCAAAAATGGTTAATAAATCTGACAAAATTCTACTCTTTGAGCTGTAAAGGTGAGTGAACTCACTATTAGTTATTTTATCGTAGTCACAGCCAGTGCGGCATAGTGAGTTTAGGATTTGGCAAATGCCTCACATCTTGTCACACCCTTTTGGGTTTTGGCTACAGAGTTTGAAACGCTTCTGGGCAGATTATCAACAATTATATCATATTCTGTTTACTCCACCCTCATAATATTGTTTTCTGAGGTTTAAGAACAAGCTATTAGATACAATGTAGGAATCTGGAGTTATAGGTGGTACTAAAATTTATGAGGCATGTGGCAGGGTGGATCTTTTTTTTTATAATTCTTTATTCTTACACTGATAGATTTATGTGGTTATATGCAATAATTTATAAACGACGTCTCCAGCCAGTTGTGGTTTACAGTCAAAATGAACTGGCCTGAATCTGACATTTACAGTAATTGTTTACCAACACATACTACATGTCAAGTTTTGGCACTGATTTATCATGGTGTCTCATCTCAAAAGCAGTGACTTGAGACAAAGAGGACGCTATTTCTGGTGTGTGGAATAATTGTTTTAATTAATTCCAATCACAAAAACGTACACACAAAAATCAAATAATTAAGTCTTAACTTCACCTCATTCTGAAAATGATTCAGTGGTAGGACATAAGGCTCCTCTCAGATACCAAAGTCATTATAATACACACTTCCTGTCAAATCTCTATCAAATACACATTATCATCAATACTTGATCAGTATGCAACAATAAACTCTACTACTACTACTTTTACAGATGAACTCAGCATGCACTTCATTTCACAGGTAATTTATTTTTATGAGAATATATTATTTACGAGATTTTTTTTTATTTTTTAATTCATGCTTGTCAGACGTTTCCCTCCAGTTGATGTTGGCTGTTATTTCCTCAGGCCACGTTTGCTCCTGCTACCCTTTGAACTGAGAATAAAGTGAAAGTCATCATTTCATATCAGCCACCACACAACACTACATGTTTTGAAAGGCATACTAAACCTTATTGTTCCCTCCTGTGGGAAAAGCAATTATGTGGTGAACCTGTCATACTCTCATTTAATTTACTCTGCTGAGTCATATAAGTCACTCATTTTGAAATTTATTGCATTTTAGGGAAATTCATATTGCAGACAGGACATTACACACACACACACACACATATATATATATATATGCACGTGTGTGTGTGTGTGTGGATGTGTGTGTGCAGAGCCTCAGCCCTCACGGAAGGATTCACATGATTTGGATGGCAGCAGTGGTAGGTCACTGTTTTATTGTGCGCTACATTATGATAGATGATGTCAGTTATTGCAGTTATGACATTTCTCAGCTGTTGGACCACCATTACTGCCTATCTCTCCTCCGAGACTGAGCGTGATTGTGTTGTTCAGATATATTTTGTTTGAACACCTCTCGTATGCTCGCCTTTTTGTTTTCCCAGTCTCGTTTGACTGGATGTACTACAGGAAACAGCTCTGCCTGGCAGCTGGCATAAGCAGCTGTTACTGACACCATTTTAAACAAATGGAGGCTGAAGTAGAGAGAGAAGCTGAGAGGAAGTTGAAACAGGAGGAGGTGGAAACTTGATGAGGTCATTAGGTGCCCATCTACATCCGAACAGACCAATCAGTCTAAGCAGGGGATTATCTGTTATTGCTTACTGTTGATACCCTTGGGCTTCCACTGTTTTATATCTACTTTTTATATTTCTATCCAACATGATGACAGTGCTTCTCTAGAAGTTTTTATTACATACAATAAAGTCAGATTACTGTGCTATAAAAAAAGAGGTTATATAGCAATTTTAGACAAAAATTAATCCAAATAGTGAAATATATACAAGTACAAGTTCCAAATACAATAAACACTGAATAATAAATCAATGTGTTTCTATATAATGAGCATCCATAACACAATAGACTTACATTTTCTGATGATCGCTGACCCGGTTTCTCAGCACGGTGACCTGTGCAAAGTTAATAGTTAATTGACAATATCTTCCCTACAAAGCCTAAATACACATTAGCACAAAACTGAATCAGAATTTTTTTTGACATTTGTTTTACGAATTATGTCTTATCAATATCTGGACAAAACAGTGTCTTTTAAAGTCCCCCTCCACTCACAAGTGTGTTTGCCTTCTTGTTACCTCAGTTGGATGTTGTCACTGTGCAGAATGATATACTAGTTTGACACCAGAAGGCTGTTTTCACATTCATCCGCTAAAGGAGGAAAGTTTCTCTGTGCTGAGTTAAAGAGGTGGAAACTTAAAGCCTCCAGAGCACATACTCTGAAAATGGACTTTACAGTAAAGAATGTGTCCAACAGTTAATGAAAATTAAATGTTACATATTTAGATATTTGTAAATTCTGAATTTTTAATGGCAAAAGGAGTAGATGTAATTTTAATAATTTCTTCTTTTTGTGTGTGCGTGTTTTAAAAAAAAAATTATGTATGATTTTTTTTGGTGGGGATAAATATTTCGGACACAGTGAAAGATTTATCAGCATCCTTTCAATTCAAAAAGACGATGTATTGCTGATGTACATATGACTGCAATGACACAACAAGACTTTATGTATGATATCTCACCTCGAACTTTTGTTTCATGTACTTATTCTGAAGCTCAAATTTCTCTGCCTCGAGCTGGCGCACCCAGTCAAACAGTTCCTTTGCTTTTTCCCTGCATGAGGGATGAGAACGTGAAGGCATTTCATAGTGCTGGTGAACAATTAAAATTGATTAGGTTATCTGAAATTGATAATGGAAGGTATATTTGCTGTGTTTTTATTTCACCTGAGTTTTTCCTCTTTCATGTAATCAATGTTTAACTCCTTGCGTCGATCATTTAGGATCTTCCTTTTCTTTTCTCTTTCTGTTTGTCTTTTTGGCCCAGTCTGTGTCTGCCAGCCAGGAATAGAGCACATGTGGTGATGTCTTACATGTTACACGCTTCAGTCTATCAGGACATGACGTTTTAATTTTTCACAAAATGATCACCTTGTATCCAGTGAAACTCAAGTTGGCTAGAATCATCTTCTTTCTTGCATCATCATCAGCCTTCTTTTTGGCCTCTTCCTCTTCTTTTCTTGCTTTCTCTCCCTGGTGAAAACAAATACAGTTCCTTTGATCGTTCATTTACAGTATTGTGATCAGTGACATTTTTTATTTACACACCGCTAGTTTGTTCTGCCGTTCTCTTTCTCTCTCTGCTCTGATCTTCATTTGCTCTGCTCTCTCCGACCTGCGTTTCTCCTTAAGTAAGAAAAGAAATTTTACAGACCAAAAAACAAATTCTCTAAACTCAAAATGAGACCTATTGACATCAATTTGTCAAACCACTGGTTAACGTTAGAAACTATATGTGTAATTTTAAAACAAATGGGTGCGATATGAACATACTATGCGGTCTGTGAGGCTAATCAGTTCCTCTTCTTCCTTCTTGCGCTTCTCAAAGTGATCTTCAATCAAAGTGTGGAGCTCATTCAGGTCCTTTTCCATTCGTTTCCGATGAATATCCTGCAAGTAGAAGCAGAAGTAAGCTGAAAACGTTCCGCCCAAAGAATAGCTTGCATGTGTTTCTTTGATCAGTCTTGACATGAACTCACATCAAAGTCAACTTTTTCTCCATCTGGAATTTTGGGAGCTGTCAAGCCAGGCAGGAAGCCAGACCTAAAGGAAAATGCAAATCTTTATCTGAGTATGTCTCTGATTGTGTTTTAGTTTTAATTATATTATACAGTGGTCTTACTTTAACTTGGGCTTTGACTCTTCTGTATACCCATAAAAAGAAAGAAAGATGTTATGGTACAACTTATATAAAAAAAGAAACACATCATGCATGAAAAACCCCACAGAACAGAGCAGGATTTTTCCTCTTTTCTTTAACCTGTTCATACCTCCGTCATTTTCCCCTTCAGCATCTGCTGAAAGATAAGAGGGTCAGTACAAGATAAACATTGGGTGGAGTAGAAAACATACAGAGAGCGCACATTGACGTGTTGAGAATGACTCCTGGAAGCTTTGGAGAACAAGACTTAAACCAGGGTCGGCCAAAGGTCATAACCTGCTTAATCCCCGCATAAACAGCCCGGAGAATGTTTTCTTTGTGTGTTTCAAAACAAGGTTACATAGTGGTTCTCGGTAACTTGATGAGATTACATTTGTAAAGAACGATGGTTGTAAATGTTAGTGATTATTATTGGCCATTAACTATTTTTTTATTACTCTACGAGCCTGAATCGCTTCAAAATGTAAGATGTTTTGAATACAAATGATGCTACAGTATATTTATTAAACATTTGATTTTACTTTGATATAAAAATGTGAATAAAGCTTTCACTCTAAAGCTCTGATATAGCCGAGGTAAATTAGACTAGATTAAGACTTTCTGGTATAGGCCGTCCGACACAAATAATCGAGTGGCATTGTTGATTGACACATACTGCTCGCCTCTTTGTCTTTATTTTAAAGGAAGTAATAGCTATTAATAATGATATCTATTTTCGGACACACAACAGTTTGACTGAGGCAACATAGTTGACCATCTCCTGTCAGGGCAGATGGATTTAGCCAGAAAGGTATGCAGGCATGTACGTGTTACTCTGTGAGTGCCAGGAGCTGCTTAAGATTATCTTCACAGATAGCTCATATACTGTATGACTCCACCTGAGTCCCTAACCAGTAACAAACAAAAGAGTGAACTCAGTCCATTAGTCCATCATGTTTAGCTTTTAGCTCATTGTAATTACATTGTCTGGTAATCAGTTATTAATCTTTCATGTATTAAAAGTGCGCCAGAGTTATAAACCACCCAACACAAGACAGAGAAAGACAACATTTCTTCTGTTTTCTATCTTGATCCCAGATCCTGATACATAAATAGTCTTACATGAAAAAATAAAAATATGAATCTATAATATTTGATCATCCTTAACCTTTACACATACATGTAAAAAAAAAATTGGTGTTAAATTTACTATTATAAACAATGCTATACAACTTGAAATTGTTTTTTTTCAGCAGGTATGTACTCTAAAAATGTTGTTAGTCTTTGCAAACACTGTGTCAACAATATTGTCATATCTATGTATAGCTGGCATGCAAACATATATTAGCATACGCAGTACTACCTTCTCTTTCCTCCTCTTCTGTGCAAGGCAAGCAAGTAGAGTTAGCAAGCAAACGATGTGACGGTCTCACACAAATTAAATCAACGTCATTTCTGCCGCATGTGTGTATTTTTGATGCCTTTGCAATACTATCTGCAAAGGTGTGGTAATGCTGTGGGTTTTTTTTTTTTGTTCAAAACATTGCTTTCCTCACTGGGCCTCTGTGGGAAACAGTGACAACAAGAATTTAATCGGAGTCCCTTTGGCCATAGAGGGTAACTCAACCTCTTTTCACTGCAAAGATGGTAAGCCAATCTGCATTTAGTCAACTTCTAACAGGCATAAATGTGAAAGTGGGTATTGTACTTGCACCCCTATCTTCCTCAATGTCCTCTATTGAGAACATAAGCTGACCTACATTACTCTAACAGTGACTCCACATAGAGGGAGACAGGTGCTGCTTAGTTTCAAGGACGGCAGGGCTTCACAGTGGCCCGCTTGGACAGCCACACAAAGGAGACAGAAATAGAGGTACGGCCCCTTATCGCTTTGATAGTGACCCATTGCACTATTTGAATTGAAAGGACAGATCCTCTGGGATGTTTCTATGAGGTGAGCTATCTCCAGCCTCAGACAGCGAGGGCCAATCTGGCAGAAGAGCTCAAGGATAGCAGCTGCCTCTTCAGTGGCACCAACATGCCAAAAAAATACAGTATATTGTGCGGTGAAACCAGCGGCTTAGTATATGTAGTTAAGTAACTGAGAATGTTTAAATTTAAAGCTCAAGGGTGTAAAGCAGGTAACAGAGTGGCAGCAAAAAATACAACCAGCCGCTTACAGATGATGCACTTAGAAACAACAATATTTCATAGATGTTTGTATTAAAGTACATACCAACAATATCCTCCTCTCCTTCACCCCATACACACAAAGAGAGGTAAAGAATAGAAGTCAGCGGTTATGGCAAAGTACATGCAGCATTATAGCATCACACATGCATTTTGTTTATTTTTGTTTTTTATGCGGCCTATGTGAAGAAGATGCAGTCTATCTGCAGCTTCACTAAATTTCAGTAACAAACTGTAAAGACTCATCTTGCCCATGCGTTCAGTGATGAGATGAACTGACTTACCTTCTCCCCTGAAAAAAAAAAAGGATTAAAATGGTTAAAATGGATTTTCATCTGCTACCATCTTTGTTATCATCACATTTCACAGAAATAATTACTCACTCATATGTGGCATCTTCTGTGTCCGACATGTTGAGGATGCAGCACCTGTATTACAAGTGTAAGTACAATTCAGAAGAATATAGCTGCTGATCAAAAACAACCTGTGATGACATAATGATGCCAGTTTGAACCCACATGTTTGAAAAAAAAAACTTGCATAGCGGAATAATATAATATAATATCCATTTACTGTTTAAAAGCATATAAGAAGAGCACACAGACCTACCCAGTGCGATGTGCAGTTATGATGGGGTTCAATGGTGAATTGTATGCTTTGCCCTTCTCTTTGGGATATAAGCTTTTAAACCCAGTGGATCACATGGCGGCAAGCAGCCCAAGTCTACAATGGGTGGGCACATACCTGCAAACAGATGGTAGATGGCATTAACTAGAATGTGAAAACAAGCATTCTCCGTGGACTAGTATTGCCTATTTTTACATTGCAAAAGTAGACTGAACAACACAGGATTATTGCTATCAAAAGGTTTCAGTAACTCAGGTCAGGCAGACATGGGGAAGGTTAGAAATAATCCATGTAAACCTACTCCTGTGTGCACACAAATACACAAAGGCGTAGACAGAGCTCCTTTGATTTCCAAGCAAAGAAACACGTTATTTACTGTTACTTGATATGGTGGTTATGCCCATCAGTGCTGCATTTTTACACTTTACAGCCCTATCTAACAGTAATAATGTATTCCCTAAACTGGATTTGTCATGCATTCAGATAATTGAACATACCATTGCAGGTTGCCAAGAGAAAAGGGTAAAATAAACCCACCCCTCCTTCACTGTGACCTTCTCCAACTCTCAGTCTTGATCCTCATGCAATAATACAGTATGTTATTAGTGATTATTTATGACACTGCCAAGTCTTTTCATACTCCAGACGCTTTTTATATTATATCTGACACCACAGTTGTTGTTGTTGTGACTCTAGTGACACAGTGTAACTCTGTTTGTGGGGTTGGTTGAATGGTGTCCATGCTAGGACCACCTGTTGCTGTCTTATTTACTTTTTGTGTTGCAAGATTTATTCAGGTTAAATGTCCCTTAATCAGATTTTTCAAGTCATGTTTTCAGAAATCTGTTGATATTTTATCCCTAAACATGCATCATGATATATTGCTGAATCCTGCATTTTGTTTATTAGGTGCTACAAGACAATACAGTTGGCATTCACATGACAAATTATGTATCGATCCAATACTTTTGACAGCTACTGTAGGAAATGCACTGCAATTCATACATTGTCAGCTCCTTCATAGGGGAGGCTCTTAATTATTTGTGTGTGTTATAAATGTGTGTGTGCATGTGTTTTGATGGTTTTATTTAAATTCTCAATAATGGGTCAGCATTAATATTAGTTTTACAAAATGCTGTACGATACGTGTATGTATATACGTGTATAATAAAGAAAAAGACACTTGAATCCTCAATTTGTGGGAAGTAAGTTTGCAGCTCTGGTTTCAAAAGAAAAATGATCTGAGTTTTGCTTTTGACATTTTAATGCAAAAGTGCAGTATATGTTTACTAGTCTTAACAAAGTACTTCTGCTCACACAGCTGTACTTTTTGAAACGCAGTAAAGTGTTTGTGAGTTGATACTGCCATCGTGTGGCAGAAGTGGAAACAGGAGCAGGTGCACCAAAGCAGCAGGCCTATCTGTGTCATCTTTAAGAATAATCTAATATAAACCTAGCACTCAACCCAAACATTTGGAAAGATTACATCAGATGAGATGAGTTTTTGGGTGTTATTATCTAAACTTTCCATCTTCGGAAAATATGAATATGTATGCATAGACATGAGTTCAAATCCACAGACCGTCATTTTGTCTACACACCAAAACACACTCTGCAACAATGGATTTTGTTGCTTTCTATTTTTGTGCTTTCACCTTGTCACCGATTCTGTACATTACATAGGCCTATACAGTAGGTAGGCCTAAAGTACAAACAAATCTGAAAAATAAATAAAAGTACTTTGTAGTAGACATGTTTTCTCTGCTTTACTATCCTGTTTGAGACCCATGATGGCAACCACTGGGAGTCCTCTCCAAACTCTCAGGAACAAGAACAAGAAGCCCTTAGTTACTGTTGCTATGCCTGTCCAGCTTTCCATTCTGACACAACACGTATCTGTGTTAGCTAACTTTAGCATTACTTCTTAAATTTCTTCTGTGTTTTTGAAACAGTGGGTCCTTGATTTCAGACAGAGGTTGATAAAAGGAGGCCTCTCTCAGCCTCAACTTTCTGAAGCTGTCGCTAGTTTTTAGTCAGATAGTTAAACTAATAACTAGCTTCCCTGCTACACTCGCACCTGACATGATGCGACTTCCTGCAGCGTATATCAAACGAACCCCTCACAGTGAGGCGGGCTATTTAAACTGTGACCCTGCTCTGCTGGTCAGGTAGCAATGCAGTATGAATCAGATCACCTGCCGACAGTGAAGTCATGTTTTCAGGATATTAGGATTTGTGGACGTAATAATGGTATCTGGGTGGATCATTATTATTATTGCCGCTGCCGCAGGTCATGGGGCGCTGTTTCTCTGACTCGGAGTGAGCTTCAAGCTGGAGTTACCTGTTCTTCTATGACAGACAGACTCTTCCCAAATGCCAAAAATCCCAACTTCACTTCATCAAGCTACGGTAGGCTAAATATTAACTGCTGCTGGTGCTAGCATACATGTTTGGATTGGCTCTCCTGTTCTGTTGACGTCTTGCTAGCTGCTTCCTGCTAATAATGTCTGCTCTTCTGCTGCTGTCCATTTACTTTATCGCATGTTTAGCTTTTGCGTGGTTGTGGTTTAGTTCCTGCATTGTGTGCTTTGCTTTAGTAATTGTGATTACCTGGCGAAAATCTGGATCCTCACTATGAATAGGTCTAGTATAGTGCGTTTTGTTTACATATGCATACATATATACACATCAGTATGTAAAACATTTCAGCAGTCAATTGAAATTAAATCACAACAGCTGATGTGTGAGTGAGTGCAAAGCTAAAGATGAACAACAAAAAAGCCACACAGGGTGAGAGATTGCATATGGTGTTTATTTCAGTGAATGTAACATACAACAACATTTTCTGTGACCTTGTGAAGAGTTTGAGGTTTTGTGCTCATGTCAACACTCTTTGCATGACAAGTAATTGTATTTGACATAAAATGAAAGCCAGCTGTTTAACACCTGTCTACTGGTTGGGGCCCTTTGCTGCATCGAACATCTTCTTGCGGCCCTCCATGCCTGACATGGCCTCCACATTCTTCCTCCAGTCGCTCACCTCTGCTGTCTTCTCCTGCAGCACAAGGGATAGATATTAGAACTGTATTTTCCAGTGTAGAGTGACTTCTAATGTGCTTAAGGGAAAAGGATTGCATGGATTTATGCTATTCAGCTTTCAGTCATGTGTTTGATCTACAGGAATTGTGTCAGATGTTTGATGTAGTCTCTATTCAGCTATAACTTCAGTTTGGTTAACCAGATTCACAGCCTAATATGAAAAAGTACTGCATAAATTATTACCATGGCAAACCCTGGTAATCCCTGCCACAACTGCAATTCATGTGCCACAGAAATAAATCTTTAAAAAAGCCATTTAACAGGATTACATCATGTTGTCTAATGGTGGTTATGCCCATCAGTGCTGCATTTTTACACTTTACAGCCCTATCTAACAGTAAAAATGTATTCCCTAAACTGGATTTGTCATGCATTCAGATAATTGAACATACCATTGCAGGTTGCCAAGAGAAAAGGGTAAAATAAACCCACCCCTCCTTCACTGTGACCTTCTCCAACTCTCAGTCTTGATCCTCATGCAATAATACTGTATGTTATTAGTTATTATTTATGACACTGCCAAGTCTTTTGATACTCCAGACGCTTTTTATATTGTATCTGACACCACAGTTGTTGTTGTGACTCTAGTGACACAGTGTAACTCTGTTTGTGGGGTTGGTTGAATGGTGTCCATGCTAGGACCACCTGTTGCTGTCTTATTTACTTTTCATATTGCAGGATTTATTCAGGTTAAATGTCCCTTAAGGTAATCAGATTTTTCAAGTCATGTTTTCAAAAATCTGTTGATATTTTATCCCTGATTACATCATGTTGTCTAATGGCAAAAACTGTAGCTTCTTTTTTTTTTTTTCTCTGATCCCACCTTTTCTGTGTCCTCCTTCTTGACTGATTTGAGATTAGCTCGCAGATCCAAGGAGACCTTGTGTTTGGAGCCCAGTAGGGAGCACAGGATGGCGTCAGCAGAGACCCTGACCCTTCTCAGATTGGGCCTCTTAAACTTCCCTCGCAGGTCCAGTACCTTGATGTTTAGGTCTTTGATCTGTGAAAGTACAGAAACATTTGCTGTGGACAGTGACAGCCATAAGACTTGTGTGTGCCCTGTTGTAGAATCGGTTCATTTAAAGCCTAACTTTCTACATGTTACGAGATATGGTACTTTTTGGACTTTGTGATTGAACTGTAGCGGATTCATATTTATCTATTTGTTGTTTTAGAAATGATCAGTGCTTATTCATTGTGATCTTTCTTAACCAGTGTTACCTCTCTGGTGTTGTGCAAGACTTTGGCTTCGATGTCATATCGCTCCTCGTCCACCACATCGATTTTAGTGTGTAGCTCTTCACATAATGTCTGTATAGAAAATAAGAAGAGCTAGATATCACTTGTAATATAGCATAAATCATCTCAGAAAACATGCAGAAAGAGTTTTAATTTTCAAATATGAACAAAGGAGTGGTGAGTGTAAAATGATAAAATGATGACGACCTGTAGCTCTGCTAAGGGCATGTTGCTGGTCTGTATTGGAGGAGCTTTTTCTTCCAGGTACATTTCCTTCTGCTCCTCTTTTTCTACCAGCTCCTGCTCCAGATCCTCCTTAGCCTTGGCTACCATCAAGCTCTAAGACACCAAGTAACTAAGATAAGACTTTATTGATCCCCAGTGGGGAAATTCACATGTTACAGCGGTGCAGGATACAAAGTAACAGATAAGAACTAGAAGTAGTAAACGCAACAAAATATATGAAATATGCAGTAGTGTTTCGTATATCGGCTGTTTCATCCTGTAGATTTACTGTTTTTCTGATTGTTGATGCAGTGACTCACCTTTAACATGAGCTTGCGGGAGGCTGAGATTTTAGATTTCCTCTGCAAAAAGAGTGAAGAGTTTGGCATTTTGGCAATAATTTTAAGATTGTCAGTGTAATTAATATATAAATATATATCTGTGAAAAATTCATCTTACCTCCAGTCTATGGGCAGGCGTTAATTTGTAAACATGTAAAACAAAATGAAAGACCCCAAATCATAACATTAATATCCAACTGTCACGTTATCTTTCTTGATCAGTGTTTGTACAGGTAAATCACATTTCCTGTATGAAACTGAAATGGAAACGGGAAACAAACATAACAACAATACACTTACACTTTCTCGGACATCTTGACTATTTCAGTTTCTCCTGGAAGACAAAAAAAATATAACTTTTTGCCTCTGAGGAGCTTGACGTGGGGTCAAGTAATATGGTTTCCATTTTTAGCTCCACTATACACTGTTACGAGAATGGAATTAAAGAGTATATATAGAGACATATATACATGTGGTATTTTATTGTTTTCATGGGTTAATTGTTACGCCATTATTAATTGTTATTATTAGAATGATATAATTAATTTAATTACTAATTGACATAACTTTTCACATGGCCAGCCTTTTTTATGTTTTGTTTTGTTGATCCACCCTTGTTGGGTCTTACTTGTAGGCCTGCTGGACATAATCAACTTATCACCTCCCAGTGCTGACGACACAAACCCCGGCCAAAAAAGCAAGTGATAGCAGACGGGGAGAAACAAGGCCCCGACATGACAGCTATTTTGAAAAGATAACATTTTATAAATAAGATTTGTTTTCTACAACATGCAGTTGAGTTTATCAGTTTTTGACCCCTTTTTAGAAAGAAAGTATTAGAGAAAGAATATATTGTATGATGATGTGATGTGTGCATATATGTATTTTTTTTTTTTCATAGGTTTGGACAATACAATGATATCCCATAAGACTAAGACATATCAGCCCATTGTAGTCAGTGTTGTGAATCAGTGGACTGCTTCATACTGTATGTATATGTTTCTGCATAATGTGATAAAATACTGTACCATATTTTGATGCAAAATTGCAAAAAGATAGATGACTTTATACATACCACCCACCCGTAGTTCTGCAATCTAATTACGAGTGAATTTAAAGAGTCAAATATATATTGTTGTGCTATTCTAAAGTTGAGGATGTAGTTGTAGCAATTAAATTACCATTACACAATTTCCATTTAAGATAGACAGGACATTAATATAAACTTTTGATTCTGAATGGCATTATTTTAAATAATATCTAATCAATGTAATCAAATCTAAGGTAAAATCCAGTTCTTACCTGACTGTGGAGTAAACTAAACACACAAGAGACCAAATATAACCTAATATCTCAGACTGAATATCTATGTAGAACATTAATTTAGTGTTATGCAGTAGCAGAGGTGCATGGTCTTACCTTTTAGGTGAATGTAGTCAGACACAATGATGGAGAGAAGAGCCCACCAGAATATTTATTTTTTTTGCTCCCCTTTGTCCCTCCTCTCTCTCACAACAAGACATAAATAGAAACACACGCAACTGCACACACCATGATGAAGGGGTGGTCTGAGGATAAACCGTGATTGTGATGCTCATGTTGTGTTGACAGACCGCTACTCTATGCTTCTTTATAAAAATGTGTGTGAACCTTTCTGTGCGCCAGGACGAGATAAACAACATCCCTGTTGACTTTAACTCCTCCAGTTTTCGTTTCTTAATCTGTTATCCTCTTTTTACACAGGGAGCTATTATAAGCTCTGGGTAGGATCGTCTCTTGTACTCTAGCTTTGTTCATACTAACACACAACTGCAGTGTACTTTTTTTTTCTCTAAATTGAAGCAAACTTCAAGCAGCTGTAACAGTTTGTCTTGTTACTGTGAATGATCTTCTTTGGCTAACTGTGAGTGATGTTGGAGACGTAACCCTAACCCCACCCCCACCCCTGAGACTGTACGGCCCCTTGGTCTGATTAGGATAATAGCTGCAGACAATGCTAAGCTTTGGTTTTAAGGCAGGAATGCAGTTTCCAGTGTACATTTGGCTGAGGCTTTCCATCTAAACATAGACAAATTGCAACACCATGTGATGCTGCCACTCTTTGATACGGGGTCCCAGTTCTGTATTTGGGTTTGTGACAATGGTGTGTACCCTGCAGAGCAAAATGTAAATGCAGGCGAATGTTTCTGTCTGTGTGAACACACATTAAAGTGATCAGTTGACTCACAGCAAGGACAATAAGTCCTTTCTAAATGAATCCATTAAATCAGTTGTCTTGGCTGTGTTTGTTTTACAGATTAACAATCAAAAAAATTACCTAAAAGGAGGATAAAGGATTTCTGTATTAACGGACCTAACATATCATCAAAACATCACTAGATTTATTGCTAGGCTATGTGTTTATTCTCTTTTCCTATTTTGAGAAATAAAGTTAGGAAATCGTTCCTAAAATTTGCAAAATCAATTGACATACCGTTATTTCTCCCACTGTCATTAAAACCCAGCTGTGTTTTTATCCAATCATGTTATCACAGTTTCACAGTTGCTCCCATCTTCTCCTTCGTGTTTAGCTTGCTGCAGTTGTTCACTTACATGCGTAGTGAGTACAGAACAGCTACAAGTCTCTAACTGTACTGGGGAGGGATGAAAACTAATCTTTCAGAAGATCTTCTTCTCTCATTTGGTGATTTGATGGTGGTAGTGGAGAGCGCTGTCCCACACTTTGGTCCAAATCTCACAATAGGTATTCTGTTGGCTTGAGATCTGATGATTATGGAGGCATATATGATATGATATGATATGATATGATTATTTTCATACTAATCAGTGTCCTGTGTAAAACATCTGCATACCAAATGTTTCTGCACATATTTATTCAAAACTTTCTTTTAATATATCCCTTGTCTGTATATTGCAGTGGAAACTATGGTAATGTTAAGACCTAATTTCAGTACCACTATGCTTTACACTGAACACATGCTTTGCATTTGTGGTAGTGATGACAGTGGACTGTACAGTAGGATAACTGGGGAGCTGTCAGCCTCATGAGACCACAGTGACTATTTATTGCGGTTTAGTATTTATAAAGGTTCATTCTGCATTGTGAAAGCTTGCATGCATGGGACTCTACCAGGGGAAATGCTGCTTGCGAGGAATCAGGCTCATGGCAGCTGATTATAATTCTGCAGTATATATGGCCGCAGGATAAACAGAGCTCTGTGTTTGCCAGACTGTCTCTAGGAAACTGAACCCTGACTTGTGTATATACAGATGCTAAGACAACATACAGTAATTTTCACAATTAGCTGTATATCTCTATGTGTAACGTGTTGTGTTTATGTTTAACAATGGGTCGTTCATTACAGATGGATGCAGGCATTTGTTTCAATGGGCTCCTTAACTCTTTTAGCACTTTGTTGATTGTTGGACTTCTTTCTGGCTACTTATGGTATTCCCCATGGATCTGTCTACTTCAAGTTGTTTCTAACTTTTCATATGCATACCAATTTGTACCACGACTCTGAGTCACTGTCTTCTAAAGCTTGATTATCTTGCTTTGGATAAAGACATCTGCCAAATGACAGACCGTAGATTTTTGCTGTCACTAGCAGATTTTATTAAATCTACTAATAAAATACTTACTAAATTATCACAACAGGCTTTATTTTTTTAAGTGTACAAGTCATCTTTTCATCTGATTAGTTTTACTGTGAGATCAGGCCTCTTTGTGGCTGTCTGCCGGGTAAACGGCTAAAAGGAATTAAACTATATTTCCATGGTTATGTAATACTTAAAGCAAGACATTTAGAGCAAACATTATATAAATTTAAGTTGTTCAGGGATGAAATGCATATCTGTTCCACTTAATTATTCTTCTTCTAAACACATGAAAGCATGTCTAAAGCAGGTCTCAGCTCTTGAGTGTAATAATTTCATTATTGCGCATTATTGTGTTTTGTTGTTTGGGTTGCTATTGTTGGCACAAAAACACCACACACACTCACACACTCCCACCACTAGCACTACTGCCCCAGCTGCCTGTCACTCTGGTCAGTGTGCCAACAGCTCAGTGCAGGCAGAGATGGGGCAGAGCACTGTGACTCTGTTGTTCACCAGCTGGCATTTTGTAAAGGATAACGGGCTAAGACATACACACTGATTTCATCATATCAGAATCATGAAAAGATGAATGACGATTGTGTGTAGCTTGCCAAATTTAATTTTGTACTCATGTTCTGGTAAAGTTGCTGTGAAAGCACATTATGCCATCACAGGAAAAAGTAAAGGTAGATAGATGCCAGATATCTTTTTTTGTGAATATTATATGAGCATAATGCATATTTCAAGACAATATTTACACCATTTGACATGTGAAGCAGAAACAATACTGAAGCATGAAGCGAGACTTTTAAAAAAAAAAAAAATTTTTTCTTAAGACATGTTGATGTTTTGGTGATCTCTATCTCTTTATCTATATCTCTATCTCTATATCTCTATCGCTCAATCTCTTATTGTGCTATCTCTCTATCTGTGTATATATATCTCTATCTATATCACACACCGACTGATTCATATGTTGATCTTGCTCAACTCAGGACTGAACTCAGTGTCTCTTATTGTAACTACAATGCTTTTCATTTTCTTCCTCTAGAAATGGAGTCAGATTGCTGTTAACTACTCGGTAGATACATGGCGTGCACATCCAAACACAGAGCTAGAATTAAATGTGTTTTTATGTGTTTAGTATGAATACTTAACCTAGACAATTATACAGCAAATTCTAATGCAACATATGGAGCTAAATCTCATCGGTGAACACATGCAATAAGTTGTGTGCTTCGTTCATTCCTCTTTGCCTGTAGCTGGAGTGAAATAGCCTTGATATTGACTTAAGGATCCTGGAAGCGATGGTGTAAGAGCACCAGATGTCGGTCCCAGGTGGCCCGAGCCTTCAGGCTTTACTGGGAATGAGCCAGAGCTCCTGCACCCTGACCAAAGCCGAATCCCTTGGGACCAAAGTTCTTTGCATAACAAGCTGTCAATTAAAATACAATGAATCAGAAATGATAAATAGTTGAACAATATAGGAGCAGGTTATTACATAAATCTATAAAATAAACTTGTTTTAACACTTGGAAAATAGATATTTCACTGCTCTCTGGTGGACAAACAAGGTAATGACAAACTTTGACATGTCTGTACTGTAATTATCAACATAATACGCATAAATACTCCTGTATATAACCTGCGATAAACTAATATTTGCTCATATATTGGTGGCACTGATTTATTGGTTTAGCTTTATTGAAATAACTAATGATAAACATGAATTTTAAAATACAGTCTTCACATATCATCAAATGCGTAAGTCAAATGGCAAAAGGTTGCAGAGCTGGGCTTCTGAAAAAATACTTTGGCTTTGCACACTGAAGTTTTTTTGGTCGAGATCTGCAGTATGTTGTACATTTACTTCTTAGTAGTAATAAAAACTATTTTACTGCAGTATTGACTTATTGAACTGAAGATTTGCCAATTTTTATTTGTTTAATGAAGAATACTGTAAATCATTTCTCAGTAGTAACGGCTTGTAGTATTGATACACGCACACCTTTACAGTAGATCTCCCCGTCTCTGTCGGCGACAGTCGTGGACTCCAGCCCTTTGCCACACTTGGCACAACGAAAGCAGCCCTTATGCCAGGACTGAGGAGAAAGCAGAGAGTTGGATCAAACACTGGGCCTGAAACAATCAATAAAACCTCCTATTGTTAAATCAATATGTAATTTACAAGATCTACAACTAGGATAATGGTGTAGAATTTTCTTACATTGCCTCCACCGATAACCTTCTCTGCTGCGTACACTGTGTTGCCACACCGAAGACACACATCTGAGCCCCCCGCTTTGTGGGCAAACTTGGAGGCGTTGGGGTTATTTGTGGGGCAATGAGGAGCTTGTCTGTCAAGAAACATTATAGCTTTAAAGAAGGCAGTGAAGGGAATTCAACTGAGGAAATGGACGAACAAGGATCACTGATATTAAAACTATATAAATACAGCATGCAAACTTTTTTAATAATCTAAAGTAATAAATAAAATAAAGTAAAGTGCACATTTTACAGGAAAGGTGCTGTTTTACTAACACTTCAGGCTTGATTCCAAGTCCTTCTCCTCTGTCCATACTCAGAGTGCCGGCTCCACCTCCAAAGCCGTAGCCTTTTGGCCCATATTTCTTGCCATAGCATGATTTACAGTAGATCTCATCCACATGAACGGCCACTGTTGTGCTATCCAAGTTCTTTTTGCAGACCACTGACCGCAAAGGAAAGTGAGAAAAAACAACAACTAGAAGTACAAATCTGTTTTAGATAACAAGCATCTACGACAAACAGAACAAAATTGACTCAAAAACCATCCTTGACTATTTTTTTTCCCTCCACAGATGATGTGATTACCACAAACTATGCATGACTTTAAAGAAAATTAAATGGCACACCACCACGTGCTTAACTGGCACAGATAAATACTTGTCTGTGGTTGAAGGGGAATTATGTGCACCTTCCTCTGCCATATAAGGAAGCCTTTGTCACATGTTTCCAGTGTATCCAAATAAGGTCTCAGATGTCGACGCGAAAACCTGCGGATGCTCAGTTCCCCACCCTTATGCCAAATACTCTGCATTCCGTCCTGGCACTTTTTAGAGTCGTTTATTCAGTCGGTGTATGAAGAAGTTACGTACTTACTGCACAGAAAACAGGATTTATGCCAACTCTTCCCCTCACACTGCACTTCCTCAGCAAAGTAGACAGTTTTCTGGCAGCAGCCACACTTGTTTCCTCCTCCAAAAGGCATTCTGTGAACATACAGTAGAGCAGCTTTGTGTACCTTTTTCATTCACTGAATATGTAACTCTCTCTTCTGGAGTTCAGATCAGAAGACATGTATACAATACCTATAAAAGGAAAAGTACCAGATCGCTATGATGCACTGTTCTTTCTTTCTCTCTTCTTGCTGCAGTGTCCTGGCATACGACTGACTGTTCATACATGATTGTAAAATGCAAAGTACCTGCTGGCATTGCTCACATATCACCAAACCTCCTCATGCTGATAAAATGTCAGAATCCACTCTGTACAGACAGCACAGCAATGTTTTGAGTTACATCAGCCCAGGGTTGTCATCCAAACAGAAAGCCACTCATCTACTAGATCGCTCTGGATAAACAGGACATTCTTTGCATTTCATTTTGTAATCGCACGTTAACGATCCTGACCTCAGACATCCCAACAGATCTGGATAATTTGCAACCTGTTGTTTAAGCGTGGCTACACAAACAAATGTTTCCTAAATGATGAATAAAACCATTTAAAATAATTTCAGCCTGATCATCAATAAGTCTGATGACAACACATTTTTAGTTCTTCTTGAGCAAAATTATTACTTTAATTGTATTTTATTCTCACCCCTTTTTGAATCCAGTGACCTCTGAAATGTACTTGGTGTAGAAAGAAAAGTTAATGCTTTGTACTTTGTTTTAGGCCTTACTTGAAAACATCAATACATACTCTTACAAACATCTTGTACCTCTACGAAGAACTCGTACAGTTAAGTGTTGATATACGTGACTGTCTAAGTTGACCCCTACCTGCACCGAGGTAAAAGGCGGCTCCTCTCGCTGGTTGTTCGGTGATGTTGAAAGACGACTGAGTTGAGAAGAGATACTGGTCTGATGATGAAGAAGTAGAGGGAGACTGAACTGAGGGAGGAGTCGGGACACACTGACGGAGTGAGAGAGATGCAGGGAGGAAAAGGAGGAGACAAATGGTGAGAGCTACTGATGGACTCAAAGAGGCTCAGATAAACTCTGAGTCTTAAACTGCCCTATTTGGTGAAATCACAGAAGCCCTTGCCAAACTTTGATGATCAAATATTGTAAGCAGCAGATTAATGGTAACTTGTCATGTGTACAAAGAAGTCCACATAGAGGTTCGAAGGTAATTCTGCATGCTGGCGATCCCCAATGGTAACAAGGGGTAACTGGTACTGATGACGTCCCACGTTTTGGTAGACAGTTAAGATTATTACTGCTATAACACTACAGTAACTAAGATTGTTCTCGAAACAATGGTGTTTTTTCATTGCACGTTTGAGTTTGCTCTTTAATTATCAGACAGAACCTACACTGTCCTAATACTTTATATGCTATATATTTGAAATTAAGTAGGTGAATGTGATAATATAGGATCTGAAAAGAATATTTTGTAATGTAATAGGAAATCAACTAATTTCATAGTAACAACTGTTTGAGATCCTTGCCCTAAATCCTATCTGACCTTTTCTCGGACTGTATTTTCTATTTGTCTGCAGAGTAAAATGTGCAGTATGTTCCCATGAAATACTCTTTGACTTTGTGTGTTGGATGTGTGCACTCCCTACACATGCTGTTCTGTCTTAGACAAGTTGCAGCAGTGGTAACGGGAGCAGGCTGCCTACAAATCTGTCCAATCTAAGAGGAAGTGCTAATGCCTCTGCCTTACAAGGTGTTTCTACTGAAAGCGTGGGTTATCCCTTCTGTCTTGATGGATTGCTCAGTCTCCAGAGACCTTGTGGATGTGTTTAAATGAGCCATGTGACTCAGAGGGCAACAGGCTGATGAGAAATTTCTCTCTGGTAATGTTTACTTGGCGTTTACATATGTCTGATCGAGCTGTAATGATACTAACGACTAATGACATCACTATACTGTACCATAAGGACAAGTAAAGATGTGGAAGGGATGATCTGTTGATGTTTGGTACAAACCTAAATGATCAACATATTGTCTCAACAGTGGTGTAGAACATTTACATGCATGTAAAAAAATAAGAATTTAACCAAAAGTCAAAGGTCTTTGTGTCCACAGTTACATTGAGGTACAGCAACTGAATTTAGGGATGCAGCTAATTATTATTTACATCGCTGATAATTTACAAAATGTGACCACAGCTTAAGGAAATAATGTATTCAAATGACTTGTCAAATAGCAGATATTCAGTTTCATATAGTTGTCATCAGTTGTCATATATGGTTTTAAAAAAAGCCTCAAATCATCACATCTGAGAAAGCTTGTTTGTTCATTGTTTGTAAGAAGTTATATTCTTATTTCACCACTGCAACTGTGTTTTGTTTTTTATATAATTCCATGTTTACTGGGTAATTGTGCAGTATATGCACAACACTGTATACATCATCTACAAATACAAATATTACTTCTACATTAAGGGCGTCGTTGACATTTTGCTAGTTGATCTTGTCCACTATGACATTCAACAATTGTGAATATAGAAGCTAACTGTCTTTCACACATGTGACCTTTCCATCACAACGTATACATGAAAGAATGGTAAACAAGGCACTCGTGTTTCCTGAAATATTTATTCTTTTTTTTTTTTCATTCAGTATAAAAATGTTTAGTATTGGCACATATTTCCTTACAAATGAGGAGAATCGGGTGAAACTGACTAGTTGATATGAGGAGGGAAGCAGAGAGTAACGCTGCTCTGTCTGCTTTCCTTCCTCACTCTAAGCCCCCCAGGCTCTTCACCATCATAGGAAGAGACAATGATGAACTCAAGAAGCCTATTTATAGCCACAATTGGCCAACACTAGCCTCTCTGTTTCTCCTCTGTGGACATCCGCCCTGACTTGTGTAGTACAGTATACATACATGTGATCATGCTCATGATGGAGAGGGGAAAAGAGAGGAGATGAGTGACAGGGACTAATCCAGATGAAGAGGAGAGGATAAGGAGGCAGGAACAGGGCTTAGCTTTGGTCCATCCATCGGTGTACAGAAGAGTGGTGATTGCTCTTGGAGGAATTTAGCACAGTCTCTCTGCATTTGACCTGACTTGAAGCCAGGACTCCTCCCCTGGTAATGGTCTCCCTTTTGGCAACGTTTTTCACAGAAGCTTTGCCAAGTTGTCAGGTGAGAGAGGAGAGAAAGAGCTGGAAGAGGTGAGCTGACTTCACATTGGGAAATGTGTTCACATGGCAAATAGCCGTCGCTGTGTTCGTGTATTTGGCCGTATGCACACTGGTGTTTAGTGTTAATCTACTGTGGCTGATGCTTTGTTTCATGTTGTTGTTGTTGTGTGTTGTTTCTGTCTAATCTCATGTAGCCTCATTTTGCAGCTTGTGCTGTAAGTGCATGGTTTTGTATTTGTTCTAACCTTTAACTTTTTAACATTTGAATATTGAATTATTTGGTCAGCAGGGACCTAAATGCCACTCATTAAACTAAATGCATGTTCCTCCAGTGTTCACTAATAAAGTGAAAATTGTAAATTAAAATTAATTTTTTATTTTTTTTATTTTTGTATGAAACACAAAGCCTCCTGTTCAAATACAAAGAGCCAAAAGTGTTAGATTATATTGTGTATGTGATGTCATTTGGATTAGTGTATATAAAAACATTCATTCATTCATTCAAAAAAACTTATTGGGTACATTTCAGCAGGAAAATGAGTTAATTGTGTTTGAGGCAGGAACGTCTGTGCTGGACAACACTGTCTCATTCAACAAGCAACAGTTTGATGCTTTCACTGGGTTTAACTGGGTTTAACATGCTTTCAGACTCCTGCTCTGCAGCACGCACTGTGGCCAGAACAAAAGGTTAAGAGATGCAATTTCATAAATTAGTCAGTAGAGGTCACATATGTGCAGAGACAATGTTTGAGTGATGTTGAGACACACCCTGATTCCTCCTCTTCTCTGGCTCTCTCCTGCTGTCTTTTGGTATGTACTAGTGCTGGGCGGTGGGAAAGGTTTATTAACTGAAGTGTAAGCATCGGAGTGTGAAGTACACGATTAATAAGCTGTGAGAGAAGGGTGAAGGATGAAGGACTTTGCTATAAATTCAATTCACTTGACCTGCTTGCACCTGTGAACCCACTGATTCTTCAGCTTTTTAATTAAGCTGTAATTATGTTTAGCCCCATGCAAGGGATCTAATAAGGTAGATAGACATTGCCATCACTCAAGGTCAGAAAGCATGTGTGTCCAGTGCATGTACATTATTTGCATTACCATGTCCAGCCAGTCCACATCTTTAACTGTATTCCTCACCTATCTCCTGTACGTGAAGATGCAGGGCTTTAATTTCCAAACTGCCTCAGTCTATAATCTCTCCTCATGAACTTTGGTCGTCCTGCAGAGCGATTTAACTTGAAGAAAGAAGCAATTTGTGCAAGAGGGACTGTAACATATAAGCCACCATCACACCACCCGTTGCCTTGTGTCTTCACACCAGTGTGCGTGTTGTTTCATTGCTCTTGGCACACACTAAATTTGGTCAGTGTGGGTGTTTTTTTTTTTTTTTTTTTATTATGTCTCTGGCCTGCACATATTCTGCCTTGCACATTAATTATGTGTCTCATTTCGTAATTATTTGGCCTTATAACATACAGGGGTTGTCTTGCTCACAGTTTGTATTCCCTACCTTAAAGATTATGAGAAAGTGTGTGTGTGTGAACCCATGCTGTCACTATATCTTTGCTCCTGTCATTTTTCTCCTGAGGTGACACCAATGAGTCTGCTTCCTTTGGCCCAGATTCCCACTGAAAGTAGTGCTGAGAGAGCCTGTGCTCTGTAGGCAGCCAACTACAAACATGCAATGACAATTCAAATCAGTCCAGTTCACTGGCTCTGGCTGTGACTCAGGATATTAAGCGCCAGGCGGGAAAGATGCATACGCGACGCGCCAAGCTGCATGGGCTGTGACGGATGCAGAGCGAGAGAGACAAGAAAGTGCAGTTTTTAGGCAAGATATATGGTCCAGTTTTAACTCGGCACATTTGACTTGGACTGGAACGACTCCAGGTCCATTTGCAAGTCAGAAAGAGTGCTGCCGACTACAGTAAGTAGCCTGAACCACAGGCACCAACTGCAGCAGAGGATCTGTCTAGAGTATTGTTATGCAAGCAGGAAGAGAGCAGCCCCACTTTGATCCAGACAGCGGACGGAGGCAGGGATGCTTCGGTCCTTGATGATGTTTTGAGCTGGAGACTGCTGAGGGCGTTTGCTGTCCCATATGGGAATTTATGTCAGACAGTAGACTAGTTCAGGGCATGGAGCACAATTAGTTCATGCAGTAAGAGTGATGGATTGATGGACATGTGAAGATAATTCTTAGCACTCTTATCACTGGGGCATCCACGTGTTCTGAGCTTCTCCTGCACTTGTTATCATCCCACAAGTTTTGTCAGCCTCATATTGGGTAAGTTTGAGTTCCTTACTGGTTTACTGAAGGCAATTTATGTCCATTTAAGTACATTATACTAAAATTTGACTTGGTGTAAGGATTTCATAATCTGTATGCCAGCTGCTCAATTATCTTTTTAACTGCATTTTAAATCACTTTTATTGATCTCAACTCCACTGTCTCCTGTGACCTTGTTGCTCAGATAAATGACGCTACGACTGTAATACAAGTCTGTTACACTGTTGTATTTGTCAAGCATGTGAGCAGTTGGCAGGCGCAGACGTTTACAATACAATGTACCATGAGATATTTCAGTTATATGTATGACCCCGGGCAGAAAGACAGGCTCGATGGAAACGGGGCACAGTTGGACTGCACAACTAATTCCTGCAAAGACTTTGTGGTCCTGTGCTGGGCTTTTAATTGTCCTTCAAGGGACGGGGAGTGATGTGCCCAGTAATTGTCTGGGATGTAGTGCTGACTCATACCAGTGTGGGCTACAAGCTGCCACTGCGTAAGGCTCATGTTCACACTACTCACCTACTTAGTTTACACTGAGATACAATAGACTGGGATCGTTCCTCATCAAACAGTGAATCACTGACTGTCTTTACAATATGAAGGTTGTGTTTTTTTTGTTTTTTTTTCTTTGTCTAAAAGATTTTTATAACCACATATGCATACTTTGTAATATATAAAAATGGGCTAGGGCTGGATATTGTTTTTGTAGAGTATGATGTCTAAGTTTCAGTGCAGATACTAAAACAACTACTCATTTACTACTTTGAGGGATAAAAACATCAAAACCTTTTCTATGTAAAGCTACCTGTATCTAATAACTGTAATTAGATACAAAATGATGAACTGACATAGAATTTATCATTTTCAGCTCATTGTTTTGGTTTTCCGTCCAGATAATCAGTTCAGCGTCTTCGCTCTCGCTTTCCAGCTGCAGCAGGCGGCTCTTTTCAGTGAAAAAGCTCCAATAATCCATCTACTCAACACTAACAAGTTTAAATGGTGTAATATGTCAGTGGTGTGTTTGCATCTTGTTCTGCTGCCCCCAGGTGGCAAAAAGGAAAACAAAAATAAAGCTGCTTTAACAAAAAAAACTCAAATGTTGAATATTTTCTGAATACAAGCAGCCACACAGTAACTCTAAGTGTAAAATCAGCAAAACTATGGTATAATTAACAAACTGTCTAGAGCTGCATCAATTAGTCAATTAACCGATGGACAGAAAATAATTGCTAATTATTTCAATTGATTGATTTTGAGTAATTGTTTGAAGAAAAATGCTGAATCTCTGGTTGCAGCTTCTTTTATATGAATATTTTCTGGTTTCTCTTGTCAACATAATTGAGTATCTTTTGAGTTGTGGAATGTTGGTTGTGACAAAAACAAGAATCAATCAATCAATCACGGGCTTTGGAAAACGGTAATTGATATTTTTCAACTGTTTCTGATGTTTTATAGACCAAGTGACTGATCTGTCGATTATTTGCTTCATTGATAATGAAAATATTTAAAAAAAATATGATGCAACATATTAAAAGCTCTAAAACTGGCCCTGCGCTAATGCACACAATACAGACCATGAAGTAATTAAATTCAACATGCATGGCTCTGTGGGTCATTGTCAATAAAACAGATCTATCATGCATGTATACTTGTTGCACTCTTGAACTTAACTAATTTCAATGTCACTGTGGATTGGATGGGATGACGGCACAGAAATAGTCCTCTGTGGTAAGAGGACATCTATTACAGCAGTGAAAAATGCTGCTAGGGGCATAATTTTAATTTTCTCTTCTCCACAGCCTGCATGTTGTCCAAGACTCTTTCAGATCCTCTGTTGGAAGCTTTTTAGCAAAGCATTGTGGTCACAGTGAGCTACTGCAGTGAAAGTGCTCAATAAATCCATATTTCAAAATTATCATAATTATAATATTATGCCACATGCATGCACAAGCGCTGTTATGGCATGTTTTCAGATACTGTTGTACTCATGTTCAAAGGGCGATATTTGCTCGCTCCTCTTAAATGCCACGTATCAGTGTGTCCTGAATCCAACTCTGTGTGTGTGTGTGTGTGTGTGTTTATTTTTTTCTGGTTTTGAATGTCTATTCCACAGACACGCTCCAGTGGTAGACATGTTCCACCTTTAGCTAACCCGAAATGGCATGTGTGCCGGCCTCGGAAAACCTAATACATATTTCATGTGTTCCATGTAAAGCTGTTATACAATATTGAGCGCTCAGAATGCTGAGCAAGATGCAAGATGTTTTTGGTGCAGAGTCCGTGATGGATGCCAGAGGCAAGGACGTCAAACATGAACGGTTTTGGGTGAAAATGTCAGAGTTGGACTTTGCACCATGGTTTTGTTTGTGGCGAAAACAAATGCACCAATTTATAGTGTGGTAAATGGTGTTTGATTCTGAAAAAAATATTGTGAAAGTAACTTGATAAATGTAATAATTGGAAAGCTCTTGCTTGGAGTGCAGTAAGTAAAGGAAATATGAATCGCTCGACTTGAAGTATTGTTCTTGAGTCTAAAATACACTTTAGGTTACACTTTATTTGTCACTATGAACATCTAGTCAGCTGTTAAGTGACATGTTACAGGCACTGTGCCTCCCTGGAGGAGGGACATTTCAGTGCAGCTCTCCCTCCAGTGATTAGAAGCTGATTTGAAGCAGACATTGATGGAAGGACATAGGAGGCCCTTGGTGATAATGCTGTATAGACACAACTGACAGTGTTTGAATCCTGTCAGGACATATGCATGGTATTGAGCCCACTGGGTGACGGCTAAGATCCCACCTTGCTGATGTTAAATTTAGGTTAACATCTGGCAGCCATAGTGGAGGTCCTCTGCTTTTGAGCATGTGGTTGAACAGCTGACTGCGTTTCAAGTTAAACAGTCTCACCAAATTCCAGGAACGGAGCACAAACTCTGAAACCCAGATGTGGACAGTAGCACTCAAAAGATATCATGCATGAAATGCTGCATTATTTATGCTTTTTGGGGTTTTTTTTTTTTTTTTTTATACTGTCATGATGTTGGATGTCTGTGTTAAACATGGTAAAGGTTCTGAATATATGTAAAAATACTCCTTGCCTGGGCCAAGACTACCGTTTCTGCTTTCCGGTCATTGTTTACAGTCTGATTAGCAACTTGGAACTTGAATATTACTGGAGTTACAAACGGAAATCAGAAAGCTTCTGGTATAAAAATTGTCGTTTTTCACTTAAAATGAGGTTTACTAAAAAAAATCATATATTCATATCTATTACCTGCTTGAGGTAATAATTGAATTTATCTTAATTTGGCAATATAGTTGTGACATTCTTGCTATTAAAGCAGATTCAGGTTTTCTTGCAGACGTGTTTCCATCACCCAGTGGCCTGTGGAGTAGCGTACTGTTTTTTCCGATGTCTGCCAGTATGATGTTACACAGTAATCTATGGGAGTGAGGTCAAGTGAGTCCAAAACACAAGTGCAATTACCACTTATCTCCATATGGTGGAAACAAGCATTTCACTTACCTGGTTAGTTATTGAGATACAGAGTGTTGCAACTCTCAGTATTGGAGTCTATTATGGCAGGAAACTGATCATAGCCAGTTTAACTATATTACCTACCTATCTAGTTGCTTGCTCTCATGGACTGCCATGTAAAGCTGCATTATGCATTGTTGGTGTAGATAATTCTGACAGATGGTTCATCATTTCAGTTGTTCACTTTTGGTTCTGCAGTGTTAAAGACTCTAACCGTTTAAACTGTTTTACTAATTAGATCCTCCCTTCTGATTAAAGGTGTGTATTGATACTACAATATACTGCTGTATCCTTTGATATGAATGGAAATCTGCTTTAGCAGACAGATTGCAGATTTCTTCAAATGCTGTTGCACCTGGCATACAATGCTATTTTCCATTGTTGGTTTTTTTTGTTTTGTTTTTTCCTCCAACCGCTATGAAAAAAAAAAAGAAAATCCTTGTGTTTACTGTTTTCCACCACATTGCTGGCCCATGAAACAAGCTCACAGTGGTGACTGCTTCCAGGAATGAGAAGAGCAGACGGTCAATAGGTCATACAGTATAAACTTTGACTTCAACTGTGGCAACTGAACTTCACTGTCTGTCATTCTGGCTATAAATGTGTGCGTGTGTTTGCAGGTGTGGTGTGTGGGGTCATTTGGGTTATCGTGTGTACCTTCAATAACATACTGTATCATATACATATCAGATAGATACAAGTAAAACATGTTTGCAGTTTAAAATACACAAATAATTATGCATTTTGCCGTCACGTCACCAACTTATGAGCTTGGTTAACTGCTTTGTGTTGCTTGGAAAATGTATTGGTTGTCAGGGATTTACTGATACAGCCTGTAAATTGATTAGTTACCTTTTGTAACTTTTATAATGTAATGCCTTATTCACACAGTTATTTCAGCTTTAGTTATAGGTCATTCATGTTGTTTTTTCAATTAGATCTGGACAAACAACAGAAAGCTGCACACATTTTTTCCTCACTGCATTTTTTTTTTTCTTTTATGGCTCTAGGATGAAAGTGAAAAGGCATGTTTTATTTGCTAATTCATGAACTGAATACTTTAACTATTTTAGGTGTTGCTGCTGCTGCATAGTTTAAGTCTATTTCTAATGCACTTTTCTTCTCCTACCTGTTCTAATGACCTAGTTTGCAGTCCTCACACAGACTGATGGTTCATCAGACAACAGCCCACTCTCTGACTCATCATATTGCTGCAGGATGCTCTGCAAACTGCCTCTCTATTCCTGCTTGAGAGAACTGTGTCAGTTGCATAACAGCAGCATAACTGCAGAGGCAGGTTGTTTTGGGGCACATAAGGGATTTTACAATGCATCCTGTGCTGCTTATGATCAGTTGTCTCATCCCTCTGGGGAGATTTCTACTTTTGTTTCAGGTTAAAAGTAATCATTTGTCAGAGCAGCAACGCAGTCTGAGATGTTATGTATGAAAAGGTCTCATTGACCCCGTTTGGTTGTTATCCTTGCAGACACTGCAGGTTTAAGTAGTTCATTTTAATTGGACTGGAAAGAGAGACATTAATGAGCAAATGTGTATGACTTTGTCAGAAATAAGTGATCCAACTCTTCCGGCCTTGTTTCTTCAAAAACTAAATCAGGTCACTGCATGATTGCAACACTCTAAGTGGATTTCCTCCTAAGCAAAGTGACATAAGTCCTCAGAACAATGATACTTTATGATTGTAAATATCTGTGTAATGCCCTTTAGAATGATATCTGTTCATTGTTTTATTGTTGGTGCTAAAATGATAAACCATGAGATGATGGACAGTATTTGGACACATTTTTTGTTCTTCAGACTCCGTCAGCCATGTCTCAGCTTTAATTTGAGTAGATTTCACATGGAAACTGTGTAGGTGATATAGCCCTTTTAACACATATTGCACAAGGTTTGGGGGTTTAAATGTAATTGGACAGATCCACATGAAGTCAAACAAAATCTTAATATTTTGTTGAAAATCCTTTGCAGTCAATGACTGCCTAAAGTCTTCCAACCATAGATCCATAGATGCCTTGTTGCTTTCCTTCTCTTGATCATTGACAAATATGCCTACTTTTATTTTATATATAACTCATAATTTTCTTCACTTGAATGGTCAACCCCTAATCTTATGTTGTCAAAGGGCTATATGTCCCACGCAGTTCTTTTATTTTTGACATAAACCTATTAAAGCGGAGACTTGAATGTAGTATCCATTACTTTATTTCAAACTGAATGTGTCGGAGCACAGACTGTGTAACTGTCCAAATACTTACTTTGTGGACTATATGTGTTCATATGAAGTAATCAGCATCAAGGTATCTTAAATAACTGTGCATTCATTTTGAAAAGAGCAGACCTGTCAAGTAACGAAGTACAAATACTTCGTTACTTTACTTAAGTAGAGTTTTTGGGTATCTATACTTTACTGGAGTAATTATTTTTCAGTCGACTTTTTACTTTTACTCCTTACATTTTCATGCAATTATCGGTACTTTCTACTCCTTACATTTTTTAAACAACCTCGTTACTCATATTTAATTTCGGCCTTGGTTTTTTCATTGTTAAAAAACGTAGAGTGAATTTGATTGTGATTGGATGAGAAGTATAAATATATACCATTCCGACACACTATTGGTCTGTCGCCCCTGCCTGTTACAAATCACGTCACACGCAAGCAAGCTTCGAAGCAGTGGTTTTATAGAGTTGTAGTTCAGGTGTGACATAGAAAGTATGGACATCTGGCTTTACAAAGAGCAAAGCATTGGAGCTATTAAAAGCTGAGTATATATACTGACACGTATATTTTCATAATAATATATCATATAGCATGAAACTGTGCCAAAGCCTGCACCTGTAGTCCATGTGGTATGATGATTATCTATTTTAAAATGAACCATTTCTCCAACAGCAGCCTGCAGCTACATTTTAAACAAAGCTTTGAAGAGTTGAAGAATCAAGGTTCATGCCAACTCGTCAACTATTAAATCAGTCATTTGATTTAAACTAACGGGTGATAACGTATGTAAAACAGGTCACAGAGGCATATCATCAACTATGATATCATTGATTGGGGTGTAGCCAGAAGTACGTCATGCTTTAATATTCCAACCCATACAGAGGAGCAAATGTGAAGTTACCCTTTCTTGAGTTTTCAAGAAACCTTTAGTGCTAGCTGGATGCTACTGCCTGCCCTAGCGTTATTGAGGGTGTCAATGATGTCATCATGGCATTACTGACCACGGTTAATCACTTAAAGTGACTTATATGGGATAAATCCCTGTAATCGGCCAACAGATTACCTCACATGCCTAAATGCCCACTCTAATCTCATGAGCAACAAAAAGTAGACTAGGCTTTAATAAAAAAGACAATATGCCAGTATTTAATGGTTTTATGCTAATCTTAGACTAATTGGCGTTTAGCACTGCTTCACAAGGAAACTAATGAAATGACATGTATTCAGGTTATGACGAGCAGAAAAAAAATGCTGTTGGCGTGCTCAAACACAGACAGTGAAGTGCTGCTGCAGAGTGCCGTAACTTAGTTATAGTGTATGTGTGATGTATCAGGGAGGGATAGAATGACTATTATTGGTGTTGGAGAGACAATGCAGTTAGAAAAAATGTAATATTTAAAATATACCCTTAAAACATGTTGCTGTACAAATTGAATCATCTGAGGTGTTGTTGATACCAAATTACATTACTTTACATGATACACATGGTCTGGCTATAATCTAGTTGAACCTTTTTTTTCTTTGCCTCCGCATTCTGGCAGCTGAATAAAACATTATAGTAAAGCAGCACACATAATGGCTACTGTTAACAACATAATAACTACAAAAAAGATGTTTCTTTGGTTTGTTGGATGTGTACACAGACGTGTAAATGCAATGCCACATAAAACACCACAGTATTTATAGCCTAAACTAACTCTCAATGCTCGACTCAAGATCAATTTTCATTTGTGAACCTTTTTTTTCTTTATATTTTTACATTTCTTAAATTGTACTGACCAGAAATAAATAACAAACAATGACACCTTGTTGGGAAATGTCTTTGATTACAACTTTAATATCGCCTGCACACAATACCTAAACATTTTCAACGTGCTCATTACCCATTGACTTCCTCTGTAAGGTTGTTAGAAACAGACTGATGGCTTATCTGAAAAGATTGTGGTTTCATTACATTTAATCAGATTACACTATTACACTAGCACTTTTCCTTTCTACAATTATAGTCAAATATACTGATACAGAATTTTTACACTTTAATGAACAAATCAGCAAACAAGCAGGAATATTAATCTAATGCTATTGTGGATGCCGTGTGTTCATTATGTATACAAATCCTCAAGACATTAACCGGAATAACATATTTCAAACATAGCTTTGAGTTTGCTGTAAGAGTATCCCAAATAGCTGTAAAAAAGTCATGCTGGAGGGAAAAATGAAAATGAACAATGGCAACCCAAAGTCTGGACTGGTGTCACCTAACAGTGTGCCTTTAGACAAAATGTAAGAAGAAACCTTACAAGTGTGTGTGTGTGTCTTTGATACAGTGTGAGGAGACCTCAGTTGTGTTGTGCTCCCAACAGAATTCCTCTCTGATAAAGCCAGACCACAGGAGGAAGCAGTGAAAATCAGGAATCTAGGACTTGGTGCTATATATAAAAATTAGATCAGGGCTCTTATAAAACTAGCAACAGTCTTTAGAAAATTGAATTATGTTGATAATGATGCACTCATTCAACTCTATTATCTATTCATGCTCAGCTAGAAATGGAGAGAAACTGGAGCAGGAATGTCTTTTTGTGCTACGAAAGGCCCAAATTCAGCTCTGTGAAACATCTGCGAGTGAAGGGAACCATTAGTTATTTCATAAGGTGACACCTGACATGATGACATTTGGCACAAAACAAAATGGCAATTACAGAACGCATCACAAACCATGACACGGTTGACTGAATGATGATGACTTGCAGGCTTGGTCATCTCTATTTTACGACAGTCGTTTTCTTTGCTCCTAAAACTGATTTATAGCATTTGGGAAATGGACTCTTCTCATGTCTTATGAGCATATTATCAAAACCTCCAGTACTGCAGTTTGGGGACTTTACCAGAGTAAAGTGATCCTGTGCCGACATGTTGTTGGTCCCTATGAGTATCTTTAGTCTGGCTCTGCAGGGCTGATTATAGGTTTGGAGGACTGTGGCGGTTTTAGCTCCTTGTACCGCTGGCTTTATGCTTTATTGATGGTATGTTAAAAGGAGCTGAAAGTCACCCTCAAACTGTGACAGAAACATGAGCCTCAGGGGGAAAACCCATGCATGATGTCACCAGAGAAAAATCGAAATATGAGTCACTGATAAGTCCAGTCATAATAGGTGAAGTAAGTGTGTGTGTGTGTGTGTGTGTGTGTGTGTGTGTGTGTGTGTGTGTGATAGATAAATAAGCAAGAAAAAGAGTGAGTGGAGCTGCAGGATGTAGTGAAGACATGTTGTTGTCCAGTATTGATTTGCCCCCTCTCACTTCAAACCAGCACGTGGGTCTAAATTGTATTACTGTAAGCTGCATCATACCGTTAAGTGTAGCTCATCTCAGCAGAGAGCAAGTTAGTCTGCACCGCACCGCTCTGTTGTCTCCTTATTGTCTCTGTGCTGAAGACTGACTGGCTGATGTTGGACATTTGTTTATTTTTACAGGTAAGACGAAACATCCCAACCCAATTTACCATGTTAAAATATACAGGAAGATGTTTATTTGCTGTTTTCATTGATGTAAGTAGACGATAATTCAGCATCGTAAACAAACTATTATTAGTTATTGAAGCTTATTCCATTTTTCTTTTGCTAAAGTACGGAAACAATGTGTTACATCTAAGATTAATTTGATTATTTACTGAGATTTTTTTTTTTTACATTCTCTGTACCTCCTATATACTATATCGATATTGTTAAAATATTTGCATCGACATCCTGACATTGATTTTAACCATGTCACTCTCTAAAATGGTTTTCCTGCTCAGTTACACACACTTACTTGTGTTTGTTTACTCTGAATGTGTACGTGTGTTTGAAGCAGCTTTTTTCGTGTGTCAGGTTATTCAAGACAGTAGCCTGTTGATCCTAATTTCATATCATAAATAAAACATGTGGAGGAGTTTTTTGGGCTGAGGGACACACAGATTTCAGTTCAGTTATTGGCATGTGCTTTACTATCTGTATAGTAATCATACGAAACTTACTACACTTAAATGAAAATGGGAGAAACCACATGACAAACGACAAAGGAGGCATTCCTCTTTCAGGAAAAACGGACAATATTTGTCACATGAACATAATAAAAAGAAGTAGCAATAATAGGATTATAACACAGACAATTAGATTAAACCAGCAGTTTTACAAATTATCTGTTAATGCACTGTAATGGTATTTTGTCTTTCAGACAACTAGAACTATTAGAAGACAGAACAAGATATCTTGATCTATTTCTGTTGTAACTTTTTATGTTAATTGATGACATTCAGTCCAAAGCTGTTCCCTGTTCAGTGTATTAGGAAACCGTTACCAGATCCGATCATGTAAGATCTCTATTGTGACTTTTATGTGAGACCAACCTGCACACCACATTTAAAATGATCATTTTTAATTGAAACCATCATCTTTATCTCACCCTAACAAATTGGTTTTTGTGCCTTAACTTAACCAGACCTTAACCACACTGTTGTTGCATCATAAAATATCCATGATTTTTGAAATTTTCTGTCCTGACTGACAGGAAAAACAAAACATGAAAAGTAAAAATGGAAAAATACAAAAGATATTCCAATTGAAATGTATTACTTTTAAAGATATTACAGACAAAGGTCCTTGTATCCATGAATTATCAATGGAGGATGGGTGCGGATGGAACTGGGGGACCCCACCATTACAGTTATCTACAGTTATCTATATCTTTAGAGTAGAAGGCTCTGTTTGCAGGTCGTGGTACGGCCAGCCGGTGTTGGCATGGCCTGAAAGGAGCCCTTCTCCTGCCGCACGTGCCAAGTGGTGTCAGTCTGCTACTGGCTTTCACAGCACGTCTCACACTGGAGGTTGTGGGTAGAGGACCCAGGAATACATTAGGCAAAGCTGTCAAAACATATGGTCTCTTTTTGGCTGTAACTGAGGGCCTTGATTGATTTTGTGTTTAGCTGTTTGATTAGTTTTTCAATCTCAATTTAAACACATCATCATTTAAATAAGTGTTCTTGAGAGACAATGAGTTTCTTTCAATCCTTATTTAACCTGGGATTTTATTTGAGTTTTTCTTATTGCTGTGGAACAGCTGCTCCCCTTCAGCAGTTAAACGTGCAACTTAAATAGCATTCAGCAGCAGAGTTTCATTCACTTTTCTGATCTTGAAGTTTCTACCAGTTGAGGAATTTGAACCGGTGGCTAGTCTGGTTCTGAGACCTTTTTAGGCTACTTTGATGTTGTAATTGATACATAATGCTGTATTAGTCCTTCCCCTCAAACCATCTTCTCCTCTTTCCCTCTCACTCATTCACCTTCAGTCAGGAAGTTCGTGGGTAGAAACACTCTCTGTGAGGCAGACACCCTGGAATGCACAGCTGTTTTTACAGGATGTTGCACAGTACACTTCTTAAATGAAAGCTTGTTGTCCATCATACAGCAAAGAAAAAATTCCACGTGTGTATGTATACATATGTGTGACATATAATGAAGGCATGTTGACTGTTTCAATGTTTGATTTGACATCATTAGGACCAAAAAAAAGCCCTTCTCAAATTGCAGTTTGAAAGCTTCAAAGGTATTAGCTGACGCCTCTAACACTTATTAACATAATAGAGTATAGTGAGTGGGATATATAACTATTGTTTTTCATTACTGAGTAATCTACCCATTACTTTCTCAATCACTTGGTCCATAAAACATAAGAAGGTTCTTGCAACCATAGTGATGTTGTCACATATCTTGTTTTGACCAACCAACAGTTCCAGTGCAAAGTTATTATAATAATGGCAAGACGAGGAAAAGCAGCCAACTCTCAGATTTGAGAAGCTGTAAATGTTTAGTATTCTTCTTCTTCTTCTTCTCTAAAACTGGCTTCAACAGTTAATCGATTATCAAAAAAGTAAATTTTCTGTTGATTGATTAACAAATTCTAACAAAGATACTTAAATAATCCTTCTTCTGATGACTTTTGGTGTAATTTTAAAACACTGCAGTAAGATTTTCACAGAGTAGTATTATACATATTTACTTAAGTTGGCAGCTATATTTTGTTTGCTCTAAATTAGTTTCCTGTTTTCCTTTCCAGAACTCTGTCTGGTGACTCTTGTCAACTATGAGCAGTGTAGTGAATATTAAAGCCATATCGCAGAGCCTCACTGATGCAGACGTCAACTCTGGTTTGCCTTTAACGCGAAGCATGATGCCCCTCTCCAAGATGGATCCCAAACATCAATGCAGCGGCCTCCCCAATCCTACAGTGAAGTATCAGCATGACGCCAAACGACAGCTTTCCTACATATCATCTTCCATTTCCTCAGGTCCTGCAGAGCTGCTGAGAGGTGCAGCTTTAAAGAACCACCTGCTGCAGCAAAAGAGCGGCATGTGTTCTCATAGGAGCCCAGCGGCAACAGAGAGAGCCGACGGAACACGCTCTGCGTACAGCAGCCCTCGGATACCAAAGAGGGAAGTCCGACGCTCTAAAGACACACTGGACCTCCGCACCAGCACACTGACCCAGAAAGCTTTTCGAGACCTTCAGTTAAGAAGAAACACCAACAAGAACTGGACTTTTGGAAAATATCGTCTGAGGAATGTTGACAACGCAGAGGAGGATGAGGCCTTGTGTCGATTATCAGCTAGTGTCCAGTTTGGCCAAGGAAGAGAACGTCTCTTCTATACTAAAGCTACAAATGGGAATGAGATATGTCCACTCGGAATGGGCAACTTCCAAAAAGATGTGAGGAATATCTCCAACCAGGCCCTGGGTGCTTCTGAAGGAGAGGCGTCCAGTAACAAATCACATTCTTCGTATCAGACATTCAACATGCCCCGCAGAGGGAGTGAGCCAGGACAGGTGAACATGGCCACTGTTGCTCCCTTCAGGTTCAGGTGAGGGCGGTGTTTCACCTTTATAAAATGGGCATATATATTATAAACGTATTGAGGATTTTTCATGGGATTGAATTAAAATGTAGTGTTTTGTGTTTCTGTGTCCACCAAAACGTGTCTGTATTTGTGTTTATCTATACTACTATAGGTTTCAGGTCCATGAGGAGACGGACGTCTCCCTGGATGATCTGAGTGACTGTTCCTCTGATTCCATGGAGGTCTGCTGTGATGATCTCGGTGAGTCTTTTTGAATCTCCTCCTAATGACCCCTCTGCAGGCATAACTGATGCTTTAAAACCATTTGTTCCCAATCTGGGGATCCCGACCAAGCTCAGGGGTCACAAGATGTATGACTGTAGTAAAGGAATAAAGGAAAGATGGGAATATTTTTTTTTTCCTCATAGACGATTAGACTTTTATGTAAAATTTCTGGAATTATAATAATAATATTGACTTAGAGGTCAGGGTGCTCACCATGAATCGCTATGTCCCCAGTTTGCACCCTGCTGGGGACCTTTTGTTGTCGTTTTCCATCTTTCTCTCCCCTTCTCCTCTTCCCTTTTCTGTCACGTCTCTCCTGTCAGCCATCCAATAAAGGCATGAAATTCCCCAAAAAATACATAGAAATGACTTACATTTTGGAGAAAAAAAACAACTTTTTCACAGAGTTCACAGAGTTGCACAACACAATTTTTCCAGTTGTGTCATAATACATCCTGTAACACCCAAGCATTAATATGACTAAATGTTGACACTGGACTCTTTTCAGTGTGGCAGTTGTTCTCACCAGAGCTGCTGCCAGCTCACATCGAAAGCTTCATCCTGTACGTAACACCTGTTATATGCATCAGGATTTCCTGAAGTTCTTTGCTGTTTTTTTTTCTTTATGTGCATGTGGGAAAACGGGGATTCTTGGCAGAAAACATTTCTCTCAAATCACACAGCATTGTTAACGCAGCACTGTTTCTCATATTTTTGTGTCTCTAGTGCGCCATTGATGTTTAATTTATGTTATTTAAGTCAGTGCTGCATAAAACATTAAAAATGTAATGTTGTGTCTTTGCTTTGGTGCCTGCAACAACCCTGTACCTCACACATCTTGTTGCTTCGGGACAGACAAACATCTATACACAAACACATATACGATACATTACAATACGCTATAGAGTATTTGCTTGATCAGTAGTTCTTTATTTGAGGGAAACTCACAATATCTTGCTGACGGAGGCAATTAGTAGATAAAACCACAGCATCTCAATCAATTAATCACTTTTAGAAAAAAGATTACATGATTAAAGATCTACTTTAAGTACAGTAAGTAATATTGATTGAGGGAAGTAAACAGACAACGCATCATGTATTCACTCAGTAGAGATAGCAACGACCACAAAACAGCATAAACACTTGAACATGTTGTATTTATATTTTTCAGTAAGCTTCATCATTTTAACATGAAAACTTGCTGTTACTCATTTTCACAGACCTCCAACCAAAATAAAACTTAAAACAATAGTTAGGTGGCCAAATGAACATTGGCACATTTTTTTCTTGCTGTAATCATTCCTCCTGTTCATACTGGCCATTAGCAGATCCCTTCATAGTGAACCCCCCCCCCCATCACTTACATTGTAAGCACATATGTAAGGGATCTTTTAATTGTCAGCAAAGAAAACCTGATGATTTTTTTAAGAGACTTGAAAACTTGTGAACCTATCCTTTAACAAACTGAAGTTTTAAAAATAAACCAAACTCTGTCACACAGCAACACTTGAAATAAATACTAAAATAATACTCGCTATTACTTTGTTCACAGTCATTAGTTTTGCTAAAGTATTATGCAAATTTAAATTATGACCCAATGATGGTACTAGATAAAAGTTATTAGGTTTCATCATCTGGGCACCATGAATATCTGTAACAAATTTCATAACAATCCATTCAATAGTATATTTCAGTCTGGACCAAAGTGGTGGACCCTAGAGCCTCACCCCTATCAAAAACAAATAGTGCGATTACACTAAATGATGATGTTAATTGATGTTATAATTGATTTCTTTAAAGTTTTAGCTTTACAAGAAGCATTTTGGCAACATTGCAATACTGTCTGTTAGACAAAATGGTATATTAATAGTCTATTTAAATTAATAAACAATCTAAACACTTAGTTAACTCATTTCTCTTTCCGCTATTACAACACATGAAACAGTAGCGGTACTATGTTCAAAACATAATTAGCCTGATTTACTTTACAACACAAGTTATTTTCACTAACATGTCTGATTTATTTATTAATCCTGGTCACTCAACATGCACTGAATTTAGACAATTACCTCATATAATTGCACCAGGCTATTATAAAACCCTCTAAGTGGCTTCTTAATTATCTTAATGACTGTGAGGGGTGAGAGCCTCCAGCCAGGCTCCTCAGGGAGAGACGAGACCAGAGACTGAGTGGTTCTCAGTTGAGCGTGGACAGATGCAGGCCTGAGAAGATCGAGTGGTTTGATGGGAGGATCAGCTTTCACCTCCTGTCTGGGAGTTCCTCTTGTCCCGACTGGACAGATCTGAGGGACGCTTGAATTCTGTTTTTTAGTTGTTTTAGTTGTCTCTTTTCTTTGTAACCTCTCATCTGGTTTAAACTACAAATTACTTGGAAAATGAAACATAGGGTTGTTTTTAATGATGGTTTCATTCAGTAAAAAAATACATCTACAGAATCAACAGCTCAGCCAAAGTATTACTTTAAAGTGCCTAAAGTTTCAGAAATACTGAAAAATGTGTGTTCCATCTTTAATACAATCAAATTTACTCAGACACGGTTTTATCTTGCTTTAAGCAGTTTGAGCAGAATGCGGAAGAAACCTTGAATCATGATCCCTCAGGCTGCTCACATTCCTTCATGCACAAGGACTCCATTAGATCTCTGTTTAGTGGTCTAATGCATGAACACAATCTTTACATGTGCCTTTTAACAGCATGCTGATTCTCTGCTTTTTTTTCTCCTCTCTGAGATCTTGAATCCATTGTGTCATCATTGCAGCTACCATCGCAGCTGAGCAGTCCCAAAATGATTACATGTGCAGTCCAGGGAAATGTGTAACACACATATGTGTAACTGTCCCGCATACATACACACACACACACACACACACGCACAATTACTCCGGTGCCAGTGACAATCAGACCCAGATGTGAAAGAAAGCAAATGAAAGATGCAGCTCCACCCTTTACCCTCCTGAGAGCTGTGGTCATTGAAGGTTTCTACAGTTACAGAATGAACACTACATTTTTTTAAAAACTTTTACTGTTCAGTGTAAAAGGCACATATCACAAACTTGCCTTAACTTTTCATGGGGGGAAAAATGGAAGAAACCACAAAGAGCTAATCAACAGACGTATGTACATACAGAAAAGACCAATATAGCAAAATTACAGTATGGAAAATAAGATACAAAAAGCTGATGGGTTATATGTTTTAGTTGGTCATAAATTGAAAGTGAGGTGACCACCAAACTTAGTATAATTTATCTTGAGGTGGACATGAATTTGTTTACTAAAGTTCATGGCAATTAATTAGTTGTTGAGATATGTCAACTCCTGATGGAAGTTGTCGGTATTGTCGCTGTGTAATACAAACAACAAGTATAGATGCCATCATAAAAGATGTATGGCTTGCAGAAAAGATGGCATGTTGGATTTTTTTTTTATTGTCCTATGATTTGTCCCACTTACCAAAACAAATGAGCTATTCAGTGCATCATGGGAGTAAGGTCACCGTCTGTGATCTAGAGTCAGCAGGGGAGACTTGGAACTTGTGATGTGGAGGAACAAGACTTGACATTGTTTCCAAAAACTAATTGCTAGATCAACTACTCACTAGTCCATTAGCTGCCCCAGGTGCCCTGAAACACACATATAAAAAAGCAGCGGAGTGTGTTGTGAATCCATTGTGAGAGTGAGAGAGGGACCCTCTGGGCATTGTAGCTAACAGGTCAATCATATCCAGTGGATTTGCACCATGTAGCATGCTCTTATTCAGGCATGCTGTGTAGTAAAAAAACAACAACCATTTATTCAGTCATTCAAAGATTAGATTTATTTTAAAAATGAAGTTAATTTGATGACTGGATAACAAGTGGGTTATATCACAGTAGTTTATGGTAAATGTTTCCTGTAAATGTTCCCTGTGTTTGTGCAGAGCAGCGAGGTCTGGTGCAGATGACATGCAGGCAGTGAGAGGGTGGTTTCCATGGAGCAGCTCTGCATGCAAGCGTTGCACTGCCTCCTCCTACCCTCCAGAGAGACGGCTGTTTTGAATATCTTAAAAGACAATTACTCTCATATGTCAGCAAAAAAACAGTGTGTGACTGGATATTCGGTTTAATATAATTGTGTGTGTCTGTGTTTGAGTACGTGTGTCTTATACTGGCTTGAAGATATTTCCAAAGTGTGGTTTTGGGTGTGTTACATGCTTACACTGGCACATCTAGTCGCTGCCCAGCTGAAGTGAAGTCATCCATTTGGCTGAAATACTTTTTGGACTTGAAGACACTAACTAATATTTTTTTTCCCACAATTTTATCAGATTTCATTAGAATCAATACATTATTTACACAAGTCGTTGTTGTTGATATAAAATGACAAGAATACAGTATAGTGTGTATTGCAGGTTATCAAATTGCTAATATTTATCACATGATGTATCCAGCTGTAAATCTGGAATTGATATTAAGGAAGGAAGCTCAGACAGGATCAAGAGATAATCTGGTTGCTCCAGTTGTTGCATTTTGTGGGGTTTGGACAGTGATCATAATTTATGCCATGGTGTGTAATATCTAAAGCATATCTAAATGTGTATCCATCCATCCATACATTAATAGCAATAGTCCACTAACATGAAAATCACATATGATGCATCATATTGAGTGCAATGGAAGAACAGGGACCACTGGAGGTGAGGAAGGGGGAGGGGAAGAACAAAGGAATCAGAGGAGATGGTGGGAAAACATGGTCTGTTACAGGAGACTGGTTTTAAAATCCACAGATGGTCGTTTCTCATCGGCCTCTTGCATTTCACATATTCTGCTGAGACACAGCAAAGCATCTCTAAATGTAGGGAAAAAAAATAGAATGAAGGAGGAGGGAGGTATAGGAGGGAAGTCGGAGGCGAGGGAGAGGCAGCAGAGAGCAGGGGGAGGAGGGAGCGTTGTTGCGTCTGCTGCCGCTGTCATTCTGCTGCTGCGCGGTTCAGCGGCAGGAGGGTGTGCTGAAGGGAGGAGAGTGGAAAAAACGGAGGAAAGGAGGACGGGAGTGAAGGAGAGAAAGGGAGCGCCTGGGCAGCACTGCAACAGCTGCAGCTGCAGCAGCCTGTCAGGAGGAAAGAGGGAGAGAAGGAGACAGAGGGAAGAAAACGAAGGCTGTAGGATTGCCTTAGAGGAAGCATTTTTATGTATGCTATTTTTTTGCACAAGGAAAAAAGGTTTGAGTGAGGAAGCCTGTTTTCTCCCCTGCTGATGCTTTTCTGTATGGTCTCATGCAGGAGGCATGCTTGGAAATAGTGTGAAAGGCAGAGAAGGCGATTTGAAGATGGAAAGGACGGATAGCACAAAGGCATACGGCCAAGCAGATGGCAAAGGAGTTGGTATGGCTACTAAGAGGGCCAAGTCTGGAGTGCCCCAGAGCACACAGCGGGGTGAACTAAAGGTTTACCGGGCGGGTAGCTCTGAGGGTCGGCTACCAGTGTCCTCCAATCTCCGCAAGCAGAGGTCTATGACAAACCTGGCTGTACTCACTGATGCTGAGAAGAAGTTGCACCTTTATGAGCCCAAGTGGTGTGATGACATGGCCAAGCCTGTAGCAGGGCAGACCAAGATGGGCAAGCCAAAGACGGCAGGAGGTGGCAGCAGTGCTGTAGGGGGTGCCCCTCTCTCTCGAAATCTATCCAAATCAGAGCATTCACTATTTCAGGGCAAGCCAAAGCCCTTTAGCCCTCTGGCTGCTCCCTCTGCCCTGAGCAAACAGAGTCGCATACCTCGTGGTCCTTACGCGGAGGTGAAGCCCCTGAGCAAGGCACCTGAGGATGGGAAGTCTGATGACGAGATCCTCTCCAGCAAGGCGAAGGCCAACGCAAAGAAACAGGGAGCCGGTGCGGAGTCCCTTTCGAAAGGCCAGGGGGAGGAAGGGGGAGACAAGCCCTTCCTGAAGGTGGACCCAGAGCTGGTGGTTACAGTGCTGGGTGACCTGGAGCAGCTGCTCTTCAGTCAGATGTTAGGTGAGTACAGCAGAACGATCTTGATACTTCTACCACCCCTGGACCCCCAATTGTGGCCGTCATGTGCTACAAACCAAACGGCCCGCTTGTGTGTCGGCAGCACGCCCCCTTTTAATGCAGCTACCACACGGCACCTGCTTGCTGCTGCAGCCTCACATTTCCACTGAATGGATTTTAATGCAACTCGACAACTGAGGGAGATAAAACGACAAAACAAAACAAAACATGGAGACGTTCTTGTTGTGCTTTCCAAGCATGCTCTTCAAACCTCCCTTCTTATTTTATTGAATGCTGCCCTCGCTTGGCATTTTCACATAAAGCTGAATAGTTAGCTGAAAGAGAATATGGATCATTGTTGTGCTTCATTGTTCTTATTCCCTCAGCATGCCAGTCAGGTGTCTGGGGCTTGGTGGCATGTAAAATATTGTTGCTTTTTATCATAACATTGCTGGTGTGATTGCATGATATAAAAGCCTGAGGGGTCGGGGATTATTACCAGCAGACTGATCTCCTTTCTAAATCTGCCTTTGCTGCAACATGTGCTGATGTACTTGAAGGTCCATCTACTCCACATACAAAACCAGAGATGGGAAATAAGGCATGCCATATTGAATTAATTTTAGGCACACAGACACACATTTAGCCTCCTCCCAGCTCCATTCATCTGTAGAGCACTAACAGATGGTTAAACCCTGTGTACAGCAACGGTGCAAATGGCAGAGAAAATGGCTCTGGAGCTGTAGGTCAGGGGCATCAATAGGGGGGCTCCATGATTAATCAGGGTATTGATCACATGATGGTGATTCTGATCATGATGGTTCCATCTTTTCTTTTTTAAATGTGTTTTTATTTGTATATGAATGCATCCCTGTGTTTAATTTTAGCCTGTATTTGAGTCAGGAGAAGGTATGATTTGTCTTTGAGACTTTTAAATCAAGTTTTACCTAACCATGATGCATTAAGTTACAAATCCATTTGTCCTTTCAGTTATTTCATGGAGACGGTATTTTAGATCTTAGTTAGATATCCATTTTTAGATTTAGTAACTATTGGGTTTTGCAGAGATTAAATCTCCGGAAAACTAGAATGTTACGGTGTATATTACTCACTTGTCTGTACATTGCGTTGATTCATACTCCTAAAGTCCCTCCATTGACAAATCTGGTTCAACCGTGTCATATTCCAACAAGCATTTCATGTCCCATTCACGCCTGCAAAAACGAATAATTTGCTGTTCCATTGGTCCAGTATTATCAGGACTGCATTTTCCCTGTTGCATCTTAATGAACACATCTGGTGGTGATTTAATCTGTTATCCATGCTTCATTACCCTGTATGGATGTCTTATCACTCATGTTGGTCACACTAAAGCAAGAACTGTAAACAGCACAGGTAATCATGGATGGCCACATGCACACTGGGCTTTACGTGTGTTTGACTGTGTAACTACAACCGCTACGACATTTCTGAGAGCTCTGCAGACTTAACCTAAATACCCTAATTGCATAAAATCTTGAGCAGTTCACAGAATACTTGAGGCTGATGGATTTTTTCGCCTCAGCATAATGCACGAACCTCCACAATTTCTCAGTTGAAGGTCATTATTTCTTAAAAAGGGAGTTTTTATCATCATATCATTATCATCATTTAAGATGATAATCCCATGAGGGCATTTAACCCTCAAGTGCTTTGTGACCATGAAAGGAAAAGCAGCCACCAAAATGGGAACAGCACATGGCAATTGAAAGACAGTAAACAACCACAATACTAATCATTGACTTGCATTGATTAGTGAGAGATACAGAAAGATATCTTTAATTATAGTGATGATTTGTATTCATGACAGCAGTAACTGAACATCTTCTTCAGCATGTTAGGGGATGACCATGAAAGTTTTTTTATTTTTATATTTTTTTGTCTCATGTCCTTTACTGTACACATACAGCAGGCGTGGTTGTTATACTGTAGAAAAATCCTAGTCCTAATGCATAATGGTCTTCTTCCAAAGAGTATCTCATTATAAGCTCACTGAAAGGATGTTTTTTTTCTGAACATAGAGGAACCCTTTGTTTACCAATATGGCATCAAGAATGGTGGACTTGGATAATAAGATCATTTATCAAACTCACCATGTATGTTTGTGTACCACGGCTGTCATGCAGCACTGGAACATCACGAGACAGGCCTGCAGATGCACGACAAAGTAACCCCCCAATTTAACTGTATAAAAATTATGCTTTCTTGTGATTTTTCATTATGAATTCTTGCTCTTTATATTAGCAATGTCTGCTGTGTAATAAATGAAAAAAGATAAACCTAAAATCAGTTGCTTTCAGTTATTATCAATATGATGAATATACTGTGACAAGATTCCAGGCCATTAGGATGGCAATTTTGTATCCATGAAAAGAGCAGAAGATTAGAGTAGTACAGACAGCAGCACTCCTGAAAAAAAAAATCTCTTCTAGATAACAGAGGGATGTGCAAACCTCATTTCATCATAATTATAAGTGATCTGTCATGCAAGGTCTCCACAAATGTAACAGTGGCTTACAGCTACTCGGAATCATACTGGAAAGGGACAATAAGGAAACCAGTGGTCATGGAGGCACTTTTGAAAGAAATGCAAGAGTTGCAGATATTGACTTCTAACCGTATTGTGACATTTCGTCATCAAGTATTATTTGAGTTGAAATATTCTGCAGTCTTGGTCTGCAATCATTAGTGCTTCATTCTGCCTCTTAATGATTTTTAAATGCGTATGAAAGAGAAGTTGGGGCAAGATTAAAAGGGCAGTTTTTTTGGGGGGCGTAGTAACTGTTGCCAGTCTTGACATTAGGCGTAGCCACAACCTGATTGAATGTTTCAAACTCATAACAAACAGTGAAGCACTTGGTATCTGATCCAAGAACCTCATGAAAGATTTGATTGTAATCACTGAGTGATAGACATTCACTATAAGCAGCTTATATAGAGCTCAAAATTCCCACCACTCTTCTCTCCACCTGACATCATTTTGTTGAAGTGAGTTATTTTCCCATCTGCATTCACTCACTCTACCGGCTGCCATTGTGAGAGACTGAAAAAGCCCCAGGTGCATTTGAGCTTGAAGAAAAGCCTACTCTTCTTGTTTTGTTCCATAAAGCAATCCCTCTCTTTTTCCTGTCAAGTGCTTCAGGTTTCCTATGAAATCTCACTCAATGGAGCAGGCTTTAAAATGAACTGTAGTGGCAGATTAAAGGCTGTGAATCCTGTCTCTGATCGACATGTTTGCTTATGGAAATGATCCCAATGTCACAGTGTTAATCTGTGCAATACGGAGGACTGTCTAATGTTCATTTAGTGGTGTTTGTAAGTTGATTGCTGATGACCTCTAACAACATTTTAGAATTAATTTTGCCGTACTTGAGTCTGCCTCTGCACTGTGCCGATACAGAGTACTTCCTGTAGTGTTACACCATTCATGGGTATTTCTCAATTCAGATCTGCTTCACTATTCTGTCCAAGTTGTCCCTTCCATGTTGTAGGATCACTGCATCACTGCAATGCAGGGTGCCAGCGGACTGTCAGTCACAGCACAGGAACACGGTGCCTAGTGAATAAATACTCAAAACAGACATGATACACGTGTGCTGGATTATGTCCAGGATTCCTGGTTGAATATATTCCCATGAATTCACGGATGGATTAGAAGTATCACAGAAATACAATCAGTTTGTCTTGCGTAGCCATCTACCTTTACTCTTTATATCGAGCATGATGGGAATAAGTCACTTAATTATGTTGCCTTTGACATTTGCTGGTGTGAGAGATTATGTCTCTCTTTTCATAATGTCAAATAAACCCAACCAAATACCTCTTTTGGGTCACAGGATGTGTGCCTGTCCCCATATACACTGAGAGACTCCCCGCCGTCTATTGCTGGATTAATAACCGTAGAGATTTTTGCAAAAAACAGGATATTGAAGTCACTCTACGTCTAGAACTAGATTCACCAAAGCTTTGAATAACTGTAACTTTTAATTCATCTGTTTTAAAATGGAGCACATCTTTTCGTAGCTGACTGCTGGATTTTGAAGACTTTGCTCGGGGTTTATAATGTGTCAAGCTGCATTATAGAATCCCTCCTCAAAAAAATAAATTACACCTGATTCCCAGACATTGGGACACTGGCATTTCCATCAGCAGGTTAACTCCATATTTCACATATATAGTATACACTGTTGTTGTGACTGTTGTTTTTGTCACTAAACCCATTAGTCTATGAGGTCTATTCTAATGTTGAAACCAGATAACATATCAAAGTTCCTCACCTTCTTTGCAGATTTTGACTCCCTATATCACTAAAAAAAAGGAGATTATCGTGTGTTTGAATGAATGATTTGAATGAATGTGTAGCTTGGTTGTGTGTTTGTGTTACACCCTCTATACACCCTGCTGAATCAGTTCCTCTTCATGAAAACAAAACATTATTCAACATATGTTTCCCCCGATGTCCTCGCCTCTCCTCCAGCCATTCCAGTTAATGTAATAATATTAATTTCTTCTTCCCCAAGGGGCTTTGGACCCACACTGCAGTGGAAAGTCCCATCTCTTTGTGTTTTTCTAACAAGGAGGTTTCTCTCATTTGTTACAGCTAACACAACAACACTCCTAATTGTGCAGTAATATTGATTTGACATGACCCACTGACTATACACTTTACATTTGCACACAGAATGGTCTGAATAAGCCGACCAGCAGTGAAATCTTCCTGGTTTCAGTTTAGCTTATTATTAGCTTTACATCTTAAGCTGAATGACTGTGAAACTTTAAATGCTCAATGCATCAAAACCTAAGGCTCTAGAAAGAAAAATAATACTTGAAAGGGATCCTAATGTAGTGACAGAATACACCCCCCTGGTGGGCGATCTAAGTTACAGGCAAACTTTCCAGATGTACCATGTCAGTAGGGGAGGTAGAGCGAAGGTTACCATGGTGAGGAAACCTATGGGGTGAAATTTGTCTGCCTAATGATGTGAACATATGCTTAATGTGTGCTCACCAGGAAGACACCTGTCACATCAGTCCAGACACAGAAAATACAAACACGGACGTGTGTGTGTGTGTGTGTGTGTGTGAAGTCAGCTTGTATGTTTTGTATGGCTCAGTAAATGTTTTATAACTTGTTGTTCTGCATGACTGCCACAGACCCTGAATCCCAGCGGAAACGGACCGTGCAGAATGTCCTTGACCTCCGCCAGAATTTGGAAGATACAATGTCGAGTCTGCGGGGCTCTCAGCTCGGCCACAGGTGAGTGCAACACATGCACATTTTGAAATGATGTATTGCTTCATAATGGTGTGTCTAATGCACTGGGTAGTATAACATAGCATCCTAAGACAGTGCACATGTTGTTCATGAAATCATAGAATAAAACTAAACCAACTAAATTCTGTCTTTGGTTTAAACTGAAAGCAAAAACACATTCTCATATGAGCAAGCAACAGATAGCTTTTTGGATGGCTACATAACACAATCATGTGTAAACAGTTGTGCTTCGGCCGCTTGGAAAGTTGCCACCTGGTGCACATCTGGCTTCCATCCTTCTAAAATAGGCCGTCTCTGTTTCATGGTCATGACTTCATTCTAGGAATCTCTGTTTGGATCTCATGGGCAAAAGGCCCGAGCAATAATTTGTTGCAACAACCACAACATAACAAGACACTGGAGGAAAGGTCTTAATTAACATTAATGTTACAATGTTATATTATGTATCAGGTGAATGCAAACAGGAACACTATTCTACTTACATCAGTAAAACCCTCTGATGAACCAATTTGAAATCTGTCAAGCATCAAATAAGTTACTGGTGAAGGGCGCAATATTTTCCTCAAAGCACATAAACTACAAGGCCAATAAAATATCAAAATGGCATTGTCAGGTATCTAGAAATATCTTAATGTTTTTCTGTCTGCTGAATGTGTTAATGTGCAAAAATAAAATTTTTCAGTGTGTCACTTTTAGTACTGGTGTGGATCCATTTAGCCTCCATATTGATGAATAATCCATCAACAATGGATAAAAATACTCTTGTAGCCGTTGCAATATTTATTTAGATGGGTTGGTACATAAAGTTATGTAACCAGCAGACACAGAAGGCGCTCTCAGCTGTTTGAAGAGGACATTTCTAACCCTGACCCAGTTACAGTAGTAAATAGGAACTTCGATGAACTTGATTCAGAACGGTTATTAAGAGGTGTGCTGCTATATGCAGCATCATTTTTGGGTTTGGCCATGCAAAGTACTTGGTATGATAATGATCATACTGGTTAGCACACGTTGGTGTGAATTTATTGCCCGGGGAGACAGATGCCATGTTAACATAGAGATATCAGGTCATCAATCTCTTTTTCTTTGCGTTCTGAGAGGCCAAATGTCTAATTTCAGTCTCTGGATATAATACGAACTGCTGTATCTGGGTCAACAGCAACTCAATGCCACTGTGGATTTCTTTGAAGGACCTCTGACAGAGAAAGAGAAATGTGTTGCTGGTTTCTCTGGTCTCATCCTTTCCACTATTTGTTGATGTACTGATGTTATGTGTCATTCTTGACAAGAATGTCAGCTAAATTCTTCAAACTTACCTTCATGCAACTCTCCAGCTGTCTGGACAGCAGCAATGTGGGCTACGATAGTGACGAGACCAATGCCCGCAGCATATCCAGCCTGTCCAACCGCTCTTCACCTCTCTCATGGCGCCACGGCCAGTCCAGCCCTCGTCTTCAGGCGGGCGATGCGCCGTCCTCCACCGGTGGAGGTTACCAGGGGAGTAAAATTGGTTCCCAGTATACAGCCCATACAATGCCAGCTCGCTGTTCCAGCCGTCTCAGCAGTACGTCTCGTATTGAGCTCATCGAAGGGCTGGACGTTGATGATGCCGACCTCAAGTCCGGTTACCTGAGTGACAGTGACCTTCTAGGAAAGAGCCTGCCGGATGACGACGACGATAACCTGGCTAATGGGTAAGAGTATTTGATGATGAACATGGGTTTAAACCTCCTGTTTCCATGACAACATGACCCAATTCGTGAATGACAATGGCTATATGCTGGTTTGTCCTTTTGGAGTCTTGTGGCTTTGAAAATGTCAGCTACTGTAGAAGTTGTCAAATTGCAATAATCAATAAATTGGCTGTTGTCCTGCTATAATTGATTTACATTGTTGCATGCTACATTCAAATAGGTAATTAGGATACTAATGAATATATGCATTTTAATATTCAACTTTCATGTTTCATGCTGGTATCTGGTTTGCACAGGCAGGAATATCGGAGAGCATTCATCAGCAGTCCTGCAGATATTTCTTGCTCTATTTCTCAAAGTGCTCATGACATTGTCTCTCTGGGGGCTGTTTTTCGCTGACAGAGTGCTTTTAGAAGTTGTTCACTGAGGAGAGAATTTGAACACTCATCAGGTGTCCTCTCAGTTACACACCACATGCAGTCTCACCTCTCACTGCTATAAACTGAACAGTGTCTGAATCTTGGAAACGGGTCAACAGAAGCAACAAATACATTCCAAGTTACATGAAATGATTTCACAGGAAAGCAGCTTCTCAAAGTGTCTCTCCCTTTTCCTCTTCTACACTCCTTTTTGATTCACTTCACCCTTACTGCTCTTCTCTCACGTCCTTTGTGTCTTTACCTAATTCTCTCTCCCGAGTTGACAGCTGACTATGAGAGTCAGAGAGGAGGAGAGAAAGAATCCAGGACAGTTCTCCAGTGTGGTTTAGCTGCTTTATCGCCGTTGCTCATGCAGTGGGATTTAAGATCAGCCTCTGGAGCACTCGCAAGCCAGGTCACGTTCTTACTACAGAGTGCATTAAGGAGAGGAAAAAAGAGAGATGAGGCACATTTTAGAGCAACAGAAATTGGAGCAAAGAGAAAAAGTGTGAAATGGAACTGGGTCTATTCTAGTGAAGTTACAGCAAGTGTAGAATTTGAAGGTCAGGTGATTCGGTAGCAAGATTTAGCGTTTTGGGAGGAGATAATGAGAAAGATCAGACAGCAGAACCCTGATAAGGTTTGGATTAAATGGGGATTATATCATGTGGGTCCATTCCTCACAGTAACATCCATGCACTCAAAATCCATTTAAATCTGCCCTGTATTTTGCCCCACCGCTTGCTGCATCTGCTCTGCTATGGTGATTCAAATGAATGTGAGAGGTGGACATGGGGGCTCGTCTCTGCTTTATAACACAACAGGCACCAAAGATCCTAATCATTTTATATAACCATTTAAAAAAAAAATGCTGCATCATGCTCAGTGTTCAGCCACCCAGTAATCCCCAGTCAAACTTTCAAGGTGACTGTGAGGCACCCCGATAGGAACAACTGCTCCCTGTTATTACACCAGGAGGATTATGGGTGTGTTGGGACGCATACTGTGCTATGGAAATTTCTTGTCCTATGTGTTATCATCGGGCTAATAATAGGTTAGTGTGGCTGCCAAGACACACAAATATATGGAAATAGTAGGTGCCTTTTTTTGTCTCAGACGTTGAGTAGGTTGCATGCGTTTCCTTTAACTGCTCTTATTTGTATGCTTTGCTGGTCTGGAATTGCTTTCTTTTTCAGTGGAAAGTATCCTTGATTCCCCTGCAGGAATACTGGAATGCTTGTGCTTATGTTCTCCATATCAAGGGTAAACCCTGCCTCATAAATTCAGCAACATCCTATCCTGTAGATAGAGCAGTTGCAACAGCAGCACACGCTTTAATGTTCTTCTTACAGTATCCTTTCTGTGACACATTTGCATTTCTGCTGTCCATCCCCTGTCAGACGATAACATTTCAGCTCATTGAGTACCATTAGCTACCAGCTCTTGAAAATAGATCGGGCTCCTCCTGCGTAACCATGGAAACCAGCAGGAAAACGGCTGTATGGAGAAGTACAATGTCTGTTCCGTATTAACTATGTCAGTGGTACAGTGAGACAACTCACCTCAATAATACTGGTCTAGTTTTAAAATGTATATAAGGTACAATAGTCAGACACAAGGCGTGTTGTTTATGATCCCTTATATGAGACAGTGGAACAAATGGTACAGCAGCGCATCGCTACATGTCTAATGGATATTGATTAACCAACACCAGACAGCACTGGGCTATCTAAGGCTGAATGTGTATACACTGACAATAATCACTGCCACTGTGTGTCTGCCATATCAATAATGTGATGTCATATATCCAAATTTTGCTGAGAACTCCATCTTTCCATCAGCGATGAATAGTCACTTCTCAAGCAAAAATATGAGACCTTACAATAACGACTATATGCGCACTTTGTCAACAACACCTCAAACTTTCATGAAGATAGTATTTATCAGTACACTTCTATGGGTTTGGGTGCACATCCTCAGACTGGCTATTATAACTGCAGACATGGAAATATAGAGGATGGTTGAGAAGTTAAAAAAACTAAAATTTCCGTTATGTACAGTGCAATATTAGAATTATAGGCGCGTTGCAATGGCTTCTTTTTTTGCTCTGACCATGTCTAGTATTATAACTGTATCCTGTGGTTACATTCTTCACACCATATTGGCGAAGTTTAGCCATCACTCATGACATCATCCTATTGCAAGCCATGTTTTAAAAGGATGGTTTATGAGTAGGTCAGTAATCACATTATATTGCTGGTGTATGGTTGGTTTTTCCATTTCTGGTATATAAATTATGACTACTATTATGCATCCAGTGTCATTTATTGGTGTTTGGGCAATTATGGCGTATGTTTTACAGGCAGTTAGCTGTAGTGTATGTGTAGTGTAGTGTATGAAAGCAGTTTGGTTCAGGTTAACTTTTTTATGTTTAATACAGCTGTTGAATGGAGAAACTAAACTTGTTTTCTTTATTATTTTTTTTGCCATTATGACATTAGTTGATGGGATGAATGTTATGGGATGAAGCCTAATGTTAGTAACAGAACATGTGAATTTCACAGGAGGCCATCTGCTTGAATATTATTATTTTATCTGACAGATTTATGTATTATCTTGGCAGATTAAATTGGAAGATTTCACCAAAAAAAAGGCAAATGTCTGTCAGTGTTTGATTCGGCTCCAAACAGTTTGGCTGACTGCAGAGAAAAGCATTGGAGATTAATTGACATGCTAAAAGTACACTAGCAAGTATAGGTGTACGTTGCAGATTTTCTTAGAATAAAAGCAAAATAAACCTTCATGTGTCACCCTTTTAAAGCATTCTATACAAAAATATGTACAACGACGGTTCATGAAACACAAGCTAGTTTGGAAGGGTGTGGCTTTGGCTTTTTCGCATTGGACTATATACTGTATTTGGCCATATATTTGCTAAATTGCTAAATTTAACTGACTTTTTAAATCCCTTTTGTCATAGCTTCAGTACAATTCATTGTGCAGTTGTCAAGTTTAGACAAACAGCCACTATTGTACACTGAAACCTGCTTTTATTTATTTATTTTACCACTGGGGGGGGTTAGGGTAAGGGTTTCATACAAGATTTTTTTTGCTGAAAACAGCTGCCTGCTGCAGCTGGATATGACACTGTGAGAACAGACCAAACTGTAAACTTGCAGGCGTGAAACCAAAACAATGGTTTAACGATGCTGAGATGAGCTCTATGGAGCTGAGAGGAACTGCAGGGTCAGGTGAATGTATCACTATGAACCATTTGCCTCTTCACACACTTGTAGTTATTTAAGCCATTGTTAGTATAAAAATATTGATTACAACAGCTTTAAAGTCATGAAACATACAGATCAGGGATATTATCACTGTGATTAATTCATTATGCCTGCTGTTAAGTTGCTCCTGATAATACATAATGTCTCTTAAAACAGTGTAAATATATTTATCTTTATTTAGCACCCTGGGCCAGTGCTATTGTGTCTTCTTTCCAATGTATATGTTGCTCTTGTAATATGATGATATGATTTATAATAGATTTTTTATAGAATATTGGATAGATAGATAGATAGATAGATAGATATGGTTCTGTTCTGTTATTCATCTGGTAAATCTCGTGGTGGCACCACATGCTGTTCGTAGCGTCACACTTGACACAAAACAAGGAATGGTTCCATCATAACTGATGCATATAGATCACATACTGTGGAAGTAGACAAAGGTAACATGAAACAAAATGGCTTGATTCTCTCTATTGTCCTGTTCCTCTAAAAGGTAACAGAAGGTTTGACGCAATTATGTGGACATCTGGAGATCTGCTTTGTGCCAAGTTGTGTTCCTATACAGCAACATAAAGGCAGTAATGCAGAGCAGAGAAAGGAGGCTGGTTCAGCAGCATCACACCTCTGATCATGCGGCAACATGGCTCAGGATGTGCTGCCATGGCAACCATCTTCCATTGACCCAGTGATGTGCTGCCTTGTGTGTCAGTGTGATATCTACTGAACGGATGCATGTAGGATGTGCATATGCTGGGGTTTATGTGTCAAATGGATAGAATAAAAGAGACAGATAAAATGAGAAGGAAACAGAGGAAGAGTGATGGAGACAGACAGAGAGGGAGACTAGTGTGAAGACTGCAGTTAGATTGTTATAATAATGTTATAATTGGCAGAGCTGTTAATAAAGCTGTTTATATTTTTGCCAGGATTTTGGTTGCAGATTTTTTAGTTTTTATTTGGCTCAAGCGTATTCCATACTGAGCACATGCAATTCTTTTAATAGTGATGGTGTACAATTACATGTTACAGACATATAGATGTTATATAGACACCTTGTTGAGTACTGAATACATGCATTGCTCTCTTGGTCTACATTGCAGTATATTGCTGATAAACCCTTGGCTTAGTTTTCTCCTTAGGCAATGTCAATTCCATGGTAACCATAATAAAATATGAAAGTGAATATTTGTATTTGTTTTCTAAATATTGGGATACTCAACAGCCTAGTCATCTGATCCTGGATGTGTGCCGCTGGCAGTTTGCATTCAATTTCCCTTTTCTGGCCGGGTGGGACCTTTCTATAGTCACTGAGTGCTTCCCTGACTGTTGAAGCCTCGCGTTTTCTGACCCACTTAAACACATCTGCACAAAAATTTAGGCTTTGGCTTCTCTGCTCTGGTCCTCCGCAGGCGCTGCTGGGATTACATGTTAGTGAGGCCACCACTTGGGGTCAGTCCTTTATGGGTTACGGTTCAGTAAGAATGGATGTGGTTTTCCTGCCTTTGGATACAACACACAGATGTTTACAGGAGGGCACACACACAAATCATACTGAAATGCTTAGTTATATGCATATGTTTCAATAATAAAAAAAGACACATCTCTGTTATACCCTGCTATGTGTTACTGTTACCCAGACACAAACCAAAGTCAGCAGCTCAAAGACATCTGGGGACAATATGGGGTTCTCCCTAGTGGGGGCCAGTAAAATACTGGACCCCACCCCCCACCCCCAACAGTATACCCGCATCCACCTCCACCAGCACCCTCAGCCACATGAATAATAGATCATTACAGCAGCACCCCAGGGAGCATGAATCATATGTGTATCATGTCTGCGTGTGGTCGTCTGGGTGAGCAGTTTGGATTCCATCAGTGTGTAATAATCAGTCCTGGATGGAAAATATGATATATCTACTGTTTCAGACGAAAATATGATTCACATCACATGGTATCTATTAACCCATCACCCCACCCCCCACCATTCATCACTATATTATCTTATAATTGATATAGAATTGTCAGATTATCTGTTTTAAGTATGGCTAACATGGTCTGGTGGTTATGATTAGTTCATAATATATGGTGTTATGTGTTGGATTTGGCTGCGCTTCAGATCTGTTGATACTGAATTTGCATTACTCAGACAGCAAGCAGAGTCATTTAGAGTTCAATATTAAGTGTCATATCAATCAAGTTGATATGCATTAGCTAAGATAAAAACAAGAGCACAGTACAACATCAGGAAACAATACAACACACTGTTTTCCAGACTAGCCGGCTGTACATGTGGCACCGCATGAGACTGTGGCTCTCAGGATGAAGCGTGCATCAGCTGCACTCTGAGCTACATCTGCTGGTGGAAGTTTCCTGTCTGAGGTTCATGGAGACTGTACATTCATTTTCCAGTCCAATAATCGGACGATGAGTCCATTTTATGGTACTCTGCAGAGATGGGGGTGCCGACAGTCCCAGACCCACTGATGCATCTCAGACCCATTTATTACACTGATATACTGCTGCTCCGCAATGAAGGCAGGGCAGTCCCATTTTCCTAGCTATGGTTGAGCTTGATACTGATCTGAATTGGGCACCAGGAACATCAGAGATGTGCAGAAGCAAAAAGCTATATTCAGTAAATTACTGAATATAGTGCTATCATGTGATGCTGTCTTTCTTAAATAACGATTTTGTACCATTGAACGTTCTGAGTAAAGAAATGTATTTCATCAGCAAGGGTTAAAAATCCAGTGACGTCTATTTTTCCCCTTTTTAAATGTCAAGTGCTCCTCATTTTATTTCTAAATGCCATGCCCCCCCCCGTTTATACACAATTACAAGACATACATGCTGAACTGCAGCAATATGATGGCCAGCTTTAACTCACTGTGCCTCCTGCTGGAAATCTAATGTCATGGCACCACATGGACACTGTTACTATTTACAATGTAACAATTGTAACAATTTACAACTAAATATGTGTCAATTTAAACTGAATATGTAAAAGTACATTGATGTAAATTAGAAAACATGAGGTTTCCCGTCTATCCTTTTATTGCCTCAGAGATTTACTCTTAGACACACACATTGCTGCACAGTTTACTGGACCAGAGGGAGACGTCAGCATTGATGGATCAAAAGCCCCAACGGTAAAGGTCAGATCATGAAAATGTCTTCCTGTCTGGTTGAAAACAAGTAAAGGTCCTCGTGGTGGTATGACTTCTCATAGATGGCCCGATTCTCTGGTTTTAAGTGCAAGACAGTACAAACATGACTTTGAGGGGTTTTTTTTAGAGGTTTGCTTGTTTAATGGCTCTGTGGCTCAGCTGAGATAAACAGGAGATGTGAGCAACACACTACTTTTTTTTTTTTTTTTTTTTCACTGTAAACAATTTGTTACTCATCGTTTCTAGTGAAAGAAATACTATACACATCCAAGTTTTGTGTTTTGCTATTAGAAACTAAAGTTTTGAAGAATGTTTCCTGTTTGTAAGCAATACAGAAATGCCAACAGACAGAGGAGCCTGGTTCTTGTGACTGTATCACAAGATGTGGGCAGACTCAACAAGCTTTTATCAAACTAGCAGCTCATTCTGTTAAAGATATTTTCAGGAATGCCTCCATGTCTGGTGCACACACTGACTGTAAAATGGCTCCTTACGACAAGCATCTCAAATTCCATTTAAACTGACTCCATATTTATAATACAAAATGTGGACTAATGTGGAAAAAACATCCTGAAAACTGGAATATATTACAGGATGTCAGTAAGTTCATATGTTTGCAATATAAACAGTTGAAAATGTTGGTTTTTTTGTTGTTGTTTTTTTTAATTGTATGCATCGTTTTCTTGCTTGAAGTGGGTTCATGCCATTTTAAACCAACTAGAGATTTCAACTCGAGTCAGACTGCTCCATTTTGGCCTAATATGTAGACTGGGTGTGAGCCTTTACCTCCTGGCGTGGTCCGTTTACAGAGCGGAGATCTGGTGAGATCATCACTGTGAGACTGTTCCACTGCTAATGAGAGTGGGAGGAAGGTTTTCCAAGGCTGCTCTCATGCCTCACTGGAGGTCCTCATGTCGTCTGTGGTTTTTGAGGTTGCACTCGTACTGATTTGAGCTTTACCTTGGACTGAGTTTTTCCAGCTGGGTCCCTGAAGGTAATGAATGAAGATGGAACACATTTTTTTTTAGGGATATTTAACTTTATGTAATCATCTCCTTAATAAGATTCCTGGTTCTGTTATAGCTCTAATATGGAAACCCATTATTGCCAGGAAAAGAAAAAAAAAGTAGATGAATTGTTATGAAAGGCATAAATAATAAATACACATAAGTCACAATCATGGAAAAAGTAAAAATCATGACATTTATGAGTTATTTAGTTTGAGCTCATAGTTCTGACTTAGTAAATCAAAAACAACTTGACCATATGAAACTGATGTAACCAAACCTAGTAGATAATCTTTTTTTTTTTAACAAAGAAAGTCATAATTTTGACTTCATCCTATATTTTTTGACATTGATAATTTAAAACCTAAACTACAACATTTGACATTTAACATTATAAATAGTGTTCATATGCAAGTCTTGTTTTCTTGAGGAAATTCCACAAAATGTGTGGTGTGAGTGAATGCGTTCAGTTTTTCAAGTCTGTCTTAAAACATCAGTCAGTCGCACATGAACAACACTGGAAGAGGTTTTCCTCACTGTAATCACTCCTCCTGTTCCTAATGGCTATTAAAAGATTCTCTTCAAATGTGCTTTCAATGTAAATGATGTGGGGGAAATCCACAGTGAGTCCAGTGGTTATTCTGTACAAAAATGTATTTAAAGTTTTATCTAATGCTTATATGAGACTTCATCAGTCATATCAAGCAGTAGTAACAAAAAAGGGACATTGTAACTATAAAAAAAAACCTCTAACCCTGTAATGTTGAAAAATATCTATACGTTTGATTAATTTGGATGGCTGAAGCATAATATTAGCTTCAGATAAACTTTTAAATGTATGTTTGCACAGAATGAGGCTTGTGGATTTTGGCTCCCATCCCATCAGTTATGAAGAATCTTCTAATGGCCAGCATGAACATGAGGGATGGTTACAGCTATGTTCATTTGGTCACCTGACTATTATTTTTGAGACAGACTTGTGAACATGTCTTTCAATTGTTTACCCTGGAGTCAGACAACGTTAGACCACTGGCTACTGTATATTGTAGCCAGTGTCAGTATAATGGTTTATCATTCATGTGGTCTTATCATCGTAGGGGTTAAATATACTTCGTTCCCAAATACAGTAATCAGAGTAATCAGATTACTGGCCATGTTGCCCTGGTTACCACTCCGCTCGACAGCCGTTGGACATCATCTAATGTCGGGGTGTCTCTGGCTCTGTGCTCTGGTCGTCCTGCTCTCTCTTTCTCTTTTTTTCTTTTATTTTTTTTCTTTTTTTGTGGGGAGGCGGTGTTGCCGAGCGGCAGACCGGTTCTTGCTTTTCGCTGAATGGGAGAAAAGAGGATCTTTGCCATGGGAGGATATGCATTTCATTTTCAGCACCTAAAACTGTAAAACGGCTCACTATATAAACTAACTGTCACAAATGAGCGGTCGTGTTTTAATCGGGAAAGTGCTTCCGCTGCAGTCACCGAGAGCAAAGAGGACTTTACTTTTCCCCCAAAGGTAAAGCTCTGTGTCACTGCTGTATTCATTTGTATTAAAACTTAAAGAACTGTGAATGCTGCTCAGATAAATATGTGACTTCTTTCACACCCACCAACATCTCTGACGATGTTTTTTCTCTCTCTCTCACAATGAGCAACTTTTTGTTACAGTAACGTTACTCCTAAACTGAAATAATTAGCCTATAAACATGAAGTGGTTTTAGATTAACTGTGGTTGAATTCTGCTGATTTCCATACATGTTTTAAACAAAATAAAAAATAAAAATGAGCAGGAAGACTTTAACGATAAAAATGGAGTTCATAACTATACATTTGAGCCTCTAGTGTTGGCAAGTTACTATTGACCAGTGCAGAAAGTGTGACTTGCGTTGTTCAAGTTGAAAAAAGTGCAAGAACGTATATGTTGATGCTCCTTTAACACCAGAAATGACAACATCTGTACTTATATTCCTGGAGGACACTGCGCTGCTGCTAACACAGCTATCTAACAGAAGATGTCTTCACCACTCATTCAACCATAGGCATGCACTCCCAGGAGCCTTCATGTCCTTTATGCAGAAAATAGACACATATCTTATCAGGAGCTAATATGAAACTTTAGCTGTCCAGATTTTTGTACTTCCACTGCAGTTCAAACTGTGAACTGTGTGGCAGATATCCACTTCATATGACTAACTCTGTGTACTAAAGCCTCATAAGCTTCAGATCGACTTCTAAATGCATTTTGCTAATAAATGCTATGAATGCTATTACTATGCAGAAAGGAAAACCTCTTTCAGTATTCATATCAGGAACCTGACTGTTGTTTTTGATTTATTTTTTTTACTTTTTACCTGTGTGCACCAAAAAATACTGCAAATCTTGCCTTACTGGTAACAGCGTGTGTGTGTGTGTGTGAGAGAGAGTGTGAGAGAGTGTTTTAAGTGATGTTCTTAGATCCACTTCCAAGTCTGGATGGTGATTGTAATGTCCCCACCCTGCTCCACCCAGCCAACCATCATTCAAGTCTTTTTGAACCGAACCATTTTCTCTGCAACCCAACTCAAATAATACACACGGACACACAAAACAGCGAGACATTGGAGTGGTGCCATAGAAAACACAAAACTTAATTACCACCCCATGTATGAAGTATGCACTTTGGTGTACTCCCACCCTCTCGCTGTCTGAATTTCACCTCTGGGAGCAGACAGTTTGGCTTGTAATATCAACAGCCCACAGGCCCTCCTGCCTTTTCTTGGGCTGATATCCCTGAGGGCTTATTCATGGCCCCACTGTCAACCCTGACAGAGGTGGTATTGTTTAAACATACCACAAACATCTGGGCTCGATGTAAATCATAGTTATTCTCATTATTGATGGTATTCGAAAACATTTTTGTATTCTAAAATAAAACATTTATCTAATGTATTATCCCTTTTCTTGTCAAACTTTGACTCTGGGGTCTTGTATCTGTGTACACAAATCTTTGGTAAAAATGTTCAGTTTTATGCATCCAAAGGCTCACAACCAAGACAAAGCATCGGGGTAAATCTATTCTCTGTTTTACAACTGAGACTACAACTCAACGACAGGCCATTTTTGTCTCTGTGTATTTTTCTATGCAGTTCCAAGTTCCATGCTTCTGCTAATTGCAGGCTGCAGACCCACAAAGAGCATTTTCAGCTCAGTAGGGAAAGCAAAAGAAAGGGGAAAAGAACTGATTCAGCTCAAGCAGTGACTCAGCTTTAAAGGGGGCTTATTAATTTACCTTTTCCACTGTGCCACATTTCTGTGCGCCAACATACATTTGATTACCACCTGTGGTTGCCAGTAGTAATGATGGGGAACGTAATTATACAAAATCTGAGCTAGACTCGCATCTAGCCGAGTTCTCTGGAGATAGTTTTTTTTTATAAATTCAACAAGGCATTATTGCTCCTTTTTTAAAATACATGAAAATATTTCACTCTTTAATTTTAAACTCCCTTTAGACGTAATGTTTTGGTTCACTGAGAGGTTGGCTACACCTCTTGTTGAACTTCACACAAATGAGCTGCATTTTAAATGTACTGAAATACAAATGCATCCATAGATCTGCTGCCCAGTGAACAGCCTCACTGCCCATCCCTGTTTTCCTCACGTGATGGGGCCAATCCGGTAGCATCTGTTTCAGGGTGATGCAGGACTTCATTGTGAGATGGAGGGAAGGGTCAGTGAGGGTTTAGGAGCCTGTCACTCTGATTTCCCCTCACCGTGCTTCTTGAGAGCATACCAGACCGCTAACTAAACCCTGAGCTGTCAGTCCCCATACTTTTTATTCAGCATGATTTATCAGCATATCCTGTAGAGTTTCCCTTGAAGCTATAGTTTAAGATGGATGTGTGTTGGCTCTGTTTAAAAACTTCAACCGTTGTTGTCATAGTGATTTATTAAAATATGGGTTAATTTAAACAACTCAAAATTGACTGCCGAGACTGACCATTTTGTCCTAGACAAGAGTTTCACTTATAGGTTGTAGCCTAGTTTATTCACCTTTTTATTAAAGGTAGGTCATATTGGGAGTATAAGTAGATTGTAGGGAAAGTGAGAAGTATTAAGTGAAAGGTCACAAGGAAACATTTCAGTTACATCATACAACAGAACATTTGTGGTTGAAACCAGGGGTTTAGACATATGGTCATGAGTACAGGGATAATCCTTGTCGCATATTCTGGATTTGTCACAATCATTAAATTACAGCCTCTGGCACCATAAACATTCACATTATAATATACGCAAGTTAAATAACTCCTAAAAACCTATTTTATCTTATTGTAACAAACAGAGACTCTTGAAGCTCTGGTAACCATGTTGCTTGAAGCTCTCCATGTTGGGGTTGCCTTCTTGTTTGAGCATGTGGCCACTTCCATACTGCAGACAGATGGACATTATCACCGTTGCCTCCTGCCTTTTCTCCCTTCAGAATCAAAGATTTCTGCAGCTTTACCTGATGTAATGATGATTTATTTATTTATTTTTTATTTTTTTGCTAACTTGTCGTTCTGTCTCGTTTCAGATGGGATGAAAGCAGCTCCATCAGCAGTGGGCTCAGCGATGGTGACGGTGATGGGTCAGAGAACCTCAGTTCAGAGGAGTTCAACGTCAGCTCCTCCCTTAACTCTCTGCCAAGCACACCCCTGGGATCCAGACGCAACTCTTCTGTTATGGTGCGCTGACATATTGTACCAGAGTCTGTAATATAGCTTGTGGCAAAGTTTGCCCTGTCCCTGTATCTTGTTTTGTTTGTAAAAGCAGTGCTAAAGATTGCAACAGAGGCCTTTACTTTAGACATTTCCAAAGCTTCACTCTGTGATTTGCTCTGTTTCGTTTGTTAAATGCGAGTCCATTGTTTTGACAAAGCCACAGGACAACACCACAGACCTCACCACAATAAAACAAAGAAGAAAAATGTTTGAAACTCTGAAACTTACATTTGGTAATAACCTTTTGTTCACTTTGTATAGTGGTAGTGGTTTCTACCTTTTGCACATATAAACATTTTTAATTTTCTCTTAATTTTAGTTTAATTGCTTACTTACAGAATGTTCACTGAAAAGAAACGAATGTCAGTGCTTCTCAATGAGCCATCTGTCTCTCTATATCACATTAATATAGTGCCAAGAAGCAGCATGACCAATTTTGTCCTCGGTGCTACCTCCTCAGTGCACCACACGATAGGTTTTCTTTTACAGCTTAACTGTCTTTTTTGGTCCATTGCGCAGTACATTTAAAAAATATAAGATCATTCATTTCACACCTTTTTAATATTCATTTATCACATTTAAACATTTTTTTCACTTTGTTGTCCCTTCTCCTTTTGTGTTTTTCTTTTTTTTTTTTTTTTTTTAAATCTGCTCAGGCCATATCGCTCACTTCTTCCCATTGGAATGCAGCTGAGATAAAACAAAGATTACAGTGAACAGTCGGTTCTATAGACAACACAGACCATGTCTGATTGTTACCCACGCTGTACCTCTTCCCTTCCTCTCCCTGCAGCTCCGCACTGATGCAGAAAAGCGCTCCCTGGTGGAAAGTGGACTTTCTTGGTACAGTGAAGATGGCAAAGCCAGCCACAAGCTCGATAGTTGCAGATATGACACAGGGAGTCTCAAGACAGAGGCTCCGAGCAAGTGGAGAAAGAAGCCTCCAAGCCTCAGTGATGATTTAGGGAGTAAAGGAGAACTGAAGAAGCCTCAAAGTTTGGGTCAGCCAGGGAGTTTTAAGAAAGGTCGTAATCCTCCTGTGGGCGTAACCTCCCCCATCACTCATACCTCTCAGAGCATGCTGAAAGTTGCAGGTGAGATCTGGCATATTCTCAGTTCATCTGTCTCTCTGTTTGCCTGTTTTTCTTATTCCTCTCATATAAGAATTTGGTGCATCGCTGATGTTTTGTTGTTTTAACTAAGATATCTATGTCATTCATTATGATTTGTATGCTGAATCCAAATTTAAAACAGAGCCTGTTTGTTAAGCAGCCAAGACAGATATCTGTTTGCTGTCAAAAGAAATACAGTGTGTACCCATTAGCATAAGCCAGGGTTTGCTTTATAGAACAGCACGGTATACTGAAAAATGCACTATGAAATCCATTTCATTGAAGAAAAATCTCTGCTTAAAGCCCAAAGCCATGTTTCCTTTTATTATCTCAGAGAAAAGCCTGTTACTGTACATGTCTGCAGAGACACTGTGTCTGCAACTAAATTTATTTAATTCCTCAACAAAACATTCATGATTCGATAATAGCTTAAAATTCAGTTCCAATACCAACAATTCTTTGCCTTTTTTATTGCAATTTCCTCAACTAAATTTCACCTTTAAACATAAGTGATTGGAATTGGATTTGATTGTATGTGTTTTGGCTGCAGTTTGAAAGGAAAAAACATTATTTTAGCCAATGCATTTTTAAAACTTGGTTTATAGAATGTCTGTGTGTTGTGTTTTTATGAAAATAGAACTTTTGTACCTATAATTTTACCTTTTTAGAACATTTAAAACATAAAATTTTACTCTTTAATTAGTTGCTCTTTTCTATCATATAATCTTCACATATTAACACATTTATCTTAACATTAATGTTGTACATTCAGCTATTCTGTGTCTTTCTTTTTATGCAGCACATAAAAGTGAGAAGCCACAGGATAAATCCAAGATTTCTATCAAAACTGCTGGTCTCCAAAGGTCTCGTTCAGATGCTGGCAGGGATCATCACGGAGAGCACCGCAAGCCCCCTTCAGGTTTAGTGAAACCCTCTGCTGGAGCCTCCTTTGGTTACAAGAAACCACCAACAGCCACTGGTACTGCCACTGTTATGACAGCAGGGGGCGCCACCATCTCCAGTGGCTCTGCTACTGTGGGGAAAACTCCCAAGTCATCTGGCATCCCTGTGAAGCCTGTCGGAGGAGGAACACCCTCGGGTCGCAAGAACAGTTTTGATGCCAGCAGTGAGCAGCAGAGCTTCCTGGGGCCTAATGCCCGAAACAGCATTCAATATCGCAGCCTGCCACGACCAGCCAAATCGAGCACGCTCAGTGTGATTGGTCGTCCTGCATCTCGGCCTGTCAGCGGTACTATTGACCCTAGCATGATGAGTTTAAAACCTGTGACCATGGCCTCTGCAGGCCCCAGGGTTAAAGAACCAAGTAGCAGCAGTAGTAAAATGGCTAATCGAACAAGCACAGGTCCAGTTAACCAGACAGACAGAGAGAAGGAGAAGGAGAGAGCCAAGGCCAAGGCTGTGTGTGCCGACGTAGACTGTGGTTCTCTGAAAGGAGAGGAGTGCATAGGAGAGTCGACTGTGAAACTGCACGGCCTGAGACGGACCAGCAGCAGCAAATACTCTGAACTGTCATCACCCACCACACCAAGGTGTCTCATTTAAATATTGTGTTAAAAGGGTCACCAAAAAGAAACAGTTCATGGTATTCAGCCATACACATAGTTGTTTCTGTACAGTGGAAGGGAATGGAGTTTTAGTTGTTGCGTTCACAGGACTGATTAAATTGCATCTAAAAGATGTAACAGTAATATCTCTTTCTGGGAATAGTGTCCTAGTAACTTTGAATAATCCACAGACAGTTTCACTGAGACTACTTTCTACCAAAGACATTGTTCAGAATAATAAGAATGTTGCATTTATGTTGGGTGTTTAATTTTCGAGACAGAAACCTTAGAGATGGAAATATTGAAACCTGGGCAAATGCAAGTGGTTGTATTTGTATAGCTATCAGTACAGGAAAGAACATACCCTTTACAATGAACAGAAATTAATTATCACATAACACACATGCATGGGTCCAGTAATGACCAATATCAAATTGTTTTTTAAGTCTAATATCATTATGGCTCATGGCTTAACCCTAATTTATGTATTTTGAGATAAATACATCTTATTTTTCATGCCTGACTCCTAGGATGCTGAACACTAAATCTCTGGGTCGTCCACCAAGCTTGGCTCACCTGGACAAAGTCAACTCCAACAGTCTCGACTCCTGTGTGACCATCCATGACCTCCCACCCAAAGTCCCCCCTTATTCTAAACTACAGGACTTGGCTGGTTCCCACATTACCACCCGCCTCACCCCCAGCCCAGCGCCTGTGCTCCACATCGATTCCCCCGACTCCTACACCAGTGAAAGCCTGAGCATGTGTGGATCCCCGCTGCTCTACCCGAAGCTGTCTGGCATACACCGCAGCATGGAGTCCCTGCCCCTCCAGATGAGTGTGCCTTCCAGTACGAGGTTTGTTGCAGTGGAGATGCAGGGAAAGGAGAGGAGTACAGGAACATGGGGATCTGGGAGCAGGGCATCCCTCAACCTCTCAGATAGGTAGGTCTAATCTCAAGAAGCATCTGATTTCCATTGAATTGTCTCTGGAAAAGGAAAATATGTGGGATTTTTTGAGTGGACACTTTAGTGGTCAATTTAGTTGTGATCAATTACAAAGCTGCAAAATAAGCTTCTTGTTATTGATGTATATATATATATATATATATATATATATATATATATATAGCAGAAAAGTGATAAAGCCTTTAGATGTCCTACCTGGGTCGTAATGTACATCGAAGACAAAACGTTATGATGATTGGGTTTATGCATGCTTGTTTTAAGCACTTTTCATATATATATATATATATATATATATATATAATTATTTCTTTTCTCCTTTTCCACAGCCTGCAAACAGACAGAAATACCTTGCCGAAGAAAGGCTTAGAGTACGTCAAAACAATTACTATCAGAACATCTGACATCTCGTCCTGTAATGTATGTCTGAAGTTAAAATGACCTCTGTTTTCTTAGGCGCTATGGTTCAAGCCTGTCAGAGAGTGAAGGAAGCAAACCAGGAAGGCGCCACTCCCACAACATAGTCAGCATGACAGATAGTGATAGCCCCCCTCAGCTGCCCTCTCCCACCCGCCCGCTCCACCCCTCCTCTGGAAAAGCTCCTCTCACCAACGTGGGTGAGTCTGCTTATTCCATTTACTGCCAGGTTCTAAATACACTCACTGTTTGAACTTTGAAACTAATCAGATACTACTTGAGGTTTTTGATAAGCCATCCATCTAATTGTTGATTATTATTAATGACAGGGATATTACGGGGATACTGTGAGGAAAGTCCAACTTAGTTTTAAACTTAATAAATGTTGACACAAGTTGTCAATAACGGACCCAGTCATTTGAAGTGATGAGGTGATGGCAAAATAGTATTAGATTTGACTGTGAACTTTACCATCCTAAATTTCCAACTAATTTAGACTTGAGTTAAGTCTTAAATATGCAGGAGATGAAGGCAATAAGGGGTCAAGTCAGGCTATATTTATCATCTTGACTGTTGTGGAACCACAGTGTTGCCTTTCACTTAGTCATCAGAATAAGTGGGCTGTACCTAGGTGAGCTGTGTGTGTGTGTGTGTGTGTGTGTGTGTGTGTGTGTGTGTGTGTGTGTGTGTGTGTGTGTGTGTGTGTGTGTGTGTGTGTGTGTGTGTGTGTGTGTGTGTGTGTGTGTGTGTGTGTGTGTGTGTGTGTGTGTGTGTGTGTGTGTGCGTGCGTGCGTGCGTGCGTGCGTGCGTGCGTGCGTGTGTGCGCGTGCGCGTCTGCATGTTTCTCTGCGGCTTATAGTTTTTAACCATGTCACTCTCTTACCAAATGTCTCTCTTTTGTGATAGTTGCCCCGATTTCCAGTGGCACCCCAAGGTTATCACGCTCAAACAGCATAGGACCCCCCGGTGACTCAGCCTGTGACCTCTATGGATCCTCCCCCCCGGGCAGCAGTATGTCCCTAGCTGACCGGCCAAAAAGCATGATGCGCTCTGGGTCTTTCCGTGAACCAGGGGATGATGGTGAGCTCACTAGGTCGGCTTCCCTGAAGGGGAGTCATCAAGGTGGACTCAAATAAAACAAAGTTGTCTGCTCATGCACACAATCTGTTGAGCAAAATGGCCATAAAGACATTTGTTTTTATGAAAAAGGAAATTATTAGTTATATCAGGAATTAAAGGCACTATCTGTGATCCATGTGTAAACAAAACAGTTTAAACCTGCTTCCAACACTAGAGTTAATTATATATTCTGATGCTATAACAAACTTGTTTATCAGTGTTGTTCTTAAACAAACACAAAAAGAAAGTACGAATTAAAACAGGCCTTTATGCCTTTTGTTAAATATGATCAACAGAAAGAAAGGTCTGATTCTTCAGTTATGTACGTATATGAATATTGTTCTTAATGACTGAGCTTGGCAACTTTAGAGTTGTTGGTAGTTTTTCTCTTGCCGATTGATTCATATACCACATTGTCATTTATTGTTGACATAAGAGATTAGATTACAGGCAAAGATGAATTGTTGCTTAATTTCCACATTACCTTTCTGCAGTGCATGGCTCGGTGCTCTCTTTGGCATCCAATGCTTCTTCCAACTATTCGGGGGTGAGTACTTTTTATTTACATAATGTTGGAGTATATTGTGTCTTTGGCTTACATTCACTGCTGTCCTCAAATAGCAATAAATCAATTGAGAATGGGCCTCATGGGCTTACAAAAACACTACTTATAAAACATCCTGTCCCTTTTTTTTACTGTGAAAAATTCGTTTTCATGACTGCGCCCTAAAGTTAATGCTCTGCCCCATTCTTCTTTATTGTTTATTTGATTTTCACCATGCCTTCTTTAGAATGAGGAGAGGATACAAGGGGAGGTAAGGCCAGCGTGCCATAACTCTTCAACTCACAGTGTGCCTTTCCTCTGCATCATTTCATGTTGAAACAGGTCCATTCATCATATATTTTGTTACCAGTGCTCAGTAATGTCTGTGACCACAGATCTTTATCTCAGGAGCTCATCATTTAGTTTATTTTGCTTTTATGTCTAATATTTTCTGTCTCTTAGTACCACCTGCTTCCATGTAATAAAGACATTTCAGACCTCCATAAAATGATCAGTGCATGAGAAAGTGTCATTCCATTATAACATATAACTGTGTTAATCCTGTGTACTTCATTACAATTTCTGTTGTTTCATAATTTGTGTTTTGATGAATTTGTTTAGTTAACCAAATAAAATAACACATTTGAACACATTCCATTGCTACATAATTGTAATCAAAATTTGTATGGACAACTTCAATTCTGGCTTTTTGTCCATTACGCTTGTCTTACTTCATGTTTTGTCTGCAGCAAATCCGCAAGTTGAGGCGAGAACTGGAATCCTCACAGGAAAAGGTTGCCAACTTGACCATGCAGCTTTCTGCTAATGTATGTATTCTTTGATACATGACAAATTGTTTATTTGTGTGTGTGATCAATCCAAAATGTTAATTGAACTTCCTTTTAAGCTGACCTCAAAAAAAGACTCTGGCATCTGTCAAATATAAAATATATAAGATAATTAAGATTTTACCGCCCTATCCAAGACTCGGGTCAGTAAACATGCCAGTTTCATGTGGTCTGGCTACTAGCTTTGCAATTCCTACTGATGCCCATTAAATCTTAACCTTTACCACTCGCTTTTAACTCTTCGCTTTTATCAACTTAGTTAATCACCCCTGCTTCTTTTTATTGTCGCACACTGCAGCTTCTAGATGCTTGACTCCAGCTGTATCACAGTCAACTTTATTTTAACCCCAACTTACTAACACAGAATCACTATGAACTCCTTCTGCCTTTGCTATCAACAAACCTTGGTATTTTGACTATAATAAGTGACGATCCGTGTGTGTATGTTTCTTTCTGTTTATGTTTTTATGAAAAACTGAATCCCACGCTTAACGCCTTTGTCCCTCTCTTTTACGTTCTTTGCTGTATTGACTGTTGGACTCATCACTGCCCCCTGCCTGCCTCCCGCTGACCCACACCTGTGGATGCTGGGTGTAGCAGCTAGGCCAGGTTTGTTCGAATGTTGCTTTCCCCACCGTTTTCTGTCATTTCCGCATGAAACTCAAGCTGACAATTTCCTATTAGACATCTATGTTGGGCTTTCTGTGTGACACAGCAGACAATCAACAGTTATCATTTGACAAGGGCTGCAACTAATAAAAGTTTTTGTAAAATATGTACCAATCATTTATTAATATGTCTACTATTTTCTTCAATTAATCATTAAAAAAAACAGTTTCTTGATTTGTCCAGCCAGTAGTCTAGAGGCCAAAGATATTCAGCTAAGAAACAAAACAAAGCTTTTTATTTGAAAGCTGACAAAATGAAAATTTGTCTTTTTGCATGATGCATTACTTCAAAGATTAAACAACTATCATGATTCTAATATCCGTTTTGTCCTTCAACTAATCTATTTATCAACTAATTATTTCAAATTTACTTCACCTTTCTTCATCATATAAAAATCAGGTATGTTTTTCATCAGATTTAGACAAAGTCTGGTGCCAGCCATGGATTATAGAGGATTTTTAAATTATTAAAGCTGACTTGACACTCCACCATCAGCAGTAATTCTTTGAGACATCTTAGCCTAAAGGTCAAACATGCCACATGCAGTTGGCAAGATTTCTTTCTCCTAAGCTACACCACTGCCCACTTTCACCACCATTACCCTCTTTCATCTCTGACATCATCCACAGCTGTACACTGCTCCATCCCCTCCATCTTCACCTAGCAGTTGGAGAAAGCCATTTGCTTGGTGTGCTGCAAGCGGCCAGTGACTCATACCTGTCTGCTGTCTCCCCTACCAGCCCCCCCACCCCCACCCCCCACTCACTCACTCTCTCTCTCTCTCTCTCTCTCTCTGTCTACCTTTCTCTAAAGGCTAATCTGGTAGCAGCATTCGAGCAGAGTCTGGCGCTGATGACAGCACGCCTGCAGACCCTGTCGGTCTCCTCAGATCAGAAGGTATCTCGCTGATATCATGACGCTAATAAATGTTATTCCATCTGTGACACTGATGACATTTTACATTTATATATACAATATAAAAAACTGGAAAAGTTGGAACTGGAACACTGATTCCTGATCAAGAATATAGCTTACAACTTGCAGACAGAGAGAAACAAGTAAAGAAATATTCAAGAAAAACAGAATGATGATGATGAGAAGCTATTAGTTCAGCGGCTTTATCTCAGATCCTGTCAGTGAAAGAAAATCTACCAGGTGACATACAGTAGTAGTTCTGGAAATGTGATGTGGGTCAAAGGTTTGCATGGTGGGATTTCCATGTTGTCATCAGCCACTCAACACAACCTGACATCCTTGGTGAAAGCGGATAGACATTCCGCAATCCTTGGTTCAGAAGAATCTTGGTTCAGTTACCGGCCTGTAAGCTAACATTAACGCATATCGATGTTCCTCCTCTTCAGGACTCTGAGCTCACTGAGCTCAAAGAGACCATCGAGAATCTAAAGACCAAAAACACTGAAGCACAGGAAATCATTCATGTGGCTCTCAGTAATCCGGACATCACACCTAAAGGTAATAATATGCTAGGAATGTATAAAACGATTGTCGACCAAAACAAGCACATTGAAGATACGATAGCTTCCCTGCAGGTATTTAATTTGCTGTCTCCTTTAATTCAGAATTGCTGATCAATCGGCAGAACTCCTCAGAAAGCATCTCGAGTCTCACCAGCACCACCAGCCACTCAAGTATGGGCAGTCTTAAAGAGCAGGAGGCCAAGAAACAGAAGAAGAAGAAGAGCTGGGTGAGCACAGTCAAATTGAATCAGTATTGGTGTTTTCACAGATTTAAAATAACTTAACGTGTCATGTGTTGTAAAGCCCACACATGCATTTCCCCAAATATGTTATTTCAGTGGTTTATGAGTTATATATTATCTCATATTGTCAGAAAAGAGAGTAAAAACACTATTAATATATAAATTGTAATTAATTGTTGGTCATTGTTTCACCAGCATCAAATCCATCCGAATTTGTTTCAATGCTAGCTCCTCTCTTGATTTAGCACAAGATCCAAAAAATAAAACTCATTCAACCGCTGTCCTAGTTTGTGTTCCTGCATGTGTGTGTATGATTATCCTATCTTGTTCCAAATCTGTTATTAAGTATGACTCTGGTCTCTCCCTCATGCTGCCCTGCTTTTTATTTTAGGTCTTTGAGGTAAGTGATGTTGCTACAGTAAATAAAGCCTAAATCCCTCTCTGGCCTGCATGCACTTTATGAGTCATACTTGTGAAATGTTTGGAAACTTTGTGTCATCCATGTCTTACCAAGTATGATTTGTATCATATTAAATTTGTTTTAATTGGAGTGTCGTGGTTTTATATTCTGATGAAATCATCATGGAGTTAAACAGTTGTGTGGTATAGCAGATGACCAATGGTAAAGATATGCTTTATTGAAATTTTTCCTTGATTTGAAGCTTATCTCATTTAACTCACGTATGTCATTCTAGTGTGTATGTTATTGTCCATTTTAATTCCTGCCGCTATTCATTCAGAAGTTCAACATTATACTAAGTTAGGGTCGGACATTGTCTGCCAAGTGTTGCCTCAAATCAGAGATCTGTATATCATATATGTAAACTGTGGGTTAACATAAAAGAAATGCGTCAGAGGAAATTACAGTGGAAACCAGATGTTTAACAGGAACTGAGGAACTTATTTGATATAAGCAGCTCAACATAACCGTTTCTAAGAATTGGCTGTTCCTTACATTGGTCTCCTTTCTTTTTCTGAACAGTTACGCAGCTCCTTCAACAAGGCCTTTAGTAAGAAAGGCTCTAAGCCGGCGGGGCCGTATGCTGACATTGAGGAAATTTCTACCCCAGAGTCCTCGACACCTCCTTCTCCTAAAGTCCACACTTCATCATCAATGAAGTCCTCAGCCTCTGCATTGTCATCCGGGTAATCCTCTCCCTCCACAGACACAGAAAGAAAGCATATTTTTCTAACTACATTTGTCTGCTGATCCTTGCTACCTTCACACTTCTCTAATGTTATGTGTACTGGACATCTCCAGACTCTGTGAAGAGGAAGAGGGTGACGTGGGAGATGAAAAGGTTGTATCAGAATTACGCTCAGAACTGTGGGAGAAGGAGCGTAAACTCACAGACATCCGCCTGGAGGCTCTAAGCTCTGCCCATCAGCTGGAGCAGCTGCAGGAGACCATGACCAACATGCAGGTACAGTATGTATGAGAGTTCCCTTTTCTCTGTTTTTTACTAACAAAAAAAATCAGCAACACTGAGCAGATTTGTTGCCTTTTAATAAAAGAAGTATAAGCAGTATAACCTTTACCTTTTTTCCGGTAGAAGACAGTGGAGAACCTGAAGGCTGAGAATGACCATCTGAAGACGGGATCTCTGTCCCCTTGTCCATCTCCTGGACCGTCCAGCTCTGTTTCCCAGTCCTCAGGGCTCACTGCTCTGGGAAGTTCTTCACCACGACAGTCAGTCGCCATGAACATGCCCAAAAGCTACAGCAAAGGACTGAGTGAGGGGACCAGCTCAGGTACAGTTGAATCTCTAAGATATAGAAAAATGTAGCGTTAAGTAGTAGCGATAAGTAGTTGATAAGTGCTAATATTTATAACCATGTTTAATTAATTTTAAATACTTGTGTTGTTGACCTTCATCAATGTGTGACAAGAAAGAACTGAGTGCCTTTTCAGAAACACACTTTGTGTCAAATGTAACGTTAATTTATTCACAATGCACATATTCATGCAATTAATTAATAGAATTCAAATATGTGTAACATAGCTATTTATAGTATCTACTCACCAGCAGCTACAGTTAAAATAGTATTTAATAATACTACTGTATTTAAAAACGTACTATAACTGTATAATAAAACTAAATAAAATGCTTTTATTGTAAAGTTCAGATGTATATATCAAATGGTGGACCTAAAAGCTCTGTTATATTATTCAGTATACCTGCATCTATTCAACTTTACGCATGGATTGCTGCACTGTGTGTGTGTGATTCAGCACAAATTAAACATACAATATTTGTTTCTACCACATAGCCTCAATGGGACTCTGTGTTATTTAGCTAAATAAATAAGTGTAAAACCTCTTAATCTAACTTTTTTTTTGTTCTTCCATTTTTGCTCTTAGTAGACGTCCTCTCTACAGATTCTCTCAGCCTTTCCTCACAGAGAGATGATCACCGTGTGAGGGTGGTAGTTTGTGTAGCAGATTTACATGTCTTTAAAGATGTAAGTATGTTGTTCGTTAGCTGTCCAGCTTCAGACTAATAAACACGACTGTAAAACCCTGTGTCACCTACATGTTGGACTTCTATCAACAGGAGGTTAAACAGCAGGATTTCTTCATCGGCACTGTCAGGGTGAATGGCAGGATGGACTGGCCCATGTTAGATTCAGCTGTCAGTCAGGCATTCAAGGTGAGACGGTGTCTTCTGACAGTGGTTGGTTCATTGTGACCTGTACAAGAACTGAATGTACAGTTTGCACCAAGGTTGCACGCTCACACGTTTGTAATTCAGCTGTCACATTAAATTAAGTGTTACTACTGCACAGAGATGGAAACATGAATAAATAGCGTTTGGACTCATGTTGAACTTGTGATTTTGAACACGAGCAGGTTGAATTTAATGGACCAGTTTGTACCAAGTTATTTAACAAGGTTGTCCATGCTTTGCATGTTAGGAATAGCTACTTCAATTGTATGGTGCACAATAAAACCAAGGCATTCAGGAGTAGGAGCTTGTAACAGCCAAGTACAGATCATGTTTACTCTCATTTTTGACAGCCAGCTCTTCACTATCATTTCTAATATTATATGAAACATCACAGGAGGAAGTTGTTATTGTTTTGTCTTTTTTATTGTATTCTTACATTTATCCTTGTAAAATGATTCTGTCTACACACACATCTGTCCTTTTCATTCCAGGTCTACATAGCCAAGGTGGACCCCACCTCCAGTCTGGGCCTGTCTACTGACTCCATCTACAGCTACAGTATGGGCCACATTAAGAGAGTTCTGGGAGGAGAGACTCCAGAGACCCAGCCCTCTCGCTGCATGTCCCGAGGCCCCAGTGGCATCACAGTGGCTCTAAAGGGTTAGTGGATAAAAGTAACTGTGACGCACAATATTGTCATACATAAAAATGAAGATTTTCTTTCACAGATGTTGAAATAAATGGATTTAGGCCATCGTTGATAGCATCTAGATGACATTATTGATTCCATTAAGTTAGATCACATTTACAAAAGTTGAATTCAGGCCAGGAGACGTGATTTGTGCAAACTAAATGTAGAAAGATTATTTTTTTTTTACTTTTAGTGAGTCAGACGATGGGTTTATCATATAAATTGCTATCTGTTGTCTTTTCGAAACATCGCACTTGGAGTCAGGTGTCAGTTTCCCATTTGTCATGCCAGCTATTCAATTATGAAAGCACAAATCTTGATTGAAAGCCATATCCACACAGATAAATACTGATCAATACATCACCAGTTTCTTTTCTCAGTTAACATTTTCATTAGCTAGTGTATATAGTGCAGGGTTTATTTTGACCCGTTATCAGAGCTGCTACATTTGGGCCTGTCCGTCTTCCCATCTGTCCGATTCACTGTTGCTGTTTTGCGAGTTTTACAACCTGTCTTTGCATTCAATGTGCATTTGGTTACGTTAAACTGTTAGCTGTAACCTTCATTTTTCATTGAAACATGAACTCAGTTGACCCCATAGCAGCTGATTAACTCATTAACTTAACATAGTAAACTTGTCTGAAAATTTTGCACACACATTAAATATTATTACTACTAGTGCAGATGGATGTGGGCTATATACTTTGGATTAGTAACAGTAGTGCTTTGGTTACACAAGAAGCACATATGTGGAGCCAATCAGCGGTTTTAAACCAGAGCTTTGATCAGTGAGTTCTGAGTCGACCGCCCCCCTGCACCTTTACATGCAGGAATGCATGGAGCGAGTGCCAGGAGAGCTGGGAAAGCAGTGGCAGCCCAGACAGGCCCTGAGTAACATGATCCCAGTGCAGCCTGGTGTCAGCCAGGTCCAGCTGGTCGACCAGCCTCAGACACATGGGCCCCATAGACGTTAAGGTGGAACATTACACTTCTGCAGGCTGGTGGGGGTGCACAGACTCTCTACACTTGATGCTAAGCTATTTTCAGAGCAAAATGCTTGAGCTCCATGTTGCTAATGAAGGACATGCGAGGTGATATGAATCCATCTTCTTGCCGAAGCCCTCCCCCATTTGCATTGTATATTATTTCTAGTGTAGGTTTTAACAGATTTTGTAAAAAGTGACACCCCATTTTTGTAAATATTGAATACCAAAACTACACTTAACACATTACCAACTCTAATTTGTGCTGTGTGATTAGCAGATAGCCATTTTGACTTAATTGTTTGTGGCACAGTCCAGCCTCACTTGTCCCTTACTATGTTCAGGTTTGAAGGAGAGGTGTGTGGACAGCCTGGTATTCGAGACCCTTATTCCCAAACCCATGATGCAACATTACATCAGTCTGCTTCTCAAACATCGCCGTCTCATCCTGTCTGGACCGAGCGGAACGGGTAAGAGCTACCTCGCTTCCCGGCTAGCTGAGTACCTGGTGGACCGCAGTGCCCGTGAAGTCACAGACGGCATCATGGCCACTTTCAACATGCATCGCCAGTCATGCAAGGTGACAGATACTGATGTCCCGTAAGACTTTGTACGACAGTAGATTATTTGGCCTGTCATGTTGTCAACTTTGCTTCATCGCCTCCTGTCGCCGTTTCGCTCTTTCTCTACTCAGGATCTGCAGCTTTATCTTTCCAACTTGGCCAATCAAATCGATCGAGAAACCAGCACATCAGAAATACCACTGGTAGTTATTCTGGATGATATTCATGACCCTGCTTCCATCAGTGAACTTGTCAATGGTGCTCTCACCTGCAAATATCACAAATGGTAATCTTTATATACATATATACCTAAAATGGCAACAAAAATGTTGATGTAATTGTTTAATATTACAAACTCTGAACTGTGTGATTTTGTTCCTTCCTTTAGTCCATACATTATTGGAACGAGCAACCAACCAGTGAAGATGACAGCTAACCACAGCCTGCACCTCAGCTTCAGGTTAGTAGTTGTGGGAGAATCTTCTCCTGCAGTATTGTCCTACTGTAATATGGATGAATTCCTCAAAATTTACAACAAATCTGAAATCGCATGTGCCATAGAACAAGAGTGAAGGAAGAACTTGATAAATTATTGATATTTCAGTGTTTAGGTGGTTTAATTAGATTTCCACTGGCAAAATAAATGAGCAGTGTCATTTATTAGTCTCTCCTGTTTTTTGCCCAGACCTGCATATTTACAACACTGATTCAAATCCTATATATCTATATATAAATATCTCTTTAGATTCAATGTGACTTCAAAACTAAACTCATTGATCTAATGTTAGGTGAATAAGTGGTACTGTAGTGTAGTGTAGCCAACTGACCTTATCTTCTCATTTGTTTGTCTTTTAATTTTACTTTTTTTTTATCATCTCAGGATGGTGACTTTCTCCAACAATGTGGAGCCAGCAAATGGCTTCCTGGTGCGCTACCTACACAGAAAGCTGATGGAGTCCGAGGATGAGAGGAATTTGACCAATGAGGACCTGATCAGGGTGTTAGATTGGGTGCCCAAACTGTGGTATCACCTGCACACCTTCCTGGAGAAACACAGCACATCGGATTTCCTCATTGGTATGAAACACTCTGGTCAAGACAGGGCAAAATTTCAATTTGTTGACAACTTTTTTTGTTGTTGTTGTATTAATACGTTTTTTTCACTTTGTGTCCTCCTCAGGCCCATGCTTTTTCCTGTCCTGTCCAGTCACTGTGGATGAGTTTCGATCATGGTTCATTGACCTTTGGAACCACTCTATTATTCCATACTTGCAAGAGGGCGCCAAAGATGGCATCAAGGTGAGAAACCTGAGCCATCGATTTCGGAGATATACTCTTGTCTCCTGACTGAGTAAAAACACATCTGCAGCTCACTCTCAGCTAGATTCTTCCCCACGAAGTGCTGGTGACTTCCCTTTCACATAAAATGTTACACTCTAATTTTACTCTTCTGGTATGTTGTGATTGTTCAGGTCCACGGCCAGAAGGCAGTATGGGAGGACCCAGTGGACTGGGTGAGGGGTACCCTTCCTTGGCCGTCTGCCCAGCAGGACCAAGCAAAGCTGTTCCACCTGCCTCCCCCCAGCATAGGCTCCAGCAGCCCGGGTCAGCCCAGTGAGGAGAGGCCTCACAAGGAGACTCCCCCCAGCTCCATGGAATCTGATCCGCTGGTAAGAAAGAACGCGGCACAATCTTTTCCTTTTTTGCGTATCAATTTTGTCAGTGTTGAAATGGGTACTTAAATATTTGTCGACTCTTTCTTCTTTTGTTATAGATGGCAATGCTTTTGAAACTTCAAGAGGCTGCCAATTACATTGAATCCCCAGACAAAGAAGACCTTAGCCTGCCTAAACTTTGAACGCACTCTTAACACTCAGCGCTTCAGATGTTATTTTTAATGATGCAGTGTACATTCAGGAACAAGTGAGTCCTCAGAAATGGTTGTAGGGTGTTTTGAACTCCTGTCATTCCTGCAGTCGGAAGTTAAAGTGTGACTGGTTAATTCTATATCATCATAATACATACAGCATTTTCAAAAACTGTTCATAAGTATTGAATGAGAAACTATTTAACTACTTTAGGGTACTATTAACTGGATGACATTCATTTCAGTTCAGATCCCTTTATACCACTTTTGCCCTCTTAGATTGGTGCTAATAGCTCACAATAGAACTCATCTCAGCACTTACACTTCAGGTGATTTCTGCAACAGCACACACAGTCCATCCTGCTTTGTGCTCAAATGCATCATGGGATACGGTGTGCTTGTCAAATGGAGCTATTCTCAATTAATGGTGACTCGTTTTGGAAAAGAGTATGACAGCATGATAGATGCTATTATTTATTGCAAAGTTCTTTGGTACATATCTACTGTATAAGTCTTTCAAGGCCAAATCTTATACATATGCAATCCTGAACTTTACAACCCGAGCAGGTGAAACAAGTAAAATGCCTTAAGAACAAAGAGGTCAATGCCACTTCAACTTCAGCAGACTATACTGGTGCTTTCATTAATATCATCCAAGTTAAGACAGGCAGAAATCAATTGTTTCCTCAACTCTATCCATTATTTATTTTCAGTGAATCATCATTATGAGAAATCTTGTCAGAATAAACATCAATTCAGGTTAATTAAGACACTATCAGGTACCTTCCTTCTTTTATCATGTTTGGTCCATAAACTGGAGAATTGCTGTCATACTCTTTTGCAACAAGACTTTTTTTTATACGTGATCAAATGTAAGTTGATCCCTTTGTGGCTGCACACTTGCAACCTTTTCCCCAAACACTTAATTTAGTTTCATGAGCTTCCTTATGTTACAAAAAAAAGTAATGTCACACTGTTGCCATATATATCAGGTACAAGATTCGTACTTCACAGGGATGATGATAATACAACAAACACCCTCCAGTGAAAATAAATTGAGCAAATGCTATTTGAATCCAATTCAGTTTTTTTTTTTTCTTTTGTTTTGGAAAGTTGCTCCCAACATTCAAAGTATTTACTGTATATATTATGTACATATGATCAGGCTACACTGCAGTTATTTTATCTGCAGTAGTTGTGTGGTGCAAATATCAAATATACTGAACCAAATACTGTACTGAAACTTAAACCATGCTTCTCGACTGTCAAGTTTAGGTTCAACTGCTTAAATGAATGTATAGAAGATAATTATAAATACAACCATTTAACATTGTCAATCATTTTGTAGGTGCTTTCAAACGAAGCTTTATCACAGAGCTCCACTGCAAGACTGTAATAACACAGGCTGAGTAGAATGACTTTAAAGCTACCTATGCCCGTTTCAGTTACAACAGACCATACACATCAGTGTTTAAAATCTTTGTTGATGACTCTCATGCATATTATCAACATTTAGGTGCGTACGGTGCTCTTTAACAATGTCCCCAAAACTGTCTTAAGTGCTGAATAAAGATCATGTAGACATTCAGGGTAGGCCGGCAAGAATTGTGTGTACTAGAAGTGTCAGATGATAAAGAAACGTTAAATAGATTTTAAAGATAATTTCTGATATTTTTTAGGACGTGTTGTCGAAGACGTGTTTAGACATTTAGAGACAGTGAAGTCATGTGAGACAGTGTATGGTGTTTGCCCATGTTGATGTCGTATGGTATTCATATTTGAGAACATTTTGGATACACAACAGGGAAACACTTTTTAAGGTACTTATTGTAGATTTTTGTATAAAAAAAAAGCCCATATGGAGTAAAGGACAGAGTAAAGTATTAAGTGGATTTAAGGATTGTGCAAGTGGTGTCAAAATAATTCATCTGTTCATCCCAAACTGTGTCATTGTTTAGGTGCTCAGACTTAACTTCGCATGTACATAAATCCTGTAAATGAATGTCAAACCACTTTCATGACAGCTTGATAAGAAAGTTTTAACTTTTTAAATAATCTCTGAGCTTATTGCTTAGTTATTGCACTGTTTGCATAAGGCTGATGACAAAACCTAAAGCTAATCCTCAGATCTGATTGGTCACTGTAATCTAAATATGTAATTTAAAAAAAATGTATTAATTATAGACATTACAGAGAAAAATATGTCAAATTGGCCAGTGAGTCTCACACTGGCCACAAGAGAATAATTCAAGTTTTGTAAATATTTCAGACAATGTTACAAACCCCACCTTCATCTGTTTCTGCAGGTTAACAAAAGCCATCAACTCGAGCGTCTCATCTCATTCACTGGTGTTGTGCCTGTTGCTCTGTAGTAGCTGTGATTTGTGTTTGCTTACTAGTGTATCAGGACTATGCAGCAACTTCTGGTGTTGGCAATTTGCAAATGTCTGAATTTCATGAGCAAATGCAGTGTGTTTTCATCTGGTCTGTCTTTGAGTTCTTAATTTGGACCAAATTACACCACAGGATAAAAGTTTAAGCTTGTTTCAGTGGGTGATAGTGAGCCTTAAAGAGAGGAGGATTTGTTTGGCGTTGCATTCAGAACAGGGTTAATTGATGTACTTAAAGAAATGAAGATGTTTGAAAGTTTGTGTTTTGACCTTATGCATGGCAAGAAAAGTATCAAAACTAGGCTTGTAAATGGTCAATAAAATGACAATAAAACAAAAGAATAACTTGATTTAAAATCAAACTTTGAGCCCAAAATATTTGGCAGAAATCAGCACTTCACTTGGATTTTTTTTTTTTTTTTTTTTTAAATTAAAACCAGATACAGGCTAAATCTGAGGCTAATACAGGTTGCTGAATAGTCATATTTTTGCAAAGCTTGTTGTGGACTAAACAGAAGATTCTAAAAAAAATAAAATGTTATGCATCAAATGTCACTGACGTGCAAATGTTAAGGGTTAAGTGTTGTAAATGCATGTAAACTTTGCTGTGTGATAAGAAAAAAATCTTAACATTAATGTATTGTTGAGGAAAATCATTCTAGATAATGTTTTCCTTTTAATACTCAAATATTTGATATTTCCTTTTTTTTTTTTGCTAAAGAATCCTTTGTAAAACTTAATTTCTCTATTTTGTACAGGACATCATTGTAAAGATTGTAAATAGGTTGGCATTCTGGATGCGGCAACAATCAAGGAGGGGGAAAAAAATCATCCTTAAGACATCAGTATATTTCTGTAGAGATGGGTCCAATACATGGATAAGGCATGCTTCTGAAGGCTTTCATCCACCTATCACTGTTTGTTGGAATCAATAAAATACATGTTATATTTAGTCTGTTGCTTCTTGTTTAAAAGTCTTAACCTTGTTAATGGGAACTATAATGATCCTGTGTGCTTTAACAGCATGAAGGTCATATAGTAATGCTATAAATGTGGAAGGGGGGGAGTAAATTTTGAGCAGTATAAATATAAGTTATAAAACATGTGATCAAAAACACCACCCAGCAAGATTTAAGTCAATATCTGATTGCATTTTACAGTATATGAATTTATATGTTTGAATATAACTGGGTCATAGTTTTTGTATTGGAATACTTGATGATGCACAGTGAACGTCTGAGTGAGACCACAGACAGACATGGTGGTCTGAGTCATACATGGTGCCCTGTATCTGTTACATGTAATTCATTAGAGGGCGGTGCTTGTACCTGCTGAGCTCTATATAAGTCTGCCACCCCCGCAGGAACGATGGCATTGGATACAGTTTCAGGACTTTACCAGTTGGGAATTAGCTGCAACCGCCAACATGCCGTCAAAGCCTGCCCCGATCAAGAAGGCGGCAAAGAAAGAACCAGCCAAGAAGGAGGAGAAGGCTCCGGAGCCCGAGCCGGCTCCTGCACCCGTCCCGGAGCCCGCTCCAGCTGAGCCCGTCCCAGCCGAGGCAGCTCCAGCCGAGGCCGCTCCAGCCCCTGAAGCTGAAGCGGCTCCCGCAGAAGCCCCTGCTGCTGAGGAGCCCAAAGCTCCCACCCCTCCACCTCCAGCTGGTAATGCACCGTGCGCAGCGGCGTGTGAGCCATGAGTTACCATCGATTATACACCGTACAGTCCACCGTTTGTTGTATGTTATTTTATGTGTGGGTGGATGAACCTTGAAGAAGTGATTTCACTTTTTAAGGCCGAGATAATCTGATCAGCTCATGGTAACCTTTACGCACGTGTGCTGGCGCGCACGCAGTGTGAAGGTGCAGTGCGTTACTGTTCTGGTAACAGGTTGTAGTCATATATAATCAGACGGAACCTGCATGTTTACTGCATTAATGGCCCTGCTTGGACTCTTTGCGCTTCTGACTGTCTGTTACTGAAATCCCCGATCGTGAAAACAGTGTGACTTTAACTTTTAAAGTCAAGTTGCTAATAAGCGATAATTCCCACCTTAAAACTTTACAAACATAAAAACTCCAGTGATCAACGTGGTGATGTACTAACGCATATTACCAACACCTTCATTATCAATAGTTAATATACTGTTTCTAATATGTAATACCATCTTAACTGAACATTGATTCAACCATCATTCTAACGTCAGCTGTTGCTGCAGATCAGCCGGCACTGATAGTATAATACCCTCAACTCCAACACCTTCCTCATTTTAACTGCTCTTTTTTCATTCTTATAGATTAACTTTTTTTTAATAACATTTTATCACTGTATAAAATGTTATATACTGATATCCTCTAACTTCTAATATCAGCCACTGCAGAAGAATCACTAGCTGCTGAGTCCCCTGCTGATGGTAAAGGAAAATTTTAAAAAAAGAATATAAGTGATATAAGTATTATTAAACCTTCACCTCCCACAGCAAATCTAACTGCACTAATATCTGATGCTGATATCTTCTAACCTCTAATATCAGCTGCTGCTCCTGCAGAATCTGCTGCCACCCTTGAGGTCCCTGCTGATAGTAAAAAAAGATAGCAGATATCTTATGCAAGTATTATTTAACACTTGATTCTCCATGCTGTCATGGTAAAGCTAACACTGCCTACATGGCTAAATGCAGCACATAGTTATCATCTGTTAGAACATGTCCCATCTGCTTTATGCACTAATTAGTAATATTTAACATTTAATAATAGCTGATGCTGCTCCAGGCACAGGGGAAGCTGCTCCCGCTGCTGACTCCGAAGCACCTGCTGATGGTAAACCAAACTTCACAATCATGTTCCTCTTCACTCCTCTCTCATTAATGATTTTAGTTGGTTTTGTCATTTGAAGAAAAAAACAAACAAACTAGATAACAATACCTTGAGTAATAAGAAAGTCAGTCCTTTGACTTTGAGACAGAGAGCTGTGAAGTGCATAACCAGATTATGTTTGATGCTGTAGCATCTGTAGCTCTGCTCATCACATGCTGCCAATAATAATGCAAATGCCTATTTAACATCAGCTGAAGCGCCTGCACCAGAAGAGCCTAAAGCACCCACACCTCCACCTCCTCCACCCAAAGGTAACCTTCTATTCAAACATAAAAACTTCATCTCAGAGTGATATGATTCTCTTTCAGCTGCCTCGTCACCTTTTATGAACCTAAAGTTTGATAAGCATAAAGTTCAATATCTGATTTTGTGCATTTCTGCCACTTGCAAGATGTCAATTGAGTAACTGTGTGTTTCTTTGGCATTTGCAGAGCCCACAAGTGCTCCCGTCGATATTTTTGTTGAGGATAAGAATGACACTTCAGTCACCATCATTTGGAGCCAGCCAGAGAACATTGGACCGTCCGGTCTGGATGGATACAGCATTGAAATCTGCAAGGACGGAAGTAAGTCCTGCTCCACTTTTGACCAGGTGCACTGAACACTGACATGTGCATGAAAGGGGTCAGGTAGTGGTATTAATACACTGTGCCAAAAGTGTCAGCTGACTTTTTAAATTACTTTGTAAGGTTTGAGGTCAACAGCTGATATTTGGCTTTTACCATTAGAAGTTGTCATTGCAGCTCTATTTGTTACACGATGTTTAAATGCATTTAAAATATACCCAGGAACATGTTAAATTGCTGTTTTAATGTGGGTCAGCCATATCAGTTGCAGCTGTTCCTGAAGTGTCACTGAGAGAGTTATATCATGAGCTACCTAACTTCTCCCTACAAGGAAAGAGGCATTTCAGGAGCTGCTGTGGTCCCACTGGAGGTCCTGCTTTTAGACTTTAGACAGCCCTAAGCTAATATCAGCAGCAGTTCAATGTAGGCTTGATTTAGCAGGAAGGGCTTGCTGTTTACCCATAAAGCAGCAATTTCACATCTAATACAAGAAACATAATCACTCTATTTCTATTGCAAATCTGTATTAATTCTCAATCTCTTATAATCTGTGTGAAACAGATCCGTTCCTCTCATGTTACTTGCAGTTTGTACATTCAGCACTCTGTAATTCTTTATCCTATAATGGAGCAATAAACAGCAGCTTTGTGCCAGTCCGTCTTCATTCTGTGTAATTGTTGCCCTTCAGCTGAGGACTGGAAAGCAATCACTGATCTGCACAAGTCCTCCCGCTACGTTATCAAGAACCAGACCACTGGTGAACGTCTGAAGATCCGTGTGGTGGCTGTGAATGCCGGCGGCCGCAGTCCTCCTCTGGCGCTCCCCGAGCCTGTCCTGGTGAAGGAGGTTGCTGGTAAGAATTGTTCACAAAGATAGAAAGCACAAAAAGATCCATCTCAGCGCATGACATAAAACACACTCTTCTAGGATCTCTGTTAGAGTGTACATTTTCAGCACTAGGAGGAAGCCATGTTGTTTACCACTTTTAGCACAAATGAAATAGTCACAAAAAATGTCAGATAAGATACGATAGAGTTTATTGATCAGACACAAAATGAAAGTGCTTCAGCAATAATGAAATGAAGCACTAATGAAGCATAATCACAAATCAGGTTGTAAAAGTCATCATTAGGCCTTTTTTACTGTTTCTTCTTCTTTTTCGTGTTTCTTCTGGTTAAATTTAGTTCTCATAAAGTGCCTCAAACAACTCCCACAGATACAACAGGGTTCTTTGTGCAAAATGACACAACGTTAAAATCAAAAACGTAAACAGGTCTAACTGGCAAATAAATGTTTATATCAAGTTGCAGTGGGTTTAATGGATTAGGACAGTTCATGAAGCTACCATACATGAGTACATCATAGACTGAGCTTCAAAGTGATATTGAACTTTCTCTTCCGTGACACATGACCAAGCTTAATACAATGCAAGCTTAAACCGTCTGTGAAGTATGCTAAAACAAATATGGGACACAGCATTTGACACAAGTCTGGTTAAACTTTATAGAGCCATTTATCACTAGAAAGGGAAGTTGGGAAGTGCAGGAGTCAAACAGAAACGGCTCAGCAATGTTTTCTTCTCAGCTGTCCGTGTCCTGTTGGCAACATACCTGCAGTGTTAACGGTATAAAGCTCTGCTCTTCTCACTCGTCTCTACTTTGAGCTGAAACTCTGATCCACCCAACCCCAGTGTGATGATTACACACTTGTTAAGTGGAAGGTTTTCGGGGCATGCTGGTGGCCTAATAGGTCAGGCACATACCAAATACTACTACACTGAATCTCAAATAATGGCAAAAATGTAGTGTAATGTTTTAGAGATTCTGTGCACTTACAGTGTTAATCATAGACAGTATATCTAAAGTGATTTGTGGTAAAAAAAAAAATTAAAAAAAAGATCATTGGACCCCTGAGGGCTTTAAAAGGAGGAGCGGCGTTATCTTGGCTCACAAATCATCGTTATGCGTAATGGAGAGTTGAACAGGGAGGGAATGCAACTTGATCCCAGCTAAGCTGGCAGTATTTCAGTAGTCACTTCCATGTTCACCATAGCAGGCGGTCCACATATGTAGAAATATGTTATGAATGGTTTCATTTAAAATGACTACAAAGCCTTAGAAAAATAGTTGGGATGTCCTCGCTATTAACACAGATTTTTCTGTGGAGAGGTTGGCATTGCGCTGTGTTCGCTGCCAGAGTCCCTGCTGGGGGGGATGTCAGGCTCCTGCTCTGCAAGATCAATGGTGACAAGTGATCTGACTGCAAGCAGGTGGGGGAAGTGAAGACGAGAGGGGGTGGATGGTAAATTCCAGTGTGTCCCGGACCTGCGCAGATTTTGGGGTGGGGGGGCGGGGGTTGATCTGACTTCTCGGGTAACACCCAAATCTCATGACACTTCATACAGTGTTTATTTTGAAACATGCCACAGACTTTACAGGGAGAATTTTCATTAATGCTAATCCTCGTTGTATGAAGTGATAAGACACAAGCTCACAGTATCTGATCAAGTGCAAAATCTGTAATATTTCAACTAATATACAGCTCATAAAGAATAAACCAATTAATTTATCTTCTAATTTATATCTGCCGTACAATCAGTTTGAGGAGGGCTTCAAGCGGATGACATGATTTTAATGCGTTCTGATGTGAGTGGGTGTAACCAAAGCTCCATATCGTGCGTCATGAGGAGAGGTGATATACTACAGTACGCCTGCTTTATTTAGAGTCCTGACAAATGCTGCTCTGCTGGACTCAGCAGGTGGTGCTTCTCAGCAAATCAGATCTTCAGTAAGAAACTGAGGCTTCAAAAGTCAATGTTGCTTTGCAAACTATCTTTATGATTTTCTTTTTATGATGAATTTGGGGTTATTTTTTTATACACAAGCTATTACACAGTACAGCGAGGTAGGGAAGTGGTCGGCAGGTGTCTTCTGAACCAAATATTTTACAGTTTTGTGGTGAAAGCTTTAGAATAATAATAAATACACAACAGTTCATTTCAGATTTAAGGCGCACCGATTAGACAGAGACGTAGCCGAGGGGACGAAGGACTTTTACAACCAGTTAAAGCACAGAGACACCATGATGGCGCCGCTGGCTGAAACCAGCTTAGATCGACGCAGCATGCTCATCAATTTCTGTCGGTCAGCAAAGGAACTTTTGTTTTCACTCCGACAATTCTGTTCAGTCTGTTTCTGTCTTTAAATGACAAGATGAGGAACTAGCAGAAAACAACAAAAAAAAGAAGGCTTTCAATAAATAATACCGTTCCATTCATTGTGTTTCATTTTCTCTAGATCGTCCCAAGATTCGCATGCCTCGTTTCCTCAGGCAGAGATACGTCGCTAGTGTTGGAGACAAGATCAACCTGACCATCCCCTTCACAGTAAGGCGACGAGATCTGTTATGTTACTGCACGTGTGCGATGTATAAAACAACATAACTCATTAAAACTAATTTGTTTGTTTTCTTTTTCTCCAGGGCAAACCCAAACCTGTGGTCACCTGGACAAAGGATGGACAACCCCTGGATAAAAAGAGGGTGAACATCCGCAGCACCGAGAGAGACAGCATCCTGTTTATCCGCTCATCTGAGAGAGAGGACTCTGGAGTGTATGAGATGTGTCTGAAGGTGGAGGACTTTGAGGACAAGGCCTCACTCATCCTTCAAATTGTTGGTGAGCAAAATGTTGATGTTGCTTCTTTTCTTTTTCTTTTTTTTTTTTAAGTTGTATTTCCAAGCCGCAGGGAAGCACAACGCCGTGACTAAAGATGAAAGATCCATTTCAACTCAGTGAGATGAGATGTAAAGCAGTCGGCGTAATACTTGATACTCAATCAGTGCCTGGTTGTTCGCAGAGCTGCCTGGGCCTCCTGCCAGTGTAAAGATTGTGGATACCTGGGGCTTCAATGTTGCTCTGGAGTGGACTCCGCCCGTCGACAACGGAAACACTGACATTACAGGTTACACAATCCAGAAGGCCGACAAAAAGACTGGAGTGAGTAATTGTTGGTTTAGCATTTTGTTACCAACTACTACAGTACCAGTAGGATCCTAATTCATCCTGTTGTTGCTGTGTGTTGTGTGTTCACAGGACTGGTTCACTGTGTTGGAGCATTACCATAGACTTAATGCCACCATCTCCGACCTCATCATGGGCAACACCTACAAGTTCAGGGTGTTTTCTGAAAACAAGTGTGGAATTAGCGAGGATGCTTCTGTCACAAAGGGAGAGGCCAAGATCCTGAAGACGGGTACTCCTCGCTTTATTATTCTTTTGCCAAAGAGACACTTAAGATTTCATTTATGAGCGTATTCATTCAGTATCAATGTCTGGGAATCATATATTTAGTTTGCCTTCTGTAGTGCCCCATTTTACATTACATTTACATACTTACAGCAGTGTCAGTGTTACCTGCTAGGAGATATCTTTTCTATTGAATGTTCATCATTTTTGTTTTTGTAATTGACAAACATGTAACCTCAAATATAACTGTGAAAACTTGCACATGACGGTTGACCACTGAGAGAGAGAAAAAAGAAGTATCAAAATATAATTAGAGACACTACTACAGCTGGATTATATCAGGTAAGATGTATCATAGGAGTTACTAGTTTCTCTTCCATTTTCCAGGTATTGAATACAAGGTTGATGAGTACAAGGAGCACGACTTCACCGAGCCGCCCAAGTTCACCACTTCTCTGAACGACAGATCCACCACTGTCGGCTACAGCACCAAGCTGCTGTGCTCTGTCAGAGGACTACCAAAAGTACAGTAACAAGATTTTCTCTCTTGTCATTACCCTTTAACACTGAACTAACAGTTTGTCTTCCAAGTTTGATTTACCAACAACATCAACTCATGACTTCATTGTGTTTCAGATGCTAAGTCTCAGAATTCTCGATGTCATTGAACACATCCCAAAAACAGCGATTTTAAAACAAACCCTTTTCACAGCTGACACAAAAACTGGTTGAAGAAGAACCGGTTAATAATCATAATAAGGTTACTGGACATACTTGGAGTTTCTAACAAACACCTTTCCTCACTCACTCAGTCAGTCCTGTTGTGTCTTTGAGTTGTGAATGTGGAGGATCTTAACTTGCCCTTGTTAGCCTGCTCTCTGAGCCTTTCATCTCCTCTTTGGGAACATAATCCACAGGGTTGCCAAACAGGATGGTAGCCAGGGATGTACTGGGAAAGAAATCCAGCCCTGGACTTATCCCCTGCCTGAACATCACTGACGGTAGCATAGATCATCTTAATGAGAAGGCTCTGGCTAGAATTGGCATTCTTTGCTTTTGAATTCTGTCTATGGTGGGACCAGAGGAGGGTGCATAAGAGGCCATAAGGGCGTCAGGTCAGCGTGGAAGCAGGATCACATGTGTAACATTCCCCGTGGGGCCCCTGGAGGTGCTTACCATGTCAGTCCCATTAAAACTGCCAAACCGGCTGTGTGCTGTGTGTCCACTTCCATCAAAAGGGTTTTATTCTCGCCAAGTGGCACAAACATAAATAGAACCATCACCCCTCCCTGTTTATTTATGGGACAATGCTTATTAGGGGACATTTGGATAAAATATATGTACTTCTAATATGTGTAAAAATGTATTTTGTTGTTTTCTGCAGCCCAAGATTCTATGGATGAAGAATCAGATGATTATTGGAGATGATCCCAAGTTTAGGCAGATCTGCGTCCAGGGTATCTGCTCTCTGGAAATCCGTAAGCCTGGTAACTTTGACGGAGGTGTGTACTCCTGCAAAGCCATCAATGATCACGGAGAAGTAGTTGTCAGCTGCAAGCTGGAGGTCAAACGTAAGTCAGGATCTTAGTAGAACTTTTTAAATGTTTTTGTGGGAATAAAACAGTGTACATTTACAGTAGACTCTTTAAATAATGGTGTATTTAAAGGTTTTTTTTTGAGTATTTTGAAACCTAATATGTCTTTCTGTTAAACAGAGCCCATTGTTGCAGATGCAGACAAGAAATAGATCATCATTCACATTCTCACAGGTCAGAAATGATCAAGATCTCTTTTTAAGTATTCTTTGACTGAACATACTCTATGGGATTATAATTTAAACACCAATTCAAAAGGACTGTGCCTATAACCCTATAAAACATGTTTGAGTCACCCTCTAACTGTTTCGGTAAGTTTTCCAGTTAACCTGGATGTATTAGTCCTATGATGTGATCAACATGAGTCCTGAAGTGGCCTCGGCCTTCTCCATGACTTACTTTCCATACATGGAAGGCACTAAACTTGGAAAAGGTGGCCTCTGCCACTGACAGTGAGTCCAAGAGGTAGCACCCATAAATTAAAAGCCTAATGGCTCCTTGTGCACTCAGTTAGGAGACATAATCACATTTCCTCGACTCAGCAGCGTTAATCTCCATTAGGACACTGAGATGCAACATTTCATTTGCACAGTCTAAACATTTTAATGCTTTAATAAAGTGGTTTTTATACAACATTGAATTTCTTTTAGTTTGGACAAATATATTTTAAAAAATATAGCAAATTATGTTTACATTTTCCTTGTGTGATTCTGAAGCACTACTGATTCCTTCTTAACACCTGTTGTCATTTGTTCATCTGTTCAATCCCAAATTAGGAGCAGAAGGCACGAGGCCTTTACAGCATAAGGTGCGTGACGCTTTTAGCGTTTCTAAAACTGTCGTGCACAATGACGAATCAAGTGTTTAAAGCTTAAATTTCTCTCTGTGTCTACAGGAAGGTGCTGGATTCCTGGAAGAACATGTATATATGGCTGGTGCCCATACTACCAAATAGTTGTTGCCTATGACCTCTTGCCAGGTGTTATGATGAACAATTGTTGTTGTTTGATGCCTTTCTTTCACTTCACTATTAAGTCCATATCCATGTCCACAATCAGCTTTTTCCCTAACAACTGTTTATAATAACCAAATGATCAGATCTGCCAAATACTGAACCTCTCTAGATTCTTATCTTGTCAGTCAAACTAAAATAATTTTAGTGCATGAAGGAGAAGTACATGTAACATCTACGAGTTTATATCAATAAATCCTTTAATTTATGGTTTTGTTTTTTTCAATACAGTGTCTTCTGAAATTTGAAATCTGTAGAAGTTGTATAAAGGCTACTATGATGTAATAAATTTTAAAAAAACAAACAAAAAAAACAAAAACAATATATTGGGTTTAACATATCAACCACTCCCATTAATAGCAATATATGTGCACGGTTCTATTGAGAAATGAATAAAATGCTGTAAAATGCTGTAAAGCAGGCACAATAAAATGTGAGACTTCAATGTCATGCATGTAGTACGCGTCCGTCTAGATTTTACCTTTAAATGAGATACTGAGTAGCTGAAAGTTTTGGTAACACTTTCTTTTGTTGTAATTTCTGTTTTATTTCGTAATAATCCCCAGGAAATTCCCTGGAAAGAACAATAGTACAGAAGGTATTAATTTTAATGGAAAGACTGTGTTTAACTTGTACAAGTTCAATGAATTAATTTCAGTTAATTGCTGGAATAACCTAAAAAGTCTTTTGGTCAGTGCATACTATAGTAGGTCAGCTGAACATGCAAGAATGTGTTTAGTGACAAGCACACACTACAGCATATAAATAAAGGACTCCGATAATAAGTGGAAGACAAATTATTATTTACTTGGGTTTGAATTATGCCTTTATTTAAAGATTTTTTTTTCCCTCTTATAATTTGTACCAAATTAGCATTTTCTGAAATATGTTCACTCTTACAATAAAGCTTTACCAGTAACATTAAAACTACTTTAACTACTGCAGATTCTGGAGAGTTATTGAATTAATTTCAACTGCAGTTTCACTCAACTGCTGAATGTATTAAAGCCCTTTTTGGCAGCAGACCAGTGAGAATCTGGAGACAGCAGCACTATTCATTTGGCTCATACGGACCCAAGAGGTACATCGCAGTATGCCAGGACTTCCATAATAATAATACCAGTCTGCAATACTGATCTTGTAACTATTTGGCCATGGAATAACTGGCATAGTGATAGGAGCAGGATGCCAGAAATATCCAGGTTACAGAGAGACATGACAAATTTAGTCTCAGTGCTCCACCTCAATCAGGTTATTTTGGGAACAAGCGGCTCCACCAACAAAATGTACTTTTATGTTGAACCATAGAAAAAATGAATGGAAATCACAGATTGAAACGTGTAAAATGCAAATTGAGGAGGGGAATAATGCAATTATTGTCTGAATTTGAAAGAATTGAAAATGGTAACATTTCTCCACACATGAGCTCAGACTAGTAACTAGTAACTAGACTAGTAACTAGTAACTAGTAATATATTATATATATATATATATATATATATATATATATATATATTTACGCAGACTGTAAATAGTAAATAAAGTAAGGAAGTGTGTTAAAATTGTGCTGCAGAATGAATGAATGAATGAAGGAAAACTGTGTGTGTGGTGCCCTCTAGTGTTGCAAAGAGCAATGGCATCTGAGAAATGAGTAGAAAAAGCCTGTAGTGCAGCTTGGAGTGGTGGAAAGTAAGTACTACATACATTTTCTTAATTACTGTACTTCAGTGCAGTTTTGAATAATTTGTTCAGAGGCAGATTTTGTACTTTTCACATTACTACGTTTATTTTATAGTTTTCATTGCTTTCAAGAATACTATGTGTACACATAAACAATATAATTTCATAAGATTTGAAGCAATGCTATCAATTAAACTATACAACAGTATACAAAGTAGATCAAATTAGCTGCATCATCACTAGCTACTGCGACATTTAAATGTTACTTGCATATTAATACATCTGTTATAATAATAATAATCTAGTAATATGAGCTCACTAAAGATGCAGACAATTATGCTTTAGTTAGCTGCATTTACTTGAAATTATTTAAATACATTTTAAATTGTTCTAATGACATCTGTTAAACATGTGAGGCATATTAGTTTCATATGAACAGATCTATATAAATATCACTGATTTAATCATCTTTCCGGGGGATTTTAAACCTCCTCAGTGCAGGACCTAAATTAGACAGGAAGTCTCTCGCTCTGTGACCCGATTGCAGTGTGTCAGCATCCAGGGAGCAACCAGAAGTAGGCCTGAGACCCATTATGGCTCTCAGCCTACAGGTTAAAACTGCACAACGCAGCTTTGCACATAGTCGGCCCAAAATGGCAGAAAAAGGATAATAAATGTCAGCACTTATCAGCAATCATGCAGTGTGATGATTTACAGGAAATACCTGATTTAGGTTGCAGATTTGCCTCAAACATAAGACACACTAATTCTAGACTCTCAATTTGATGAAAACTCTTATTATCATCTGACCAACTTTTTCCATTCACTTACATTGGAAGTGCATTAGAAAAGCTTAGAGTTAGGGTTAAAGGAGGAGGGTAAACAGACCTTTCTCACTACTACATCTCCATTTTATGTTCTGGACTGATCAGGTATCCTGCTTCAGGCAAATGTTCCACCTCTAAACTTCATGATGAATCACCTCTCTGTCTCTTTGTGTTATCTATTGTGATGTATTGTTGTGAAGTCCAGCATGGTAATCGCAAAATATACTCTGGCTGAATAATTGGATCGCATCAAAACTTTTGTTTCTATCACTTCCTCCCTTGAGTGTGAAAAGAAATGAATACGATAGAAAGTTCCTGAACAGGCAGGATGCTTTAGTGATGCAGCCTCTCTGACTCATCTGGCCGCGTTGCGCTGAGCATTGTCTCGTCGCTGCTACGTCAAGGGTAACTCCAAAGGCAATTGAATAGTGTGTCCTTCTTGAAGCCTGGCTGCCATTTACTGCAGAGGTTTTGGCAAGGCTCCCAGAAGGCTTAATAAGTGTAATGGTGCAACTGGCACTCACACCACTGTCCTGTCGTTGCTTTTCATTAACAAATGTTGCGTTGCTAAATCAGTTGGATAGACTGTCTCGGCACACTTTTCATTTGTCTAAGCCTTGGACAGTTAGGACAGTATGAGGAGGTGATATTGTTCTGTCTAGTCAAAAGGCATTCTTCTTACATCTATTTGAACACTGACTACTATTGAAAGGCCAAAATTAAATGTTGATTCTCACATACCATCCATGTATTGTACTGATTTACCTGGAGAAACCTGCAGCAACAGTGTGATGCAGCTCTCCCCGGCTGTCCAGTGTAGGACAGCAGGTAGTCTATAGATTTAAGGTGGCAGAATGAGACTTCATTAAGTCAATTTAATTAAAATTGAGGCACTGCATTGCTGAGTGGGTAAATACATTTTGAACAGCAAACAACTGCCTGAATATTCCAAGATGTATGTTTAACTCCTGGGTCACTACTGTCTTTTCTTCTTTTATAACACTGAATGAATAATCCTAAAAGAAATGGCCAAAATACATGTTGCATACTTGACTTGTAAAATGTTATTTAATTAGATGATTCAATAATCTGTCTTCATGATGAGGCAGCAGCAGTGATCTGTGTCCTGCAGCTCGGACCACCTTCTGCTGTTTTGAATTATTTACCAGTTACATGTTAGATGACTGTAAACTAGGAAGCGAGGAACTCGTTGGCTTTCATGTTGCTGCTGAGTCTGCTGGAGCTTCCATGGCTACTGCTGCTGAAAAAAAAAACAAAAAAAACAACAACTTCCCATCTGTGTTCTGCCTGCCTCTATACTGCAGCAAAACCAGCCCATGCAGACCGGTAACACCCCCTCACCCATCCTCTCCTCTCCTCTCCTCTCCTCTCCTCTCCTCTCCTCTCCTCTCCTCTCCTCTCCTCTCCTCTCCTCTCCTCTCCTCTCCTCTCCTCTCCTCTCCTCTCCTCTCCTCTCCTCTCCTCTCCTCTCCTCTCCTCTCCTCTCCTCTCCTCTCTTCTCCTCTCCTCTCCTCTCCTCTCCTCTCCTCTCCGGTCCTCACACCTCACTGCACTCTGGTTCCTGCAGAGTACCTGCAGCAGAGGCAGAGGACCTAAAACTGAGCTCATGTGAGACCACTGCAGACTGCTAGTCACCATCTTCACCTCTTTCACTACTCATCGATTTCCCTACTTTTGCTATTTCCTCCCCCCCCCCCCCCCCCCTCTCTCTCTCTCTCTCCCTCTCTCTCTCTCTCTCTCTCTCTCTCTCTCCCTCTCTCTCTTCCTCTTGCGTCTAATTCTCAAAGCTCAGCACTCCCTGTCTGCATGTACCGAGGAAAAAGTAATAGCATGAAAGAAAAGAGGAGGAGCGCAGTTGCGCCACATTGAATGTACCCCCCTCCCCCCTTCCTCCCCCTCCTTACCCTATTAATGACAAGGAGGGTTTTTATTGAGTAGCTCCTCAGCCAATGAGCGAGCAGTGCCGGGAAATACAGCAGTGAAACTGCACCGGCTTGATGCTTTTGCTACTAGTCAGTGTGTTAGAACAATGTTAACCTTTGTGAGTGTTTCCTCTCCTCTCTGCCAGATCTGACTTTTCCTTAGCAGCACCTTGAGCCCAGAAAAGTCCAGTTTGGAAAGAAACACCTCGACCCTCCTGGGACCTGCCAGCACTGGAGGGGGTTTTGCAATGTCTTTTGAGAGTGGGATTAATCAAAGTGCAGATTGTTAAGATTTTTTTCTGACTATCAAGACCTTGTCTGACCTGTTCTCTGCTTCCACTCCTTGTCTAGGAGGCAGCACATCTCATTTCAAGGTAAGCTGCATATTTTTCCTCTCTCTCTCTGTCCACAACAGCATCATCAGTTACTGAGGCTTTGCCAGGATGTCACAGAGGCACCTAGCCTCATTACACACATCCTGCCTGAACGTGATGAAAAAAACCTCTGCAGAGAGATAAAGGGAGAATAAATGGCTCAGGAGTAATTATAGAAGACAGTGTTAGCGTTTCGCAGTCGCTCCTCATTTTAATGCAGAGAGTCTTGCAGTAATAGCAAATTTGCCAGAGAGTAACTTTTACAGCATGCCAGCAAGTCCTCATGTCTGGTGCGTAGCACCATGTAGTACTGCAGTATAATGTTACATAATAAAACAACGTGTGTGTGTGTGTGTGTGTGTGTGTGTGTGTGCGTGTGTGTGTGTGTGTGTGTGAGAGGACAGAACTTGAGATGCTTCCATTGTAGACCCATACAAGATATGCTTTATAATAGTGGAATATAATAGAGATATGACACCGATTGTTTTTTTATTTTATTTTTAATACACACATATATACATTTTCCTGAACAAGAGAAATAGATGATAAATAAGTTGTTATGCTGACATGCATCTGATCATTGTGGCTTTTCTAGGGCAGATGAATTTTTACAGTGTGTCAGAAGGATGATGAGTGAGCTCCCTGTTATACAGTAAAAGCTCTGAGGGAGTGCACGCAAAGTCAAATCTGCTGAGCCAGCAAGAGCGAAGGGCCCACGTAAGAGCCTGCAGAGCTCACTGTGTTGAAATGAATCTATGAATCGCCCTCTTAGTAGTTTATATAAAGTCTTTTGCTACATTTGCTAAAATATCGTCTCCATTGACTGTGATGGAGGTAAAGCTCTCTGCTAACGTGCATTTACATTTTTTTCACATTACAGCCACATGATGGACACATATTACCTTGTCAAACAGTCTGGATGTGTTGTCAGGGGATGCACTGGTCCCCAGTGGTGTTATGAGTACCGGGACACTCCTTAGTGTGTGTGTGTGCCAAACGAGGACTTCCTTTTGGCACAGCAGAGGGGAATTAAACTGCAGTATACTCAACATTTCACATAAAGATTTCCTGTCCTACAAGCTATAGTATGTACTTGCCTTTGTGCACGTTATGCTCCAAAGATGTTAATGGAAACATATTGATGTGTTTCACCCCTTATTATTAACTCCTATTATAACTATTAACTATAATGATTAAGCCGCTGCTTGAATGCAATAATAACTTAAGATGAAGCATTTTAAAACTGTCTGGAGGGATGTCGGGCGATGACAAATGTTCTCTCAAGAGAGAAAATGCTATTTTGTGTTTTATTGCAGAATTAGCATTTAGCTGCAGTCTGACAGAGGATTAGTCATACAGTTATGTCGCCTGTGCTTGATGTCTGCTGATGAAATCAGTATTACTGTATACAACGATGTGTCCCTTTATATGTGATTTCTCAAGCTTCACTTACAAACATATTCGAGCACATTTTTGTCATTTCATTGTGATTGCCAGAAATGCGTTGTCATCTGATTGATTTCCTTGTTATTGGCACAACTTCTGAGTATGTGCTGCTATCCACCCACATTGCATCAGTGACAGGAATGGTTGAAAACAGCCTCCTGAAACTACCAGCAGGCCCTTACTGGTCCACGATTGTAATGTGTATTCAGTTGCTCCCCGAACAGTCAGTTGACAGACTGATGAGTGTTAGAAATCAGAAAAATAATAATGTTTTTGTTCTTGTTGTATACAGTTGCTGTCTTCATACCATCATTGAATTTCTATATTCCAGCTCCTCCTGGGGAGAAGTGTACATGCCTGAAGCACCTCTGCTTGCTTGATGGTTCATGAAATGAGATTCTGTCCTGCAGCCTGTAATCCTGTAATCCTGTCCTGCATCAATGTAGATGAAGCACACTGATGTATAGATCACAAAAATAGGTTTATTTATGATGGGAGTTTTTTTTTTTTTTCTTTTATACTCAGTAGACATTTTCCCCTTGAACTACTACAACTCCTGGGAAACCTACTTCTCTAAAAAATACATTAAATTAGTTGAGGCAAGCCTTCATAAGTACTAGTGCTCATGCTCAATAACAAAGTCACATTTGATGATGGTGAGTTATTTTGACAGCTATCGCAGTCAGTGATGTCTCTGGAGGTATTTTGCAGACTGTGGAGGCTTCCCTGTGAAAGTTGCTGAACCGTTGTCTTCGCCGGTGCTGCAGCTGCAGTGCGATTTCTGTCAGTTGAATACCATCAGCACAACACTTCTCTGCCCGAGGTTACAGTCAAATGGATTTCAGCTACTGTGTTGATTTTCTGTGTGAGAGGGAAAAAACAGACATCAATGCTAACCCTTCGGAGACCTCCAAGATGGAAAAGGCTACAAGCACTTCAGTGCTGGAGGATCAGACTATGGAGCACACTGAGGAAAAGGGAGAAAGAAGGAAACAACATACAGAGGGGGATAACAATAGAGTGAGAAAAAGCCAGGTTGAGGTGGAAAGTGTAGGATAAGAACTGGATTTATTACAATTATATATTATCATTAAGGATATAGTTGACTTTATGAACTTCATGTTTTGTATAAACACTGACTACTGAAGAGGAATCCACGATGACACTTCAGTAACATGTTTTTTGATAGGTATGATTTAAAGAACTTCAGTATTTACTCATTATGAACAGATAGAATAAGCTGATCAAAGTATATAATCATAGAGTGATTGTGCTAATAATGATAGGAATATTAGAGTAATAGATCACTAATTAAGAGTAAAATGATTGGAAGATGTATCTTGATTTAAAACAAATGTTACATTTGTTTTAAAAACAAATGTAACATTGATTTAATTGGTAGAAATGAAACATCTGACTTCATCATATTGACAAATATATTATATATATTATATGTCTGTTGAAGGGCACAGTGTGAGTGTGTGTGTGCAATTCTGTGAAATAGAGAACTGTGCCCAGAAAGTGCCAAAAGAGCGGATGCTGGGTGAATATGGGAAGTAGCCAGCTTCACAAAAATGCTAATCAAGCAAATGTGTACATAGATATAAACAGAAGGTATGTGTCCTGATGTGACCTAGGATCAGAACGCTCCTCCACAGGGTTTAGATGGAAAATCACCTTAACAGCAAAAGTATATTTGCAATGTAAATAACGGTTTCATTTTAGGAAAGAGCTGTTGTAGAAAGGGCACACGCTATAGCTGACTGTCTAGCTAGTGTGATAACTTCGGCAACCTGGGTGGACATTCATCCTTTCTTACTGCTGTCAGTCACAATAGATCAGCTCAGAAACAGGTCAATGTCCTGCAGTAAACGTTCCAGTAAAGGGCTGAGGAAATGTCAATATTTAGAAGCCATTTGTTGGCACATGAAAGTGAGAATTTTGCTTTAAAAAATTCAAACAATTTGTAAACCAAGTCAGTAGACTCTTAACTCAAAATAATTAATTTTAACCATGAACATATAGGAAACAAAGCAATAGAATATGAAATTGAGATGCTTTCTTATACTGCAACACAAGCAACAGTGTAGCCTACGATTATGATGAGTTTGTAGCAAGCAAGCTGCACAACCAGTGTGTTGCTTTGCTTTTTCTGCAATGTGCACGTTCATGGTACGAAGTTAACCATGAATATTAATCCCAATCTGGAGCTACAAATTTCACTGCTTCTGTACATGACGTATGTTAAACATGTAATGCAGACAGATCCACTTTAACTGATCATATTGTCACACAGTTCATAACTGATCCCTTATAAGAAATTCTTTACACACTTGAAAATCCAATGATATAACTGCATCGGTCAGTCACTAATGCTTTATTTGTTTAAATTTCTAATTACCTCAGCGCACATGATTCTAGTGTCAGTTCAGCCTCCGCAGTCATGTGTAGAGGAGGATCAATACTTTTCAGCAGATCAGCAATATTGAGTGCTTCAGGGGAAAATTAATCTGTTTGAGTACCAGACTCAGAATGAGCAAAAACAATCGGCATTCCCTGGTACTGTACTGTATGAGTGTGCTCTTCTACAAAATGAAACACTTACACCAGTTGCAGTAAATCAGGTGTAAGTCAAAATCTGTCAAACACACTGAAATGTGCATGGAGTCTCCTTGCAGTTTGATCACCATTATAGTCGTGAGTCGTGCTTGAACAGTTACAGCTGAAACTCACTACACTCTTACCAGAGGCTTGATGACAAGGAATGACAGCGATCTTAAAGCAATAATACTGTACTTTATACTTTATTTATGAGCTGTTTATTTTAGACAATATAAAATAGACTATTTGATCGCTTAAAACAGAGCAATGAGGCTCTTTCTGCTGGTTTTTTTTTTTGGGTTGATGCAGAGTACAAACCTGTTTGTGAGGATTTGCTGATGATGGATTTTCTTAATGGTACCAATTTGTCTTCTTCTCTCCCAGCACAAAACCTTTGACACATTTGAAAATTTGCTGGAGCAGAAAATGGAAGATGCCAAGATTGACACATCTGGCTTTGATCTGTATGAGACTGGCTGCTGTCTATTGACTAAAGACTTTAAGGATAAACCCTTAAACCGTCTTGCTTCTAAATGCATCTATATCACTTATGTGCACTTTAAGAGTGTTTAAAAAAAACCAGAGGGACAACGACGCATGCTGATTAGCAAAAGTCGAGGATGAAATCTGATTTGAAATGGTGGCGAGAGGAAAAAGATGAAATGCAGGAAGTGCAGCGCACAAGGATCCGATCATTACTTACTGCACTCTTGTCCCTTCTGGCTTCTCTTTACTCAGCACTACTCCGTCATGTTGCCCCAGATCTGTGCAGTTGGGCAACCCATCCTTCACTGGAAGGGCAATGTATCCTCCCTCTGTCTCTCTGTCACTTTTTCCTCTATCTCAGTCTCTAAATGTCACTCTCTCCCTCCCTCCCTCTCACTCCCTAACTGCACCAATATCCAGTTAGTCGGTCAGGCTATTTTTAGCATCAGCAAGAATGCGTGTATATGTACAGATCTGAAAGTGTTTCTCTGATCACAAATGAACAAATTGGAGGAACAAAACTTGAAGAACAAACATCATCAACTCCAGAGAGACAAATGGTTTTTTTTGTGCAGTTAATGACAGAATATTTGCAACCAAACGATTTTAATGGTTTAATTTTTTCCTTTAGTACACCAATAAATAAGCAATATGCTTGTGTTCCACGTTTTTGCACAAAGATGAGCACAACAACAGCTTGTCAATCACACTTCATCCACATCACACATGTTGTGGATGAACTCATCTGGGAAATTTAGAAGGAAGACAATTACAGTAATTTCCCTTGTTAGTTTTACCCCTGTGATTCTGATTGTTTTCCATATTTTTCATGATGCAAATAGACACTGATGTGCTGTTGCACAAAAATAGATTTCTGATGGACACTGGGAGACATTTGGTCTAGTTGATGGTTGAAAAGAGATGTGCATTTTGCACAAGAACTACATTTAAGTTGCCAGTGTTTCTACTCACCTCCTCAGCCAATTTTAAAGATTGATATAACTTTTTGAAACATTCACACTAATTTCATACCATGATTGGCCAGTTGTGCAGATGTGAGAACGAGGCCAGAGTTTAACTGTTTATGTCACTTTTCATTTGAACACTATGAATGTCTTTCAGGAGAAAATGTGCAGCAGTTCCAGCAATATTGCATTTTCCCTGCTATATGATGTCAGCTTTTAACTTCCAGTGTGGCTGTTTAAAACAACAATAAACACATTTGATTTCCAATGAGGTCAGACAACATGTACTATTAACTACTTCTTATCGAGCATTAACCTGACCCTCTGAACCTCAGTCTCTGTCTGAGACCGTCTTTTTTCTACCACTGGGGGGCGCTAAAGCTGGAAATCTTGCAAGACTCTCAAAAACAAATACGAATGAACCTAGCCAACTATGACCATATGGTACTTTCTGTTTACCGTTGCTGCAGTATGACTGGCCATAGTGTTTGCATGTTGTTAAAGGGACTTGCACCCCTTATGGGGACACAAAGCAAGTCCCTTTAACGTAATACATTGATTTTAGGGTGACGACTTTGTTTAAAGTTAAGATGAGTGTAGGGTTTATGGTTAGGCATGCGGTGCCCTTAAGGTTTGGATAAGTCTCCAACACAGTGTGTGTGTGTGTGTGTGTGTGTGTGTGTGTGTGTGTGTGTGCCTGCGTGGTCGTGTGTGTGAGAAAACAAAGAAACAAGGTATGAAGGCATGGCAAGAAATAGAGGAAGAGCGTGAGCAGCTGACTGTTGGACAAACTGCCTTCTAGCTTTGTATTTCTCCGTTACACCCCTGCATTGCAGCACTCCCTGCAGGAGCTGAGAGAGTGCACTCGTTTTTGAAATCCTCTCTGCTGCGTTAGAGGAGACAAATCATCTCAACCAAAATGTCCTAGTACAGCTCCGCACCAGCACCAGCACCAGCACCAGCTGTCCTCTGCATATGTTCTTTATCTGGGGCTTTAATAGCAGTTGTGTTGCTTTTATCGACGTCCCAGCACAGCAGAGTCTTGCGGCCTGACTCATCTTTTGTGGAGATGAAAACCAGTTAAAGTAAAGAGGAGGAATGCTTTTCTCATACACAGATGCTCTGACTAAATGAGAGAGCCATGGAACAGTGGGCATATCCCACAATGCACTGAGAGTGTGAACTAGTCAAAGTGAACCAGTCCTATTGCTGCCTGGGTTGATGCTGCAGCTGCATTGTGACCTTGCACTAAACTCTGCCAGGCACCAAAGCTGCTGAGTCAACAAGAAGCCGAGTAGTGATTTATCAGATCTGGTCAAGAACATTAACTGATTAAATCTGGTGAGCACATTCAGATGATTAAAAATGAATCGCTCTTTTCTGAAAACTACAACCTTTGTTTTTATGCATTTTGTAAAATTTCACTCACAAGATAAGATTTTATGATCAATAATATGTTTTTTTTTGTCAATCTTGTTTGATCAATCTTACTGTGAACACAGAGTGGTACATACTTGGGCTAACATTACCTACTTTATGTGTCAACATAGCAGGTATCATAAGCAAGTAACATTAATTTTACCAAAGTATTGGGACACTAATCCGATGGGAGAGCAGCAAGCAAACAAACTGTCAATCTGTTAGCTGTTAATCAACAACCACATGGCAAGTCTTTAAATATTACTAATGGAACAATAACTTCCAGCACACTTATTAGAGGGCCAGGATTTAGTGATTGAGACAATAATAACTCACTGAATAAAATATTTTTTTAGAGTGATGTTAATTCTTTTTGAATGGGAGTTGATTGGAGACAGGGATGCTTTGGAGACAGCAACTAGCGGCCGTTGATAAGATTGCAATTTAAGGTACTTCTGTACTGGTTTCAGCCTAAAACTGTGGTAGTTGCTACTACTTTCCTACTTATCCAGGCTGCTGTATTTCCAAGCAACTTTCCAGTCCCTGCCATTCAATACCTGACCACCAGATGCTGTCAGACGTTCCCACTGGTCCAAATCACCTGTTTTCCATATCCACCTGACGACTGGTGTCTCACTCAGTACCTGCATCAGTCATCACCTGATCCTCATCTACCCTAATCTGCAGTTGCTTATATATCTGCACATTTGTCACCATCCTCTGTAAATTTTTCAGTGTTGCTGTGTGCCTTTGTGGGCCAGCTACCTAAAATGTGATCCTTTATCCTGTTACCTGTTCTTGTCTGTGACCTGAGCCTGAGTGTGAGCCTGAGCCTGAGCCTGAACATGTGTTCCTGGTTATCTTTACTCTGCTATCCAAGTGTGTTTTTGACCTATCTGCCTGCATTGCCCCTTTGGATTTATTTGGACTGTTCAAAATGCCATCCCATTGCCAACCTGTAAGCCTGTTCCTGACCACTGCCTTAAGTAAAGTTAATCCTTCCTTGCTTGCCTTGTGTGTCTGCATTTAGGTCCTCAATCCTGTTTCCTGTGACACTTTAACTCGAAACCTGCTCTCAAAATGAAACAATAATAAACAAGAATAAACTCTTGGTGGACGTTGTGGAACTTCAGGGCTGCCAAAAATACAGTAATCTACTCAGACATTAATTTTCCATTTGAGAGTATAGGATGTGTGACAAATTTAAAATAATCCAAGTATCACAATATTAAAGTAATGTAACTTGATTACATAACCTTCATAATAAATGAGAATAAAGCAAGGAGTTAAATACACACTATGAGACATTTAGCTGTCAAGAATTAAACCAGAAAGAAAGCGACTGTCACACTCTGCTAACAATATAAGAACAATTAGAAGTATTGCATCAAGCTATTCCTTTAGGTGCAATATAGACTCTGTATCTCAGTCCTGAAACCACAAACCACCAACAGATTTTAACATCACGACGCTGCTTCAAATCTTTCAGGCCACATCCTTTTCACTCTCATGATGCCCTCTGCCTTAGTCTACTAGTCTAGTCCAAATGAGTTATTTTTTTTAGCTGGCAAGTGGATAGCAAGGTGACTTTATTTTCTCTCAGAATGAGGATGCTAAGAGAATCTGATGAAAGTGAAAATCATTAACGGGGAAACATCCAACCTTATTAAGGGAAAAGAGCAAAAGCAGATTTGTACAACGTTGCAGTTAAATTTATTTAAAAATACAAATTTGTCTGTGTCACTTTCACTTTAGTCAAACGTGTGCGTGTGGGGTTGTCATAACTCATAAAATGAAGGAAAAAAAAGTTGATCTGTGATGCAGCAGTTTTCTATGAGGTCCCTGCCCCCCTCTGGCAGAAGGAGCTCATTGCGCTGTAACCTGACTTGAGAGGAGCCACATCACACTAGCTCCTGACAGCTGCAAGCTGAACATGAGCACACAGAGAGGTATTTCCCCAAGGAGAGAGAGGAGGGAAAGAGGGTTTCAGGAGCACGCAGGGGCAAATAGTGAATGTTTAGATGGAAGAGGTTCAAATATGAACAGAAGTAACGACAAGTGGGATGCTTCCTTGCATTTGTTGAACATTTGAAGCCAATTTATCTTGCAGTCTGAATATACGGCAAGGCTATGAGGACTTTTTATCCAGATTTTCATATTCACGCCTATAGCTCGCGTTTCGTTTTTATTGTAATTGGTTCTTTTGCAATCAGTGAATCTTATCAGCAAAAGGCAGAGTTGACCTAATCATTCTTGGTTTCAGTTGTTCATTCTGAGCGGGTTTAAAAAGGAAGAATCCCTCCAGACGGTTATATCATAAGATCAGTTGTTTGGATTCAATTAATTGTATGAGCTCAGTGTGATACGGTTTGGAGCTGATGTGGTAAAGTCAGCACATCCTTAAGAGATCGTCAGGCTGTCCTACTACTGTACCTCAGCCACCGTTTCCTTGATTTTTCTCCATCTCTGATTAGAAATTGTAGCTTTATTCATAAAACACAGCCTCTCTTCCTTCCCCAAAGCTTTTGCATATTGATCAATTACAACTGCCCTCAAATGCTAGACCAAAGAATGGCATGCTGCAATCAGATGTGTGAGCTGCATCACAAATGAGGCTGGGGGGGGGGGAAAGAGGTAAAGAGCATGAGTACATTGAGGGAGAGAGAGAGAGAGAGAGAGGGAGTAGGGAGGTGTGTGACAGGAGGGTGGATAATGGGGGAGATGGTGTGCTTTGGAAAAGGAGGAGGGGGAGAAGTGGATAAGGAGGAGGAGGAGGAGGAGGAGGAGGAGGAGGAGGGGGAGGGGTGTAGTGCTGCAGTGGAGAGAAGTGAGAGGAGACTGCAGTCTCTGCTTATGGGAGACATCAGACTATGCTACCACAGCTCTGAGGAACTGTAGCCCAAACAGTTACTAATATTGGATGGGCCACCTCGCGAGAGGAAATACCACATCTGACCGGTGAGTTTTGTTTCTGAGATCATAGAAGATTAATTATGTGACCTCGCGAGAGGAAATACCACATCTGACCGGTGAGTTTTGTTTCTGAGATCATAGAAGATTAATTATGTGACATGAATATAATGAAAAACTAGGACATCTTAGAGCATCTTTTTCTGCATTTTCAAACTAAGTGAGCCATTATAAACTATCATACTGTGACTGCATTCTCTGTACCTGAATGTCCTCGTGTATCAGGATGTCACTGAGGCTTTTTTTTTTTTTTTTTTTGTGGCTGATGTGATGAGCTGCAGAAATCAAAGGCAGATAAGGGCTGAGTGCTAACGGAATGGAGGTAAACACTCGGCTAAAACAAGAAGGGTGGGGGGCCATGGACGTATTTTGGTGTGTTTGTATTCAGTCATTATTCTCATCACTGCTCATTTGAACAGAAAATATATGCTAAGTTATGGAAGTTAGAGTGCCGAGTTATTCCTGCATTGGATCAGTGGATTAGGGAAATGGTGATGAAGCGAGGAGTTGATGTAGTTGATGTGTCACATACTGTCTTTGCCTTAGATTTGTGTTAATTGCAGATTTGTGTTCATTGTGGCAATAAACTGAGAAGTCTGTAAAATGATTCATTGGGAGTTATATTTTGGGAGGGACCCCTTTTGCAGCTAAAACTTTAATCATAATCATCATAGATCATAGAGAGGGAGCTGTGTGCATTCATTTCATGCCCACGCAGTGACTTCAGCAATGACTTGACAATGGCTTTGAGCCAATTGGCTATTTGATTGGCTGGTCACTCCGTCTATAGGCAGGTTGTGGGCAATTCTGGATAGCTGATAGACACTATCAGGATTGCTTAGCAACAATGATCGGCTGGCCTTCAGCACACAGACCTCTACTGTATGCAAGTGGCGTGTATTTGACCACAAATCTCACCATTTAAGGTGAGGGAAATGCTAAAATACACATGTTGGAATGCAATTCTTATTGATCTGCATGCTGTGAGTCAATAAAGATGAGGTTACATTATGATTGTGTTTACCAGACATTGACAGAGAGGTCTGCCCCTGTAGCAAAATACTCACTGTATAGCTTTTCTATTTTGACACATGAACTGTGTGTGTGTGTGTGTGTGTGCGTGCGTGCACACTTGTTCGTTGTCTTGTTCTGAAAAAAGACTACGAAAATACTAGATAGCTCTGAACAATGTTAGTTTTTTACGTTATATTTGATCTTATTTTTTAAACCTACATGAACATCTACACAATACTAGCAGTGACATTACTTTTTTATTAATTTCATAGCATTTTCCGTCAAAACACTTTTGTCTATGATGATTCTTCACCCTGAAGGAAAAGTAAGAACAAACACAAGAGATTATGGCTTCAGAAAAAGTAGATGGTCATAAAGTTGCCAGTTATTTCATAGAATTATTTTAGCCGAAGGGGGGTATGGGGACATAAAAGCAGTGTCCAAATCATGTTGTTCAAACTGTAAAAATACTAATCTAAGAGTTTTATTGTAGTAAAAAAAAAAAAGCTTGCTGATAACATATAAACTGCTGGATTGTTTGTGCTCTCAGTATCCCTGCAAGTGCAACTGCTGTCTACTTTAAGTAATCAAATAAATGACAAAAAGAAAAATTGTGTTTCTCTGCACCATATCATGATTTAATCTAAAGTGAATTGATGCTGCAGTTTTCAAAATGTCTCCAGCTGTCTGCAGTACACAGCAAGCCTCGTTCGGACCAGAGTATCAACACTTCAAATGCTAATAGCATGCTGGTGTCACTACTCGTCATACAAGGAGCAGACTGAGAATAAATAATATGTTGCTCACTTGAGCCTGAGAGGTAAATTGATTTTGTTGGTTGTTAGCGGTGGATTGAATTCCCAGACAATAGAAAGCTGGTGAATTGTGAGGAGTCTCTATTGTGGTGAGGATGATCTGAATGCCAGCCTTAACAGTTTAGTTAATTATTGTTTATTGGATTATAATAAAGTAATAAAATAAAATAATAAAATATATTAAAGTAGGGATAGACAATGTCAAAGAATGACAGCCATACTCGTCACTTACTTTCCTTTTGATTTATTTTAAAGAAATGTATATAGTTGTTAAATATCAAACTTTTGAATGTTTTTTTTTCCCAATGCAGTTACCATATTTTCTCTCATTGAAATCTCATTGATACACAGTCATGAAGGGGTAAAAACTGTCTTTTCTGAAATGCATTTGGCTAGAGGCAGTTTTCTTGTTCACCACACTAAAACAGACAAAAAAGACCCTCACATCCATTTAACATGCATATCTTTGGACTGTGGAAGAATAGAAAAAGCAAAGCACCCAGATTCAACCAAGTGGTGACTACCATGGCTTGAAGCTGAAGCCAATATGGAATCGCAATACCCATATTGGCCCAAGTGTGCAGCTCTGGGTGTTCCCGGTTAGATTGTCACTTCAGCCTGCAGTAGCGGGGCGTGTTTCCAGGGTCTAAAAGGCAACAGCCTCTATTCCTTAAGCGGGAGGTCCTGGCTCCAACCAGAAGGATGGTGCAGACCACAAACAGCTCTTGGCTTCAAACCAGCTCCAATATAAACCAACAGATGATGTCACACTTCACTATGTGCATCTTGATCTATGGATTCAACCCAAAGACTTGAGAACATTAACATTGGATCCACCATCTTTCTGTAGAGATCTCCCTGACTGCAGGAAAGAACTTTAATTCTGTGATAGCTCAGTCAGGACACATCTTAAACTCTGGGTCTTGTTCACCTCAGGCAGTTCATTGTGTTCAGAAGGGGAGGGATAATCACCTCAGTTTTGCTCATTCCTCATGCAGACAGTAAATTCACACATCCTCTGCATAGATGGACGTGTTTGGTTTTAAATTTGCGTGCTTTTTTCTCTGGTAAGATATCTAAAGTGCAAATGTGTGATCATTTGCAGTTCCAATTTCTGTTTAATCCTTCATTAATTAATAATGCATATTGTTGTTTGTGATGACTCTCAACCTGTATATACGTTGTTGTTTCAGCACTACATTAATGTTTATCTTCCTACTCTCTAATTTGTTCATCAATTTGGTCCTTTCCTAGTGGAGAAACTGGCAACTGATATGTTACAAAACTATATTTAAATGTCAGTAACTTTTACTAACAGTAATCCTTACATGAAAGTTTATTTAACATGATACACTGGCATCATTGCGTTCTTTCATGAAGTCATGACACTTAATGTTGCGACTTTCTGTTTGATCTCTGTGTGTTTTAGGGACGCTGCGCCTAGTCTTTGACAATGAAGTTCAACTTGTTCAGAGGGCATGAGGCTGTGTCAGCAGAGCCCACCAGTGCCACCACCTTGACCATGGCTCCCACCCAGGTCGTCATCGTCACTGCAGCGGACACCTCCAGCTCCAACAACACAGAGATCAACAAGAATGACATGTTTGAAGAAATCAAGAGCAAATTCTTGAATGAAATTGATAAAATCCCATGTAAGTAACTCATAGAAAACACATTTCTGAATCAAAATGCTCTTAATTTGATAAAAAAAAATGTGCCAAAAAAAAAACCCAACTCAATCTCAATTTTCCTTCTGTTGTTTTGAAAATGACAGTGCCTCCGTGGGCTCTAATTGCCATCGCTGTGGTGGCTGCACTGCTCATCCTTACCTGCTGCTTCTGCATAATCAAAAAATGCTGCTGTAAGAAGAAGAAGAACAAGAAAGGGAAGAAGGGCAAAGATGGCTTCAACATGAAGAACATGCAGGGTGGCGAGGTATGATGCCTCGTGCTTCCTACAGGCTGAAAAGTCAGGGTAACAAAATGTTTCGGGTGATGTTTTTTTTTCCCCTTAATATGCTACCTTCAATTTATTATTCATGATGTTATTATTATTTATGACATTTGTTGCTGACTTTATTCATTTAAAAGATGTCGGTAGCTAACCAAATTTGATCTTTTACCAGCAGCTCTTGTAGCCCAGGCTGTAGAGGACACAAGGAGAGCTCTCTTCCCCTCCATTTACTTGATGTTGTGGTGGTTTAAATGTGTGACGTATTCCATTGTGGTCCGTGATGAAAAATGACACACTTGTTAGAGGGCGACGAGAAATAATGAGTACAGTGAAGTGGAAAGTTTCTTTTGACAAGTCCCAAACACAAAAATCTGCATTTTATAATTAAAGATAATGTATGAAGGCAGGAGGCCCATAGAAGTATTGGGAGATTTTAGAGGCAAAGTACAATAAATCAGAGGATAGATGTTACAAAAGCCCGTGATTCATTTAAGGGCTAATCAACTGACATTGCCATAGATTGCCCTGCACTCCAGTGACAATTAATTAAAGCAATCAATTATTAGTGTCTACAATATGAATTATTGTCCCGGACTGCACTGCTGAATAAAAAAAAAAAGCGCGTCATTTCTCATCATAATTGTGGTGGTGGTGGTGGTGGTGTTGATGGTGTTGACTGCCTCTCTTTTGTGTGTTTGGTGTCTTGTGAGTTGAATCTCTTCCTCTCTCTGCTCTCCTCCTTTTTTTTTTCCCGCTTTGTGTTTGTCTTTGTGTGTGCCTCGTGTTTCTTGACTGTGGTGGACTCCTGTTCTACGGTAGGTGGATAGTTCACGCTGATGCTCTCTGGCCCCTCGGGGCAGAGGGGGGTTTCATGGAATGAAAGTCGTAGCTTCCTTGGCTTTTTTTTGTTTACTTTTTAGTCCCGCCAACACCCGCCCCCCAACTTTTGTTATGACAGCTTGAGAATGTAACAGTGGAAAGCTATGATGTGCTCCATAAATCCCAGCGAGGAGAGTCTAACCATCTAGCACATTGTTCTCGGGACAATGTAACTGTAACTCACCCCAATATGGAAAGTATTGGATTAAGAGATGATATGCAAGACACTTTTAACACTATTAATCTATGCATGTGATGAAGGGCATGGTTGGTTGTTTGGGAGACATGGAAATGGTGATGATAAAACTGCATGAAATAGAAAAAAATACTCGCTAATCTGTCTTTTTGATTGTAATACTCAAGTAGGAGTTAGGATGTGGAGACACTGGATGGCCCGAAAAGAGCAATAACACTTCAAAGTCAAGGTCACCTCGGCTTTAATTTTAATACAATAATATGACTGAAGCATTATTCTAATAGTTGGTAGCCATTTATTGTAATAATGCTGAGCTGAAAAGAGAGGCATTTTTGTGGTGCCACATAAATTTAGAGGTGAGTGAAGGAATGCAGGTAAAAAGTTTGGGATTTCACCTTGAAATATTAAAGTTCTCAGTGTAGGGTTTCATGAAATAAAACAAACTGCAATCCAGTTAAAAGGCTGTAAAGTATTAAGGTCATTTGGAAGCCATCTCCTTGCCCTGAATATTATGTCTTTATCATTTAATATGCGTCGGTGTTCACTGTTGTGAGCTAGTTCTTTGGGGGATTCAACATTTTTTCCTACTACTTTCCAGGATTTTTCAACAATTATCTAAATAGCTGTTAATTCTTAGGGCATCTCTTTGAAAGGTTGTGCAATTTGGTAAAATATGGGAAATGTGCTCATTATATAGAGTTTTTTTATATAGAGAGAATGTAATGTGTAGTTTGAAACAAAACTACACATTGAAAACTGTAGTATATATAGACTTAAGTATCTTTGCAATTATTCTACACTACTTATGAACCCAAATATAATGGATGAGCACTTATCAACTAAACCAACATTTTTTACCCAATTGTAGCCTTTCTGTAAAATGCCCAAAAAATAACTATTAAATACCTGCAATTTACTATTTGTATAAAATGAATGACCTGAAAAATGAAACATTACCCATACATCTCCTTGTTCATTTGGAGAAATCAAAGGCCTACAAACAAGCCTTTTGATAAACAAGACAACATAACATAATATCTGATTTCATTGGAAAATGTTAACATTTATTACCCCTCTTAGTGGAACTAGCATGCAATGCCTCCACTGACTCTGGCTGTCACTGTACTGCACTAGCATGTCGAAGGAATTGATCCAAAAATACTGAGAAGACAAGGTGTGCAGAGTTTAAAAAAAAAATTTAAACATGTATTTATGTGTGAATTTTGTAACAAATTCCTGGTTATTATCATCAGGTGCTGTGCAGGTAAGCAGTAACCGAAACATGTATCTCCCATGTAAAAACTCCTGGAGCACCAGTGTCTGTGGCATGCTGACTGTTGTGGGGAGCCCAGTATTCTCATTCACAGTCCACCGATTAATAACACTGTGGTTCCTTTTGTTACCTTCACATCACAGAAACACCAGGATGACGATGATGACGAGGGAGAGACCGGACTGACGGAGGAGGAGAAAGAGGAAGAGGAGAAAGAACAAGAGAAACTTGGGAAGCTGCAATATTCCATAGATTATGACTTTGAGAATACAAAGGTATTGCATACTGTTCATATTCTGACCCTATCGCTTCATAATTAGTCTCTATACCACATTTTCACAAACCACAAATCTATTTCTCATTCATAAGTACTGCATCAGCCATTAATAAATAGGAGATACATAAAACAGGAGAACGTAACAGCTATCATGATTTTTTTTTTTTTATTTGTGAATACATATGGCTCAAATTTCAATTCAATATCCAAGCCAAAATCTTGGAAAAATAGGGTGGTTTTACTGATCTCAAATATGAAAATGGGTCAAATGTAATCTGATTAATATGTACATAGAAGGACATTGTTTTGTGAAGTACTTTACAATTTGTAAAATCTGATGAAACTGTGTCTTGAATTTTGATTTGATTTTTGGAGCGATGAGAAGGTTGATACTGGTCTCATGATTGCATGTTTAATTTGACGCTACAATCAAACAGCTGGTTAGCTTATTGTAGCATAAAGAATGGAAACAGGGTAAAAGAGCTAGCCCAGCTTTGTCCAGATGTAACAAAAACCACCCACCAAAATCTCTAAAACTCATTATTTGACAAAGTCTGTCTGACATGAGGTTACCAGGCAGTGGAGTCTCCAAAAGTGCCTGTCGGCTGGAGGCTATTTCCCCCTTTTTCCAGTCTTTATTGCTAACCGTCTGCTGGCTCCTGCTTCATATTGAACTATGATGTGAGAGCAGCATCAACCTCATCATTTAACTCTCCGCACAAAAGGCAGAGGCACATTACCCAAAATGTTGAACTAGTCCTCTAGTTTGATAGTCCTCTAGGCAAAGCTCAAACATATCTTCAAATAAATATGTGTTTAATTTTAAAGAAGACAATTATTACATTGTGGCACTATGTGACATTAAAAGTAAAAACTGTACTACTGTATAGTACTGTAGGTATCTAATCTGCAGCTCTGACTCTGCCCCCGACACAATAGAACAGTCTTATAAATATTGGATTTCATCCGATACAATGCTGTTTTCTTCTTGTCCCCCCTACACCCTGCCCTCTCCTCTGCACACAGCTCACAGTTGGCATCCTTCAAGCTGCGGATCTCATATCCATGGACTCAGGAGGAACCTCTGATCCTTACGTTAAAGTCCTGCTCCTCCCTGACAAGAAGAAGAAATATGACACCAAAGTCCACAAGAAAACACTGAACCCTGTCTTCAATGAAACCTTTGTATTCAAGGTAAGGCTCTTAGCGTCATGCCTGATAAAATATGTCTACAGTTACAGAATTCGGTGCAGAAGAGGTGTGAACCTCACTTTACAGCATGCATTGCCACAATATGAATCCATGGTGCTGTAAACAGAAAGAGAGACCAAGAGCAAGTATTTATGGATGATGGTGAGCGGGTGTAATAATAGGACTAAAAGTGTAATTGGACTTTGTCTTGTCATGTTTCCTACGATATGTGTGTTCACTGACCTGTGCAGCCTACATGCTGCTCTGTCCTGGCTAATAAAGCCCGCAGAGACTTTACAAAGTGGCTCTGGGTCATGCTGGAAGCTCAAAATGTGCAGCAGCAAAAAAGAAAAACAAATCTTATTTATCGTATATATTTATCTTATATATGCCTCTGACAGAAGAGATGGTCATTACCACATTAATTCACTATTATTCTACTTCTTTCTTAAGAAAACAAGGGTGAGCAAAAACAAAAGGAAATTCATGTGTACATATGGTGAAAATTCACTTTTGAACGTAACTCTCTTTCAAATTCAAATTGAATAATGTTGCAGGTGCCCTACGAGGAGCTCGGTGGGAAGACACTGGTGATGTCTGTTTATGACTACGACCGGTTTTCCAAACATGACGTCATTGGAGAGGTGAAGATAGCCATGAACACCATCGACCTTGGACGGCCAATCGAGGAGTGGCGGGATCTAGAGAGCGCCGATCAAGAGGAGGTGCTGTTAAGAATCTAATCAGAAGAATCTAAAGGAACTAATCAAATTACACTTTGAAAGATGAATAAGATAACTGATTGATTTACAGCTGTTAAAGAGGTATCTTATTTAACTGTGAAAATACTGAATCATCTTTTTTTCTGAGAATATTGACAATATCGCCTCAATGACTAGAAGACAGGTCAAAAGAAAAAATATGAGACACCTAACAGATAGTAGCTGAGCAGGTTACTGGTGTTGTCTAATGTGTGCCTGTCGTTTCTGTCTCTTATTGCAGCCTGAGAAACTTGGAGACATCTGCATTTCCCTCCGTTATGTCCCCACTGCTGGGAAACTCACTGTCTGCATACTGGAGGCAAAGAACCTGAAGAAGATGGATGCCTGTGGATTATCCGGTAGAGAAATGCAGTCATCAACTCAAAGTTACAATGTCGAAATCACAATGTACACTGTTGTTGTCAGTGTAATTAATTTAGATTGGTGCTGTTTGGGAACACTTTAGATTCAATTTGTGTCTATACAACTGTGACTATGACGACAGATTTCTACTTTAAGATCACTGCAGTTGTGACAGATATAAGATATGGTCAATTGCATCAACTATGGAGAAAGGATGGCTCAACTCACTTAGGTCCAATGCAAATATTTGATGATAAAGTCAGGTAAAGTCATCAGATCTGTATCAGCGCAACAGTTTTTGACAAAGAAAACCCCACAATGTACAGTTACCCCTCAAAAAAGCAGTTCACAAATACCTAGGTCCAAATAAACAGAGAAGTCCAACATAACACAACCAATCAAATGACAAAAATACATTTCAGTGAAAAAAAAAAGCAAATATTGTAAAAACATCAGGAATAATAGCCAATAATGGCATGAAAATAACTTGACAGACTGCATTGCTGATTATATTGTTGTTCTCTGCAGATCCCTATGTAAAGATCCAGCTGCTGCAGGGGGGGAAGCGTCTGAAGAAGAAGAAGACTACGGTGAAGAAAAACACCCTAAATCCATACTATAATGAATCCTTCAGCTTTGAAATCCCCCTGGAACAGATGCAGGTACAGTGCGGGTCAAATCGATCCTCTAGGACTTCACATGGTTGTTTCACAACAGTCGTTTTTTTTTTTTTCTCCCTTAAAAATGTGTTTTCGAATGAATCTGCATATTTTAATGATTTAATGACTTCATAAATTACAAACTCTTTCTTGTGCCCTTCTCAGAAAATCTTGGTGGCGGTCACGGTGTTCGATTATGACAAGATCGGTAAGAACGACGCCATTGGAAAGATCTTCGTGGGTAGCAAGGCGACTGGTTTAGGTCTGAAGCATTGGTCCGACATGCTGGCTAATCCACGCCGCCCCATTGCCCAGTGGCATCCATTGCAGCCAGAGGAAGATATTGATGGTCAGCTGGCATCCTTGAATGCAAAGAAGTAACGTGCTCAACCAGCCAGCTAATGCACTAACTCAGAAACCCAACCCCATCCTTACTTTGCATGAGACCCATGACTTAATACATGACTACTCGTCATGAAACCTGCGCAGCAAAAAAGAGACATCATAGAATATCTGCTCACTCATGGTTAAGTCGGAAAAAAAAAAAAAACTCTTTTTAAGCATCACATTTCTCACGTTAGTGAATGCTAACAAGAGTGGCACTGTATCGGGTGACTGGTTCATGAATGATAGATATCTGGTCTTTCTTTCATTTGAAGAAAACTGATTCCTAGGGTGCTGACACTGAACGAAAGTCTTGGTGAAGACAATGCTGGAATAAAGCTTTAGTTTAGTTTATAGAGCATGCTTTACTTGCCTCCCCACTGCGCTGCATATACCACGCCCAGTATAATATCTTGATAATTAGTGTGCTATAACTTGCAATAGAAAGTACTGTAGTATTGGGTTATTTCCTGTTTAAGTCTGTTAATGCAAAAAGACGGTCATGGTCACTGAATGCAGCGGCCCATGTTGCAATATGTTTTCAAGTATCTGCATAAATGACGTAAATGTTTTCATTTTGTCAGCTCACATTGGAGAAGGAGTACAGAAGCATACAGTATGGCAGGGATGACACAGTATTCAGATGTTTGTTGCTTGTTTTGTGTTGCCACGACGGCACATCTATGCATTTAGGTTCAACACACATTTGTGTCTTCAGACAGATTTAATGCGGGACAGGAGTATAAGGGTGCCTTTCCTGACATGACACTTCAAGAAATACAGCAGGCTCCATTTTTTTGTTTTATTCATAGGAGGGGGACTTTGTGCTGAGTGAGTATCATTCAAAAGTAGTCAGGGACATTGTGAATGTGCCATCAGAAATCTGTCTTGAGCTGTGTTGACCACTTGGATGTAAGACCTTACTTATCCATGAAGTAAGGTTGCTTTGAAGGCCAACAAATGATATTCAAAACAATAACGACTATGCTTCTTTTGAATGTTGCTGTTGCTTCATAAAACAGTGCCATCTCACTAAATTTATTTTATATATTTCTTTGACTAATATTGTAGTTTATCCAACATGGTACCATGGTACACTTCAAAACTTTAATAGTTTTTGGTGAGGATTCCTGTTAAAGATGACATTTTTATATAGAGATTTGGATTTGAAATGAAAGACGCAGCTGCACTTTTTGAGATAGTGTAAATTCAAGTAAACAAAAAAAAAAAAAAAAAAAAAAGCAGGTTTGTAAAGTCTAAACACAGCAAGTGCTACATCAAACATATTATACAATATACAAATCCAGGACCATTTGCTTGAACCAAATAGAGCTGCAGAATCGAGCATGTGTCATGCAAGTACTTCATGTTGTTTGGAAACGCTCACTCATCAGCCACAAGCTTCCTCAACCTGGAGCCAAAGTGCTGCGACATGTTGGTGTTACAACGTCATCACAGACATACTGTATTAGTGTGATATGCGGGTATGAACGCAAAAAAAATAAAAAAAAGATAAGCATAAGGATTCGAATATTACAAGCAACTGAGCAGCTCATTGTGAGGTTTAATCACTACCTTAATGTTGAAATTTGAATGAATTAACCCTGAATTTCCAGCATTGTAATATTTCTACTTTGACAACCATCTCTCTGAATTTATGTGGTTTGAATCCACCCTCGGAAATTTAAGGTAGGTAATAATAAGATGTGCCATTACAAAAAGATTGATTGTACTGTAAGGATTTTATTTTAGCCTTTTAGTGTCCAGTATTTCAAAAACTATTTTCAAGTTACTCAGATTCAATCTTTTAGATAAACTTTTGATCTATTAATTCAAGTCAAGCTCAATCAATCTTTGATATGCATTCATGTAGGTGATTCTCAAAGTAAACTAATTATCCTCCATAACTTCAATAGTATTTAAATCATTTAGTGCTCTGTAGTGGTTACACGTCACAAGTATGTCTTCAGTTTCTCATAAAATTCTAATTATTACAACATTATGCCATAGCCATATTATGACCAGAAGTAAAAAAATGAATGTACAGGATTGAGAGCAGCAGCGCACTGTTTGGTCCATTCACAGTACTTCTTCCTATTGTTGACATTATGCATCGCGCAAAAGATTTGTTAATAGGCTACAGCATGTATTTCCAAGATGTAAATAGTAGCATGTTTTAAAGAGGAACCATAATTATATTGTGTATGTGTGTTTGTGTTCTGTGTCATTTTTGATAATAAAAACGGAGTAAAAAAAAAAAAAAAAAAGTATGCATTGACTGCAAAGTGTATGTATTTTTGCTGAATGGGACTGAATGTGTGTCTGAATAATCCATGTTACTGTAGGGTTTACAGGCTCCTTTAATGCCTGGAGTTAAAACAGAGTTGCTTTGTGTCATATGTGGGAATCCACTCAGTCTGCCATAGTACTGCACGGTCGTCTGCTTCTCTGTCATCGTCTGTATGTGTCGTCTGTGCTTGGGCTACAAGTCGTCATTATTGTTCATTTTCTGCTTGCACTTGTTGTGTTGGTCACGAACTAGTAAACTGTATATATTTTTAAGAAAAAGGAGATCATTTGCTGACTCCTTGATTTTTCTATCTGTACCGTAAGTGTTTCCTTCATTTACTCCTGCCAGATGGGTGTCAAGTCTTAGTTTATCAAATGTAGATACACGAGTGTTACTTAAACGACTTGCAGCCCTTTTCCTTGTGTGTTTCATGAGATTGTACCTCCTCATCTTATTGCTATTCAAATAAACCTTATATTATATGTCTGATTATTTAACATAAAATGTGAGTGAAGTCAATAAGTAGCATAGTAAATGAGGCAAACTTTGTTTTTGTTTTTTTAGCTTTTCTGTGTAAAATATTATGACGGCATATTATTGATGCAGACCTCTTAAGTAGCTCCAGTCCTATAATTAAGCAATCAATAATCGTTTCATTACAAATGCCAGATTATGAATGAACACATGGTTTAATGAATGGATTGCAATGGGATGAGCTTGTGGTGTCACTGTCCTGTGCATTTTCTCCGTGATATCGATACTGTCCACCATGACATTTCAAATTTGAGGATTTGTTTTTGTTATCGACTGACTTGAGCCGCTGTCATTTAGTGTTGGATAAGCCTTGAATCGCAGCATACAGTGCAGCAATCTTCACGACAGTCAGTCTTCTACATTATAATGCAGCTATCTCTCTGTGTTTGAGGAACTGAGAGGAAGACACAACAAACATTTTTTTTGTTTTTAATATCTAGTCTGTATTGAAGATCCATCCCAACAGTTTGAGTTTAGATGTTATTGTATGTCATACGTCAGATCATCTTTCCAATGTTAGTTGTAGATGGGCTCATTTGATCTTTTTTTGATGAACTGCCATCAGATTCTGTCTACTATTTTGTTTATTCGCAAAAAGGACCAACAGAGCCTGTGTTTGTTTGTTTGTTTGTTGATGTTCTGTTAATGGACTACATGAGTTTGTCACTTCTTCTGCAATGCAGGCAACAAAATCCCTGTCTTCCTGGGTCTCAGGAGCTGTCTTGAACACAGAGCAGACCCAAACAACGCAGAACAACATTCGCAATGCAATACTGCCAACCTTGCTGCTTCGATAGTGGTTCCTCTTTAGTCAGTCGTTAGTCCTCTTATGTGAACATAGCCATGATACAGAACACCCAAAGAACTGATTATTACTCCACTCACTCACTCAGTCACGCGTTCACTTACCTAGCAACATAGACAAGGGAAATGCTTGAACTTTTTCTTGACTCTTGTTTTTGTCTTGTTGTAGAGGTGTGTTAATAGTTGTGCCTTTTTGTGAACTGCATGATCTTTTTCTTTACAAAAACCCATGTTTTCCAGCAAAAAAATGAACAAAGAGGGGGAAAAAAGACCAAAAGTGACTGTACTGATAAAGTATATCACACTATGTAGAACTGAATTCCTGAAAGGAACCAAAATATGGGATGTCGTCAGGAGATATTTGTGTGTTGTCAAAATGTAATCATAGGAAATAAAGGCATTTTAAGTGGCCGCGTCCAGTGTGGTGTGTAACTATAATTTAACTCAGGGAGAGGAGAGGATGCTTTTCCACTAATGGTCAGTTGGTGGCAGCGTACACAGCGTGTGTTGAACAGCGCATGTTCACTCACACCATCGGTACAAACAAAATACACAGCCACAAAGTCTGGCAGATATCCCTTAATGACTGCAAATGCTCGAAGTGACTCATTAAATAAATAAATGAGACGTTAGATTACTCATAGGTAGTGTGTGTGTTTCTGAAAAACATACATAAATATGTTAATTAAAATAATCATGAGCTATGACTGAACACAAATAGTGTTCAGTCATGATTATCAATAAATTTAGAGGATATGGCAATTTTCTCTATTTTATTTATTGCCAACAAATCTCAGTGCCAAGTCAACAATGAACTCTTGTGTTGTTGCTTTGACTCTGCACATGAGATTTGTTGACAAGAAGAAAAATAAAGAAAATTGAAAAATTATTAAGCTTCTGCACTGGCCTATTCCTGTTTAGACGTTCACATTCACATAAGTCTGTTTTTGTTGCGGTGCTGACAGTTATGAGGAAAAAATGAATAGCGATTTTTCATTCTGTATCTACATTTCATACATTTGATTGTTTTTATATTGCAGGTCAAGAAGGAAAGCACGTCTTGTGACATCATACTTCAAGGTAAAGCTCTTAAATCAGAGATGACTCTCCCGGGATAGCGAGATATGTATCTCATCCATTATCCTCTGCCCCTGATAGCTCAGAGCCGGTTTTCAGGGTCTGCATATGGATGGAGAAAATATTTGCAGTTTCTATGGCAATGCCTACAATAGTTTGTCCATTTATGTATGCAGGGATATTGTTGGCTTATTACTTGCTTACTCTTGGACAATCTGTTCTAGTAAACACAGTGATTTAGAAAGAAACACAAGGACTTGTTGTTTGCATTCGCCTTTATGTAGAAATCTTTCAGAATAATTGACTATAAATTGCATTTTCTCTTTGGGAATGTGTTTCTACAGTAGATACAGTATATTTAAAACCATCTTTTTTCACACCTCATGTGAAATGTGTCATTTTTATCTGCAGGTTTCAATCACTCAACTGACAATGGAAAAGCAGGAAGGTCATCTTACAACAGAAAGTATGGATAGTAGATATAAATACACCTTCCCCTCTTCGTCTCATTGTTTCATTCTTTTCTGCTCATTTGGACAGTTTAGTGATGACCCGGATTAAAGCTCCATTCTCATCCTTCAGTCTCTGGTTCTCCATCTTAAGATCTGCTTTAACCTGAGGGGAGAAGGCACAAGACAACTAAGAGGTAACATCCCATGTTTGGCATAATCTGAAGGGCTCATTTCCTTAGTGGGGACATTTCTAATCAGCCTAGTTAACATAGAGTAAGAGTTGAGTCACTAAACGATCTAAATAGATTTTCTACAGGCCGATCCGACATGTTTCTTTTGGTAACTCTGTGGTTTAGTTCTTTCATATTTTTTGGTTTGAAACCCTTCTTTGATTCATTTGTATTAAGGGAGTTCTAAAAGACAAACAAAAATGTTTCTCGGAGAAATCATAAATATATTTTCTAATCAAAAACATCTTCTTTTAATTTTCCTTTTGAGATTTTCTCCAAAATCAGCTCATAGGTAATATTATGTGATTTACTGTATAGAATGAGAGCTAATATGGAATTGAACACTTGAAGCCTGCATTATTTTATTCCCAATTCTATTCTGGCTGCTGTTCCCCAAAGTAAAGTTGCTTTAGAAAAACAGATTAATGTGATCTCAACAAATGATGATATTGAAACAAATACAAGGCTGACATACAAACACACACATACACACTTGCATTTACCGACACACAGACACACTTGGGCCAGACTTACTGTACATGTAACAGTGCTTCTGTGTTATGAACGTCTATTTTCAGACCAGCATCTTATGTTTGTTTAGACCTCTCATTCACAGATAACAAAAGGTTTTTGTCTGTATTCTCTTGGGCACAAAAACAGTGGCCGTTTGTGAACGTAAGACTGTAGATGAATACTGATGGCTCTCTCGCTCCAGTGTCAAAGTGCTCACAAATTCCACAGCCAGCAGAGCATAATGGTGACAAATGATGTCAGCTAAAATCACCGTAGACAGAGCGGCCAACACTGCGGCACCACAGACACTTTACACTGTTTGGATTTGATTGTTCATTGTTTTTCTCATGCCAAAAAGGTTTTTCTGTGGAAGAGATTCTGTTGACTTTTTACATTTCTAAAGGAGAGTGAAGGTGAAAGCTAATGATTCATTTATATAACAGCACAATTACCTTCACCTGTTCTTCCATATCTGATATCTTCTTTTTAAGACCCCAACTTTCCTATGAGGAAGAACATTCAGTAAAGATAATCAACGTTTATAAATGAATTCAATTAAACACAGTATAATACTTATTTATATCTGTTGTTTATACCTTTTTTTCTGTTTCGAGCATGTTGGATTCGCCGTTTCTTCCCTTCTGCTGCATCGAAAAGGTTATTATGAAAATATTGTAGCACAGTGGCTTGAGGCAGTATTATGGATACACAATCTTCATAATAGTGAGCACATACTGAATGTCTGATGTTCAATGTTCAATATAAGCACAATCATTCATAGAAACACCAGAGGGGATTACTATTATCATTATTAAATTCAGAGCTAACATCTGACATCATTTACGCTGCAGCTTCTATAGCAGCTATCTTTTTATTTCACTTTTCTTTCACATTCATTTTATGATATCATCACAATAATATGTGGAAAACATTTCTATCTGCACTGAAGAAAATTGGACTCACCTGAAGACAAATTCTGTAACTTTCTTAGTTGACTCAGCAAACTTTTCCTTCAGTTCTTTCACACTCGTGACTGTAAATTGTGCACATTAACTAAAGACCGTGTACATTACCTGTGCTCTCTGCAGCTGCTCCTGAATCATGGCGAGTTCCTGACTACTTGTTTCCAGCCTGGACTTGAGCCTTTGATTTGTGGCCAGCGCCTTTTCATACATCTACAAAATGCCAATGCACAGTGAAGATTTCCAAAAGAATATTTTTCTTTGCAATTTTTGAGCACACAGACAAACAAACACTAAAATCAATGGCTACTGTGACTGTTTGTGTGGTAGTTTATAAAGATTATTAAGGATGCAACTAATGACTATTTTCATGACTAATCCATTGATTATTGTTTCACTTAATAGATTATTAATTATGAAATGTCAAATACAGACAGATATTCACAGACAAAGGCAGTAAATCCCAAACAACGAAAGCCACAAGTACTAGCCAATCAGAGGCAGAGTAGGGTGTGTCTTGCCAAGAAAGCCAAGAAAGCCAAGAAAGCCGGCTCCGGATCTATAATAACACATCTAGTTCTCATTGGATAATTGACAAGGACTCAGCCATCTTGTTGTGTATATATTGACTGTGCTTTACCTGAAAGGCACGGACTTATGCACTAAGTTAATTAGTTGCTATGGTGTTGTTATGGTGTTGTTTCTTTTTTTTTTTTTTTACACCAGAAATATTGTATATTGACATGCAAACAGCACCACCTGCCTTTTTATAGTCGTTGCATGCTGTCTCTTCTTCTGCCTTTTTCCTTGCAGACAGTCTGTTCTCCCGCCGTGAGAAGTAAGACTGAGCGTGGTTTGTTGTCGCGTCATTGGAGACATCAGACGAACCAGACGAGCTCAATCTGAAACGTATTAACCATTCAGCATCTTTAGCTCATGTATTGTCATAGTGTAGTATAACTGAGTCATTTTGATAATTATATTATTATTATGATTATTATATCCCCTCAGGTGATAATTAAAGGTGTACAGATCATGTGGATTAAATTAGATGGAGCTTACCTAGACAGTCTCTCATGCTGAAATAAAGGAGAAATGTTTTAGAATTGGCTGTCTGACCAAGGTTAAAAATGCAACAGCAGCACCAGTGTTTCTGTGAAGACATTCCTGAAGATTTAAGATTTAAGCTCTACATAAACTTAATTTGAGCTCAACCACAAGTTAAACAAGTCATCCAACCTCATTGTGACCCTGTTCTCTATTTCAGTAGATTCTCATCACTACACAAATGATGACATAACACAGCTTGACTTCATCATTTGTTTGACAGGCTGTTTGGTCATGACGTGACATTTATTTAGGACAATGTGGAATCAAACCCACAAATGAGGTTGTATTTGTATTTTACCATACAGGCATTTTCCTGCTTAACATCATAAAAGTGCAGTTGATATATATATACACATATAGACATATATTTCACTTCATAACATGCAAGTACAACCATTATAAAGTAGGCCTATTATGTGACAAAAATCTCTTGCGCATTAGTAACATTATCAGGTATTCCTCGAAAGGTTTATTGCAGTCTGAAATACCAAGCTGAGTTAAAGAAGGGGAGAGGAAATGATCCCTTAAATAAACTGACAAGCACACAGATAACTAAACACATCCAAAAAAGGTAATAGCTGTGGCAGTGGCCTTCACCATATGATCGTTGTTGCGTGCTAGGCTTGTGCAGTTTCTATGCTGACGGATTTTCAAGCAGTAGAGTGGAGTGGGAGCATCAGCAATTCCTTGCACATAAAATAATAAATAATAGAAAATTAAGCATAATACAGCAACACCGCTTGAAGGACTATGACTTTGACACGTCATGGCTGTTATATGGAAGCATTCATTTTATTCATTATGGTTTTTTTTCCCACTGTTATTCAAATTCTTCTTCTTTACTTCTCCATGCATCAGTACATATAGACGAGGTATTATCCTCTTTATCCTTAAATGCTCTTTCCTTATATTAAGAAAAGCTTATATGACTCTTATATGACTTATATGATTCTTCCAGTTTTATAATATATTCACTAATGCTAACAATCTTATTGTCGTGTCTGTAGCAATTATTTCTGCATTTATCAGACAAACATAGATGCTGGACTAAACTATATATTCCTGCTGAGCTAACCTCTAAGACAGTACATGCAGTTTTGCATTGTACTTTCTTCTTTCTTTTAGACATAGTGACTTACCGTGACAGTCACATAAACTGATGAAATGCAGAGTGGCATTCATTCAACAGTTACATGTCTACCTAAATCATGGAAAAGACAAGTGGATTATTGCAAAGAAGAAACAGGCCTTTAAGATATGTGTAAACACAGTGATATGTCTCTCAGACATTTACAACACCTCTGGATCTTCACCAGACCCTAATGTCTTTTAAGACTCTCTCTCTCTCTGGACACTTGGACTTGGAAAAAGCTCTGGTTTAATTTAAGGGACATCACATATAAACAGATGCTGATGGAAAAGTAGGCTTTTGCAACATTACAATGTACTGTATGTGAGCGTCTCTGTCACTAAGCTGTCCTCCAGCCTCGCTCCATAAGGAACTTGCCTGCTGACCAGCTATTCCCAAGTGGAAAATGTGAGCTTCCCGTAGGACTAGCAGAGAGATAAACATCCATAAATACTGCGTCTGAGTTCCCACAAGTCCTACGTCCTAAGCGCTCTATCCCTCCTCCTCCTCCTCTGTTCTCTGTCATCCTGTCTTCCCCCGTTCTTTCTCTCTCTTGCTCTCTCTTCATCCTCTTTTCCTGTCTAAACTCTCTCTCGCTTATTGGCGTTCTCTGTGTCTCTTCAGCCATCTGTTCCAAGTGAATTCTTAGTTTACATGAACAGATAAGAATAACTGCAATCACAACTTTTCTTTGACTTCATTTTTTTTAGTTTGGTTCTGCTTTACTCATGCACATCAAGGCACAATTTTGTTTCACCATTTATACGAGTTATTTTTGGGCCTGCCAAAATGTTATGAGAGATATAACACGTAATAATAATAATCTGGGGGTCTGTCAGCTATCAGAAATATAGGCAAGTTTGCCCAAAACTAAGCAAATATCATAATTTAACTCATTAACATGTTTGTAATCTTGTAGAAACAACTTTCCTCTCTTAAATCAGCGATCAATGTTGTATAATTGTCAATAAAAGTGACAAAATTTCTGTGTGAAATCAAATCATTGCATTACAGAAACACTTGAAGAGTCACTGATTACAGCATCTCTTGTGAAATTCAGCCTTTATATACTTTTTCTTCATAGAAGAAAGAGAAATATTACAAAAGTGATAGTGAATCTTAATCTCTCTGACAATCTTAAATTCCAACAGTTGTTATGAGTCCAAAAAAGGGATTCAAGCCCGTTTTCAAAGAGGCAGTAAAAGATCATTAATGGCGGTGCATAATTTTGTGTTGACTCACCATATTATGAGTATGTATGTATTATCTTAATGTTAGTATTGACACAGACAGATACTTGTGGTTTGACACTAACTTGAGCTTAGATCGTTGATGTTTGCATTGTCAGCAATGGCATTTCCTCATTAACTAAACAGGCACTGTTTAGGAAAGATGAAAAACAATCAGGCCTTACCCTCAGGCTCTTGGTGGTGGGAGTAGAAGAAGTTGGAGAAGAGTCAGAGAGGCACTTTCTAGTGCGTGGCTGCTCTTTGTTGTAAGAGAATTGAGATGACATCCCTGGGAGTTGCTATAGTCACTGCATGCAGCTGTATTCTGATCCACTGTCCCACAAAACGTTACAAAATGCTGTAAGACGTTGAGGAAGTTTTTTTTTTTTTTTTTTACCATCCACTGAAATAAGATCCTGATGTGGCTTTATCCTGAGTTAGCGACTGAAGTGTGGTCTTCCTGCGATCGTGAGACATGCATATCTGATAAGATAGAAAGAACAGCACAAGTGTGAGAGTTGTGGAGGAAGTTGTGGGACTGGGGAGTAGGCGGGCTGTAGTGTACAGTACGTGTGGACACAATCTGACAGCAGAATTGTTGCTCTTAAGAGACAAAAATAGCAAAAATAGGGGAAAACATTTTTGGATTCATGACATGTTTTGGTCTATTCTTTAAAGATGTCAAAGTTAAATTTTTTACATCATCTGTGTATTTAATTTGATTAAATTGTTTACTTTGTCTACAAACAAACAAACAAACAAACAAACACTTACTTTAAAACCCCCAAAAAGTGTTTGGATGTTCAGGTCAAACTTTACACCACAGTGATGTTGACTCGCTCGCTGTGAAACTCCAAAACTGTTTCAAATCTCCTGACAACTATCAAAAACATTGTCCAAAGCTACCCAGGCATCCCAACCTTCACCAGACTTCTCCAAACCTCAGTCTGTTTTATTCACTGTGCTGGTGAGTGAACTCTCCACAGATTGTGACACAAATCCTGCAGCAGTGCTTTTACGGTGAAATCTAAAAAGTGAAATATTTGGACGGATTCTGGTGAGAGTTCTTTAAGGATTAGTTAGGTTGCAGTTAAATAAAAACAAAAGAGGATTTTCTCTGTAAATCACTGAAAGTGTACTTGCAGTCTGCAGGCGGAGGAGAGATAGAAGTTTGACAAACTGTGGGTGTAATCTGATTACTTATGATACCTTTTGTATTTTTTATAGCAATTTAAACCCAAGTGACAGCGTTTACAGCAGAGAGCAGATACATATATCACTCCTGCAGTTTTAACTCTGCAAGCTCAAAAAGTTGCCACAAGCCACCTTTCTCTCAAAATGTCAATATGTTCCCCATAGGAGTAATAATCTTTGAGATTGAGTTGCTAAGGGCAGCAGTCAGTAGAGTTGAAGGTGGTCCCAGTCTCCTGATGACAAACACCCCTCCTTGACCCTTTGTCTCCTCTCTAAATGAACTTCTTTCCAAACAGTCTTAGCTTATTTAAATATGCTTTCCAGCATGCATTGTAGTGGTGTGAAAATTATCCAAAAATCAGCTAACAGTAATCACACACTTCTCCTAAGGAAGTGCATTATTATATTATTATAATGGTGGTAAACAGACACCCCCTGCTGGCAGAAAAGAGTACTTTAACCTTTCACAAAAGAGCTTCATGACAAAGGCACAGTATGTACTCACATATACAGCATGTACACTTGTACCATAAATAACCTTGCAGTGTGAGGCGCTATCCATGATCATGTTTTAAATTGCAACCTATGTATCCATTTCTTCTTTCATATTACAAAAAAACAACTGACATGGTATATACTCTGTTAATATTATAATTTGTAAAGGTTGAATTCATTAGAATTCAGCCTCTACAAATTATAATATTAACAATAATTATTAAATAAAAAATGATTTAAATTATTTATATAAATTATCATTGACATTGATGTTTTACTCCCTGTTGCTGTAACATGCACATCAACAATGAGCCATTTAACGTTTTCTTCTATTTCATCCCTCCAATCGTTTCCGTCTTTTTTTCCGTTTGCAGCTGAGCCATGATGCTTCTATGGAAGGTCTTTGAGGTGAAAAACTGCTGACTGAATGCTCATTCAGAAGCATCCGCACTGAACTTAGCATCTCTTCCAAAGCCTGAGCACGCATAGCCTGCTTCACTTCAACAAGCTCTCTGAGAAACACACAACACAGATATAAACAGTCTGCTGAAGTGAAAATTAAAATATGTTCAGTCATGCAAATAAAGTCTGTAAAATCAATTTGAACTCACTTTATTGCAACCATCTGGGTGTTAGTATAAACCGCTACGTTATGAAGATGGTAGCTTGTCCCTCTAACTGTGCATTAAGAGCCTTCACTGATACAACGTGCTCATCAGCTCTGGAGCATGCACTGTGCTCAGCGTTCTCCTTCACGGCCTCAATCTCCTCACTCTGGTTTTTGAACATGGCCTTGAGAGTTGTGGCAGACAGGGTGACCTGATTAATATCTGCCCATCGGGTATCCATCTCAGTGTGGAGTGCCTAAAGCTGGTGTTCTTCAACTTCTCTGATGTTGCCAAGGCAACGTCAGCTTTCTGTTGAGCCTGTTTCTGAGACTCCTCCAGGACAAAGATCCTCACCTCCATAACCAAACATGTGTCATCTAGACAGTAAACTAAATTATTTAGCAATGTGTAGATTTATGTCAGACTGAGCTGTCAAAATTGAGTTTTATCCAGACCACCGTTTCCTGGTGTTGTAAGATGTACATTAAGTGCACCATATTAAAGGGACTGTGAATGACATTTAAATGTGAACACGACGTTGTTAACAGTTAGGAAATGCAAAAAAATAAAAACAAATAAAATAAAAAAAAACAGTGTGAAGCCAGCCAGCTTAAAATACCTTACAGCCTTAGCTTTTTTATATACTTGTGACTGTAAATGGCTTCTGCACATCCTGGTTTATTTATTTCTTTGTTTAATCTTACTCCTTCCATTCAACATTTCTTGTTTTTAAAACTGAGAAATTAAATTATTTTGAAGGCATATAATGTCTTCCGGTATATTCACTCTGTTTGGCTAGCTTGACGCAGCCGTGTTTTGTTTTACTAGCTTACACCCCATGCTTGCTTGTTACGACAAAATTACTAGCTAGCTGACTTAATTTCACCTTGTAAAGACGACAAACAAAATACAAAAGTATTTTGTAATTAAGTGACCAGTCCAGCACAAACACAGGTAAGAAAACAAGTTCATTTACCTGAGTCCGCCATCGCCATTACCTGCCGGAAGTTAGTGATCCTGTAAAAGACTCTGATAGTTGGTCGAGTGTGTGCTGCTGTTGGACAAAAAAAACACTATTACAGGGGCCTAAATTGTGAAGTATTTGACTTCATCTTTCGTCTGTACTGATGATGCTTCTTTCTGTTGGCTGTGGCAGCAGATGAGGGACTGGACGGACATGGAGAGCTGTGTGTCTTCAGCAAAGAAGAAGCTTCTCCACTGGATTTGTTAAGGTATCACATTTAGTCATTCATTGGACCCTCCTAATATTCAAACAACTGCTGCTGGTGGGGGCATGACAGCATATTATGTAACTCCAGTAGTGGGTTTTAGTTAAATAAAAGTATGTTTGTATTAGCAACATAATGTATTTAAAAGTATCAACAGAAACATATCTAATATATTTCCAAGTGTAAGGCAGTGATTGTAAAAGTCACTGCACCTCAGCTCTTTTCCAGACCCAGATGAAGAGTTTTTTAGTTGTAATTATCCCAAAGAAGAGTTTCTGTTGTAAAACACTACCGACATTTTAAAGGTACTGGTTACGGCTGAGTGTAACGCTAATGCCTTCAATTCACTACCATACATGTGATCTTGCACAATCAATACAAATGCACCTATAGCCTCGTCCTATTTTAGGTTGGATCTGCTGCTAATCAAATATATTTAAAAGTGTGCCAAAGCTACTGTATGTAAAAGGATGGCTTCAGCTGACTCATCACATAGACACAATTAAAAAGATATTGTGAAGTTTCACTTATGAGTAATGTAATCTGAATTAGTTGTTAAGTGATACTATGCGTGGTATTAAAAGAACTGGTATAAATGTATCTCAAGCTATTTTTATGTACACTGGTAACTTTACATCCAACTGTAAAAATATGGGGGGGATGGTTTTATATAATAAACATTTAGATTAGATCAATATAATCTAAAAGGAGGAAAAGAGATAAGTAGAAAAAATAATGGCAAGTTACTCTTTCCTGTCTCCACAATGGTATTGTAAATAATAGGTTAACCTTATTATTATTGTTATTATCATCATCATTATTATGATTTTTTTTTTCTAAACAGAGGTGCTGGTTTTAATAGAGGTAACTATTCTGTTTACTGTTGTGTTTTTTATTTTATTTTTAGTAATGCATCATATTTAACATCGTTAATATCGTTTGACTGTCGGATAAATGTAGTGGAGTAAAAACTACATTTCTCTCTAAACTGCAGTTGAGTATAAGTAAAAAAGTATAAGTAAAAGTACTTTAAAACACTATTGTTGTTACTTACTTCCAATGTTTGGTGCTGTGGAGCTGTGTAGGAACTGACTGACAGACTTCATGATTAACAGGCTTCAGATTCACCACAAGGGGGTGATCTTTTGTCATTTAAAAACCAGTTGTGCGCAAACCAACCTGTACATTTCTATATGTACATATCACATATGGCCACTAGTCATCAATCAAACAATGTGACACCTCTGACGGGAATGTGTATCTTCATGTGTACCAGCTCTACACAGTGAAACTCAAAGTGAATGAAAACACAAAACATGTTTCATTTTGCTGTGTATTTCACCACATTTTCAGTTAAATAGAGACAGAGGAGGTTGATTTAATATCTCCATGTTTTAACACTATAACATATGACATTTTCCCTAAATGCTCAATTCATGTTTTCTGGAGCTTTCTAAAGTTGTAAAATGTTGAAAACTGTTGAAAACAGAAATGGAGTAACTTAAATAAATCAAAGCATTCAAGTTAGTCTAATTGATTTAAAACGCATTAAGGATTCAGTTGGTTTCGCTTGTGTCCATCAACTGCAGATCTTCCTCACTCTGTAAAGAAACACATTCATGTTCTCAGGTTGTTAGGGGAAATCTTCAGACAAAAATATATGACTTTTTAAACCACATCCAAATGTTTAATACCTCTGGTATTCAGCGTCATTGAACACTCAGCTGTCCCCAGTTGGTTCTCTATGACAACTTTGTATTCCCCGTCATCTCTGGGTCCCACTTTTAGTATCAGCAAGGAGCACACACCACATACATTGGTGATGTAGAAGTTGGTATTTGTGTTCAGGCTGATATTGTTATGGTACCATGTCACACGTGGACCTGGATCACCCTTAACTGCACAGCTCATGTAGCACTCGTAACCTTGTGGAGCTGTGCGCCTCTTCAGGGGAAGAATAAATGATGGAGGTGACCTGAAGTCCAGAGATTTTTTCTCTGGCATATTCACTTTGAACTTTCCTGTAGTGCAAAGAACATAACATTTAGGCTTTTACAGAATTATTGTTGTCAATTTATGATTGTGTACTAATGGCATACAAAGATACTTTCAAACTTAAGCTCAAGATCAAAAAAGTTCATAAGAGAGGCAGATTCCTGTTTCACAAATTTTTCACTGCAATTTATCTTTGAGTATTTATTTAGTTTTTTTCCGAAAAAAAAAAATCAAACCTGTTCCTGGCACAACATTTTCATCTAAAAGTATATATGCTGTTCATTCCTTCATGTCTCTCTTTGTCTGCATCATGTAGCCCAGCAGGCTTGTGGAAAATAGTGTTAAAAGACGCTAAAAACGGGATGAGGGTCAAGTGAAAAACAATATTGAGTTGCTTAATAAGAAATGTAGGAAGCAGCGTTTTTTGGAGCTGGACTCATACTAGAGATTAAAAGTCAGGATACCTCTGCCTCTGATGCTTCAACTTTGACAATTATTGAACTCTGTCTTGGGAGTCTTAACTTTATGAAAGTGAAATACTAAATTGCTGGAGTATTCTTTTAAAAACAACCTTGTCTACACAAATGGAGTGAACTGTGCACCAGCTTTAAAGTAAGATTACCTGAACGGAGTTGAAGCAGTGCTTCTCAAAAGTCATCAAGTCTAATACAGGAACCATGATTGTGTGTTTTGCGAAAATGGATTCAGATGATTGTAATTGAATTTAAGGGCACAAACCTTTGTCCTTTTTGGTTTCAAATGCAGGGGATTTAGAAGGAGGTGAAAGGCCCATGTCATTTTTAGCAAATACTCTGAAATGATATTCCCGTCCAGGCAAAATGTTGGTAACTGTATGCTTATAGTTAAAGAGGTTATCCTTCACTGTCTTCCAAGTGCGTTTGAAGGAGTCACGCTTGGATACCATATAGTGTAGTCTATCATCCATCTTCTCATCTGGAGAGGGAGTCCAGCTCAGAGTGACTGTTCCTGGGATGTTCTCATCCAGCTCCACTGGTCCAGGAGGCTTGGGATCATCTAGATTTAGACACACAGAGATACCAATTACTGATATTACCGACTGATTTTTAAATTTGAACATCACTCTTTATAGGTTGGGTGGGACATAAAATTGTTGACTGAAGTGATAATATCCTCACACGAGCTCTGCTCACACTAGCAGCGAATGCTAATGTTATGGTAGCACCTATCAATGACAATTCAACCATGGAAAAAATACATTGAACGACTTTGCTGATGATAACAAAAACATGTTTGAAACATTGTTGAAACTCCTGTCATACACTTTATATATTGACATAGGTTAGGTTACTACTTCAGATTATCAGTAACAATAAGACTGATAGCAGCAGTGATCTGCAGAAAAAAACAAAAGAAAACCTGGAAAATTTCAGATGAGGACTTAAAACAACCAGAGCTAGAACGGTTATAACAGTGCTGAGCATATTCAGAAATATATAATATATTATGCTCCGTTTCAGGTATAAAAGGGATTAAATCTATCTCCAAAATTTATTTATTTTAGCATCGAAGTTCAGACTTAGAAATCAGTATGTGTAACAAAATAATCTCAACTCTATGTCCACTCTTTAGTTTTTTCAGAGCTTTCATACATATCATATTGCATTCACTAGTCTATATAACTTGTTGAAATCTCAGAAAAAAAGTTAGTAAAGGTTGTCTATCTGAAGTTATAAATTGAATTAAGTCCTAATTATAAAAACAGTAGTAGATTAGATAGACAGTGCCCTTAAATTCACCTGTAACTCTGATTTCAACATTGAAGCTCTCCTGGCCGGCAAGGTTCTTGACAGTAATGGTGTAGATGCCCGTGTCAGACCGCTCAGATGTGGGGATCAGCAGTTGAGAACCTTTATCAGAGTTGGTAATTGTTACGTGTTTGGGCATTGGAATACCATCTTTTAACCACGAGATTTCTGGCAAGGGAGAGGCCTGTAGACATTAAGGAAAATATAAGAATAATAAAAATCTAGATACTTTCACTGTTAGCTGCATGTTAAAAAACAAAACACTAGCAGAATACCTCAAAGTTGATGTTGAGACGAACAGTGTTTCCGGATTTCACCACCACAAAGGACTTCATGTTGCGATCTTTAAACTTCGGCCTCACTTTGAGGGTAAAGTATAGAATAAAATGTTTACATTCTTGTATTTATACAATTTATTAAACTGTTTTACATTCTTCTTACAATTATAATTTCATTCTTTGCATTTTGTAACTCAACTGTGAACAGTTATGAAATCAAAACTTTTGTTGGAAATTTTGTTTTATTTTTTATTGCCACAGAGATGTACAGAGGTGTCTGGAGCCAATGCTCAACACTGGGATAATGGTACACACTAGTCGTTTAAATCTAGATCAATTTCCGATTCTTTGTTTTGTGTAATCCGTTGCACTGTGGGTACACCAGTGTTCAGAATTGCTACATCTGCTTCTTCACTGGAACCTATTTCTATCATACAGTGTTGCGAGTGATTGAACTGCAGAGTGGCACGACCAAACGCACAGAAGTTTTCTACATATCCACACAGTATCAGTGATGTGCATAAAGCCACTTTGGTTAAAAACAACAAAAACGAGTTGTTTTGCCTCTACTACAGTAGGAATTTGACATTGTATCATGCTTTTAAAATATTTCATTCTCATGTTATTCTATTAAACTAAGAAACCAGCAAGTATTTGGTTTAAATTTAAAAGCTTCTTACCAGGAGGAGGCATGGCAATGATGTAATTGTCAAAGCCCTGGGGTTCTCCATCGCCTCCATAATTGGTAGCAATTACTCTTGCCCAGTATGTGGCCATTGCCTTTAAGCCTAGCACAGTGTAGGATGTTAGAGTAATTGGAACGGCATTACAGCGGTTCCATTCAAGGCTTTCTATTGGTCTGATCTCCACGTAGTACCCTTGGGCTTCATCCTCTACCCCTTTCATTTCCTTAGGTTTAGTCCAAGCCAGTGAAAATGTAGTGTAATTGGATGATGTTAATTTCATGTCTGTGACTTGGCCTGGGGGTTCTGAAATTACAGTAATGTAAGGTTATTGGCTCATCATTGTTGTGGTTTTATACTACACATATATCTGCAGATAGTATAATACTGAACCACATACTGGTTCACTATAAAACATGATTTATATGATTTTTGAGGGAACTGCAGTAAAATGGAAGAATTAATTGTGACCGGCTCACTCATTGGATCTCTTGCAGTTACTGTGTCACATGGGATACTAGGATCTCCAGCACCAGATAGGTTGACAGCAGACACCCTGAACGCATATGCAGCCCCCTCAATGACATCTTTCACTGCGTACTTTGTATCTAGAGGAAAGAAATTATCAGTGTTATATTAGACTTATAAGTTAATGCTGAATGGCAAATTCATAGCATGTACTAATTTTTGCATTTATAGTGAATAGTGGTATATTCTTGCAGCTTGTGATATGAGGGATATACTGTACCTGTGATTGGTCCTGCTTGGTTCACAAGGCTCCAGCGATTAGTGCCTTTCTTGTTCTTTTCCAAGTTATATCCCACTATTCTGGTTCCTCCAGTATCGCATGGAGCACACCAAGCCAGGTTAATGCAGTCTTTAAAAGCACTGACTACTTTAGGTGCTGGTGGGGATCCAGGATATCCTATAGGGAAATACGTTGTGTTCATAGCATGTTGCACTATATTACTTTTATTATCTCCAAAATGACAACAAGTCCAACAACTCCAGTACCATCCATTATTTTTAACCTAAATAAATAAGAAATTAAATAGGTCATTTGTGTGATATGTTGATCTGATGAGTTTTTAAAATGAAGGAGATGATGGGTGGTCTCTCAGAGAGGGAGCTAGTCAGGGCTCGGGCTGTGTGTTTGACTAGCAGGTGAACTGTCTGTGGGAGGGTATGACAGTGTAAACAAACCACAAACTGTGTTAGTAACTACAACTTGTTAGTTAAGTTGTAAATTGTTTTGTTAAAGAACAAGTACTTTGCTATTTGGGTAAGAGCTAAAGTGAACTTGCTGAGTGAAAGAACGGCAGTGTGGCTTCTCTCCTGGCAGACAGAGGTGTACTGATCAGTGCAGAGGTGAATGTAGCTGTGCATATCTATATTATGATCCGCATTGTGCTATACAAATAAATGATGCAGTCTTTTGAGCAAAGCATATTTCCTGAGTTTTGTGGAGATACATTTTGCTGACTGCATTTTATTCCAAAGAACAGTAAAGATGTCTCTGAGCTTTTCAACCAGCTATGGAGGATGAAGAAGGACACCGTTTGAATCTTCAATCACTTGCATAACAATAAATTACCAAATGTGTGTGGAAACTGACAAGAAATGTTACACTTACAATTGTTTTACTGAATTTATGTGAACATAGTGACATCAATATAAAAAGGAGCCCGTGTAAACGTCATATCTAAGCCCTGTCTAGTAATTTACCAAACAGCAGTTGCAATAGGTGTAGATATTAGTCTATTCACTCTCTCTGAGCCTATGGCTGTATATATTTTACTGTCAATAATTTGCACCTCTCATTCAGACTCAGAATTATTGGTATTTTTTATGTTTCTGAAATGGTCCCCCTTACGTTAGTTTTGTAGCAGTAAAATCAGATTCATTCTAGGCTGAGTTTATTTCTGATATCCTCCTATGCTTAAATTCACTGTGTTTAAGATTTGCTTGGACTTGTGTTAGTTCCTAGTGGTAGTGTCAAAAAATGACATTTTACCCTACTTTTGCAATTCAGCTTGATTAATCTTTTTTAATTTCCTAGCAAAATTGATGAAATAATGAGATTTGTCAAAATAAATGAAAAGAAATGTCATCTTTGTATCACTGTGTGGTACTTGTCTTCCCAAAGGAAAAAAAAATTCAACACACAGCTGCACTACACATTTTTTTCCTAATTGCTTCGCTCAGATGAATGACTTACGTAATACACCAGCTGGTATGTCCGCTGTCTGCAGGTAATCACTGACACCTTCTGCGTTCCTGGCTCTGATGCGGTAGCAGTATCTCCTTCCAGGTTCCACATCTGAATCTTTGTAACTTGGGTTGCTGCCAGGGATCTCACGGGGATTTGACCATTTATTTCGTCCCACTTGTTGGCGTTCTATGATATAGTTTGTGACCGGGCTTCCACCACTATCTTTTGGTGGTTTCCATTTGAACTCAACAGATGTTACAGCACTTTCTGTAATGTCCACAGGTCCTTGTGGTGGTGATGGTTTGTCTGTTAAGGAAGAGAAAAGAACTCATATGGTGCTAACAGTAAAAAAAACCCAAAACATTTATTATGTACATTGTGTAATACCATAAGTGGCAAGTCTCTTCTTATTAACTCACCTAAAACAATAAGTTTGGAAGTTGCTTCTGTTGTACTAAATTCATTTTTAATTATAATTTTGACCTCTCCACTGTCTCTCCTCTGGCACTTTTTAAGGCGTAATGAGCTCTCAGTGTCTGATGTTTCAATCTTCACATTGACGGCAGGCAAAAGCTCGTCATCATCCTTGTACCATTGTATGTTCATCGGTACCCCACCTGAGAATGGCAGCTTCCATTCGGCATTGTCACCTGCCTTTATAATGACTGGCTTTGTGAATTTTCCTAGAGCATCAGGGTCGATTTTTGGCGGGTCTTCAATATAAGACAAAAACTTGTTATTCAAAAATCTAAAGCACAGTTCATCACATTATACTGAAATAAGCCACCAATTCAGATTTTGACCTTGAATATTCAATGTTGCTTCGGATTTACGTCCTTCAGCTTCAAAGCGGTACACAGCTGTATCTTCTTCTTTACAGCAGTCAATTATCAACCTGTGACATGCTCCATCTTTAATAATTGTTACCCCATCGTCCTTGGTTAGCTTGTCAGATAAAAAGATTCAATATTCAAACGTTGTTCAATCAATCACAAGTAGTTAAGACATCTGCTGTGTAGAAATTGCAGTTTGCTGTGTGTATAGTTTCTGACAAAAATGCACCTCTACAGTTTTAAAAGATAGGAAATATTCATGGTAATATTCATAATTTTCCTGGAACAGTTGACTTACCAGCTTCCCATTTTTATACCAATGTCCCTCAGAAGTGTCACTGCTTAGTTTGCAAGACAGCTCTGCCCGTTCACCAACATTAGCGACAGTGTCTGACAGCCCGCTAACAAACTGAACACCCCGATCTACAACAGTAGAACAAAGTCAAAAATTAGAAAATATACAATTTAGAAAAATTAGAGGTTGTGAGGTATAAAGACATTTACTTAAGGCGCAATCATTACCTTTTTGCACGTTAAAACTGCTTAATCTTGCTGTTTTTCATATAGAGAAGTGACAAAGCATTGTCACTTGACAGTTAGCAATGCTAATGTAGTGTGTGTGTCTGTTTTTGTGTGTGTGTCTCTAACCTCAGTTGGTGAACCGTCAGTTTTTAAAAAGCCACATATTCATATATTTATATAATATACATACATACATACATACATACATACATTTCAAAGCTGGCAATATATAGAGTGGCACACATTTAAGAATGCTGAAAAGAAAACTATGAAAACTTATATGTATTTCTGTAATACATTCACGAATTATTATTTAGTCTACCCACAATGGAAAAAATGGTTATACCTGTAACAGTGTCAGAAACCAAAGGGCCTGTTCGTACTCGCTTCTTTTTCTTATCATCTGCATCATCCTTTTTGTTATCATCGTTTCCATCTGCCATCTTGATCTTGCCTTCTCCATCACGCTTGTCTCCATCTGTCTTCGGACCAGAACCTTCGCCAGAACCATCTCCTTTATCTCCTGCACTTGTATCTTTATCTCCTGCACTTGCACCTCTATCCCCTGTATCTGCTTCGCTATCCCCTGCTTCTGCATCTCTATCCCCTGCTTCTGCATCTCTATCCCCTGCTTCTATAGCGTCTTTTTCAGCTTGTGCTCGTCTGGCTGCCTCCATGTCATCTTTCTGTTTTTGTAGCTTGGCCTGCTGTTCCAAAGCCAGTTTTGCCAGATCAGTCTGATCCCCAGTTTGGTTGCCCTTACGGCCTTTACGACCATCTGGATCCACTGAATTACAGTGAGCACACAGAAGTAGGGAGAATTAGTTATTTACTTTTGTTGATATTCCATTATTCAATATATATAATGGTATGCAAACAGAAAAGGTGTCCTACCTTCCACTGTGAGAGAGGCACTGCTGGAGGTAACACCAGCAATGGCATAATATGCTCCATTATCTGCCTTTTCACAATCTTTAACCCTTAATGTGTGAATTAGTTTGTCTTCTGAGACGGTGATCTCATATTTGTCTCCATGTTCAAGTGACGAGTCCTCTGTTGACCAAGTTATTCTGTTGAGGGGTGTTGACAACACACACTGGAAGAGGGCGTCCTGACTTTCGAAAGCCTTCACATCCTTAATCTTGGCTATAAACTCCACAGCAGGCACTAAGACAGAAGGAAAGAAGGGTGTGGAACATAAAAATAAACTGACTGACTTAATGCTTTCATTTATCTTGCAAATTGCTAATACAATTACTTCTTATTCATCACAAGTGCAGTAGCTATGGCTCACCTTGAAAGTCAGTTGTAAGAACATTTGCCTCTTCAACATCAACCTGGTAAAATCCAGCATCTTCTGGCTGTGGATCTTTGATGCTGAAAACGTAACTATTGCCAGTTTTCTTTAGGCTGTGCTTTGAATTTTCATCATAACTATATGGAACCATTGTGCCATCCTTTTAAGAGAAAAGTAGTCAGTTGTTTGTTTGTTTGTTTGTTTTTTTAGCTGTTATTTGCTGTAGATTGTTTATCTTGGGATACATTTTTAACTCACCTTGTATAGGTTAATTGTACTGTTGGGATCCAACAAATTCATGCTTAGGCTAAATTCAGCTCTTCCACTGGGTTTCACTTCAATTAGTTTCACGTTGTCCAGTTTCTCTACAACCTACAAAATAATTGAACTATTTAGACTACAGGGCCAAGTCCTGTGTAGTTACAATACAGCATCTGTAGGCTTTGCTTGAAACTTCACCACTGAAGCCATGACATTTTTTTTTCTTAAGCAGTATCAAACAGAGCATTTTAATTTTTAAAATGCACAGGACAAATATAGCCACAGGCATGAAATCTTCTCCAAGCACAAGTAGGAAAAAATGTGTGAAAAGACTTTAAAAGCACATCTCATGCAAATTGTTTTAAAGTTGGCAGAACTCAAGCAAAGTGATTTGGGTCAAAGTGATATTTGGGTCACCCACTACAGCATATGCATAAGTGTTATAAACTCTCACAGCTGAACATGCAGATCAGTTTTCCTTGTTTAAAAAAGATCAAACATTTTGCTGCATTAAAGTACATGATCCAGAAATGATGTGCAGATGTTACAAACACTAACAGCTATTGAAGCCCTGACAATAACTATAGTTTCAGACTGTGACATTGACAGCATACAGTACCTTTGCCTGTTCTTCTTCCTTTTCCTTTTTCATTTGATTCAGTCTTTTCAGCATCCAACGAAAGTCAGTAACTCCAAAGTCAAAACAGATTTTTTCATAGTCTTTCTTCGGTGCGCATAGAAGCAGTTCCCAGAGTTTAGGATCAATCTCTCCCTCTTTCTTTGGTGGGAGTTTTTTTTTTCTAGTGACAACAACACTGAAAAGAGAGGAACAGAGGGTGTGTGGGGTTTCTCAGCAATACGCATTTTAAATAGACTTTGACTTTGACTCCAACTTACGTTTTCTTAAGCATTGATCTGAAATCCTGCGGTTCTTGCTGATTTGCTGAGAGAAAATGAGATGTAACAAAGTTCATTTGATTCCTTTGATGCTAAATAATTTTAAACTTTAAAATGTTAAAATAAACAAACAAATGGTCTTCCTTCAGTCGAAGCATAGGTTTCAAACAACCTTAAAGTCATGACTGGTGGAAAACAGAAACTTAAGCAAACTTAAGCTCCTTTCATAGTTCTCTTGTACGTTTCCTACCTGCCTGTCCTTTCTTGTTGAAGCCAACTGGAAGAAAACATGAAAACAACAATTAAACAGAAAATATCAAGTGAATGGTCATAATTGTATTAATTGTATTAATTTACATATTGCAGAGTGTCTCACCTGCAGTAACAGTGACTCGTGCAGTGCAAACAGCGGTTCCATATTCATTGGTGGCAAAGCATTTGTAGATGTCAGCTTGCTCTGGTATTATATTTGGTATCTGATGAAGCAATATTGTCATAGATTGAATCTTTAGTGCTATTAGGCTCCGTCTCCCATTGATGTGAAGAATGAGCTAATTAACAGACTAATGTAAAGTGCTGATTGAGAACAAAGTCATTTTAACTTTATTCTATCTCATTATTTTCAACATTTACTGTATTTCGTATATTATTGTCTAATACAGAGCAGCAGGATTTTGATCCTAGATTTTGATATATTAGTAGAATAATATATCAATGACAGAAATTCACGGGAAAATTTTATTTTTTCTGTTGTTTTCTCACCTCAAGAATGTGCTCTTGTGTTCTTTCATCATATCTGGTCTTGTACTTTTCTGGGTCATCAACTTCTCCCTTGTTACGTCCCCATGTGACAGTTGGTGCTGGCTCTCCGCTAACCATAGCTTTGAAAAAGGCTTTTTTACCTGAACAATCAAAATACATAGAGCCATACAACATGGTTACAGTTGTAGACAGTGTAATAATGGTGTTGTTGTTGTTGTTGTTGTCAGTTGTGTGTTTTTACCCTCTTGAACAGTTGTAGCCATTGGCTTGCGGGTGAAGTCAGGTGTTGATTTTCCTGCAGGGATTTGCTGAACATATTGAGTGATCGTAACCCCAGGAACTCGGGACCTTTTCTGGATAGCCACTGATGAGAACAGAAAATAATACTTTAATAACACTTAAACATATGAAGTTGTGAAAGCGAACAGAGAGGGAGTCTACTAAAAACAGAAAACACAAATGTCGTAAATGCTTTCTTTATGTGTGGTGGAAGGTTATATACAACATACCCACAATTAAAATATTCCTAAGAAAACATATGGGATTAAATATGGCAAACAAGTGTTTGACGAAGCGATAGCCTAATCTTTAAATCTCTATTGCCATGTCTATTAATCTCCAGGTTTTGTAAAATTATTGTTCATCATCAACAGTTACTGTAAGTGGGCATTACAATAATTTTCACCAGTGCTTTTGCTTTTGGTTGCAGTTATGTCTGAATTTCACAAGAGGTCACTATTTCCCTTTTTGTCAATGCTTACAGCCACTAAATTATGACTTGTATGTCCTCATGCTGTACTGATTACGATGTATTTTCAATTAAATTTACATATCAAGATAAACCTCAAGGTAAAGTTGGTATTATTTTTCATTAATTTATTTTAAAAGAAATTCCAGTAGTACTAATATAAACTAGTGTCCTCTGAGAAGTCTGCTTCTCTGAGACTTTGAGGATGACTATTACAAAGTTGAGATGTCAAAAGTATAGTCACTCTTCGTTGTTTGTCTTAGACCATAAAACAGTTACCTCCTCTGTGTACACATCTTTTCAATCAAACATTTAGATTTAGTTTCAGAAACAAACACAAGTTAATTTTTTTCCCCCGGTTTGAATATTAAAACCTCCAAACGAGCAATTCTGGCTTTTGTGTAACTTATCTGTGTCCACCATACATTTACAGGTGTAGAAATCTAGATATTCACAACTTGTTTGATTTATTTAAAATGTAAATGTTTAGGTAATAATAATTGAAGTTATTGAAGCTTTACTGTCTGTCCTACTTTTACCACATCATCTACTTCAGTGACACAAAATCACATGGATACACATGTGTGAGGGCAGGTGGTAAAAGTACAGATTCAGGGGAAAAACAACAGAGACTGATGAAAAACGGGGAAATAGCTATTTCTTTCTACTAAATAACACACGATGAATTAAACTACTCTTGACAATGTGGAAATGCAGATACAAAGTAAGCTTCAAAGAGTAACACAAATCCTCTTCTCTCGCATCTGCACAGACATACAGCATAGGTTGAGGTTATTATTTCACTAGTTCTATGCAAGTTTCTTAAAGATTAGCCATTCTTTTTCTGCAGCAGACACTACTCTTGTTAGAGGACATGTATTGAATATTCATCAAACTGTATGTGTCATCTCTCAAGGGGCTGTTTTATGCTCTTATATCATCTGAAGGCAGGCAGGGTTTCTTGTAACCTTGTTCCTCGGGCATTGATTCACACATAATCCAAGCCTGGTAGGACAGCAGTCAGTTGTTTGCTTCTGCATACCAATTACTCCTGGAAGAACTGTTGGATTTGGACCGATTAGCAGACTCCAGGAGAAGCTACAATTTGTTGGCCGTATAAAGCTGATGTCCCTTTAATAAATAATTCAATAATAATATATATCCAGAGTGAGTGTGAATGGTTTTAAGACTCTACAGGTTAGTGTTTCTTTGAAGCAGAAATTGAAATTGGTACACTTCATGTATAGAAGAAAACAATTTCGAAAATAGGCATTATTTGGATAAACTGAATGTGATGGGTCACCAAATATTGTGTATTATTATTACCTGTAGTAATGATGTGAGATATAGGGAACAAGACAATGACAACGCAGAATAAGGGCAATTTCACTGTTTTTCTCCGACAGCATAAGAACAGCTATTAATGTTATGTTATGTGTGACCATTACGCACAATAGCTCAACTTAAAGATTAAACAAAACATCAGTGCAGTGATATCTCAGTCATCACTATTAAAGGATCAGTGATTAATTTTAAAGTGCTCACATTGAAACATACTTTACAAATGGCTTCACAATTTAGAATAAAATGGAAAATTTATTGATACAAAAAGTGATAAATATGAATTTGATTTACATATGAACTTGAAACTAATTGAACCGAATGTTAAACTATGAAGCTGGTTGATGCATGAAGGTTTTTACTGTTTAAAATATAATTACATGTTCAGAACATCCATGGTGGACAAGTGTCAATGATGTTAGTTATTAAAGTTATTAAACCATATTTATGATGTACAGTAACAAAAAATAATTTAAGTCTGGGACAGTTAAGTAAAATTTGCGGGTCACTGAGGAAACAAATTCGAGAGCTGCTCACATTGTTCAGTCTTACCTGGGGCTTTTGGGTCCTGGCTTGTTTTTAAACTCATTGCAGCTGTTGGTTGTTTGTCACATCACAGTTATGATCACTGTGTAGCTGAAACACAAAGAAAATATGCCACAGTTGTTTGTACCCTTTATGCTATGAAAGAAAAAAATGTATGTATGATGTTCTGTATCGTCAACTATATGTCTCTTATTGCTTTTCCACTCAGACAGGCCCACTCAGATATGATAGTATTTGTTTATTTGTGGATATTTATGGGAGACAAATTAATGGTTAAAATATTCCTGCAAAAATATCACCCCAAAACATACTACGGTACTTTTCAATTGAATGTTTAGGAGATTTGATGAAGGACTCATGGAAAGGAAGAAACTTTATTCAATTGCAGCAAATATGTTTGGCAATATTTACATTGCCCTACTGGCCTTGGGGCAGAGTTTCTCAACCTTTTATTGTGACCCCACTGGGATCTCCCAGAATATAAATATTATCATTGTTAACTTTATTTATATAGCACTTCTGTAGTGTCCTTTACAATAAAACAAAGTAAAACGGACATAAATGGAATACTATTTTAAAGCAACGAGACAGTAGTAGTAAACAAAAGAAAACTGAATAAAACGATACAACATTCACAAAATAGTTCAAATATTAAAAACAATATTAAATTGCAAAAGTAACTCAAATTCATGGTCAGAAATATACTATGACTCAACCTGACTATTCTGTAGTTACGAGGGTCACGAGATCTTCGAGACCTAAAAATTGGGTCATGGGCCAAAAAAGGTTGAGAAATCCAACCTTGCAGGCCCTACTCATGTATCGTTTATGTTGATGTATGACATCAGCCTGTCAAAGTGGGCATGACTTGACTCCTGCCTGACTCATGTAGACACTTAGGAGACAAGCTGGGACAGTGTAAATGGGGAATGTGAAATCCCAGCTACTGGCTCACTCTACCCAACTGCCTGCGGAGTCAAATGGCTGTGCCAGCAATTTTAACTGCTTAGGATCCAAACATAGACAGGAGCAGAATGTCTTTGCATCATACGGTTAAGCCAATGGACATATGTGTAAATCTCTTTCATGCCACCAACTCTTAAAAATTATGTTATGTGCTTTGATTCTAGACATCTAGGTAGTTGTTAACATCTAGGTAGTTGTTAACTAAGACTAAATGGAACCACAATCTCAAAGCTGACAAATCCACTTTTCCTAACCGGTCATGTAGATTAGTTTGTGTTGGAATGTGAAAAAGCACAATTGTGTACTTCATTCGCTAATGGAAAAAAACAGATAGATATATAGAATATAGATATATAGAATTTATATTTACCAAGCCCTCAGCCATACAAACAGGTGATGACTTTGACCTAGTTTGAATGTCGCTCAAGAGACATTTTGGTCAAGTACCAGTGAACAGCAACGGCCCAAAGCCTGTTAGTATAGAATATTTGAATCTTGAGTTAGTTGAGTAATTCTTTTGGTATCTGCAGAGCTTAATTAGAAGAAAATGGGCTATATATAATAAGACTTGTTACATGGACTTTAAATTTTTAAGACCAAAAGGAACGCTGAAAACTGAAAAAGGATATGTGACCTTGAACATCTACAACCCAGCATCACATTTATATTACGGCTTTGATGTGTCGCACATTCTGCTGTGCAAACTGATCATAGGCTTCTGCTCAGTACTTTGTTAGTCACGGGGAGCCAGTTGAGTAGGTCACATTCCTCGCTGAAATATGGTACACTCTTGAATCTTGGTATTATAGGACCATCACAAGAGGTTAACTCTTTTTTTTTCTTCTTTTTTTTCTTTTTTTTTTCTTCTTTTACAGGGTATAGAAATCCTTGGACTCTTGGAAACTGATTGTATGAAAGAAAGAAAAAAAGAGATTTTAAAAGCTTGAGATAGCGCTTAAACATTTTTTTTTACACAGCTAAATAAAATAATCAGGTGTCTGTAGTTCATAATTAGTTTAATTATAATGTTATCTAACTTTTCCTCTTTCCTTTCTTTATTAAAATTATTTAGATTTTTGAAGAAGCAGATGCTTTGCTGACCTTCAAACCCAGACTAATGCTTAGCTTTGCTAAATAAGTGCTTGTAATAAAACCACATACACAAAAATGATTATTAGACTTACTATGCACTACTGTTTTTTGTCTTAACGAAAATTAGTGAAATAATTATAGGGCTGAATGTACTAGAACTAGTCCGTTAGTCTCTCCTAATGATTGTCTGTCTCAACAAATGATGCATTTGCCTCGACTGTTAGTACCTATTAATTGAAACCTTACTGCATTAAGGTTTAAGTCACACCATTTATTTTATTTGCTTTGAGTCATTTGAGAAATTTGATGAATATTACTGACACAACGTGTTTGCCATGTAAAGAAAATAACTGGACTTACTTTCACTTATTTGTCCTCTATGTTCAGCCAGCAGTCCTCTGCTACTCTTCTGTCTATCCGGTATTTCAAACGTGACACCTCTTTTTGTTCGGTGATAAAACTTTTGGAGAGCATAGGCACCCTTACATGGGTGAAATACAGTTGGGGGAAAAAAAAAAATAAATATATTACAGCTGTGATAAAGGGTGGAGGTTCCTCTTGCCCATCCCTATTAAAGTGATCACTTTTCAGTTAGCACTGGAAATACATTATGACTGTTCATTCAATCTGGTATTGGCAGTATCCAGGCAACAGTTTTCCCCTATTACTGACAATATAAAAACACCAGCGGCATCATATACTACTGTCATCTGTTAGATTTAAATAAAACTATGATGAACTCTGGCATCATTAACGTCAATTAGTGATGGATGATACTGTACATGATGTCCATGGTTGATGCTTTATGATGATTTATGGATCCACAATTGTCATGTACTGTAATCACCACCCCATGCAAGAGGCAAGGCATCTCACCAAAAGGTTTTGACTGGCAGCATTACAAGGTCTCCAGAAATACGATCACTCTACTATAAACTTTACTGGCCAATAAAAATTCACATGAGATGTTTTATTTGGAAAAACAATCTCTAGTTCAAATGAATGAATTGGCTGTTCCAATTAGCCTCCAAAAGTGTCAAGAGAAATTCTCACAGAACGCTTGTGATATCTGGTGAGTCACACTGGGCCTGTGGGGGCATTATAAAAAGATTGTTGCACATGGTGTGGTGGTGTGTTGTACTCATTGCACTGAACAGAATTTTGGCTTCACATTGTCAAAGGTTAAACAAGCGTGTCTTATCCAGACAGTTTGAATAGTCACCCGGACCTCATGAAGGAGACTGACATTACTGCATGAAAAGACACGAGTAGAGAATAAACACAAATGTCACCTCTGACCGGACAGAGGAAATGACGTAAACACTTTTTCATAAAGGAAGTATTAATTATATTAAGTACAACTGTACTGAAATGTCTGCTGGTGAAATTTAAAGGTAGAACAATGCTGCGTTATTCAACTATTATAAGGCCATCAGATAAAATAGGCATGTTCATCTTTGCTGTGCTGTGTCATGAAAGGACTACATTCAACAGCTTCCCTGCTCTGTATAGATGCCACATTATGTACATTATAGAGCTGATTTACATTGGCCCTGTCAGTAAAATATGGTATGTAGTGTGAATGTAAAGTACCAGTCAAAAATGTGGACATGTCTTCCTATTCCCTTGATTTGGGGGGTGTCCAAACTTTCGACTGGTACTGCATAGACTGTATATATGTGTGAATCCTTTATTTAAAATGTATACATATGATCAGTTAAATATAGCTGTCTTACTTAAGTTCTTCCTTTAAAGGTTATTTGACTGTAGCTATAAAAATGACTAAGGAAATACAGTGAGTTCCTAAGGGCTTAATGTGGTAACTTGATGTACATGGTGTTCAGATATTGGATCCGTACGCAATTGGAAACACATGCTGGAAACATCTTGTTGCCTTAACATTGGTCCCTGAGTTTGTTTCTGTCAGTCAAGAATATTTGCAAGTTATTCATAAAAGCAGAATTTTCTGCAATAGAACACTACACACAATGGGCAGTTTATTAATTAATTTATTTATTTATTTATTGCAGCTGCTACAAGAGATAACAAACTGACAGATGTCTTTGTATTTTAGTTTGTCACTTCACTCATGATGTCTGTAATTTCTGATAACAATTGTGAATTAGAAACATTTCAAATAAATTAAATAGTTAGTATTTGCACTATTAGATATTTTTGCTAGCAGTTTACAGAACAGTATCACACACCTTTAATACAATCTGTGCAGTACACCAAAGCATTTCACATTCACTTTTATCACGTTTTCCAAAAATATTTCAGTAAGATGAAATGCTTCATAAAGCCTTCATGCCATTTCAATCTGTGGAGACAAAGAGGAAAGAAAAATGATCATTACAAAAATAAACCAAAACAGTTTCTTCAGAAAAAAATACCAACTCTTAAGTTAAACCTTACCTCTCACAGTAAGTTTAGTGGAACACTCTGCTTTGCCCAAAGAGTTGACTGCAACAACCTTATATTCACCGCTGTCCTTTGCTCGGACTCTGAGAATAAACATGGAGCATACACCAAATGAGTTGGTGATGTAATAGTTGTTGTCTGAGTTGATACAGACGTTGTTGAGGTACCAGGACACAGTGGGCTGAGGGCATCCTCGGACAGCGCATGTCATGTAGAGTTTGTAACCTTTAGGTGGTGTGTGGACCTTCAGAGGGACCAAGATGGATGGGGGCCTCTCAAAGCTTATCTCCATTGTATTAATTCCATTTGATGGTATTGGAACTTGATAGAAAAAAGGAAAAAAAAAGGAAAGAATTGAAATAATTGTTTTGGTCACATGGCAATCATGTCAATCAGACATGCATTTGTATTACCCAGGTCTGAAATATACATGTTTGTAGGTTGCAGAGAATGAAGTAATCAGAGATTTCAAAGAATTACTATGACTAAACTTTAGTGTCGTTTAGCTCTAAATGCAAAAAAAAGGTGTCAGTTATTTGAACATAAGATAAACTAATGTACAAATTTAAAATTTGACCTGATGATGGAACAGGATACATCATCTAGAAACTATAGATGGATTATTACCACTATGGTGTTGTCTGTCAATATGTGTTTATTTACAGATTTCACAGATCTTTTACTGAAATGAATATTGATATATATGATATACAGAATATAAAAGAGACTATATAGAATTCCTTCAAGATGGACAACTTGTTAGTATACTACCAAGTGATGCAACACAGGAGGTGTTGGTTTTGGTGATGGCATAATGGTGAAATTGTTATACCATGCCCATTGTAAAGATAACTGAATATATTAACCCACCTCTGTTGCCGTTGACACCCCATGTAGGAGACTTAGATGGATCTGAGAGGCCCATATCATTCTTGGCATAGATCCGGAAATGGTACTCTCTCCCAGGGACAATGTTGTTGGCTGTGTATGTATTAGTTAGGAGGCGATCTGCTACAGTCTTCCACACTCTGGTGTTGGAGTCGTGTTGAGACACCATGTAGCACAGTCGGTCATCGAGCTCTTGGTCTGGAGAGGGAGCCCATGATACTACCAATTTGCCGTGGACTGTTTGCTCCAGCTCCACTGGCCCTGGGCACTTGGGTTCATCTGGCAAAATATGCAGATTTTAATTAGGGAGAAGAAATATGTTGCTTAACCTTTGTCCCGTGTTTGTTTTAAAATTTGGAGCAGTGTTTACATTTTCATTGATTTCTTCGTAATGTAGCTGCTGTAAAACCTTTTCAGCCTGTGCAACCATAAAAATAAATCTGATTTCTCTTCCCACCACAAGTAGTTTATGTAATCCTTTCAAATTTATGTTAGAGGAATTCCTCGCCTATTGACAGCTAGCATATCCTCCTCATATATTTATCAATGTACAAAGTGTTCAATGTTAATTAGGGTTTGATATTAGTTTGCCAATGTACACGGGTGTGTCATTTGCATTTAATTGGCTAAATATTACCCAGTCAGTCTTGTCAACTGCTGATAAAACACATTTTTGTCACAAGAACATAAAACAATGTAACCCAATTAAATATTTATATTTAAGTCTATTTAATGCTTTTTCCTCATTTGAAGACCTGTGAGTTGTTAAATTGATTTTTACAGTGAATATCAGCACAAAATACTTATTATCAGGAATTTTTATACAAAAACACACTAGTGTTATTCCTGCTATTTTTGGGCTAACTACAATGTAAAAGTGTGCTTTTTTCTTACCTGTGACTCTAACATCAATGTCAAAGGAAGCCTCACCCACAGAGTTTTTGGCTTTAATAGTGTAGATGGCTGAATCTGAGCGGCTTGATGAAGGAATACAAAGCTGAGACGTTCCCTCTGTATTGATCACATTAATCCATGGGGATATTGGCTCATCATCCTTTAGCCAAGTGATCTGAGGTGGAGGTTCAGCCTGGGAATATTAATGTCAGATAAATGAGTGTGAGGCATATGCATTCATGTCCCACTCCAGCAAACTCAGGACTCAAGAATACAACATGGCTGGAGTAGGAGAATAAAATAAGAAATCCAGAACTGGCTTGATAAAATGGTTTTATGATTTATAACGAGGAGGAAGGGTTCGGTTTCCATGCCAGTGTTTGGGTTCATTCATACCTCATAACAAATTTTGACACGTACAGAATTTCCTGCCCTGACAACAATGAAGTCCTCTGGGTCTTTAAAACAAGGTCTCACTGGATAGAAAACGCACAAAACATAAAATGGAGAGAGGAAATAAACAGTTATCTGCATAACAAAGTTAAATCATTAATATTTACAGCAAAGGCACTTAACAACTTACTGTTGGGGTTCTTTGCACACACCATTGCACAGGGAGGGCTTGGATCTCCTGATCCTGACTCATTGATCGCTGAAACCCTGAACTCATACTCTGCTCCCTCAGTGATGTCCTTGACTGCATAGTTCAAATCTGATAATAAAGTAAATATCAAGGTAATCAGAAATATAACAATAGAAGGTAATTGTCCTACTTAATAGTATGCTTTTGTTCTGACAAACCTTCAATAGGTTCATTGAGTGCATTCAGTGCAACCCACAGATTTGTGTCTTTCTTTCGTTTCTCCACTTGATAACCGATGACTGGTACTCCTTTGTCATCCTCAGGAGGGGTCCAAGTCAAGTTGATACAGGCCTTAGAGGCACTTACCACTTTGGGGGCACCAGGTGGACCAGAAAGTACTAAAGAATGACACGTATTTTGAGTTATCAAGTGAGTTCATTATCAACAATTAAGAAATAATTAAAGATATGGAATAAATCAAGGATATTATTACTGGAGGATATCCCAAAAAATCCTCTTCAGTTATACAGCAACTATTACAGCAAAAGTGCAAGTGATAAATGATGTGAAGTGAGCACGAAACCTATCCAGAGGCGTTTTCATATATTACAACCTGAGGGAGATTAACATGGGATTTGCTGAGGAAAGCTAAATGAGTCTCTTTTTTTTTCTACACTCACTCATTACGCCAGCCATAATGCTATCAGATGTCTCCAGGGTGTCGCTGAGGCCCTCAGGATTTTCTGCAAAGATGCGGTAGCTGTATTTCTTTCCATGAGTCACATTCCTGTCTCTAAAAGAGGTCTTTTCGGCTGAGACGTCCCCAAGTTTTGTCCACAGACTATGCCCTGACTGCTGCCGTTCTATAATGTAGTTGGTGACAGCAGAGCCGCCATCATCTCTGGGAGGTTTCCATTTGACCTCAATTACAGATGAGGTGGTTTCAGTAGTCTCTATTGGACCCTCAGGTGGACCTGGACGATCTGTAAGCAAAACGTGGTGGTGTTAGATCTTAAATGAAGTGGAGAGATAAATAAATACTAGAAACTCTTCTTTGTATCGCTCAGTATTTCTCGCTTTTCTTATTAGATTCTTCGTACCAAGCACAATAAGCTGAGATGTGGCCTCAACAGCTCCAAATGGGTTTTTGAGTTGGATTTTTATCTCCCCCATGTCCGTCCGCAGGCAGTCTCTGAGAAGCAGCCGACTGTGATTGGACTCCCTCACGATCTTAACTCCTCCACCATCTTTCATCTCAGTGCCATCTTTAAACCAGCTGACCACCAAAGATTCCTGAGGTGTAAAGGGCATCTTGAAAGCAGCGTTCTGACCAACTCGTACTATCACAGGTTTGGAGAACTTGTGAAGGTTGTCTGCGTCAAATTCAGGTACGTCTATAAGACACAAAGTGTAATTCAGGTTAATACACTGGAACTGTTGTGTCACTTATGTTTTACAATAGAAGGAAATTATACCTCCAACTGTGACTTTTCCCTGCGTACTGAGATCCCCTGATACAAAACTATAAACCCCAGAGTTGTCATCGCTGCAACTTTGAATTGTCAGCTTGTGAGAGGTCGCATCTTTGGTTATACTGATCCCAGCACCGGAGCTTAACTAGGAAATCAACAGTGAAAGGGAGAGTTACTTTTTTTGGGTGGGTGGAAACACAACCAAAGTTTAAAAAGCAAAGAAAAACTATCCAACATTGCACTTCTATAGCTATAAGACTTATGCTGTATGTCATACAGTTTGTTGTTTATAATGTAGGCAAAGTACTAATTTTTTTCAATTGCACTTGGTATATCAAAATGACAGTGTCAGACAAATTTGCAAAATGATAAATATGCATTAAAGTGCATTATTTATGTGCTTTACTGGCTTTCCATCTTTAAACCAGGTGCCGTCGCAGTCCACATTCATCTTAACAGTTAAATCAGCCGGCTTTCCACGAAGAGCATAAATATCAGAGAGTCCACTGGTAATTCCAGGCCCTGGGCAACATAAAACAAAGTTACTTTCCACTTGTATATATTCATGTGCAGCAGCTTTGACATTAAGTGTATATATTGTAAATGAAGTCTACAGGAAAAAAACAGTTACCAATTATGTAAATGTAAAAAATAGTGAGGAATTAAGAGTATAATATTACCTTAAACTACTGGTACAACCTGTATTTGTTTTTAGTAAAACAGTGCATTCCAATAACTAACACAGTGCATGGTTCAAATACTGTATTAGATCAGTGTGATCTGGTTAGAAAGCATAAGTTAAAGCAATTTGAATGCCATCAAATGCGAGCACAATGACAAGCAGCAAACATAAAGCTGTGCTTTGTTAATTCTGTTAACAATATTATCTCCAAAGACTTTTTAAGAAAACATGAACACTTTTGTACATTGTGGGTCTTTGGTTCAGCATCTTAAGAATGTGTTTCCACATTCTGGTTATAAAGGATCTCCTGTTGTGTTATTTCACATCTTCATATTTATGAAATGGTCTTCAAATTTACAGGATTAAGATGTATAGAGAATAAGATAATTCTTAGATGTTGAAAAGTAATACAAATGAATGAGTTTTAGTCTGTTACTTAATATGCAGATAGAATATTTATTTGATTAGTCTGTTATTAATATTTTAAAGTAAGCTGTTCTACTTTTACAGTATTAAAATTCTGGTGTACCACCTCCTGCCTCTGCAAGTGGTTGATCTTGCCTTGTACCAACACTGGCTTCTTCAGCTGACTGGCCTAACAACATTAACAAAAGTAAGTCATTTAAACTTGATTTAGTTTACTAAACAAAACACAGGACACTCATAAAATAACACACACAGTTAAAATCAGCTCCAAGTACTATTTTAAATGGTGTGTGTGGTTTGTGTAGTTGTATTGTGTTGGCTAATTATCTTTTTCAGCAGTGCTGGTGGAGGGTGGGATACAGAGCTTGAGGCACCGTATTTTCATATTCATATATTCTTCAATTCTCAGTGAGGGAGAATAGGTATATGAGCTTCTGGTTTGTGGTTGGTTGAACTTTTTTTTGCAGAAAAGGCATATCGAATATTATTCAAAGTGGAGTATTTAAAAATTTCTTAATATCTGTCTGGAGGGGAATGTGAAATCATCTAGCAGGGACTTAACTTGTTTTAGATAGGTACTCCCTGTAGAGATCAAGACTCGGTCTTCCAAATAGCATGAGCATACAACTACTCAGATATATTAAATCTCTGCAAGATGATTTCCATACAACAGCAATCTTAAACTACAGCATGCTTTGAAAAATAGCAGCAAGTTTCATAGAAAAATTAACTAAAAGATACAGAAGCTAAAGCACAAATCAAATACTTATCAGCTGATACATCTCAATAAGTAAATAAGATGTACATAAACTTTACAGAGTAAGTTGTTGGTATGTGAAGAAATCCACATTTAGAAAATTCTTGCAGTATTCAACTTATTTTGAGCATGTTTCAGTCAGACACCAAAACACAGAACAGACATTTGACTATATACTAAAAAGGAAAATCTGACCTTAAAGAGGCAGACAGTCACATAAGTTGACAACACAACATACCCCCCGACACCCTGACTAAAACCTTTATTAAAAAGAAAAAGACTAAAAAACTGTGTATGCATGCAGAGGTCTAACTATTCTAGTTTCTTACCACTGGTTACCACCTCCACTGGTGCATCTGGGGCCACTGCTACTGATTTATCCTTCACCGATCCTGTTAACCATTAAAGCTAGTTAGCGGTTGCTATATCATCAACTTATCATAGCAAGTATTACATATGAATTGATGAACAAAATTTAGTGGGAAACGAATGGGTAAAGGCATAGAAAAGATAATGCAGCTCAACACAGAGACACCAAGTGCTTTGAAACAGTTCTGGTCTAGTGGTGTAATGGTGAATGGTAAAATCATATCTTTTTACTGTAAGTGATATTTTATTGTACAAGATGTTAGGACCTCTGTCTCAACTAAAATACATGAGTTTGTGTTTTGTAATTAAAAAAATAATAATAATACTAATATAGCCAGGTTCACATGTTGTTTTACCTGTAGAAATCTGCCACAAATTCAAATTCCCTACTGTGCTATATTTCCATATTTAGTAAAGCACAGAGGTCATCCTATGATATTATTTTTGTGTGAATCGCCATCTCAGTGATTGAAATGAAAACTTCTTCATCTTTCTTTCCTCATCGAGGGTTGGGAATTATAGTGGCAGCGGGGCTCATTGTTAGGAGCTTGCACTGGATGCAAATTTGTTATTTATTGTTGTTTGTGTGTATGAAGTAAAACAGGTGCAATATTTTAATAAATTAATCTCAAAAAGTATTTTTTTGAGATTTGGTCATTTAAAGTGATTTAACTCAAATGCCGTTTAGTCTTTGCAAACTGACTGTACAAGATACAGATAAGGGGGTAAATTCTCGAGTCACACACAGTCCCCAGACAGGAAGTCATTATACTTTAGTGCATTTTGCATTTATGGCAGTTTTGCAGGGCCTTAAAATCACTGATAATCTCTGAATCCATCACAAATAACCAAATATCCCTGATATCTTGTAGTGTTTTGTCAATATATCTCTCTTATTATGAAATGTAACACAGTTTCATAAACCTTGTGGTCGGTATTCCTACCTGATTTAGGGTCAGTTTTAAGGTTTGATGCCTTGGCTTGAGTCACTGCTGGAGCCTTACTGGGTGCTGCTTCTGCATCTCCACCTGAAGCACCAGCACCACCTGAAGCACCAGCAGCTGCTGCAGCTGTTTTAATTTGTTCTTTCCTTTCCTCTCTCTCCTTCTCCAGTTTTAGTTGTTGCTCTTGGGCAACCTTCTGCAGGTCCATCCCAGAGCCTCCTGCCCTTGTTGTTTTCCTTGCTGATTTCTTGCCCTTTTGTGCATCTTTATCAGCTAAATAGAAAGGGGAATAATATTTCATGTAGAGGATCACTTGAATGCCATATTCTGTCATAAAAAGTGATAACTTGTACAAGGTTTAATTTCTCATATTTATCTCATCAAAGGCCATTATACATACACTACATTATAGATAGATAGATAGATATATAGATAGATAGATAGATAGATAGATAGATAGATAGATATACTTTATTAATCCCAAAAACTGGGAAGTTTAGTCTTTTCGACTGCAGTATCTTACCTTCAACAACAAGCCATGCATTGCATGATTTTATTCCTGCACAGACAGAATAAATTCCTTTGTCGACTACCATGCAGTCTTTGACCACCAGCCTATGAATGAGCTTGTCTTCTGAAACCTCAATGTCATATTTATCTCCTTGTTCCAGTGGCATGTTCTTGCCAAACCACAAAATCTTGGAGAAGGGGTTTGACAGGACACATTCAAAAACAGCGTCTTCTCTCTCCATTGCCTTCACTTCCTGAATTTTCACCAAGAAATCAACCATGGGAACTGAAAAATATTGAGTAAATCATTTAAAATTAAATAGTTTGTTACATCTACATGAGTGATAATGATTAAAAATATAGTTAAAGCTACTATTTGTTGTGTATTCAAATGTACAACTTACTTTTAAAATCAGTGGAAAACATATTGACATCTTCTACATCTAACTGGTACAGTCCAGCGTCATCTGGCATAAGATCCCTCAAGCTGAAAATATACTTTTTCCCCACTTGCTTAAGAGTGTGCTTCATGCTGTCTCCCAACTCCTTTGTGTATGGAATCATTTCACCGTCCTGTGGGCAAAATATACAATGTAACGTCCTTCAATTCTTGAAACTGTTCTTGCAAAATATAGCTGCAAGATAATAGCCAGGGAAATGTCACTTACTTGACTAAAAATGGAAAGCATCATAGCGGGACTTCATCAAAACTAATTCAAGCCCAAACTGTAAGCTCTACTATATACTGTACTGGACACCAAGGGACAGATTGTAAATATCTTAGCAAAACTATTAGGACTCTCAGAGGTATGTATGTCACACAGTCGGTGGATGGGATGTCGGCCCATCTGTTAAACTGAGTACTTAGTCAGGTGCAAGTAATGAGCAGAATGCAATTACATTTGTTGTGGAGATGATTTTCTTTTCTTTATTGTATTGGGGACACTGTGTTCAATGACCTTCCGTCTTGTAGGATTGCTAGTGGAGTTCTAGACATGTAGTCTTGTATTCATACTAACCTTGTATAGGTATATTGTGCTGCTTGGGTCAATAAGATCCATGTCAAGCTCAAATGATGCAGAACCATCTGCATTGACCTGGATATGTCTCAGGTTAGACATGCTTTTGATGAACTGTGTCAAAAACAGAAGAATATTTAATTTGTGATACCAATCATTTGAACATTATTTCAGATTATTGCTTTCAGAATTGCCTTACTTGCCTTGCCTTACTGGAGTGAACTTATCAAAGCATATAGAGTATATACATAAAAAAGGAAACAAACCAAATGTGCAATATGTTATTTGCAATATGCAATATATAAAATGACAAACCTGAGCTTGTTCTTCCTCTCTTTCCTTCTTCATTTCATTTAGTTTCTTGAGCATCCAGCGAAAGTCAGTCACTCCAAACTCTGCACAGATTCTCTCATAGTCTTTTTTGTCAGCACTCAGTAAGAGTTCCCAAAATTTAGGATCAATCTCCCCATTTTTTTTCTCTGGTTGTTCAGATTTGGGACGTATTTTACTAGAAATTATAAAAGGTTTTGATTAATGAAACAACATTGTAAATCCATTTAACACAAAAGAGTCTATCATCTTATTTAACACAAACCAACCTTTTCCTTTTTAGTATAGTCTTAAAATTGGTATCAGTGGCTTCTCCTGCTTGTTGCTGGGCTTTGTTCTTTTTGAAACCAACTGAAAACAGAAGAGGACACTTACATTATGAATACAATCATGTGAATAAATAAACATACATGAAGGGCTGCTGGATGAGTACTGGAATGAGTGTAATGGACACGAGGGATATGGGATGACAGAATGTCAAATTGTAGTAGATTTAGGAGTACGCTTGAGTCTGCATTCTGTATAAGATTAAATGACTCTGACTTTGTTTAGCAATTAGAGAAGTATATTATTACATACATTAATTTATTATAGGCATAACAAGCTACCTGTTCTTACCTTCTATAACATTCAGAACAACTGTGACCACGGCTTGTCCATATTCATTTATAGCAAAACATTTATAGGTATCTGCTTGATCCGGCTTAACTTTTGGCATCTGGAAGATATAAAACATGCAACATATACATCAATGGACTCGGTGTGTGATGTAAGTCTGCTTTGTCAACACATTTCACACTATAATGTTTACAGTACATAAGAATAGAAATAGAAATACATCCCTTTATGACATATTACACATGACCAACCAATAGAATAGAAATACTCTAATTACAGGCTCTTCACATTGCTTGATTTTTATTTTTTTTTACCTTATCATCCTCACACAGCAGTGAGTTGAGAGGATATGGGGGATATGAGTGTGTTTAGTGTGTCCTTCTCAGGAAGAGTATAATCCCTTTTTGCCATCCACACTGAAGAAAAAGTAATCGGCAAGGCAAATACGGATGGCAGGATGTATGACCTTGATATCAAATATCTTGTTTATTTCCTCTCTTTGTTCTCTTTTCTTATTATCTATGTCTTCCTCTGTGCTATTTTAATCTCTCCTTTACATCAGCATGTTGCTGTATAGTATCATTGAGATTTGATAGGCCATATCACTTGCCTCAAATGTATGCTCATTGGAATTGGGATCGTATTTGGTCTGGTATCTTGACGTATCAGACACATCTCCATTATTTCTGCTCCATGTTACAGTTGGCTGTGGGTCTCCAGTCACAATGGCTTTAAAAAAAGCAAATTTGCCTGTAAAAAAAAAAAAAAAAAAAAAAAGAGTCATCTCCCTTCCTTATCGTTTTGGAAACATATTAGACAGATTCAGATATACTCATTTAAGCATATTTCTTGCATTTTAATATACAGTAAATTTAATACTCATACAGAGAAAATGTATGCACCATTTTTTAAGAACTAGTGTTTGAGTCTATCTGACTGAAGCAAGTGTCTGAGTGTTGAATAGCGGGGCTCTGCTCCCTCTGGCCTTGCACAAAATTCATGGCTGTAATCCTTTCTGCAAAATCGTGGAAAAATCACTTTTTCCTCAGAATATTTGTGATTTGTTTAAAATGATTCTTAAGCTATCCTACCCTACCTTCTTGGATGGTCAAAGCAATTGGCTTGCGGGTGAAGTCTGGATGGCTCTTTCCCTCCGGCAGCGTCTCAATAAACTGAGTGATCATCACCCCAGGGACCCTAGATCTCTTCTTGATCCCCACTGTCAACATTGGAAAATTAAATGTCAGTGACAATACATTTGACTCAACAAATTAAAAGCATGACCATTACCATATCCAGCTTTCATACTTTTTGTAATCAAATAATCAATCATATAAACCATGCGGAAACTCATTCTAATAATGAAATATTAGAATGTTTGATGTTATACTCTATCGGTTTATTATCATTCAGAGCTATATGCATGTGTGGTTCTGTTGTGGAACCAACTTGTACAATTGTGTCCCATCTTCAGCACATTTACATTTCAATAGCATTTATCTTTTTAACCTTTTTTCCTTGGGAATCCATGCTTAAATTCCATCCTAAGAACAGATATGTACTAATGCACCTACATATCCAGGCACAAAATACATGTACCCTCATACAGAATATTAATAGATCCATTGCATATCAGTACTTCATGCCTTCATGAGCAGCAGGGAGAAAAAATAAACAGCTGACGATGGGTTTCTCTGGGGTTCCCTAAGCCTACCTTCTTTACCATCGCAAATCTCTGTGTCAGGACCTAATAAAGAACATGTTAAAGAACATATACAGCATATGTCAGCATGGTATTAGCACTGGATTATGGATTAGATTTATATAATTAAATTTAGGGACAGTAAATATGACAGTATAACAGCAATAGGTGCATGGAATGGCTACATTATGAGACACATCAGCACAGATTGAACTATTTTATATTTTTAGCAACGTTTTTATTGTTTCTCAGTGTCAAGTTGCAACAATATACCACATGTGAACTGTCGCTTATGAATGCACAAGAAATAACTATGTATATGAAAATATGTAATTTTGCTACACATGCACACAGAAATTGTGTCCCTATAATCCTTAGCTGACTTAACTATCAGACTTTTAATTACAGCCTACTGGTAGGTGTAACATTTATACTAGCAAATGGCAGCCTTTTATTGATTAATGTATTTATTTAACATTTACTTGTATGGTACAAGTACAATATATAGCATGAACTAATGCCACATACTACAGCATTTATAGGGTGCAATAGCAGTGCAGTTACCCTCTGCAGCAGTGTGATTATTTTGCAATGTATGTCTACCTAATTAATAACTCCTGCTGTCTTTTAATAGATTATGTGTACATTCTGTTGTAGTCTAAAATGATTATTAGAGGACATAATGTCAGTCTGGTTTTAATAGTATCACAGACAGAATGACAAGTGGAGGTCTGTGTGAGTGCAGTGTAGCATTGATAATAGCCAGTCATTACCATTTTCTGTTTGAGCCTGATCTGTAGGTCAGTGTCTGGTATATCACAACTGAATGAAGATAGTTTGACATATAGTAGTCAGTATTTTAAGATATTTTTAATATATATTTAATTTAATGTACCTGTGTGTAAAAAAAAATCCTAATTATCAAGGCAATTGCATCATAAGACATGATTTTACCTGATGACTTGGTAGGCTACTACAAACATTACATTATTAAATAATGATCATTGGTTTTATTTAGTTACTTGCCACCTCCTTGTTGCATAAGATCTGTCATTGTTTGACAGAAAAAATGGTTTGATGTTGGACATTGTTTTTTTAGTGCCTCTTTGGGAAGATAAGATCACAGTTTATGGCTTACCTTGGCCGTTGGCTGTCCCATCCGTCACTTTTGTTTTTGTAAACTTGGACATCTTTATTCCTGGGTCAGATAGATTTCCCAAACTGTAGTGAGATGATGAAGGGAATTTAAGTATTTACTGCATTACTAATATATCCAAATAGCAAGACTTGGAAACCAAATTTCCCTTCTTATTTTTTACTTTTCCACAATACAGTCATTGTAGATCTGCAGTATTGTTGAAAAAATATGTTTGGTTAATAATTCAGTTTTGGCATAAGACCTACCTGAGAGCCTCAATTGATGGTGAAAAGGTTTCCTTTTTATGCTTTAAAAAATAAAGCCAAAACATTACCCTGTATTACATACAGTAGAAGACACAGAACATGATCATATATGGTTGCATGCTATGCAGCTGTTTACTTGTATGCTGCGGGTTATCACATTCCCCAAAAATAAAATCCTCTTAAAATTAGAATTTTGTGTAGCATTTCATATTAACAACATGACATTTTGTACCAGGCTTAATCATAAATTATTTACGTTTTTTTTTTTCATTTTCACTAAGCTGTGGCATACTGGCTTGATGTTCAAATGATTACATGCTTATCAAATTAACTTTTTAAAAAAATAATATGTAGTTTTTAATCACAGCAGGGTTCTCTGCTGGTAGTCCACATAGCAAACTGCATCTTTCATTACACCACATGGTTGCTAAACTTAGAATGACAAACGTCACCTCATAAAAATAAACTAATGAAACATGTAATTGTAACATATTCCATGTTGCTGGGGCTTAAGGGGATTTGCAGAAATGTTACTATCTGTTTACAAAGCAAACTACATGTGTATGTGTATGCCTGGCATAAAGTATATTAACATCACGTGACTTACAGCAGTTACAGCACATGATTGGAAGACTTTCCAAAACCATTTGCTTCAGTCCAGCATATGCTTGTTGCACATTTCAAAAGTCAAAACTGTGTTAAGATACAATCACACTGTAGACACAAAAAAATTGTGGAATATACACTGGTAGCTTGTCACCCTCAATATTACATAAATCCAATATTACTGGACCCGGCTGCCATTTGACAAGAAATATATGGGGAGTTAGAGCACATAAAGCGCAGATTGAGGTTTTTACATGTTGCTGTTTGTGTGTGGATTAAACAAACAAGGTACAATGTTTCATATAGTGAGCTTTAAAGATGATATTTGGTGTAATTTTGAACTTTAGAGTGGGCAAGTCTAGCTGTTTCCCCCTGCTTCAAGTCTTGTGACACATAATCTCTCTCCTGTATAGCCTCAAGCCCAACACCACCCAGTATTGGTGTGTGATATTCTAGAGTGTTGCTGGCTGTTGAAAGATGAGAAAATCAGCATAGGTCACATGCCACATAAAAATGTGAACGTCTTAATATGCTTGTTAATCACTGTTGACATGGGTGAGTTGTACGGCCTGCACAGTATTGCAAGTTTAATCACTATGTAAACCTTATTCTGGTGCTCTGAGGCAGAAAAAAACATACATACAAATTTACAAATATTTGTTTTCAATTTGCACCTAACTGCACTAGCGTGGTTTGTCATTACAGCAGTTAAATAAGTGTCATCATCAACATTATCATTTTCCGTATTTGAGCTTAACAGATAATTAAAGCTGGACTGTTTTTTGGTTTTTGTTTTTTTAATTTTAAACTTGTTCTGTGTACTGTGTGCTTCTGACATGGCGCTAAATGAACATCCTCCTTGCTGCAAAAGGGGTTTTAATGGGTTTCATGTGGCCTGATCTGCATGCTGCTGTTAATGCTACCAGCTGCTTAAGTGACCAGCACTGAAATACTGCACGGGACAGCACAGTCAAAAACTGAGAGCATCATAAAAGTGATTAAAAGCGAGCCTCGACTAAGGGCGTGTTCACAACGTGTGTAGCTATCTAGGGAACTGATATTGATGCTGAGCATGTGCAGTAGCAGGTTTGTTTAATGGTTTTCTTAATTTGGTTTATTACCAACCTTTTTTTTTTTTGCCTTAGTTACAGAGAGATATTATGCTTTCCAATGTGTCTTTTTCTTTAGCAGTGAAAAAAGGAGAAATAAATGAACAAAATCTTGTGTTAAATGTTGTGAGAAGTCACTGTTGCAACTGAAAGTATGCATTAGCATATATTTACATTTTATATAGATAATGACATATAGTCTTCTGGGTTAAATTTGTACAAACTTTGAATTTAACACTAACACAACAATCTGACAAAATTACACATTCGAGTTATATTAGAGAAGCACAATTTGGAAACAATTTGACTGCACTACTGCTTAATAATATGAAAAATGAAAAACTAAAATACAGTACATATCAGAAACGCCTTCTAAATACAGAGCAACTCAATTGTGTTTATAGGCAAACATTTTCCACAGTTTGCCACATTAAGTGACTGTCATCTACTAGTTAAGAGTGAATCAGCCACAGGATTAGTTTAGTGTTAAACACTGTGTAGCCAACTCTCAATACTTAACACCTCTATTTAAGATTGGTACTGTATGCAAGATGAATGGTGACTTACCTCTGTACTCCTCTGATCCAATAGAGTGGTGCTGCTTCTCAGTCTGATATTTGAGTGTTACCTCTCTGGTCTACAAGCTATTAAATCCTTACAGGAATGCCAATGACTTCACGACAAGCACCTACGTTGTCAGACATGGTGCCTGCCAAGAAAGGAGATTGCATTTTTGTTTTTGGCATAAATCACAACCTCCAGCCAGGAGGAGGAGGGAAAGCCAAGGATGGCTACAAGCCTCATGGGGGGATGACTATGACTGTGGCTTCTTATTGACAAATGTATGAACTTCCTCCAGAGAGATGGTCAAAATGTGATCAATGTTATGCTTTAAAATGGAATTAAGCCAAAGACTGTCTATTGTCCACTGTACTGCCTATTTAAAATTTTGTGTTGAATTTGTATTATAACAGTTATATTTTGTGATTGGTTCTGTATCCCGATCCTTTCATGATATCTTTTATATCTTTTGCAGATTACTTTAACTTGCATTTGGCAAAGCAAACCTTAACAGGAAATGTGGACTTCAGGTATAATTTTGAGTTAAACCTTCACAGACACTGTGTTTTGAGTGTTTGGTCTTCCTGTTGGCTGTTTAACAGAGTTGGAATGCCAGTATTGTTTTACTCAGATTGTGGTGCTGAAAGTAAGAACACGTTTGTAGTCAAAGCTAAGTGTTGACAGCCAAGTATGCTCCTTGCTGATTTTACGAGAACAACAAAACATCATATTAATGTTTAAATGCACTAATGACTCCTATTGACACCAACTAAAAATACAATGTGTTTATTGGAGGTCTTTGAGCAGTCTGGAACTGTAAACATACGAGTATGACGGTTTGTTTTAATCAGTAGGTAATCTACCTAACTCTGCCTAACATGGAGTCAGAATATCGCATCACATAGGGCTGTATTTGAGCCTTCACCAATAATAAAACTAAAGTAATAAGGGCTGCGCTGTTCTAATGGAGTTTTAACCTATTCAAAGCCATGTACCAGGTGTATTTCATGGTGCTCTGTAAGTGTTTTATCAGACATGAAGACTACGGACGGCTGCGTATGAGTTCCATGTATGTACAGTATGTGCGAATGGGTGAATGTTGGCATGTTGGTGACCGCTCATATGCTTTGAGTGGTCGGTAGACTAGAAAAGCACAATATAAATGCAGTTCATTTACCATTTATCAGAAACTCATTTAAATGTAAATATGCTTCAGCGCAGGGCTTTTTAATATACTGTACGTTGCTTAAGGTGTTCTTTGAAAGACCAGCCTCGCTGTTGATATGAGAAAATCACAAACACCTACGCATCCCAACACATACTCTGTTATCTCCAGATGACAGGTTGCAGGTCCATTGGAATTTAATTTGGGTTTGATTAAGCACATGGCTGTCAGTCTAAGTTTTATTACCCTGACATATGACCAGATGTAAGCATACATACTGTACAGTGAGATTATTATTATTTAAATATATGGCTGAACTCAGTTTTGAGAGAAGGGGGGCTGTCGTGATTTTGTGACACATGTTATCACATCAGGCTAAAAGTTGTGACTTTGTTTAAAAGTTGAATTCATGGGTAATAAGTTGCGTATATACTATTTTTATTTTACTAATTAATTATTTAAAGTCAATAACTCTGAATGTAAAAGTCACTGTGTTACCAGTGGTCCAATAAGATAAGCACTCATAGATATATTTTTTTTATATTTGCATGATAGCTGCATCAGCCTCATAAGAGGAAGAAATAATCTGTTATATAATATAATATTTAAAAGAATTAAAGCCTTTTCAACAATGAGACATGTACTGTTCATCTGTTGAACATACTGACCACCTTGAGGGTATTTACCTACATGTTAGAAGTCAGTCAGAAGGAGTCTGGCTGCTGCCTGTTTAAACCGCAACCCAGTTATTGTTGTCTTTGTAATAACAGAGATATGTACAGTCTGAGCACGATCTCTCTCTTTCTGTGTGTGCGTGTGCATGTGCGTGTGTGTGTGGATATTTCAAGCCATGTAATAAAAGCAGATGCATGGCACAGGAACTATGACTGTTCTCAGGCATGTGAAGCTGATATGAGAGGCTGATGTTCTTGAAGGCATTTATTGCAAAGGGTCACTGAAGTCAAGAGTTTTAAATCCTTCCATCCAAAACAATGACAAAACAAATTTCACATTAAATAACCCAATACAGTGTGCTCAAAGGTAACCCAGTCTTTGTTTGGGTGTACTTGTTTTTGTTTCATTTCATTTTCAGATTTATTTTTTATAGTAACAACAATAACAGGACGGCATTGAGCAGAAGATGGTGTACTTCCATTTGCCAAATTACAGGAAACTCCTTTTATATTTGTGTATCAAACATTATTTTTTATATTTGTAATTTTTTTTTTCTTAGCTCTCACTAGGACTTTATGAACACTGTTTTCTTGTTTGAAATGTTTAGAGGCTTTTAAATGTCAAAGCCTAATAAAATAAACTTCCTGCAAAGACTTGTCAATAATAACAGGATGCCATGTAGTTACTGATGTGTGCCTGAGAAATTCACACAGGAGGATGAGACAGTTGTTTGCAAGGTTGCACTTAGTCACGCACATGGATTTTTATCATTTATGACTTTCCATAATAGACTCGCAATATCTCCTGAAAGCCTGTAACCACATGCTTGCAGTAAAAGAGAAATTTGAAGCCATGTGACAGTTGGCAAAGCGGAAGCAGTGCATGTGACGTTGGAAATGGAACAGCTCGTAAATTCTTCTATATATATGTATACTATAACTAAACTGAATGTGATTGCAGCAAAGATACTTTATAGTTGAGCATGGGTTTACATATAGATATAATAATTCTATTTTTTGTAAAATTATTTTAGAATAGTTTGATTTTACCTGAATCTAATGGCTACAGTATAAGCTAAGACAAGTGATTGAGCCTATGTATTGATAACTGGGAGCACAGAACTTGTGGACAGGACATGTTACCGGTTGGTGTGTTGGGCCACCACTGTGGTCCAGACTGAAATAAACACATTTTGTATAGAGAATCCTACAGTATTCCCCAAACCTACTGAAATCCCCAGACTTTTCCACTAACTCCACCATGAAGTTGCAATTTTTGGTTTTGATATTTCTTGACAACTAATGGATTTATTGCCATGAAACCTTTTACAGAAGTCCATGATACCCAGATGATGTAGCCTAATGACTTTGATCCCTGTCTCATTACCAGGTCAAAGTTTTCACTTATTCAACCAAATACATCTACTAGACAAATTGGCATCAACATTTGAACACATATTCATGGTTCCCAGATGATGGACCCTCATGACTTTGTTTATCCCCTGACCTTGACACCATGAGTTTGGCACTTGCAGCTGTGACTGAAGATGTTTAGACATCTACGGGGTGAATTGCAAGCCGATAAGCTGATACAGTTATTTATTTTCCCTTCAGGAAAAATTGTGATGACTTTTCCCCTTGCATTTTAATTGTCAAATAGTTTTATAGTTGATAATGACACTACCGTCAGCCTTGGCTGTACTGTTTTTAAACACACTAAACTACAAAGGTCATTATGGATAACAGTACCTTACAAACATGAGCATATCAACATGCTGAAATTAGTATTTAGCTCAAACCATTGTAAGTATAGCCTTACAGAGCTACCAGCACAGCTCCTACTGTATAAATCAGGCTGACGATTGAATTTTGGGTAAATATAGACAAAGACAGCTCACTGTGGAACACAGAGGATTTATTTACATTTTGGCATAATGATTAATCAATTTTATTTGAACACACAAAGTGACATTGATTCGCAAAAAAACAAAAACCAAAAAAAAAAAATCATTGGTAAACCATTCATTTAAATGGAACATGCATCTTCAGGAGTTCAGGATCACTGCCTCATCCTAATCTGAAGGAAAAGGAATAAGAAAGAACTGTTAAAACATACACTATAGCCATAGGAACATATTTTAAGATGTAACAAATAACTGTAAAGGAGTTTTTACCTTTAACAACAAGTTTAGTTGAACACTCCACTCTGCCCAGAGGGTTTTCTGCAGTGACTGTGTAATTCCCACTGTCTTTGGGGCCAACTTTGAGTATCACCATAGAGCAGACCCCACATGTGTTTGTGATGTAGTAGTTAGTGTTGGTGTTAAGGCTGACATTATTTCTGTACCAAGTAACATGGGGTCTGGGATTTCCTGTCACAGCACAACTCATATAGCACTCATAGCTTTCTGGACTGTTGTGCATTTTTAGCGGAACAGAGAAAGACGGAGGTGTTTCAAAGCTGCAGTCCTTCGTGGCCATAAGATTCAAAGAAAATGTTTCTGGAAAGATAAAAGAAAAAGAAGAAAACTGTTTAAAGGGTGTAAAACATAATGGTGGATACATTTTTCACTGCTATATTCTCTGTAGCTGTCTATTAATTGAGTCATGTATCTCCATTCACTGTATATATTTATGTAAAATACTCTGCCTTTCAGGATGCATTGCATTGTCAATTATCTTTGTAAAATCCTTAAGCTGTGTTGAGACAGAACGCAAAGCAAAAGTTTGCAGAAGTCAGACTGCTGAACCAAGTGTGCTTATTCTCCCCAAACAGCCAAAATAAATTACTGTACATTAGCTGTAACTTCAGCCTCTGACTGAACTCAATACTCACCAGGAACTCTTTCTGTTATTTTCTTCCCGTCTCTCTCCTTTCCCCCCCTCTCCTCTAACCATGTTTATGAAGTATATTGATAAAGTCCTGTGATACGTGCAAATGTGTTGCTCAATTTGAAACATTTTCAACTCGTACATACACTTATTTGTGTTACCTGGGGAAAATGTGTGCATACTTGTGCCTTTGCATTGACTTTGTATGCAACTGCGCCTTGCGAAAATCTTGCTTTGCGTTCAGTCTGAACACACCAATAAAATTACATCTACTCCTTCTCCGTCATTAAAAAATCCAGAATCATGAAGAATCAATGCAACATGTCTCCTACTTCACTAACAAGTCAATTCTCAGACTTCGAGTTTCCAAATCTAAATTGTATACTGGACTGCAATTGGCTCCAAACTTGTTGTGATGTCAGAAATCATGTTGAATGGGCACAGATATAAGGTGAAAACATTGAAACATCCCTCCTTCTAGTGTCAAACTCTGCACATACAGTGGTGGTCAAAAGTTTACATACACTTGTAAAGAACATAATGTCATTGCTGTCTTGAGTTTCCAGTTATTTCTACAACTCTGATTTTTCTCTGATATAGTGATTTGAACAGATCCTTCAGTTTGTTGGCTTTCTGACATGGACTTGTTTCTTCAGCATTATCCACATGTTCTCAATGGGGTTTAAGTCAGGACTTTGGGAAGGCCATTCTAAAACCTTAATTCTAGCCTGATTTAGCCGTTCCATTACCACTTTTGATGTGTGTTTGGGGTCATTGTCCTGTTGGAACACCCAACTGCGCCCAAGACCCAACCTTCGGGCTGATGACTTTAGGTTTTCTTGAAGAATTTGAAGGTAATCCTCCTTCTTCATTGTCCCATTGACTCTCTGTAAAGCACCAGTTCCATTGGCAGCAAAACAGGCCCACAGCATAATACTACCACCACCGTGCTTGATGGTAGGCATGGTGTTCTTGGGGTTAAAGGCCTCACCTTTTCTCCTCCAAACATATTGCTGAGCATTGTGGCCAAACAGCTCAATTTTTGTTTCATCTGACCACAGACCTTGTCTCCAGAAGGTCTTATCTTTTCCATGTGATCATCAGCAAACTTTAGTCGAGCCTTAAGGTCCCGCTTTTGGAGCAAGGGCTTCCTTCTTGCACGGCAGCCTCTCAGTCCATGGCGATGCAAAACACACTTGACTGTGGACACTGACACCTGTGTTCCAGCAGCGTCTAATTCTTGGCAGATCTGCTTTTTGGTGCTCCTGGGTTAACTCTTCACCCTCCTGACTAGTTTTCTCTTAGCAGCAGGTGACAGCTTGCATTTTCATGCTCATTCATGTTGCTGTATGTATATTTTTGACCCAGCAGATTTTGTCACAATTTCAGTTTACCCATAAAAAAGTCATAAAAGAACCAAGCTTCATGAATGTTTTTTGTGACAAAGAAGGATCTGTTCCAATCACTATATCAGAGAAAAATCAGAGCTGTAGAAATAACTGGAAACTCAAGACAGCCATGACATTATGTTCTTTACAAGTGTATGTAAACTTTTGACCACCACTGTACATCATTCTGTACAGTGAAGCTCACACATCCAAATGAAGATCCAATAAGAAAACCACATTTTTGAGTCGATTGGGACTTTCTGACAACTATCAACCGATTGTTTCAGCTCTAAATGACAGACTCTCAAATTAATTATTGATTTTAAACCTGCCTTTCTTCCTCCTCACTTCCCAGGTTGCTGACTCGGAGGGTTTAGAGATCCCCATGTCATTCTTGGCATAGACCCGGAACAGATACTGCCTTCCTGGCATGATATTGATGGCAGTGAACTTGTTATTGTAAAGATGGTCAGCCACAGTTTGCCAAGTTCGCTTAACCGAATCGCGCTTGGTGATTGTGTAGTGAAGCCTGTCGTCTTTCTTCTCATCTGGAGATGGACTCCAGGAGACTGTCACTGTTCCTGACACATTCTCCTCCAGCTCCACAGGGCCTGGAGGCTTGGGATCATCTGGAAACAGGTAGGGCAAGATTATTAGTGTTGTTTATTCATTATTTACAAATCTCTTTAAACTTTTCCAAATCAGTTCCTAAGTTTAAAGTGTACACAGAACATTGAATAGTAAATAATAATTAATTAATAATTGAACAAGAAAAAACATAAAATAACAACCTGTTTCCAAAAACTAGAACAACATTGTAATAATTTTATAAATTATACATATCACATTTTAAATCCATGCAGCCTTTGGTTATCATTTCTCTTTAATTTTATATGGATTAGTTAAGGTTTTCATTTGCTGTACCTGTGACTCTAATCTCAACACTCGAAGTCTCCTGACCAACAAGATTCTTCACAATGATCGTGTAGATCCCAGTGTCATGACGCTCTGATGAGGCGATTATTAACTGCGATGATGTGTCTGAATTGCTCACTGTAACATGTTTGGCTACAGGCAGGCCATCCTTGAGCCATGTAATAGTTGGTATTGGAGAGGCCTGTCAACAACAGGAGATACAGGACTAAGATGATGTGGGTTTCTACTTCTGTAGAGTGTCTAATCTGCCACTTGAGATGGGATGAAAGTGCTTTTACACTTGCACGTTTCTGTATGATTATCATACTGGACCTGAAAGTTGAAGTTGACCCGCGCAGAGTTCCCAGCTCTCATTACCACAAAGTTCTTTACTTTTTTGTCAGTGAAATGAGGTCTCACTGTCAATAACAATGTGAAAACAGTTTTAGATAAAATTAATGACAAAAAGTGAGCAATTAAAAGTGCAATGTTTTTGATTCTGACTGTAGACAATTGACACACCTGGAGGAGGCATTGCAATGATGTAGTTGTCCAACTCTTGAGGCTCACCATCTCCACCCTCATTGGTGGCTATGACTCTTACCCAGTACATGGCCATAGACTTCAGACCCATAATTGTATAGGAGGTCATAATGATAGCATTGGAGTTACAACGACCCCACTCTGGGTCTTCTGCTGGTCTGAGCTCCACAAAGTATCCTTTGGCCTCATCTTGGACCCCTTCCTCCTCTCTGGGTTTGGTCCACCCCAGCGACAAGGTTGTGTATGTAGAGTCAGTCACCTTCAAGTCAATAACTTTTCCAGGGGGCTCTGAAAATTGATGTAGATCAGGACACTGTACTGTGATTTTACTTAGCATTAACGTACAAAATATTTAATTTTGGTCAATTACTCACTCTTTGGATCTCTTGCAAACACAAATTCAGATGGCGAACTTGGCTCTCCGGCACCAGAGATGTTGATAGCTGCTACACGAAACTCGTACTCGATGCCTTCAACAACTTCCTTCACTGCATACTTTTTCTCTGTTGTTATGTCAAACAGTATAAGACTTTTAAACATATCTTCTTAACTTCTTTAGCTTATAAAAATAAGCACATTTGACTTGACAAGTCCACATCTGAAGTAAAGCCTTTACTGTCTCCATATTGTGGATATCATCAAAATGGCCCTACCTTTAATGGGCTCATCTGGTGGGTTGACAAGGCCCCACAGATTACTGCCATTTTTGCGTTTCTCCACGTTGTATCCCAAAATGTTGGTTCCCCCAGTATTAGAAGGTGCAGACCAAGCAAGATTGATACAGTCCTTGAAAGCACTAACAATTTTGGGTGGAGAAGGAGGTCCAGGGTATGCTAAAAGATAATTAGAAAAAACTGGCTCACTGAAAGCTTTGACACTGTCGCTAATAGATTTGGGTGTGCTTTTAAGACAACTTACCCTTTGTCCCTGCCTGAATGTCGTCGGTCTCCATCATTTCACTGATGCCTTGATCAGTTTCAGCCCTGATGTGATAGCAGTACTTTCTGCCATGATCCACATCGGTGTCCCTGTATTTAGCCTCTGGGCCAATTTTGCCCAATTTCTTCCAGCTGTTGCGGCCAATTTGCTGGCGCTCCAGGATGTAGTCTGTGATAGGGGAACCTCCATTGTCTTTAGGAGGCCTCCATTTGAACTCAATGCAAGATGCAGAGCTTTCAATAATATCTTCAGGGCCTAAGGGTGGTGTTGGTTTATCTGTATTCAGAGAAAAGAATAAAATCAACCATGCTCATATTCACGTGTTACATAAAATATTTATTCAAATTCAGAACATCCAGTGCTTACCTAATACAATGACTTGGGTGACAGCCTCAGTTGTTCCACATTCATTTTTAATCTTAATCTTTATTTCTCCTGTGATTTTGCGTTGGCACTTTGTTAGCAGCAGTTTGCTGTGTGAGGAAGACTTCTCAATCCTGGTATGAGTGTCCTCCAACAACTCTTCACCTTCACTGTACCACTGTATCTTCATGGGTTCCCGTCCAACAAAAGACAGTTTGAAGGCAGCATCTTTCCCAGTTTTGATTATAACAGGCTTTATGAACTCAGCAAGGTCATCAGGGTTGATTCTTGGAGGATCTAGAAGAACAACACACTTAAACACGTCATTGCTGAGCTCAAAAGAATATTGTTTTACACACTTTCACAGTGACTGTCCTCTTGATTTGCTTGAGTTGAAGTGTTGTTTCTGATTTCATTACCTTCGACATTTAGCACAGCTTCTGTTTTGCGCCCATCAGCTTCATATCGATACTTTGCAGCATCATCTTCTTTGCAGTTTTTGACAATTAGTTTGCGATAAGTCCCATCTTTAACAATACAGATATCATCTGTAGTTGTTATCTGAAATGCACACAGCACACAAACAAATCTAAATCTCTGACAGTTAAAGGTAAAAGCTATTATTCTATCAATTTGTGTGTTACTCACCTCTTTTCCATCTTTGTACCAGACTCCATCGCAGTCCTCACAGCTCAGCCTGCAGACCAGTTCAGTGTCAGTACCAATGATAGCAGTGACATCTGACAGTCCACTGGTAAAGTACACTCCTGGTTCTAAAGAAAATACAACCTTATTGTTGGCTAGAAACAAGACATATATGAACAGCGTAGCATTACAGTGCTCTGATATATCTCACCAATGACGGTATCAGGGACAAGGGCGCCTGCTCTCACTCTCTTTCTTTTCCCTTGAACAGGCTCCTCTTCTTCAGTATCAGAAACAGAAGCAGGAGCTCCTTCTTCCTTTGCCTTTACCTCTTGCTTAGCTTTTGGTGACACTTCTCCTTCCTGCTCATTCTCTTCCTCGTCCTCATATTCTTCCTCATCCTCTTCATCATCCTCTTCCTCAACCTCTTTCTCCCCTACACTTGATTCAAGGGTTCCCTCTTCTTTATCTGCTCCATCTTCAGCCTTTGTCTTCACCATTACCTTTGCCTTTGCCTTGGTCTTTGCTTTTGCTTTTGCTTTTACTTTTGCCTTTGCTTTTTTTTCTTCAGCTTCTGCTTTAGCTTTCATATCTGCTTCTGCTTTTTCAGCCGCAGCTACAGCTGCTGCCGCAGCTTCAGCCTCAGCCTTTGCCTTTGCCATTGCAATCAACTCATCTCTCTCCTTCTGTATCTTAGCCTGTTGCTCCTGAGCAATCTTCAGAATATCAGCTCCACCACCACCAGCTCGGGTTGTTTTGCGTGCTTTCTTCTTTCCTTGCGAGTTTGGATCATTGTCAGCTAATAAAAAATACACAGCACTGGGTTATTTCTAATGCTTTATAGCACATTTTGCCTAACTTGTGTTGTAAAGACTACCAAGATGCTGTACAAACAGTTAAACGGTACCTTCCACTATAAGCCAGGCACTGCAGGATTTAAGTCCAGCCACAGCGGCATAAATTCCTTTGTCCAATGGCCTGCAGTCCTTCACCACTAATGTATGAATCAACATGTCCTCTGACACAATGATGTCAAATTTTTCCCCTTGCTCTAGTGGGGTATTCTTTCCCATCCAATCAATCTTTTTCAAGGGATGTGAGATGACACACTCAAACACAGCATCTTCTCTTTCCTCTGCTTTCACGTCTTGAATCTTGACCAAGAAGTCTATAGGAGGAACTGCAAAAAAACATAACAATTTAGCACATCAATACTGCTTAAGCACAAGATCTAGCATTTTCCTGTCACAGGATAACTCATGTGGCAACCATAGCTCTTTTGACTGTTGTATGGCATGGTAAAATATGTAGATAATTATTTTGCTGTATCATCTTACGTTTAAAGTCTGTTGAGAAGATCTTAACTCCATCGACTTCTACTTGGTATAGTCCTGCATCCTCAGAACTAACACCATTGATGCTAAACACGAACTTCTTCCCCACTTGTTTCAATCCGTGTTTTATCTCCGTCTCAGGATCAAATGGAATCATAACACCATCCTGTTCAAACATAGATATTTGTAAATGTTGAATATGTAGCATTTGCAATGTAATATCAAACATTTAAATATCACATTTAAAGTGAAAGTTTTTCACCTTGTATAGGAAGATTTTGCTAGTAGGATCTTTGAGTGACATCTCAAGTTCAAACTCAGCACCACCATCTTCTTTCATTTCAATAGGCTTTAGGTTACATAGTCTCTCAACGACCTGTAGTAATCAGAATCAGGAAAAAAAATGCCTTTGACACTGTGAAAATGTTGAGTTTTCTTGTATGTAGTTTGTATTTCTTGTATTCTATTACTGTATTTTAGATGTTTGACAGTGTAGTTGCTTCATATTGAAACATAGATGAAATTGAAAAATACCTTTTCTTGCTCTTGTGCCCTTTCAAGTTTCTTGGCATTTAGTTTTTTTAGCATCCCACGAAAATCAGTGACACCATACTGGGCGCAGATGCTTTCGTAGTCTTTTTTGTCAGCACTCATTAACAGTTCCCAAAACTTGTCATCAATTTCTGGTTTTACTTCTTCTTTAGGCTCAGTGTCAACCCTCCAAAAAAAATGTAAAAAAAATTAAACACACTCAGGTCATATTTTACATGGATGACAAAACAAAACAAAAAACTATGCATTGCCACGCACTTTTGTTCATCTTTCTACTTACGTGTTTTTTAAGGCCTTTTTGAAATTCTCAGGTATTTCTCGGACAGCTGCAGCACAACCAGTAGCATGGTTACAATTCTTTCAGTGCTTGATGATGCATTGTTATAAATTAAATTTAGGCTGCGTACCTGTTCTTGATTCTTGCATGGCTCTGTTCTTTTTATAGCCAACTAAAATGGAAGTAAGCAATTTAATTTAAATGAGACAAAATTTTTTTTTTTAAGGATCAGTTCTGAATATGTGATAGCAAGAATTAAGTAACTCACCTTCTATAACATTGAGTGCAGCTGTTACAACTGCTTTTCCATATTCATTTCTAGCAAAACACTTGTAGGTGTCAGCTTGATCCACACATAAATCTGGCACCTGTAAGAATACATGATTATCAGTTTTTTATCAGTCTTGTTTATATTTTAGTTATTTGAATAAGCCTTCTTTATATGACATGGTCAGCGGCCTCACCTGTAGCTGGTATTCACCAGAACTTGTATCGTACATAATTTTGTACCTTTCCTCATCAATTTCTCCATTATTTCTCACCCAGGTCACAGTTGGTGTTGGTTTGCCAGTAACTATTGCTCTGAAAATAGCCGTTTTTCCTACAGAAAGGACAAAGAATGAACAGTTATGGTATTATCCTTGAAAATATTGTTATGTGATTAGAGGTGTTATTTTACCTTCTTGAAGAGTCAAAGCAATAGGTTTACGAGTGAAATCTGGGGTGCTCATGCCTTCAGGTACTTCTTCCACATACTGGGTAATCATAACTCCAGGCACCCTCGACCTCTTTCTAATTTTCACTGTCATTGAGTGAGATAAAGTGCATTATTTACAATTTCATGAATAACTTGTGAAGAATTGTATTAATAAAACAGCTTTGATATATTATTTTAGTTAAATGTCATACTATGTTTTAGAAAATGTTATAATATATTCAATTAGTGTTGATTAATTCATTTTTTAGCATTAAAAAAAGTGAGTCATCAAATTGTATAGTAACTTACCTTGCCCTGGAGCAGTTGGCTCCTCATCCTTAGCTTTACGTATCTTAAGCATCTTGATTTAGACACCAACTGCCTTGAAAACACAAATAATAAACTTAAAAATAACACACACTAAATACACCACTGCTAGGTTTTCAGTTAATAATCTTGAGTTGGAATCAACATTTTTGATCAAGAATCACCTTAATCACTTTAATGAATGCGTAAAATAACTACTGCAAATGTGTATAATTAGTCAGGTTACATACTCCAGTCTGTATTGATCTTCAGAAACTATCTTAAAAACAGTGAACCTGACAAAACATGCACCCTGCTTTTAAAAAATAATAAAATAAAATAAAAAAATAAGACACATTTCCGTAATTATTAGTAGTATTTAAATTTGAAAGATAGAATCTAAAACTGATCAAAATATCTCCATATAACTTTAATGCTCAAGTACAAACTAATGTTAGAGCCTCTATCCACTTTGCTTTCCATGATTTTTATTATTATCATTATTATCATTAGTCTAATGACAGGAAACTTTTGTTAATGCAATCTATTTGATAGCCACTTAAACTAAAAACACTAAATTCATAAATGATTTATGCAGAGTTCTGTCAGTCACCAGCATATTCAACAGTTTTGAACACCGCTGTACTGCTGTGTAGCTATATTTGTCTGAGACAAAAAATAGCTTTGCCAAGTGTTTTACGAGTGAACTGATATATGAATACCTTGTCAGGTCTGTGTCCTAAATCTCTGAGCTCCATTTAATAGAAGATTTAATAGAACATATTCTTTTATTTTTTCCTTTATCATTTTCTTGCTTCTTTCTTTCATTCTTCTGTGCAATAAAAAGCTACATAAAATACCACTATAAGGCTTAAGAGCATAGTATAACCCTTAGATCTTTGCAGGGTGAAAGTGGAGGCGTTATTTAAGTTTTTGGTTCATTGATAATCAAACTATTTGAACTGACTCTTTGCACACAGTAGCCAGATTTTTCATCAATTCAAAAACATTTTCCTATTTTTATGATTTCACATGAGTCTCTGGCAACCCTGCTATCTTTGAAATGTGTAATTTGATCATTATTGCAGATATTGGTATTTCATCATATTGAACTTGAGAAATCATATACATTGCTGTGAGCATGCAGATTTAATTGGAATTCTGACTTAGGATACATGCAAACACATTGAATTACAGATTTAAAGAGTGTTTTAAAAATATTGAAATTCCCAATATCTTTTAAATGTACTTACTATTTTTTTAGTAACCTGCTGTTCTCTGGTGTGTGTTGCCAGCCAGCTTCCAGCTGATTCTTGAGTGTGGGCTCTCCGTTTTGAGAGGCAATAAAGCCTTTCAGAGACGTTCAGGGCAACCTAACCCAGTGCTTTTTCACTGTGGCTCTTGGGGATAGGTTTACTGACATGCACCTTGGCCCTAAAGTTCTATAGGTTCTTAAAAAGGGGCCACCAGAGGAAATGGAGCTGTGAAGCTTTCTAATCCCTCCCTCAAAACTGGAATTTCAGCTTTAGTACTGCAGCAGGGTGCTTTTGGCTGCTCTTATTAAAAAGGGAAGTCTCATGGGAAGTGACATGAGCTGCTTAAACATTAGATTAACTGTGTTGGCGGCCAGATCTTCATCACAACATTTAACAGTGAAGAGGTAAGCATCAATTCAATTCTGACTGTTTGAGCTCCTTACAATAGTTTGGTTTGCATGTTTAGAAATGTTAGAATAATCTTAAAATGCTGCAAGCGTATCCCAAAAAGAAGACCATTTGCACAAATATTCTGACAGACAGCAAATGAAACAAGCTAAACCTCATTCTGATAGTTATGACTCACAATCATTCATCAAAATGAAACAGAACAGAAATACGTTACACAGTAGAATTTATTTTAGCATTGTAAGAAGCACTTCTCTTTGAACCTGAGAAGTGTCATCCTGCTGGTCACTTATGTTGAAGCCCAGGGTGCATCTGTTGACCCTGTCCTCTTCAGTGACTCTAAACTTGGACTACTGTCTGACCCCACAAAAAATATGCTCAGAGAGGTAATACAAGAAGACTGCACATAAATTATTCACATAAACCTTCATGGAGCTGAACAACTGACATGAATATTGATACTTGCTTGTCATGGCAAGGCTCGATCTATGTGCTACAATATATGTCAAAGTTTATATAGTTTGTATTCATATATTTGTAAATATTTAGTGCATTTTTTTTCTTTTTGTTAATCTTTATATACATATATGCAGTTTCTAGTAGTAGTACTACTTGTGTTTTAAAAATGACATACATATCAAATCAAAAATACCACATCATAATTGGAGTATGAAATATTTATTTACACCAAACCCAAACACAATTTCATAATAATGACATACTATAACAAACAATCAACAATCACACATCAGTTTTTCATATATTTATGTTTTCTTTTCTGAATGTCTCTCCAATGAGAGATTGTAAATCCATAATTGTGGAAAAATAATGTCCAGCAACCAGTCTCTCAGCATGGTAATTGAAAATCACCAGCACATAGTTGCATAGACTTTAAGCAAAACACATTTTCTTTAAATTGTACTTTACTGTAAATATTTTTATCCTGTTTAACATGCATATTACTACAGCTACAAAACTGTTTTTTATTTTTATTTTATCTATTTCAAGATGTAAAATATGCAAGGTTGCACATTGTTTTTTCAAGCTTCTCTTTTATTAGGATTGCACAGTAGAATCAAACATGATTGTGGCTTTTATTTCAATTTGTAAGAATTCAAACAGAAAACAACCTAAAAGGAAGATATCACAAGCAGTATGTATTAATACTACATTGTACATTTGACAGGGTTGACTCAAATCTAAAGATACAGTATGCATTATCTGTGGATTACCAACAACTTGACTTCTGTTAGGGTTTTTAGAACAAGTCTGCCATCTTCATCGTGTTTATTTATTCTGAAAAACACGTAAAAAAAACAAAACAAAGGCAGTTATTAGTTTCAGATTTCAAAGATCAACACTGTATAACATGTATATCAATACATTCTGGTAAAAGAGTTACCTCTGACAGCCAGTTTAGTGGCGCACTCTGCCCTCCCCACAGAGTTTTCTGCAACAATCTTGTACTCCCCCGTGTCTTTAGGGCCAACCCTTAATATGAGCAGAGAGCAGACTCCACAGGTATTGGAGATAAAGTAGTTAGTGTTGGTATTCAGACTGATATTGTTGCGGAGCCATGTCACATGAGGTGTTGGATCTCCTTTTATAGCACAGCTCATGTAGCATTCATACCCTTGAGGAGCAGTGTGCATTTTCAGTGGGACCAGGAACTTGGGAGGACACTGTAGATTACAGACCTTTGGTTCTGGCATGTTTACAGTGAACTTTTCTGGAAAAAAGTAGATATGCATTGCAACAAATTAGTTTAATATATTAATACTGAATTGTATTTTTTCTAACAGGAGAGCATGTTTGGTGATGGCGGTAGGTATGATCGGAAATTTACAGGTGCAGTATTTTTACTTTCCTGTGTCTATGGTAAGACTGTTTAATGGTGATCAGGCAGAGCAATGTAGAAATAATACTAATATTCCTGATACAAAATGTGATGGGCAATTTGTAAGGACGAGTCATAAAAAAGACACCTGAACAATACTTCATTCAGTGTGGTGGAAAGTAGGTCAAGTTTAATGGAATTAAACACCCAGATTGCATAAGATGTGTGTCGCCAGATCGCAGTTTGTCTCTTGATGCAAGAAACATTTAGTTAAAGAAATGTGTGTTGAAAATGTTGTAGTTATGCCATTTAAAAAAAGTGTTTAGTCCTGTGAGCTGCCATAGACACACATTGCACACAAGATAACAAAAAAGCATACAGAAGCAATATTGTGAGTGTGTTGGCACAGTACAAGGTATGGCGATGGCATGGTACATTTATGGACCCATAGCATTAGTCTTTTTTTTATATATGGATAATGTGTTTGTAAGTACTGTATTAGCATCAGGTTGTCTCAAATACAGATGTTGGTCTCTTGTAGATGAACCTGGAAAACACAAGTTTCAAGTTTAAGTATTAATATACCTTTTTTTCTAGTAATCAGCCACTTTGGTGATTCAGAGTGATCTGAGGAGCCCATATCATTCTTTGCATAGACACGGAACTGGTATTCTCTGCCTGGCATGATGTTGCAGGCTGTGAATTTATTGTTGAAGATATGATCTGCAACAGTGTGCCAAGATCTTTTGTGTGAATCTCGTTTAGACACCATGTAGTGCAGCCTGTCATCACGTTTCTCATCTGGAGATGGGGTCCAGGAAATGGTCACTGTGCCAGGCACATTTTCATCAATCTCCACAGGACCTGGTGGCTTGGGCTCATCTATCAAACACAAAAAGTTTTTTTTTCTTCATTATATTTACTGTATATGGCATAAAAGTTAATACAATTATCTTTACTACAAGAAGCGGTTTGGCTGGTTAACCTGGTTACCTGTGACTCTAATTTCAATGCTGAATGTTTCTTGGCCGACAATGTTTTTGACAATAATAGTATAAATTCCTGTGTCTGAGCGCTCAGCAGAAGCGATCAGGAGCTGAGATGCGCCCTCTGCATTGCTGATGGTCACTTTTTTAGACACTTGGACGCCATCTTTCAACCAGATGACGTCTGGCCAAGGAGAGGCCTAAAGAGAATATACAAATATAATTTTTCAAAGGACAAAATGAGTTCACTATTTATGCATTGTTATGTTCATAAGTAATCATAATTTCTTGTAAAAATTACCTCAAAATTAATGCTGAATCGTGCAGAATTTCCTGCTCTCACCACCATGAAACTCTTGACTTTGGCATCTATAAATCGTGGTCTCACTAGGGGAAGAGCATGTGTGAAGGTTAGTGTTTGTCACACATTTTAATGTTAACCAATACTTTTGTAAGATGACAAACCAGAGAAATCACAACTCCACTGCAAAACCACAGATAAATTAATTCATTTTGTATTATACATCATCAACACATTCATTTATTCCATATTTTGTTTTCCTAATTCAAATGTGCCAAATATGAAGCTTCACCACCATATAATGATTAAATAAAATAATAATAATAATAAAGATATGGAACTAAGTAACACATGTAATAAATAACAAATGTAAATATACCTTTATTTCATGAACACTTGCATTTGCAATTAGGGTCATGTAATATTTAATCAAGTAAAATATCTGATGATTAAAGCTGAACTAAAGGTCTGGCACTGATGGATGCATTTTATCACTCACTGTCCTTAACTTAACCTCAGTAGTGATATGATTTTAAAAAAGCAAAGTGTGTAAACAATGTCCTGCTTACATGAAACTAAAGTGAGTTCCTTTCAGTTATTTTCTATGCTGTCTAAAACAGGCTGCAGTTATCCTGATCATGATAACTTGAAGTTGAGTTCATCTTAATCTCAAACTTGATCTCTTTAGGTTGAATATAGTCAATATTTTTACAAAAAGTTGAGCTTTTCTTTGCATCCTTCCAATCCCAGATTTATGTTTTGAATTTAAATCAGCACACCATGGACATATTTTGTTTACATGAATAGAAATATGAAAATAAACTTAAATTTGTATGGTAAAAAATATGAATTAGTTCTTTAACTATAAAGTATTACTACAGTTGAGTCAGACACCCGTTCAATATTAGATGAATATTAGTGAATTTTCTTACCAGGAGGAGGCATAGCAAGAACGTAATTATCCAGCTCCTGTGGCACTCCCAATCCTCCATCATTGTAAGCAATGACTCTCACCCAGTACATGGCCATAGACTTCATGCCTTTTACAGTATAGAAATTCAAGGTTACTCCCAATGTATTGCAGCGATTCCACTCTGTGCTTTCTGCAGGTCTGATCTCTACAAAAAATCCCTTGGCTTCATCCTCAACTCCTTCAATTTTCTTGGGTGTGGTCCAAGACAGGGACAGCGTTGTGTAGGTTGAATCTGTCACTTTCAAGTCTATGACTTTGCCAGGAGGCTCTGTAAGACATGATTCATATTCAGAATTTCTCATCTGCATGAACATAATAATAATAATAATAAATATATATATACATATATATATATACTGTATATATACCCCCCCCCCCCCAAAAAAAAAAAAAAAAAAGATTATATAGTGGTGTGGATGAAAAATAAAGAAAATAAATAACAAAAAAAACTGCGATCATCATGTCTTGCTGTAACGTCCAGTGATCACACCAGGTACATGATCAAGATTGGAAGCTCCTGCCACAGAAAATCAGCCTCATTGCTTAACCGTGAGGAAGGTATTCTTCTCGTGAATAAGCCTGGCCTTTCGTACACCAGACATACCGCTGGCTCATATGTCCAAACACTTCCAGTTTGGTTCCATCTCTACATAGAACTGTCTCGCAAAACTCTGTGGTCTTGTCCAAGTTGTGTGTGTGTGTGTGTGTGTCTTCTAGTCCAGCCATGAAGTCCTTGTTTATTCAGTGCACGTCTTATAGTTGCTACTGAAGTACTTGTACTAGCCTTTATCAGGTCGTCCTGTAGGTGTCTTGCTGTCACACAGGGGTTTGTTTTAGTTTTTCTGACTAAGTGAGCTGACTAAGCTTAGCGCCCTTGATGAAATGTTTTTTTTTTTTTTTTTTTCCATGGCCACGCATGTTTGCAGCTGTTCTATATGTTTTCAAACTTCCTTATAATGCGTCAATGGTGTCTCTTGGAATATTACATTTTTTTCAATGTAATTGTAATGTAATTTCAAGGCCCTTCAAGTGTGATGAAATAATATCCTCTCTCAGCTTTTGTGGAAGCTCCTTTGTCTTTCCCATGATTGCATCTCACCTTGAATACCTTCATGTGTTTATATATGCATCACAGCTGAAACAAATGAAGGAACAATCCCCATCCCTCCCTTAATCATGTTACAACTTCACTTTATGATAATAAATATTTCAAAATGGCCACCTACTTTGAGGGTCTCTGGCGAACACAAACTCAGATGATGTGCTGAATCCGCCCGCTCCAGAGTTATTGATCGCTGACACGCGGAATTCGTACCCTATGCCCTCAACCACATCTTTAACAGCAAATCCCTTAGCTGTATAGGGAAAGAACATGCTGTAAATTACACATCATACATATGCAATAGAAATATATAGAATAGACATCAAGATATCACCATTGTATCATATGTATATGTATACAGTATAGAATAACCTCTGATCATCTCCTCAGGTGGGTTGACTGCGCCCCAAATATTGCTGCCCTTCTTGCGTTTCTCAAGGTTGTATCCCAGAATACCGGTTCCTCCAGTGTCTGAGGGAGGAGCCCAGGAGAGGTTGATGCAGTCCTTGAAGGCACTGACGACCTTCGGTGCTGATGGCTGTGCAGGGTATGCTGTGTGCACAAAAGATCATAACTGAGTCTCGTTGCTGTTGTTGTTAATGTTGGATTAATAGAACCTTGGTTATGGTCGCTAACGACACAATAAGTTCACATTTTGTATTCAAGAAATGTTTTTGTGGCATCAAGTCCTGTCTCATACCCATTTCTCTTTTATGGAGCTGTTTATACTCTATACTATGAAAACGTTACGACAGCAAGGTCAAAGAAAGATGTGTTCACTAATCATTCGTAGTGATTCTATTAATTTCACTTTGAAAATTTAAGATAATACTAGTCTGAGTTTACCTTTTGTTCCAGCTTGAACGTCCTCTGTTTCCATCACCTCACTAATGCCCATTTCAGTCTCCACTCTGATGCGATAACAGTATTTCCTGCCATGGTCTACATCCAAGTCTCTGTATTTGGCCTCAGAACCAATTGGCCCTAACTTCTTCCAGGTGTTGCGGCCAACTTGTTGTCGTTCAAGGGTATAGTTGTCAATCTTGCAGCCACCACTGTCTTTTGGGGGTCTCCACTTAAATTCAATTGCAGAGGAGCTGGCTTCAACAATATCCAGAGGTCCCAATGGAGGAGTGGGTTTATCTGTCCAAAAACAAAGTGACATACTGAATATTAATCTGTGATGAACACATTACCTAAAATGCTGTTTGTTTTTTGTAGTTTCCAATACACACCCAGTACGGTAAGCTTGGTGAAGGCCTCGGCGATGCCAAACTCATTTTTGAGTTTGATCTTGATTTCACCGCTGTCCTTGCGCTGTAGCTTGAGTAGAAGCAGGCGGCTGGTACCATCAGTGGTGTCTAACTTGATATTTGATGCATCCAATAGCTCTTCACCCTCAAGGTACCACTGAACTTTTATAGGTTCCCGTCCAACATGAGATAAAGTGAAGCTAGCTTTCTGTCCTTTTTTCACAGTTATAGCAGATTTAAATGCTTCTAGTTCCTCAGCATCAAATCTGGGTGGATCTAAAATTATATGGTAAAACATACAGACACATATTTGAAGCTCTTTCATGTTATCTGGTTATGTATTGCAGATAAATGTTTGAGTACTATTAAATAGACATTTTCATCATGTGTATGAGTTGTTGGCTTTCTCTGATGCAAGGAAGTGATTTTTTTTTTCTTTACCTTCAACAACAATCAAGGACTCTGTCTTTCGTCCGTCTGCTTCAAATTTATATTTTCCAGCATATTCCTCTGTGACTTTGTGAATTTTCAGCTTGTGCAGAGCTCCTTCTTTTGTAATGGTTATACCCTCAGAAGATTTAATCTGGAAAACACATCACTATAACTGAACAAATATAAATAAAATCTCATCCAAAGCATATTAATACATGATAATCACCAATTTCCACTGTGCTATATCACTACAGTAACATCCAAGAATATACTCCATAATGAGCACATCTAGGGATTACCTCCTCTCCATTTCTGTACCAGATTCCCTCACAGTCTTCACTGCTCAGTTTACACTGCAGCTCTGCTGCTTCTCCAATAATGGCTTTGCAGTCAGAAAGCCCAGCATGAAAGTGAACTCCAGGGTCTGAGGATTCATCAGCCAGAAAGTTAGTGAATGGAAAGATGTTACATCTGCATACAAGTTGTTGTTTAGTTTCAAGTTTTTGCACTTGATCATCTGAGTTCATGCATCTGTGTATGAATGACTGCATGGTATACGCACTACTTACCTCACAGATAAACACAAATTAGCATTTTTTGTTTCTGCTTTTCTGTTGACATCATGTATTTTATTGTCATTTGGTCATACATGAAATGCTGATTTGATGTCAGAAAATGTACTATCTGAAGGCAATATATAATCCAGGTTTGTAAGAAGAGCAAATGTGCTTTATTTAAATCTTGATGAAGATGTTTTCTTGATTCTCTGGTTTGGGGGTGGCCTTCTTCAACTTCAAAGTTTGCCGAGTTGAAATCTTGGCTCATAAGAAAGTCATCATCGAGACACTGATTTGCCTCTTTTCATCAGTTACTGTTGAAAGAAATATCTGCTCTTGTAATACATACTCGTGTAATGTCCAACTCACGACTGACAGTTCCTCGGTAAGTGGAAGAAATGAGCATTTTGCCTATTTGATGTGAAGAACTTGAATATGAGGAAGTTATATTAGAGCATGGTCATCCTCCTTGAAGGTTGTCTTCAATCTTCAAATTATGCAAGAGTGTGTCTGCACACAATTATAGCAGTTGTCATCTCAAGAAATAAATCAGTTCTGCAGTTGCTTATTAACCTCGTTGCACTGACTTATCTTGAATCAACATTTAAAAAGCAAGCAAGATTGTTAACACAGATGCACAGATGCATTTAAACATTACTCCCACACACACACACACACACACACACATACATATGCACACACAGCCTGCAAACAGAAGAGATAGAAATGGACACATGAATATTGAACAATAAACCGCCTGCTGTCATCCATTCTGTAAATCATAGAATTAAAATTATGTAACTGTTGCTGATCTATTGTCTGCAAAACATAAGACTTCACTGTTATGGCAACTGAAGGAGTAATTAGGTTGTGTGCTTTGGACAAAAATCATTAGTACATCAAAATTGATTAGCATTTTCTAAAGGCACACAAGGTTAAATCCACTCTTGTCGAGCTCTCTGATCATTCTAAAAGGCCATATAACCAATTAGATATCAAGTGTGGCATTCTGCCTGGAGGTCACACACTTTTAATGTTAACCCTCAAACCACTGGAAAAGTCATCTGATCATCAAATGACTTTGTTCAGTGAAAGTGCTTCCCATGCAGCAGTTAACGCAGCACCCGTAATCTTACCACTAACTGTCTCCACGAGCAATGGGCCTTGCCGTGCACGGCTTGAATGCTTGCCAGCTGCCGGCTGATCACCGTCTGTACCCTTGTCATTTTCAGCAGATGCATCACTTTGTGCTGGCCCAGTGACATTATCACCCCTGGCACCACTGGCTTCTCTGTTTTTTTCTTTTCAGTTTTAGGGGATATCATCGTAATTACCATCAATCCAATGTTTCTCATTTGCTGTTGGATATGCCTTACAAATAACATTAATGAAAACAGTTACAGTAGTAATTCATTTGTCAGTATGGAGCATAATAACAAGATGAACAGAGATAACAAACATTAACTTCAATACAGAAGAAGAGGGTGTTGGAAAAGGTGTTATTCAACTGAAGAACGATTGCATGATGGAGTCATTGTGAAATAACTTGATTAACTGAAGTGCCTATATGATTGTGGCAGAAAGTTTTTTTGTTTTTTTTGCAGTTAAGACTATTTTGTTAATAAGTATCACTTTTACCACAAGTATAAAGTAGATATATACAAAGTGCTGCTACTTCAATCTAATTTAAGTACAAACAACTGGTTAGTCACCTTTTCCATGTTTTACCCTCTACATAACAAACGTATACATAAATTAAGCAAAGCATTTGAAAACGAAATAAGAACAAACATTTCTACAAACATCAAAGCACATGTAGTACACACAAAACACAAATATAGATCATATCTATATTTTTTTAAGTAAAGGATTGCATGGATTTTAGCATAGCATATTTATTATGCTGCACTACTTATTGTTTCTACGGAGATATACAAAAACAATCGTACACATAGTCTTTAAAATTAAGTTTTGCAAATTATTGTTGTCTAAATTAAGATTAATTCAGCAGTTAATTAATTAATATTAACTTATTTTTTAGTAAGTTGATACTTTCAGCCCAGGGTTTTGAATTATTTTTGGACTTAAAAGCATGTGAGCAATTAAATTTCTGGGACTCATGAACACTGCACATAAGGGACTGTACTTTTTAATGTAGGCTAAGTTATGTCACTGATCCTTGACAAGAGCTTCCTGATGATTTATCCAGGCCACATGGAGCTTTTAGTTTCATTGTTCGATCAGCAAGGCGGAACACTTTAGAGCCATGTAAAGTGTCAACGTTATATATGTTTAGTGTTAATGCGGCTGCAAGTTAGGAAATGTTTAGAATTTCCTGCAGTTGTGATGCCAAAGTCATTTTCATTCCCAAATGACTTCATAAGTCAGTAGATTGTCTACAACATGCAACCTTTGACATCTCTTACCAACAACAGCTTCTTCAACCTCCACATTTGTCTTTTTGGGATGTTTTCCTTTATTCCCAGATTTTTCATCTTGTTGATTTCCAGTTTCATCATCAATATTATCTCCTATTTATAATAATAAATAGCAATTTTATACAGAATATGCATGTCCAAATGCAATACATTACTACCTATATCCACTATCCATTATTAACCATTATATTAATGTTTACCTGACTAACACCAATGCAAAATACTTTCAGATGCCTTATTCTGAGCAAAAGTATCATCAGTTTATTTTTTATTTTTTGTTGTTGTTGTTGTTTTTTTTAAATGTTGGTCTAAATATTTCATGAAAATATATTTTTTTCTCTATTTGACTACAGATACTATTAAAAGATTGACTTTCATGATAATTCTGGAAGTTTGTGGAAACAGTAATAACGTAATAAGAATCAAGAAAATTGTTAAATGCAGACAAAAGAAATGGGAGTGACAAAAAGAGGACACTAATATCAAAACAGACAAAAACATCAACACAATACAAAACCCCTTTAGTGCTACTATTACTGATATGTAAATATGATATAATAATTCCAAAATTAAGTAAAGATGTTTATATTGTTCTGCATCCTAAAATCATTTATTGGAATGAATTTGTAACTTTTTTTGCTGTAAAGTCTATCAACATACAATGCAGTGTGAATTATTTTCTTACCTATCACTGTATCTTCAACAAGTGGACCGTCTCTTGCTTGTTTTCTGCGTTTCGCTCGTTCTCCACCTCCCTTTCCTCCTTCTCCCTCACCATCAAAGTCTTCTTCCAATGCAGCATATCCACCTTCACCTCCTCCAGCTCCTCCCTGACCTCCACCTGCACCAGCAGCTCCAGCACCCCCAGCACCCCCAACACCCCCAGAACCACCAGCAACCCCAGCCCCCCCAGCACCACCAGCAACCCCAGCCCCACCAGCAACCCCAGCACCACCAACACCACCAGCCCCCCCAGCACCACCAACACCACCAGCAACCCCAGCAACCCCAGCACCCCCAGCACCTCCAGCAACCCCAACACCACCCACACCACCAACACCACCAGCAACCCCAGCACCTCCAGCAACCCCAGCACCCCCAACACCACCCATACCACCAACACCACCAGCACCACCAGCACCACCAGCACCCCCAGCACCACCAACACCCCCAGCACCACCAGCAAACCCAGCAGCCCCAGCACCACCAGCAGCCCCAGCACCACCAGCACCCCCAGCACCACCAGCAAACCCAGCAGCCCCAGCACCTCCAACACCATCTGCATCTGAGCCTCCAGCACCTGCTCCTTTCCTAGCTTTTTGCCTAGCTGCAGCGTTGGCTTCAGCGGCTGCCTTTTTAGCTGCTTCTGCCTCCATCCGGGCAGCACCTTCCTTCTTGGCAGCTTCCAGATTTTCTTCCATTTCTTTCCGATACTTTTCCTGCTGTTCCTTAGCTATTTTCATAAGCTCTTCATCATCACCACCTCCAGCCATAGTAGATTTGCGAGCTGCTTTCTTTCCTTTGTTAGCAGGATCTTTGTCAGCTATAAAAAAATGATGTCACATGTATTGATAAATTTTAGTTAAGTTACTTTCGGAATTTTGAAGTCAAAGGAAGGTATTTGTTGAATATTCACTATTTATGCATGTAGTTAGCATTTGTATTATATGATGAAAATCCTCGAATATGAAAAAAAGTGGGAGAAGAATTATTTTCTCACCTTCAACTATAAGCCAGGCATTGCAAGATTTGATTCCTGCCACAGCTGCATAGATACCGCCATCCAAAGGAAGACAATCCCGCACAAGCAATTTATGGATAAGTTTATCTTCAGATACAGTGATTTCAAATTTTTCACTGTTTGACAGCAGAACGTTTTTGCCAAACCAACTGAGGTTATCCATAGGTGCAGTCAGGACACACTGAAAGAGGGCATCTTCTCGCTCTTCTGCCTTCACCTCTTTTATTTTGACAGCAAATTCAACATTAGGTACTGCAGGGTTACAGAAAAGACAGAAAAAACACAAAAAAAACCTTTTAATTCTGTATGTCCATCCATTTTCTAAACTGCTTATTTTGCATTTAATTATAATTAAAAGTTAATAGCAGTATCAAAAGAAAAGGACAGTTTGGTAGACTTTTCATCAGGCTCAGTTAAATAAGTTAAACTTTGCAGGATTTAATGTGATTTTCACTTTTAATAAAGTCCGATTGTGTATCAATTAATCCTTGAAAAGTAAGTAATCTATCCGTGTCTAATGTATCACATAATTGAAGACTTACCTTTAAAATCCGTGGAGAATACATTCACACCTTCAACATCCACCGAGTAGAGACCAGCATCGTCTGTTTGTAGTTTTTTAATTGTGAATATGTATTTCTTGCCAACTTGTTTCAACTGGTGCTTTGCCTCGTCGCATTCTTCTTTTGTAAATGCAACCATGACACCATTCTGTAACATTTAGGCACGTGTTGCCATTTTGATAATAGATAATTAAAATGAATGGGAAGACAATAGTGAACATAGGACTTGATGACTTACCTTGTACAGGTAGATTTTGCTGGATGGATCCTTGAGGTCCATATCCAGCTCAATTGTTGCACAATCGGTGTCATTGACCTCAATAGGTTTCAACTTGGTGATGTGTGACACAAACTGGATTAAAACAAACAGTTATTAAAATGATTGAGTGCCTGTGTGAAAATACATCAATCATTAACAAACAACAACATAAATCTGCATAGAGAGATGTTTTGTTGGAGAATCCCCCAATATAATGAAAGCTTAATTTAAAGGCCAAGTACCGCAGCAATCTCCTCCTCTCTCTCTTTCTTCAGTTCGTTAAGTTTCTTCAGCATGCCGCGGAAGTCGGTGATACCGTATTCAGCACAGATGCGCTCATAGTCTTTCTTTTCTGCACTAAGGAGAATTTCCCAGACCTTCTCGTCTAGCTCCATTGGCTTTCCCTCACGTGTTCCATCAGGATTACTGTAAAATAAAACAAAAACATGGTTCCACTTAAACAATTACTCTCACAGTATCCTAGAAAAATCACTGTATGAATCACTGCCATGAAACATTTTATTTTAACAAAAAATAGCTAAGTTTACAATATTTTACTCACCGTTTTTTAAGTTTTTTTCTGAAGTCTGTTATATCTGTGAAACCATAGTGAGAAATATGAATCCATTGCTAAATATCATCATCATATCATGCTGTGTCTTGCACAAAGGTATTGAAAAAGAGCAGCTTCTGTCTACTTAATTGACAGTGTACCATACATATAATGCGTTAATTAACTGTGTTTTCAGCTCAATAGGTAATACAGGAGACAGGAGACAAGGCAGGCAGATTTTTTCCAAATAATTATGTTAATGAATAAAATGTCATGTTGCTATAAATATGTATGGGCCAAGCTGTAGCATAGAGCAATTCAGCTGCTGCATCTTTGTACACAGCTGTTTGCTCAATTCCCCAAAAGTGTTTTTTCTTATAAATGTGAGAAATGTGTTTTTAATTGCATTGCTAGTTTGTGTTATTATCACATGCTTTTTTTTATGTTTGACAGAAGCCATTTATATTAGCTCTCTTTTCATGATAATATGATAAAGTTGATATTAAGATGGTGTGCCGTGACCCAACAGCCAACCCAAATTGTCTTGCCAAACAAAATAAATATGCAGGTTAGTGCATCTAAAAATGTATTTGAAGCCTCACCTTCTACTTGTGCCTTTTGAAGTTCCTTGGTTTTAGAGAATCCAACTGTAAACAAACAATAAGCCTAATTTTCATCATCTGGTTGCCACAGTTCAATACATATATGCCAGAATCGCCATGATGAATATCTAATGCAACTATTATGTACCACACCTGAGAGAAACAGTGATTCAAAGGGTCTTACCTGCAATAACATTCAAGACAATGGTGCAAACAGCCCTTCCATATTCATTTGTTGCAAAACACTTGTAGGTGTCAGCATCCTCTGGACTCACCTTTGGAAACTAATGAAATGCATTTTTATTATCATTGAAAACAGTTATATTCCTAGATTGTTTTTTTGGAGATAATCATAATTTATACCTTTTCCATCTGCTACTACATATCTTACCTCCAGGGTATGCTCTTGAGATGCTATGTCATACTTTGACTCGCACACATCAGGGTGAAAAATGATTTCTTCACTTGCTCTGCTCCAAGTTACAGTAGGTGTTGGATTGCCCACTACTTTGGCTTTAAAGACTGCAAGTTTACCTGAAACGGGTTAAGAGAAAAGTGACAGATTATTCGCTGCTATATTTCTAGTAATTATTTAGTATTCTTCAGATACACGTCACATTTTTTTTACTGATATGCTAATAATAAAATTAAATAGTTGGAAGTAGAGTAGAAGAAAAACGTTTTTTTTTTTTACCCTCTTGAATAGTCAGAGCAATGGGTTTGCGGGTGAAATCTGGAGTCATCATTCCCTCTGGAAGTTCTTCTATAAATTGCATTATCATGACACCGGGCACTTTCGACTTCTTCCTGATGCCTAGTCAAATAAAAAATATTAAAAATTAGACAGCCTTGATGTATAGAGGGAACCAGTTCAAATAAATTACAATAAACAGGATGTACAGTGTGTCAATTTGAGAGCATAATTAGAAACACACTACAATTTATGTATATTATACAGTACAGTATATTAATGACATACTGTATTTTGAGGAGACACCTCAAAATACCGGGTGATATATACAGTACAAATCTAAAATCCAGACAGGTTACCCAGTAAACATTTGTCAGTGTAAACTTCATAGTCACATACAAACATACGTGTCAAGTCACATACAAACCGATACAAACATACGTGTCAAGTCACATACAAACCGATACAAACATACGTGTCAAATCACATACAAACCGATACAAACGTACGTGTCAAGTCACATACAAACTGATACAAACGTACGTGTCAGGTGTTCATCTGAAGCAGGTGACATGTTCTGGGATGAGAATGCCACAATAATGGCTGTCTTGGCTTGGTTGCATACCACTATGGTGAAGTAGTTGGCATATTTTTTTATTAATATATATTAGCGTGATACTCTTTATGTTTTTTTTTTCTAAATATTGTATTTCAACGTAATCTATACTTTTCTAGAAATTATATTATATTGTATTTCAAAATAATCCATCATTTTACATTTTACAGGTTAATAAAAAAATATTATTAATATTAATATATTAATATTAATATTAGTGGTGAGTGTTTAATCCTGATTGTTTAATCACCAATATGACTATATAATACTTGTGTTGTGTTGTATGAATGTCTATAGCATTGCGTCATAATGAAATGACGTATATTTAATTTACTAGTAGTAAAATGCTCATCATGACGGCTAAAACGTCTTGTTAAAATGTCCCAAGGTCTAGAACAGTGCTCTGCTGTTGTTTGTGCAACTTTCTCCTACTTTCTGCTTTCTAACTTATCTAACTATCCATCTACCAGTCTACCCGACTTACCTCCTAAGGATATTGATGTCATCGAACTACGTCACTTCCCTGGTTCAAAAATACTACGCCCACTACATGGTGTCTATCACTCAAACATAACCATTGTGGTTGTTTTTAGCCACTGGATTTACGACCTATAGTATCGTTTTTTTCTTTATGTTCTCGGTAAAGGCCGTGTAAAATCTTTTATAAATATGACATGTTAGATTTACATTTGTAGTCATCGCCACTCTTGATGCCTTATTTCTCAAGCGATATCTACAGCTGTCAGATGGATAAGCATGTACATGAGCTGCTATCACAAATAACAAGTGAAAGTTTTTTATTTAGTCTAGTCTTTAAATGCCTGACAGTAACTCAATCAACTATCTCATCATATTTCTAGTTTAACTGCTTGTTCTGTTTAAGAGTAAACTACCAAGCAGTGTTGCTATGAAGAAACTTTCATTTTCCAAAATTACTTTTTTTATAACATATTATGTTATGTTGCTTTCGCATCATGTTGAAAGGACTCCTTCCTGTGTTGACGATTGTCACCAGAAAAGCACATAGTTCAAACAAACTTACTTATAATATAATGCTGAATCTTTAATATAATCTTTTCCTTTTTGACTTGATTGTTGATGATTAAATATTAAGCATATCTGATATCTCAAGGCGTTGTGGTGTATCTGTGTCGAAATCAAACTGTATTGACATTCAGGTGGAGGTTTATGGGCTCCTAGAGGTTGTGGGTGTCACTCCGGTTTGTTGTCTCGAGACCTCAATGTCTCCGTGTTAACTTGAGAGCACATGGTTCTCTTAGACCTTGTTTGAACTGCTGGGATCATACAAATTGCAATTTAGTGTCCGTGACAGTCCTGGTCATTACACTGAACCCAAGAGGAGCATGTGGGTCAGGTATGAAAAGGCCAACAATCTCAAGGGAATACAGAAAGGGTAACTCAGCTTGCCTTGCTGTCCTTCATGTAAAACTCCAGCCTCAAATAGACGATCATTGGTAATCATTTTACTGACACCAAATACATGTTGTTTGTCAATATTTACAAGTTAATTATGTTTATCTTAGGTTAAGGTTTTATGCAGTCTCTGCAGAGCTCACTAAGATCACTTATTGAGACTGAACTGTGCAAGCGTACTGTACAGTATGTGGACATGATGTATGGCAATCAGCAGCCTTTAGCTAGTGTTCTTTCGGAGGTTGTTTGAAATGTCACAATGAAGTGCATCTGTTGTGATTCTGCAAGTTAAAATCATCCAGTTTGGATGACACATTTCAATGAGTAATGAAGACCATATCATACATGCAAGTCATCCAACATGGAGTCATGCACTTACATAGGGGTGAATCGTTTGTGAAATTTGATTTCTTTCTCGCTCGCATACCTTTGTCTTCCTGGTGAACTCCCTCAGAATCGTCGACTAAACACGCAACGTGACAGCAGGAGAGGGAACAGGACAGGTAAATATTAATCCTGACAAAAGCACCATGGCTGATTGGAACTTTGACAGGATTACATACACGTAATACACAAACACCACGATAAACAATACTGTATCACGAGAATGGGAAGCACAAACACAGACGCACCCTCAGCAGAACAAAATATTCAGACGCCATAGAGAGACACATCACACATCACACAACAAAAAATGGTTAGTCATAGACAAAATAATTTACAATATGTTAGCAATGTGGTATTATGACAGCATGTAAATGGTTGTGCTGTAAAACTGCTGATTACACTTAGCTTCAAGATCACTCAGGCAGATTCTCAAGGGTGACATCTCGGGATGGTTCCTGCGCAGTGCTTGAGAGAAATTATGTGCAAGTACTTTGGGGAACAGCAATTTGTGGGAAATATAATTTCAAATGAGCCTTCATTTTGTCTTCTATCAAACAAGGACCCCCCATTTCATTTTCAATTTTTTTTTCTTCAAATGTGGCAGCTGCTGGCTAGCGACTGTTGCATTGATCTTCCATGGCGGTTTTGTTGATCGTCCTCGTTACGTTCAGCGGGCATGTCAGTATTGCTCTTCAGATGTATTCACGCAATTATTTTTTCTTTATATTCTTTGTCATTAAGGGAGATGTTTTTCTCAACACGGCTCTTCTTCAGTGATTGCAGCTTTTTTGCATTTCATCTTCTGGCAACGACCATTTCTTTGACTGACATCTTCATAATCACATCCTTGTTGCTGCTGGTTCTTCTTTTCACTTTGTAAGAAAAAAAACCCTTTTCTTTGAAAGACAGCCTCCGTGCCCTTTTTGACTAAAAAAAAAATGGTTGTTGCTGGGTTGTTTTTTTTTTTTTTTGACATCATGCAGGAAATACTGTGCAGATATTTGAAAAAAACATAAATATTATTTGATTGCCTCCACTTGACAAAAGAAGTAACTGTCTTCGTTTTCTCAGTAGAAATGGTCAACAAAATAATACAGCATTATTCAGATGTCTTGGGTATTCCACATCTTCAAAAAGATGTGTATTGTACACAAGGTAATGTTTGATGTTGTAAGCTTTCCCAGGTGTTTTCTTGTCTCGAGGTTTGGTGTTTCTTGAATACAACGTCACATTAATTTTAATTTTGTACAAAGAATAGTTGTATAAGTCAAATGCATCCCGCTCATCATCATTCCCTGATAAGAGCACAGGTACAGACAGCTGTGATACAAACACATTGCATGACATAACCGGAGAGGACATCTATCATTCTGCACTTACCCATCTGCCCTTCGGCAGTTTGATCGGTCACCTTTGACCTCTTCCACATCTTGATATCTTCCTGTTCTTGGCTTATTCAGAAGGAGCTGTAGCAAAAATGAAAATAAAAGAGGCAATTTTTTAGCACAGTGTACAGACACGGCCCAAAGGGAAACCATGAAACTGACTGACGTTCTCTTCAGAGTTTGAGGTTTTTAACTTTGGGATTGGTTTGTCTTTTACGTTGCTCATTCTCTTTTTGAAAATGTAAGCAGACACCACTCAGAGGTTGTCATAGATTTATTTAAAACTTTTGGAGGAAATTCAGCAGTTTTAAACCGTTCAGATGTTATTTCTCCAAGCACACTGTCCTTCTCCACTAGTGCAGTTATCCTGAATAGTCTGTAAGTTGGCCTTTACATGTGAACATGAACACCTGTCTCAGGAATCCTTAATAGGCATGTGTTAATTAAGCAAGGAATGTGTTAAAGCTTTAAGCTTAGTTTTAAAATATTGCATAGACTGCCACTGTCAACACTTCCCTGCACTGTATAATATTAGTTAAAGGATGGATTCACAATTTGTCATGTGTTTCCTAAAACAACTTCCAGGTGGCAGAATGAACACTGACTTGTGTTTTCTTTGGTGTAATCATCCGTCATGTTCATACTGGCCATTTAGAGACGACCTGCACTTTCATTGCAAGCGATGGGAAACAAACAGTAAAAAAAAAAAGGTTTTACTGAGGCTAATATGAAGCTTCACTCGTCCAAATGAATCAAATTGATATCTTTCAACTGTTTTATTAATGCCAAGGTCCCTCGTTATTGTTACTATCATCCACTGGAGCTGAACAGGAAAACATTGTCAAGACACAAAGAGAGACATTTTTACCAAAAAATACTACAAATGTGAAAGATATCCACTTTATCTGACTAACTGTTATCTTCAGCTATACTTTTAAATACATTTGAGTTCAAAATGTGGATTTTGTCCCCCATCACTTACATTGTAAGCGCATTTGGAGAGGATCTTCTAATGGTCAGTATAAACAAGAACGATTACAGCAAGACAAACCTGTGTTAATGTTCATTTGGGCACTTAGCTATTGTTTTAATACAGACTTCATACAATTAAATAAAAATACATACTACATTACCCAGAGATATACAGTACATTATTTATGGGGCATCATTTTAGCGGGTGACGCATGTGTATCCACAAGCTTCATTTGGTTTGAATTTTCACTGAAGATGCCTGAAGTGTTTATATGAAAACATCATGTGTAATGTGAATCTTATGAGGATTACAACGGCCTCATGTGACACCTTTTTAACTGTTACGTAAGTCATAGCTCCTCTCTGTTATGGAAGGTCACATGCATTACTTTATGCCAGTACTATTTTTTGTCCTTGTAAATTTTGACCTTAAGGTTGAGAGGCCTTAACCTTCTCATTGGATGGGGGCTTAAAGTAGGTGTGGTTATATGTCGGCAATTAATATTATTATTGTCATTATAGCTTTGCAGCTGAACATAGATTTTCAGAAAATATAATTGACATGAAGAGGTGAGTCCTGTTTGAGGTCTGCTTTTGGTGTTTTTGTATTTACTTTAATGACTAAGATTGATGGTTGACTTATTTTGACTTCTTTTCTTTTTCTGCCTGGTATCTTAAAATAATTGTTTATATGTTTTTGTAAATAATTTATGAATTTCTGATTACTGTTAGGATCGTGGGTGATTTCATCTGGTCATATCTTTGCAAACAAATAATTCAAAGAACAGCCATAACCAGAACGCTTGCTTTTGTGGACACTAGTCGCTACTGATTGCATTCGAGCCGCAGTTGCAGCTACAGTCCATTGATAAAAAAATTAATTGCTAACTATTTTAATAATAAATTAATTGTTTTGAGTCATTTTATAAAATAAATTACTAAAATTCCTTCTTAAATGTGAATATTTTCTGGTTTCTTTAAATGTTCTCCGATAGTAAATATCTTTGGTTGTGGACTGTGAGTGATTGTCATTTTTGATTAATTGATAGATATAATTTATTAGTTGCAGCCTTAGATTTCATGATTTTGTAAAGTTATTCTCTAATGTCTAATGAGTCCAACTCTTTTTGACTTGCGCCACATTTTTATTTAATACCGAAAATGTAATATTTCACCTCACATTTAAAATATTTACAGTTTGTCCTTATGTCCCACTGCAAATACATCCTGCCATCTTATAAAGTAAGTGCTTTATTTTTAGTTGTACACATGCTCCAGCACTTGTTCAGAAAAGTTCTGGGCTTGAGCAGTGATCTTGGCTCTTGGTGGGTCTCGAATATGAACTACACAACACATATGGTAAAAGCAAAACAGCCTGCAACAGGAGACATCTTGGCAGGAGGCCCTTTGAATTAAAGGTAACCTGCCCCTCTCCCTTTCCACTGAATAGTTTCGCCGTTTTAGCTCATTACATTTATGGTTTAATGTTCAGCTGAGGTTCTCATCTCTTTAAATGAATCCTGACTCAGGTGGGAAGAGCCATTGCAGATAAAATAGCTGTCGATACACCCTGAGATCCTGTGCAGGTCACTGTTTCCTGAGATTTCTGAAATATTTGTGTTGTTTTAAGAAATATGAGCGATGCTTCAAAATATCATTACATATAACTAGTATGTAGGCTGGCTGTCACTGCAGGCATCATAACAAGTCACCATGCTTAAAATTAGATCTGAAAAGTTGGACCACTGTTGCAGAAAGGAAATATATGGAGCTTTTCACCCTCAGTCGACCCGAGGACCTTATACAGTACTTGCTGTCCCATGTTTTCTCCTTTGTGCTTTACTGTTGATTTGTTATGTATATATATCACAATGGTTTGATCTGTACATACAGCCCTGAAAGGGAAAATACCATTGATGTAAATATGATGATTTTGTTTTCTTTATGTGATGAAAATATCTAAATTGAAATGATTTTTGCTCCAATTATTTGCCCTACTTGTCTTTTCATAGTTTGTTCAAAGTAATTCTGCTTCATTAATCACTGACTGTACCAGAATTATCATTGCAGTCAGTGATTTTATCCTTAACCGTCCATGCATGAGTTTTTGTAACTGTATCTCTGCATGTGTACAACGCCGCCTCCTTTGACATCATTTAAAGTTGACCTGTTCTCATATTCGTGTCATGAAATAACAGCCTTTTGAGAAGATGCCAGTGGAATCCTTTGAAGTTTGCTGAAACAATACTTTGAGATGCTGGATGGCACACAAACTAATTGCGGCCAGTGTCTCAGTGATTCAGCCGCCCAATGCAGATGATTGCACCACAGACCACATACTCTTCAAATGGCATCTGATCTGGTAGCTTCTCAAATGTCCCTCAATGCATTTTCCCACAGGTCACTGACTGCAGTACAAGGCAGAAAGTAGCTTCAGCTGTGTAACTCACACAAAACTGTTCCTAATGACGAGGCCTTTTGGTGTCAAATGAGCACTAATGGTGCTATTTGAACTTCCCAGCGGACTCACTCATTCGTTCAATTCCTGTTAGAGCGTTGACATGTTGACGCATATGTCATACAAAACAAATACATATAGTATGTTATGTGTTGGAGAACTCTCTCTATCTCTATTATCCTTTTGTCTTATCCCACAAACTGTCGCCTTACAGATCTGTGGAGGGTAACTGCAATGACGGTAATATCTTTTCTTATTTTTATCAATACAACAAAATATGCTTGCATTTGCACAATTTGAGACAGAAGTATGAGAGGAGAGGAGACTAAAGTGTAAACAGTATAAGCCACAATCTTTTGCAGGTCCTTTAATGTGAGAAAAATATCCCTTTTCTGCCAAAATGCAGCCCACACAAACTCCATGCAGCTCTCTGAATCTCACGCTATGTATCGATTTAAATTCTTCCATCTAAAGTTAGACATCAGCCAACAATCTCACAGCTCTGACCTCACCACTATGGTTTAAAACTGTGAAATTCAAACTGAGAAGCCCGCATCCTTTACTACGGTGATTTCATGCACCGACACCAAATCTGTGTGTAACTAATTCCTCCATGACGTTTAACGTATATGGCAACATATTCTGCAATTTCATTAACTGACACTAGATAGCTCAATTTACTGTAAGTCCCATAATAGCTCTTTAAGCTCAGCAAGTTCAGCAAAAAGAAGTAAAATTGTACAATTGACTGCACCTGCTCACAAAATGCCCATTCTGCAAACAGTGACACTACACGTTGTATTTGTCCTGATTATGTTTACAGGGGGTGAAAATACTACACTGACTGTAATCCTTTTCTTCTCTGTGCTCAGTACATTTTCTCATCCAGCCTTTTGTTTTGAGAGCCACCTACCTGCTCACAGTCCTGTGGTCTCAGCTCTGTTCCCTTTCAGGCAACAGTCTGGTCACACTGCACCTTCTCACAATCTTTTTTTTTTTTTTTTTTTCAATGTAATAGATCCTTCTTGCAGTGTGCAAGTCTGTGCTTGATGCTCCTCTAGTGCCTAGACACAGTGACTGCCAAAATCTGTTTAGGCTTTTTTGTATTTGTGGTCACTCCAAAGACATTGGAGGTTAAGTGGGCGGTGGAGCTAAGAGGCACCATGAAGGGTGGGTTAAATACCTCTTAAAGAATCATTTATCCCATAAACCAGATGTATTCACACAAATGAAGATGAACAGTGTTTTGCTCACAAGCGTGCATTCTAAATATATCTGAGTTGAGTGAAAGGGAAGAGATCGGCTATATGCAAGCGTGCTGTTAAATGTCAATGTGAATCTGTTACTCTACTGAATGTTTCATGCCCTGTTTTATAGATTGTTTTTGAACAATTCCTCATCAAAATAAAGACTCTGAGCAAAAACATTACTTTTTTTTTCTTTTTTTACATTTTTAAAGGATGCTCATAATAAACACACACACACACACACATACAGTGCATGGCAGATCACTCCATTCAGGCCACTTACCAAACCACAGACTAAAACTAAAATTAAACCTGAGAAAAGGAAAGTGCATAAACATCAAACATATCAAAACAGTCTGGTAGATATTTTTATTAAAATGAATATTTTTTTTGTCCATTTGTACATTCAAAAGCGTACATTATGGTCAGTGACAAGAAATACATTTTTAGACATCTGGGACATATTCATTACCACCTTACTGACCCTAATAAACAAAATATGAAATATATAAATGGTCAATATTGATTTGACAAACTGAAACTATAAAATGGTAGGATTTATTTTAAGAATAATTTTAATATCCTGAGCACAGTGTCCTCTTTAAGGCATACATTAAGGCATTATAACATGAGGCTGAAAATATCCACAGCTACGTCTAAATGAAGATTCAAGGCTTTTGTCTCTTATATTTATTACACACAGTTGCATGTCATGTTTAGAGTTGTATTATTTTAAGACACACAGTAAACATTGCTGTCCAAGAGGCTTAAATGTGAGTTAGTGAGAAGGTGCACCACATTGTCCCCTCCTTGCAGGGTGTTGTGACAAACATGGGGCAGCTGCTGACGGTTTGTTATGTTCTTATGAGCATCTGAAACATGAGCAAGAGTTTCAACAAGTGTTTATAACTCCAACAAGAACACACTTACCAAAATACATATACAGTAGATGATCCTATCAAAAAATGTACATGCAAACTGCTAGATCGGAAATAGCAGTACTGTACTGTGTGAAGTATACACACAGAATGTGTTTCATTTTCATTTGAAAATCAGTTTGGTCTTAGATTACTAGACTACGCCTGTGTTTGGACTCTAAAGGTTACCTCATCAGTGTTGGCAAAGCAACCTAAATTTATGCACAGCATATTTACATTTTAAAGAGACACGTATTGCAGACCTCCCTCTCCTGTTTTTTTTAACCGCATGCCAATCCTCCCAACTGCTCGAACCTTTCTTGCCCCTACAGTAAAAGCAGTGAACTTTGCCTTTCAGCAAACAACAACAACCATAAATCTGTCACACTTAAAGAAATATCACTTTCTAGCAGATAGACTATTTAACTCACATGCATTGTTGGTGTGTAAATCATTGTAATTTTCTGCTGTACTGATTCAGGTTTTTAATTATCACAAATATGAGGATTATATAGGATTTCAGTATCTAATACAGTAGTACACAGCAGCTTACGTGTTTCTAGTTGTCATACAATCATAAGCACTTAATGCTTATGCATATATATTTTCACCAGCTACTTATCTGGCTTACTGGTCCACATACATGGAAAGATGACACCACAGGCGTGTTCTGTTTTAATGGCTGGAGGTTTAATAGCTATGTCATCTGGTCAGGTTGAGGTCTGGGGAGGGTTGACGGAGAATGTGAAAACTGTCCCATGCTATATTTGGAGGAGTGTGATATAATAAGCTTTAAATAAGTGCAGGATAGTGTTAATATCATATCTTATAGAAAAAGGGTGAAAAACGATTGAAAGCATAAAATGTTAGAGGTAGATTTAGTGGAGTATATTTTTTAAATTCAGTTCTTACATAAATTGTATCTCCCTTGATAGTTGCTCTCATCACACTCTGGCCTCAGAATCAGAGGTCAAGTTTCAGTTTTGATTCTGCGTTGCATATAAACATATGCAGTTGCATATAAACATATGCAGTTGCATAATGAATGATCACATGCGTGTCGAAGTTCTCCCTGTTGGATGCTGTTGCTTGCCTCTCGATATTGAGGCTATCAAGTACAGACATGGCTTAGTATTCTCTAAATTTCCTTGACCTATATGCCCACTGACTCCATACAGCTGTCTACATCTGTTTCTAATGGTCCGTCTCATAATCTACACTCGACCTCCTCTGGTTCCCCGCTACCTCCCTTCCACTTCATTTACCGTCCGTATCTACCTATTCTTTGATATTCCAGTCTTTCCTTTGAGTCTGCTCCCTGAAGCAATGTCTTATCTAATTCTTTCATTTTAGTCCTTCTCCACTAATATAGTATTTTACCAACACATCACTGCCAGCCACAGATAGTTGTGTTTGTGTACCATTCATTGGCTTACTAGTTTAAATAATGTTGACATAAAAACTGCTGAATGTAATTTCAGCGTTTTTGGAAATTACTGCATAATAAGGTCTTTTTGAGCTAGACTTCAAAGGCTACATTTTTCTAGCCAACAGTGCAGGCCACCCACCAACTCTCCTCCTCAGGTGTCTGCACTATTTTTAGCTGGATCATTTGAATAGTGTCAGAATCAGAAAGACGTTTTTATCAACCGTAGATAATGTCCTAGCGCTTTAGGGAGTGCACCATGCGATCGGGGAGGGGTAATGCCCCCAGTCCCTCTGAGAGGCGGCCAGCTGATGAGGTCACACCGTGTGTCTGATTTATTTCTCTCCTGGCTTTGCTATACTGTTACATCCTGGTCAGAATTCAGCCCACAGCAGCATGTATAAACCACGAGATAGTTTTGATACCTTTGGTTGTAAAAGTAGTTGTAGAAATGAAAGGCTACTTCATGTTTGTTGTCTTTTCACTGAGTTCACAGCAGACCAGTCAGGGAGTGTCTTTTTGCTATGCTGTGGAGTTTTGGCCTCCATCAGACCTTCTGATCCAGCCAGTTTGACTAAATGAAACCTTTTCACACTTCCCAGCTTCTTTAAGATCACATATTTACCCAGTGAGGAAGAAGATTCAGCTAAACTTTACCCCCAGGGTAATTGGTTGCTTGCTTTTCACACCAACTCTAAAGTGGCATTCATCACGTCCCCGTCATGGACTGAACAGCACGGAAAACTTGTCTCGCCTGAATTATACTTTAAAAAGGAATACTTCACTGAAAACCTGTTTTGCTTGATGTGAATCAAGAGTGCACAGTACATGTGGTTTTTTTCTCTACTTGACTGTCAGTCAGTAAGACAAATAAGCAGCAGGTTAGAGGGACAGATTTTGGTCTCCATCGTAGCATCATAACTCTTTGTATGTAAATGTATCACTGTGATCAGTGGTGCAGTGATTAACATGCTGCTCAGTCCTATGTAGATGTGAAGGTACTGAGGAGACCTATGTTAAATGTTGTGAAATAAACTACACACGGTCTTCTCTTCCTTCTTTTTTTGAGGTAATACCACTTTTAAATCTAGAAGGAGCTCATGGATGCTAAATATGGCTCTGAAATATGTTAAATATTCTATTTTTAAGTGTGTGACCTTCATATCTTACACCCAAATATGTGGATCTTCTACTCTAATGAGAAGACAAGTGTGTGTGTGTGTAGTAGAAACTGAATTCTCTCTCTGGCTGTATGGCCTGTGCATGGCTCACAGCGATGCAGTTAACAGATGGTTGAACAGGCATAGTACTTCCATATGAGAAATGATATCGTCTTCATACAAGCTAATTGACAATTTAGCAGCAATGTAATATGGTCACAGTTGGCGTGTCGCCACTACAAGAGTGGGAGCTGGTGTCAACCTGTCAACATGGCACATTGAGCTAAATTGGTTTCCACAGGGCTCAAAGATAAAGTTTAACATAATAATAAAGGGGGTGTAGGCAGCAGTTATTATGTTGACTGTGTTATACCTGTAGAGATTGAATCAGTGTTAAAAAATATATACTTTAATAATTAGAGGGGTTTTTGTTTTTTTTTTTGTTTTTTTTTTTTTTTTTTTGTTTTTTTGCAGAGCCTAAGAGGGCCATGGAGAAAAAAGTAACTCATTTGTTTTAGTAGTTTGTGCTCAAGTTTAATAAATTGTGTATACTCTATGGGTCACTTGGATTTAATAAAGTTTTATTTTGTTATTTTGTTCTTGCACTAAGATATGTGGACATACTTCAGGTTTTGGCTTGTGAGAATAGCATTACGCTGTCTCTAAAATCCCTTAAACATCCATTTAAAAGGAATAAAAAAAACATATATGAGACCACAGTTTGTTTTTTTCCATGTATATACGATATCAGTTAGTGTCTATATATTTTACATCAAGACAGCATGGATTAAGTGTTTTGCACTTGAGTCACTCAGTAAATACTGGATATGAATGGATTATGAAGGTGTGGATATGGGTCAGCTCTTTCTACTGTGTCAGGGGTAATTCAATTTGACCTCTTCTGACATATTTCATCCTACATTTAGGAAACACTCCCTGTCCCTACAACCTCATCTATCACAAGCGCAGAATCAAAGCTGTTGAGCTGTCAGGATGGCGTTAAATTTCAGTGATTTTAATCCTCCATGAATTTCTCACTCAATGCTGCCCGTTTTCATATTATTTGTTGGCACAGGTAGGACGTTGCCTTGACCTTCTTTGACAACTGTCGGGAATTATTTAATCGCAGGTCACAAGATTTTCGAATCACGATTGGCTGAGATTTTTTGGGGTTGTCAAAGCGGCTTGAGTCACGATCTGAGGTTCTTTTAGCTGTGACAGAGTCAGGGGTCGAGGTTAGCATGGCCTCTCAGGAATTCTCTGTTCATCATGTGCTCTGGCTGCTGGGGGAGGGTTCGGGATAACTGAGATGTCTCTATTTACAGCTAAGGAACGATCTAGCTCATTTCTTCACACCATAATGAAAAAAAGAGAGAAAGTATTGCCTAAATCTCTCTCTCTTCTTCATCGTTTTTTCTTCTCACATCCCATTTCCCTCTCCGTATTTCTCACACCTTGCCTCAACACACTTTTACTATCTGATCCATTGACATTCAGCCCTTGTTCCCTCTCCCCTCACCTGTCTCTTCCCTTGACTGTGGTGATAAACACATAGCTGTCGCTGTCATGCAACACTCAGGGCACTCATAACTGCGCCACCTGTTGCTGGTGCATGCCAGGACGCTCTACTTGGAAAACTGCAAACTTGGCACTACTCAGTCATTTACCTCCCTACCCCACACCACCCCAGTGTCCTTTTACTGGTGACACATCCCAGTTAATTCTGCTCAATCCACCGCTAACAGCTAGATATAATAAAAAAGAAGATAGGAATCATGTTGTATAATCCCAGAGCTATACTGTAGATTTGTATTCAAAGCTTAAAGTACTTAAAGTAGACAATAACAACTATGCTAGTGCTTTCCTAATGCATTCCACTTCTGTATCCACAAAATCTCCATAATAATATTTCTCTATTATACCCATCCAAAAATGTTGTTTATTTTCATATGTGTCATTATGGAACACAGTGAAATACACCCAGAACAATATATGTTGCTGTTTGGTTTGGAGATTTGTTGTACTCCACACTGACAATCGACTTTAACATTTAAAAGCATATATATTATATACACAATGATGATGAATGATGATGAGAAATGATGTGCAACTAATGTGCTGAAATACATACAGTATATTCTTTCAAGTAAAAACAATACATGAATCATATAATCACCTGCAAACATTTAATAATATACATTATTTCAAGCTCAGTCTTCATAATGTATCTAAGCAGCTCTGTCTGTCTTACAGCCTATATTGATGATGATGCTTTTTATTTATTTTTTTTTTTTTTGAGAAAGGGATTTCTAAAAATGGCTTAGGAGTTGAATTTGTATGTCACAGTTTTTGTGAAGTTATTGTTTTAAGTGATTTCCAGAAAATATGTTTACAAATCAAGGAGGATCTGAAACGGCTCTCACATTTTGCCTCCGTGTTGTGTTTCTGTCACATCAGGCAGATTTACAAAGTGCACTTGCCATGAAATACTAAAGGGTAATTATGCATGAAATCTTAAACTTCAGTCTTCACTCCAGCCTTGATTGTAAGCTCTGTTGCCCAGCCTCAGTGATAATTGCAGGCCATTTGGTTATAATTATATAGCTGGGATTCACCAGCACATAAAAGCTAGTTATTCAAGCTTTTCCTGTGAAAAAGCTAGCATCCTACTGTTTATCAATGCCCAAACACTCTTTGGAAATTCATTTGCTCCCAGTGGCTTATGGAAACTACTAAAATAAATCCCTGGTCATATAACTGGAAACATTATAAAACCTATAATGGCTTCCTTTTAATATTTTAATATATAATACATTCTGGCCTCTGCCATGTTTGTTATGATGTGAAACATTTATACAAACTCAAACAAATCTAGATACTTTATTATTCAACTTGCCATCATATTCTCACATGAATGGTTCATATTGCATATTTTACTCACAATCAGTGACCCAGATGTAAACAAAATCATTTTCCCTCTAAAAGATCTCAAAACACAGATTCGCAGCCTGATATATAATACCCTGAGCCTAACAGGTCAACAAGCACTGATGCTTATTGTGTTTTGTGCTTTTACAGTCAGATTTTCATTCCTGAAATAACATTATGATATTATATAATTTCCTCTTTAATTCTTCTCATTTCCCAGGCTAGTTAACAAGTCACACTCTTTGTTCTCCCCTCCTTTACTTGTAGACTGAATTAGGTAGACATACAGCTAGACAGTTAGATGCAGAACCATAAAAACAAAAAGAAATGTTTTCTAAGGAAACAATACCCTTCTTAATTTTATATGATAGGCTGGATGTTCATGTATTGCACATAACATTGCTGATTAACTAGAAAAAAATTTTTTTTTAAACTTCAGTTTTTCACAAACAATGGAAATAATATGGCTGTGAATGTGGGTCAGCACATGCTGGTAGGTTGAAAACGAGCTCTTGTGACTTACATCTGGAAAACATTCATCTCTGTGTGGCCTCATCCATCATACATATGGTACATAAACTGAGTTTGATGCTGCTGAAGTGACAGAAAGATGTGGCCTTTCACATGTTAGTATTCATCCATGGAAATTTCATGAAAGCAAATATTAGACTTGATATTGAGAAAGTGGATTATTTCTATTGTATCAAGAATAAACTCAGACATGTGCACGTGGAACGTGTAGAGTTACAGTCTATCAGTACCAGACGTGAGCCAGGGCCATGTGCTGGTGTCTGTGTCCTGTGTGTGTATGGCCAGCAGGGTTTAAAATAGTTCCTGAGAAACTGATCATTAGTGCTGAGCTGCAGTGAAAACCACATGGATCAGATTTCTGTTGAAATGAGGACAAGATATAAAGCTCCTTGTCAGCATTATGAAACAACATTGTGGATTACCTGCTAAAACAAAGTCATTTAAAGATGATGTATTTCAGTTACTTCCAATAAACATATCACAGTAGTAGTGATTCCTTGAGATGTATAGCACAGTAATACTGTGTCCTGTGTCAGATATTGCCACTAGATGGCATTGTTACACTTTATTGTGTTGCGCCCACCCTTTGGGGACAAGCCTCTCTCAAAGCAAGGTTGTTGGTTTTTTTTATTAAGAAATTGTACATCAGTATAAGGCAAGTGATACACCATCAGCAGTAGATTTTGTTTAGAAAATAGAGCACACAATGTAAACAGAATTATAACCTAATAAAAGACCAATAAATAAAATTGGGTAAAATAGCTTAAGGGCCTCTACTAATAATTCTAAGGGATCGATAATGTTCAGTAGGTTTCTTGCTCTTTTCTTTACTTCAGTGATTTGCAGTACAGTGCTAGTTCTCTCATAAGAAAAACAACAACAACAATAAGGGTTGTGTCTTACACTTTAAATTGTATCTAGTACTCAACTGAAATTCCTATCGTCCATTAAGATTCCAGATGTAATATAATTTCTGGTAAGTCTCAAAGTGAAGGAGTGAAGTGAAGGATGAGCTCAATATATTAAAAAAAATTAAAAAAATCTGGAGCACACTTGAATCATCAAAATGTTTTTTTTTTTTGTTGTTGTTGTTTTGAGCCTGGGCTCCTATTGTGTTGAGTCAGTCGGTGTGACGTATTGATTGCATTATGAAATTCACTTAGATGATGAGTGGTGTCTTTGAATATGTATATTCATAAACAAAAAGAACTCCATTTCTTAATGGCCATCCTTTTCTTAGCAGGCATACAGCAGGGTGTTGGAGGCAGAGGTAAAATAGGATTGCATTGCCATGGGGAAACCATTTCTTCCCCTATTATTTCAAGCCTTCATCGATGGGAAACCAACACAATTGCTTGTGTGTTTTTTTTAGATTACATTAGCAATGTCTCATGTGGATACTTTACTGGAGGTGGCATTGAATGACAATATATGATAAATTGTCATTCAATGCCACCTCCAGTAAACTATGTGTTTAAATGGAAATATGGAAAATATGGAGATTAACAGCCGTCATACAGGGATATTTTGCTTCACTGAAAATATATTAATAAGAAAAAAATTATATTTGATAGACAGGAATAAACCAACTTAAAGTGTAAATCAATAATAAAAGTGTTTTAAATTTGATCTATCTGTCATTTGAATTTTTAAGAACACACTTTACAACCACAAATTGCTCCTCAAACTGTGAACGTGTGGATGTTTTAGTCCTCCAGATGCGCAGCAGGCACCTTGCATGGGTGTGTTGAGCACTCGTAGCAATAATAATTAGGGGGTAATTAATTAATGGTTTGAAATATTTACCACAAATAGTAAATCTCGGGGCACCACCCTGTCACCAGGGACCAGGAAGATTAGATGAGCACAAACAATGACAGGTTTAAATTATAACAGGATTTATCCACAGCAATAATTATTTAAGATAACATTACATAGTATATAAACAACTATTAGAAATCAGTTATCAAACACAAACACTGGTTATTAACTAAGACAGGAAACATACATATAATAGCAATATCATTAGCGATAGCTGTAGCCATCATAATAGCAATAAGCAGCAGCAACAGTAATCACAATGGTGATGTGTGTGTGTGTGTGTGTGTGTGTGATGTTTGTGCACGCACCTGCCTGCCTGTGTGCATGTGTACGTGCGTGGGTGAGCGAGTTAGTGGTAGGAGGGAAAGAGAAAGAGAGAAAGTGAGTCACATGAGTGATGTGTCTTTAGGAGACAAGATGGCGACGGAGTAACGTGGGCTACACACTTGCTGGATACACAAGATTCATTTGTCCTCAGCTAAGACAGCAGTATACTGATCGAAAAAAAAAAACTCTTCTAACCTTTGCTGCATTGTGTTGAATCCTGTCAAATATGCTCGACCATCTAAACCACTGCACTGCTGTGTGCATTGTAATTGTTCCAAGTGCAAATGTTACGAATCTAAAAATATAACAGATTACATTTCATAACATTATGGCAGAGCATTACAAGGCAGTCAAATGTTTTGGGCCAAACAGGCAAGTCCGTCACATGAATCCAATCCAATACCACAAGGGAGGATACCAAGTCAGCCAATGAAAAAATAACAACACTGATCAATAGTTAAAATGCATAAAATAATTGATGTTTATGATTTCAGGCAAATACACAACATAACTAAGATGCTCATGTTTGTGCCAATGAACATATTTTACTTCAGTCTTGTGAGTCTGAAGACGTAATCTTTCATTCTCTATGCCAGTGCCACATAAACAAGTGCTGTGCAGCTCCGTCTTCCTATTTCAATATGCAACCTGTGTAATAAGAGGGTGAAGCTTTAACATATAATGCAATTTACAAAAGATCTTCAATAAAGACTTTACTTTTTGACTACACGCTTGCAAAGTGGCAATGATTGGTATATTCTGTAATTAAAAAACACTATTAAAAATATGTCAGTATATCAGATCTAGATCTATCCATCTGTGTCTATTTTCTACACTTTATCCTATTGTGTGCTGTGCAGGTCCACAGGGAGATCTACACACTGTATATGGTAAATATATTCAGATGGACACCTTACTCATGAATATCCATTTAAAGGGTTGCACATTTTCTTCATGGTGTAGAAATGGACGATAGGTTAATAAAATAGAGCACACCTTATACTGTATGTTAGAACCAAAAATAATGTAAACATCATGTTTGCTTTTTCCCATCCCAACCTTCTGCTTGTCGTCCTGTCTGATGCTCAACTACCCTGACAGACTACCCCAAACCACCTCAGCTTTTTGGTATATATCACAGCCAACCCTAAGCACCAACAAATAAGCTCAGGCAAAGCGGTTATTTATCATGTGATGTTTGGCCATTATAAATCTCTCTGTCTTGGTCACCATAATTCATCCTTATGGTAGCCATTTGAGTACTGCAGTGTTACCAGGGACAGGAGCGATAACTCTGGTGTAATAATGTACCTCTGTGCAGCCGTGATGATGGACGAGCCCCCCTTGTAGGAATATATATTCTTAATAAAACACACTTATTTAATACAATTCCTTTCTGTTGGATGGTCTCATGTGGGGGGAAAAACTCAGGAGAATGAAATTCCCACATGCCTCCTGTGTATGCCTGAGCTGCCCAAGGTTGTCACTATGTAGAATAATTTGTTGTCCCATAGCTCTGAAGAAAGGTCTGTAAATGTATTTCATTCACCAGAAGTAGGCACATATAAGCCTGACAGTGCCAGAGGTCAAATTTATGAATCTGAGACATTTTTATTTTAACAAGAGTTTAAAGCCATTCTAGTTTTGCGAGGCCATACTTAATCACAATGATACCTTGAGCCAAAATCATACCAAAAACAGCACATGCACCTCACTGTAAGGATTAGATAGACATACAGCAACTTCAGATTTACGTTTACTCTTGAAGAAAAAAGCAAAAAAACAAGAAAACGTTGAGTACCTGCTACTTGAACTTAATCTAGACTACGGCAGAATTCTGCTAAGGAAGCCACTTTTTTCCTGAAGTGTGATGGATTACCGGTTTAAGAAAGAAAATATGTTTAGTTGAAGAAATTAGAGAGGAAGAAAAACTCACACACAAGTTCGGTTTTTATATGTGGAGTAGAATTGCTCATTTAATGTTTTCTGCTGTCTGGGCTGTTTCTGTCCTTGGGAACAGGCAATAAGGAGGAAAAACCAACTATGTTTGTGCAATATATCACCTTCCATCATAACAGCCATTTATTCTCCAGTCTGGCCAATCCAAACCTAAGTATCCCTCACTGTATCGGAAAAAAAGAAAAGAAAGGGTAACAGTGCAGTAAATACCAACAATAAGTCAGAGAAAAGAAAAACGACGTTTGCAATGTATGATCAACCAACTCTTACTCATCAGTGGAGATTTTATTAAGAAGCACTTTGACAAAACATTTGAGATCTTATATATTACATCGAAGCATATATTGAACGTGGGTACGTGAGAGTGATAAGAGCAGCCTCAAGGTCAGAGGGGAAGAAGCTACGATTTTATGTTATGTAGACAGCAGGGAAGAAGTAATCTCTCCGGGCTCTCGACTTGTCACACTGTGCGAGCAGCGTTGCTTCACTTATTCTAAAGCTCCTCCAGGTAAAAAGAAGAAATTATTTAACATTAATAAAGAAATTCCCCTAAATCCAGAATTACAATGGATGACCCCCTCCCAAGAAAAATGACTTAAACTCATCACACGGCTCTGATATTGGTTTTACTGCTAAGACTGACGTTCATCGTAACCAAAGACTACCTTCAGTGTCGAGCCTTCCACTTACACTCACATTTCCTCTACATTACCTTGTTATCAGTATGTGGGCATCATGTTACCCAAGTCTGCAGTGCATGCACTTATCATAAGCACTTGGTTACCTTGGCGTTACAGTTTACAGAACTCCTCGTTTATCTTATACAGGCCCTTCATGCAGCCCCTCAGTTCAGCCTTCGTCTTTGAAACAGGATGTCTTAGTGCCTGTCTCTTTGAGGCCCGCCTCCCAATGGCGCCCACTGTGTTTTAATTGGTTAGCTTACAGAAACTGCCCCTCTTCAGATTGCTGCATGCCCTGCTCTGGAGAACTCAAACACCTGGACAGGACGAACATCAGTGTTTTTACTTCCTCTGACATGGAAAGACATAGAACAAATATGGTTAGTAAAGGAGTAAAGCAGAGCCTAATACAATGTTCATAAAAGTGACATGTATGCCTAATTATGAAAGAAAAAATATATTTTTTAAATTTGTATTAGGGGTTGAAATTTGGTTTGTTTTCATTGCTATGTGGATGAAGTGATGCATATGTCATCATATAATGGATAACAAAAAGCTAGTTTACAGTAGTGACTAGAAAATAATAGTCAGGTGCCCATATAAACAATAAACATTGTTTTGCTCACTGTAGTTTAACCAAAGCTAATATCTTTAATTGTCAGTGTTAAATCAGGCAGACGCAGCAAGTCCAGTTATTTTCTTTTTAGAATAAAATTCTCTTTTTGTTTCCCCAGACATTTTTTCCTTGTTTAGCTGCAGTGGAGAGATCAACAAAGATAATTTTCATGGTTCACAAAGGGATCTTCTAATGGCTCATATGAACCAGAGGAATAAATACAACATGAAAAAAACAGTTTCAATGTTCATTTGGACATATTTTATTGCACAGACATGAACCTTTCTGCATACATTGAACTGCTGCATTTCTTTAGACCTACCACTAGTACTAGTGCAGGAAAAAAAAACATAGAGCAGGAAGAACAAGAACAGACATGTATTTGCTAAATTAAAATCATCCACTTTGTGCACCTTCAGCTGCCCATAAGGCTGAAAATAATGTTCATAGTCATGATATTTTACATTCAAATTCTTGAGCAGTACAAAACAGTGCAAAGAGGACTCTGGAGCGATACAAAACATGCTCAATAAAAGCCAAACAAATCTTACAGAATTGTTTAGAGCACTCAAGGAAATGAGTTCAGGGAACTGCTCTACATATTTGTGAGTACGTTTAGACAGCATAGAAATGCATTGCAGCTCACTCCAGTCTATCTCACTCTATCTGTCTGGTATCAGTTTGAAAATTGCACTGTCAATAGAAATTACCCCCTATAGACTTGCTAAAGGGGTAGTACAGGGAATACATGTCAGGAAGGCACATTAATGTTATTAGTGGTCAAAAACTCGACAGGGTACCTTTAATTATGGCTGTGGTTTAAAAGTTCAAAATCAAATGAAGCTGCCATGTGTAATCTGCTGTGTAATCTGCTGTGTACACTACGCATGCTGGGCACTTGAAGGTGAAAGGGAATCATACACAAAGTTTTACACGGACCACAGCTTCTGTTCTCCATCAAAGAGCTCACTGAAAAACTTTTTACAGCCACCTTTTATGTCTAGTGTTTTTTATTTTTTTATTTTTTATACTCAAAATATACAGTAGGCCTTGGGTGGGGTATATCACTTTAATATCCTGCAGCTGGTCAATTCACAGTACTGGTTGGCAGCTCTTTGGAGAGCCTCCCTGCTGCTTTTGTTTTAGTACCATCATGAGTCCTTGAAGCTTAATAACTGAAGATACTGACATGGAAGCAAACAGTGCAAGCGGAAGGTGCACCTTAATTTTTTTGCATGTACAGTGAAATAACTAAACCTCAACAGATGGACTGGGTGAAGCAAATTAGTAATATTGTCCCTTCCCCTGGAAATTACTGTCAAATTATCTTTGATGAAAACACTGACGTTTTTATTCGGTGGGGGGGACACAGAAGACATTACAGTATATCTTAAAAAGATCCTAATTTTTTAAACCACATTAATGAATTAGATGGATTTTAGCCAAATATGCATGATTGAGAAGCATGCAGCATACAACATGATCTACTTTTTGTCATATGAGTTGCTAGCACCAAGAATACATTGTTTTGGATCTATTTCTATTTTAATGCCAAAACAATTGAACTGAAGACCAGAATGATTTGTTCAATGGACATAACCACATTTTAAAAAATGCAAAGTGTTGTTAGCAATTTTTGTCACTCGGGAGAGTATAAATCACCATATTTACTACATATTTTCAGAAGTTTTGAACTATTTTTCTATTTTTCTTTTTTTTTTTATATATATATATATATGTTTGTGTATAAGGCATAACAGTATTATAGGACATGTGTTCTTAAATGACAGGTGCATTTTCACATCTGAAACAGATGTTGCTTGCTATAATCATTCCTTCTGTTCATGCTGTTCATTAAAGGGGACATTATACGCTTCTGTGATTTTCTGTCATTTCTATACTTTTATGATGATGTCTATGGTAAACATGGTCAAAGTTCCAAAAACATATGTAAAATGCTCCCTGCAAGTCTGTGCTTGAAATGCCACCTCTTCCTTATCCCAAATGTTGCTTTTGTTGCTAAGGTTGTTGCTGGGTTATTCATGTTGTCCACTCACATATTTCAGGACAGATGTGTTTGTCTCTGCTGCAGAAGTGTTACGCACAGAACACAAACCAGACTGCACCCTCTTATTCCTCATATTTAATTGACACACAAGTGAGGACTGGTGTAGTTAAGATACAGCGTGTTTACTGTGAGACTGCATATTACCTCCACCGTAGATGGTCCAATAAGATGTTTATATAAGGTTAACTTTTGATTTGAGCATTTTGATTTTATCCTGTATTAACCATATTTGTTCTATGTCTCTCCATGTTAGAGGAAGTAAACACATTGATGTTTGTCTTTTTTTCTACTGTTTCACTCTTGATTCATGATTGCATTTACAACAGCATCTGATTCCTGACTCATGCATTTATTAGAAGGAGTTTGGCTTGCTGTTAAATTGTGTTGCTCCATGATGACAACAGTACAAAGTTTCTGACTTCATTTTAATATTGTTTTTGTTGGCTTGATCATGACAGCACAGCGTGAGACTTTGAGGCAACAGATAAAGTGAGAGGGAGGGAGACGCTTTGTGCCTTTGAGCAGTCATCAAGACTTAAAGCACCAAAAGATTAAGGATGGGCGAGGCTTGATGAGACACTGTATCAGACTCTCTACATTTGAGGGACTTTGCGACTTATTGTCACAGGTTGTTGAACATACATTTAGTTTTGCATTTGAAGACTTTCTTCAGACTCAGACCCAGTGATGAATGCAAAACTTAAATAGTGCAAGCAATAGTGTCACGCTTTTCTAACTACACTGGGACCAAAATACAGCATAAATTGTGATTGCTGACAGCTATTTCTGGTATTGTGGAAAAGGCTTTGAAACACCATTAAGTAATATTAATTACTTATTAAATAGTAATACTAATAATAATTTCATCATCAAAGTATAATTAAACAGCTAATTAATATAGTGTAAAAAATAAAAATAAAAAACAACTTGGTCTAGAAAATATGTGACTTTAATATTAATCTCAATATGACATTTAAAAATGATCATTTCTATGGTGGAGAAGTGAATCTTAAGGAGATAAACATTCTCTGGTAGGTTATAATTTTTATAGTTCTTCCCTCAGTGGAAAAGCTTTTACCTTGGTCATTAATTCTTTCAGATGGGAGGAACAAAGTCTTACAAGACTACAAGGCAGAAATGACCTCTTGTTAACCTGGCATCCCCGTCTCCAACCAGAGAGAGTGCAGGAGTAGAGGGGTTGTTTAGTTGAATATGTTAGCCTAGTCTGCCTGACTCATTGAACCTTTATCTCTTTGAGGTTTGTGTATCTTAGAATCTATGGTGCCGACTATAAATCTGAAATATCAGCAGCCTCACTGTGCTGTGTATTGATAAATCCATGACACTTTCGGTGGTGTTGAAGTAGCAGACGGATTTGTAATTGCGCCTTTTTCTCTTAGTCCCGTTTCATCTCGGATCTATAAACTATATTCTATAAATGCACAAACTATGTATTTAGCCTAATAGCAGCTCTATTAAATTGAAATCAAAATTATAATTGCAATTATAATAGGCTTATAATAGGCTAAAGTATTGCCCCATTGGGCCATTGCTGACTGCCACTGCCTGGAAAGTGTAACTACATCAAGAATGGTTTAAAAAAAAAAAAAAAAAAGAAAATCCCTGTGCATCTTGTGCCCTCTGTATAGATTGAATTGTATTACTGTATGTGCAGAAGCCGAGCTCCCATCCTCTCTGTGACCAGACACCCTTCTCTGCTTATATACGTAGAATGCTTTTTTAGTCTATGCATCACATTTACCTACGTACTGTGTCGTAGGCAGTGTTACTGTAGTGAGAGGGGTTTGGATAGCTTGCAATAAATCATGATTTTTAACAGCTTCAGGGATTTCACCTCTATTCTAGACTTGACCTACTTCTTAGCAAAGTCTATACAAACTAAGTTGTAGAGTCCCTAGTGGTAAAAGACAAATGTGGATCACCTCTACTAATACTCATTGTTCACTTTGTCATTTCATTCATTATACACACGCAAGCCAAACTTACTTTTTTAACTTACATTCTGCTTCATTACTGTGATGTGCAGGAGTAACACTGCAGCTTAAAAATGTTCATGCTACGTACTCATCCATTCCTCCATTTTTACTGTACTCTTAGTAAATTATGTTTTATTATTTTTGTGCTTTGTTATAGATGTGTTATGTTCTGTGGTAGTCACTGTGGTTTGTCTGACTGTGAATGTAGCCTGTGCATTAATAAAGCATCTATTTGTCTATTTGCGGATTTTGAATTATGTGGTTTAAAACTTTATAGACATTAATCAGATAAAATAGGGAAAATAGGTCTGGTTGAGAAAAAATAGGGAAAATAGGTTAGCCACTCCATAGAGTCCAGGTACAGTAGATCGCACTTAATATTCACTAGTTGGCTACATCTGACTAAAACAAAACTAAACGGCTAAAGCTATGCTAGTAGTTCTTTGAGGCTGTATTTAGCCATAGCAGTCCTATCCTATAGTCCTATCCTAATTTAGCCAATAAGCATGCAAGCATACTAAGTAGTGTAAGTAGTGCTTAAGAAAGTCATTTGCTTTGCAGGTATTTGGTCAGAAACCAAGATATTAGACAAATTCAAATTTTGACCTGGTTCCACCAAAATGCATTCAAATTACAGCTGCAACAATTTAGTCGATTAATTAACTATTTCAACAATTTTGATAATCGGTTAATTTTCAAACAAAAATGCCAAAAATGCCCCCCCCCCCCCCCCCCCCCCCTTTCAAATGGGAATTCATATATGCCAGTTAATTGAATATCTTATCATTTTAGGCTGTTAGTCAGACAAAAGAGGCTTTTTGAAGACATCAACGTGGTATCTGAGAAATTGTGCATGCCCTTTTTGCTCTAGTTTTTAACATTGCATTGTCCAAATCAAGAAAATAATCTGCCAATTAATTGGTTATGAAAATAATCATTTCTTGCAGCCTTAATAAGAATCATGCTGAAGTGAATATGGATATCTGGCAATCAGTCCAACAGCTGTTGAATGATTTCAGGCTGGACTGATTGTGCGACAGTAAAACATTATGATGCATTGTTGTCTCTTGACGCTATATGTGTAATGTACAGAAATGTAATGTAAAACGTTATAAAATGTGACATTGTTGAAACATTAGTTTGTCATTATTCTAACAATCGAGACCCAGATACATCAAGTGAAACAGCTCCCTGACAGAAACATATTTACCATACAACAATCATAATGCATTTGGGGCCGGCACAGCTTAAAGGAGCAAGTGAAATGGTGCATAGCAAATGAAAGCAATATTGGCAGTGAGTATTGGAGACTCTGGCTGTGGTATACTAGGTGCTGTATTCTACTGTCACAGTCTTTTCCAGGCCTTGTTAGGATGGCCTAGTTTCATTGTAAAGGCTTCACCCACCTCCTCACACTTGTTTTTTTTTTTTTCCTCCCTGAGGGAAACATGTTACCCAAGCGTCTCTCTTTAACCTGGGGATCTCTACATATAACACTCAGCCGGTTCCCCTTCTTCCCTGGGGCTCAATTAGGGTCGTCATACAGTAGACTCCACAGTTAGATGATCGCTGTAAGTGTTTTACAGACACACGAGTATGTTCTCTTTAAAACCCTAACGATAAGAGGACCGACGATGTCTTTGTCTGCTATGACAGTTAATGACAGACACAGACAATTGCGTCAGAATGGTTAATGAAATTAATTAATCCTTAATCATCTTTTATTAGTAAAGTGAGGCGAGAAGCGTGATGCTGATTGCACCCTGGTGTCATCTACATACGTAAAAACTGGGGGAGTAATTTAATTATAATAATGATGATGATGATGACGATGGTATTTCTTTTCTATCCCATTCTTCAAAATATATATATAAAAAGATATTCATTGTTGTGCTCCAGAAATTATGTATGCATATTAAAATAAAAATGAATAGTATAGATATACTATTTAAATACACAGTCAACAAAAATAAGAACACATACTAGTGATCTCTAATACTATATATCAGTGGTCAATAAGCTGATAAATTAGAAATATCAGTTATTTGTTATTGTTCAGGTAATTAACATAGATTTTTATTTTGTGTATAAATCTTTTGAAGATCCTATTAACAGGTATCTGTGTTGCTAAGGCTCAACAAATCTTATTCCTCTCTGCCGCTGTCCATCTATTGTTGTTCAAAAACTTTAAAACCCATTAATGAGCCACCACGCTGCAACGGAGGACATGTTCCTTTATTATAATGAACAAAGATACTGAAAATGTATTTTAAGTCAACTCAACATTCACACACCTGCTGACATGAATACACTCATTAATGCAGTCGTTCCCAACCTTATTGGCTTTTGAACTTTTAAAATTAAGCAATGTCTAGATTTACCTATTGATTTAAGGTTTAAGTTTATTGGCTAAACTCCAGTATACAGTATTTTAAAATACAACATATCAGACTTGGCAATAGATTTAAAAAAAGTAAAAAAAATATAAAATAAAATAATGGCAATAAAAACGTTCTTTCTTATGGTACCTACATTTTCCAATTTTTCAATAGGGAAATTGTCTTATTATAATTTTTAAATTTAATGTTAGCTGTTATTATATATATATATATATATATATATATTTGCTCCAATACAAAGACAGCTTTTGGTTATTGTTATCGGCCCTGAGATATCATGACAAGGTGCATGACAGCTCAATAGCTGTTTTGGACCTTTCAAACACACTTTCCCCAAGAAATATAGTTGCAACTCCTGTGGTAAATACCTGGCTCTTAAGCTGCTAAATGCTTCACTATGTTCACCAGCTAGTCACTAACTCTGTGTGTTTGCCATTTGTAGTGTACATTGAGTTTTAGAGCATTTTGCTGAAAACACAATGCAGCCAGACAGATAAACAATGAGCTGAAACTCACTATAAACACTCGTATACCCGAGAGGAGCTAATGAATCTTTGTAGACTGATTCATTCATTGGGATGAAGAGAGGCATAATGTTAGAGGAAAACATTAGGAGAAGAAGTGTGAGTTTGGTCATTTATTTTGTGTTTATAATGACATGAAAGCAGATAGAAATTAGTAGGTTATGTGTTGACATTTATGCTTAATGCAAAATATATGCAAAATTAAAAAGAAACTGCGCAACAGAGTCACAACATTTTCTGTAGATCATATGATTTATACCGTATTTGTACCATCTATCATAATATAACTTAGTTACATACTCACGCACTCTCCTACCAGGTTCTTAGAAGTGATTACAAATTATTTTCAATTACCATTTATGAGGCTGCCTGTTTGTTTTTTGAGCTCCTTATCATCTGTGACAGTGGTATTTGGCAGCTTGACAAACCGTTTTCTGCAGTAGAGACATCGGAAATCACTTTGGACGTACTTTCACTTGTCATGAATTTATTTCCTCTGTGGCAAAAAAAACACGTGACACGAGCCTTCATAAACGCCTGTAGGTTAAACTGGACTAGCGGAACACTTTGATGGCTGATGGACTCACACACTTTAAACAGACTTTAAGACACTTGCTAACCTGGCAACATTAATAGCCTCTCCATTCAAAAAACATATTTGATGTTGTGAACACACAACCCCCCACTTTTTCGAATGTAGCCTAATTTCCAAAATAAAATATTGCCTTATATTCGGGCCAATTTTGCTAAGGTTAAAACACTTTGACCTTTATGCCGTAAATCAAGCCTTCATTTTTCTGGGAGATTGTTCCCAGTGGCAGACAGAATTGCATATTGAAAGCGAGGCTTATAGGGAACCAATCTAAACATTGATGCTGTCATTATTCACAGCCATTACACTGTGCAACATTTCATTTCACATCAACATTTACTTCATGTGAAACTAATATATTCAGAAAGAAATATTTATGTATTTAATTTATTAAAATATCTTCTTTTGGTGCATGAAATTACCCCTCCCTTTGCTTTTACACCGAACTATCAAAACATTACTCTCTTGATGCAATAAATGCATGTTATTCATGATGAGGTACTGTTTCCTAGCAACATAGTATATGTACTGTGTATAAGCTACATGTCATCCTATCAAACATAAATTAAATATTAGTTGAATATTTGAAATAATATGAGCTTGTGATTCTCAAAATACAAACATGATTGTGATGAGGTCCTGTTTCCTTTGTTACTGTTACAGTTTTCCCTCATTATATTGCTTCATATATACATTCAGAGTTGCTTTTTTCCTCTAAGCTTGAACCTCTATCGCTGTCTTGCTGAGCCTCTACAACTGATGCGTCTCCTTGGAAATTATGCCTCTAGATCTTTCTACAGCAAAGCAGGCTCTGTCAGAGTTGAGTCTGTTTGTGATGCTATACAGTGAGAGAGCTCCGTCAAAGGACCCTTGAGAGAAACATCACTGCAATGCCTTTCTAAATCCTGCTATATATTGGTGCTCAGTTCTAGACAAATGTGCTCCTGTGCTCATTCTGTCACCTGAGGGCAGTTGTTTTGTATTATCCTTAGGTGCGTACGGAGAAAGAGCTATACAGACTGCAACGAGTGGATACACATTTTATCTGCTGAGCTATTCATACTTCATGCGTAAGAACTGTCTCAGCAATGGCGCCTCATTGCTGCAAATAGCCTTGACTCAGTGCCCATGCACCACAATCAGATACAGTTTAAATGGTTAATAAAATTAAATTGGTTTTTGATGACTACAACCAAATTAAATTACTTTCTGAGCGCTTTTTCGCAAGAAAAGACGGTTAGCGTTTACACTTTTTAGGGCCTTTGACATGTTTTAATTGTCTTAGGAAAATATGAAAGGATTAATAATTGCACTGTGATCAAGGCCTCATGTGATGGGTTTTAGGGGTAGTACGCATGTGTTAATATTTCCCAGTGCTGTTTGAGCAGTATTTGAATTCATTTACACTGCTAATCTGAAGCAGCTGTCACTGTCACTCTGATCACAGAGCGAAGAGGGGTCTACTCTCAGGGGGAATGCTTTTTCCTTCCTGGATTTTGTTTTCTGCTTTCACATCATTTCACATCATATCACATCAATGTCTTACATTTATATTGTCATCAGTTCATACAAGAGTTCATACATTAGCTCCTGCGGATAAACTTTACATCTCTATGTGAGTGTTTGTATCGTCCTCTGTCCCTAATTACACAGCTGAGTAGATTGCATTGAACAGTCGTGTCATCATGACTGCTCACAGAAATGTGTTTTGCCATCACGCTGCATCGCTTACATCTTAAATTGTCCAAAATATTTTTCAAGTTTATTGAAAAATTGCTGGCTTTCAGACTCAGATTCATTGAAGCAAGGATAGGCCAGCTGTTGGAGAAATAATACATACTCGCCTGTCTTCTCCACAGTTGGGAGGGAAGTCCTTAGTTATAGCGAGTGAAGTCTCTGTTGACTGGAGATGAGGTCTCTGTAATCTAATCTCTGTAGTAATCCAGCTAATATTGAGACGTTTTTAGATTGGTTGGATTGCTTTATTGTTAATGTGCCATATATTCTTAAAGTGATCAGTGTTAGTAAACCTGAGATGAACATATGCAAAAATACAAATCAAAAGCCCAGGCTTCAGTCTGCTCTGAATTCTCTGTTTATAATGTTGCCTCTACTTTCTAAAGTAGAGGTAAAGACCAGGAAAAAGTAGGGAACAAATCCTACTACTATTGTTTACATAGCTGGTGGGCATCATGGTAGATGATCAGAATAATTTGATCAGTAGTAGGTAGACTATTGGGATGTGCAGTGTGCTAATAATGCATTATTAGTCACTCAGTATGCTTCTTCTTAAGTCTGTTTATTTGGTGCTGTCCCACTATATCCAGGTATTAGCATTAGGCTGCAGAATATGGCCTTAGACCAGTTCTATGTGCTTATACCAATATGGTCACCATAGTACAACTGTTCTGTAACGTGTTGGTGACTGTCATTATACTCATAGACTATATTCTGGATGTCATCCAGTGATATCACAAATCACTGTGAGCTGGTGAGACTGAATATTGCAGCTTTTATGTTGACCTTATTGATAATGTATCGATTTATTGATTTAGTTTATGACTTTTCTGAAACAATTTGTTATTTATTGTTGCTGACACATTTCTTAATTTATTTAAACAAAAAGACTATAAGTCAGGGAGGCGTGGAAAAGATGATAGATCCTAAGAGCTTGTTGCATGCAGAGGCCTTGGATTCAAGTACTGACTAACCATTCATTTAAATAATTTCATGTTTCCCTCCACCAATTCTCTGTCCTTCCAGTGCTATTATCAGAGCAATCGTGGCAACATATTATTCAGAGGATGGCAGCCATTGTCTTTTTTTTTTTTCTTTCTTTTTTTTTTTTTCAGGGCTGACAAAGTTGTTTTTAATCTGTATTATTTCTTTACAACAAGGATTAAAAAAAAAGCACACACACACACACTCACACACACAAGATGATGACATTTGCCACTGAATCATCCTGCTTTACAGAACCTGCATCGCTTCACATTTATACAAACAACCTGTTGATTCATTTATTCCTTTTACAGTAAACAGATCAAAATTAATGAACAAATTCTTCCATTTCCCCGAATCACACAGATCTGTAAAATGGATGTAAGTTTGAAAACATTTTTAATAGAAATAAAATGTTGTATAAAAAAACTAAACATGCTTCACACACTGCATTAGTTTTCATGTGGATTTACAAATACATAGTCAGATAACCAGGCACTGTAACTTTTTTTGTACATTTTCCCGAATTTTAGGATATGTCAGGACATAAAGCAGACATTATCAATCTATTTAATAACATACATTAACTTGCCATTTAATTTGGTCAGCACTCACATTTTATTCTGCAACACAAATGGTGCTCAAAGTAATACAGAAGGAGGCATGGAAAGCAGCATTGAATTCACAACACAAATGACCCCACAATGTTTTCCCCAAGACATTAGAAGGCTTTAATACTGCAAGAAGCCAACTATTAATCTGTTCAGCGAGCCGGGGGTGATTGATAGAGATATTGTATACTTTTGCAATTAGATTTTAATTTGTTGAAAAGCCTTACAATTTTCTAACACCTACTTATCATCAGAGTGCCTGAGGAGGACATGTAAAGTAATGAATTTTCTCAGTAGCTTGTCCATTATGGATATCACCTTCAGGGCATATTGCGCGATCCTCTCTCTCAAGGGCATACTTCATCTTAATTCCCCTCCTAATGGATCTGTATAGCTAAGCTTTACCCTTACACTTACGCGTGACCAAGAGAATCGCTGGTGGCAGTGATGGGAGGGTCATCCTGGACGACAGCTTACAGTAAGATCTCCTGGTTAAAATATGATTCATTTTAACCACGAGCCACTGTTTCAAAGCACATACAGGTATGCAGAGGGCAGTGGCAGCCTTGGGCTAGCTGGTAATACAAATCATAGCCTCACTTAAGCACAGATAAACAATCACTCACTAGACCTTTACCATTTGAAGAACAGTTTTTAACGTACAATAGGCTCAGGCCCAAACAATTGTAACAACGCTGTAACGGAGTTTAAACGCATTCCAAATATATTTTATTTTTTATTTTTCTTCTTCTTCTTTTTTTTTTTATTTTTTTTTATTTTTTTAAACAACACAACACAGGATGTTCAAACTGGCATGCTCAAAATCGGCAGAGACCATCTTATTTGTGTAGTCATCGTCATTCTTATTAACTCAGTGGAAATCTGGCAGAGGCAAAAATAAATAAATAATTAAAAATGAATGGAGTCTGGTACAGATTTGTTGCATTGTTGTTCGCCATTTCCAGTCACTTTTGACTCATGAGACTCAAACACATTTAGAAGTAAAAACAAAAACACAAACCCTCTTAGAAATCCATGGACCTTGTTTTCATGCCTTTTTGGTGTTGATTAATCCCTTGTGATGCCTTAAGGATTTTAAAAATAATAATTATAGTTTGCAGACAACATTGAGAACACCTGAACATATTCTTGATTTGAGTTCAGTTTCAGCCAGCGCTGCTCATGATGACAGAGAAGTCTTTGAAAAGAGGGCATAGCTGAAATGTAAACACTCAAAAGGAAAGCTCCATCCATCATCACCAGGCCTCTGCCATGCAAGTATTTTTCTTTTTTCTTATTTTTTTTTTTTAATTCTTGTGAGGCTGACAGAAGATGGAACCTTACAATTGCACTGTTATCTGTTCTGGTCCCCTGTTTGTCCATCCCCTGCACCTCTTTGTGGTCTGTCCTCGCCATGTCACGTCTTTGGGCAATGCTTCTGTGATCTCCACCCCGTACAATGATACATCCACTGCAGGTGGAAATCCTGAATGATGAGAGCCCCCTTAGATTGTCCCTTAGATTGCATGGTTGCTGTAGCTGATGTATGTTTGCTTTGTTGAGAAACCTAAGAGAGAACAATGACAGGAGAGACTGAGAATCAATTGGAGTCCAGGTAAACTATTGTCACATATGAGATGAGATGAGGAGCGATGTGGGTGTTTTTGTTTGTGGTTTGTTATGTTGTAACCCATTTTCCTGATGTAACAAGTATAAGATATACCACTGCATAATAGCAAATCTGTGTTTACCCTCAATTCACAGCCTGTATTACCTACCACAGATGGACCTTTCAGTAAAGCCCACTGCACCGCCACCATCTCCTTTCCTTCAGCTATCAGGCCTCAAATTTCCAGTTGTCTCTGTGTTAGCTGATTCGCTAGGGTGGAGCAGATAAGTCCTGACATATCGCCACCAGATCTTGGCAATTGGGTGAGCTGGCCAGACAGGAATTTTTCAATTTCATCAAGCCATATAGCCACACGGGGAATGACAATGACAAATGGTTGCTTATTCAAATGGTCGTGCACTGTACAGCTGCTGTAAACTGTAACCCCATCAGGATAAATTGCTGCTGGCTATCAATTCAATGTCTTTGCCTTCTCTCTACGTATTCCAACAATAGGCCCTATTAATTCTCAACAGGAATGTAAAGCAAAAGAGGAATTAATGCTGCATTGTTTACATGTTGCTATTCTGATGTGCCTGACAGCAGCATGCCATTGTTACAACCGTGCATTGTCATACAGTCTATATTGATTTCTATTTTTTGTGTTAACTTTAAATACAGTGTCAGCGCTTTTATTCTTCTGTGAAGGGAAACATTTTTCACTACTGTCGGTATAAAGAATTAAGGAGTAAATATAGCTTTAAAATGTGTGACAATAGGCTTGATTCCTTATTAATGCGGGCCAGGCAGAGAGAACGTATCTCTGTGGACAGACGTGAAACCTTTTCGTGCCTGAGGCAAGCTGAGGAAGAGCATTTTAGACATTGTCACATGAGTAATTTCTGCAGACTCATTTACTGAAGTCATTATTTACTTCACTTGTATAAATCGAGAGTCAGTCACTGATACAGCTGTACCAAGCACTTTTAATTGTACTGAGATTAGAGATTCAGGTGCTTCAGAAAAAAGTCAGACGTAACTTGATTATTTACAATGAATTTAAACTACACTGAGTTTAGTGCTGCGGCTAATGATTTTCATTACTGATGTATTGGTTATTATTTCACTAGCATGTCAATAAACAGTGAAAAATATGCAGTACAGCTTCCGATGGTTCCCAAGGTGAGGACTTATATATTTGACAAGTAAGAACCTGTAAAATGTTTGGCTTCATAAATGACTTAAACTAGAAGTTTTAAGTCATGAATTACTGAAACCATTGAAAGTAGCATCATGATAGTTGGGCTAAAACTGCAAATTTTGGCATATTTGCTTAAAAAAAATGCCTAAAATGATTTGACTGTCAAAACCATTGCTGATTTTGAACGACTAATTGTTGCAGCTGTAATCATTTACGACCTAAACTATATTAAAATTTAAGTAATTTCTGACTTAAACTATTTGCTGAGGGGCTGAAACTGTCCTGCTACACAATTTCATGAGCATTTCATGAATGCTGCAACACTGGAGCAATGTCTCTTCATTTTTATATTCAGCAAACTGCATAATTATATTACCACTTTAACTATGACCATGCACTCTAATGCACCCTATACCAATATTTCTAAACCTAAAAGAAAGCTTTACCTGAATCAAAGATAGTTTCAGGAGTACTCAAGTAACTCCACATCTTGTATAGAGGAACATGACCTTTGTAGGTCAAAAGTTATATTTCTGTTGAATATCACAGGTGGGTGTAGCCTGTTTGACTTGTGACCACACCTAGCTGTGATGTAGTGTGGTACTATTGCACAGTGTGTGGAAAGTCACCAGTAGCAAGCAGGACACATAGGATTATTAAACTAGGTAGTTACACTGGAAAGCTGCCGTTCTCCAGAAATACAGTCTAATGCACCATTACTTTCTGTAGGTAAAGAAAAGGGAAAGCAGCTATTGTTAAAGAAAGAGAAGGTACCTTTTTAGTATGTTTCTTGTATAGCAACTAAATTCAATGATTCAATCAAGTTTGTGAACATCAAAAGTAAACTACAAAAGACTACAAAATAAATATCTCATACTTTCCATATTTGAACATATTTCTAAAGTAGATTTATAGTCGCATTGTTGAACTGCAAAGTATGGTCTGTGTTGACAATGCATGTAATGCATCTACCAAATGGACAACGGTGGGGAATTTACTGGATTCAATGAAGCATTAAATAACATGCTACACATCTGTTAATGAGTAATTATTTATGACTCTGCTTCATATCTCTGCAACGGTTTATTTGATTTAAAGTAACTGAAGGAAAAACATGCTCGAGTCAAAGAAAAGTCACAGTCTTCCTCATTAGCATTCATGTTCTTACTTTGTGTTTCGAGGCTTTCGCACAGCTCGGTCTTGGCTTCTCCGTTGGGTCTGAGTCCGGCCTTGGGGTTGAACTTGTTGGACATGGTGGCAGCGGAAACCACGGCCTTGAGGCTGCGTGTGCGCTTGGGCACATTCTGCTCGGGGTGGAAGAGAACCACGTAGACCTTGGGCATGTAGAGCAACCCCAGGGACACTGACGCGCTCAGGCTCACAGAGATGGTCAGCGTGGTTGTTTGGATATACATCTGCAAAAGGCAAAAGCAAACATTTTTTGGTGCTGGATTTTGCAGATATTTCCACAAGGGTAGCGGCCTGTACAGTACAAGTGACATCTGCTATGAATCATTCTAATTAGAGCATCCAATGACCCGTTTGTTGGCCAAGCTGTTGTTGAAGTTATTTCTACTGTGGGTCCAAAACTATTCACTGCAAGTGATGTGATGAAACGTGTTTTAAATCAGCATCTCATCTGCTTTTATGGCAAGTGTGCTGAACCATTCAAAGCCACCTTGTTTGTTTAATTTTCTGCCATACTAGTTTTAATATGGCCGTCACATCAACCTGAACATAGATTTTATAACACCAGTCGATTGGATCCTATTCTAAATGATAACAAGCAAGCCCATAAAAAAGAAACAAGCTCGTGACAATTTTACACATGGTCAAATCCACCGAATCGGGGGGTGATGCTGAGTAGCATCCATTTTAACAAAGCTGCAGCAAATTAATGAGTCACCTTCAGGTAAGCATTACAGAAAAAGGAAAGCTTCTGTAAATTCTTTACATTGTGCTGTATGTGACTGCTTGACTTTCCATCAGAGAGGAATTAACCTGTACTGTAAGTTGTGTTACAGAAGTTACAATGTTACGCATCCTGACTTATTAACTTTCTCTCTATGGGACCAAAACACTTCAGTCAATATTTAATAAGAAAAAAAAAAAATATACATAGAATATGTGTAGAGACACAATCAACACTTATTGGTGTGGTCTGTAAAATGTAAGAACATTGTTAAAATGTCCATCCCACATTGTCAGAGCCTGGAGTTACTGCATATGGTCAAAATGTCCATATGTTCCATCCAACCATAGTCCAAAACCTGAGCCTGAACAATCAAATCATTCAGTCAATCAACTAATGGATTAATTGACTAATCATTGCAGCTCTAAATGTGAGCGCCTCATGCACACTTCAGAAGATAAGTAACATTTCTATAACAATCCATAAGATGGAGAAGAAAATTAAGGTGCAATATTACTATCACTATAGGGAGTAAATGCGAGTAAAAAATGTTGTGGGTAATTCAGTATATTCACTTTAATGTGGGCAGGAGCTGGTGGGCAGTCAGCATCTTCTTCTCAGGAACAAATGTCATAAGTGAAAATATGAAAAGCTGTTATTATTGGGCTTTACCATGCAGGTAAAAACATTGTCTCTCAGTAAAATATACAGTGTTCATCCAAATGTGGGAACTTATAAATGTAAGTTTCAGTGTACTTTCTCTCTCTTTTGCTTGGAGTCTCATTTATATGTCAAAAGCATTTATCAAAATTTGGATTTAGGATATCAAAATGCTATCCTAAATCCAAATTCGATCAATAAGCACCAAATTAAGTCCTGCTCTGAATCTTAATGTTCCATCGTCTGGTCTAAATCTGTTTCTATCCTCAATTATCACAACATTTCTCTCACTGCCTCAAGCCGAAACTGTGTATTTACTTTTAAAAGCATTTAATAAGCCATATTTTTAGATCCTGTCCTCGAAAAGCAGTTTATTAACAGTTAGGCAACTGATTTTTTTCTTTTTATTAAAAAACTTAAATAAGGGCTACATGTGTCTTATTTTCTCTATAGGGTGGGACATGCAGATTATCACTGCTGTAGGCGAGAGTGTGCGGTGCAGGATTAAAATTAATTTAAATCTTTATTGCAAAACTTCAGAGTGTATTATGGTGCTTATACTACCATAATGTACAACTGCTATTAAACCACTGTACACTTATATACAGTAGGACATTGTTTTTAAGAGAACAGAATCAAATATTTCGTGCAGTCATGAGATTAGAATCTAATAAATTCCCTCATGTGTAGGCTTTGTACTATAAACTGTAAATATTTTATATGGTTTTACCTATAAAGCAGTATCTCTTCCTTTCGACAGGGAGAGTTGTCATCTGCTGCTGAGTTACCCCCGGTAGGTTTCTGCTGGTTTTCCAACAAAGCAGAGTAACATTTAGCTCCCCAGATGTGACCTCTGCTTGAATATCGTATTTGTTTTTATTATTTGTGACTCCTCACGGTGGTTTCCCTCCAGACTGGCCACATCTCATCTTAGCTAGCCCTGGTAACCATGTGGGACCGCTGGCTAGAGTGAAGAATGGAATAATGGAGGCTGTATGATAGAGAGGCAGAGGCAGATGCAGTGGACACCTCCCAGTTGTAGGGAGTGTTAACCACTGAACTGCTCTGAACTCAGTTCACTGCCTCCTTATGGACGGACTGTGTGTGTATATGACTGTATATGACTAGCATCCTTAAAAATACATATATTTTTGTAATTGACTGAGTACGGAGTGGGATATTTTTAGGGCTGACGGCAAACAATCGATTAGTCGTTGGTCGACCAAAAAAATATTAGCTGACTAAAATTCTATTGGTCGATTGGTCGGAGGGAAAAAAAACACGTCTTTTCGAAGGGCTGAAGGGCTTTTAATTTGACGAGTATGATAGAGGAAGTCGCCGTGCCACTAATTTACTGTTGGCATACACCGTGTCTGGAAGAAGTTATAAAATTAAAAAAAAAAACACCTGTTGCGGAGTGAGGATGACAGTGCGGCTGCGACAGAACTGAAGAAAACACTTCGTGAGGAAATTGACAAGAGCTAAACGATGAGCTGCACTCCAGCATATACATCAAAGCTGCAGTCTAAAAATCTGCCGTTCATGGAGGAAGAGAACCGGGACCAGGCATATGTTACGGTGTTGGACTTGGCTGAGTGTATCTCCAGCAGTAGAGCCTGCCCAGCACGCCAGCAGTGACGAAGACGAACCTGGCCCCGCACCAAAGAAGAAAACGAAAAAGACAAGTGGGACGAGATATCCATGCTGATGGGTACAGATGAGGAGCACCAAACAGAAGAACATAACAGTGAGATGAAACGGTACTTAAAACAAAAGTTGAGTCGGGATCACTAAAAAACGAGGAGCGCTACCCGAAGCTGGCCAGAGCAGCCAAGCGCATTCACTCCATCCCATCCACGTCCACACCATCGGAGCGCATCTTCTCCACGGCCGGCTTCATTGTAAGCAACACACGGAGTTCACTTCTTATTATCTTCTTATTATTATCTTATTTTAGGCGTATACATTGAGTTTTTATTTAATTAGTTGCCGTTGCGTTGGTCTGTTTATTTGCACTAAGACGTGTTTCAGATTTGCCGATTGCCGGTTGTTAATTATTATTTAATTTTAATAGGTGTGTACTTGTCATTGGAATCTGATAGCTATCATATTTTATTCGTTATCCTAAATATCAAAAGAAGCGGAAATAAAGTTGTATTAGTTAAAGGCTGTGTTTTATTTTCTTTGTTACAATCGTCTTTCATGAACAATGTGTGTGTATCACGTGTTTTAAATAAATATTCATCAGAATGTTAAGAGTCTGCCAGTCTTTATGATTAATTTGTTTTGACACATCCTGAATACCAGAATCTGAAATTATTTGCCCGTGTAACAGACGCAGACTGTGCTGTGCGCAGTGTACTATGTCAGCCAAGGTCCGACTGGGAGAACTAGGCATTCAACTGATTTTTATGTAGGTTAGTTAGGTTATGTAAATCAACCAGGCTTACATCACATATTTCAGGCAATCAGACAACATAACCATTTTAAAATGCCTGCATGGTTGAAAATCGCATGAAGGTTACCCTAGCCATTAGTGGTAAATGCGCAGAGAGACGGCCGCCTCGCAGTTGTGTAGCATATCACGTTATTTCGTTTTTGTTTTTGTTTTTTTTTTTTTTTTTTGGAGGGGGCGGGGCGATTATTCGATTAGTCGGAGTGAATGCACGACCACTGGTCGACCAAGAAAATCCTTGGTTGAGGACAGCCCTAGATATTTTACAGTTGGGGAGGACGACTGTAGTGCTTCCCAGGGGACAAGCAACTCTAAATTACCTCAGTTATATCTTTGGCATTTCTATAATGCAGTTTGTTGTTATTCATTAACTACAGTACATAATAATCTTCAGCAGATATATTGCTCTCGCTAATTTTTATCGTTCTACCTTGAAACACAACCATATTGTTCTGCCAAAAGTTGATAAATGCTAATACTGAATTATAGCTCGGCTTTTACTTGAAAACAAAACAAAAAACAAAAAACCCTGCACCTACTGTACTGCTTCATGGAGCTACGTTTGCTTACAAATAGAGTCCTGTTTTTAGTGTTGGGCCAACTCGACTGTTGAGTTATATTATTTATTTATCTTGATCGCAGCACACCTGAGCATGCACAAGCTGGAGCCCATGAAAGGAAGTTGCTATAAATCTCTCTCACACACACACACACACACACATCATCACATTGTCATCAGCATATCCTGCCTGAGGCAAAACATAACCTAGAGCATGGCAACGTATGGCAGCATTAATGACTGAACTAGATGCAAGGAATACAATGGGGATCTATATACAGTCATGAGAGGAGTAAAAAAAAATCCCACATCACTGCCTGCAGGGAACGCAACACAACGGCGTAAGAATGCCTGTGATAGCTGATACAGTAAGATTAATCTGAGGGTTAATAAATACAAACTTTTCTATTCGACTTTCAACCAGAGACTCAAATCAGGGATGCAAACTATCAAACTCATTTAAACTGTATGTTTCCCATTCTACATTAAGCTGCATTACTTCCAGGCATGCATGATAATTCACTATAATTGCACTCTAATTAAGCTAATAAACACATAGAAGCCTTGGGTGACACAATAATATAGCTTCATGGGAGAATGTCATTTATAAAGATCATAGTCCTTTGGCCTTGATTCGCTCTACGGCCTGTTCACCCATTCTCCGAGCACCCAAAGGTCAGACCCAAGGCTTACTGTGCTGTAGGCCTAATGAAAGCAACAACTGCTCCTGGGCAGTAAGAGGTGAACACAGAGTCAACAAGCACACTCCTGTCTGACATCATGTCTTGTTAAACTTGCTGCAACTCCCACTCTTTATCTGACTAGTGCACTAACAGCAGTTTTTTTTTTTTTTTGTTGTTGTCAAGTTGACAATGCCAATAGTGTGATGGAGACTTCATAGAGAAATAAACAACACCACCAGTCCATTCATGCACTGTGATGGCAGGACCTTTTTTTGTGTGGGCTGATTAAATTTGAACTGAGCCTATTGTGCTGAAGCCTCATTCCCATGCATGCTATTGTCTGACACCCCTCCTCTTCCCTGTGTGTCTTTGAGACAGCCACTGATTTATACTGTTTCTCCAGGTAAGCAGGTGTCAGGTCTATTCCTGAAGCTAGTATAAAGCACAGCGATCACGCTCCATAGATAGACCAGATGTCCCTGTTTGACTGATAGAGAAAGCCTCCCATGGCATTTGTTACATTTATCCTGACACCAGATGACAAATAAATGACTATGCTTGTAATACTGAGGCAGAGGCCTGCTGTAAGCTGGTGATGAGTGTATAGGCAGCTAGATAAAGTAAATCAAGAACTGGAGGAAGTGGAGCATTTAATTTTCTCTGAAAGGCGTGTCAGTGTGGGCTGTGAGGCTTTGTATTTCCTGTCATTTACAGTACGATGATTACGAGGTGTGTTTGCTTTGACATGTTAATTTCTTAAATAGGAGCATTGTTTATGTAACACAGAGAATCAGTCACGTTTTTTTTTCTTTACATAAAGTCTAGCACGAGAAAAGCTCTAAAATCAGTCTATAACAATAACAAACGGCTGTGGTGTGACTAGACCAAAACTATATTAAAATGCAGTACTACTCTTTTTCCGACTCAACACTCTTTAGTTATATATTAAATATGATTATTCTCTCTAATGAGGGCAGAAAAAAATGTAGGACATTTCCCTAAAGCAAAATTTCCATTTTCTGTTCCATTTCAAGTCTTACCTTCACATAGCTCAGGGCAATGGTAGATGTTTTCTAAATGATAAAAGTGGAATCATCTCCCAGCCATTGTGTTTACAGTTTTCTACTGGAAATAATAATTAATGAGAGACTAATATACTTTGGAGTGACCTATACGCGCCTGAGAGGGTTTTTTTCAGGGTTTGTAAATTAAATTCATCCGAGTTATGGAGGAAGAAACAAAAAGTAGGACTTAACTTACCCTTCAAAGATTTTTCTCACTTCTATTTTACTATTCAAAGCCATGCTAGCTAATGGATTACCTCATCCTCCAAAAAAGCTGTTCAATCTCTCTGTGATTGTATAATTCTCTTTCATCTTCAGAGAGAGGAGATGAAATGATTAAACAAAGAACTCGTGGCTGCTGTTGACGTGACTTAAGATGTGCAACATTCACATTAAAAAATCATGTGGATTTTGCACTTGGACTGTTTTTTTTCTCCATTGGCTATGCTAGAGTATGTGTATAGTGATCAAGCACATATATACATGATGATAGTTTTGAGTACACTTTCCTGAACATATTTCAGTAAATGTATCTATTGAGTTCAGCAGGTCTCTCATCGTTTTCAACATGTTGCTCAGTTTTAGCGTTAGCGCATTAAATGCCAGTGGATATATGGTGCAAGAGAGTGCTACAACATGCAGCAACATGAAAAAAAAAGTCAATGAACTGCTGGTCACATGCTACATTAATGTAATTCAACTGGCTGCATTCATATGCAGATTTTATAGACTATCGAAATTATATTTTGGATGCTCAGCGTGAAAACGCACGCTGGGTCTCTCAAGAATATTTTTCTACAAAGGTAACTATCAGCCAGGTTCTGGGGCAGCATTCTGATGCATTGTATTGTTTAATCCCAAAGGGGGGGAGGTAAGGATTAATTTGTTGCATCTGTCAGACCCATGCTGGCACTGCTGATAGTGTCCATGCCAGTATGAGGTTTTTCCCTCACCACTGTCCTCTGTTGTAGCTACTGAGCCCCTTTTTGTTACACTGCCAGAAGACCTCTTTCAACTGGATCTACACATTTCTACTGTGTCATTGTTGTACTCCGTTTGGCTTTATACCCAGACTGTCTCCTCTGAATGTGAGTTCCAAGCCCAGCCTCCACTTCCATGTCCCTTTCGGATCCCTCTTGACCTATAGCCTCCCAGTGTTCCCACTGGATGTTCATTCATGAGGTCAGGCACATTGATTTGACATGGGAATATGAGTGTGAGCTTGTGTTTGTGTAAACAGCTCATCTTTCTCTAATGCACTGTGGCATACAGCCATCACATGTATGTGAGTCACAGGTTCACGTGTTGCCTGCAGAGTTAAAGAATGCACTCATAAAATAGTGTCCAGAGTCAGTAGATTGTTAGTATATTCAAAATTGGAAGGCTTCCAGATGATTCACCTTTTAGTTGTTGTTTTGGCTGATAAATTGCATTCACTTGTTTTTTTTAAATTGCTCAGGTCATAAAATAAAGACAGAGTGTAATGATTTAATAAGTAAGTGAAAACTGGTTGTCTTCTTTTAAAAAGTCAACTAATATACAGTAGTGGAAGAAGTAGTATAAAGTAGCCCAAAAATGTTAAGTACCTCAAATTAAGTTCCCTTAAAATTGTAATTTAGTAAATGTACTTTTCATCTCTGCTTATGTGTAGCATTCTTTTCCTGTCCAGGTGTCGAGAAGATGGACATAAAACATTATAAAAGTAAGCAGATTTGGTTACTATCTTACCTTTTCTGTTGACTGTGAGGTACCAAAGAAGATTGGGATGAACGCCAGCCAAATAATGCAGGTGGTGTACATGGTAAACCCAATGGGTTTGGCCTCGTTAAAGGTCTCAGGCACCCCTCTGGTTTTAATGGCGTAGACTGTACAGGTCACCATGAGCAGCATGCTGTAGCCCAACAGGCAGATCAAAGACAGGTCAGAGATGTCACACTTGAGCACACCACGAGCCAGTCCCGGGTTAGATGTCCTCTGGTCCTCATAGTCAATGATGGCTTTGGAGGGATCCACGCCAAACCAGATGCACACACCAAGCAACTGCACTGAAGCCAGGGTAAACGTAATGACTAGCTGCGAGGCCGGAGAGATTAACTTGGGAGCGCTCACAGACATTGTGCCCTGCTCAAAGATGCGGTAGATACGATTGGTTTTGGTGAGCAGGGCAGCATAACTGATACTCATGCCCAGACCCAAGAAGATCCTCCGGAGGGAGCAGATCCCTACATCAGGGGTAGAAATCATCAGGAAAGTAGTGGCATAACAGAGGAAGATGCCAGTTAGCAGCACATAACTCAGCTCTCGCCCTGATGCTTTCACAATGGGAGTATCGTTGTAGCGGATGAACGTGACCACCACAAACAGAGTGGCCATGATGCCAACAACTGCAATAAGCACAGGGATGACTGCCCACGGAGAGCTCCACTCCAGCTTAACAATAGGGATCGGGACACAGCCGGTGTGATTCTCGTTGGGTCGCAAATCAAAGCGACACATCTTACACGTGTAGGTGTCCGCCTGGTACTGATAGCCATCGCAGCGCTCACAGTGCCAACAACAAGGGATGCCCTTCACAATCTTCTTGCGCTCGCCGGGCTGACAGGGGTGGCTACAGATTGAGGAGGGGATCTGACGGACTCTGCCGGGCCACTGCATTGCACGAACCTGCAAAGGAGAGCAGATAGATAGACAGATAGACATGAACAGACAAAGAGAGAGACAGGCAGACAAAGACACATGGATGCCCTAGCTCAAGGACTTTGGGTCTTCGAACAAGGGCTGAAGTACCAATTTGTACATGGTATGCTACTTAATTTTACTTTACGTTTATTTGGGTGAGGGTTGGGAAAGGGTAAAGTAGGGTTCAAGTAAAGCATTCCTCTTAGATTCAGCAAAATTTTCCAGTGGGAGGTCAAATTATCTGAAGGTTAAGACGCGGGGATTGGGCCAACCCACTGTTTGCTCTGCAGGGAACTGACAGTGTTTATCCTCTCTCTCTCTCTTTTTTTTTTTTTTTTTTGCTTTGGTAAGTAGTTGTTGGTGTGTGAAAATCAATACTCAGCCGTCTATGATCAGAGGTACACAAGATACATTCCATTTCAGTATACAACTCTCCTTTGTGGATTTATTCTCTTTCATGAGCATATTTGTAAAGATAAATTAAATTTGTCATTTCAAATGGGTCTGCTCTCTTTAATGTTATGTTATCGGTTGTATTCAATTGTGGCTGTTCATATAAAGCTGGTGAATTTGTCTCTAAATGTGCATTTAATTAAGAACTCAAAAGCACACTAATTAAATACAGTCAGCTTTAGAGTCAGAACTGGCACATTCCACAGTAGTCGCTCACCACAAGCTTCTCCTTGTTTCGTTTTTTTGGCTCTACAGCATTGAAGGTAAAGAAGACAAAACTCCTCTCAAGCTGCTTCATGTGTTCAATTGTACTCTTTTGCCTGCCCAAGGCCTTCTCTTCATTTTGTCAAAACATAATTTGTTTGGTTCCTTTATGTAATTTACTGTTATAAAACCATACTTCATCACACCCTCTACCCACAGTATTGTTTTTTTGAAGTCAGTGATGCTGTGTAGAGAGATGATATTAAATATGTCTGTCCTTAAGCTCCTATGGCTTTCTTTTCATCACAGTCCGCCCTGTTAATCATTTAAAGCACCCTCTAGATATTTACACCTTTGAAGATGGCAATAAGCACTATCAAATGGCTTGGGACGAGTTTGTGAGCAAACACGCAGCTGCAGAGCTAGAGAAAGCAACTTTGCAAAGACGGAGTTGCAATTGCAAACACTAACACATATACCACTTGTACGATGGATGCCATCAATCCTTTTGCGTGGGAATGTGTAGGTATGGAATAGAAAGGGCAATGCTCACGTTGAGATGCAGCTGGTCGGTCCAGTGGCCAATGATTTTGTATTCAGCTGTTCCGTTTCGGATCTGGTATTGGTAGATCTCGTAGCGTCCCGGGGCATCTCCGTTTTCATTAAAGAGCACCGGGTTGCCAGCTATGCCTAAATGAGAAAATAATCACATTATTTACTGAACATTTATTAAGCTATTTTCTGTAAAGTAAGCAGGAATATGTGACTAACTAATGTGTTATCACTGTTACTGCAGTTATTACTGTTATCATTCCGGTACATTACACTCCAAAATGATGCTTGTGAATCTGTGAATTTTTTTTTTTTCTTTTTAATTCTGCAAAATAGCTAAGATTATGTTCTCAGTTACTGTGTCTGCAGTAGATGTTTCCGTATGAAAGCAAACAGGTATAGTGCGTACTTTAGGAATTAGGTTCATATTGGTGATTTAGTGTGCCAGTTATGTTTCGAGATGGCAGGTATGCATGTTGTGGAGAATCGGGGTAAGGAATGGGTGTGAAGCATGTCAAAAAACAATTAAAGTTTCTTTCGCCTTTTACTCAAATTTCTATATATTGCAGGAGTTCACATACATTCATCTCAGCATTATCAGAAATACATATCTCACAAATACATAAAGTCAAACTTATTTAGCAGGTTATTTTACAGGAAAACAATGTATAAACGATATAGAACAGTAGTAGATATCGGGTAGACAATAGTAGTGAGATAAATATATTTGTGTATACTGTGCAGTAATTAATAAATATACAGATAAGCTTGAGAGCTCAAGAGTTTGACAGTCTCATGGTCTGTGGGGTGAAGCTTGTCCCTGAGCTTGCTGCTGCGGGACTGTCTACCAGATGGCAGCAGGCAGAACAGTTTGTGGTTCGGCTGATTGGAGTCTTTGAAGATCCAGTTGGCTTTCTTCCTGCACCGCTGGGTGTAGAGGCCCTCTAAGGTTGGCAGTTCCTTCCTGGTGATGTGCTGAGCAGTTTTCACACCACCTTCTGTAATGCTTTATGATTGTGGGTGGTGCAGCTGCCACACCAGGTGGTGATACAGCCAGTCAGGATAGTGACTCTCTAAATGTTGCACCTGTAGAAGTTGTAGAGTATCCCGGAGTCCATGTTGAACCTCGCCAGGCTGCGGAGGAAGAAAAGTGGTTGCCTCGGTGTGATGAGACTCGGCCAGGTCTTCGTTGATGTGAACCCCTGAAGAACCTGAAGCTGCTGACTCTCTCCACTGTGTGGGCATGTCCCTCTCTATGTCGCTTCCTGTAGTCAGCTCATTTGTTTTTGCTAATGCTGAGATGGAGGTTATTGTTCTGGCACCATGTCAGGCTCTGATCTCCTCTCTGTAAAATGTCTCATTACTAAGATAAGAGTTTTAGTTTTCTGACCTTAATGATTTTGTAGTTTACACTGAATGTACACAAAAATGTCACTGAGGATAATCAGAGCCTTTTGCAACCAGCTCTGTGTTGCACATCCATTAAACTGGAGTGTGTGCTTTGGAGGCCTTTGGACAATGAAAATCGGACACAACACAACTCAATAACCATGGAGGCCCAGTTTCAATTGACCCCGTCCTGATCTTACGCACTTTTCTCACAGTTCATTCTGTCTGCACAAGGTGTCCTCTGCTTAACTACTGTGATAACAATGTATAACAATTCCTGTGTGCTGTTTTAAGATGAGGTGTAATGATGTGTCACAATGACAGCACGCTCAAGTCTTCTCTGTAAGTTATCCCCAATGGAAACAAGATGAGCCACACTTCCAGTGAAGCAACCGTTTAATCAAGGTAGAACGTGGAAAGGATCTCCTCAGAGGGAGGGAACTTCATGTCTAATTGCTTTCCCCATCAACTTTCACAAACATCTAAACCTTCAAACACTGATGAAAGCTGTACTTAAAGGGCTTTTTTTTTTCTTTAGCCATGGCTGGTTTATTATCAAGTCTCCCAAAACACAATGAACATCCCAGTTAAGAACAAATGGGTTAACGTGGCCAATTGCTGCTGATGGATTTCTGCTGATGCTTTTTTTTTTTTTTTTTTTTTTCTTGCTCTTTGTTTTGATGCTGGAGAATGCAGTGTCTTAATCCACATCTCGATGAGTCAGCCCCGCTGGATTACAGCAGTACTGTTTTACTCAGCCGCCCACATCACAAAGCAGTTAGTGATCATGGGAGGATTACAGTGACTTTATGAAGCAGAGAAGAATTATGTTTATATAAATATATTAAGCACATCAACATTATCAGGAAGCTGTCATATTTTTACACTGGTTACCAACCAGTGCTCATTATATATATATATATATATATATGGGTTTACATCTGAAAAAGGCCACATAGTAGCCATGCCAGGATTTAAAAAAATAAAATAAAATCAGGCCACAGAAAATCTGTTCATCATGTTCCCAGTGTTTTTGTGATATCACAGAGCGGCCTAATCTGTATGTTGGAATCATGTAATTTACAGGTATATGTTTTATACTGTATAATTGAACATGTTGACTTATGTTACTTTATATTATCTTTGATAACTGATAATTTAAGCTATAAGCCAATTTTACTCCAGTATTTCAGTGATAGAAAATAGTCAACAAACAGTGATAACTGAGGTTGCGTAGTGGTAGTCCTTGTATGAAAAGACCTGTTAATTAAGGAGTGTATTATTGAATTTTTGGTTCGATCACAGATTGTGACTTTTAATATTACCCACAGTCCTTTCAGCCACATTTTCTCAATTCATTTTCTTCTGTTTACAGGTTGATGCACCAGCCAGATCATGAGAGCTGTTTGCTATTCTACATCAGGTGTTGGGCACATCTTTTCTGGGAAAAATCATCACAGGTAAACATGTGATAGCGATGATAGTGATTGAAATAAATCAAAGAAGACAGTAGTTACAGCAACAATAAGCACTATAAATTTAACTGCAGACTGTTCACTGACTGTTGGATTGGGAGGCAAATTCTGGGAAGCACAGCTCAAAAATAATATGTGCTGATCATCTAAACAAATGCAAACAAATTAAGTATTGCCATAATATGTATGTTTTTTGTTAGATTTTTGGTAGAAATATGCTCCAAAGCATATTTTAATGTGTAGAAGTGTTGCCAAAGGCTTCCAGGCTCATTGAACAGCAGTATATATATATTCTCTTCTTAAGTTTATATATTATTATATTTATGCCTTACTCACAGGTTAGCATGTATTACGCCTTAACTAATCAAGTGTTTCTCAGTTTCATTCTTATTATCACTCATCACAACAGAATGAGTTTTTTTGTTTGTTTTTTTTGAATTGGGACAGCTGAACAAATACAGTAATGAAATGACACATTAAGGGAATACAGGGGAATACTGCTCAGGGTCTCTGTCACTCTTCCGAAGGCAGTGGTGTGTCCTCTTCATTAAGGGTGAGTAGAGCGGTGCATTTTGAGGCAATACGGTCAATGTTTGAGTTGCAGATGAGGAATTAGGCCTGTCATGTGGCAAAAATTGCTTGCCTAAACAGTCTGCTCACTAGTCAGGGGCATAATGAGCTCCACAGAGGCCTCTGCCACTGTATTATTGTGCTGTGCACTAATGTGACGAGGTGGCCTAGGGTCACACATGTGCGTATCACATGTTCCTTGTTTGTTCATTGCTTTGTGTGCATCAGGAGATTTGGGGTTAATGAATGCTTGTAATTATATGTAATATTTAATGATTGTGGTATTGCCCCTCCCTCCCCCTCCCCCCACCTTCCACTTCTCATACACACCTTCAGAATTACTGGAGTGTGATCGTTAATCCAACATGTGCTTGTTCTGCACCGATGCACTACCGAGACACCTTGGTGAATGGCAGCACAGCTTGTTGCCCTCTTCACTGGTCATTAACTCTTAATGAACTGTACGCAGGCAGGTCATGCAGAATTTAACATGGATACACTTCACTCTTGAAGTGTGTGTGTTTGTGTGTGCGTGTGTATTCTCTAACTGCGTTTAAAATATTATAATCATACAAGTGTTATAATTAAAAGAAAAACTGTTGAATCTATCAAATAATCATAATGTATGAGGCTTTGGGGATATAGAGTAAGGATATTCAAATATAGGCCAGTTGCTAGTGTGGATAAAACAAATTGAGGAAAGGTGTAATTACCTGTACTCTACAAACATCGTAAATACAGCATAATGTTCATTTCCACAGCACTATTTCACTAATAGATTAATAATAATATTATTATTAATAATAATAATAATCAAACTGTTCCTCTCAGTTTTTCTATTTAAACTGAAATATTAGTTATTATTTATATAATTTATTCCAGTCACATCTGCTTTGCCGTTTTTGTGGGTAAAAATTAAAAGTTACCCTGTGCAGGTTTTGACCTCTAATTGTTCTATAGAGCAGCTTTTTTGTGTTGGTTTCCTGTGACAGGCAGACAGACTGTTGCCTGCCAAGAAATGCAGCAGACAGGGAGGAAGATGACTGCAAGCTAATAAATGTGGCTGTACATAATATATATATATACACAAATATTCAGCTATGTAAATGTTTTCTGAGCAAGGAAATGCATTCAAAATGTTTCTATTTGAGTTGTAGAAATGATTTTAAAACATCAGGACAGGAAATGTTGAGGTGGTGTCTGCACGTGTATGTTTTGCATGTCATGTGTATATGCAGTATGGGTGTATACGTATGTTATTATGTGGAGCACACTTAATATCTCTTGGAATTACATGTGCTGTAAAAAAAAGTCTGCTCGTCTTTGCTGTTAATGACGGCAACTTAACTACACTTGAAAAACGGGAAAATTTCAACCCGAAATAATTAGTGGATTAAATCTGTTTTTCTGTTACAGAAAAGCAGCAGAGCAGTAAGCATGACTATGTTGTTGTACTGATGCATTGTAGTTGCACATCTACACTATAAATCAGGCTTTGGGTTGGTCCTTTAAGGTCATAAAAGTAGATGCTACTTTTAAATGAATAGGTACAATAGGTAGATACAGACAGATGCTTGTGATTGTCATGCCATTTTACAGTAAGCATAAATATGTCAACTGGAAACATCTTCTGAGTTACACAACAATGAAAGATGGAAAACCCTCAGCCAATATTTCACACTCATAACAGATGTTCCTGGTGAAAATGACAGCATTAAGGCCACTGCTTTCTAGTCTGTGACTCAGTAGTTTTACCACTGATGTGATAGCAAAACACTGATGGAGAGCTTTGTTCAATTGTGGCCTATTGAAGTCTGAATAATGTATACATATCCAATGCAGAGGTGGTAACAAAAAAGGACTAAGCTCTAAAGAGTGCATTAAGATGGACTAGAGGTGTTTGATTCTTCTGCTTTGTCGGAGACAGCTGTGGATGCTGTTGAAGCCAAAAATAAGCACTTGTCTGTGTAGAAAATATCATCAGAGAAAAAGTCGAACCTCTTGAGAACCCACATGAGATATACCAGCCAAGCAAATACGTTTGTCATGTTACTTTTCATCATTTCTAAAAGGTTATCTGTCATCAGCTAGCTTACTGTGTCCCCTGTTGAAACCCTGACAGTACACTGAGATATCATAGATCAGTGGTTTTGTGAGCGTGCCAGGAGTATTGCCAACTCACTGTGAGCCTTGTAATTTGAACTGGGCATTGGTTTTTAAGAAGCTCTTTGACGTTTTGACCTTTATTATCTGCTGAGTTTTATGACATTACGTCTGCAACCAAAGACAGAAACTACATCTGCTACAGATATGTTCATACTGGAACTGAGAACTGTGCAGCTCTGCAACGGAAGAAAATGTGAATTATTATTTTTAGCAGATGTCCACTAAAACTGCTGACAATACACAGAAATGTCTAACAATAGATTCTTGCTGGCTCTGTCTAAAGAATGATTCATCCCAACAACAGCAAAATAAATTTTATATACATATCTGTCGATTGTTATTTGTTTGTAAGAAAAGAAAAAAAGGGATTGACTGCGTTGTGTGTTTACCGGTGCATGGCATACTCATATCACAATACAGAGATAAACGTCGTCTGAAAATATAATACACAGTCCAGCAAGTCTAGTCTGAGTAAGTTGTTTTATGTATCTGGACAAGTTCAATATACTGCTGTGTGCTGATGCAATTAGATGGAGTGTAGCGTAACCTCAAGGCAACCCCTCTGGTTGGTTAGACGGTGGTGAAACATTAATATGGTTTGCTTGGTTAGAACAAAATTCAGCTCTAAAGGGCTTACTGACCTGTAACGTCATGTCTCTGTTTGCAGGTTTGAAGCCACTTTATAAAGAGCACCACTCAGTCCTCCAACAATGCCAACAATTACCACATTATTTCTCTATATATATCTATATATTCATCTCTCTGTCTGTCTATCTATCTGTCTGTCTATATATAGATGGAATAACATAACATACAGTATATAGTATGTTGTTTTGCGTCCTCACTATTGGATTATCAGCATCTTAGCAAATAACATTTGTCAACTGATTAGAAAATAAGAGATTCAGTTTCAAAGCAGAACTGATTTAGGGTCTAGTAGACGTTTACTACCTATATCCAGTTATTTTATGAATTGGTGGACTAAGCTATCTGTGCTATCATTCAGATAACCACAGTACCCTTATCTTACTTCGTTACATAACTCTTAACGTCTCACTTCTCTGATCACATGCATATTGCCTATTGTCATCATTCAGTGTCAGCACCCCACAGCCAACTAAAAATAAACATCTCGTCATCTATATTGTCTGCCGACCTCCACAATAAATAATCCTGGATATGTATCCTAGGACAGCCAAGTGATCCCCGTGTAGGAATTGACTGTCACACAAATTATGCCATTGTTATTCTTGAATGTAAGCAGCTCACAATTCAGTTAAATCTGTGCACGAGTGGCAATTTTGGACCTCAACACTGTTCACACTGGATACATTTACAAACATGAAAGTGAACCATCAACACAAAAAGATCAGATCTGACTAATAAAGCCTGTGATGTGAATGTGGTGTAAATCTAGTCTTATATTCATGTCAGTAGTGAGCGTCATATCTGACACATACTTAACATGTTTCATGTTGTTTGAAGAAATATGCAGATTTCAGAGTTTTTATTCATGCTTGTTGTTGTCAACTTATTCTGTTGCTTTTATCATGAATATAGCTAGACAGGTGGCTATCTAAGCAGTACGATGATGTCTCCACTTTATTCCCACCTACAAACATTTGACTGGGTGATTGCTTCTCCATCCAGTGAAATGGCTGTCAATAAGCGTAACACCAGACCTTTTCGAATAGCTGAACAAATCTGAGCTGTTGCGTGTAATAGCAAATTTGAGATCTTTGCCTCAACCACCAGAGACACACAACCTCCCCCTTCCTAACATAAGGTACCAGGCCCTTTTGTCTTTGCAAATTGTGACGTCTAGATCCAACTTTGCACCTAAATATCTGCACCTGCAGGATACTCCAGGTGTAAAGTGCAACGGGGGGTCTGTGCCAATATCTGTATTAGACCAAAAGGTGAAAACACTTCCTGGAGGGGCCAACTCCTATAGTAGACCAATGTGTGTGAAAGGGGTGTCCCTTCAAGTATAAATGTTTAAGTTTTCCTCATGTTCATGGTCTTTCTTCATCCTGACCACTAGCATGTTGATTGACCTTTTCTTTGCAAAGAAAATAAAAACCTTGTCGGCCGGCAGAAGTCTCTATTTCATTCTTCACCAGCAGCAGAGAGGTAATTCAGAGAACAGGAACCAGGCTGTTCATCACAACATTTATTATTCATCTGTACTGTGATTAGCATGTACAAATTTTTACTGTATAGAGTATGAATATCATCTCAATAGTACATAGTTTTTGGGCAATTATATTTATTCACAAGCACAATCTACACTTTGTGAAATGAAAAAATAAACTGGTCGTGTAAAAAAAGAAGAGGGGATCAAATATCTGTAAATCAGATGCCCCCAGTGGACATATTGAACAGAATAGTTGTCTGGCAGCTGTTGTACAGTCCAGATGACTTAACGAGTTACAAATTCAGAGAACTGTATGTTACAATCACACCATTTCTAATGTTCAGCACAAAAAAAATGTTTATTGACAGTGGCATCTGCTCTTTTATAAACAACATGTCCCTGATCTTTAGTGGTGTGAAAGCCTGCAAAAATCCTCCATTTCCTTTTTCAAAGAAAAATATTTTCTTTTACTCTCAGATATGAATTAATCATTAAATTGACATTCTGCCAATACAACAAGTAGATATCAGAATGACAAATTAACTTGAAGAGCAGGAGTTCAAATGAATAATTTATCTGTACAAACACTGCATACTCAAGTCTCTGTGAAAGAATTATAATTGTCTTAAATTGCTTTGCTTTAAAAAAAACAGTGTCTATATAATGAAACTCTGGATCACTGGTCTTTGTATGTGAAAGCAGTTAATAATTAATATGCCAGTCATGGATGTGAACTTAACTGATCTGGGTATAGTGTAAGACTATAGGGATGAAATGGAAAGTAGTTCATACAACAGAGGAAAGTAAGTTTAAAAAGATGATGACAAAATGATGAAAAAAATCAAAACAGTGTGGTTGTGCCAGAAACATCTTTCAAATACATTCATAGTAAAGTAATTAACATGAAATACTTTGGGTGAGTGAATTTATGCCCTTCCAGTGTGCCATGTGTAAAATAATTTAGTCCTTTGCATCATTACAATCATTTTGACATGTCACACTTTCAGTTTTTTCTCTTTCATATTAGTGAAATGATAAAGATGATCTGAAACCAGCTTGATTATTCACCGTAGCCTAACTGTGTCTATAGTGTATCACAGCAAACTGACACTGGATCTGTTTCTAAATTATCCAATCACATCTCTGCTGAGATCTGCTACAACAGTCACTGTTAGCACTCACAATGTCTTATTAACTCTTTGTGACAGTTTCCCAACTTTTGTTTGGTTTAACCATCAAACTATTTCTTTTGTATTTATCTAACCCGTTTGCTTACATACTAAGATAATTCATTCAAATAACAACAGGTTGGCCTGAAATACGATGCAACACTGTAAATGCTGAAAATGCTGAAATGTCTGGGAATCGAGAATTAAACTTCTTGAGTTGACGCAAATGTGTAATCCAGTATTAATAAAATGTGACTGACCTGCAAAGTTAAGCCGGCGTATGTGCTTGAGCAGATGAGTGCCATTGATGGGATCCATTTTAGCGCAGAGGCCCACCTTCCCTGGGCACAGTTCCTGGTGCATATTGTGCAGAGCATGAGCCATTGCATAGACTGCATCAATGACAAACTGCACCTTTCCTTCCTGCTCATAGTGCGAGTCCTTTCCTATCCGCTCCTGATCTGTAAGACACATAGACAGACTCAATTTAGACACATCGCATGTAATGTGTAATGAGTTACAGACATTTAGATTGAATAAAGTGGTCACTCATTTGGCTCATTGTTGACCAGTTCAAGTGTGAGGTTGAGTCCGACATTTGTGTTTATGTTGTTAAGCAACACTCAGAGAAACTAAAAAGGATTTAAGAAGTGGATTTAAAATATTCAATCAAGAAAAAAAAAAGATCTGTAATTCTATCAGGTACATTATGCAATCAAATATAATTTATTCACTTAAATGCTCAAGTGGTTTCTTTAAATGCGACCAGTGCAAAGAATTATCTACTCGTTAGTTTTTTCCCTGACCCTAGTTTTAAAGTACACTGATGATAAAGCAGAATATTTACTCCTTCTTCCACACAGCTACTATGCATGCATTTTTAATTTTGAAAAGAGCATCTTGAAATTCAATTACAAAACAACTTGAGAATTCTTCTTGTGTTTGCCAACAGCTACTAAAACTTGTGTTTTCAACTTATCTCTTCTGTGTCACCTACAGCTCAGTTCTGTGCAAAACCACCTGGTGTAGCGTCAGTCCAAAAGGCATCTAGAAAAAAAATGTGTCTTATTCTTTCTGCACTGAATGGGTCTTGCCTCTTGCAATTAGCTAGAAGGTAAATATCTGGATCGCTGCAGAGGAGCAAATCAATTCCAATATTCTGGAGTGCAAGGTTTTCTCCTCTGGGAAATCTCATCAGTTAAAAACAAAAACTCTTTCTTATCTCTCCAGCAGGAATACATAGATTTTCCCCTGAGTGATTTTGTAAACATTTGGTCGTGGATCTACATGCATATGCTGTTAATTATTACCTATATGCCTCATGCCATGTTCCACTGGAAGCATAGAAAACTGGTATATTCCCATTTGATCGAATCAGATAATCCTGACCTGTGTGACAGAGCATCCAACTGTCAATTCAATCATCTTTTGCAGGATGCATTTAGAAGCCAATACAGTGAGGAATTAGACATGCAGGAAATGAAGACAGGAGAGTGATAATCCACTCACAGGCTCAGTGTAATAACTTGTGATAGGAGTTTATTAATCCTGGCCCAGGTTGTTCCATATGTTTTTGTAGCTGTTAATTGCTACGAGGAGGTGGGCTATCTGAAGGAGATACAACATGTCAATCCTAACGTCTCTGTCCTCAGAAGCCTCAAATCATGAAGCTACCTCCATGTAACTCTGCTGCATGTGGAAACGAGATTTAAAAATGCAGGTGTGTTCCATTTAGATTAAATATAGACTAATTACCAGGCATGAGCTAATGACACAGCTGCATATATTTACAGTATATACCTGCTAAATGGAAATCAGTTAAGATTTGCCAATTAACCAGCACAGACACTGTGGGGGGATCTGCTGAACATTTCTGAAATAATGGCTAATCTGTTGGGCACAAAATGACCTGACCAGTGTAGAGCTGTTGAACTTTGCTTGCCACCACTTTGTGAAGAAAAGTAAAACAATTGGACATGTTGTTAGATTTACACCATATTAGGTTTGCACATTCAACATTTGGTGACTTCTTGATAAAGTGCATGTCCCCTATCAGAAAATACAGATTAATGTAAGAAAGAAAGAAATGTTAGTTTTTTGATTGTTAGCTACTCCAAAAATATACGCAAAAATGTGTTATTGCAATTATCATAGTTTTCTCATTCATCTGCTTGAAGTGAAACATTTTCTCTGTGCTCATTAAAAAACTCATGAGCATGATTTGTGACATTACAAACAGAGAATGGACAACAGTGAAGTAGCAGACACCTTATTTAGCTGTTAAAATACTGAAAAGAAAAGATGTGTTTGTTTGTGTGTGTGTGTGTATATATGCTGTATATATATGTTTGTACATACAGTAATTTCTATAATTTTCATGAACTATGTTGCAAGTTAAAAAACCAATCTATGGTTGTCTCTTCTGCTTATTGGCTTCTGTTAACGTTTTGGACATGTGGATACTAGCGCTCCCTATCCAAACATTTGGGACCAGATACACATTTATCATGCAACATCTGTCCCCTTAAGGTTCAAGCAATTTCCAATAGCCACTTCAATCTGAAGGAGTGCTAGCCCCCAAATCAGCAGAGGTCTCCTTCTGTCAGCCATCTTTCATGTGCTACATCTTCAGCTCCTCACGGCAGACCAGAGGCGTTTTAATGTCCTCGATTATCTCATGAGCTTTTGAAACGCATGAATTATTGTTAGGGGTTGGAGGCTCAGTAATTAAGGGCCACCGAGCCTTGATTGGACAGAGATTGTCACAGTTTGGCCAACATGCTTATGCCATTGGGAATCCTATGAGCCGGTGTCGTTGTGAGAGTGATATTTCTTTTGTAGGCTTGGCAGGCCACCCACACTAACTTTGTATTGTCTCTTCTTCATAAGACCATTTCCCTTTGTCCATCTTTCTCTCTAGTTTCATTCTCATTGGCTTTTTGGCACTCCCGCAAACATGTTCCAGGCTGGTGTTTTGCTTTCAGAGAAATCCATTCATATTAGGCAAAGCAGTAGCTAAGTGTGGATGTTTTCCACTCTGAGGTGTCACACAAGACACTTTGAGTTCGTTTGTGAGCTCATACCGTTGACCTTTTTTTTTAGCTTGTGATTGGCCAAAGGTCATCCATGTTTTGGTTTTTTTTTTCAGCCAAGAGGCAGTGACTCTTAGACCTCTTAAATAAATCTGACACCGGTGCTACAGTGCCTGCTCTTCCATTTCATAATTTGATATTTTATAATTTACAACTGAAGCTGCTACAATATTTACATTTTTTAGGGCTGGAATTAAACAATTATAATCATTAGCAATCAATATGTTTTCAAGTAATTGCTCATATAAATAAAATGTCAGAAAATGAATTATTAAGTCTTCAACTCCTAATTATTAACATTTCTTAACAAATCTTAATATTTGCAATGCTGAAGTCATCGAATATTTGGCATGTTTCTTAATAAACAACAAATGATTATTTATTTTTTCAATAATGTTGTCAACGGACTAACCAGTTGATTCACATCACAGTCGATAATGCTTTGTTTGTGTTTATATCCAAAACCATGATTTTAATTATAACTTGCAGCATTCATATCTTAGCAAACTGTAAAAACTTGTAATGGCTGACAACTGTAGCCAGAAAATGAGCTGTAACTAATTAAGATTCATTGAGTGTCTTTGAGCTTGTTAATATGATCTCTGCATACTGACGTCTGGAACTTAATCTATAGAAACTAATACAATATAAATTGCAATCACAATATTGGTTATATATATAGTCATATGTACTTACTCAGTTATTTTCCCCTAGTCATAATGCAATAGAAAATCCTTCTGTAACACACCAAACTGTTAAAATGAGAATGTACTGTTCACCACGTCTCACCCAGTGCATGCTGGGAAACACTGCAGCCCCCTGCAACCCTGAAGAGGATAAGCGGTTTAGAGAATAGATGGTTAGATGAAAAAGAAAAGCACATGCTTGCTTTATCTGCATTGCTGTGTTCCCTGCTGCTCCCGCTGATCATTAATAAGCTGCAGAAATAGGGAGCCTATGAGACGGGTCCCTGCTCTACCTTACCGCTTCTTTCCACCTTAATCAATATCAGTTTTACATCTCCTTCATTCACAGATAAAAGACAAGTCTCACTTCTCTCCCAGTCACTCATGCCCTCCTTATCCTTTGATCACGCTGAGCAGTCTAACCCTGATAATTCTGCAGCATGCCCCATGTGGTTCTCTCACAGCTGCCTCAGAGACATAGCAAAGCCCTCCACCGGTACGGAGGCACCAGGAGTGTCACACTTTAACCTCAAACAAATGTGAGATTCTCTCTTGTCGTGAAGCAGAGCTCAAGTTTAACACTAAAGTGCCTGTAATGAGAAAGGCAACTGACTGCTTTATATAAGTGCTAACTGCATTCACCTCTATTGCGGCGAGTTTCCTTACTAATACTGGTTTACTAAGAGCCATGAAATTAACCTTTGCAACAAGGATTTTTAAAATAATCAATGTACAGTACATAAACGTTTACAGTATACAGTTAGTGTCTGAGAATAGTCCCCAACAAAAGCACTACTTACTCTAGTTTGAATAATGTTTGCTTAAAACCAGGGTGCCAGGTAGTTTGAGTACTGAGACATACTATGTCTTTAAATATACATACACGTCTCTGTGCCAATCCTATAAACCCTTGCGTACACATTTTTCCATATTCAACATCTCAGTTAGAGTGTAACAGTAAACAAGTGTTACGAGTGTTATGCAGGATGCTGATCAGACGGCATGCTCGTGAACAGTCGCTGGGATGTATGCGTTCCCCAAGGAGCTCTTTTCCAGCATTCCCGCTGGCAGGTAACCAGGGGTCATTCCAACCAATCACATTACTCACTCATCTATCAGTGTTATCTTATCTTATTTATCTGAGTGTTACCCTACATATAACCCTCCATGTTCTCTCTCTGGAGTGTTGAGACTTCACTGCCTGTGAAGATAATGTCAGCTGTTGGTTGTTTTGCAGCTCCCTCTTGAGTAAAAGTTGTAGTGTTGTGTGTTACTTGGCCTACACTGTATCAGCAGTACTGTTTTAGCGGTTTATTGTTTTTTCAAGAGCTCTTTTGTTAAATCCCGAGTCTATGAATAAATAAGGATAACTACTCTCTTGTTTTTACAATGTTTCTACACTAGTCCTCTTATCATTGGACATTTTTACAGACGTAATTACAGCACATTTATGAGCGTAATGATTACTGCTACCATTACAAATGGGTGTCAACAAACCCATTAAGAACTATCTATTATCTTACACTTATTGTGTTCTTTGTCTGGCACGAGCTACATCCTCCGAAAACGTCAAAGCAGCCTTTGAGTCATAAAGCACAAAGTGGGTGATACGGATACAATTCTTTTATCACAGTATATGTAATTTTACTATATATTTCAATATTAAAGATATTGTGATAGAATACACTTCTAGAAAGCTTCTCCTTGCTTAAATCTGAGTTTAAAGTATGTATCTACAATACAAGCATGATTTGTGACATCAGTCCAGTATGAAACGTGATGTGAGAACTTGAAGCCTCCAGTCCACATTCACTGAAATTAAACTTTTGAAATTAATAACATTTGCATTTATATAGTCTGGATTTTATCAAAGAGAAGGATAGATAACCCCAACCTTTTCCAATGGGTTACCTAACATATTAGATTAGGTTTTTGTTATACCTCAAGGATACACAGAGGATACACAGAGTGCATTTGTGTGAGAAACACTCAATGTAAACATGAATATTGTTTGTTTACAAGAAACCTCCACAGGGCACCTTTAACTAACAGCTCTGCAGCAAATCCTACAATCCTAAAAGTTATGTTCTTCAGATTTTGTTGGAAAGGTTTTAAAAGAATTTTTTGTAAAAAGGAGAATGTTTAAAGTTTCATTAATTTTAACAGTATCTTTACACCAAAATACAGATGACACAGGTCTTACATATACATGTATGTATGCATGCATACATACATGCACATACCCATCCTGTCCACTAGTACCCTGTTCACTCTCTAAGATGTTGCACATCTGGTGTAAGCCAGAAAAATTGCCATATTTGGCATGTATTGCTTTAGATATTATTTATCCTGGCGATCACATTTTCAAAGGGCAGCAGTCTCTGTCATGAATTTAAGCCACTCTGTAAACTCTGCCATATGTGGACAGTTGCATAGAATAAGCCAGGCTGCTACGATTACTACAACTACTGTTACTGTCAGTCCAAGCTCTGCTTCAGTAAGGCCTGGAACAAGAGTTTTATCCTCCAACAGACATAGTTGTGGGATTTCTGTTTGAATCATTCTTCCAAGTTTTTTTTAGTACCACCTTCCAAAAAGGCAGTACCACGGGACAGTCCCATAGACCACAGAGAAATGTGCTCACTTCTTTGTTCCATTTCCAACATTTATTGTCCTGGGTTAAACTGATTAAAAATGATTGAATATTTGACATTTTCTTGCGAAAATATTGAGTATGAGGAGAATTTAGGAACTCTTGAACCTTATTTTCTTCTTATTCTTCCTTTTCCAGTCTGATTACTGACAATACATAGCCCATTTGCCAAGTGATTCCTTCTTGTCTGTTTTGCTGTGTTCTTTTGTGACATCAGCTCCACAACATCAAATGACAGGCCCACTGACACAGGAAGAGTATGGCACATCATCATGTGCCATACTCCTATCTATCTGGGGGCGGCATCTTTCTACTTTGGCTTCAAGCACAATGCGTTCTCAGTTCTTGAGATGTGGTGGAAATAGCAACATTTTCTTTTGAAGAATGTTAATGCACATTTCTATGAAAGCGGCTGTATTTGGAACTCTTGAAACCTATGATGTACTGAAAAATAAAAGGCTAAAAATATTTCCCCTTTTCCCCTTGTTCTCTTTTTGTTAGCCACGTTGCAGTAGTATGAAACTGAATCATAAAGCTCTGGGTAATTGTTGTGAAAAGTATGTGTGGACATACTTTACACATACTGTCACAACACATTTTTGTTTATAAATACTAATGTCTGTGTGGAAAGTAGTGTGTGCAGAGTGTGCACACACACATCTGGCTTCAGGGCAGCATGGTGGCTCAGTGGATAGTGCTGTCACCTCACAGCAAGGAGGTCATTACTTTGATTCCCTTTGATTCCCTAGAGTTTGTTTCTGCCTAAACACACATAATTCAGTCAAAGAGAAGAATCAAAAACGCTTTTGCATATGTATGCGAGTGATTTTCTGTCTTCGTGTCCTATAATAATGTGCTTTACTATCCGGGGTGCCTCCTTGCTTGTCACCCCTGTCTGCCCCCAAATCCCAACTGTGTTACGCAATAATACTGTCTTGCATTTGAATTACAAGAATTAGCTTTAGTTTATTAAATGAGTCCTTAGTGCTGCTTCCTTAAAATAAGTCAAAATGTACAAGACAGTGGTTTATGTTTCCAATAGAGTACTGCTTTAACAGGCCAATTAGCAAGCTTAAAATTCTGTTTTCCATGCCACCTATGGCTGGGTGGATCATATCTGCAGCTATTGGTCAGTAAATCATTGGAATTATGAAGGACTCTGAATAAGCTCTAATTCTGATTTGCAACTCTGGTTGTACTCTCATTGTACTGTTACATGTGGAAACACGTGTAACAGCAAATGTAATTGACCTGACCTGTTTTGCCAAAACTACAACTGTGCATGCTTGAACTGTGGCTAGGCACAAATGCACAAAAAACTGATTCCAGGTCCTGCTAAATAATATTGTCAGGTACATCTTAGACCCTGTTGTGTCATGCCGCTTAATTGGTGTTTAAATCTTAATGAATTGTGTTGTGTTTTTCCAATTCTAAAATTGGAATATCCACAGCTGTATAAAGTATGGCACTGAGCCTGAACCCTATAACCATGCAGCCCAGCTAAGCCATTCACTTGTTATAGCCATGTGGGTAAACTCACTAGACTCAGCAGAAATATAGTGCAGCACTGAAATGAGCTGCGAGATGAACTGTGATTTTGAATATTGAATGTACTCTATAGCTGCTCCACTTTTAATAGGTGGGCAATGCTGTCAAAACACTCTCACCGTGAGCCAAATGTGTCACCTCCCTCGAGACATCAAAAGAATGTTTTCAAGTTGGTTAAAAGTTTTAACAAGAACATTAAATAGCCTTTTTTTCTCGAACAGGAGAATATCTTACTTGTGCACTTTTTGAGCCCGGACCCTTTCTTCACGGCGTGACGGCTGAGTTTGCAGCTGAAGTTGTTCTCCCAGAACTCAGCAAACCAGATATTCCGTCTGTTGTTTTCCAGCGTTCGGCTGATGAAGTAACGATCAAACCCTAGAAAGATCAATGATTTCATTGTCATTGACAGCGTCGACTGTCAGTGTAAAACAGTGTTGCAGCCGGTGTGAGAGCCAGAGTGCCGATGTATCAGCAGCATAACTGACTGAATATTGTGTATATTCAACTGACTTTATGTTGCTTTGTTACATGAATACATGAATTTCAGTTTTTAGACCTTTGACGATCAAATGATAGTGTTAAGCATGGTGAAGCAAATTTTATTCTTCTGCAAACAGACAGAGCCCTGCTTAACAAGAGAAGAATTTTTCAGTGAAACATGATAGGGGAAGATACACTGTTTGCACAATATCCGTCTCTGTACCTTTGATCGACTGGCGCTTGGGTAGGATGGTGACGGCTCCCTCTGCCATCTCCTCCTGTTGCACTACTGGAGAGATCTTTGAGCCCCAGCTGTCCGAACCCACCCAGATAAAATGACCGGTCTGGTTGGCCTTTTTAGCTGCATGGAGTAGCCGCCTGCAAGGTGAGGAAACATGTTGCCAAAGGATAAAGTCAGCCACCCAACTAGATCCACTTTGATTTTATTTCGCAAGTCATCAAACAGACCAGACTGAAATGTGTATTCCCACTTATTTCTGTGCTGTCCACTGCAGTCGTGTTTTTTTTTTTTTTTTCTTCAAAGCAGTGTTAGCTACTACCAGGCCTTACCTGATATCATCTTCATTGGCAAAAAGTATGACAACTCTTGCATTTGGGTTTTCTCTGAGGCGTCGGATGATCTTGTCAAACTCTCCCTGCTTGGGCTCCCGGGGAATCTTGACAGACTGGGAGATGCACACAGCCCCTACAGAAACAGAAGTTTATACATGTGGAAAAACTGTAGAACAAAAGCTTTAAAATCAGATAAATCACAGAAATATAAACATACAGTTGTGAATTGAATCTAAATAAAATTAGATATTAATAAACAATCACGGCTGAGATAATGAAAATTAATTGCTTGTGGTCACTTCCATCCATTTTATCCAGGGAATGCATTACACTCATATACAACTTCAGCAGTTTTGTGAGATGAAATGATGTGACCACACAGAAAATACAGAGCACTGGAAAACAACTGGGAGTTTCTGAAAACTAAGAAAAACAAAAGGATGTGTTTTTAGTAGTCCAAGCAAAGTTTCCAGTGCTTCTCGAACCAGATTTCTCTGGTGAGACTTAGAGTGCCTCAGTGTATGTGTTGTGTTGGTCTGATGGATTGTTTCTGCGCTTCCTGCAGTTCTCGGGGACAGTGGGGACACTGTGCCAAGAACCTGTCTTTGTACATACTGTACACTGTAGATCCTACACAAATATATATATATATATATATATTGTACTGCCCACCATTATAAAACAAGACCATATTAGAGACAGATATCCACACCTCCAATTATCTCAGATGCAGGTGCATTTGGAAGTATCACTTTAATGTAAAAAATATATATATATAGGATCCTGCACTGATCTTGGTTTGGTCCCTCTGGGTATGATATAAAAACACAGAGGTTTAGTAGTATGGTTAGTAAAATTCTAATGAAATAACTGAAAAATGCAAAAATTAGTATATGTATATTTACTGTGTTGTAAGAATGATTAAGTGCACACAAGTTGTTTTTCAAAAAGCAATTAGGAGAAACAATCAGCAGGAACGAGACTACCGGAAATAGTTCCACAATTAACTGCAAATTAATTAAAGTTACACATTCCTTGATGATCAGCTGAATCATTCATGCATCAGCTACACCCTCAACAACCTGATGCACGAAGCATTACACTGATAACAAAAACAAATGCAAATAGTCTTCTTCTATTGTTATTTTTAGAAAGTAGATTAGTATAATTACTGTCATTCTTTGGTCTTCTAGCCTGGTTCTCTGCTCGATGAGGGGACAGCTAAATCTGCCCTGATTTAGCTGTCTAAAAAAAGTTTTGAGGTCTGAGACAGAATCCTTATGTTGGATGGAACTGTCTCATTCTGCACAGCTGTCACCGAACCTCGTTAAGTTTGAGTGGGTCAGACAAGATTTCTGTCCCAGTCCTCACACATGCAAAATTTAAAAGAAAAAACAAAAAAAAACCTCCAATTCTCCTGCATTGAGAGATGAATACATGTTCAAAAAACAGATAATGCATAATGCCAAACACTATCTTCTCTGAATTCATCATCAGTCCCTATAAAAAGGATTTCTTTTTTCCAGCATAAATTAGTGCACATGCAACAAATTGTGTAAGTCTGTCTTCCATCTAAAACTCAATTTTAACATAATTTATAACATTATTTGTTTTACTCTATACATACAAAACAATCAATTCTCACCACTGTGAAAATAACATTCTCTTTTACCTTTACTGAAATTCCAAAAATATTATAGTATACCTGCCACTGACTTTATTTTCAAACCAAACAAAAGCTGAGAACAAAAGTGATTTCTAAGCGCAGTTAATATTTTGATTGAATAATTCTGACAATATAAAATATTTAGTTTTCCTGCAACATGTTCAGCTATGTCAATCTAATATAGGCTTGTAACCATTTTTTGATGCTCTTAGTGAAATATCCATCATTGTATATTTTTAAGCATGCTAGCATCATGGCTATTTTGGTTGGTTGGTCAGTCCACCACTTTATTACGACTGAAATGTCTCAACAAGTATTGCCATAAAATTCAGTACAAACATTCATGGTCCCCAGAGGATGAAACTTACTGACTTTGGTGATAGCGAGTTACGTATTCAGTGAAATATCTCAACAACTACTGGATGGATTGCCATGAAATTTAGTACACTCACCTCAGGAGTCATTTCACATTTCATCTAGCACCAAAAATGTATCATCGTAAACATTACACCTGCCACACATCGGCATGTTAGCTGAGCATGTTAGGCACCACTGTAGCTACCCTAAGTGCAGCCTCACAAAGCCATAGCGTTGCTGTAGACTGTTTTGGTGCTTTTCCATTACTGGGACTTAACGACCCATGACACAGAGCTTCCCATAGCCTGAACCATTGAGAACTTATAAGGCAAAGGTGGTAGGGCGTGCTTTGCTTTTCCATCGGATATATGAAATTGAAGAGGCGACTGTGAGCACCCACAACCAACTCTCACAATTCTGCGAGCACCTGGAACTTGATTCAGTACCGTCTCCTAAAAGAAGCTATAATTTAGCTCCCGAAAATCCCAGACAATGGAACCAAAAGCAGAACAAATGCTACAAATTCAGTTATGGGTCTGTAAGTCCCGGTAATGGAAAAACACCAGTTGTCTTGTTATGAGCTGCTGCCACAACCATAAACATTTTTCTAGCACCGTTTCATAGATGTAGCTAGCATGCTATGTTGGAACACAACAGCCTCATTGTTCATCCTGGCCGCAAAGCTCTGATTTTGTGTTGTTTCATAGATTTATAACCAAATCAAATCAATTCAAATTGTATTTATATAGCCCAAAATCACAAAATACATTTGTCTCAGAGGGCTTTACAATCTGTACAGGGAGTGACACCCTCTGTCCTTAGACCCTCGATTCGAGTGAGGAAAAACTTGCCCAGGCAAGATGACTTCTAGAAAGGCTAGATCACTGGTTTTAAGAACAGAATTAAGACATCCGTTTCAACCCTTTGGAAAAATCTTTCACTTGTAGATTTATCAAATCAAATCAAATTTATTTGACGCATGTATTTCCTTTTGGATATTTATTAGAGATTAAAGAGAGATGCATGTTTGACTCTAAAATTGATGGTATGTAGAAAGTATGGTATCCCCCATTTTGGGTGTTAAATTGATGGATTGTCACTTTACAGTTTCTCACATGCTGTAATAGAGGACTATCCTGTTATCTTAGCAATGTCTTTACTAAAAGTAATGGAAAACTAACAACAAATAACCAGTGTCTAGCCACACTCATGCAGTCTGTCTTTGCGGAAACGGCTGAGCTGCTTTCTTTTTATGCTTTGTATTCATAATAAAATCCCTTCCAGATAGCAAAAGAGTTGCTGTATGTGATATTGCATAAAATGTTCAAATCAAGACATTAACAAGCAGAGCATGTTTTGTATTTGAATTGTGTGAATACCGGATTCAATACTAATTTATGTTTTGTTTTTAATGCCATGGAGTTCATTAAGAAGCCAAATCCAGGTCAATCAGCATCTCTCTCCTCATAGCGCGTGATGCTCACTCAACTACTGCAGCTTTGGGACTGCAGAGACTAGGTGTTCAGCACCAGGACTTTTCTGCATACTGTGCTCAAGAGCTTAACACACTGCAAACTTAAGAAAACAAAAGGAGAGAGACTAACAACAAGCAACCACTGTGAAATCACATTTAGAAACACCAAATCAAAAAATAAGTACAATACAAGCAAATTAATTAGCACATTAAAGTAAGTGAGTAGCCAATATATCCATTAATATCAAAGTATTAAATCTAAAACAAACGCTGATAGCTACTTTTCAAACTTCACTGAGGAGTTGCCAATGTGATTTTACTAAATATATGTTCTCAAAGTTTTTTCTTCATTTGCTTGTGTTTTCTGCAAAAAAAAGCTGCACTAATCAGAATTTCTTATATAAACAACAGATCAAATGACTATGTGTAATGAGAATGTAAAAAGAGATTTTCAGAATCGTTCAGCTCATTGTTTTGTTTTTCAGGTCCACAGATTTAAATGTCTAAAAAAAAAAAAAAAAACTTCACTGAACCAGACGGCAGACAAAACTCTACAGCTAAAGAGTTAGTTATTTCCCTTTGGAGAACAAAATAGATCTAAAAAGTAGAACAGAAAAGAGAGTGCATATTGGACTTATATTCATCAGGCAGACACAAACACAACTTGAAATGAATGATAATGTTTCTCTATGTCTGCTGGATATGTAAAGCAGAAACTGCCAACATATTTACCATATCAAATTTGTAAGGTGACAGTCTGTCAGTGTTGTCTTTACAGGTTGTTGGCACTGCCAACAAGTGGCCAAGAACATCTCTCTCAGCCTCTGTGAAATCATACCACGACAAGACTAATGAGACCCAGACTGTAGACATGACACTCAAGTATATATAGAGAGATGCTTGCATGAAGGAATCTATGAACATGTTACATGTTGGAGGCGGGAATCTTCACTCCCTTCCTTCTGCCTGTATTTTACATTAGCCACAGCCCATTCACCATGTCATTGCTTTCATGTAATACATTGAGGTAAAACATACTGTAATTTCCTGCTTAAGTCAGGACTTGCAAAAACATCAGTGAACTTGCTAACGACAGCATTCCTGCGCTGTGCTCTAATTTGAATACACTATGTAAGGACCTCTGTCAGTGAGTACACTTATTTCTACAAGAAAAGAAAAAATACAGCAACCTGGTAAATATTGATAGCACTAATGATCAATTATTGCTGGATTAATAAGGATGTCTGTCAGATAATTTGATGGCGGTCCGAACTGGATGGGATCACATGTAGATCTTATATGAACAGTGGTAGCTAATTACATTTAAAATGACGGGTGTGAACTATTTACCATATTTATGTTGTCAGCAGCTGTAAATGTGAACTGCAGAACAGTCAAAAAAAGTTAATGGCAGAGTTTAACTGACAACAATATTCAAAAGAGGAAAACAGTGTTTGATGCTAGTAAGTAACTTTGTACTGCAACTGCAGCAGGAAGGTGAAACGAGGAAAAGACAAATCTTCCAGGTTTGCTGTTGGCTTGCTTTGCGTCAGGAGGTTGTTTTTGTGATGGTATGAGAAGAAAAAAAAAATCCCCCCTTGTAAATTATTCTCCTTTCTTGCCAAGTGTACACTGTGTAACTTTAACTGCCTATGTGGGTCTGACGTGCCAGGAAAAAAAAATTACTGTCCAGTGTTGGCGTATGTAACAAATTCCCAAAACATTTTTCTTCTGCAAGCCCCGTCAGTGTACCTCATGATATACTTTGATCTGTTTTGCTGTGTCCATGCTCAGTTCATGTTCAATTAAACCAAAGAAATACAATAGTATTAGATCTGAAAACACAATTTGTTGGTTCTCTGCTCCATTGAGTTTCCTAATTGTACATCTTTCCCCTGCTAGTCATTCACCACGAAGGTCTTTTGATATGTTTAGTCTATGGAGCCACTCAAGTAAATAATTAACACGTGAAACGCAACATTTTAATTTCTTTTTTCTTTATTTCCTGAGCTTTGGTTGCTACTGAGTTTTATTGTTATTGATAATGTAATGTAACAATAATAATAATTATATGTTTTAAGATTATTAATTTTTGTGCTTTTGGAGCATACAAGGTGAGTTGATCTCAGACTTCAGCTTGAAGTGTTTGTGTTCAAATATCAACTATGCGCAAATTGAAATAAGCACTTTCACTTTCATCAATGATGTATGTCATATACTGTCATGTTTACCTCTGCCAAGCAGGTTATCTTTCTGTCGCTCTTTGTTTACTGGAAGGATATCTTCAAAATGCATTAAGAGAGTTTAGTGAAACTTCAGCCAATTGCTGAGGGAATAAGTGACTCGTTTTTGGTGCAAATCTGCATCCAGACACAGCACAAGGAATTATTTTAAAAACTGACCACAACATTGCAAGACAGGCATTTTTTTACTTCCATTTTCATTATACTTCTTGTTTACACTGCTCAGCTTACTAACTTAAGATAAAAATGCTATACGTGCTAATATATGTGTCCCTATACAAATAAACTACTAAACAACTAATAAAATATTAATAATGAATCAGTTAAAAATACAATTATAGTAATAGTTAAATATTAGACAAATTAAGTTGGGCATAAAGGCTTTGGCTTCACTACATTGTTGTAAGATAACCTTGTTTTTTGTTTTTTTTTATACCTTGGATCAGCCTGCGGTGGAGGAGTCAAAATATATCACCTCCATCAAGCTAATTACTGCAATGTTTTAAGCACCAAAACACAGTAGCAAATCAGGAATCATCCTTTAAGGTTTTAACAGCGTTGGATGGACGCGGATTACAGGGCCCTCCATCAGGCCAATAAGTCTACACTTCTGAGATATCACCGGAGATATCCCATTAACAGATGGATTGGCACAAGCCCTTCACTGCAATCCCTCATCTAAGTGCAAGACAAAAAACAAGGCTGCATAATGTTCTATTTTATTTTCCACCTCTCTTCTAAGCAAGGGCAGTGCTTTCAATCAAACCAATTGACTTTTTCCTGACCTCTTTCATATGACTACAGTCCAGAAACGCCTTAGGCAGAGCTGAATCCGCACAGTAAGCCCTACAACTAGGAGTGCTTTAGACTGAAGCCTACCTAATTGACCCTGTAATAGTGTCATAGTTCAGCACCACCAAATTGACTGAATTTTCAAGCAAGCTTTGGCAACACTGATACTCTGAAAAATGATTAAAAAAAAGGCCTCCCAATGCAGCAACAAACAGTGTTGAGCACTTGATACAACATCAACCTCCACATTTAGAAGAGGGTGCTCTAAGCCGTGTTAATAAATTAAACCATCCATCATGCTTTAATTATTATTTTATATGAACAAAGAGTCAAATGACTGCGTGTAAGTGAAAGCAGTCACTATACTGTATTAGTTGAATCTCATCAATGTCATTTCCAGCTGTAGCAGGCAGCTATTTCCAGCAAAAAGCTCTGACACTGTACACTACCCGCCCAACCAGCAACAACAGACGTCAAGTTATTGACTGGGTGGTCAACAGGATGAAGCATTTAACAGCTAAACAGTAACATACATTATAGGCTTGGATATGAGATGGCATTTGATTTTGGAAGTTACATTAGAAACCAGTGGCTCCAACAGCAAGTGATGCATTATGGGTTGTTTGTAGGCTAAATGTCGCTAGGCTTGTGAGAGTATTCAAGTCTGTTTATAGAGACCTATAGGACCTATAGACCTATAGGCCCATTTGCGTTGTTGCAATAATTAATTTCTTTCTGTCATGTGTGAACCGGTCCCGCAAAAATAAACCCTGTGCATAAAGATAGTGGAGTGGAGAAAAGAACCAGTAGCGCTCGACAGAGCTGGAACGCAACACAGCTGCTTACTGTGGATATTACACTCCATCTCTACCTGTCCCTGTAGGCTATATTGCTTTTTAAATGATGTCGAGCAATTTAGGTCAGTACCTCCACACCCCCAGCTGAAATCATCTTCCCATGACTATGGCTTTTTATGTAAGTTTTTCACTTTTACAAGAGGAAAGGCTTTAAGGATGAGGACTCTCTTCTTGCATGACTGTACGTCAGGGAAATATTCCCAACAGGATGAGCGTGGGAGTGTGTTGTGTCTTCAAAAAGTTTTTTTTTTTTTTTTTCAAAAACAGGTGATGGAAAATGCGGAGTTAATTTATATTTGGACCAGTTCAATATATTTCTCAGGATTTGGTGAAGACCAAAACAAAGCTAAAAAAGGTGACTGACTATTGAAATAACATTCATGAAACTACAAACGAATGCTGAATTGCTCCATATCTGCTGAAACAGGAGGCTCCTACTGTTTTGGAATTTCACTTTGTTGCTCTTCTAAGTGTTTCTGCAGAAATGAGGTCATCTGTAGTGACAGGCTGACAATGATCAGGTAATAGGTCTTCACAGGCTGCTGGTGCTGTATAAATCTGCACTGTTGGATCACAAATGTGGCTACATTGGTTTGTCTGTCCTGTTTTGTCAAAGTGTGAGATTAAATTTATCCTCACTGGAGAGAAGTTTTGAGAAGTAATTATTGAAGTCAAAAAAATTTATATATTCTGGTGTATATTTTTGACTTAATATTTATTGGTGTTAATGTAAAAGATATTTTGAGTGGGAAGGAACCCACAATAGTGCAGAAAACCTCCTATGAGAGAAATTATATGCCTCAAGAAATGATACACAGCTGCTTAGGAGTATTTCTGCACCATAATTGACATGCCACAAGCATAATTTCCCATCATTAGAAGGACCTGTTGCCTGGGAGCACAGGAGTATCCAAGGAGGAAAATCCAAGCCCTTAAGCTGCCAAGCCTGAGAGATAACAGAGCTGCATCACAGCTGCAGAGATATGGGCGGACAAAAAACAAGCCCATTTTGCCCATTCACCATGATGGGTTGTAGAAATCACATCAAGCATTCTGCTATACATAATGAATGCAGACCTGGAGGAACATTTTCATAAAAACTCTGCAAAGCAGTGGAAAACAAGTGCAAGCTTAAGACTGATGTATTGTGTTCTCAAGATGGCTAAATAATGTGCCCGGTCCCTCTTTAATCCTCAACTCTTTTTGCCTCCCTGCCCTTGAGACGAGGCCTCTGATTGTGTCTGTCCTAAAGAAAACCTTGGCAGCAGAAAATAAATGACCTCTGCCCATTTGTCATAATCTCCTCCTCACCAATTAAACGTCAACAAAACACTACAGAGGAAGCAGCTGCTTTCATCTTCTAATTGACTGATTGATTTGTTTTTCTATCACCCTATACGGTGTTTTTTAATGCAGCAGTCAACAGTGTTTCATTTGATTTATAGAATGCAGCTTTAGCAGGTGCACTGATGTGGGAAAGTGATATAAGCACCATTTGTGAATTAATATTGTATAGAAACCCTGCCTGCAGTGGAAACAAAGCAGAAAAAAAATCAAATGTTTTGTTTTGGTAATTTGTTCCTGTGCAGTCCTTGTGGAATAGATATAAATGCTACTAGGACCTTAAAGCAAGAGAGACATTTTTTAATAGGCTTCGGAAGCTGGCTCACCAACTCAAGTTAAAAATCTTGATGTCATTTTGGACTTTGATTTAAGCTTTTGAAGGCCATATTAGGAAAGTGACCAAGACCGCTATTCTTCCACCGGGGAAATGTTGCCAAAGTCAGGCCGTTCTTAACAAAGCAGGATGCTGCGAAATTGATTTGTGCTTTTTTTATTACTAGGTGGTTAGATTGTTGTAATGAAACTTCAGCTAGTTCAGAACACTGCCGCCAGACATTTAGCATGTTACTCCTGTTTTAGCTATCCCTGCCCTGGCTCCCCATTTCTTTTAGAATTGATTTTAAGGTCATTTTACTCACGTGCAAAGCCCTTAATGATATAGCACCTTTCTTACATTTCCGACTGTTTAACTCCTTATCAACAAGCCTTAGGTCCTCTGATGTTGGTCTTTAAACTGTTCCTAAAGTAGCCTCAAAATCAGTTGGGAAACTGCTACTATGCTCCAAGACTGTGGAACTGCTCAGTTACATTAAATTTCTAAAAAACAACAAAGACCTACTTATTAAGGCAGGTATTTAGTTATTGCAGTATGTTTTTATCTCTTTCTACCATTTTTACTAATTTTAGTATTTGTTTTCCCTCATTTTGGTTTACACTATATTTTATATCTATTTTGTACCTTCCTGCTTGCATCTGATTTCATTTCAACCTGTTCTCATTGTTTTATATTGTACTCATTTAAATTTGTGTTTTGTTTTTAATGCCATACTGTATAGCACTTTGAGCTGCATTATATGTATGAAAGTTCCAATACAAATGTTATTATCATTAATGTGAACAAAAATAATGCCCAAATTATTTATAAATACATAATTCAACATGATTATATATACAGTTATATACCAAACTTTTGGCAAATAACATATTTTAACTGAAAAGATGTTAACACAGTCTCTCCAGGAAATATGTCATGCACAGTTACCTTTTATATCACAAATTGATCACAAAATGAAATAAAAACAGCACTGTGGCATCTGGCAAAGGTTTGGACACCCTAGAGTTAGAAGTAGTCAGTACTTAGTAACATCCCTCTGGCAGATATCACAGCTTGCTAACCCACAGATTTTCCATTATGTTTAAGCCAGGAGACTGAGAGTCGTACCAAAACCTTCAGCTTGTCTTTTGTCCACGGTGGATTTAGAGGTACGTTTAGGACTTTATCCTGTTGTAGAAGGCATCCTCTTTTTTTTTTCTTCAGCTTTTTTACAGACAATGTTTGCTTCTATAATTTGCTGGTATTTGGTCCCATACTTGTTCCCATGATCCATACTTCCCTCCACCTGTGCAATCCACACCTGCAACACAACCCCAAAGTAGGATAGATCCACCTCCGTGCTAAACAGTAGAGCAGTTCTTTTCATGAAATGCTGCTCATGATGCTTTTTTTGTGGCCAAAGAGTTTTATTTTAATTTCATCAGTCCACAGCACTCGTTTCTAAAACACATCAGGCTTCTGCAGATGTTCCATTGCACACTTCTGGCGCTGGATTTTATGATGGCGCTAATAGGGTGCCATATTAGTGTTTTTGTTTTTGTTCAGTATATTACATAAAAAGTAATCGTGCATTAATGTTTGCTGATAATACTGCACTATTTTCCATTTCATGGAGAGACTGTGTTTACATCTCTTTACTTGATCAAACCTTTGCATACAACTGTGTACACAGTATGATGACTGGCCCGTATGGGGGCTGTTTGAAACATTTTGTTGTTGCTGTCTGGTTCATGTTTTGAGAGCTTGTGTCCAGCCCTGAGGATGAGCTATTGTGAAGGTTTTCTATTCATCTGAGATCTACATCTGGCAAACACTTTGTCACAATTGCTCTTCAGAAAAACAACGTTGCTAAGAATATCTTTCATTAGTGAGCCATTTGTCATGTTATGAATTTTAGAAAATATTTTTCTGAAAGACTTTAAAAAAAGATGCTTGTTTGTTTCTCCACTAAGGCATACGGGGAAAAACTGAAATTCTCCCAAACAAGATTTTTGTTTCAGGTGGCTGTTACTTTTAGATCAGAGAACCCTATGATCAATATTTTGGATTGATACAGTGTCAAAATTCAATCCTTTCTTGCCTAAAACTCCCATTATACCTTGCATTAAAATGTGTCTCATATACAGACTGTATCTAGATAGGATCTAACCTGATTACATTTAGTCCCGGTATTAATGTGTCTCCGTGTACACATTAAGATCCGACTAAGATCTGACCTGCTGTCCAGTCAAATGTCACGTTCCCACACACATTCACACCTCATTCATGTCTCTGTCTGGCTGATTGGTCCACTAAATGTGCTGCTGCTCTGTCCCACCCACTTAACACAGTCAAGAGAGCCACATTATCTCTCATTCACTGAGATAAACTGGCCACTCCAAAAAACAAACAAACAAACAAAAAAGTTGCTAAAGGGGTTTTAAAGGTATGTGGATTGACAACACAACTGCATTTACACTTGAGTTTAATGTATTCACAATACATCCCTGACCACCTCTGGAGGGATGTCCACTGTCAGGACAGGAAATTTTGACCTGTATTAACAACTATAGAAGAAATGCAAGACATGCCCACGGTTGTTTTCAAGAGCCGTACACGGCGGTGACTGTAAGTTGTTGAATCAGTGAGCTGCTATTGATTTTAAAATGATTTTATTGATTTAAAATAGATTTTCCATGGTCTTTCAGAGACTGTGATCAGAACTACATCTGTAACAGTGGTGTGTTATTCATTAATAAAAGGCTGTGAACTGCTCTTATCGGCCAATCAGAATAGAGTATTTAACAAAGCTGTGTAAAAAATATTTTATGAATCAATCATTAAATACTGCTATATTGGCATTGATATCACTATGTGTTAAATATTCAAATACTACTGCTCTGTTGAAAGCCTATAATTATTGAATCAGTATCTATTGTCAGATTGTCAGTCAATCATTTTACATGGTATGTTGACAAATATATATCACTGGTGGCATTTCCTGCCTACTTTTTTGTTTTATTTTGGTGGCATTTCCTGTGCCAGTACACTATGGTTGCTTTGTTCACAAATGCATGCATAATTGGAAAAGAAGTTAAATGTGCCAGCAGGAAAACCAGCAGGACAGACAGTAGCCACCCATTTCACCACATAATACCCACAAAGCATTTTGGCAGCTCCTTCAGCATGAACAGTTGAACAGATGAGTTTTTCAATGATCATGCCAGTAACAGACAGTAGCCTGGCACTTAAAACGAGTACAACATAGTCAGGAGGATTTGTTTAAAATTTTGGGGGGTTATCCCAGGCTAGCAGAGCCAGCTCTATGAGACACATTATTCAGGTCGCCAGTGATTTCTGATTTAGGTTTAGTCAAACATGATAACTCTAAGGCAGATTGATGATCTTTCTTTCTGAGGAAGATAACAGGTTAACTACTTTATGTAACATACTGTATCTATTCTGGTTAGAAGTAGGATCACTTGCTGGTCTGATGCATTTACATCCTCTAACTATCCACGGTAAGCGTCAAATTGTCTTCAAATAAACAGATACTGAAGATTTCTAAATAACTGGTAATTTAATAAAATAAATAATAGTCTCTATTGAGTCTTTTTTTAATGTTAAATTGTCTTTGGAAAACATTTTAGCCACAGATCTTAATACTACGCTGAGATAACCTTAAACAAAGAATTATGTGTTGTCACTCTAGAGTCTAGGACTCTAGTAGTCAGTGTTTTGTGTGCGGAAAGGAAAATATTTCACACACCCTGTGATGTTGTTAAGAGCCTGGCTGCACCAAACCAATTTTGCATCAAAGAAGCAAGATGAAAAGAATTCAAAGAGACAGTGATATAATTTTCCCTGAAATCTCATGAAGCAATATTTTCTCTGCAAATGTAGCATTCTTGATTTGGCACAACCAAACATGTTTTTGTTTTTTTTCCTGCTCACAAATTGTCAATAAATATCACAGTACTGTAAACAAATGAGCAGTTTCTAAACACTGTATTCTTTATCACTTTTTAAGTCTGACCGTCAGTGTACTAACTGATTTGAATTACCTGCAATATCTATTTTTGCATGTTTTATATAAATGTTCTTTATAATATAAGCTCAACCAATTGGTTTGACCGACCGATGTTTGACAAAGCTGTAACAGAGGGCCAGAAATTTTGTCTCTGTGTGTCCCTTTTAGTCTTTATTCTACAGTGTGTTATTTTTGTAGTAAATATAAAGATTTCTATGCTCACGTGTACATAAAACACATTTATAAAAGATGTCTGCAAACATTAGATCTTTAACTGCTATTTTTTTTATTATTCTGTTGGACTGTGCATTTAAACAAGTGCATTTATAAACATCAATCAAAGTAATGCATAAGTATGAAATGTGTTACAGTGCTTTCCATAATAATGGAAGTGTGACAAAAGATGTAAACACTACTTAAAAATCAGTTTTCTTTGTAGATAATGTTGAATTTGCATATACAAGGGGCACTTGGCAGCAAACTGAAGAGATTTTAGTGAGTGCGTAGAGGAAACTGTAGAGGTGAGCGGGACAGGTTTCCTGCATCCTCTGTGGAGGAACGATGCCCTTTTGTATGAAGATTGTAAATTCTTATCTGTTCTCCAGTGTTTTCTTATGAAACATGCCTATGTATTTTCTGTATTTCCAATTTGACTAATAATACAAGATTAGCGCTGGGGTAAAATGCAGGGTTAGAAGCAAGTGTACAGTCATTCACACATTTGCACATGAAATGGTTTTACAGTGCCACTGTAAAGTCTTACTTTTTTTTTGCATACATTTTCATTGTTATACTGTCACCTGCCTGGCCTGCAAGACTAAAGGATCTGGGTTCAGGCTCATGGTGAGTTCAGACTGGGAGGCTTTCAGTTATAAACTGGATTCCTTAATCTGTAGGCTACTTCTATACACCGATTCATTTTTCTTAATGCACACAGGCATATTAACTTGCCCTCAGCAAGAAATGCCTCACCAATTCCTTACAGACACAATGCCACTCATTTCATATGGTATAAACAATATGAATAAAGTCAGATAATGATGAGGCTTTAATTTGCCGGTTTCCTGTGGCCTCGTTACTGGAAGATTTTCTCCCGGAGACACAGCGTATCAACCACTCAGCCAGCCCAGTTTATTTCTGTGTGCTAATGTATCTTTAGTATGCATGATGTGGTAACTATTTTAATATAATGATTGAAGGCAAAGTGTGAGCATTGTATTTAAAGATAATTTGGGTTAGCTAATAAGCAAAATAGATTTCCTGCAACTTGGTTTAAAATGAGGATTTAAATGTGTGAAGTGTCTAATTAAATATTAGTAATACTGACTGTCTACCTTATGAAGCCAGTATTGCTGTCTGATATTATTGATGTTATTGCAGTATGCCATGTTTCTCAAAAATCAAGATTCTGTGCATGCTGTTATTGCACTCAACTAAATCTCATTTTCATTTATTTGCAAATTGGTTTGTGTGATTCCTGTGGATGGAAAGATTTATGGGCATAGCTCCAACCTTAGAATAAGAGACAAATAAGTGGAAGTGGAAGTACCTTTAAAAAAAAAAAAATCATCCTCATTTGCATGCAGAGACAGATATTCTGCTCCCACAATGAAACACTGGGAGATCTCACTATTTGATGCTTGCTCTGTCTTTCAAGCTTTGTCAAGAAGTCTGTGGAGAATTCACAGCAGAGTGCACATATTGTTCATTTCCCAGTTCTACAGTAAAAGAACGCTTGATGGAGGAATACAGGGCAAACATAAAATGAATAACAGATAACTCCATGACATCTATGTCCTGTAGCAGATTACTTTAAAAAAGGAGGTTCTTGTGTTTGGAAAGATACATGGCACAAAGAACCACAGTTTGTATCATGATATCTGTTGTGTTTATTTAAAGATTTTGTCTTGTATTCCTTGTCAAATGAACAGTGATAACAACAGTGGTTATTATGATAACCACCATATGCTATGTGAAAATATAAATCATACCTCTAAAAAAAACTTTAAACAGCTCAACAGACTCCTGCATCATTATACTGCTGCAGATACTGCAGACTTTCCGAGACCTTAGACAAGGTGATGCAGATTTACTTTGGCCTTGTGCTGCAGCACAGAAATGATGGTGAAGGAAGAGTGATAAGACGAGATAAGAGGAGCATTACAAGATATTTGCATTGCTATTTATGTCTGCGTACGTCAGAGCTTTGGGCCCAAATATGGTAATCCTGGATCTGGTCCCCTGGCCTGTGGAGCAAACCTTGTCAAGCAGGACTACAATTTCAAGTTAGTGGGTCAGCGCAGTGGGAGCCGTGTTAAAGTGGACTAATCCCATGGACATGGTACTGTATCTCAAGGCAAGCACCGCAGTCTAATCTGTGTAGAAACTGGAGAGCAGAAAATCACACAGAAGAAGAACCAGGCTAAGCTTGCACAGTCAGCCAAATTCATCAGCCGACACTGTCATGGATCATAAGAAGTGATAATCCTCCTATTGTTCTATTGTTTTGGAATTCCAGCATTTTTCTGTTAAAAGTTTATGTCATTGCCTTTAGTTAACAGCTTGCTGATCGAATCACACTTAGTCCAAATATATATATTTTTGTCATATCTCTTCCTTTATATTAATCATAAATTCTCCGTGACCTCTAAAACATTTCTCTTTTTGTCCATCCATCACCCGGCATTCAACAGTTTTATCTGACAGTAGGAAAAATGGATTTGTTCATTTGCTTTACGCTGCCATGATATTTGACTGAACAGAAGAGAACCCCTATTCTTTAACAGAGCTGCCACATTCTGCAGAGACAATTCAACTGCCATAAAAAGCAGTGTCCTTATCTCTGCCGTCTCTGATGTAGTAGATGACACGTTCTACAGTCTCTTAGTAGGGGAGCTTTTTACTAACGGGAAATTTCCCCGACTACCACAAGGACAGACAACACCTGTTGGTGGAAACGCTGCTGCCTTATGGCTGTATCCTGGGTGACTGATGCTGTTGTCAGTAGTAAACATGTGGATACACCTTTTAAAATTCATAAAAACTGTATTGAGTCACAGCGAGGAACTGAGTGAAAGAAGTGAATTAAATTGAGCCTTGCTCAGTCACTTTCGCTAGCCTTTAGACTTTGACCCATTCTGAATCATTTGTATATCTTGGCAGCTCAGCCACATAATTGATGCCATTCATTACATGATTGAGGGGGTTGTTTTTGTGAGGTGAGTGGAGGTAGACACACCATTGCTGGGAGCAACTAACACTGTACTGATTGATAGAAAGCGAGCAGCATAAACGCTGGAGTGCTGGTTGCCTAAATGCAAGTGAGTGTTACTCTCTATGCCAGCCCGGGGCAAAGCCATTAATAAACCTTGCAAATGATGATAGCTGTTGTATTGATTCTAGTTTGCACCGTCTATTCCACCAGCCCCTCTTGCTCCAATACATTGCCACAGTAAACACAGGCATCGAAATCGTTGACCTGGGCTGTCTCTGCCATTGATCACAGCGCTGATGTTGGGACACCACACTCTCTTTGTTAGTGTGGAAGCTTAATCCAATCACAAAGCTTGCTGATGGAAAATGGAAAAGTGGAAGGATGAGATTAAAAATTATAGATTTATACCTGAAAAATATGGCAATATCCCACCCTGCTCCTTTACAACTGATTAAACTTCATGCAAAAAAAAACAAAAAAAAACAGGAAATATGGGCAGGGAAATTGTGCACTCACAATATAGCTCGTGTTTGTTTTCTGACATACACAGTAAAGAATGAACAGTTTCATTTTGCTCATTTCTTCCTCTGACAGACTGACAAAAGAACACATGTATAATGACATTTCAGAGGTACAGAAGCTCATTAGCTACTCGCTGATCAAACATAGTTTTTTTCTGGAAACATTTCATTTTTTCCAGCTTTCAGATCTGATCCTGCTTTGTCTCACCCACGTGCCTCTCCCTGCCTTCCTCTCCCTTCTCAGTGTTAAGCGCCTTGTCATTTGTAATGGAAATGACACGCTCTGAGTCAAAGTGACATTATGTCAAAATTTTATCCTGTGATTCCTGCCAGGCTAAATCACTCTTGCTCGATCCCACATTCAGAATCGAATTAGAAACACTTTCACAAAGCTTCCATAACTTCAAAATGACTTGAGCGTAATGTCTTCAGTAAGACACTTGAAATCCTTAATGATAGCCAATGTATTTTGATCAAGTTTTACTGAGAAAGTTTGTAAACTTCTATATCTCTTCAGTGAGTCTGAAATCTGCCAGAGAAAATACGTGGTTTAGGTTTACCTTTTAAATGGCCATAAACAAATGAAAGGCTGTTTGTTTTTCTCCCCTCAACTGAAATGGTTGCACAGAGGATAGACTTATTGCATTGCCTCAGACTCCTGCTGTATGTCTTGGAGACTGATGGGCAGCGTCACATTTTTATGAAGCTGTGAAAAGTATTTTCTTTTTAATCCAGGTCTCTTTATGCCTAACAGGTGACTGGGGAATGGAATAAGGAAAATAGCCAAAGCGAAAATATTAAATGTGTCTGAATGCCCAGCTGGTCAGAAATGCAAACCACCTAAACTCGGTTTAAAAAACACATTAATCAGCATATTGTGGAACATAAATCCCAACAGTGTGCACTTATCCTCAACGAAGGTATTTTTTTTTTTTTTTTTTTACCAAAATGCTCTGAGTAAAATCCATACCCACAATACATTAATGCATGGCAGAACACTTATTTTCTGTAGCTGTTGATCTGTAGCTAATGCTCTTGGTCTATAATTCCTGTGACATTCCCTTCAATCAATTTTGGATGTTTATCCTAGGTGTTTTCCTGATTTCATCTGGCTTAATGTTACAAATTGGAATCCTATTTATGTTTCTCTATACAGCCTATTATAATATGGAAATCTTGCTCAAAATACAGAATTACTGCTATTTCTTTTGCTAAATCAAATCCAGCTTCCGCCGTCAGGGTTATTTCACCATGCTGTGTATGGAGATTGCTTGTCCTTGACAGTCAGTGTGTTGGTTCATGCCAGTGTTTTCCTATCACATAAGGCTCTAAACCCCCTACACAACACAAGGGTGGCTTTCCCATCACTTCCAAATTGACCCTTCAAGGTCCTCGTGCTGGAATACAATTGCATTTATCCTCCATTAGAGGAAGCATGAGGTTTTATGAAATTGTTGGGACTGACAGTGGTGAAAACCGCAGAATAATAGAATTGTTTTGGAAACAAGACAAATGGTTGATTTTCATTGTTAAATGAAACCAAGGGCACACTCCAGGGTCTCTTAGCAGACGTGTGAATCATCTGCTCGTGACTATATTACTCTTTTTCACTGTCTGTAAACTTTACATACAGCTACAGGGACAGCTTATCCACACTTGAATCTACAGGGCAAAAAGTATATAAAAATGTACAGCTGTCGTTGGCCTTTATAATCAGCTTTTTCAAAAAATCTACATTATATTGAAGAGATCTATGAGATTCATAGGCTTGCTTTGACGCTGTACTACATTGTACATTATAAATAACTTCAGTATAAAGTCAAGATGTTGTGATATGTAGCACAGTAAGGTAGCGAGGCACCGCAAACGGAACCATGTTCCTGCACATGCTCAGTACTGGCTGCCTTAGACAGATCTGTCCGGAGACTGAAAATGTGATTGATGTTATTGCTGTTGCTGTTATTAGTCTTTAGAGCCTTTTAAAAGTGTTTTTAATAGTAAACTGAAGTTTACAGCACAGGAGATGATATATCAAGCTTTGGATAAAATCATAATACTGTAAATACTACTACAAAAATAGTACTATAAAAATAATACTATACCAATATCAAAAATCCACCAGCAACTATCTTTTAACAAACGTTGACTGAAAGATGTCCATGTCCAAAAAAATAGATTGGCAAAAATATAAAATGCATACGTTTTCTATTTTTTAATATTTCATGTCCACCAAAGTGCACATGCACTTTGACTTTCTTTTGATTATTTTGGATTTTACTGATTATATTCTACTTGTCTTGGCCTCTGTTGAATTTAATTACTTTTGCTGGTGGGACAGATGACCTAATTTCCCCAGAGGGATCAATAACTCAAACTTAATAACCTAATATAAAGACTAATTCTGCTCTACTCTGCCATTGGCTACATGCGTCTGGTAATCCAGACAGCAAGTATGCAAATCAGGAACTATGCGGAGAAAAAAAACCTGTTACAGAATATGAAAACTAAAATAAAATATATGAGGCAATTCCAGTTTGACTTTTGACAGTGGATGCAGATTGAAATCACAAAAACAACACACATTTATTCCTGGCAGGGGGTCCAGATGAAATTATTAACAATTTTCAGACCTCCCTCAGTAGTAACATTGGCCAGATAGTGAGAAATCCTAAACCATTATATATGTTTAGGAACAATTCCCAGAAAACAGGTTTGTCTGTCACTGTTTTTATCTGGTCATCTTGTTTACAGAAAGTCATGTCTTTTCATTTCTAGATGTTTCAAGATTATTTCTAGATGCAGTAACAGTAAATAGTGAGGATTAATCCAATTAAGTATTCAGTATGTCAGCATTAGAAAGAGCAGCCACCCACGTTGACCAGGAAAATTATTTTTTGATGTTAACCTACAAAACGCTGAGGAAATACATGTCACAGTTCTGTCCACAATGATTTATTGCCAAAATAACTTACTGTGTCTTTTACATTAATTGGAAATTAATGAAACATTGTACTATGACTTGTGAGAGAAACCTGCAGTTTTGACAGTATGTGTCCTGACCACAGTGAGTGAGTCATGAATATTCACCTTCTAAAATTACTCCATGACATGTTCTGATATATATATATATTTTTTAATGAGATTTTCTTGAGATGACACTCAACATTTAATGGTGTTATGTGAATGACGTTAGTGTTGCATAGGTGTCAGATGTGCTGTGAATGTGCTCAAAGTGCTCAATGAAGACGTTAAAAAGTCCAAAGCTCTTTTCTCTATTGACGTATATGCCTTCTGATGATGATTTGTATGATATGTTTATGATAAAAGTATTAAAATATACAATATTTGCATTTGTTCATCAAGGGGTTATTTGGGTCCTGTGTAGACTAGTGTATGGGATACCAGGGAGGGAAGGAGTAAAGAAAGTTGGTGATATGTGATTTTTCACACACCGTTAAGTAACTATTATATTTTTATTATTTTCAAAGTAGCCTGACACTAATTACTGTACGACTAGATATGTTACAGATGGGTGACCAACTCAAGTAAAAACCTCAAATAAACGAGTGAAGAAACAGAGGAAACATGGCTCGAGAGGTCACTGAATGGTTTGATGAGTATAATAATGATGTGAGTCATATGCTGTGGACTTCACAGCCAACGGATCTCAATCTAATTGAACACTGTGGGAGATTTCAAAGCACCAAATGAAGGAATATACTTTAAAAGGGCAGTGTTCATCCCTCCAGTAGAGTCCAAAAAACTTGCAGAAACTTGCATATAACGAGGAGCACTGGAGCTGTTCTGTGAGCTCGGACTGAAAACTTTTTTTTTTTTTTTTTTTTTTTCCCCCTTTAATTTATTACCCATCTATGATCTGCACTTAATTAGATTTGTTGTATACACTAACAACCCCAAAATACAATGTTATTGTAGGCAAGAATATTGCTTGCCTTGGAAAAGAGAACCTCCTTTCTTATAAGTAAATCAGTTTCCATTTCCTTTAAATAGTTTGTAATTATACAGTAATATCAATACTTGAAAATGTATTAAATTTGTAGGTTTAAATGATCGTCTTGATTTCATTAATCAAATCGTCTCAATAACCACATTATTGTATTATAATTAAAGATAACAGGTTCTAAAATAGGTTGTCATCAAATCATTATAATTTTAAATATTACAAATTGTATGCCTTTTTAAATGATGATAACATGAACACGTTTACAGAGTGCTTAGCGGAGGCTGGCAACATCTTATCCCGCTGACAAAAGTGATACTGATATGTTCTAATAAGGAGGAACCGTATGGATTAGGAGCAGAATTGTAATCCAGATTAGTTTCATGAGCTGGCAAACTGATTGTCTTTAGTTGTTAATTGAAATCCTTTCTCTTCTTCAGTATCTGTCAGAATCACAGCCATGTTCATATTTTTAAATTAGCTTTTTTCAAAATGTGCTTTTTTCAAAATTTTCCACATGTTTAGTTGTTGCTTTTTTTCTATTTCTTGAACCCTACATTGATTATTTCAGAGTTATTGGAAGTAATCTAACAGCTAATAAAACTCATGTGATCTTCATTTTAGACGTGACAACACAGCAGTTTATCAAGTACAAGAAAATTTTGGGTTGATCATTTTTTGTCAGTATACTCCTCTTTTATCTTATTTATTTTCCTTGTAACTATTCATATACTGTATTATCTTAGGAACCACTAACCTCATCTGTACCAATTCACATTGCTTTTTTTGGCCAATTTGTGCACCATCCCCTGGGTACTTGAGGATAAATTAAACTGCTGCTCCCTCGTAACCTCCCCCACATCCAAATCCATTGCTTTGGTTTTCTACTCTCTCGATTGGATCGGCAAGACACAGATTCTCTAACTGTCTTCTTCGTTTACTAATGTACATTAACATTACAAAGTACAAGCTCCCATATGGGAAAATGTGTTATGTGTGCGAGTTCACTTCCTTATATCCGTAAGTACACTATGATGTCGCCTGAAATACTGAGGTTCCCTAACATTTCTATAAGGTATCTAACACTCAAGATCAAGGTTCACGAAGCACTACTTGTTTAAGAAAATTGCCTTTTACAATATTTCTGTATTAAGAGAGACACATAACCATTTTATCACTGACAGGAAGCCCTTTGGGTGAGAGAGAGGGACAAAGAGAAGATGAGTGATGATTATTCAGCCATTCGCCTTGCCCAATTAAGCAATGACAAGTAATTGTTTAAACAAATTGCAACAGGACATATCTGAGGCACTCAGAGGTCATTTGCATAATGTCAAATAATAAATAAAGACATAACTGGCTGACACGCCACACACGGGTTTGAACTAGAGATTAAAAGGCCATATGGATAGAAGCAGGAACATTGCTGAGAGTGCTGTGATTTCTTCCCTGGGTGACTGCAGTCATTTAGAATACAGATGTTCAAATGTCTCCCATTCGCTGTGGGTGGGGCAATGCTTTTCTCCACTCCAATCACCACATCCTGCAACTTATGTTCATTAATGTAAGTTACCATGTACTTGTACTACGTGGCTATTTAGCCATGGTAGTGGCATGGCTCTAGGGGTGACATTGTCGATTTGTCAGTCGGTCGGTCATTCTGCCACTTTGGTCCACACTACCTCTCAGATCTCAGTCTCATTAACTATTGGATAAGTTGCCATTACAATTTTGTGCAGACATTAATGATCCCCAGAGGATGAATCCTACTACGTTTGTGATGTCAAGATTTTTTCTATAGTGCAACGAGCAAATTAAAGATTTCACTTATCTAAAATATTTATGTCTACTAGATGGATTGGGACAAAATCTGCTACAGACACTAATAGTTTCCAAATGACTTAAGCGATATACTGACTTTTCCTCTAACACCACCATGTATGTGTTAGTAAAATGTCCCTACTATTGTATTGCTGTTATAAACATTATAAACTTCAAAATAACATATTTATGTGAAACAAATCTAATAAAATACACACTGAAAAGCAGAAGAAAGGAAGGAAATGTTACAATGTTAAGTGTTTCGTAAAATGTACAAATGTCTTATTGCAACAGCCCCCGACTAATGAACTATCAACTGCTGTGTAAGTAAGCTTTGCCGTGCCCACCTGGTTTATACCCTTTTTGAGCTGCTTTGAAGGATTCTGCAGGAATGAATGGGCTAAGCTGAGTGTCACAGACAAGCTGAGGAAATTGGAAAATAGTGAGTGACTAAAACATAATTGGTCTTTGCATGTGATTTGCTGACAATAAGAAAATGCAGAATATTGCCTAAAATTATTCAGAGAAACAACTTCTGATGAACCCAAAATATCTTTGTTAGTAAGAATTGGTTAATTACGCATTAATTAGGCTCTACAGTTTATTTATTCTATCTGTTACCAGGCAAAACCTCACCCCAGTCTAATGTTGTCTGTTATCTGCATCTAGAAATAAATTACCCAGGAGCAATGCAGAGTTATTTGTGTTCCCCTTTTCTTCATTTTACGTTCCCCACATGCACTCATTCATTCCAACTCTGTGGCTAATGCTTGTAATCCTCCTCATCAAATGGGGACGGCAGTTACTCCATTAGCAGGGTTTCTCATGTTGATGTCAGGCAGGCCATTGGTTTGCACGGGAATCTTGTTAGGGTTCTTATTGACATTGTGTTTCATTAACTTGATTAATGACATCTATTGGGGCACGCTCTAAAGTAATCAACATCTCTGCAGAGAGGGCCTGTCTGCAGTCCAAGACAGGACTCTCTAGGCTTCTTCAGCCCAGTAGCCTACACTTCACTGTCCTCTCTGTCTCCTGTTTGTTTCCTTAAGGCTGCACTCAAAAAAAAATCTTATATTCATAACTACCAAAGCAGTATACCGTAAGGCCCAGATGAAACATTATGAACTTTCCATTTCGGAAACTATCTGGGTGGTTTCAGGAAATAGGCCATTTGAAATTAAAGAAATAAAGCATCTTGCGTCCATTTATTAAATTGCTTAGTGAAATACACACTTATTCTAAAACTCATGGCCTCATTGCCCCAGTGTTATCTGAGATTTTTTCACTATTAAATATAACTACAAGGTGCACCTTGCTGGGAGAAAGTCCTCATATAGGCTGACAAAGAAGAAAAGACCAAGAAAAAAATACACATACTCTAAATATATAACATTGTCAATAGGATGGACTCTGCGTTAACATTTGATAATAGACACTTTAGACACATATTTTCACACATCAGGTGCTTCCTGAAGTGATTTTTTTCCCATTTTCTCCTACATCCGTTCTTATATCTGTTCCTTTGGGAGAGGGTGGGTCACATCCTGGGTCATGGCATGGGAGATGAGAAGCTGCACCTCAAATACCCCAAATTCCCAGCTCTAGGGCACGTTTGCCAGGAAAGAGAGATACAAAAGCAGAGATCAAAAAACCCCACCTGGCATTCATATTTACCTTTCATCATCTTTTTACCCACATTGTACTCAGTTATATTTGCTAGCTCTCTTAAGGGAGAGAAGGAAAGCTGTGCTGATGCAATTCCAAGCAGGTGGCTGTGGGGTTGCGGTGTAGGGTCGTTGCTGTGGGAGCTGACTCGGACCAGCGAATTAACAGTATATTTGCAAAATAACATATCAACATAAAATATTTCAGCAGTCAAGGGATTTGGAGACTTAATACTGTAAGGGTAGATGATGGAGAGCATTTCAATTTTTAAATTTTAAAGAGATCAAACTTAATACTAATCACTTGGCAGGAAAATATCTAATAACAAATATCTGTTTATTTAACAGAACCAGTTATTTCGATTTTATTGATTTGTTGACTGGGCAGATGTTTATCCACTCACACAGCTCACAACAATTATGGAAATCACTTTATTTTGACAACATGTTTGTGACATTTTGAGAAAACCTGATTATTGTTTAGATTTGTATGTATAAGATTATACTATACTACTACTATACTATACAAGCATTATACTATTGAACAGAAATGCCTATAATACGTTACTGGAGAGGAATAAAAGTAACAGGAACAAATGAAAGTGAAGTTATGGAAATTATTAACTATTTTAAGGGTACAAGTCTGCAAATTGTAATGGTTTCATTTTATCTTTAACCAAAGAAAATTTGTGTAGAAGAAGTGTATAGTTAAACCCTTTACTATCTGCAGTCTTTAGTTTGTTTTGATTTTTTTTTTTCTGAACAATTGTTTTATTGCAAATCAACTGAATACATCACAATACATGTACATGTATTGACTCAAACTGTTAATACTAACAGTAATGTATGGTCTATGTCTTAGGTAGACTCACTCAATTCCACGTGAGAGTCATCACTGAGTAAAATTGAGAGAAACTGAGAAATTGGTTCCAGGCTCACAGACTTTCCAATTAAAAAGTTTCTTTATTTAAAAACATTTGTGACTTGGAGATTACTTCTTTGTTGATGTTGGTTTACAACATCATTGCATCTTTAAATACTGTGCATTGTTCTCCTTTTATCACAAACCAAAAGAGTTCCATGATTTGGAAGCTAGATTAAACTTCCGTCCCTCCAGGAGGTTTTTTTGTGATTATTGTGGCCAAAAATGCTTGATTTTGCTGCAGCTTTTCTTAAAAAAAAAAAAAAAAAAAAATTACAATAACATTTGCAATGTATTATTGTGATAAAACTGTGAACATTGGAAAAAATTGCAAGCAAAAAAATATAATACAATTTATAAAAATGACTTCCTTCCTAATCACTTCCTTTGATAAAAAGCATACTGCAAATCACAGAAGAAAAAAAAAACTATATTCCATTGCTAATTTTTACATTTATTTTCTGAACATGAGAACCATGGGCTCAAAGTTATATAAAAAAGAAAATACCGTAGTTCCATTTATAAGCCTTTATGAAATTTAAAACTGCTTGTCAGTATAAGGAGCCTCATACAAGTGACCATACAGGATGCCAAAGGTTATTGTTTACGTTGAAGGTAAACTGCACATTGTCACTGTTAGTAGTTGTCACAAGGTGTTGCAGCCTATTCTGTTGAAGGGCTTGAGATTACTATAGTTTACTGATCTATCGCTTACATTAAGCAGCTGTTTGACACAACTCTTACTGTTTTTCTTCCTTGATTCTTCATTGTGTGTTACTGGATAAGTACGCACGTATACACTCTAAGGCTTAGAGTGTATGACACATATTACATAACAAAGACAGGAACAATTAGGGAGGAATTCAATCTAAACTTTTACTTGTCTGTACATGAGCTTGACTTAAATAATCTAATTAATTTAACAACAAGGAATTTTGGTTTTGAGTTCATTATATAACTGTGGAGGTTTAACTGTAGATGTGTTCAGGAGAAGATGAGTGTTTTTGTTTTTTTGTTTTGTGAGGTAAGGGTGGAGAGGAGTGCTACTTGGATTATATCATTTAATGACAAATGGCAGTGCGTCAGAAAACACTGCAGGAGAGAGATCCGTCCTTATGACTGCAGCGACAGATAAGATAAGAGAGACATAGGAATAGGAGGAAATTTAACTTTTTGTTCATGGGATGTGAAAGAAATTAATGAGCTGGTAAAACGGGGCAAAGGTATTATCTCATCTGAGAGAGCTGCAGGCTGATGTGATTTTCTCACAAGAGACATATTTGAAAAATGAAGCGCATGGTAAAATTACAGGCAAATGGATAAGTCAAGTGTACCATTCCAAGTTTTTGGCAAAGGCTCAGGGAATGGCTATAATCACAAAAATGATTTTTTACACCAGTCTATGATTGCAGATGAGGAGGGGAGATATATTTTGGTTACAGGTGACATACAGTCCACACCAGTTACATTGCTTAACATCTAGCCAAATGTGTACAGTGTAGACAAAACCACTCAAGCGTTAGAGAAATACAACACATGCCGATGAGAACAAACTGGTAAATGAAAAAAAAAAAAAACATAATTGAAATATTGAAGCCTTTCTCATTTTTTAAATATAAAAAATAGATTTAAAAAAAAACCCCATTGAGTTAACTATAGCTAGTAATGTCCATTGTATTAGCATATTCGGTGCTTAAACAACCAAGTGACGTACACTAGTTTTGTTTACCAACATCTGAAAATGTTGACAGGTATCTAATGACGGCGGCAAATCTTTTGCACAGGTGTATTTTTTTAAGATATTATTTGATTATTTGTTACGAGGGTAAATATGATAATTAGATAATCAGCTCTACTTTGCACTGAACATAGCTCTAGGAGTATTTAAATCCAAATCATACAACAGTACGCATGACACTGCACACATCTTGCCTGTGTTTTCGTTGTTTTTCCCATATTCTATGTGTGACACTGTTAAATAATTGCACCTCAACTTAGGTAATAGATTCTACTGAGATCTGATCACATGGAATCTGTCTCCAGAAACATGCATTTCCTGACTTTTCAGCTCCAATAAAATCCCCAACATGTTTTACCCAGAGTCACTTATTTTCCATCCCTCAGCTGTCCCTGACTGATGCCTTGGCGATTAACTGCTCAGAGAGAGTGACAGACATAATTGATGAGCAACCACAGTCGAGTTGGTCTCACTCTGTCCAGGCACAGGGCGAGCTGGTGACATGACCGGAGCACCTTAATGTTTTATCCTTTTAATTATGCTTGTACTTAGTCAACCAAAGCACTCAAACTCCTTGGGATCTCCTTCAGTTGAGTAATTTGTTGGATGGGTCTAAATGCAAACGAAGAGGATCCAAAGACTTGCACAGTAGGCCTGTAATATTTATGGGAAAAGTTGTGTTTCTCAAATTCAGACTCTTCTTTCTCTCCATCACAAAATGCTGTATGAACCTGTATGTTATGACCCCAAGTTGATTTATATTCATGTAATGTATTAAGATGATGAGCACTAGGTAATATTAGAACCCAGCCTTGAATGTTATTATGGGTAATAACAAACAAACAACTGCCTACTGCTCATCCTTCTTCACCCAAAAAATGCTTAGTTCATTCTTCATTATCGATTATATTTGTTAATTTGTTATATTGGTGGATCTGGTGATGAAAGCCAAATTCAAACAATGAGTTTAAAGACACTAACATGTTGCTATACTGAAACAACAACAACAAAAAACACATTTTTCACTTTTGACTTGACAGAAATTTTTCCATTTTAAAGCATTTGAATGTGCTGTGCTTTCACACATTAAGGTCTGAAAATTACCTCTGTCTCCGTTTGCATGTTCTGGGATCAAATCTAACATTTGACCTGAATGACTGATTTTTATTTGCACGTCTCCACACTTTTCCAGTCCAGTATGTTCGCATGGATAAATAAAAACATGTCCTATGCCCAGTGCTAGAATGCAATAATGATATATGAAGTCTAGTGTACTCACCGTCCTCCCGAGACTTCTGAATGAAAGCATCCACACCGCTCTCTCCGTAGTTCCCCTCTGAGGCCACCGTGGAGACGTAGTTCCATCGCATGGCCTTGACAATGTCTACCATGGCCTGAGCCTGGTAGGTGTCTGGGGGCACCACTCGGGAGAAGAAATCGTAGCGGCTGTTGTCACTGAGTTCTGGAGCTGTAGAGGCGTAGCTCACCTGAGGTATCTGCACAGGAAGGAATGTTAATAATATTATAATCTCGAGTAGACAGTGAAAATAGTTGTGGGACACGAGACAAGTATAAATTATGTCAGACGGAAGGCAATTTATTGGATACCATCAGAGAGTCATAACGGAGCCAGTGATCCTGACAGCTGCAGCAGTTTGGTGCAACATGTTTAATCCACTGCACAATGTGCTTGCTTATTTGTAGCTTCTTACTTAGAAAAAAAAAAATACTGTTTTAATTAGGCTGTTTACATTTTCCACCGCTGCAGGGTACACTGTAGTAGCTTTTGTATTAGTAACGTTCTATAAATGTAAGATGTTGGTTGCATCATAGCAGGCATCTATTGCTCCCACTACTCCAAAGATTTTACTGATGTGTCAGATGAAGAAAGAAAAATATTACATAAGAAACTTAAATAGAAAAATAAATAGGTCAACTAAAGCATGACGCCTTTTCTTGAGTGACCGTTATTTTACAGATTTTACAGAATTTTGTGTTTCTCAACTGTTTTCAGTTTTTGCACTGTGACGGTTTATGTAAAAGGTAAACTGTGTTTGTGTAAATGGTATTTTTCACTCCTATGGCCTACTGATTCACCGAACAGAAGGCAAGGGTGTTTCCTGGTAATGATGCACAATGTGTCTTTTTGATGAGGATCCGTTGTCATGTTTTTGTATCTCTAAACAAAATGAGGGGAAGGTGCATTCACTGAAACATGATCCTAATGAAAAACAGCCCTGTTTTTCCTCTAGATGCCTCTTTGTCACATGCAGCATTTCATTAACACAGACAGCAGACCTGCAGGCTGGGACACACACACACACACACACACACATGATAACCCTTGATATTAAACATATGACTTCAAGGCAGTCTCCTCCCACCAGGATGAAGACTGCTGTGGGCCAATTGGGTACAAATATATAAATAAAAATGTTTTATCTTGACTGGCCCTTGGATATAGATTACCTATGATACAGTACAATTACAAGCAAATCAAATTAGAAAAGAAAAAAAAAATGTACAAAGGTGGTTACTTAGAAAGGATCTAATAAATGATCTGGAAAATACTAATGACTAAATAAACCAGTTTGTGTATGCATGTCATCTAGTATGTGCTCTGTGCTGTGGTAAGACTATTAAGATAGTTTTAACATGTAAATGCCATTCAGTTCTTAATCTGGGTATTTGTTAAGTGATTCAAATCAGTGTAGTTATGTGCTCATTGATTGCTGCTCATTCCAGTTGTAGAATAATTAATCAATCAGATCTTAGAAGGCAGGATTGAGAATGGGGCACCGTTGCCCGAGATAGATAAGATAGATTAGATAGATTCATGAAAAATATATATCAAAAAATAATGACATGCTTGGCTGAGAGTGATGTAGCCTTACAAGTTGCATATTCCTTTAATCAATGATAAAAAAACAAAAACCCATTGAGTTAACTATAGCTAGTAATGTCCATTAGCGCTTCCATGTCTACTGAAAATGATCTTGGTCAGACGGGTATGTCAGTGACTAAAGGTTAGTATTTAAGTTAGTTTACAGCAAAGCAAAACAAAATACCATCCTAACAAGTACACCATTTCACTCTGGAGAAAAAAGTGCTGATCTCTTTAGAGTTATCACATGAAACGAAAAGGAAAAAAAGAACAGTTTTTCCCTCTTTGTTTGGTCCATGCTTTGGTTGACTAAGTACAAACCTGATTGTTTGTGGTATTTTCAGTCTCATTCAGCACAACCGTATCCACGCTACCCTAGCTTGGTTTGAAATTAATTGATGGAGACAGGTTAGAGACTAGAGTCACTGGGGTATTTCACTTTAGTACTGGGACCTTAAGATGATTCTCTGAGTGAGCCTCGGCAGACAGAAAACATAAAATAATGATATAGAAAACATAATAATAATAATAATAATAGACAATGTATTCATGTGTGGAATTGCTAAAAACGTAACACACTGTATTAGTGATTAATGATCATATAACTGTAAGGAATCAGCTCAGTATTTCCACTAAAACGTGTCTATAGCAGTGTTAGTGGCACTTCTAATACGGTCTCAATGCGGCTTAGAGCTTCAAGAACAGGCATCTCTGTAAATGCTTTAAATACTTAAAAATGTTTTGTTCAGTGGAATTAGCCCCACAGGAGGGGTCTGTTTCCCTGTAATAGAAGCCATGTTCATGTTGCCACTTCTTTCTGTATCCTCCCACATCAGGGATTGCACACATACAGGCAGACGGATAAATGGAAGGATAGACAAACAAAGCAAGTATGTGGGCCTTCGTTGCACCTTCATGGGTTTGTTCAAATTACACTGACTACATTAGTGTACACAGCATGACTTCATGTATTGATGTCAAGAGAGCATCTTGATATTTACCTTGCATCTGACGTGAACAAAAGTGCCATTATTTAAAGAAGAACTTTCAACGGAGATAAATCATAGGAAATGGTGAACAAGCATGTTCTCCTACCTGACATATGACTTACTTAGATGTGACACCCAATGTGTTTTCTCCTCAGGATTCAGCAGAGCGCAAAGCTGTTTAATTGTCGTGACTATTAACAGGAACAGTTTTATGCCAAAAATCGCAGGTTTCTGTAACACGGCATCAGTCAGACAATCTGTCAGTTGCTGTGAGGGTGACAAGTTACTGTTTGCTTTTCCATTTTGACCACAAATGTTTTTCATGATCTCTTGTTAACTTTACTTTGTGCTATTTGCATTTAGCACATTAGCTGGAGACTGCAGTGTGAAGACACACATTTTAAGCTATTCTTGTGATATAATTTAAAATTAATGCACTTCAGCGTGTGTCCAGTGACAGCAGCAACAGTCTGTGCTTGATGTTCAATTACATTTCAGATTGCATTTTAGCCATTAGAAAAAAAAACACAAATAGATCTAATTACAATATAACAATGTATTGCCTGAATCCATGTGGAGGTGCACAGATATTTATTTGTGCATAACTCCCATCTACATATGGGTCATCTCATTCTGAAATGCCTTATTTCTAATTGAAACGTTGCACTGTTGATATCAAGACATTTAACAGTAACATTTTGAAATGTACTAAGATCACCTTAGGTCCTAATACCTCCCTTCACAACTATGATTTGCCATAAAAACATTGTGTTGCATCCCATTATGTTTTCCAACATAATTTAAGACTGCCACATTTATCTCACATGTTTGATTTGTTGAGCATCCTGTTGAGATGAGGAGCAACTTAATGATAATAATGTTGGAACCCGAGGTGTAGGTGCAGTATTTTTTCTGTGCAAATTATTCTGGCATGCAAAATAGTTGACTATATTTGCATCTGTAATTCAGAACACCTGACAGATCCTTGCAACCTGCAGTGCGGTCCAAATGCAGAGCATCTGCTTCAATGAAGTTGCATACAGAAAACATTTCTTACTACTTGGCATTCTCTTTTTATCGCAGAAGAAAGACTTTCAACATAGCATGAAGTAAGCCAAGCTGTTTTTCTTCACGACTCAACCATATGATAACATAACTATAGTAACCCACAAACCAATAATGGGATATCCGATTGCATACCATCTCTAGAACAAAAACAATTCCTTTAAATTGCTCAAAAACATGCACACTGATATAAAAACTGAAACAATTCTGCTGTTCTTTGTCACATATAATAGTCAATTAAATTTAACAAAACAAGCAATTTGAAGACATCACCTTGGGCTTTGGGAATGAACGATTAATCGAGAAAAATAATCAGCAGATTAAATAGATAATTAACATAATTGTTAGCTGCGACCCTAATTGTGATTGACACGTCAATCTACATTTTGATGTTGCAGCAGCGACCTGCAAAGACTAAAAAGTAAGAGTAGATTTGAGGTTTTTTTTAGTACATCTTGCAGCTGAACATGTTTTTGGTTCATGATAGATGCCTCTTTATAACACTGTTGACACAAAGGGGATTAGGCTCATTGCTCTGAGGCAAAGATTTCCCCCTCATCTTCTTAGCATACACTTTTTACACACTTAACGTGAAAACATTTCGGGGAACATGGGGACATGTTTGAACCTGTCCAAATCCAATGCTCAAAGGCAATTTAACCAACATCATCAACATTTAGCAGCTCTGCCTGCTGTCTTTAGACAAGACTAAATGTAAACACAAACAGTCATGATACTCATACACTAAAACATCTGCCAGGCTCCATAGACTAAACAGTTCAAGTCCTGCTTTGGCTCTCTTTGAAAAGTGGGCTCTGGCATTGTTTTGCTCTGTGTCAGAAGAGCAAAGCTCACAGTGAAAAAAAACCTCCTCACTCTCACACAGCTGGAGCTTTATGTGTTGGCTGCGATACAGCAGGGGCTGCATTAAGTGTCACTGGGCAAAATAGCAGTGTACTCACTGTATGCAGGCACATAATGCCTGCAGTTTCCCACTCCAGCTTCATACAGATTAAATGTGTTGAAATTAAAACATATAAATTCAGTTGTTTAATCATGTAAAGGTCTCTTATACAGGAATAGAATCTGCAATGAAAACAACAATAACCATAATATGTTTGATTTTTGTTTTCATGAAACAATATACACATGCATAATTATTTCATTTACATATTGTACTTAATTCAATTTAGGGCCTGAAAAAAAACAAAACTTTGGTCTGGAACAGTGGCAGCAAACATAAAGAGAATGTGTTTAAATTTTACAGTGAAGTATGTGGGTGAACTACACCACTTCAGTATCCAGGCGTTCTCCTTAATTGTTATCAGATACTGAGGGGAGATTAAAGTTTCACTTTGTTACTGTCAGGGTAAGTGGAGCAGCAAATAGCTGAGCCTCCTGAATAGAAAACCAAATCTGCATAATGATATAACAAAACAGATTCTCAATGCTCCGGGAATGAACAACAACATGGCAGTGAAAAAAAAAAAAGCCGACATCTGGCTATGAATTAAACCGATGCTTTATTATATAAAGTGGCCGTATAGTTGTGGGAATTAATTCATTATCTCCATGTTTTTCTTGGACGGCGCCTCATATAATCTGTTTGTGTGTTATTTTGATTCACTGCTTATTTATAATGGGTTTAGGTCAACAGTTAATTGATCTTAAAGGGTAAACTGTGACTCCAGATAAGGCTGCCTAATTTCGGTGCAGCAAGTCAGTGTGGCCATACTGTCCACTGTTAAATGTTCAGCCCCAAGAGGCTGTTGATAAAATCTCTGAGCATGTTTTAGACCTTTTCATAATATTTCCATCTCTCAAATTTGACCTTTAATATTTTGACATTTGATTGAATTGAGGGGAGAAGGCAAAGCCACTAACACTGAGCTCATCCTGCTTTGTCTTCCACAGATCTGGACATCACCCCGCTTCAATCATGCAGATCACCCTGGGGAACCAAAGTGTCTTTACTGCCTACCTCAGCTCGAGTGAAGTGACGGTAACTCTTCATTTCAAAAAGGATTTGCGATCTGAACTAGCTGAGGTGAGATGAGGCGTTTGCCTTCAGATGTTTCAAAGCCCATCTTAATGTCTTTCCCAGTGATGTCAGAAATATTGTACAGCTGGTATCTTTTATGAAATATTGTTCAGCAGAAATCTACACCCATCTAAGTCCAATTCACACCCAATTTCTACAAATGGACTGCGATTTTCTTAAAATTAATGCCATTAATAAAAATGTACATTTCTCCTTGCACTAGGGGTTGCAACAGATAACATCTAATGCTCTCTTGTATAGTTTGGTCAAATAAAAGCATGTCTGTGAGTGCTACAATTCATTGCAGTAGAATACAAAAGCTGATCTCACATGAGCAAGCCAGATAATTTAAATGCTAACTTGTGCACTGACTGTGTTTCTGTATGTCTGTGAATGCATGGTTTTCTAAATATTAATTTCCGTGTCACACTTCTGCATCGCATGCTCAGATTAGCTCCATAAATTATCATACCCTTTGATTTTGTCTGTAATTGTGTTTGAACTGAGATTGCATTAAAATGCTGAAATAAGTGAATTAAAAACTCGCACTTGCATGTTAAACTCACATTTAGCCTGCAAGCGAAAAATATTAGGTCATTTGAAGTCTTGGACAAACTCCGGGATATATATATATTTTTTTCATGAAAAGTTGATTATAAGCCGTCCAATTCTTTTCCAGCCTATGAAGGAGAAAGTCAATTAACCCAAACAATAATGACGATTGGATCAACTTGTCACAGTGCAGCAGCATTTAAAATGGTTTATTGTTTTAGCCTGTAAAGGAATGTTCTTTGTTTTTATGGCAATCAGTGATAATCAATGCTACAGCCCACATCTTATATAGCCTACATCATCTTAAAAATGTGCCCTGCACAGCAGTTAACTTATGAGTACTTCATCACACTACTTGTGTGTGTTTTTTTGTTTTACATAAAACTAGATTTAAATAAAATTTTAATTGTAATCAAAACACTTTTGGAAATACAACAATGACATTTGTTATAGAGGTTTGGTACAGTCAGCAGTATATTTGATTTAAGTTTGTTTCATGCCTCTTTTCCCTTTATGTCAAAATGCTTTCTAATAAAGAAAATATGGTCAGAAACTGTTGCAGCCTGGTTGCCATATTGGTCTTTTCATGGTGACCATATGTTATTCAATTGTCTTCAGAAGAGCTACTTACATTGAAATATGTTGGAGAAAGAGTACACATATCACCTGACATCAAAACAGGTACTATTAGTGTTAACATTAACAGTTGTACAACATTGAATAACACATTCATTGTGCAGTTTATGCAATGAACTTATAAACAATAATGAGAAACACCCATCACACATAACATGTGTTTCATAGGCCAAAAATAGGCCAAAATCAGCACTAGTTAGTAGAGTTAGTAATAATATATAACAAAAAAGCTAGCCAATTCATATTTGAAGCTGTACTTAGCAAATACCTGGTATTTTCTCTCAATAAAACTGAGTGGTAAACGTTCATTTAATAACCTTGCTGTGTACCCCACTTATTTAGCATTGCAGTCCAATAACACTGTCGGATTCATGATGGACAAGAATAAAAATCGATGTAGCAGAACCAGACATATCATCTTTGTTATCATGCATTCTCCATGTCAAAATGTGGCACCTTGAAAACTATGCAACTCAGTTCGATTCACTTCATTGTACAGATTTGCGTGTGTTAAGTTAGTAACAGTTAATGTAGAGCAGAGATGAGAAGCGGGCTATAGGAGGTCTGGTAACCTCACATCTTTCTGTCTCCACAGATTTCCTTCATTTTTAAACTTGTAGACTTCAGCTTATCATTTTTTTCCACACATGCAGTAGTAACCCCTAAGATCTGTGAACAGACTTTGTAAAATTGGTGGAGTTCCCCACTAAAAAGCTCTAACATGCTGCTTTTATTTGGAAACTGTATCTGTTGTGAAATCCCATTAATCCCATTACAAACATTCAACTGCTTGAGTGGTTTCTCAAAAAGCGCATAATCACTAGTAACATAGAGAGAACTGCAATGAAAAGTGAGGTGGTACATGCTCCAAGTGCAAATTCCTTCACTCGGGTTCTCACAGGTCCCTTCGGATATCTAAGATGCTCCAAGGTACTTTGAAGCACTTCTCATCTGTGCTAAACATAGCACCCCCCATCTGTTAAAGACCTCATGACAACGTGTGTGAGAAATCGACTTCCCGCTATCTGAGTCTCTATCTCTGTGCTCTCCTCTGTACACACCAAAGACGGCAACCCTAGTGACCCTTTATCCAAGCTGCTGTAGTTTGGAGAAAACATATCCGAATTTATCAGTGACACATAAGAGGCCTGACTGCTGTTTTAGTGAGCAAAAAAACAACTTAACACTCTCGATATGGTGCAGACGAGGACTGCTGCCCCCCAGAAATCAACAGCATCATCTCTATCTGTGATAATAATGTGATGACAAGGGGGCTGATCTTGAGACAACAGTCTGCATTAGTCTTCAACAGGATGAGGATATCTCCAATCTGACCATAGAGGATGTTACTCCAGCACTTTTTGGCAGCTCAGTGTGTCACACTCATTCCTGGTCCAGTCCTACAGATCCATCATTGAAAGCATCCTCACACCATCCATCACAGTCTGATATGGCTCTACCTCCTGTCGCTCCGAGGGAAGTGTGTCATTCAAACCTCCGAGGGGGTTATCAAGTGTCAGTTGCACCGCATCACACACACCTCCACAATAACAGAGCACGGAAAAAGACAAAGAAGATTTCCGCCGACCCTGCCAACTGGGACAGCCACCTGTTTGACCTCTTTGGTTTACTTAAATCACCTGCCACCACAACTGCGTCTTCGTATGGACAGGCACCTTTCAAACATGAGAGTCAGAACCGAACGATTACTGGCATCTCATATTTAAAATATTATTTATTTACAACATAGCTCCAGGCGGGTGGTGCAGATTGTAAGACTGTAAACTCATAAAACCACAATATATATATATATATATATATATATAATCCCAGAAGCCGCTGTCAGGGGTTCCCGTACTTCTTCATGTTGCACCATTTGATAAGGCAACAAATTAATACAAAAAAAATCCTAGATTTCTGTAGATTGTAACGTCATGTTTTTGTTATATTTATATGCATTATCCTCTTTTGACTTCTAATATTTTGTCTAGTCCGTTAATATTAAGAAGGGTAGACAAAATATTACAAACATCTCTCTGTATGGTGTAATATAATTCAACAGCACCACAAATTACAGCCTCTAAATTAAGCATATGGTTGAATCAACACCTTTCTAAAACAATATGAACATAAACTGAGCATTATACTCATGCAGGATTAAAGGCAGGGTTATTAGACCGCACCAGTTTTAGCTAGGTGGAGAATATTTTCTTCACAGTTAGTTAGAAGCAATATTGTTTTGATTCCAGGAGGTTTTTTTAACAGTAGAAACAGAAAATGAAAATATTTTAACATTTATTGAGGCCACAGCAGAAAGTTTTACAGCAAAGTTCATCTGAATGTCTGAATTTGTGGTTCTCGCTGCTTGCCGACGTGCTGGATACTCGCAGGAATATTTGGTGAACCACTGCAGTCTCTCTTTGCTTCTTTTTATTTTCTCTGTTTATTCTTCTAGAGTTTTATTCTCAGGATGGCACATGAATCCATTAAAATAAGTATTATTGAAGAGTGTGACGCCTTCTGGTTATTGGCTGACAGTGGAAGGTCGTCAGTATACTACGGTTTACTTGGACCTGCAAAAATATAAAAGCTGGCCCAATCTTTCTCTCCCTTCCTCTGGGTGATATCCACCCTGCATCATCTTCTTTCGGATTTGCACTTTGTTCTAAACACTTTGTTTTGTTAGCTTTAGTTTTAATAAATATTATTTGTTATAAGTATACTCTTGCGTGGACTCTCTCCTCGCCATGTTGCTAAGCCAGTTTGTGACAAAAAAAAGATCTTCTTGCTAAAAGCTTGCAACTGTGTGAACCTGCTGTCATGTTACTTGTTACTAATTGTCAGTTAGGAAGCTTGTTAGTTTGGTCGTTAATGAGACAATAAGTTCATACAGTTTATTCAAGTGACATTTTTGTACCTACTACCGTCTCATCACTGCCCGTAAATCATCTATTTTTTTGTGTAGCAGATAATATTTGAATAGAGGATGGTTGGATGAAACAACACAGCTAATAAGCTCAAGTATTTCCTCCAGTTTTTGGAATCTGCTAATTTCCCCAGAGACCAATACTGTCAAGTAGAGCTGCAATGATTATCGATTAATCGATAAGTTGATGTACAGAAAATATATTGCCAACTATTTGCCAAAATTCTCTGATGGTTCTTTTGTCTTCTCTGATAGTGAACTGAATATCTTTAAGTTGTGGACAGTGGACAACACATTTTAGGTTGCACCTTGGGCTTTGAAAAAATAAGTTATCTACATTTTTCACCATTTTCTGACATTTTAAAGACCAAATAACCAATTGATTAATTGAGGAAAATAATCAGATTAATCAATAATGAAAGTAATTGTTATTTGCTGCCCTATTGTCACAGTTTACCATTGGATTTTGCCACAAACTTTTTCATCACTTTAAATGCTGGTGTGACCAGGTGGAACTAATAATATTAACAACACTCTGGTCCATTTACGTGTCAGAGGTAGCCCTCCCAGTGAGCCAGTATGCACTACACCAAAGCCCTGTCCAAATTATTAATGTTAATAAATAAACCTGTGCTGTTCCTGCTATGGCAAGTCAACATCTGAGTGAATGAGAGTAGCACACACATTTTACAAGTGAGATAAATGAGAGCCAAATCAAACATGATGTTGTGAACACTTGTGCAGTGGTCAGCTCCTTCAGCAGGCGACCGCACATCAACTTTCACACAAGTCACTACTTGATTTGATTTGCCAGAGTGAAAAAAACCAGAAACAGCATCCAGACAGGCTTGAATTGCTTCCAGTATTTCCACTACAAATCAAAACAAATCCAAGCAGTCAGGCTACAAAATGGACACCAGCCATGTGCCTGTGCCCTGTTCCACCACATGCAGCACATGGGGGATTCCTCCTCTGTGCATGGCTGATCATCTGTCACTAACACTGATGCAACCAGTAAGACATCAACCTGGCTTGTTGTATAATGGAAAACAGCAAGCAAAAAAAAAAGACAACACCCTGTTCAACACTGTAGCTGCAGCAGCAGCCCACCATTTGAAACCAGGTAAATAATGAGTTTAAGGGATGCTTTGGGCCAGATAAAAGATGAAAATAAAACGTAAAGATGACAAATGGAGGCTTTTGAAGATAAATCCCCAAGACAGAATTTTAAAAACTCGTCTTTGGCTTCTAAGGACCCACCAGCTTCCAATTAATCTAGTGTGATGACACTCCAAACTTAAATACGCCAAAAGGGAAGAAAGGGGAAGCATCTCTGTAGTGTGCTTAAAAATCCACAAAAAAGATAAAACCTCACAAACCAATAAGATGCCACTTAATAACACAAGTACAGAATGTCCTCATAAAGACTGAGACGTCATCAATACCTAACCATCACCGTTATTGCACTATTGGGGTTGGAGTGACAGGAAGAGGTAGGATGTTTGTTCCGGCCCAAAAGGTTTTTTTTCCTCAACCTGAGCACAACACAAAGCAGATTCCCGTTCCCTGACCCTGAAAAAGTGCCACTGCTTGTATGTCATCCTTTAATCCGCACCACTTTACACACAGAATCTCGAGTGAATCTCAAGTCTTATCTGTGCCGGCAGGTTCTGAGGTTATGTTTGCTTTTGTGTGGGCTTACATCTGAACATCTCCGGTGTGCATTTCAACTTGCAGTTATCCATTCAACAGATGAGGAAAATGTAACAGCTGTATTTGAGGGGTTTATTTAAAATTCGGTGTGACTTTTTGCGATTTAATGTTGATACACTGTGTCCCTGAACAAATATGAAATGTCACAGTCTGCTTCTGCTTTAAACAAAAAAGGGGCAAAAAGTCATAACTGCGTCTTCTTCTTTATAAATGTTTAACATGTGCACTGATTTTCTGATCTTGTCACAAATGATCTGAAATAAAAACATAGATGAATGGTGGTGAAGTTGACATGGAGAATTTTGCAATTATAAATGCCTTTCATAGCAACATCAGTCTCACTTCACTGTTGGTCAATAACCTATTATGGTCCTCTCCTTAAACGACTGGATATGTATGATTGTTCATTAATCATTAGTCTGGCTGTCTATTTTGTATGATTTTTGGAAGTTTTCAAATTGTGTCTTTATTCTGAGTTTACTGATGAATAGCTGTAGGCTTTGAATAATGGCAGGGCAAGATCAATGCAGTCCACATGCAGCGAAGTTTGTAAAGAAAATCATTCAGTTCTATTTCATTGGTTTATGCAACTTCTGTGGTTTGTCAACTGTATATTTTTCATAATGAAATGCATACAGTTAGAGTTGAAACAATTAGTCAGCTAATCATTTAGTAACTATTTTGTCATCACATCATGTGTATGTCATTTTCTAAGCATCTCTGGTTCCAGTTTCTCAATTACTATTTATTGCTTTTTTTGAAAACAAACTGAATATGTTTTGGGCATTTAGTCAGCCAAAACAAGCAATTAGCTGGTGCCATCTTGGACATTTTTCACCATTTTTTTTTATATATTTAATAGACCAAGCAATTTGTTAATGAAAAGAATGTGTTGCAGCTCTTCATATAGTACCACGTATTTAGACACTTGTGGTGGATTACATGATTAGAGAAGCTACAAAAACAATATTTACTTATTAACACCAAACACATCGTTTTTGTAATTTGGACACCAAACATTATCTTTGAGTTGTTCAATGTCTGAATATATGTACACTATAATCCTTATATCCAGACCAAGCACATTACAAAAAACAAACAAACTCTACAAACTACCTAGAGAATGAAAATAAATACCTTATAAAATGAATCTCATAAGAACAGTCAGTGGGTCTGTTTGTCATGATTCAGGGTGTGTGACTAAAATCCAGTACTGTTGTAATGGGGAAAATGATTTTCTTCTCTGTCTAGTCGATGTGATAAATCATAATTAGAATAGCTTTGTTAGAAATGGTGGTGTTTAATAAAATATCGGTGATAGCACACAATATTATTTACATTAAACTCAATATGTGGAACATTTCCAGTTAAGGAAAAACAGTTTAAGTGAATTCCCTGTTTTGAATCCGATCACACAAAAACTGTGGAGGAGAGACTTCTGCCACTCTTACATCACTACCTCTACTTCCAAGTATGGTCTTTTGAAGAACTGTCCATCACCAATTTATCACTGAATGCACCGCAAATTAATTAATTCAGCAAAAGAGCTTTGCTCTGTATTGCCCTCAAATGTAAGTATCACTTTGTGCAGGCAAAGCTTCAAGTATAAAAGGCTGCTTTTATTTTATTTTTTTATTTTTCTTTTAATGGGATGGGTAGCTGCTAGCTGTTAACAGTGAATAAATTTAGTGTGCAAAAATAAAAAGTCTTTGCATGATTGTCATTAGTATGCAAGGTGCTGATGGCAGCGGGTCTTCATTTGTTAACAATATTCACACAGTGTTTGCAAAGCTAAGGAAAAAATGCAGTAGAAAGACTTGAAACCCCCAGACTAATGGAGGGATACTTGCAGGCTTCTGTCTCCATCCTTTTTTAAGTTCAGTTATAAATTCAGTCTCATGACTGTCTTTTGTCTTGATTGTGATCAGGAGTAGGTGAGAGAGGTAAGAGCTGTAGCTTTTATCCTGTCACCCGATAAAAATAAACACAAAAATATAGAAAATAATTACCACGAGCAGCTTCCGTTCTGGACAAAGTGGACTCATATTGAGCAAAATAAAAACCTAAAATAAGAAACATTATATATCTCGTGCTGTAATTGACATTAGGATCTGATTTTTATAAAATGTATGTAGAGCAAGTTGGAAAAAAAAGGATAGCACTAACTGAGCCGTCAAACTAAAAGCTTATTATCTTCATTAAGTGCCCACATGACAGGTATCGCCAGCCCAATTATCGATACCACATATCTGTCATCCTACTGGAGAACCTGACTGCAGACCGCAACAAATCACTCTCCTGTTGTAATTCATAAACTTGTTTAGTCCAATCTCCAGCATAAAGATCAGGCTTCGCTGTCGGGATTAATCGTGCAGTCTTTTTCACTGACTCTACCCCTGTTGCTTTCCTTTTGTTGTTTAATGAATAAACAACTCAATTATTGATGATCTCTGAGACCCTTAATTATTAAAATGTGCCTGTAGTTCAAAGTGGTGCTGGGGTAAATGCGGGTGATATGGTGGGGTGGAGGGAGGTTGGGGAGAGGAGACACCTCCTGTTAAATTGGGATGATTAGCATAGGCTGCCCTCTGATGTGGTCCATGATGTTAGTAGGTAGAAAGCAGTAGCTACTGCATAATGGATTTAAAAAAAAAAAAAAATGCAGTAGTGTTCAAATGTTTTTAAGATGATTTTAATTTTTCCGGAAATGGAACTATAGATTTTTTTTAAATATCATAACCATAACATGAAATTGATATGCCAAACAAAACAGCAAACAGTTGGTTTATACTTCCAGCACACACAGAGCAACATTAGCATTCACAAACAATATTCATTCTCCTTTAATCTATGTTGTGGTCTCCTGAGTAAATTTAGCTTTCCACTATGTTCACCAGCTAGTTGCCATCTTTGTCTGCCAGCTGTTTGGCACTGGGCAGGTACCAAACGGGGTGGAAACTGCCCACAATGAGAATGAACCAAAGCAGTAAAGTTGCAGATCTTAAAACCAAAACAATGAGCTGGAGAAGGAGGGAACTTCATAGTCTGATTGATGTCTACAGGTTCATCACTACACATCAACCATTATACAGTCATTTAATCTATTTGTTACATAATCTATTTTGTAACATAATTGATGAGAGCAGTATTACACTGTAAAATGCTGTCGCAATTTAAAAATACGAGTGAAAGGTTTTAAAATTGTAGGTTGAGCAAACAAATACAAATAGTTCTTCTAACACCACCAAACGGTATCTTGAATGTCTCATGCCATATTAAACCCACGTCTTTTTCTTGGTGGATTTAGATCTGTTAATTTAATTTTGAACTTCTCAGGTAATTGTTTGAAAATGTAAATCTAATTCAGATTAAATTTTGTTTTTCAGTTATATTTTCTTAATTTGAAGAGTCAGTTTTTCATTTGACAAAGTAAATTTAGAGCGATAGTTGCTGCTGTTAATCTGCTAATATACTAATCATGTTTCTAACTGTTGTTTAATGAGTTGAGTGACATCTCTGCAGTACATTCATTCAGCTTATCATTTTAAGTCAGAAGAACTCAGACAGTCAGAAATTGTATTAAAACAAAACTGGAGATTTTAGGTTGAATTAACTTTAAATAAAAGAATTATAGATTTAAGTTACAATAACGACAAAGTATTTGTTGATCCCATTAGATTCTTGTACGATGTTTCACAGTGTAGTATTATGAAAGTCTGTTAGTGTACACAATATATAGAGACAGTGTTTATGTGTATATACTGGGCTGGATGTACCTCAAGAGTGCCAAATCTGGGCAGTGTAGCTGGTAGTATCGGAGTATTTTTAGCCTCTGTTACTTTTTCAGTGAAACAGGCAGATAACGGGAGTCTTTGCTAATTGGCATTTTGGCAGCCGTACAAGCCAACAGACAGTTTCTCAAATACTGTGTAGTTTCCTTAACAAACCTGCCAGTGTTGCAGCTCAGTGTATTCGGTTTGTATTACACTACAAACATTTGCAACTAAATATTCTTTCTTTCTTCAATTGATTTTTGTCACTACAATAAAATAGACTCAAAGTTTACATGAGAGGTAATGAGATTAGGAGCCACTGAAGCAACAATGCAAAGTCTCAATCTCGGCATCTGAAGAAGCTGTTGCACATTACAGCAGACAGCGAGACAATATCTCAGAGAGTGCACAACACCAGCGAGCAGCACCAACAATAGAAAACAGCTGCCTTTGAATGGGGGATCAGGATGCTGGATTTATCAAGCTCTCAACATGACCTCTTTCGACTTGAAATACACAAGTCCTTTGATTGCTTCAGCCTTTCTGAAATGAGCTTTCAATCAGACCCTTTGAGAGCAATTCCCCGGCCAGGCCTTGTCATCTATATTTCCACAATTGTTTGGAGTTCTGATTTTTAGGAGCACTCAGGGACCGATCGGTTTTACCTCGTCTGACCATCTCTCTTGTCTCCAGAGATGAATAGATATCCAGTCCCGGTCAAATACTGCATGCACACTCTGTTGTCTATAAGACTGCAGATCTCCGAAACAATCTGCTTTACAGTAAAGAGGCAGAATCAAATTAAAAAAAGGGTTATTATACAGTGCTTTGATTTTTAAATGAATCTTTAGAAAAGTAGATTTTTACTTTTATATCCAGGACACTATCCCTGTTCACGACAATTAATCAACTTGTAGACCTTTTACTTTAGACTCATTTTCAGTAATTGACAAATTTATTTATATGCATGTGCATGAGGCAGGATGGGATTTAAAAAAAACAAACAAAAAAAACAATGAAAAGCTGCAATGGAAAAAATGGGGAAGAAGTATGATGGCAGCAGAGGCATGTTTAAGGTAGATAAGGTGAAACCAATTGACAGTTCCTGCTCTTTCTCAGTGGCAACAGACATTTTATTGGCAAGTCAGTAGATAGTCTTCCCGGCCCCAACAATAAGCTGGAGAATTGCAACAGCTGGAGAAAATGCCATTGGTCACACCGAGTCATTGAAAATGGAAGTCTCAGAGCTATGAGCTTCTCCCGTGAAATCCTGCTTTTCCTCTTTAGTAAGGTGTGGCATATTTCTAATGACGTCCTTCTATCACACAAGTCAGAATTTACAAAGTAATTAACATATCCAGAATAACGTTGAGTCTCCTCTATTCAGCCTGCGCAAATATGTCAAGATCTGTCAGCATTAGGTTGTTCTTTTGACTGTGAGACAACTTCGTTCAGATCAGTCGCACTCTCTCTAAGCGTGATTTTAAAGGGTTCATCATGACCTAAGAATAAAGCTTAAATGGGACGTATCATGCACATGTCCCGGTTTATATTTATACTTTGGGGCTCAACTGGATTATCAGTTTCATCTTCTTTATCTTGTGCTGACCCACACTGTTGTGAATGGTTTGCTCCAAAGATCCAATGTAGTGGTTGGATTTTGCTTCTTTTTCCCCATTCCTTACTCCTCAAATACATTCGTACATTTTAAAGCCTGAATCTGATCCAAAAGCTGAGAGTGGATAACGTCAACAACCTGAACATCAAAGGCTATGAACGGACGGCCTTTTGTGCGTCAACAATCAGACGTCAGTTCGCTTTGGGAAAGTAGAGGTAACTAGAGCAGACTTGACATGAGGGCAGTATTTTTACATGTGCTCACATCAACATTAAAACTGTATATAAATGACAGAAAATCACAAAAGGCATGTCATGTTATCTAAATACTGCACACTAGCACGTCTTGTATTTCTGTAGATGTCAAAGAAGCAGACCTCATGCTATATAAAGGAAATCTCTTATCATGCATGCATTGGAGACTACAACAGACAGTTTAGTGAAGGGTAGTTGAGAAAATGTGTCAAAGCAAACCCTCAAACAGCCCTGGGATGATATCCCTGGACACTCCACTTCTGGCATGTGCTCAGTAAGGCTTGGTCAGCCTGGCACATGGTGGGAGGGATTGGCAGCTCACAGCTTGCTTTCAGGTCTGTATTGGATAAATGATTAAAACAGCATGATGGGCAGCTTTATAACACAGACAGGGTCACAAAGAGGCGAAGAAAAAAGAAAGGGGAAAAAGTGATCCACTCACAGAGCTACCTATGGCTAATTAGATCTGACAGGAAGTAGAAAGTGAGTTAAAATGCAATCTAGGCATAATCTTGATGTTAGGATGAATATATAATTACATTATTGGATGTTACAATGGATCTAACCATATGTATATGTATGAGTATGAATTAAAGTTACAAAGGCTTGTAAACTCAAGGTTACACACCACAAGGTTACTGGATGTGTTACAGAACAAAACCAATTGTGTATATATATATATATATATATATATATATATATGATCTATCATTATTATGAATATTCTTATATTAAAAATGTATAAAAATGACTATGTGTAATAGTAAAGATGTCTCTAGTGGTGATTAAACCACAGAAAAATGATCTCTCGCTTCACTGTCTTTTAGCTCATTGTGTTGGTTTCACAGCCCAAACTTTGGCTCAGTCGAAACACTCTCATGAGTGACATGTCATTTAGGCAGCTGTTTCCACTGAAAAAGGCCTAAAGCTAACTGTCAGCTACATAGCCAGTACCAAACACCAAAGTTAATGACTAGTTTATGAACAAGGTGGACCATTTAGCAGCTAAAGAAGCAGATAATTCCCTCAGGAGTTGATGTAGAGGAAAACAGAGCAAAAAGGAGAATCAATGTTGGATTTGCATTCACCAAGTGGACACAAACATAACTTCAAATGAATACTAACGGTGAGCTCTGTCTGTCAGCAGCTGTTTGCTAACACGATTACCATTTCAACTAGAAGGTGACAATATGTCAATGTTGTATGTAGTGCAGTATTTATGCAGATTTAAGTAACCAGCAAATGTTTTAATTTTTGCTTAGTAAACTTAAATAAATAATCAATTATTAGAATTGCTGCAGATTCATTTCAAATCATCAGTAAAATGCATTAAGCTTGAAACACTGGTCCTTCCAAGACTGTTGCTATGTTGTGTGACTCGTTAATACAACCTAATTACTCGACATTATTATTAATCTTGCTGTCTGTGACCATCCCTCCATTATGTCGTATTGTCTCTTCTCTCTAATATGGTGAAAGTGGTGCTCTCAAGTTCGTGAGCCATACAAAAGAAAATGCAACTAAACCTTGAGATGTAGTGAGTGCAGTTTATCCTTGTATGTATAATTTCAGCTCAGATTTGTTCATTAATATAGAGCTGTTGCTGTCAGGTCCTTGTAATTTTCATAAGCTCATTAGTGAGTGGACCACAGATCATAGGGGTCAGGTTGAGCAATAATTATACTACGAGTGGGAGAAGCCATGAAAAATATGTTAATCAATAATGGCTTTAAGCATTTAAGCATCTGGTTTAAGATGTGAAAGGGTAATAATGTACCATATTTAGTTATGTTTTACCAAAATGAATAAAATCTTGATTGAGAATATAGAGGCTCTAGGTCCACTCCTGATTTACCATCAGTCAGCATTACTGGAGGAACAATTATCAAAATGAGCATTGTAGCACACAGTGGCCAAATTACAGCCAGTGATGGCATTGGTATTGCTTTTTCCTTCCATTTGGAAAACATGTCCTGGAGAAGTGTTTAAATGAAACAGCAGCAACAAGGACCATGGGAGAATTTATCCTGGTCGATCCATCTGAATTATTGGTATAGATGGACAGGGAAACACAACAAGTACTTGTGGAGGTTCAACCTGATTAGAGAGTAAACAGTATCATTTGGGATAGGTAGGCCTCCTTAACGATGTCACTAATGACCACAAAATTAATTCATAACAGTTTTTGCAGCCTCCGGTGTTTCCTAGGTTAAGCAGTTTCTCAAAATAGCATTTGTTATTTTAGCAATTCATCTTAATTCAATATGTGTGTACATTTGTGTTTAATAAGGTAAAACTGAAAAAACATTGAGCGGAACTGATTTATTTTCCTTCTGTTTTCACTTGTTTTGAAATATGGAAGCTCACTGGGGAGAGGTTGTTGCTAGTATTCCCCTCATCAGCTGCTGGTCTTTTATTTGCTTGTATATAAGAATGCATTAACTTTTCATGAGGATGAATTCAAGGGTAAAAAGCATGCATGAGGTTTTTTTTTTCCTGTTGTTATAAAAATCCAAATATCAGATCAACATTTCATCAGTAAGGCAGAATGGTTAAAGAGTGGTAAGACCAAGAGCGGCTGTAAAATTATGCATACTGCAATTCTGTTGTGTTTTGTTGTTTTTTTTTTCTTGCACAGTGATGACAGTTTATCCGTTTTTAAAATGAGGTGCCTTACGTCTGCGGTTCGGTACATTTGGTCCAGGCTAAGATACAATTATATAAATTGAGGCAATTTACTGATTTCTGAAAATATGATTTTTAGCTAATTTGAAAATATGGCAATGTAGCTATAAAAACCTAAATAGCCTAAACAGACTATTTTGTGGCTATGGTGAAATAATTATTTTAGAGCTGTTTAATACAGCTGTTCTCATTATAGGTATAGCTATTACTTAATGGTATGATGACCTAATAACAATACAGGCTAATAATGAACATGGCTGGTGAAACTGTAGAAGCACATCCCTCCGTGTACACATTGTACTTCATTTTCAATGGGGAGTGTTTCCAAGTTACAGACTACACAGTGCCAACACACACACACACACACACACACACAGCTCTCTACTTCTCTCCCTCTCACCTTCTCATCCTTTCTTCCTCTCCTCACTTCAAAGTTTTCTCAGTGAAACGCTGACCAGGTTAACGTTGCTTCTCGTGTGTACATAAAACCAGGAGCGGCGGGTCTTCCCTAAATTTACTGTTGGCTATTGCCCACCCTACCCATAACATAAAGTAACATCTTGCACCAGCGTACTCAAAATATGAAAAATGTGTACACGTTGGCACAAATGGAAGAAACCTCAGGAAGAGCAACAGAGAAAGGATCAGGAATGAACAGACATGTGATCGATGTGTGTACAGAAAAGACCAAGTTATCAAAATTATAGAAATATAGCATGGATAAAATACACTCAGTAGGACACAAACTCAACAGACCACTATTAAACTCATTTTTACTTTCTGATGTACTGGAAAATTCCTGCGATCACAAGATGAAGGGCATATATGTTACCATGGTTACCAAATGATCTTCCTGCATCTGTGTATAACCCACACTTCACTCATAGTCCACAGATCAGAAGATCACTTCAACAGATTTTACTGTATATTTTATGATTATTTGGTGATTATAGCATACAGACATGTTACCTGATGCACCCTAAAGGGAAAACAGGTTAAAACAGAGGTGTGTAGTGCTTGTGACCATATTCTTGTATTTTGGGAGTTCCTCGTTAAAAAGTGAGTGAAATGCTGCTGCTACACATTTATTTTCATGTGGGATGTTATGGTGAGATGCCTCTTTGTCCTGTTTCTTCCTGTTTGTCATTAAGCATGACAAATGTGGTCCAGTTGCAGCCTCGACTAATACTGCTCATTATTATTCTTCTGTGTGCTCTCTGGGATATCAGAGAAGCTAAATAAACACATACGGTGAAGGAAAGTGGAACGTGACTTTCTGTCAGTCAACATAAAGTGATTTTTGTGCTGATAATGATGATGAATGACCAAAACTGTTAATGAATGAGTTACCATTCAGTCCATGTGACTTCATGTGGTTTGTTTGCAATTATTGTTTGTAATTGTTAGTAATTATGTGTGAACACAAAACATATTGCATGCTTTTTTTCCCTGAGCCCAAAATTAGCCAAACTACAGGTGCTTGATTGAACTGTGTTGTGTTTAACATACTGATGGCTCTGTCTCTTTCTATCCCTCAGTTGCTGTTTATTTTCATCCAGCTTTGTAAATTTAACTGCATAAATTGTGTGTAAATACAAGTGATATATTGTGACCATAAACAAGATGTACAGACTTTGAAGCTCATTTATCACAGACCCTAGAGCTACTGTATGTATATATATATATATGCTGTGTAGGATTATATTTTCATATACGACATACACTGAGGCTGAGCTCAGCAGCAAGATCAGCTCAAGGAGGATATTTAATACTAGCCATGCAGCCCCATAAAAAGGTTGTTCCTGTGTACTGTAGTTACTAATCTCATTACAGTTCATTCAGCCTTTTGGTTCATATAGCTACACCCACCAGCTTCAGTGGGCTATCTCAAGAGATCAGGCTGAAAGAATTATAGGAGGGCACTTAGCTCTGCTTACTCCCCTTCACTGTCAAATCCCAGTCCTTCAGAAACACACTGTGGAAAGATCAGATGACATAATGTGAAGACCATAGGAGTGAAGTGCTCTTTGATTCTCAAGCATTGCTGATTCATAATTATTTTTCGACAGAGAAAGACTTTTCATTTGATGCTTTAGTGTTAATAATGTTGATGATGTGCCATGTGCACTACGTCATAACAATTCACAACGCACTTGAATGACCACGTCCTGCTTTTTCAGGCTTGCTACTGCTTTGACAGTAGTGGCTGCAGGGCAAAATATTGATCTGGGGTCTGAATGGTTGAAATGGAAGAGATCAATCAAAAGCAAAAGGGTTATCAGATTGTATGAAATCTAATAATATAGCTCACAAGGAGAGCTCTCTGCACCATCGATCCCTTTCTGAACTTGCTGTTTCAATTAGACGGCTCTTATCAATGACCTGCCCATATGGAATAATACCAGCCTAAATAGATCAGTATCTTTTATGTGCTGTCCAATATTACAAATATGTCCAATATCTTCAACAGGGACACTGGGGATGTAAAGCCTTTTACAATATTGCAGTCTGCGTGTTGAACTGTCTTACAAACAGCTCACTCGACAGGGTAGGGAAAACATAAATATTGATAAGCGAGAACTTTCCGTTTTGTTGCGGTGTCCCCTGCTGCGACATTGAAGATTTTGTGTGTTATTCTCAGAGTGATGGGAAGCCTTACAGATTTTGACAGTTACAACGAAGGTCTCAGGTTGCAGGGTAGATTTTTTTTTTTCTTTTTGTTTTTACGTGGGTCTTTTTAGCATAGGAATTCATTTGATACCAAGTAGACATTTCGAAAACAATGGTCCCTGAAGAATGAGTCATGACATCATCCTTTCTCCCACATAACAAAATACTGCACACTTCACCCAGCAATACTAACAGACAAGAGGGGAAAGTGTCTTGCAACAGATTCCTCAATCATTTTTTTTTTCCTCTAGTGAATTTTTTGAGGTTTTTCCAAGAGCATTTATGTGCCTTTTAAAATCTGCCATAATAACGTGTGGGAATTCACAGTTGTGCAGATAGCCTTATGTAAATCCCCATTTAATGTGACCTTCTTTTCCTTTCATGGAACAGGGATGAGTCACCAAAAAGGGCGTCTCAAATTCCATTACCAGGGAGGCTTTGGGCATAAGCTAAAAGTGAAAGCGTGGCAACACCCAGCCAAAATAATTAGGTTGACTTTGACGGATTACAGAAATGTGAAAATGAGGTAATTCTGTGAAAAAAGGAAAACATTATATTCATGACACTTTTCTTGCAGACTGATTAAAGACACATATCCAATGGCTGTTTTGTCTCTCTTTAGTGAAATATGCATTTGCTGACATTTGGCAGAAACTGAATATATTGCATTTGACTCAAACAACAATAATGACTCCCCATCTCCTCTCCCTCTTCTCATCATTTCAAGTTCATTTTACTCTTCATACCTCACTAACTTGCTATTGTTCTAAAACATTCTCTAAAACATAGTCGAGAATATCTGTCTTGTTTCATTTATTTCACTTTCATGAAAAATGTCTGGCACAGCGACTCCTCTACGCCTCCGAATCGGCTTTCTTCACCTCCTGTAGCTACTGCTTGTATCGTTGTAGGACTAAAAGTGTAACAGCGAAGTTATCAGTTCAGTGTGGTCTGGTTAAAATAGACCATGACTATCAGCGTTAGGCGGGGAAGAACGGGCTTAACATCGGCCTGTTAGCTGTTCATGTCTTTCATGTGAGCATGACTCAGGCTTATCAGTGCCCGTTACCGTGTCACCTCTGTGATAACTGTGACCACAAAACAGCTTTACAGGAAGACATTACATGAATTAATTTATTGCCTTGTTTCATACTTTAGTTGCTCAATTTGATTTAAAGGCGCTTTGTTTTGGAGAATTGAGGTAAAGGTTCAAGATTTAAAGGTCGCATTTCACAAAGCGCTGCAATTACAGTTTTAATCGGCCGAGATTCACTGGCCGAATACAAAGCAACATGTGCCGCTGGGGATGGCTGAATTATAACAGAACCCATCTTCATGGCGAGTCACTGACAATTGATAAAACATGCTGATCTGCCCTATCCTCTCTTAACTGCAGCCACAGAAACTTAAATGGGTACCCACAATCAAATAAAAGTATAATAATTTATTGTTTCTGTGGTTTTATTGATTTTGTCTGATTTCACAAACACATGGAGGGAAGATGCAGCCTAACAGTTCCTGATTTAACATGTAAGTAGAACAATAGGCAGGAGTGTTTCTCCTTGTACATGTTTAGGGTTACTGTACTTGGAGTTGAAGCTGCAGCAGGAAAAATGTCTCTGAGGCTTCAGCGTAACGGTAAGGGTCCAACGGGACCATGACCAGCCCCACTGAGTCTGTAATATACATATAAGCATGAAACACACCCACACATTCGTTCAGATACTTTTTTTCCTTGTAGTAATGCTGACATATCAGGCTATTGTTTGTCACTGTCATATTTTCTGAGCCTTAGCTTAAGGGAGCATCCATGTGTAGTCGCCTCTCATGCATTTTTCATGAATACCCGCTGGAGTTCCTTTGAAAGACTATTTTCTATAGTTACCATCAGAGTTTGGGTTCTGTGCCTGTGATATGTGAACGGAGGGAAGAAAATTGCATTGCCCTGTGATAAAGGCCAAAGGAGATGAATACACCTGATGGAAGGGGAACCTTTCACAGAAAGGCAGATTAGAATCAGAATCAGAATCAGAACAACTTTATTTATCCCGTAGGAAATTAGCGTGCCAGAGTTACAAGAAATAAAGAAGTATAAGCAATAAAGAAGTATAGGCAGAAAATAACAATAATAAATAATAGAAATACAATAAGAAATGCCATATGAAACAAGTGATAAGATAAGGAGTGCAAGTTAAACAAGAGTATAAAAATATTTTACGTGGTATGAGAATTAAATATGAAATGTAGTAATATTGCACATTATAAACAGTGTGTTGTAATATTGCACATTAATGAACAGGTAAGAAATGTACAGTAAGTGGGTGAGTTTTTTTTTTTTTTTTTTTTTTTTTTTTTTTTTTTTTTTTTTTTTTTTTATTTATTAAGATTCCCTGCGGCTGAAGGGAGAGGAATTATAAAGTCTGATAGCCTCAGGTAGGAAAGATCTCCTGTGGCGTTCTGTGGAGCTCCTCGGTGGAATCAGTCTACGGCTGAAAGAGCTCTGACAGGACGTCAGTGTGGCATGCAGGGGGTGATCAGCATTGTCCATGATACTGAGGAGTTTCCTCAGCATCCTCCTCTCAGACACCTGCACCACAGACTCCAGTTCAACACCCAGGACAGATCCAGCTCTCCTGATGATCTTGTTCAGTCTGTTAGTGTCGGTTGTCTTGAGCCTGCTGCCCCAGCACACAACAGCGTAGAAGATTACGCTGGACACCACCGAGTGGTAAAATATCTGCAGCATGGTCCTGCAGACGTTGAAAGATCTGAGCCTCCTGAGGAAGAACAAGCGGCTCTGACCCTTCTTGAAGATGGCGTTGGTGTTCACAGTCCAGTCCAGTTTATTGTCCAAGTGGACACCCAGGTATTTGTAGCTGTCCACAATGTCCAGCTCTGTGCCCCCAATGGTGACTGGGTTCAGGTGGGTCCTCTGTTTCCTGAAATCCACCACTAGCTCCTTGGTCTTTGTTACATTGAGCTGTAGGTGGTTAAGTCCACACCACTCCACAAACCTGTCTACTACACTCCTGTACTCCTCCTCCTGGCCTCTTCTGATGCAGCCCACGATAGCAGAGTCGTCAGAGAATTTCTGCAGATGGCAGGACTGCGTGGAGAACCTGAAGTCCGAGGTGTAGAGCGTGAACAGGAAGGGAGACAGGACCGTCCCCTGTGGTACCCCCGTGCTGCTAACAATGGTGTCAGATATGATGTTTCCCAGCCTCACGTACTGCGGCCGGCCTGTGAGGTAGTTATTAATCCAGGCCGCGAGTGGAGCATCCACCTGCATGTCCAGAAGTTTTCTGTTCAGCAGTGCAGGTCGAATTGTGTTAAAAGCACTGGAGAAGTCAAAGAACATGATTCTCACAGTGCTTCCTGCTTCCTCCAGGTGGGTGTAGACTCTGTGCAGCAGGAAGATGATGGCGTCTTCCACTCCTATCCGGGGCTGGTATGCGAACTGCAGGGGGTCCAGCGAGGGTCCGACGACTGTACGAAGGTGCCTCAGGACGAGCCTCTCCAGCGACTTCATGACGTGCGATGTCAGGGCCACTGGTCTGTAGTCACTGTGTGTGCTGGGATGCTTCTTCTTGGGCACTGGAACTAGGCATGAGGTTTTCCACCGGTTAGGGACAACCATCTGGGCCAGGCTCAGGTTGAAGAGGTGTGAAAAGATCCCGCACAGCTGAGAGGCACATCTTTTCAGCACTCTGGGGTTAAGTCCGTCAGGGCCAGCAGCTTTCCTGGGACGAAGGTGACTGAACTCACTTCTCACCTCCTCAGCGGTGAAGATGACCGGGGGGGGAGGGGATGGTCCCAGTGGGGGGCAGGAGGGCTGAGGTGTTGACGAGACGTCGTTCAGGGGAGCCGGAGAGGTGCGTGGGGGAGGGGGAAAAGTCGTTGATGTTAGAGGTGAGGGCACAGGGGGAGGAAAGTCCTGAGCGGAGCTGGGGGGAGGGTGGGCAGAGGCTCCTTCATCAAATCTGTTGAAAAACAGGTTTAGATCGTTGGCCTCATGCAGGTCTCCTTCCATCGTCTGGCTCAGATGTTTTCCATGACCGGTGATGGTTTTCAACCCACTCCACACCTCCCTCATGTTGTTCTGCTGGAGTTTGCTCTCCAGCTTTCTCCTGTAACAGTCCTTGCCCTCTGCAATCTTCTCCCTCAGCTCAGTCTGCACCTTCTTCAGCTCCTCTTTGTCTCCGCTCCTGAATGCCGCCTTCTTCCTGTTGAGCGTGTCCTTGATGTCCTTAGTCACCCAGGGTTTGTTGTTTGAGAAACAACGCACAGTCTTGGTGGGGATGATGTTATCAGTGCAGAAGATGATATAATCTGTAATGCAGTCAGAAAGCTTTCCGATGTCCTCTCCCTGATCTTCGCAGAGCACATCCCAGTCAGTCGTCTCAAAGCATGCCTGAAGAGTCTGTTCTGCATCCTGTGACCACCTCCGGACAGTTCTGGTGATCACAGGTTGCCGCTGGACTTCAGGAACATAGCGAGGCTTTAAGTGGACCAGATTGTGGTCTGATCTGCCAAGAGCAGGGAGAGCTGTGCAACTGTATGCGTCCTTGGCATTGGCATACAGCAGGTCCAGGGTTTTATTGTTTCTAGTCTTGCAGTCCACAAACTGCTTGAAAGTGGGCAGAGATGATGACAGGGTGGCGTGGTTAAAATCCCCAGAGATGGCTATGAAGGCACTGGGGCTTTGAGTCTGAAGTCTCGCTACCGCAGAGCTGATGACGTCACCAGCCCGCGGTGCGTCGGCAGACGGTGGGATGTAAACAGAGATGATGATGGCGTGTGAAAACTCTCTGGGCAGGTAGTATGGCCGGAGACTCACTGCTAACAGTTCAATGTCCGGGCTGCAAACACGCTCCTTCACCGTAACGTGTCCAGGGTTGCACCACTTGTTGTTTACAAACACAGCGACACCTCCTCCTTTCTTCTTGCCGCTGCCGGCACAACTCCTGTCCCCTCGCACCAACTGAAAGCCGGGTAAACTCACCACAGAGTCCGGTATGTTGTTGTTAAGCCAAGTCTCTGAGAAGCACAGCACCGAGGCCTCACGAAACATACCGTCGCTCCGTGTGAGTGCTGTTAGCTCCTCCATCTTGTTGCCCAGCGATCTCACGTTTCCCATAACAATGGAGGGGAGATACGGTCTGTATCTCCTCTTCCTCAGCCACCGTCTTCTCCCAGCTCTGCAGCCCCGGTATTTCCTCCGTAGCTCCTTGGGAATTTCATGCCTTTCTCCCGTTTCGCCGCAGCGTCGGAGCTCCATCAGCTGGTCCCTGTTGTAAACAATGGGGCCATAGCGCTGCTCCGCCAGGACCGGGAGCCGGCTCGAAAAAAGTGCTCCAAACACCGCGAAAACAAGAAAAAGCGAATGGAGTAACATCTCCTGTTTTGGCAATTCCTTAACTAACTTGTTGCAAAGGAAGAAGAAATAAATAGAATGAAAAACAAGTGGAAATTTAGAAAAAAGAGACACGAAGGTGAGGAGAGACTCTAGCAGGCAGCTGCCCGAGACAGCGCCGGTAGTAATAATTAGAATAACTATGACCACGTCTACTAAACATCGTCTTTTTTTTTTTTTTTTTTTAGTATAATCACTCCTCCTCTTTTTAGTGGTTTATTTCAAATAATACAGTTGCTGACACACCAGATTTTTATTATTTCACAGCAGAAGCCATGGTCCAACAAATGCTATCAATCTCTGTAATACGGAGGCCTGCATCTGACACCCAGATCGCCGCCTGGTCCCTCAGAGACTCCTGAGCTGAATGGGACATAGTCAGCAAAAGAAAGGATAACAGAAAGGGAGTGAACTTGTTCAGCCACCGAGAGCACTATCAACTAAAAGATGAAAAAATACTGTGAAATAGAAACAGGGTGTCAATTTAAAAAAGAAAGGGAAACTGACACTTTTTCAGATTAAGACAACAAAAATGGTCAATACTATAGCCACAACAATGAGGAAGATAAAGGTGAGAAAAAGGTAAGGAGTGGAGGAAACGAGAGATTTTCTTGTCTTAAATAAAGTTAAACTCGTCATCATTTTACTTCCACATGTTCACATACATGCTGTAAGGTGGGGACACTTAATTAACTTAATCTTGTTCACCTCTGAGCTTTATTTTATTTATTTATTTATTTTAAATAAGCTCTCCCTGTCAAAAATACAATTATATGCCACACTTATTCCTGACTATTCAATTATCATCAAACATAAAAAAGTCTTAATTTCACACATGGAACATTTTTAACGGCTCCATCGGTTAGATTTTATATGGTTCAAAAACAGCTAAATTAGGATCTTAAGAGTCATGCCTGTCAGCAAAACATTTAAAAAGTTTTGCTGTGACTTTAAAGACCTGCGTTTGACTGAAAACACCATATAGGCTTTCAGGGCTGTAAGGGACAGATAGCATTCACACTTCAGATCATTTTCACAAATGTCAGAGGTTTGCTGGTGTTAAAGGGACATTTCCTTCCTCGGCATTACATCACACGAAGATTTGATTTACTGTTGCATGTATCTGCAAGAAAGTGATAAACATGTCTCCTTTGAGCTATTCGGGTCTTTACTTCTCTTGTCCTTATGGTAGCTAATTGAAGAGGAACATGGAGAATGAGCAAACGGCTCACAACTGTGCTAAATACATTAAACTGGGTTGTGTTTTAGGTTTAATGATGCTCTGTGATGCCTGTGAAGCTGATCAATCTCCGCTCAGTATTTATGCCGGCTATCCACTGAACAGAAAGGTTTGCAGTGATAATTTGGAGCTCACTTTTTAAAAGGCTCTTGGAACATTTATTTGACAGATATAAGCTATAGATGTCACTGGCGATGACATTGGTTATTAATTGATAAAACATTTATTACAGGACTATTTCATAGTTATTTATTAGATAATAACGAGTGTAAAATAAATTCCATGTTGGAAAGTGTAAGTACTAGGGGCGTGACGAGTCACTCAGTTCACGAGACAAGACGACACGAGACGAGACACGAGATTGGGTTCACGAGATCGAGACAGGACGAGATTTTAAGAAAACTAAAATGCTGCCAGACAAAAGATTTGAAAGTAGTGGGGGCATCTTCAATTTCAATACCTGTATTTTCCGACGTCATTCAGCTGCTTGTTGGATCACAATTTAAAAGTGGCGGGGGCGTCGCAAATAGTTATGCATGTGTTTTCCGGCTGCTTGTTGGACAACAAATCTCGCGAGACCGATATCAACCCGACGAGAAATCTCGCAAATTTTCATATCGCGAGATCTCATCACACCACTAGTAAGTACAGCTATTTAATATTCAATTGTGTAAAAATTTAAATTGTACGTTTACTCTCATCAGTGGAATATGCCAGTTTGGAATATTCAGTTTTAATTGTATATGATGACTGACCAATGACTGAATTGATTCGCCCAAGAAAATCATGCGTATTTGTTCTTTGATTAATTATTGTTGAGGAACTGTATCATTATTTTTTTACTTTACAAACCTATTAGTAATATAAGTATAAAAACAAATAATCAGAAATAATTATTAACCAGACTTTTTTTTTCTATTTTCCTGCCAAGATCTTCAAAGCAGGGTCACAAATAGAAAGTTCTGCCTTTTTTTTTTTTTTTTTTTTTCTTTTAAAGGCAGGGTGATTTTCTAAATAAGTGTCCCATTTTTTAGCAAACATTACTCAAGCAGGAGTGAATAGTGCATTTGTTGGGGACTATTTTCAGCTACGGATTAATACACATTTGGTGCCCCAGAAAGTATTTGGGGCAACACAGTATATTTGGACTTGACTCAAAATAAACTACAGTGCCAATGTTCAGTATAATAACATTTTACTCACTGTGTCTCACTGATGTGTGCTTAATAGTTTTTGGACAAAATTGGAGCTCTATGGCTCAGATGAATAAGTACATCAAGCTATGGCTACAGTACACCGATAATACGTAGATACTTGCTCAAAGTTTGATTATTTGATTTGTGAATCAAACAGGTTTTCAAAGTTGTGGGTGTGCACAAAAACGAACGAGTATAATTTGCATGTTTTGAAAGTCTTGATTTTGTTTCGTTTATTTTATGTGTTGTATGTTTGTTGAGAAAACATTCAGCAGAAAATTTGCTAAATAAAAGGAATTTATTTATGCACCTTGATCCACTTGTCTGCTTCGTAGACATATTGAGAGAGCAGTTGGTTCCTCTGGCTTTTGTTTGCTCCATGAATAGGCTAATTAATTTGATTACATATTTAGAATTAGTGAGGCCAATGTTTTGCTCTCCCTCTTCCCAGCTGGTCTACTCTTGTACTCTTCTGATTTACTGATGGAGTTTGGAGTGAGTTTCACTCTTGAAATGTTCAGTAAGTCTCCAAAGTCTGGTGAGTGTGTGAGATGCGTGGGTGTTGGCTTGAGGACTGTTCAACATGTTAATAGCAATGAATTTGTTTATAATGCTAGAAATTACTAATTATAGACTCCCTGTTATTAGCAAGGTGTTGTTAGTTGGGTTCATCTGGTGTTTTCATAATCAATACAAATTATGGCTAATTCTATGAAAGTAGGTCCTGAATTAAAATAAGACGTAATTATTTATATTAAGTTATAAACTTGTATTTTGAATTATTTACTTTTTTTGGTTGAATTCTTTCACCAAACTTCCAAGAGGATCCAGTAACTGAATATATTCATGTCCAACAAATTGTAGGAACTTGCATGTATAGTTATGATTACAAGAAATTACAGAATTAAATTATTTCCTGTTTTAGGTTTATATAAAACATATAAAACATTATCAGTCTCACAGAAGTAAATGTCATTGTATTTCTTGAAATAATGAGCCCACGTTTCGGCCAAAGTTAACAAGCAGCCAAAAGGAAAAATAAAATTTAAATTTATTATTATTTATTGAAAAATATTTCAAATACTACCTGTAATAAAGGTAGCAGTTACCAGAGGGAGAAGGAAAAGAAAAAAATGAATTTTCACTTTTTAGCCTAAAACAAACATACTTAAGATTCACAGGTTCAAATAAAAATATTTAAAAAAAAAATACTACTGGTAATCATGAACAAATTTAAGACAGAAGTAAAAATACAGATACCCAAATATAGCATCTCTGTACATCCCTTGTATACAACTATCCTCCATCATAACCACAAAAGCTTTTCTTAACACCACACCATCAACATCAGCCTAGCACATGTTCCTGGGTGTGTCTCTGTCATGTAATCCTTTCATTCCTCATGTTTCTCTAAACATCTGTTGTAGCATTATCCAAAAGGTTCACAGCCAAACAATCGCACTATGACGACAGGCCTACATTTAGTCTATATTTAGTTCATTTAGTGTGAGTGTGAACCATTGCACACCTTGTTGCGTCATCCCACACTGCTCAGACAGATGAAGCATGCTGTGCTATGTGTTTGACAGTGTGCTGAAACTGGGAAACTTAAAACAACTTTGATATGAAAGTGCTCCCACCTTTTAATTAACACTTAATATTAGGAGCGACAGAAGTGAGCTTTACATCAGCTGTAAAAATAGATAGGTCGGTTTCATCATCACATCAAGATTCAAGATTTGTATCTTTGTAGTCCTTCCTGATGATAATAATTACATGTACTCACCAGGCAAATTGCTTAAATCTGTTAAAAAGGAAAAGTTCGAATCTGATCTGAAAAAATATATAGCCAGGTGCCAATATGAAAGCCAAAAGAGGTTTTTCTTGCTGTAAACTTTCCTTTTGCTCATACTGGCCACAAATGAGCTTACCATGTCAGTGATGAGAAACACAATCCACGGTCCTCGATCTGTGCAAAAAATACATTCAAGTATATCTGAAGATAATATGAGGCGTCAGACATCAGTTTGGATTCCTGAATATTGCCCAAAGTTAAAATATTTTAAGTTTAAGAAATGCTCTCCTTTTGTTTCCTCAGATAGTGGCTTCCCTGCTGAGCTGCGGTGGAACAAAATGGGAATTTGGCACTAAAAAGAAAGTACATTTAAAAATGATCCACTTGATTTGACTAACATGAATCTTTATATTAGCTTCAAATAAACATTTAAATACATTTATGAACAGGATGAGGAGGTTAGATTCTGTCCCCATCACTTACATTGTAAGTGCATTATGAAGATATATTAATGATTAGTATGAACTGGTGAAACTATTACAACATTTAGAGACACATAGCTGCAGAAAATTACATGTTGTGCATTTAACAATAAATTAAGTTGTATCGACACTTCAGGTATTTTCACTTTCAGTTTTAGTTGTATTTTAGATAATCTGACCGAACAACCGGTTCCGATCGTCTGGTAACGTTTTCTGTCCTCGTCTGACTTTGGTATACTGATGTCACCGTGTACCCAGAACTCAGTACTTAACTTGTTATCATAACTGACATAAATGAAGGCTAACACTGCCAAAATGAATTAAATCTACAGTGATGGAGGATCAATTAAACATATCAACATAGAAATGGCTTTCCATGAGATGAGTACTTCAGACTATTCAGTTCATTCATTTGGTTTTGTGGCGCTGACTAAATTAATATTAATATCAAGGATTCTTTTATCTTGGTTTCATCAGGCTATATTGTGCAATTAAGACTGGACCACGTGATCCATTTTCTATCTTACCACTAAGCCATCTCGGCTTAGTCGACAATAGGGTTTTAAATGCACTCCACCATACAGCGCTGCCCTTGTTTTAAGGTTGCTGTGGCCTCTTGGCCTCCCCGATGAGCTTCCTTCTTGCACTATCATCCATCTTGGAGAGACAGGATGATCTAGGTGAGGTCCTGGTGGCAGCATATATCCTCCAGCTTTTGATTATACTGTTCACTTTGTTTCAGGTTTTATTTGTGGTCTTCGAAACCTTTTTTCTATCTTACCAATAATCAGCAACTTTCAACAACACAAAGGTCTGAAAGATAAAGTGTTAAGGTCAGTGCTTGACTGCATGCTGACACTCAGCAATAGGTTGTTTTAATATGACGTTACGTCACTGTGTTGCTATGGTGCGAACTCCAGGTAGAGGGCAGGAAGTGATTTTCTACATAGGAAAGCATTAATTTAACTTTCAAAATGAGGAGCTTTTATTGTTGCCGTTCATAAAGCAGTAAAATGCAACGTCTGATTATATATTTTTTCCTCACATGAAATAACATACTTCCAACATATGTTGTGATTTGCTGTTTATCCCTTAATCTTGTAACAGCATCTAAACTAGCACATTACAGGTTTTTCTCCATCTCATCCATTCCACTTTTCACTTTATGCGCTTCATTGGTTTCACACGATTGCAAACTATAAAGCTATATGCTGATTTTAATCATTCTAATAGGAATTAGTTTAGCTGACGTCATCTGAAACATGTAGCTTTCTACATGCATTGGAATACGATTAGATATATCTTAACAGAAGATGTACGTAGTCTTATATAATCATTTAATTATGTTTTAGGCTATACTGTAGATAATATATACATTCACATACACAGTATAGTTATGGCGTAATCAGTGTCAAATATGAACAATTCCTTTTGATTATTTTTGTTTCTTTAATGATGAATGAAGACTGAAGCAAATCATAGATAATGTTTTTTTTATGTTTGGCAATATCACATATAGATTTAGAGTAAAATCATTTTTTGGGTTGTTCTTCTGCTCTACAGAGCTGAAAGAACTATTTTTTACAAGCGTTGCAATTTTCTCTTTAAAATTCAGCGTCAACACACAAACTGAATCACAATCAGAGGTTTCAACAGTGAGTCACTTGCCAATCTTGAGATCTCAAATATAATAGAAAAATTTGTTTCCCTGCATTCTGGTGACTTTTAAAGAATGAAAATAATAAGTACACTGCAACAGCATTTTATATTGGACTAAATCTGTAATCTCACAACAGATTACAGAATAATTCACCCCTTTGGCATGAACCTGCATGAATCTCTGGCAGGCATGTTTTGTGTGTGGTTGAAACATTACCGTCTGTGCCACTGTGTGTGCGGTTGTATTGTCTGTGCTGCTGTGTGCGTAAAGTGCATCGGTGCATCTCTAGAGAAACTGTTCGTGCTGATTCATTTTGAAAGAGCAACGAGTTGTGATAACAAAAAGGAAAAAAGGGGTGAACTTTTGTCATAAATTGGGAGAAAGGAAACTAGGAAAGGGCAATAAAAATCAGGAGTCTCCCGGGGAAATCGGGAGGGTTGGCAAGTACGGTTTCCTGATCTTGTTAAGTTCAAGTTTAATAATCAGTCCCTGCCAAGTGAATCCAAGAACCAAATTATGTGTCTTTATTTACCCTATGGGAAACTTTCATGAGTCTGTGGTTCAATAAAGGAAGTGACCTATTTGGATATGCTCCCCTTTTTTGTATTTTCTTTTTAATATAAATAAAAAGGTGAATTAACATTTAACTACTAGTTATGTAGTTGCCATTTTACATTTTGACCAAATGTTTCCAGGGTTGCAGTGCACATAATAACAGTCAACTCTAATCACACAGTCTTGATACCCCTCCTGTTTCTCACACCGTGGTAAGTTGATGCCAGATTTTTTTTTTTTTTTTTTTTTAATTAACACATAGTCTAAAGCGAGTCAACAGCAGTTTTATCTGACTGAGACAGAGGTGTCAACACCAAGCTGAACTATAGTGGGCCTATTGCTCTGCCTTGTCTAATATCACACACACACACGTGACGTAGCGCAACACAGTGAGTGACGGCTGAATTGCAACAGTCGCTGTGTCTGAGACAGCGAGAAAAGCAGCGAGTGATGACGAGGGAACAGCTTGCTGAGAAATAAGTTGATTCTGTTCAAAGACAGCTGCACTGTTTATTCAAGGTTCAAAATTGTCAGGACAAAAGATTAATGTGAGTAAACATGCTATGCTAATGCCAGCTGGCATACCTCTGTTGTGTTAATAAAAGATAACACCTTCGTAGAAAATGTGACAGTGAAGTTAACATACATGCTTATTTATAGGGGAAAGGGGGTTGTAAATACAGCAGGCTGCACAATAAATTATCCATGTGGAATATGAAATGACAACTTGTTTATATTAGTTGCAAAAGATACGTTATACTTGTATAATGTAACATTTTGCCAAGATACACTACTGGTGAAAGGTTTTAGAACACCTGAAATTTTGCAGGGTTTTTTTCCAGGTAGTAATAGGTGACTCGTAGCTTTCCTGCAGTAAACCTTCTCTCTGTGTGAAATCATAGAGGAGGTCTGGGGCTTTGAGTTGGTGACTTGTAGCCTCGACTAAAAGCCTCCAGGCTCTGGTCTAGTTGATTAGTGGTACATCATGTAGCAATATAATGATTCAAATTAATCTACACACTAGCTTGGAAGAAAAGAACAAGATAGTAGGCTTCAAATCATGAAATGGCCAGCACAATGGGCATCGAGCTGCTCCAACAGTTATCTGTTCTGCAACAGATGTTGGGAAGAACTTATAGAACAATACTGGATTTCCACTGTAGAAACAATGCCTTTAATACATTAGATATTAAAAATGAGTTGCAATTTGTCAAACAAAAAGATTTAACTATTATTTGTTTTAATCTCCAATTGTTGTATTGGTTCTATTTCAGAGTAGACTGAGATATTAAACTATTTCAATAATAACTAAAAAAATAGAATTTTTTTTATTTATTTTTTTATCAGTAGCGTATGTATAATAGAATCATGTCCCTAAAGGTCATTTCTCTTTGATTTGATTTCCTCTTATAAGACAATTAAGAAATATTGGAAAACTAATGATTCTTAATCAGAGACAACACTCAGACAACAGACTCTAAGAAAAAACAAAACAAAAGCTGAGATGCATCAAGCATGAGCACTCTCAGCCACACAGGACAGATGTTGCTTCTATTAAAGCAACTGACAAGATATTGGTCAGAATTGATCAGACAGACGCGCTATGTGACTACTTAACATTTCTTAGCAGTCAGAATTCCCCCGATTCCTTCATTGATGCCGTAAGCCTGACACTCAATGCCACCAGAAAAGTAAGTGAAAAGTCATCAACATCTTATTATTTCCTTTCTTTTAAAAGGTAGACATGTTTGCGAAAACGTGAAAGGGTGTCCAGAAATTAATCTTTATGAAGACACGCCTTTGTATTTCAATTTTTTTCCGTCGCAAGAACGATGTATTCATGGCATTATATTAATAACAGTCGAGTGTAACATGAGGTTAGTCTTTGGGTATCTTCCACCATGTGCATGTTATGTCAGCAGAGCCTGGCAAAGCATGGTTGTGTGTATGCGCTCCATCATCTCGGCCAGAGGCAGTTTCCATGGGAGGATGTGTTCCCAGATCTCTTCATCATCTAGAGCGGGCCAGACGTGTGTGTAATGGTCTCTCTCATGCTTCACTGCAGACTGTCTTCAGTCTGCAAAAACTACATAAAGAATTAGGTGGCAGGGGGTTTACAAACACTCTTCCACAATTCCCGACAGGTCCGGTGGCCTTTTCACAAATAGATGCCTAGACTGCACAAACAGGTTGGAAGCACTTAAACACAAACACGAGAACCGAGAGTTTGTTTGCAGATTCTCTGCGCTGTTTGGCATTTGTCGAAGTCAGTGTCAGACTGACAATCACAATAGGTCAAACCAAATAGCCTGTTGTCCGAGGTTTCTTGAAAACAAGCTTGCCTAAATAATTACTCGGTCAACCACACTCCAGCAGCCTCAGGAGAAACACTGGGTCATATTATGTATAGAGAGATTACGCTATGTCCCATTTCATGAAAAGAAATGTGCCATAACAAGATTTTGCTTCGCTCTTCACACTGGTCAATCTGACATTACAGCATCTTGACAATCGATCTGTGCTGCTCAGCCAAAGTGCTCGTACTTCCCATAGACAGCAGATTATGTTTTGCTGGCACAGCCTGGCCTTTTCCCTGTCTGACACCAGTCTATTACAGCAGTGATCAGTAAGCAGCTGTAATCACCTGTATAGCTGTTGTGGGAATGATAAGGTAAAAAAAGAGCATAAGCCACCAAAGACTGGCCTTGACCATCAAAGATCAATACATCGTCTTGTCCAATAATAACCACATCGACCTTTTGCCTGTCAACAGATATATTAGGGCAAGGTTTGATGTGGACCTTTCATGAGAAATTGTCATCTGAGATCAGTAGTTTGGCTGCATCAGCATGAGTCCATGATGTTTTTAGTTTTTAGTTTTTTTTTCAATAATACAAGCGATACAATGCAATCACATTGTTCACTGATCTGTAAATCCACTCGTGAAAATATTTAATCAAGCTTGTGTAATATCAAATCAATACACTTCAATTTTTTCACAGCCAGATTAGCACATGCCAAAGATCACCATGGTTACAGGCAGGGAACTGATGCACTCTGAATGGTGCTTTTTGCATTCAGTCCATTCTCCAGTTGAAAAGTTGCTCATAAGTCGACGTGCCGGGTCTGATTGGTTTTTAAAGACTCCTCACAGACTTGTGTTCAAAATGATTTTGATCTCCTTGAAGCATCACACAGGTGTAGTTCATTTGAAACCACAAAGACTGTAAAGCCATCTGTGAATAAGTATCAGTACGTGTAGTGTAATGTATTTACTGCAATTCTTTTTAAAATCCCCTATTGGACACGCATACACTGTTTGATATCAATAACGTAGCAAAAGGTTTTTGCTGAATATTTACTTAAAAAGCAGACGTGCAGGATTTTTAAATACAGTATTAAAGTGTTTGGAAGTGGATTCTGGCTTTAATGTGGGCAATACTGTCTGAGATAAAGCGGCATGTGGGACTGTTACTTTTTAAATCAAAATTCAAAATACCATTTGAATGTGGATGAAAAGGAATTAATTGATCTGCAAAGATGCCTCTGAATTTAAAATTCAAATTGTATAAGCGCCTCGCCTTACTCAGGCAGGAAACGATGTTCCAACCAACAGGCATAACCCAAACATATTCAATCATAAAGAAACCAGAAAACATTCACATTTAAAAAGCGAAGCAAGAGAATTTATTTTTTTCCTTAAAAAAATACTCAAAACAGAACTGACCTAATCAATTAAGTATCAATACACGTCACCTTCAATAGTTTACTAAAATTAACACAAATAAACGTCAATGAAAAAAATCTACATTAGTAGATTCAGTAATAAAAAAAAAAAAAAAAAAAAAAAAAGCTTTCCGTTGACAGTTTGTTCTGCCATAACAGAATACAGGTGGTGGATGTCACACCTTCTCTTTTCATGTTCTGCCAAAAACATGTCATGTGTCTACTTGACTGGAGGAATTTTCATATTACTAAACATATATACACAATTAAAGATGTAAACAAACAGCCATTAGGACACACATGCACATATGTGTGCAATCCACCCGCCCACACACACACACACAAGCAGACAAACAGTGTCTGCGTGTGAAGAAAACTGACAGATGGTGAACGGTCTGGCTTTGGATTGTGGATGGAGGTCTATCAACACTTGAAGATACAGAAATGTTGTTACCTCTGATTTGCATAGAGAATCAGTTGTTTGTATTCGGTGAGATAAGAGCACAACTAAGGCAAAATATAATTATACGGCAAAACAATATAATTATAGAGGAATACACAACATGCAGCTCACATAAATCCTACAGAGGAGACCAACATCTGCCTCCAATGATTTGTCTCTAAATGCAAGCAAAACAAACCGAGTGAAGAGAGAGAAAACACATATCATGGAGGATATAATCAAAGTTGTTTCTGATGTAAAAAATAATTTGAATCCTTTGCGGTCTTTCAAATTGTGAAACCTTAGAGATATACTTGTCATGTATTCTCATAGTTGTTATTATACAATGTCTGTCTTGTGGTCTTGAGTGTTGTCGCAACTTATCTTCTTGAGACAAATGAGTCACCAAGAATCAACACGCTTATCCAGCAGCAAAATAAGGCAAGTCAAAGAACCAAGCAACAATACAGATAGTGTGTTTTCCAGAGTGCAAAGATATGGAGTTGGATTATATGTTATTGGTTAATTCAGTATGTAAAAGCACATTAACCTTTAACTTAAAAAAAAAAAAAAAAAAATCCTGAACCAGAATATATTTACTTAATTTAAGACTTTTTATTGTGCGCACTTGTTTGCCGTATGGACCTAATGTTGAAATTCCAGCTGTAAAGTGTGGATATTATTGTTGACCTTTTGTTTAGGAAGGCTGTTGTTGATGCTGTTACGATGTGTTGTTTCTTGAAAGGAACATGACAAGCTAAAACTGTGGTGGCCAAGCTGGGGGTCGGGACTCCCACTTTTTAAATTTTAATTGCTGGACAATCAGACAGTCAGTATAGTAGATACTGGTAGGGGTAGATGGTGGACAGAGATGGTGGAGGAAGGTGACAGGAAAAAACATGACATAAAAAAAATACAGAAAATGGAAAAATCACCTCCGTGAACTGAACAGGATTATTATCTGCAGCTCCCACAATAACTTACAGTACTCTGGCCAAAATGGCTCTCATTTTTAAATTATAAAGTAACAATGCCATGCCATGTGTGCTGTAGCTTCCCTTTTTAAGGCAATAATGAAACAGTCTTTTCTGTCTAATAAAGGATGTAATATATTCCCTTTTGAAAAGTGCTCGTACTGAGACCTTTAAGTAAATTGAACAGTAATTGCTCTTTTTTCACAGTATGACTTGAAATGTGTTTATAATACAACAATGTCAGTGTAATATGTCTCAATTTACATATAACTAACTAAGAATTCTGACGTTACAGCGACAAGGAAAATGGTCTTTAATGGCTTCATAGTCAAACAGTTAATGTGCGTGGATTGTCACTGGTTCATTGAATGAGTGGGTTTGGTTGAAGTATGATGCCTCGATGGGCTGATACTAGTTTATCTTGATTTAGCTGTCATTCACTAAAATGAGCTGCTAAATCATTTGTGACACAACGCTGTCACTCTACGGTGTCACTGGAAGGTTTATGGAGGGATAAAAACCATCAGAACAGGATGAAATGAAGTGTGAAATTTCATGACATATTGCTGTTTTTTTTGTTTTATTTTTATTAAATATGAACATAAAATAAACCATATTTATCTACACTATTTAACAGGTTGCTCCAGAATCCTTAAAAATGAGTACAAGCTCAGCGGCTAGAAGGTAACACGCTGCTCAAATAATATGTTTTGAAAAGCTGACAAGTACAAGATGTTCAAAAAAAAACCTATTATGGACACAATGTTCATTAAAATATACTTTTCAAAAAGTAGATGGCTCCTTTGTACTTCAATTACAAAAAAAAAAAAAGGGAAAAACTTAATTTTTTTGTCGTTCCTAGAAGCTAAATCAGCTTTAAGATTATTCACTGTTGAAAGAGTGAAAAAGAAAATGTCTGAGGTTTCGTGATAAATTAAATTAAATTATTACATCAACCTAATATTAACTGATTTTATCAAACTGGTTTAAAGCTAAAATGTTTACAGGAGCTGATCAACGGGGGCATATAACGAGGAATGCAGTGAAGATGTGATCAAAAAACAGCTGCAGAAAGAATTTACTCACTCATTCAAGGAATCGTGAAAGAGGCAAAGAGTCAACTGCTAATGATATCTGCCATATTCACAGTTTGCTGTGTGACTGGGTTTTCGCTACAAGAACATAATCAGCTGAATGACACTGTTAGTGAATTAAAGTGCTACCAAAAATTACAGCTAGAATCACTACTTGAATACTACTTGAGAGGCCTTGGTTCGTATTAGATCACAGTACTTTTAGTAACAGATCAATGTACTTAGTGAATAGCAGATTTGCCTTAAAAATGTATTATTCAACACTGTGGTTCATTATTTACATGGTAAAATAAGGCTCAGGAATGGCAGCTCAGGGCAATCTCTAATCAACAATTCATAATCTATGGTGTTTATCCAACACTAAATATTATTTGCTTTACTTTTTGTCGACAGTTTGAAGCACTTGACCCATGAGGTAACAGATTAATTTAACACTACTTACAGCAATGTCATGTCGGGGAAATGTAGTAACAGCACAGGTCTGGATCAAATGTGATAAAAAAACACATCTGTTTTTTTTTTTTAATGATTTGTCATAGCGAGACCGTTGGATGTTCCTACACAACGCACACATAAACAATAACGCAATAGGTCGGCTTCTGTGTCTTCGATGTGAATCTTAGACACAAGAGCATGAACTCAGGGTGAGGGAAATGTCAGAATGAGTGGGATGCTGAATGCCTGTGTGCTCTTGCATGAAAAATCATTTTCTTCTACTTTCTTCCTCTAAACGGATCCTTTTTTTTTTTTTTACCCTTCTATGGTCCCCTACTGAAACTAGCCACTTCGGTGAACGTGAGATGCTTTGTCCAGCCAGCAGTAAACTGTAATGTCAGAGCATGGAACCACCAAAATGCTTTGCAGTGAGCATTAAAGGATAAAACTATCTGAGCTTCTTATTCCTGGCTCACTGTGTGTCTACTGTGCTACTCGTGTGCACCACAGAATGAAACGAATGAAATCTATAAAAATATTTTTTTTTTCTTTTCAGTGAACAAGAGGCAAACTTTTGCTACGGTTGAGCTGAATGGGAAATCTCTCGTCAAGACCTCCTGCTGGGATAAACACTTTATAAGGAGGGACAGATCTGGTAGTAGAAGCTGTGTCATAGGTGACGTATGTCTACTTTATGAACGAATCTGCTACACAAATGAATAACGAAATCGTCTGACATAGATTGTCTGTGATCATGAATTATCTTTTCCCTGAACTGTTTGTCACAGCAGCTCCCACTTCTCAGTGAACTACACTAAAATGTTCTTGAGCTGCAGCTCCTAGTCCCCGTGTTGCCGTTACATAAGGTTGGAGTAAAATATTCATCAAGCGGCTCTGGACCACATCTGTATGCAGTTGAGTGCCGAGGACACACTTTACTGTAAACCTGCTAACTACACCGGCGTGTCTGCTGCTGCTGGGTTTAAAGTGGTTTGCGTGCAAATGTGCTTGATTGGTTTTGTGTATGCTTGTGTTTCTGCGTGTGAAGTGTTTATATGTATAGTACGTATGTTTCAGTGGTGCGATTTTGCACATTGTGTGTGTGTGTGCTTGTACAAGCATACGCTAATGCGCATGTCTACATGTCTTGAGTGTGCTTGTCTTCATCAGTATGCTATGTTGGTACTCATGTGCATGCATTGCCTCCATTTAAAGCAAACATTTATATCTAGCCACAGTGTTCGTGGACGTGGTTGTCCCTTTCTCTTCGCATGCTAGATCATGCAGTAAATGATGTCGAGCCGGCGCGGGGCATGTTAAGAGACGGTCGTAAAGTTAAAACCTTCCAGGCCATCAGCAAGTCCGTCAGGGCCAGAAGAACCAGCTGGCATCTGGCTGACCTGTGGATCCCTGAGAGGCCATAAATCACGACCCCTCCTAAATGACCACACACCACATTCCATTAAAGGTTTAGTGTTTAATCCATATAACTGACCAGACTGCTTTACATCAACTCAGGAGCTTACTCTCTTTTTTAAATTGTTGTAATGACTGTTATTCAATTAGAGTAGATGTTGATTGATTGGTGCCTGCCTTGGGAAGTGTTTGATTTTCAAGAGTGCAACCCAAGAGTCAAAGTGACCGTAACTTGGGATGAACTGACAAAATCTCACCGGGTTGATCTAGTCAAGCTGCCATCTGACTGAAACTCCTTTCTTAACCTCTAGCTGTCTCAATTTAAAAAGACAGGAGAGGGAACCGCTAATATATACATTGAGGATAAAGAGAAAGGAGATCAGAGAAATCCAAATGAAATATGCAAAGACGCCGCTTATGTGCATTAATGAAAGGGGAATGTGCACTGTGCTAACGACGAAGGATTTGAGGCTTCCATGTGAGAGTGGGATCAAGAATGCGCTGCTGGAGATGCTCATTATTGTGGCCCACACAGAGTCTTATGTGTGTGAACGCACTTATACACATATTTATGTGTGTGGGGGACAGAAAGAAAAACAGAGTTGAGGTACAGGGCTTTGCATGCTCGATTTATATGTTTATCTACTGGTATATGTAAAGTACATCCATTAATAGATAGACTCACAAACATACATATAAAATAAGAAAATAAGAGATGCACTAAAATTTAGTGACTGAATCTGTTCTGTCAAACTGGATTCACTCAGATAATTGTAGAGCATCCGACAAGCAGGATACATCTCATGTGGTTTATAGCACTGTGGAATCAAGGATCTTATCAAATCATACATATAATACGGACTGCTGCTGTGAACCCATCTCACCAAAATGCAGGGCTGTACCCACATCAAGAGGTTTCAAAATCAATTTGGAGTTGGAGCATCTTCTCTGAGTTGCTCCTGACAGCGACCCCAGTGTTGATCACACTGCATGACAGTTGAGAAAGCAGTTAAGGCTGCAACTAATGATTAATTTCATTATTAATTAATCCGGCAACTATTTTCTGAACTCATCAATTCATCATTTAGTCTACAAAAGAACCCAAGGTGACATATCTTGCTCAAGCAAACTACAGTGTAAAACCTAGAGATACTGAGTTGTTACATAAGAGAGAAAAAAGGCAGCAACTCCTGGATTCCTGGAGAATGGTACATATTGAATTTTTTTAAATTACAGATTATTTGTCTGTCGATCAACTGTCAATTTATTGACCACTATCACCCCAAGGTCTGCAGATAGGTCATTTTAAGAAAAGATCAGATTTGTAAAACTTTGTCCTTTCATTTTATTTGTGTTGCACCGCATACATCATTGTACAAACACCCTGGTCTGCTGAAATGGCCTTCAGTCAGATACTGAATCAGCTGCAGGGATGTTTTTCTGTGACTGATTCACCATCTGACCTTCCCGTGCTTTTAGACAAAACGAGAGGGAAAACTGTTTGCATCAGGCATAAATTTTCATGCGAGATCAAGGTGAAGGTAAACTTTGGAGTCAGGATTATAATCAGCAGAACACAGAGGATGTGAAATACATTTTGAAGTTCATTTTGAAGTCTGAGGGGTATCTGAAGAAGAATCCTTCATTTTAATTACTACAGAATTCAAATTAGCCGCTACTTCGCCGGGCACAGTGAGAAAGATTTGAGTAATATCTGTGCTAAAATGTGTAATTGCCTATGAAACAATTCCAAACACACAACAGCGCTTTCTAAAAAGCAATTCTTTTTAAAGTCAAAGAAAGGTGGAGTCTTCTGCAGTGAGCCGAGCAGTAAATAGCAATCACACCTTCAGTAAAGTAGAAAGAGCTTTTAAACTTATCATGTGGACAGAAAATAACATATGTGGTAAATAATTCATCTAATGTCCAAATATTCACGAACAGAACATATTTTTTTCCATCGTGTAAGCGCACGCAGACACAAAAATGATTGGGGGAAAAAAGGCTAAGGGGGGTAATGAAATCAAGTACTATCCTATTAATCACTTCTGTATTGTGACAGGCAATACCTCCCACTGCTTAGCAACCAACTCCTCCAGGGCAACAGTCGCAGTGATGAGCTTTACCAAGTGACCCCCCCCCCCTCTAAAGTTATGAAAGTGTCCATTGTGTGGCAGCAGATATCTAACACATATTGCTCTCTCACAACATTCAACAGCTCCTGTTTTTCAGTTGTTACCATTAATTATTCAAGCAAATATATAAGAGGATCAATAAAGCACAAACTTCACAAATCACTTTCAGTATCATATAGTATGCCTGAGCAAACGCAGCTCATACCATAAAAATACCATGAATCAAACCTGCACTAAAACAACTGTGCTGATGTCTGGCCTTACCTTAAACAGGCGTAGTATGTTGGCCACCATGATGGACACCGAGCTGGAGGAGGCTCCGATGACGCCCACCACTCTTTCAGGTTTGGTGATTATAGGGGCTCCCCCACCCAGACATTTGACATCTGTTCCATCCTTCTCAATCAGAGCCTGCACGAAGGTGAGCGACTGCTCCAAGGCGTGAGTGTCCCTGGAACAGGTGTCCAGGATACGCGCCCCCAGTGTGATGTTAGGAAGCAGATTATTGTCATTATTGATGCGGTCAAGGGCGAAGAGCATGGCCTCCAGTCTGTGTATACCCTTCTCCTTCTTCAGCTCCCCACATGGCTTGCCATCGTGGCCCCTGGCGTGCACTGGGAAGAGCCCACCTAAGGAGATATCCCCGTCGATGCGGATAGAGTTCAAATGTGTGTGTCCCGGCCCTTTGGGTTTGGCAGCCTGAGTGGCCTTGAGGGAGCTGTAGAGAAGCAGCAGCAGCAGCGGCAGAATCAGGCTGTTTCGTAGACAGCCGGCCTGATCCGGTCTACACGCCGGGGGCTGAAACATGACCACAGCCCGAGCACCCAGCCACACCGTACGACCAAATCCAGCAGTCAGAAAACAACAAAAGCCAGGTATTATTTTATGATAGCCAGAGGGGTTAATTGCAATACCTCTTGAAGCAGGTGGCACAGAAAGGGCTTCCTCGCATGTCTCTCCTCTCTTCCAGGCATTCAATTAATGTAGAATATGAGCTAGGTCCTTTCACAGGATGTAATCCCGTTCTCTTCTTCTCTTTCACTCCCTCACTCCATCATATGACCACAGTAGTGGGCCGCTCTTGTGTCTGCTGTTATGCACAGACTTGCCTATTGAGATACTTCACTTGGGGCATTAGGAAGAAAGAACAAAGGTGAATGATAAGCTTTTGCTCTCCGTCTCTCCCTCCTTCTCTCTGTGTGTCTCTCTTTCCTCTCCACCTCAATCAGAAGTTTTTAATCTCCCCTGTTCCCCTGGGCAGGGATTTGTTATATGTCAGAGCCCTCAGGCCTGCTTAGGTCCACAGGCTTCAGAGTGAATTCCTGAAAGATGAAAAAGAGAAAAGTAGTGAGACAGTGCAGAGAAAAAAACAGGCAGAGAGATTTGTATTGGTATGAGCTTTTCAAAACCTCCTTTTTTTTAGCTTAACCTTTTAACTGCAGCATTATGTGAAATGAAGAGACAGTTCTGTTCCCAAACTCATTTCTTTCTCAACTACTCAGTCTTCGTATGTCCACCAATGTGTATTCAAAAGGTTGCCTGAACTCTCAAGGTTGACAGGAGTGAAAGTCACATCCTACGTGCTTCAACTTGGTCAGGGCAGGCATTCAGACTGTATCACAATATTCTTAGATTCTCTGAATATTATCTTTCTAAAATTTGCTGACGATTTTTACATCAGACAAAATTGAAAAAAGGAACTGACCTCTTTTATAGTTCCAGTAACAAAAGACTGTGCTGTGTACATTGGCAGTAGAAGTGAGGTAGCTGTTCTGTGTTTACTAAGAAAAAAACGTATTTATCAGATACATCACCATTGAAAATCTGAAGCCTAAAAAATTATGTTCAACTCTATGATGGCAGCTGTATCTAACTGGATCTGTTTTGATATGCTTCTGTTTATTGTTTCACGGCTGTGAGGGTTATTGCAGATTCTGTATAGATTCACATGTGATAAACAAGCTTGTAGGGAACATTATGTTGTATTAAAACCGGAGTTTGAGTTTCGACACTCCACACTGTGATGCACATCTGCACACTGACACTATCATTCCCTCCTCTCTCTTTTTTTGCTTCCTCCGACACACACTATAAACACATGGATGACAGACACACAAATATGCCACTACAACCCATCTTGTATGTACATATATACAGCCTGTTCATTCCTGAAGCTGTAATAAGCTCTGAAGGAACAATCTCTCTGCACACAGTCACAGAATAGGGCTGTTGACATTTGTTTCCAGGGGAGTGGGTTGAAGCCTTGGATCGGCAATGGCTGAGATTCATTGAGAGCATATTGGAAGTGACAAGGTCCTTTGAATACACCCAACTATCTCCTACTCAGTAAGAAGTAATTTTTCAGAGTCGATTCACTGCAGGTCCACTTTAACTGCTGCAGAGCATATGCCACCTCGAAAAGTCAACCAACTCACCTTAGCCACCATAACCAAACAGAAACCGTGCACCAGCGTTTCTAGCATAAGAGCAAAAGGCAGCAAACGCAGTTGCTGCCAACATGTTGTGGTATAAAACAAAAAAACAACAATACAGCTATAAATATTTAAGAGCTCAAATAAGAAACTGTTCTGCAAGACTGCAGATTTCAAGACGGATAATATCAAACTTCATGTTTGTACAAAAAAAGGAGCTGGTAGGAAGACAGACCATGTCTCCTTCAGTCTGAAAAGCAGATAGCCAAACAACTGTGGGAAACAACATCTTACTCCTGGCGAGATTATATCAAGCATTATCATATTAATCAGCTTGTTTTGTCTTGTTTTCAGATGAATATCCTTATCCTTCCTATCCTAAACCAGAATTGGAGGTAATTTATTCTGTAATCTCAGAGATCTCAGTGCATTCTGGGTGGGCTGGCTACATGTGCTGAATAAATCATTTCAGAAACGACCATCACTCTGTTGAGAACCCTGAATCCCATTTTAATCAGCCACCAGGGTTCAGACAGACCACTTTTCAGAGCTCTATTCAACGTGACGTGTAGAGATGTAGTAACCGAATTGAAAGCAATGAAATCAGGTTACACATTATCAGCCTTTTTCACTGTGTATCCTATTTCCAGAACTCAGCTGTAACTTACCACATGTAACACAGATTCAATGCTCGGGCTCATGTTACAAATCGCAAGGCTGACTACAACTACAACACACTACGAAAAGCAAGGAGAAGACAAAATGTATAGTTACAGATCAGCCTTAATGGCATACCTCAATAAACATGTCCAACAGAGACAAAAATGCTTACCAGCTACAAAATGTCAACGACAGCTGCAGGAATTACTGAAGATTCGTATCAGGAAAACAACCTTTTCTCAGGTGCAAAAGCATATTTTAAAAAAAGACTACGCGTTCATTTTAAAAGGCCATAGAAAAACCTTCAGGCAAATAAGTGTGTGTTGTTGCATGGCCTCACAAAGCTACAGCAGGAGCCATGAATCTACAGTAATACTGCAATTCAGTGTTTTCTAGCTGCATATTAAAGCTTTGTTTCTGTTTTGGGAACTTTTCCCTTTAGAAGATTGAACTAAATGAGGGTCTTCGATTAAAATCTAACATGACTATTTAAGCGATTTTTAAAGTGCACAAGAAGACAACCGCGTGGGTGTTGTTTTACATTGAGCCCTGTCTCACTTGCCTACACATCTGTCACCAAGACTCGTTCTCAAGTGTACAGACCATTTTGATATTTAGGAAGTGTTGCGACTATTTTGCTGATGTTTGAAGGCAGAGTTTGTGTTTTTAAAAAAAAAAACATAAATCATTGGGGATGAGATGAGAGATGAGAGAGAGAAATTCTTCAAAACGTACTAAAGACACAGGTTTCCAACACTAACAAACAAGTCTCTTTTCACACCCGTTTTCCACTCACCGGTTGTCCTTACAAATGCACTTCACCTGAAAAACACAACGTGTCCTATTTGAAGCTGAAGAGTCCTTTAGACCAGCCCCTACCGCTTAAAAAACCCCTTGTATTTTTTATTACTATGTCACATTTGAATGTGAAGCCCAAACATTTTATAATCCAATCAGAATAGCAAAAACAACATTATAAATACAAACAAGGCTTCATCTGACGTAAATTAATATATTTATTTTCAGCAGATTATTTCTGTCTCCATCTTCTGAGACCTGAACAGCTGCTGCATGGTGAAGCCAGCCAGGAAAACTTTTAGAAATGCTGTATCTGTCCTCTCACAGATGGGCAGGAGGGGCTCTCTAATTGACACTTCAGCATGTTGATGCTGCACTGCAGATCAATAGGTAGGTAGGTAGAGGAAGGCTGCCCTGAGGAAAATGAATGGTTAGAGCAGGGCTAAGATGCACACGAGATCTTAGAATAGACACTGTGTTACGAATGATAGGCAAACGTATTGCAATATTGCTCTTCATTGAAAAACTGTCAGTAACCATCCAAAGTTATATAAAATAAAAACAAGTCCTACATAAGTTGATATGTGATAAATAAAGATATATTATAAGGCACAAAGCATTTTACACGAGAATTCTCAGATATATTTTACATTTAAAAAAAAAGACAAGCGCAAAAATTTCCGCCACTGCAAAGTTGCTTCTAAAGTATGTGCATAATTTTGACAAAGTAAATCTTCACGCCTTTATACGCCTCCACACAGCTCTACAGAAAAGGTCTTGATGAACGGTCTTTATTGCCAGCTGTCACACTATGTATTTGAAACAAAGAGCAATCTTGATACCAGTTTGTGTCATACTTATAATAGTACGAACCATCCGAACACTCATGTCAAACACTCGTATCTGCGCAGCACCTCAGCAAGGCCTTGCAGCGGGTAAGTGGTGTATCCCTACATTTCTGAATACTTCACATAATAACTGATCACAAATGTCAGAGTAAACAGTTGGCAGAGAGGAAACTACCTTCCTCTCAAAGCAGAGCTGGCTCAAGCGTCAACTTAAATAAAGTGAACCAAATCATAGAAAACTACTAAATTGTCATATTATCCATTAGCTATATTTAACACATATTTCAGTCTGTTCTAATTACAACACTTGTTTGGCTCAATGTGTCCTCATATTTACTCCATACCACCATAAGCATCTTTTCACGTAACTGGGCCAGGTAGAAATATGAAGAGCTACAAAGGATACAACTTATCAGCATCAATTTACACAGTAATTTTTTATCACCTTCTATGATCCTCTTTAAAATCCCGAGGAGAAAGCAGCAGGAATAAGTTTTTCATTTGCAATAATCATCAGCACATCAATATAAATGTTTACAACTTTCTAGGGGACTCTCTCTATAAACAAACCGCTTTTGATTATCATTTATAGATCTTCTCAGTAATGAAATTCAATACAGAGGGCAGCTAATTATGCCTAGTTTCTGCAGCAAGTACACTAGTAGGTGAATGGCATAATGTAAGAGATGTCCTAATTGGTCAGTGTGTTAATTAATTCGAGATCTGTAATATTATTTGGATATACTTCTTCTTTTTTTAATTCTTTATTTGACTTATGGGCCTGACATTTAAACTTTAAGGAGTGTAGGAGAGTAACTACTGATTATTTTAACTATTGATTAATCTGTTGATTATTTTTGTTTTATATATCATACAATTAATTATCAGTAAATTGTTAAAAATGCACATCATAATTTTACAAAAACCCCCGTTGACTTCAGATTTCTGGAAATGGCTGGATATTGTCCACAAGGAGCCTTTCTCAGCTTATCCTAGGAACTTAACTTTCTTCTGCATTCAAATAAGCAATGCTGTTAAAAATTATAAAACTGTGTAAAGTGCACATTATAGGCCATGTGCAAAACAGTTGAGCAAAAATTATAAAAGACCTGCAAAACTTTATATATCATCATTGCTTTGCATGTGTTAATAAATAAATAAATACTGTCCCATACAGCTACATATGGACTTTCTGCAAAGTTTCAAATTTACAAAGAAAATCATCACATTTGACAAGTTGGCACCAAAGAACTTTAACCTGTTTATTACTTTAAAAATGTACTAAACAGGTTATTTAAACTAATGGGATTATGTCCGTTATGATACTGAGTCCAGCAGGAAAAAAACATTTTAAAATTATTCCAATCTCTCTCCTTTGACACCTGATGTATTTTGTCTCTGTTATTATATTAAGTTAGACAGAAGCAGGGAGTTTGAATATTTTAACACTGGGGCACATTAATTACAGAAACAGCAAAATGCATTTGACAGTCGTGATTTATTTGGAACCCTGAGATATGTGGTAAATCTCGCTAAGACACGATATTATGCAATAGCTGACTGTGGCCGTTTGATTTCCCTTCGCTGAGAACCCTGAGGAAATATGGGTGTAATTTATCTCTTGAAATATCAACTTTATGACAACCACATGAGAGAGCCGTTCCATTTCTGCGCCTGGTAGAGAGATTTTAGGACATAGAAACAAGGCTTATTAACACAAGGTCGGAGCAGTGCTTTTTCAACATGTTTTGAAGATGCCGTAAGTCATTTGGAAGACAAGGTTGAGAACTGGGTGGGGGGGGGCATCCCTACATTTTTTTGTTTACTTGCACTGGATGCTTTTCTGTGCAGACTAATGGAGGGCTAAGATCACTGAGCTGCATCTAGCAAGAGATAAATGGACTGAAATGTGAGAACAAGCCCTGATTCTCCTGCCCTGGAAGAGCTGAGGGAGAAATATCATGCTGCTTAAAAAGAATGAGGGGAAACCATCAAGAAGTCAGGAGAGCATATTAAAAATTGTTGACTTCCTGTTCACTGACTGATTCGATGACTAACATCTTACTATAGTGATGAAATACACACCCACACATTCCTCACTTCACGCCCTTCGTCTTTTCAGCCTCTTTTTCTTTTTTTCAGTGGGCCTCCTATACTCCTAGGCTCTCCTTTTCAGAGGAAATAAAAAGCACAAACTTCACTTGGTATTCAACACCTGCTATCAGGTTTCCTCCATATAAAGCTTTCAATTCCTACCCATCATCACATGCACACCTTGGGGCGTGGATTGAATATGATTCAGTGGGCAAGCTTGAATCTTGAATCTACAGGTTAAAAAATATATTCAAACGTCCTGCTCTCTCAAAGCCTCTGGCTCTGAATGCTGCTCTCTCACTATGCAAGTCTGGTTAATGGTCCAGAGAAAAGATGGCATGAGGTGAACCATCTCAAGCCTCCTGTTGACTCTAAGCGGTGCTTGGTAATGACGCCTAGCATACTTTATCTTGTGGGTCAAATAAGCTTTCTGTTTTCCAACCTTGCTTTTTAGAATACAAACTACAATAGCTGAGTGTGAAGACATCACAGGCCATCACTTTGCAGTCACTGCATGTGTGTGTGTGTGCGTGTGTGTGTGTGTGTGTGTAGGGGTGGGAAGGGGGGGGTCACAGTCAATACAGAAGGCTGCTGCTTCTCAGACACATTGATTGATTTACTGTATCTGTTGAGCTAGACCTGCCTGCCTGTCAGGATTAAGGAATTTATGTCTTATCAAACCTGTACCTGAGAGACCCATTTCCAACACATTCACTTGAAGCTGCAACATATGGAAAACTAGGGCATCAGCAAGAATAAATGGTTTGGAAGTGCAGTCTGTGTTTGGTAGATTTTTGGAGATAATGGGAAAGCAATGTACTGTTGCAACAAACAGGTTCCTGAGTGAAAGCTGTGATTCAGATATGAATCTTAATCTGACCTCAAATCGGTGTATTTAATCTGAATCCTATGCAGTCCCTTATCAAATCATTTTACATAAACTGCAGGGTGGGAGGGGGGATTCAGAAGCTCATCCCAAGGTATACACAAAACTGTACATACAGCTTTAATATCCAGCTGCCAACACAAAATGTCTAGCAAACCTAAAATGCAAGACCACAAACTTTTACCTAACACTCAAATCAATTTTCTGTGATATACCACAAAAACATAAAATATCTTATTTATTTGCACATTCCCGGCCAAAACAGCAGATCCCTCGCTTTCCTCGTGCAGTTTTCAATCCCAAAGTGACTCTCATGAATGCAATCAAGCATGTCCTGTCTCAGTGATTGTGGTATAATTATTCGGTCCCCCCTGAAGACGCTTCCATCATAACATATTATCTCTTTTCTGTAGTTCCAGTAGTCTTGAATGTTTCTGGGGGTTTGGCTCCTTCTTTCTGGCCAGCCAGCATGTACCACCTGTCTCAGTGTCTGAAGTGTCTCATCATCAGCTGTCTCCTTTCTAACATTTTGCAGCTTGTCTGCTACAACCATATGTACAGTACATGTGTCTCTGTATCTTGATCATCTGTTGCCGGTATGTGCATGGTATGTAAACTCTTGATAAGGCATCTGCAACAATCATCTATTTTCTTGCAGGTGTAAGAACACAGAGTGGCTTGTTTTAAAAGTAGTGTAGTGCCTGTTCAAAATGGGACAATTGCTTATTGCTGCTTTTTTCAGTACCTCATATATAATGTGTGTGTGTATATATATATATATATATACACACACACACACACACACACACACACACACATTATATATACAAATATACTGTACTGTGCAAAGGTTTTAGGCACTTTAGATGTTCAGATTCTTATCAATAATGCAATACCATCAGAAAGGCGTCTGGTCAGTCCCAAATTTATTCTGCAGCATACAGCATTGACTGACAGTTGCACAGGTAGGTTGAGGTCATAATATTCAGTACAGGTGCTCCTGTGACCATTGTTTTCAGCTTGGTATAAGCTCCTTCATGCCCCTTTTCCCAATGCCACACCACATCATTCTGTGTGAGTTCTCAGTTGAGCAGTGCGGTATATACATGTGTACGTACATTTACATGCATATAATATATATAATTTTGTTTCCAAACCATGGCCCATTCATTTTACCTGCTGAGGCTGTCCCACAGTGCTTAACTACATCGAGACGATCCTCCCCTTACTTAAAACTGGTTCTGAAAAAATACTCAAATAGTGCTTTTCTGCTAGAAGAACCACATAACATCACATTCAATTTCTTGTGATATTCAGATTACATTCAGATTTATGCTCCAGCTAAAATACACAATTTACATAATACCATCTCAAAATACAAACCTATACAGCAGCTTATCAATTATTCAGAATATGGATCAGTAGTACAACAAACCACACATTTATTCACAGATCGCATTTAAAAGCTTACATGCACAACAAAAAAAAACCATCAATGCATGTATCAAATACATGACTTACAGTATAGCCTACATTACAGTCTATTTCTTTCTAATCTTTATGCTTGGCAAACATAACACAGACTACATTCAGACAGTATTCCCTATACAGCGAACCAAAGCTAATATAAAATATACAGTGAAGCTTAAAAGCAAAGGATGGATGGAAAATGTCTTCATTCATCAGATCTCCTACATATATCACCCATCACACAGTAAAACAGGACACTTGACCACTAATTTGTTGATGTGTGCTTGTAGATTTGCCTGTATAATTGTTAGTGTGATCTATTAGTATGTAAATAGATGCTTTTAGTCTTTAGTTATTGTTATGCATGTACCTGCTGAGGGACTGCAGATAGATTTTTTTAATTGCCCAGTAGAACCAGCTCCATTGTTTGTTATTTGTTGACAGCATCATGACAATCTCACCTGACTGTAAAGTAACACAAACCCAGCCAAACAAGTAACAAGCATAAACAGCCGTGCAGTTTATGGACAAACTAACCTATAAAAAACAAACACAAAGACAGGTGAGGGGTGTATTTCACTTACCAACTGTTTGAGGATGAAGACTATTGTCCTTCATGGTGGTTTTGTGTTGAAAAGTCTGAAAAAGTTTGCAAAGACTGGAGCTGAGGTTGCTGCTATCCAGGTTCACATCAGTTGTTAAATTATTTTTTGTTGTAGTCCGTGGCTTTGCTTTGACCCCTCAGGTTTAAGCTAAATAGCGTCCATTAACGTCACCTGGCTTCATTTGCATACATGAGAAGCCTCTCCACGGACATTAACCGCCATTAACGTTGACTTTATACTGCTGCCAACTAGCCTGTGTGACGTCATTTGGAGCCAGAGTTTGCGCAGTAGAGTCTGGCGCCGAGGAAGGCTTTACAGTTGTCAATAATAACGTCTAATAACTAATTAAAAACAAACTTATCAGAAAAATGAGCACTTGAACAAACATCAGCGTGATAAGAACGACCTACAACAACAGGAAAGTTTCCCATCATTCCCCCAACATAGAAGGGGGCGGGATTTATGACCGATACTACGCCCGACCACCAGGGGGCGATCAAGATATTTTCGCTTCCCTTTTGGGGAGCTGTCATGCCTTCCACAATGGTAATTAATTACACGCTGCCAAGAGGGGGCGCTGTTTCACTTATGTTAAAACTAAATAAAAAAAACTGCACACATGAATGTTATGTGATAAACATAATAATATATAAATTTTGCTCTGACTGTGTGTCCTTGATGAGAGACCTGGTTAATTGATTATTTATGCAGCTTTGGGCAAAAACACTTACATTGTATAGGTCAATTAAGTGTGGTCTTGAGTTTTTCCTTACCATCCTTCGACTTACCATGTGTGTATGTGACCAGGAATCTGTTTCCATATAAATCTCTTACTATATGTGTAAGTTTAAGTAGCTGTAACAGCTTGACAAGGCATGAATGAAGTGTATCTGTATCTGTCAGCTTGTTTGGGTGTTTTTCTGCCACCTACATGCCAAAAATTAACTAATGCAGCTATAAGTAAAAGTTTTGAAAAAATGTAACATATTTTAGTGTCTACAAGTACACAAACATAGCCTTCACACCAGACTAATTCGAATTTAAACCTTAATAATAATAACGAGACCCCATATAGCAAAAATCTTTTGGCTTCTCTTTGGCCCAAATCTGGTTTGTTATTTTGGCAAGGTTATGAGTGGATGTCTGGGCCATAAATGGGCCAAATTATGAAAGCCAAAATCATACCAAAAGGGAGCCAAAATTCACCCAAAACAAACTGTGGACTTCCAAAATATATCCATTATGGTCCCAGAAGAGCTGCAAATCCCTACAACCCAGCCAAAAAGTAGCCTAATCTGACCCAAAGATTGGCCATAATGACAAATTCTGCATTAAAGCATCTCCAGTACTGCCCTTTTCTTTGCATCTGTTTCTTATGTATTGCGCCTTTACATATGTTCCACATGATTTTAGATACAGAAATGGCAAAAGGAGCATTCTTTTGGTGCATATTCAGAACTTTGTTACTGCTAGGGTCTTTTCAGTAAATGTTCTTTGGATCTAATGATCTTAGTAATGAATTAGCCTTAAAAAGAACAGTTCTAAGAGCGGTAATGACAACGAGGTAAAATGATCATACAATTTAACAAGGACAGAAAATGCATTAAAACGAATTCATCAATATAATCCCATCAAAGTGGCACGATCATCCTAATTTGACCTTTTATTGACCAGCGCTTCATCTCTTTCCACTCCTGTATTTTTATAAATTGGCACATTTTCAACCTGTATTGAATATATGTGTTTAAAAATGTATGTTTGTGTATGTGTTGAATGGAGCTTTTTTTTTCTCACGCAGCAGCAGGCAGTGGCTCTATAGACTCTTCACTTTATCATGCACGTGGGAAGTCTTTTTATGCATAATTGATTAATTATACTGCCAGCTCATGAGTGTGAACACCTGTTCCTTAACCTTTAAATGTACCTTTCAGATGGGAAAATTAGTTATTTTACATTGAGATAATTTGTGTGGATTTCTTTCATGTGTTTTTCAAGAACACACATATGATTATACTTCAAACTCTTGTATGGATCCAAGGAAAACACACTGAGAAGTGCAAGCTAGTGGTCTAGCATACCGGTCCTGTGAGGCCTGCAGCAGATGTTGGTCTTTTTTCCCAAGCTGCAGGTGGCCATGGGCCCTCACCATGTAATGCATGTTTATGGTATGGACTGTATAGCCTTCTGTTCATTAGTTTTAGCTCACCACGTGCACAGCAAAAATGGCAACTGACAACAGTCTGTGAGTCATAGCTGATGTCTTTGTTACAGTGAAACAGCTATGGGAATCTTTGACAGAGTTTGTCAATAAGGTCTAAGAAATTGTCTGGTGAAATGTGACAGTGACTCGCTCTAACTCGCTCTAAGAACAAATGGATTGTGGGAGTTGGGGGTTGCAGCTGAAAATCCTTCAAGTGAAGGCAGTTTTAGTTTTTTTTAAAAAGAAACAGGCCCACACAGACCTCTAGTTTATTATTAGTACATTATTGGTTCTGTAGGGACATGTGATTGGATAAGTGGATAATTTTGCTTGAATGCAGATAAACAAATCTTACTAAACTACCCATATACACTGTGTAAAGGTTCAACCTCGTCTACTAGAAGTTGTTTATATACGACAATAGCAAATTAATTTGGAAGGAAACATACTTTCACTATGATTATGTTTTTATCAATTTAATTGGGAAATGTAGCTAATTAATGTATCTGGTTGCAGAAGATGATGACATGTCTCTTAGCATGACCACTGTTTTACACTGTTTAACAGCTAAATATTTCTCCTTGTTTCTCTTATGATTATCAGTTGTCTTCAGTAACAGCCCAAAATCACACCCATCATACCCATTGTATACATTAGAAGCAGTGTGCAGCTGCGATGCAGCACCTGGGGACCAACTCCAGTTCTTTTTGCCAGTGCCAGTGGTCAGGGGCACTGTGGAGCATTAACTGTAATATACATGTATCTGATGAATCTCTTCCAATATCAGAACTCGACCATGCTAAAAACCGGATATAAAGATTCAGACTAATTATGGTTGTGACTGGTGAAAGAGACTATCGTGACAGGATGGTGGGAGACCTGCCTAAGCAATTCTATTTCATCTTCTGGAAGAAGAAATTGGGGCAATTAAAAAATATCAGAAGATTTCAACACATCAGCCTACAAGCAAGAAGAATGCACACTTGTCTAAACTCCACGGCCTATCGCAGGTCTAAAAGTGTGTAATTGCTACGTGACACTTTGAAAGACAGCACAACAATGCAATCTCAAATGAGATTATCTGAATGAATAAGAAAGGCACATTGTTAGAGGAGAAAGATGTCTCTCTCAGAAAATAATTCTGCCTCTGTCTGCATTCAAACGTCAGTTTACACTGCCATGCCTTCACAAGTTGCCCTGAACAGCGTAACAAATCCTCAGGGGTGGGAGAGAAGGATGCCACTGACAATTTCATTGTTTGACTGCTAATGAGATTTGTTTTTCAACCACTAAATATAACAACTTATTTACTGTTTAAAAATCACCTCTTCAGAAAACCTGGCAGCGTTTCTGATTAAGACTTATTGTGTTCATCTCGTTATGCTTAGCTAAACCGACTGTCCCTAAGTTTTCCGTTTATTATTCACCTAAAAGATGAAGTAAAGTGAAATTTAGCCAATTTGTGACATTGTTTTGTTTGACATCGCGCTGCCATTAGAGTGCCCGTGTGATACATCTGTAATGTTTTCTCCTTTTTACTAAAATCTGTTTTGGTTAATGGACATTCTTCTGATGGTGCTTACAGCCTCATCCCATGTGGTGTGAGGACATCTCCACTGACCACTTAATTGGGTGCTAATTAACTGACACAACCTCAGAAACCAATTCATGATTACTTTTCCTTTCCCATCCATAGCCCATTATGTCTAACAAAGATATATTCAGAAAACCATTTGGAGAATGGCATTGTTGTTTTTTTTCAGTATCTGAGTTAATAACTAAACAAGGAAATAAATGTGTCTGAAAATCAATTTAATTTTCAAAAGTTAGCACCACTTATTAAGCTGCCATCCAATTTGCTGTGATGAGTGTGAACGTTGAGCTATACAAGCACATCTACTCCGTTACTGTATGTGCTTCTAGGCTAGTCAACATGCTAGCATAACATTTACAGTTCTCCAGTTCTCATACTATAGTGTTAGATATCATAGTCATAAATCAAAATATTGGAAAGTGAATGATCATCTCAATTCATCCTCGGGGTAACATGAACACATGTGCCAAATTTCAGCAGCAAAAGTCAGGGTATCTATCATATTCATTAGGATTCACCCTCTCACCATCATGGATGTATGTACAAAGTTTCATTACAGTCCATCCAATAGGTGTTCAGATAGACCAACTGATTGGCCCAACATTGCTGTCAAAGCCAACAAAGCCTAGCGTGCCTAAAAATATTATCAAACTATTCATACTTACCTGTTAATACAATAACAATAATAACAAATAGACCAAGTGAAACTGTTCAATGTAGCTGTTTATTGATTATGATTCTATATACAAATCAATAATCCACTTTGCATGTCATAAGAGAACACTACTGGGGCACAAATTGATCAGAGTTGCCATTAAGACAATAACAAGTGGTCTCTGTGAATGCCAGTAAAAGCTGACGACTCCACAAATGACATTACAACCATGCTGTCTGTCCTGCTAAGAGCATCATCATAAAAAAATAACTTAATGGGCACAAGTCCTGCCTTATTTACATAGCTCTTCTAATCTCATTAAAATAGCATTTTTCATATGCATGTAAACTATACCTATCTGCACTGTGTCCACCACCTTTTTAGTTTAATCATCGCCAGTCTGCAGGCGCTTCACAATATGTATTATAAACGTGATTTCCTTCCTAACTGACAAAACAAGGACAATTTCTCATCACAAAAAAGACACCGAGATTTATACTTTTACTACCAGGGAGACATAATGTCTGTTTTTGTCTTGACTACTATGCATTTTTGAATCTATGTTGAAAGGGTGCAATTTTCTAAAAACCACAGAAAACTGTGGAATCCTTCCACTTAGGTTAAATCATTTACATGAAGGATGTCAAGACTGTCACTAAACATCAGTAATATGTTAATGTGGTCATTTGAAATTCTTTTCATCCTGTTAAATTATGTTTTTAAATCATCTGATGAGAAAATTACATTAGGTGCACCAGTTGTTTTCTTCTTTCTCGTGTCTACACAGAGTACCTTCCAAGCTTATAAAATGCCTAGCGGGATAACAAAAGAAGGAGGGGGAGAAAAAAATCAATGTAATTGAACACTGTGTGGTCAGTGCAATAGCAGGTGTAGATACAATTCTACAAAAAGGGATAGCATGAAGCAGCAGCAGCATCATGCACTCACATGAACCAGTGGCGGCACAGCTTAAACTCAACCATTTACAAAGTCTGAAGTGTCAACATTTGACTATACTAGAAGTTCCGGGGAATGAAACCGACAGCCAACAAAGGAAAAGGAAGTGCCACTGACAGATAGATAGCTATTTTTTCTGAGATCCTAGTTGTCATGGAGATGGTGGTAACGTGTTCTAATGTCAGGGTTTGATGTTGCTCATTAGGCAGATAATGATTTGTAGATAGATAGTAGGTATGGGAGCTGTGTCTCATTTGAAGTCGTACACTGGCAGCCAGGGTACTTTACTAGTGTTTACTGGGAGATCCAAGCTATGTTATTTCTCCTAATGTCATAATTTACAGTCTGCTAGTTGACCCTAATGGATCCGACGCTCCACATCTTCGCCTTTTGTTCAGCTGAATAGTCAATGGAAATATAATTTTCAATATTTTGATCAAACAGCACATTGTTATTTGTTTGATTTTTTAAATTTATGATAGTATTATTATTAGTTGAAATATCAGCACTGGTACTACTTTAATTCATATTCTTAGTGTTGTGTGTTTTGGACTCATGATGGAACATTTATAGCAGGTGGTTTGTCATGTTTGGTCTTTGATGAGTCAACGTGCAAGATTCTGGCAGGTGATTTGCTTTTATGCCACACAGTTTGACTCCTTAACTCTAACAGATACTGAACGTCTGTCAGAAATTCTCAGCAGGTTGACAGTGTGACTGTGACTGTGAATATTTGAGCAACAGTATGCAGTATTTATTCAAAATCTAACAGGGGTCCTATACCTTAATTTTGAAGCTACTTTAAAGCATTAGTTTTATCAATCACAATCAGGGTGCTACCACATTGATTAACCCTGTTTACACAAATTGAAATCTGATTTTGAGGTACCCACAGAAATGACGAATTGTAGTTTAATTGTAGTTTAAAAACGCTTCCTAATAACAACTATTAAAGACCGGCCAACATTGCTGTGTGCAGTTTAATGACTTCTCAAGCCATGATTTCTGGGTACTGAACTTCAAATTGTCAAAATTCGCTACCTGTCCCTGCCTAGGAGCTTTCAGCAATATGGTTCCACATATTATACTGTATGTCTACCGCAGCATCAGCAGTGTTGACAGCTTGTGACAAGATTCAGTTTTCATGGAAGTCCTCCAGTCCAGCAGGGAAAGCACCTTTTCCTATGAATTTCTGAGCGTGCATCATGGTGACATACACAGGTTCTTGACACATAAACACAGACCTTGAGACCCGTGTTCCAGTCCTTGTCCTCTCCCTTTGACATTAAGACGGCAACATGCTCTCTCTGAGGAACAGCCCAGCTTCTGCCTTTTAATGAAAGGTGTTCATCATCACCTTGTCAGCATCAGTGTGTGACTACGACAGGTTGACGCCACTTAGTCTCCCTAAGGGGAGCTTCTGCTGTCAAGCAGAATTTGCAGTCCTGCCATTTTACCTTGACATACAAACCAACCTGGACAGGACAGGAGCGCCGGGGCCACATAATGGGCCCTCCAGTTGTCTTCTCCTTAAAAAAAGAGATTTGGATGACAGTTGTGTCTTATTTGAATCCTTAGTTGCATCTTGTTCTGCTGTGCTAGTCATTCTATGTTTACACCAACGTATGAATCAGAGCATTACTTTCACTATCATTCATCGCCTACGCCATCACATCACAATCCTTGAAAAGGCCTTCAAAGGCCAGTGTGGCGGAGATGACCGGTCTCTCTCTTGGCTGCTATGAACGAGTGCCTTCGCTTTGTCCCAGTTCCCCTGCTTGGCTGAGCCCTGATCGTAGAAGCAAGGGGGGTTACAGTAATACTAGCTGACATCCTGGGAAGCTGTGATTGCTTAGAGGGCTTTGTGGGCGGGCTGGGTGGAGGGCGTGAGTGGCTGCAGAGGGATAGGGGCCGTGTCTCACAAGGACCTTTAACAGCCTCTTAAAAGCTTTGATAGGACCGGCCTGACGCCAGCCACTCACGGAAGAGAAATCGCTGACAGAGCTAAAGGAAGGGAGGGTGGTGGGGAAGAGGTGAGGTGGGTGTGCGCAGCAGTTCCTGGAATGCTTTTGAGTTCATCACAGCGTCCTACAATCCCTGTGATGATCCAGACATGCCACAACCTAATCGCCCTTGCTGTAGTCACTATGTAATTACAACCATTTGCACTAAATAATTCACTAGAAAAAACCGCTGAAATAACATCCAGCACTCATGGAATGCACTTCTGGAAGCTTTTCCACAGTAGCATATTACACCACTTTAGTCTCTGTTGGGTCAGCCTGGCCACTGAGATAGAAACATCCTGCATCACAATCCTATGAACTGGTGCCACTCACGGAAAGCTCACAGAGTGCTGTGTTTGACCTATAAATGTTTGACTTAATTGGGTAATACCATTCTCTGTGCGAGAGAATCTTCTGTTTCTGTTGACAATCACCGCCAGACGGAAAAAAAAGACCACTAAAGTCCTAAAAAGCTTTATTTTATTCATTTCTTCAATAACCCCCTCAGACTTCCAGTTGTGTGCCATATTTCATCTCGGCCCTGAAGAATGAGGTTTCTGACAGTGAACATGAGAAATGCAAGAGACTCAATAGGCATGGCTAGAGGGGGGTAGCCTACCCACAGAAGATCACAGCAGTGGTGATGAATGCATCAGAAAACACTGCTGTAGGCGAGCAAAAGTCAACAGTGCCTAATGTGAGCCTTTGGTATGCATGATGTTAAATAGATTGTGAAAATGCTCTTTTCATGACTAAGATGAAGCTTTTCATTAATCCTAGAGCTGAACCTGCCTCCGCAAAACAACGAGCATCCCTCGCGGGAAAGACAAAACACCCACGGTGGGCTAGAGGGATCTCAGCAGAGCGCTCATACAGCTCATGCACTCGCTCTCCTCGCAGCCGCCCCCTTAGCTGTGTGTGCATTTGTAGATATATGTATTACGTCACATGTACGGTTTGCTGTACTAAGTGTCTATGCATGTATCGTGTCTGTGTGTCTATGTGTGTGCCTATCAACACCATGTACATATGCTTTTTAGCTCTGCGTGCAAAATGTAGGTGGATGTGGTTGAGACAGATATTCACAGAACTTAAATCTTTAAAAATTTGCCTTTTCATGCGTGCATGCGCAGCAGTTGGTCAGAGAGATATAGGTTTTTGATTTTATTTTAGGAAGCCCCTGTTAATGATGCCCACATGTTGCGGATTAAACCAATAGCATGTGGATTCAAAAAATATTCACATGTGTGAGAGCTGATAAGTCTTTTTCGAATGACTTTTTAATTTGCTATAATGTGAAATCCCTCTCTGCTTCTTCCTCCCTCTTTGTCTTCTCTCTATCTTCCTTTCTTCCGTCTTTAGATGTATCTTCCATAAATTAAAACAGACCTTTAAAAGACAGAAGGGACTTGCGCACACATTTATTTGCAAAACTAAACTGTAAACTGTGGTGCTGGAATTGCATTTAAGGTATATTATCACATAAACTGAGTTATGTCAGCTTGTCTCTGTGTGCCTACATGTACATCAGCACCAGCGATGGCAAGTTCTGCAGTTCACCTTAATATACCAGTGCCATTGGTGGCTGTAAATTGCGCACTGCAGATTAAAAAAAAAAAAAAAAGGTTTTACTGTCAAACTGTCAACCTGTCATGCTTTGTTAGAAAGAAGCCAGAGACAGTCAGCTGTTAAATCAACGATCAATGAATCACCAAGGACATCAGACGATTCAAACTTTGCTTTGGTGCCCATAGACCATAATTCTAGGGCACATCAGCCATATAGCAGCTATAAAGCTTTCTTCATGTTCTGTCGATTCTCCAGAACCTGCACCACACTAATCTCATCATAGCAAGCCCAGTGATCTATTTCTGAGCAGAGCCATTTTTTGAATCAAACACCTTCCTCACAGTCGGCAGAGTGTGACTGTGAGACCTGGAGCGGTCCCCAGGTAACAGCCCAGGCATCCATTTGTAATGCTGATGTCTAAACCAATAATTGCATCCCCTTTGTCAACACCTGCGTTGATAAGTGACGGCTGCATAGAAATCGTGTCTGCTACAGAGGGAGTCATTGTCGAAACTAATCTAAACTCTACATCTACTGTCATTAAAACTGCAGATTTTTTTTTTCATGCAGTCCCAATTAGGAGCGAATGCAACAGAGTGACAGGGCTGCTGAAAATAGTGCATCTGCAAGGCTTCATTAGAAATTACTGTAACCACCTGAGCTGAAACTCTACTCAACAAGCAAGTGTGTGAAATGGATAGTTTTCCATAGAATTCAAAAAGTGGATTGGACTGTATAGCTGAGGCTTGTGTCCATTATCCAGGAAGACATTTTAGACATATGTCATTACAGTATGGGCATCCTGACATCTGTGTGTGCACTGGGCCCCCTCAACACCAATCTTTGGCGATGTGATTTTCACTGGAACGGATCCTATCGTGCCCACGACTGCAATAACTACAACAAAGGCAACATTTTAGAGTGTATAAGAAAAGCATTTAATCTATATGGATTTGTGACAAAAGGCTAATCTGGTGGTATAGTTTGTAATGCACTGGATACATTAATGGCAAAACCAACAAAAAATGTCTTTACTAGACACTCTTTACTGTAGGTGTTCACTTGGATGGAGATGTGTTGACCATAAAGGCCACAGCATATGATTTATATATTCTTTATCATTAATTTCTGATTATGATGCGTAAAAGGTTTTATTTGTTTCGTTCCTCATTTGCTTGGTTGAAAAGCCATATATTAATTTCAAAGATATTGGGATTTAAGGTAATGGTGCATATGGCGATTACAGTCATATTTCAGTGGACATTAGATTCATGTATCACCCCTGTAGGCTGCGGTGGTTGATCAACCAGTTTGTTGTCTTCACTTCAGCGTAACGGGTGAAGATAGTGTCATGGAGTATTTCCCTGGTGTCTGGAGGTTCACCAATTTACCGGTTGGTGCATAAGTAGCCACCACATCAGTACCTCTCTAGTGTGATTATTTTTGTTAGGCCCGGAGAGCCTGCCTTATAGAACTACTGGTCAGAATTACTGGTGGCTCAGGAGCAATCGATAGATCAGCGGTTTGATTCTCCAGTCTTGAAGTGTCCTTGGGCAAGATACTAACCCCAAATTGCTCCCGAAGGCTGTGCCATCGGTGCATGAACGAGCATTAGATTAGATCTACTGATGAGCAGGCATCTTGCATGGCAGACTATGCCATCAATGTATGAATGTATGTGAATGTGGCATGTAGTGTAAAGCGCTTTGAGTGGCTGGAAGACTAGCAAAGCGCTATACTGTATAAATGCTGCCCATTTACTGTTGTTATTCCTGCCTCCACCATTGAATGTATTGTGTTTGAGACGATTGGTGACGATATCCTGTTTGTTGTTGTTGTTCCTACACTCATGTCGTCAGGCTTTTCCTTTAATATGCTACATGTTTGGATACAAAATGTCCTTGAAGCTGCACTAGACAATTTGTTTATATAAATAATAGATCAAATGATGTCGGTGAAAGGGGTCGCTTGTAGTGACTCTTCAGCGTGACAGAGCTTTTTAGCAGCAGCACCAGACAGCACACAGACAAAGTTAGCAACCAACTAGTGAACATTGAAAAGGAGCATTCAGCAGCTAAAGTACCAGTTATTTCCCTCAGGAGTTGGTGGAGAACAAAAGAGAGCAAAAAAAGGGTGAGTGACTATTGGATTCACACTCATCAGATGATCAGAAAATAGGACACAATTACAATGCACTGTGTCTGCTCAATGTGTAAATAAGCCACTGTGTACTAACATGCCATATCAATTTTATAAGGTGCTAATACATTACTGTTGTGTTTACAGCTTGTTGCCCCCAATTGGCCGAAACATGTAATTGCCGGTTTAAGCAGGCTGAAGAGCTTTTTTTAGTGTCTTCCAATGTTTGAACTGCTCATCTTGCTGCAGTGACGTAGACGTGGACTCCGGGGTGTGTCAGTACACCACGACATCACTATTGGATGTGGTTGCAGGGGCAACACATGACACTAAATGACTGCTGTAAATGAGTTACTTTGTAAATACTTTGCTACTCATGCAATTGGTATATCACCAAATGATTTCAATGATCCATAATTATCATTGTTTTATACACGTAGATTGTGAGACAAGAGCAGTAAACTCTAACTATAACAGGTCTAATAAATATAATCTCTGAATAAGTTTAATGCATAATGCATTAAGTATAATATATGGTTAGGAACAGTAATACAATTTGTTTAACATAGTCAGTTAATTATGTAATAAATGATATAATATAGGTTTCCAGGAAAAGTGAGCACAAATACTCATGGGGTATGTAGAGTACAGTGGACTCTAGCCTCTGTCCGGTTACACCCACATTAAAAGGTAGAAAGAGCTGAACAACATTTTATATATAACTAAAAACACCTTGGTTGTGCTGCGTTGTAAAAGAGGTAGAAAGGAGAGATACAGCATATCTGAATATGAATATCTCCTACGTGACAGCAGCTTCTTTTCCCTTTTATTTCATTATGCAGGTGCAATACAGGAGAAGCACTGAAATCAGCAAACATTACACAACTGTCCGTGAATAGCAGGAAGAGAAATCACAGGTGAGTTTTGTAAAATAGGAGGCAGCAGTTACTGGTAACATTGGTGCTGTCACAGCTCTTATTCTCAGCCAAGGCTCTCATCTCTGGCATCATTGTAGCTGTCACTCTTTGGGTGGAAAAGACGAGTCTGCAGCTCTCTTTTATGGAAGCCATAATTCCATGTCAAGAAAAGAACGCATTCAGGTGGTGCCTGTTGATATATATTGTCTTGGAAATGCTTGTGTCTATATGTTAATGTATTTTTTATGCATGGGGGGTTGTGGGAGGTATGAAAAGGTGCATTGTCAGTGATATCATTTATTTTCTTTTATTTATTTATCTTGGTTTTATGTCTGTTTGTTGAGCAGCTCATTTGTTTCCAGGCTCACCGGTTTAATGAATTCCTACCTCCATTCTTATTTAAACTTTAAACGCAAAAAGGGGAACTCTCTCGATGATACATATCATGGTTGATCAAGTTATTTGTTATGTTTCCAATATGTACCATCGTCTATTTGTAAGTGGTTTCTAATAACAATTGATCAGATGCTCATAGTGATGAAACAGAGAATTATCACCAGACTTTTTGCAGTTCACCTCATCAACTAGCTATCTAACTGGTTTGTGCACACTCGGCTGTATCTGTGATCTTGGTTGTCCCTTTTACTCAAAATGCTGTATTTTCCTCCCACTGCTCTGTAGTCTATTGGGACCACTATTAGAAAAAATGATACCTCTTCCTGTTGTATGATGTAGGCTCCCTGTACGGTTGTTGAGCATGGAAGAACTATAGTAAAAGCTGCTCCTCTGTATATAAAATCTCACATGGTCTTCCTATATGGCGTTTCCCCTCTTATCAGTCATTTCCTTATATGTCATTAGTCTATGTTTTGCCACTTACCAAAAAGGGTTGTGCTCATGTTTTCAAGTTTACAAGGGAAAACAAAGGCAAAAAAAAGGCTTAAACAGTTTGAAAGTTCATTTAGATTCTTTTTGGTGATGGACAATTTATCATGTAATCACGTTTCATTGAACAAATGGACTTGGGAATATAGGGAACATTAAATGGACTTGAGTAAAGGTGAATGTAACTTGATGACAGATTCACTGGTGAGAAGCAAGATGATCCCGAACCCTAGTGTAAGATAATGTGTATAATCCACTGCAGGGATGTTAAGTGCACTCATTTCACACTCCATTTCACACAATGCTGCCCCAGGAAGAATCTGTGAGTATGATGACTCAGGAAATGCACAACATCACTCTTCTGGATTTGTTGTTGTTGTTGTTGTTGTTGTTTCTCAGTTTCTCTGTTAATAATTTGAAATCCAATTGTTTTTCCACACTATTTCAGAATGAATGATATGTCAGGAAATAATAAGGGCCGAATCCATGTTATGCATGAAATTCATACTAGTCAAAGGAAGGCAGTATTTTGTTGTAATTTACTTCGAGATGTATTGTCAACATTAAAATGTTATTTGAAGATCTAATTTCTACCTGTTGCTGCATTGTTTCTAAATTTACAACCTAATGCACAAAAGTGAAGTAATATAACCTCAAGAAAATAATAGTGTCTATTAATATGTGATATTATGTTACAAGGACAAACACTTAATTTCCATCCATCAACCAAAGAATAGGACATCCTCTCAGTGAATGTAAGTATTACATTGCAATATGGTTTCCGTTAACTGCTATTGATGTAAATTATATACAGTACGTCATATATCTGCATACTCAGAGATCATAGACTTTGGTCATGAGTTATCTGGGAAATTAGATTCATACACGACGAACATATAAAAATGAAAAAAAATCTGACGTCAGAAGCTTAAAATGGAGTCCACCGAAAGCTAAAAATAATAAATAAATAAATAAATAATCATGTTGTTGTCATGATGTTTCTAATGAAAGGGGATGTTGTACATATGTGTGTGTGCATGAATACATATGCGGATGAAGCATGAGGGAGCAAATGTGCAGGGGGGGGGGGGTATTTAGTTGTGTATTTATGTAGGCATTTACCTTTTATTTTATAGGAAAAAAGAGTGGGAATGTTGTGTTTGTAGTGTAGCCATGTTTCTCGTTCCCCTCTGTTTTTATGATGGAGTTGTTTGGAAAACCTCCCCACTGAGCAGATGGTGTCTGCCGGGAAGAGAAAAAAGCTGGAACCTGGGCTCTATACACTGTACACACACACACATTTCCCATTTCCAGCACAAGCCTTTGTAAAGGGAACAACGGAGGTCTATCGGGAATTTAACCACGGGTCTGTTTTGGGAAACAGTGCACACGTTTGTTTATTGCAGTCTTGTTCTTAGATTCACACTGCAGCAGCTACAGTAAAGTCTCTCTGCAGACCAGAGAACAAGATCAAGCTTCCCCAGCTCTTGGACTGATTTCAATCACTTTTATCATCATGAATGGGATATGTTTATTATATGAGCCCTTCACCAACAGAATGAAATATAAAGAAGCATTCAAATTCACTGGATAGGCTAATCTACAGAATGCTTATGTATTATTTAACACGCAATGAGGCAATGCTACAGTATCACCCTATAGCTGCTTACACTATGGACCATGACATATTAGAGTTTAGCAGCAGGCAAAACAGGGGTCTTGCGCTGAGTCTGCACTTGCTAATCTAACTTGAAGGACAAGATAAGCCAGGCAAATCTTGGAAAAGTAAATCTAAGACTGTTTGAATAAGTCCTGTGCCTCTCAGCCAGCCACCTACAATCTATACACAGAGTATTCCTCCCGGTCTCTCTCTGGGGAGATACTTAAGTACACTTTGTAGCTAGATCCAGGTTGGCTATCAGTCACTGCAGCTGTGAAGAACATGCCAACAAGAATAACCCAACGTAAGATATAAAATCTATCTCATGGGAGCTTGGAGGCTGGATGAGATTGAATTAAAAATCTCTCTTTTGCTGAGTCAGACTCTTTGGATAATTACTGATATGAGGAACATTTCCCCTCTTGGCTGTAAGTTCAGAGGGAATGCAGACAATGGCATATTTGGCTGCAGTCATACCAGACCACCAGTCCCCCCATCCTGAATTAAAGCCATTTTATATATGTGGTTTATTTGTGTGTCAACCCGTGCATATGCAAATTAAGCATATTATACATCCCTGTCAACAACAAAATAATGGCCTTGAAGTAACAACCATGCATGCCTAAGTAACCTCTTAAGTTTGCTCTGGGGTCCACAGTCTCACATCAGCAGTTCTACCACTGTCACACTCTTGTTTCCACTGCCAGGAGGCTGCACATCTGCACAGTGACTGACAATCAATGGTTTACCCCCCACCCCACATCACATACACCACCACCACCCCGCCCCATCCCCTCCAACTCCCCATCCCCACCCAGCCAGGGTGCTTCCCTACGTGATTCAACTTGTTTCAGGCTGAGAGGGAGACACGAAAAGAGAGGCAGAGATGAGATAAATGTGGGGGAGCTGGGGGATGGAAAAAGCAGCTGTTTGCATCCCGTTACTGGCATTCACAATCAAACTCAATTGTCTTGTTGTTGAAGAAAAGACGTGGTTTCGTCGAATCTGCGCTTTCAAAGCTGTATCTATAATTACAATTAAACCCTGTAGATCCATCATTTGATATTGAGTCATTCTTTTATTATATTTTATGAGACTTCAGGCGCCTCTGCAGCGCAGCACGGCACAGAGATCCACACAAAACGCTGCGCCTTAACGCGTAAAAAACAGTCAATGCACCTATAGCCCTGGGCGTTGCACTCCTCCTTATAGGCAATACATATTTACTTTTCAAAACTGTGATAACCACTATGAACAATGAATTAACTGAACAATTAAATAGCATTAAAAAAAATACAAGTTGCAATAAATTAACGTGTTTTGTGTTGGACCCTAATTGTGGGTACCTTTTCAATACTCCACCTTAAGACTTATTTCAATTTATACATGTAGATGACCCATTGTTTGCACCCATTGGTGGCTGTACTCACCCCTTTCTTCTGTCCATATAAGAAGTGACCCATATCCAAAGCAAAAAATCGTGTCTTGTCGGGTCTATCAATACGTGCAGTGAGCTTTTCCTGAGCAACTCTGGCTTGATCAAAAAGATCCAAATCTAAACATTGTTCCTGAGTAGTATCCAAGTGGAATCCACACGCATTTCGAGGCTGCGTCGATCTCCAAAAATCATTGCGAGCGCTGTCCACGGAAAAAGTGGTGCTGAAAGTCTCAAGTCCCCAACTTTAGGCTGTGTGTGAATGGAAAATGAATGGCACGTCGAGTGGTGCCACTCACTAACACAGATCCTGCGAAGAAGGAATCGGATTTTTACAGGATAATAGAGCGAAGAAGCACATATTCCACACCCGAGGCGAGAGAGCACTTTCCAGCTGATGGACGAAACACTATATGCGCCGTATGCTCTAGATGTGATTGATGTTACACGCATCGCGGCACACCGCCTTTATCAGGGAAGAAATGCACCATCAATGAATGACAGGGGGGGATGCCAGATTACTGCATGTAATATCATATCAACGACCTTTTGGCAGCTCCTGGATAGCCAAAGTGTGACATAAAGCCTTTACTTCTTAAATCTTAACGTCAATTTGGCCGCCTGCTGTCTTACCTCTCAACACACTTCAGTGTCAGGTTTTCATATATTTACCTCTGTGAAGTGACAAACAAGCACAGACAATCTCACTGTCTGCCTATTTGTGTCAGTGATAGTTAAGTATAATTAAACATGTTATAATATCTCTCTCTATATATCTATTTAGGGCGGTTAGAGACGCTATTTGTTAGGAGAAATGTATGTTGTCAGATCATTTAGACACTATGCAACAATTCTACTTCCCCCAATTAATATTCTAATGTCCAGGCAAATGATATTCTGTGACGATCATTATCTGAAACGTGATAAAGCGCAGCCAGTTCAATTTCCACGGTGCCAACAGAGGATATGGCTTTTATTTTTTTATATTTATTTAATATGACGCTTCTGGGTCGACTCATGCGTTACAGGTGCTGTTGCGCAGCCTATGCAGTATGCTGAGTCTCAAAGCGCTCGGGATGCTGTGCGTAGACCATGACGAACATATCAAGTCCAATCACTGAATGCAAAAACTCAATCTAGATGCTGGGTTTTGTGTGTGTGTGTGTGTGTGTGTGTGTGTGTGTGTGTGTGTGTGTCAATGACTGACAGCAGCCACGTTCTGCAGCAAGAGTATATAAAATCATGTCTACGGCATGCCTAGATGTCCAATATTTTTTCCGGCAAGAAAAGCGAGAAATTAGTTTTGAACCAAGCATGGAGTGTTATTATTTTAGACTTTAATGCGATTGATGGACCCATCTTTTGGCCATTAACCTTCAAAAGTCTACAAAGTGTCTTGTGGGGAGGCAAAGAACTTCCCCATTTATCAGTTTAACTGTGACATCGGTGCAACCAGTCATGGGAGGAGGCATTGATTCATTTCCCATGATGCCCATTATAGATGGCTCATGGTGATAACTCTGTCTTTGCTTCCTGTATATGCGCAGCTGCTGTTTCTGCCTTCCTGATCACAGGCCCGAGTGGTGTGTGGAGGCTTTCACAGGTCTGAGTGGGTCACACCTGTGGAGTGTTGGACTGACTCCACCACATCAAGGGAAAGTGGAGGGGTGTGTGTGTGTGTGTGTGTGTGTGTGTGTGTGGAGAGCGAGAGAGAGGGGGGAGGAGGATGTTCTTGGAGGGGGTGTGTGTGTCATGTCTCTGTGGGCCTTGGAGGCAGCTGAGCTTCTGAATATTCATCCCCACCTCTGCTGCAGCAAATTCCAGCTACACGACCAGACTTGTGAGCTGTCAGGAGACCATATAAGTCATGCAAAAAAATCACAAAGCTAACTTGTCCACATTATTAAACAGTGTTTTACATCTCTTTATTAGCCCACAAAGCACCAGCTCACTTCCATCTGTCAGCTCCTTAAACCAGTGTTCTATTTCTGTTTAGCATGGTTAGCACAATGAGTGAATTATTTAGCTGTGGAGAATAGATACAAAAGTTATTTCCACCAGGAGACCCATTCCTTCTTAGCTTTCTACTGCAGTGCACTGCAATACAGTCTTGTTAAACCTGTCTGCTCTGAGGATAACATGTTACGCTGAGTCCTCCCCTGTCCCTCTGTGCAAGGCAAACTCTGGAGATTACTTGTTTCAATTAGCTATGGGGCGGAGAGAATTTAAGCCATGTTAATTCCAGTCACTAGTGAAAATCCCAGTAAAAAAAACGACTAACCACAGAGGCATAATCGCCTGCCCCCAGACGCCTCTCATTTCATGGCTACATAATGAGAATTATTCAAAATGTAAATTCTGAGGTCACAAGATTTTCCATTTATTGATGGCCTTCATTAAAGCCAGTTTTCTCGCAGCATTTGTATGATTCACAGCGACTCTCGGTTCATGACAGTGCTGACCTGTTTGTATTGTTATGTCCACTTGTTCATTTCAGAAACTCTTTTGTCTCTTTTCCCGCCAAAGCTTACAAATTTGATCTTAAATAATTTGTATCCATGACCAAATGTTTAAAGAAACTGACAAAGAGCTGCCTTAAAAGCTTTCTAAAAAAAAAGAATAACAATGATGATGATGAGAGGGAAGGTGAAGGCCAAGAAGACATGCAATTCCTTCAGTGCCACATAAATAATCTGATGTTTGTGTCTCACAGCTTTTCATCATGGTCTGTGTCATACAATATTGAACTCTGGAGGGTATACAGACTATCCGCTGACATTTAATTATATAAAATTGAGCTTCTGACTGTCTAACACACCCACAAGTTGGAAGTCATAGAAATGAGTCAGTTTGTCACTGCCTATTTGAAGCAATATTTTACAAAGATGAAAAAGGCCGTCCAGGGCAGACAGATTGGCCATATGCTGGAGTGCTATATATGTTTTTGAAATGCTGGCTGGTCGACAGTTGTCACATGTGTAACCTTTGAACTCTTAAACCTTTTTTATATATATATGAGACTGGCTACAGTTCAGTTTGTGTGCACAAGGAAATATTATTATTATTATTATATACATCTGCACTCACAAGAGACCAACTATTTTACTGTTTCTGTGACTTCCTCTGAGTTAGGAAATCACCTTATGAACAATAAAAAGAGAGATATTATTACTCCTATAAAGCTGTAGGATAATGTGACCAAGTGAGGGCCGGGAGAGAAAATGTTTCACACTGAATCCCATTCATAAAAAAACATGAAAAATGCCATATGTGCATTAAAACTGCTGCTGATATCGAACACCAACTGGAAAATAGAAAGAATCATATACTCACATCTCATCTATCTTTCTAAATTATTGTCTATAATAGCAATGTGTTGGAGGTGGTCTGTGACAGCCAAGTATATTTCTATAGGCATGCCAAAATCACAAAAAGTACAATTAGGTATAGTATGTGAATGTTAAATGTATCTGTGATCTAAAAATATCCATTTTCAGTGGGTGTTTATCTAGTAGGGTATAAGCATGCTCGTTCCACTAAAGTCTTGTGTGCCGTTTGAGTTTCTAGTCATGTAAGATCTGGTAATATCTTGAAGTGACCCTGAAATTACAGTTATCTGCTTTGTTGTGATAGATGTCTGTCCAGCGTGATAAGCGTGAGACTGGTGTCATCCACGAGGCACAGACATACGAGGAACACACAAGTCTTTTGATGCATCTTAGTAAATCACCCTGTATCAGTGATCATTTGTTTTCATATTTCACTGATATACTTAATGTATTCATACATCTCTTTATTATGACATACATACATGTTTGCAATGTTGAACGTCACTAGAAATATGATCTTGGTGCAGCATGACAGCAGCCCCTGGTGGTTATGATGTTTAACATCCTTGAATATCTAAACTGTTTCTGCCATGTGAGAACTGTTACAAACCTTAATAAGTATATAGTGTAAGCCATATGTGGAAAAACATTAAATATGTTTTTTTTTAATTAGGCTAATAGCTAGCACTTTAATCCAAACTTTGTATTTTATATAATAATGTATTAGAGTGGTGAGACATACAATCATTTATGTAATATTAATTTTATTACAGTACACGTCATTTGTGTTTTATAATTATACATCTAAAGTACATTTTCTAATTGACTAGAAATATGGGTATCAATCTTTAAATGTTGTTTCACACAAATCTATAAAATCTGACTTTGTTCAATTGAAACTAATGATTTTAGATTATAAAAGCTTGATGATACCTTTTAGCAAAGGCTGCCATGTGGAGACAGAGGTCAATGTCACGTTAAGCCCAGAAACACTGTAAATTGCTTCTCTTATGTCTGAAGCCAAGCACAATCTATTCTGGCCTTGGGCAGAACAACACAATCTCCTGCTGATTTAGTCATTAACGTGCATATTTACCTGGAGAAAGAAACATGCTCAAAAGGTTAATGTTGCCAATATCTTTGCAGTCTTCAATTAAACAAACCTCAGCCACTGCATCACCTTTGGTTGCGTATGGTACATCTTCACAGATTTCCGTATTAAGAGATAGCGCTATCGCTGAATCTCCCTGCTCGTTTACTTTTGTTATCTCTGGTTGTGAGTGCTCGCAAGATGCTGTGTCCGTGTCACAGTCACACCCTGGATTTGAACTAAGGATAATATTATATTCACAATTTTAGAACTCTAATATCCTCTCCTCAAAAAAGAACCTCCCTAAAAACAGTGACCTTTAATATAGTCTGCATTAGGTTGCACCAACAAATCATGAATGCAATAATAAGTGTGAAATCCTTCTGAGGTTCCTAGCAGGGTTTAGTTAGTTTCAATAGTGATTTAGGAGTAGACTGGGGTCCACATGCTTCCACTCACTAGCAGCATGAAACTGACTGCCACTAATTTAGCACTATTTAAAGTACTTGTTTGAGGGATGGTTGTAACACCAGCCATGTTTTCACGACTACTGGTCATTTCCATTTTTAACTTTAAAAACATTTATTTTAATAATACTTGTTTGGATTCCCAGACATTTGATCTCAGGACAGTATTAAAAAATACATTTGATGAGTGCGATCACTAGCTTGTTTCTGATTGGAGGAATTCAAGGTGTTACATCTATCCCATGTTATAACTGCCTGTGGTCTCCCCCTAACTGAATAGATGTTGTAGCTAGTTAAGATTATAGTAATGTGAAAACGGGTTGCTAGAAATCATCTGTAGTACAAAAGACAATTAAAAGCCCTTATAAGCATTTAATTTAGCTATGGAAACAGGAAGTCACTGTAGCGTCATAAGCTATAGCATAACTTCCAAAATTACAATTTTACAATTTGACGTCCCCTTCCATTCAAAAATATGTTTTGCTTATTGTTACGTCACTTGGATATTTGAGTTGAATGATGCATATGCAGTTTGTTTTCACATTCATCAGCTAAAGAGGTGAAAGGTTCTTTGTGTAAATCTCTTTACCTATAAGCTTGATTTTGTGACATCACAACTCATTATGGGCTATTTATTGTGTAAGCCAAAACCTTCGGTGCACATACTGTACTAAGTAAAGGTTTTACACACGTTAGATGTTTAGATCCTTTATGCAGTATAATCAGGAAGGCTTCAAAGCGGTCCCAAAATTGTTACAGCATGACTCCTTAAGCATAAAGCCAGAGTGATAAATAACTATGTACACATATATATATACACATAAATACACAAATGGCAAGAAGAACAAGGAGTCCTGCTACAGATGGTTTGGCCCCCACAGAGCTCCAATCATCATCCAAATCATCCATTCATCATCAGAGTCAGTCTGGGATTACACGAAGAGAGAGAATCAACTGAGATGCATGAATTCACAGACGAACCAAGATTATTGGAACAAGACACCGGCCGAGTACCTTAGTATAATTCATATATAAAAACTATACAACATCCTCACTTTACTTTACTTCACTAGACGATTGTGTTGAGTGCCAGTTAATGTAAAACACATATTTTCAGGTTCAGGACAGCAAAAACAATGTCTGAATGATTTAGATGTCATATGTGTGTGTGTATGTGTGTGTGTGTGTGTGTGTGTGTGTGTGTCAATACACTGGCCTTTGCAGTAGGTATCAGACAGTGCTCTCATACATCTCCTGGGCCTTCAAACAGGTGACATCATTCTCTAACCTGACCTGAAGTACTGTATTCTTTCATCTACCTTTGAATACTACCCTCAGCCAAGAACAGAGCAGATCCTCAGCTGCTTAAACAGGCCTTTATACACAGTGAATCTGTTTGGAGTAACTTACACTGGCCGGCCGCACAGGCTTGATAAGCAGTTTCATCTAAATGCCATGGCTGCTCAGAAGTCCAGCCACCATCCCTGTTTATTTAGTTCAACTAGTCTTACCCACTAATTAGCAGACCTTCTGGTACCAGAAACTTCACTACACACGAATCATGTCCTTTGACCCGTCTTACAAAAGAAAATAAATGGTTTCAATATGTAGCTGAGTGTACAGGAGCAGGCAAGTCTACACTGTCCTCTAAAGCATTTTATGTTTTTATTTTTTATTTGTATACACAGAAACAGAAACAAATGTGATGGAGAGATGCAAAAAAAAGAAAACATTAAAAGAATGCGATTAGGAGAGAGAGAATACTAATTATTTGATGATTTTTATCTATACAGTACACAACACCACACTACATATAATCCGTACAGCACACAGCTATATCTTTTGGATTGAGATAGGTAAAAACTCAAATAAAACCTCAGGAAGGACGACAAAGGACGGATCCGACTTCCATGTTCCATAAACAGACAAGCAATACGTGATGTATATACAGAGTAGACAAAATGTCAAAATTAAATGAGGGGGTTGCTTTTGACGAAATATTTACTAGCAAGTCAATGGTTTTCTGAATAATTCAAAACCATTTTACAATTGACTGGCACTCTTTTAAAACCTCAGCTCATGTTTCCCGAAAGAAGTGAGCGCCCTCTTTTGGACATGATGGGGACTGTCTCTCCGCTATGTGAACGGCTCACCAGAGACTTACAAAGAGAATGGGTTGCCGTAGCAACTGCAGATAGTGAACATGCAACCTCTTGAGTATGACCTTATACAGATATGTTTAATTGTGTAAGGCCTCTTAAACATCCTCCTGAAGCAGAGCAGAGAAAGGCAGAAAACAAAGAATGAAACATGAGGGGATTTTTTTTTCTTTTTCTAGCTGCATCTGTGACCATTCGATGACCCGTGTTCTACAGTTTGGCTTTGCAACAAGTCTTAACAAAAAACAAAAACATACCAATAGATTATATTGGTATGTTCTAATATGGTTTATCTTTCCTTTCATCATGTTTTTACATGAATCGGATTAAATCTGTATCTTGATTCTTCATCGATAGTCGTCTGCCCATATACACTGGAAATAATGATTATTTTCATTATAAATTAATCTATTTATTATTTTCTTACATGACTGAATGTCAGGAAATTCAGAAAATGTCAATCATTGTTTGCCAAAGTTCATGTTCCAACCTTAAATGTCCTGACCTTGTTTTATCGTGACCAACAGTCCACAACCAAAAGATATAAACTAAGGAAACCAGGACATGAAACTGGAACAAGAGAGCAAAGTAAAATTAAGCGACTAATCATTGCTGCTCTAAAAATGACACCAGCGACTTTTCACTGCTTACGGGATATGAATGTACCTTTCAGCGAGTTTGTGTGCAGGTTTTTTGTTACATGTTTGTTACCAAACAGATTGTTGTTTACACTTTTGTTTTGCCAATGATAATCTAAGTTAAGATGTGGTATCACTGAATGTGTTTAATTTTTATCAAGTGAAACATCTGCAACTGAGAACATGTTTGCTTGACTCCTTCCAAAATGATTTTTTTTTATTGTTACTGTAGTTTAATTATGTTTAGATGTAAGTGTTGAATATTTAGTGATCACACCTGGCCCAGGGCAACAGGCCCAATTGCGTTTTCCATTCCTGCATCTTTTAATGTTTTTACTATGATATAACAGCAGTCATCTCAGCAACACACAGTGGGTGGTGGACATAATATCACGAACACCTGCTGATTGCAAAAACGTGCAATGAGTTCCAGGTTTACTAGAGCCTAAAATGTAAACTTTTTGCTGAAGCTTCATTGGCAATATGTAAAATTTAAAACTATGATACAATTAGACTAACTCACACACAGCTATACACACACACACACACACACACACACACTAAAACTGTAGATCATAAACTTATGAAATGGTGGGATTTATTGCAATTAATGTATAAGACTGAAATTGCATTGTACTTTAGGTGTAATATTATATAACAAATGTAATATAATAAATGCTACATATTTAAAGTATAAATAACGCAAAAATAAATAGAAATTTCTTTAAAAAATATAGTATATATAATGCAATATCTAATGTCTTTAAATGGTAGCAGGAATCATTTGTAGTAATAGTAGTTATTGTTCTTTAAAATTGCAATTTCTGTTTTTTGGCATAAAACTGTTTTCAGATGGGAAACACATTGGATTTGCTTTGATGGAGAGCCATCTGAGATGTAATGAGAGGAAGGTAAGATGCGCTTTAAAATGTCAGCATCTGTGGAGATGATCCTAAGAGGGAATATAGGTAAATAAGATGAAACAAAATTGCATTGATCCCTGCTGGGAATTGGATTGTTGCAGCAGTAAAAGCAATGGGACTTCAACTTAAAAAGAAAAAAAACACAAGCAGAATATAAAGATAAAAAGATTATGAAAAGAGCAAGAAAACAACACAAATAATATGAACAATGAAGAAATCAATAAAACAGAATTTAAGCTATAGAGGCTTTATGAATGAAATCATTATGCTGACAGGTTTCAGTGCATGTTAAGTGGGCGTTTTCTGCTTTTAGTGATTTATAGTTATTAGTTATGTGTTTACATGTTCCTTAACTGCACACATGTGTTTTGATGTGGTCAATGCTTCATGACACTCCCAGACAGAAAATACTTTGATTAAAACAAAGAGGTTCTGATTTATGTCTGGTTATCTGCCCCAGTGAGTAAAGAGGAAGCGCATCAACAGGCACGTTTGTTTGACAGTGAAATTTCCAAAGCATCAATTTTAAATTTTTTTAATTTATTTATTTTTACACATGTGCAGTAGCAGCTCCAGACTCTCCCTTCCTCTCTCTCCACATACTTCAAACCAAACACTATTAGTCTGTATTGTTTTGTGGTTGGTGAGAGTGTAGATATATTGCTTCAATTTAAAATTACTTTGTACAGATAAGGCCTACATACGAGAATAAAAGGCTTTGGTATCAGTATCAATATTCTAGTCCTGGTATTACTTGGTATGTGATATCTCCACCCCTAATGATTATTAGGACTAATGCCTTAATTAAGTAACTATTATAGGGCTGCAACTAAGAATAACTTTCATTATCGATTAATCTGCTGTTTATGTTCTCGAATAATCAACTAATTGTTTTGTCTACAAAATCTCAGAAATAGTTAAAAAAAGCCTTTCACATTCAAAAATGATTAATTTATCAATATTTATTTTCTGCCAATTAACTAATCATTTAATTGAATAGATGTCCAGGTTCTCAGATGTGAATATTTTCTTGTTTTCTTAGTCATGGACTTAGTTTAGTTGAGTAATTTAAATATGACTATTACTTCACTTTTGTGAAGTTGTGATTGATGATGATGATTATTTTAATTTAATGGGTAACTTAAATTAATCAATAATCATCAAATTAATTAATCAATATTAAAATGTCTGCTAATTGCAGCCCTAATCATTTAAATTTATTTATTTATTTATTTTTCGCACTTCTCTGTTGACACTTATTAACTAATACTATATATAAGACACGTCTTTTATCATACAAGCCAAACATTTTAGCACAATTAACACAATTTTGGACAATGTTGGCGCTGTCCATTACCTGCGGTGCTGAACTGAAGAATCAAGCCCGCATCACAGGTCACCATTTCACCAACATACTGCAAGAATAACGTCACATTTAAAACGTTCAAAGTAAGTTAATTCAAAGTTAGATTAAGATCAGCCTCAAACAAGCTCGTTGGAGCCAAAAGTAGCAGTTTCCTCCACCGGCTCGCTCCAGTCAGAGCGTGGTGTTGCGTTTTCCTCCGATCCGCGACCACAATTCTTCAACATGTGGTACGTGATTTTCTTACGCTCGCCGAGCAATTAAAGGTTAAATTACGTAGTGGGCGTAGCGGTTCCTTGTAATGGCGACTGTGCCGTGGATGTGCCTAGGTTTGTGAAAATGAAGCGAAGAAGAAGTTATTTCTTTTAAGTAAAAACGCCGAGGTTTTCCCGGAGGAGGACTTTGCGTCTATAACCATCGTCTTTGTAAGTGGTAAACTTAGCTTGTACTTTTGAACTTTTGTGCCCCCGAAATGATGAAGCTCAAGTCAAACCAAACCCGGACGTACGACGGGGATGGCTACAAGAAGCGAGCCGCCTGTCTGTGCTTCAGGAGCGAAGCTGAGGAGGAGGTGAGTCCGGGGATGTCACTACTCTGGCGGGCCAAGCTAGCATTAGCAGCCGTTGGTGTTTCTCACTGTCTGTAAATGAATATATTCAAAGTAACACAGCGGCAGTTTGTATTGCCAGCTGGTGATGGTGACTCTCTCGTTCCTTACTCTAGTATTGTCTGCAGATCTTGTACATTATTGTCAGTTTTTTCGGCTCCTACCTACCTAAGTGTTATGTAAGCCTCTTTAGCTGTAGATGGTTTTCACTTGGAGTCAACCTGTTAGCTGCATGCTAATGCTAACTAGCCGTGTTGCTGCTGCCTCTGTGGGCAGCCGGCTCTCGGCCAGCGGCCACAGCCCACATCACGGGCCGTGATGAGCGGTGACTTTGTCATTTTTTAAAGTCAGCCGGATACATAAGTGTTTAGCTTCCCAAAGTGACAAGCTACAGATATCCATCTGCTTATGTCACAGATATTGCGCCGCTGGGTAACTGTTAGTGTCTTCAACCAACTAACGTTAGCTTTAGCCAAAAGACAACAGTGGAAGTGAAAGCCCGGTTAGCTTACATTATAATGTATTTTGCGTTGTTTACTTGATATTAATATTCAAAAGTAGATTACAAATGTCTGGAGAATCAGCGCCTCTTTGTAGCCAAACCCCAAACCTGATTCGTTTTGTACATTTTTAAACACGTACAACTGTAAATGTGCCACCATCGCTATCTCCCTGCGCTCTCCCAGTAGCCTGCAAAGGGTTAGTTGAGATCAGAAGCGATTTGGGAAGCTGATGTCCAGTCAACAACACGCACAAAGATGTCTTTGTAGTGGAAACATTTTACCTAAGGGGAGGAGACGAGTTAGAAACTAAACTAATTCCTCATTCTGGTTTAAGCAGGGGCCAGATTGTGAACAACATGGACTGTTGATTACAGGAAACACATCAGTATGATCAGCACGTAGCTAGAAACTTTTTTTTACCAGAAACTGTAGTGTACCACTACAGCACTCAGCCAAGCCTCAGCTTTTCTCCAACAGTTTGTTGACACCGTGAACTCACCATAGTTTAGTGAGGAAAAAAAGCAAACTTACTGATTCATACCACAGATATTGGAATATTTGCATGATCTGCTTGCAACCATACAGAGAATAATTGTAACTACATTCACTCTCCAACTGGATACTTGGCTCCAGGTCACTGCTGTGATAGTCAGGATAGATGTACTGTGTACTAAGACAGGTAGCTATTGAGTCACATGCTCACATTTAGCCTAACGTAGGTCAACTGAATGTAACGCTCAAGCAGCAGCACTTGTGTAGTGTAAGCACACACAACTAGAAATTAGTCGATTAATCGATTAGCTGCCAACTGTTGAATTAATCTGATCATAATGGTTCTGATAATCTCTAAATCATCATCTTTTCAGTCTTTTTTTACATTATATTAACATTATAACATAATCGATAGATTGATAATGAAAATAATCACTAGTTGCAGGCAGCCCTACGTACACAAAATTAATGTAGACTTTTATGGCTAACTACTGTTTGTGATGCTTTGCAGGTGCTGCTGGTGAGCAGTAGTCGACATCCTGACAAGTGGATAGTACCTGGAGGGGGAATGGAGCCCGAGGAGGAGCCCAATGTTGCTGCAGCTCGAGAAGTGTGTGAAGAGGTTGGTTCTGTTACTGAGTTTCAGTAACATAATTATTTCATAATTAATGTATATAAAATACATATTTAAAGCAAGTCCCTTTTGAACATCTTATTACTTTTATTATTTTTCCTTTTCCTATGTAGACTGCTTCGAAACATGTCCATCTAGACTTAGTTCATAGCCAGGAATATTGTTCTGAGAATGGATTTCCATTTGCAGCGTGGCATATTAGTTTGAGTGTAGGCTTATAAGATGTATTGTATTTCAATTCTATTAAATCATGTCTCTATTTAACACTGGGCCTAATACCTTGTTCTCAAAACCTGTTTCGTCAGTGCAGTCATCCTGTTTTCATGGACAGAGATAGAGAGCCTAGCAACATGTAAGCTGTATCACAGCATCATGTTACAAAGCAGTGTTTAAGTGTCAAAGGAGGTCACACTGAGATTGAACACTGGCTGTCCAGTGGTTGCACTGCAGCACTATCCAATACGAGCAAACGAAGTAAAAAGAAATCAGCTTTCGAAACACAAAAACATTGTTTGTGTATTCTGAGAGGATAGTTAGCAATTGGTAAACAATTCTGAAGCTTTGAATTCAGAATTTGAAATTGAAAATCACTATCCTGCTTATACTGCCTACCTGCGATCAATGATCCTCCAGCGTACACACTGTACATCGCATTTTGAACAGAATGGCAACAGGGTACCAAAGACACTAAATCGCACCCGGCTGTCAGTTGTCAGCGAGTCACTGACCATATAAAGCCTATTGTTTGTGTGTGATCCATCACACTGAGTGATGCTGATATCATCCCTTATCCTGGCTCCCACTGTTTGGTAGCTTTGGCGGTTGTAGAACACTGCATCTCGCCAACACATTTCAGCAGGGTCAAAAGCAATGTCACATCACTACCGAGGTTTGTTAAAAGTGCTAAAAGGCAGCATTCAGAAACTTGCTTCATGCATCACTGCATACTCTGCCTTCTTAAGCCTCTTATTGCACGGTGGTGTAACAGGACATATCCTAATCCTGACAAGCTTATTCTGATGACCATATGAGCGGTGACTGATTTCTTATGCTTATTGGTTTGGAGTCTTTCCAGGAATGACAGTGAAGACATATTGCTCTGGAGCAGGCCAAAGGTTAAAGAGGGATCCTCTGCTTATAATTGGTAGTCAAGGTGATGATGGCTGAGGTCCTCTGCTGGATCACAAGGCAAACAAATGGTCTGTCGCAGTTATAGACTGTAAATTTCTAATTCGAATAGGTCACTATAGTTCAAATATGTAATTTTTTTTCACCACATTAGAACGAAAGTTCAAATTTAAAATACACAGTGACAGCCCTAGTAGTCGTGCACCCCTGACCCTGCAAGACAAAAACATGGGATAGTATTGCATAAATTGTGACACAGCCACAATGTTGCACATCCTCTTTCAAGATGATGCCCAGTTAGTCTTACATAGATGCTTGAGCTAAGGAGACATTTTCCATCTCATATAAACATACAGGTTGACTTTTGGCCTATTACTTAATCCCTGGCACGTCTTTGGGGTTTCTAGTGGTTGGCTTGTCCTCTTCCATATGATCTCGCTGAAGGCCCGAGGAGTGTAACACATGGTCCATGGTACAGTACGTGGTGTCAACATTTATTTATAGACCGAAACTGAAACCTGAAGAAGAAGTATCAAAGATGTCAGCAAGTGGGCTGGTTCTGTATCTAAACCCGATGAGATCTACATCAGATTTTTTTTGTTTTTTTGGTAATAAGTAGCAAGGAATGTTCCACTTTGGTTTCAGAATCATGGGAAGCAACTCGCAAAAAATGTGTTTTTCCTTGTTTTGTTCTGACCTTTTTATATGATCTTGTGTGGTGCTCAAAGCATTTTATAGAGAGGCTGCCTTCATTAAGAAGTGTTAAGTATAATCACTTGTCTTCCTCCTCACAATTAAGAAACCTCCTTAGTTGTGATTGTATCCTTTGACATGTATCTGCTCACCATTTTATTCATTTATTTTTCAGGCCGGCGTGAAGGGGACTTTAGGTCGCTTAGTTGGAGTGTTTGAGGTGAGCTGACGTCTATTTGCTATAGACTTTTTTTTTTGGTCTTAAAATGTCACCACACTGCAGTATGTTTGTGAATGAAAAGTGAAAAAACTGACACTTCTTCCCTCACAGAACCAAGAGAGGAAACACAGAACCTACGTCTATGTTCTTATTGTAACGGAAGTGCTGGAGGACTGGGAGGACTCGGTCAACATTGGTAAAGCGCAGCATTTGTTTACTTGTCAAAATGGGGATCATAAGGACAAAGTTCTCACATGGGTCACATGGCGTCTGTAGTTTTAAAAACCTTATTTTTTTCTTCCCAGGCCTTAGTGGTATTACTGTTTAGACATTCTGTTGTAGGTTTGTTTTGGTAGATTATAACACTAGTTGTATTTCTGCCCTACAGTACTGATAATTTAGTTAAAACCTGTTTTTTTTGTTGTTGTTCCCCTCTCCTGTTGTCTCTCACGTGTCTTAACTTCCTCCATAATGGTGTTTTGTTCTGTCAACAGGAAGAAAAAGGGATTGGTTTAAAATAGACGATGCCATACAAGTGTTGCAGTGTCACAAGCCTGTGCAGGCCACCTACTTCGAGGCTCTCCAGGAGAGTTGCCTGACCAGTAACGGAACACCTTTGGTGGCCACGATAGGTGGGGACCTCTCCCCTACCTACAGCATCAATCAGAGCTCTGTCTCGGGTATCAGATAACTAAAACCATATCTCTGACACCCCCAGGAGGTTTTCGCCACCACTTGCGCTCTTACTTGTTTCTCTTCTCTTCTCTTCTCTTCTCTTCTCTTCTCTTCTCTTCTCTTCTCTTCTCTTCTCTTCTCTTCTCTTCTCTTCTCTTCTCTTCTCTTCTCTTCTCTTCTCTTCTCTTCTCTTCTCTTCTCTTCTCTTCTTTTTTGTCTCAATAACATGGTTTGCCTTGCCAACTCCTTTGTGCCAGAACTGTGGCACAGACTTGATGACAAGTGTTGGGTGAATTGTCTGAAACACTTTGTAAATGTAAATGTAATTTTTGACCCCCCCCCTTTTTTTTTTTTTTCTTTTTACTGACAATTGCATGAAATGTCCCCTCGCTCCCCTCATTCACTTTCCTTAACGCGCCCTTAGCGTGGTGTTTATTGAATGCAAGAACTACTTTTTACTGTTGTAATGTAAAAGTGTATACTTAGTGCTTAAGCTGAAGGCTTTTGGTGGTCTTTTTAACGTCTCCTCCCATTTCTCAGTTATTCTTCTGTGAATGAATGTGCCCATTAGTGTACTCCCACCCCTGTTTATAAGGATAGGAAATGTTGTCTGTATCTGAATGAGCAGAATTGTGGGAAGTGACTTGTCTTGCATGAGCACTGTTATATTGTGTCTCACTCGCTGGAGTGACCTGATGCTGACTGTGCAACAGACTTGTGGTAAGGTGTTTTGGATTCTCGTCATTTTGCTCCTTATTGTGTTTGTTGATGTTTCTTAAATCAGAAGGATACAGGGCCCTCAGTAGTCTTTCAAGTGTCAAGTGTGTTTCTCTCTCATTTGGGAAGCTAACCAAGCACTACAGGTTTTAACTCTTGAACAGCATATTCACTGTATAAAGAGCGAAAGAATGTCAACATACAGTGTAAAATGAACCACCTTTCTCCTCAGTGTCTTTACCTCGTTTTAATCCCTATTTTTTTCTTTTCTTTTCTTTTTTTTTTTTTTTTTACACTTTCTTGTGACAGACTTAAAAGTCTTCCTCCACATACTAAGAGAAAAGTAGTAAGTTTAAAAAAATCATGAACTTGTAATCTCAAAATGCACCACATATCACTTAAGTTATTAAAACCCATCTCCATATTTTACTCCTCACATTCAGTTTGGTTAAAAGCAATTGTTTACATTGTGTTTGTAACATAGCACAGGTGACGTTAGTGGGCACTTTTCATTATGGTCATGTGTTTGTGTTTTTTGTTTGTTTTTTTCTTAAACCCTTCCTTTAGTATTTAATCTGCATCCCCAAAAACACTCAAAACACCTGCTTGACATTGAAAGTTATGGAATCTATAATGTTGTCTTTGGCAAGATGCAGAACAAACAAGCCTTGTACAGTTTGAGACCTTGTTTTTAACATGTAAAATGCTTTTGGATACTAGTTTTTTTTTTTTTTTTTTTTTTTTTTTTTTCTCTCTAACGTCTGGCAAAAGTCTCTTTAGCTGAGCTGCGTCACTTGATTCGATGTGGTGTGAGGCAGCTGGCTCAATACTGTGAAACTGGAGGCGCTGTAGATAGCATGTAAGAGGTTTTTATTGTAAATTGTTTATTTCTGTATAGATCAAAGGTGAGAGTACAAATGATAAAACCCTTCTTATACATCTGTGGGTGCTACATGTCATTTCAACTGAGGCTGGAAGAACTGATTGAACTTGTGGTATTGGGTTCGGAGCTGTTGGGGGATTTTTGTCTTGAGATAGCGTACAGTACATCTGAGGGAAGAGCCTGTTTATAATAGAATATTCTCCAAAACAAGATGTAAGGGATTACTGTTCTTTTTTTCTCCTCTATTGCCAACCTATAAAAACAAAGTATAACTGCAGTGTCCAAACCTCTAGTCTGGTTTAGGAATAAGCAGACCTGAAGTCATTTTCAAACTATCTGCTGCTCTACTAGTCAGTGTATTTTCCATAAAGGGTTTCTTTTATTGGTCTTTCTCAAAGGCTTGTGATGGTGGGGTTTTTTTTTGTTTGTTTGTTTGTTTGTTTGTTTTTGGCCACTTAGGGGCATTGGTAACTTGGCAAACTGTTGTCTTATTTTCACATCTGCCAGATATGGAGCAACATTAGCACTAATATGGAGTTGAGTTTCTAGCAACCTGATGAATTTAAATCCAATTTTTCTCTCAGATTTTTCTCTCTACCAACACTTCAGTGAAACATTTGGCTCTAATAAGTTCGCCAGCTAGTTGCCAACGTTGTCTGTAGCTGTACAGGTAGCATACCGTCAGTCTATCCAAGCCTTCTCTCTAAAAACAGCTGCGTGCTGCGATGAGTGAAACAGTTAAATTGAGGGCCAAAGAATCAAAACAATGGACTTAAATAGCTCTGTGGAGCTGTGGTGATGATTGGTAATATCTATTTTCATATACAACTAGTCATGTGATCCATTGTTAACATAAAAAATACTGATTTATAGCGAAGTTGAAACAAAAAACATGTACAACATTGATGGTAAACAAGCATCTCGTCATTGTATAAAGATCAATTTAAAAACAAAACAGTAATTTTTTTGATCCTGGTTAAGATGAACAGCTGCAGTCCAGTACAGTAGTTGTGTTTTTAACTTTGAATATGCACAGAAAAGTCCAGTATCTCAATTCAGTCATCTAGAAACTGATGAGAAAATCTCCATGTGAAGCTGTAATGAGAACTGAAAACTAGTCGGAGCAAATCAAGCTTTGTACAGACTCTTTTTACATGTATTGGCCTGTGATTATGACTGAATTCGACTTTTTTTTTTTTTTTTTTTTTGAATGGTATTAAAGGAGAAAGGAGTCTAAAGTTTCCTTTGCTTGAGACTTTGAACTGACTTGATTGCTGTGTACCAGGAAGGTGTGGTGGCCAAAGTCTTAGTTTATGATGCCCTACCTGGCACTTCATGTGAGATGTTAATTACACCTTTCAGTCTTCATCTGAATGTGGAATTAGATGAACTTCTTTATGACGAAAAGAAAAGTAATTGGCAGTGATTCAGTTAGCTCTTAACAGTTTGATGTGGGAGGCAGGTACTGTCCAAGTGAATGTGAGGAGGATTTCCACAAGTATCAGCCAGTGACTTAATTATTAATGACCACTTGTTCTTTATCCATATTTTCTGTTCTTTAATCTGATGCGTTATTGACAAGCTACAGCCAGAGGTCACACTAGCTTCGGTCAATAAGGATTTGTGTTCATTTTCTTCAATGAAATGCTCCCTTTAAAGTCAAATTTCAGGCAGTTCCCTTCCTTAAAGCAAATTATGCTGGAATTCAAGAAGTAAATATCTCCATATAGTTATGTGGAGTTAAGATGTAGCTAACGCATCCACCCTTAGTTTCTGCTTTCAGAATCTATGTGTGACATTATGAACAATTGGGGCTTCAAATAAAGTCACTTATTTTACCAAAGGTGATGGTGTAAATATGTGTTGCCATTTCAATTAACTGGCTCCATCTTGTGGCCAAAGCAAAAATATTAAAAGCACATCACTTCTCAGCTGAGGATTGTAAACATTGTTTTCTTAAAGATAAATGGTCAGAACTGAATATTTGTAAATTGATTTAAAATGCTGTTAAAGTAAAAAAAAAAAACCAACAAAAAAAAACTTGTAATTGAATAACAAACTAAACACTAGCTGTTGACCTCAGCCTTGAAGTTACTTATAATTGTGATGTTCAAGGTAAATGTGTCACTGGGACTTTCTTTTCCTCTCTTGTCATTTGGGACTGTGGAATAAAACCAGTGTGAGAAGACTGAAGATTGTAATATAAATGTGCCAACAAATAAACACCAGTATTTCACATTCAGGCCAGTGTCATTATTTGTGTTTAGTTATTTGTATGCAGCTTTTATATCTACATGCCAGGAATACAATGTTAATAAGATTCGTTTTAATAGTATAAATGTGTATGCTACACTGAACTTTGGTTACCCATTTTCTATTGTACTAAATTTTATACAGTTAATAGTACACAGTATATATCTCGTATACGTCTCCAATTTAGACACCAACTTGTTTTTGCATTTCCCTGTTGCTTGTATGATTTAATAACTAGTTTATAGCATTACGTTTTGTCACTGCGGTTTCAGTTACCTCAATCCAACATTAGCCCCATCACCCAAATAAAGTATTTTTCCTTCTTTTGCCACCGTGATCAAGCAGTTCAGTGATTTTACATCCAGTCTCAATGACCAACCTGAGGCGCTCCTGTTTCCACAGGTCACTGTCATCTAGACGCATTTCACTTTTGTGCACATTCTTCTAAATGTCAACATGAACCTGGTGACTCTTAGTGTCACAAAGATGCATATGCTACTGTTATTTTTTTCTAATTTCAAAAAACAACCAACCAAATAAATACCAATAAACAAACAATACTGTAGGTGGACATGTATTTTGATTTTCTTTATTGTACAGAAAGATGTAAAATTTACTGAGGCTGCTGTCCTCTGCCGCGTCCGAAGCCACCCCTCTGTAACACAGAAAGTTTTGTCAACACATCATTCAACATACGTTTTTATAACTGCACCATACAAACTATTAGCTTAACATTCCTTTTTGAAACCAGGAAAGTACCTGCATAAATAAATTACAAAAATCATAGCGTAAAGATGGCAGCAGTACTTACGAACTGGAACTCCGTGGCAGCTCCGGCACCGGCCTCTGCTTTCTTGTCGGAACCAGCTGAAGGGAAAAATTACAAATGAAGTCAGCCAACAACAACTACCTTTAATTATAGTTATATGGACACTACTTGGTTTACTAGTCGACTCATTTATTTACTGTGCTCCTTAACGCATGACACTAATATCTCAAATTAACATACCAGGCTTGCTGTAAGACAGCAGCTCATTTTAACCACTTACACAGAACAAACCATATTAGCAGGATTAGTAGCACTATACATACGGGGTGCAGCAGATCGCCTGTATGCATCTCTGTCAGCCTCTCCACGGTTAAGGCGGGCGGGCCTCTCTCCTTCCATTCCTGCAGAAATAAAGACAAAAAAAATCAGTTCTGGCTCCACTTTGGTTGAAAGATTATTTTGCTTAACAAAAAAGGATGAACTCAACAGGAAATCTGAATACTTTAAAATGAGAGTTGTTCTGCTCCTCAGTTTAGGAGTCTCACTAAAGATGCTAGATAAGGGAGGAGTATTTTTATGTGGCTTTTGGGACTCCATTATACACAGAATATTCATGACGAACTGAAAACCTTGCAGAATGTGTTACTGCAGCAGTCATCGTTTCGTCTTGTAGTTAAAAGCATTACATTTTGTGGGGATGGTCACAAGGACCTCAGCTCGATTTTAGATATTTAATGATTTTAAGCATCAGTTCTTATCAATAGGATGCCAGATGCTGCAGGACTACATTTCAGCTTTAAATCAAAGACTCAATGAAATCAATACTGTGGCTTGAATGGATCCCAAAAAGATGCTAATAAAGTATGAAATGACTGAAGAGTCAAAGGACTGTACAGCATGTTTAGTTTCTTTTATAATTGTATGTCCTGTGCAGCAGTTACAGATTGTCTCCAGCTACAGATACATAACTGGAAACTATCAACACGTGTAGCTGAACAGACACGGCTGCAGCGTCTGACTCTGATGTTAAGATCGGTGGAATGCGTCCACTCAGCAGGTTCGCATCAATACCTCATGACTACATGTCTGTCAGTCAGGTCCCAAATTTAACAATAAGGGCTGGAAATGAATTTGATGGCCTTTGAAAACTAAAAGACAGAAGCATTAAGACACATACAAAGTATTGCCCGGCTTTAAAGCATTGCTTGTACAACTGCACTGACAAATCAATTTGAGTCAAACTAAAAACAAACTTGTTAGGGATATTCTGCCAAAAACACATCACCGGTATATCAAAGAGCTTACCCTTGGGCCTCGGCCTTGCAGTCTCAGGGCGGGTCTGGCGACGCAGGGTGGCGGGCACGATCTCAGAGGGGAGGTGGAGGAAATCTCTCAGGTACTGAATACCTTCGTTGGTGAGGTACCAGTAAAAATGACGCCAGGCAAATTGCTCCTTGACATACCCACAGGACTTCAAGGACTGCAAGGAAAGCAGAGGCATTTTTTTTAATTAGGCATGTTCCTCACTGGATGTTTGTTGTGCAAATGAAATAGAAGTTACACTTCATACAAGCTACCACTGTTTTCACAATTCACAAGATTCTCAATATACTGGCAGTTAACTCCTTGTAATATTTTGGACTAGACTGTCCTAATAAATCTGGCAACCCTGAATCTTGACAGCCAATTTCCAGCATTAGAGCACTCTTAATTGTGTTTATTTTCTTAATGAATAACTCATTTAATTTAAGTTCCACAACACATTTTCCTGCCAGGTTAGGTGAACACCCCTCCTGCAGTTTGGGAACCACTGTTTTGACAACATAAACTTAGATAGATTCACAGTCCATACACAACAATCAGGACACAGAAAGAGGTTTTCCTTGCTATTCCTCCTGTCCATAATGGCTATTAAAAGAGCGTCTTCAATGTGAATTATTGGGCTAAAATCCAGTGTGTCCGCACAGATGATTTGTGTAAAAACGCAACAAAAAAATTAATCTAAAGTTTAAATGGAAGCCTCAGCAGCCCGAGTCATATCAAGTCTTCATGGCAATAAATTCACTGTTTCCTCAGACAGTGTTTCTGTGATGAGCTGCAGTGTTACGCATGTCTATCTTTATATACATGCATACCACAAGCAGAAGGTCTAATTTAATTATGAAGGGATTCGTAGTCATTACGGCAAGAAAATCCTGCTTCAGTGTTTATTTTGGTAACTGACTATCGTTTTAAGACACTTAAAAATGGTGAACCCATCCTTTAATAATGCATCAGACACTACCCTAATAACACAGAGTCAATAGCAAGATCACCTGAATGGATGTACATGAATGAAGAGACTTAATGTCTATACTGACAGGTGTTTTAGCACCACGGGTATCACTGTTGCCTTCTCACCTGCATCGCTTTCATCACATGAAGGTTGGGCACATTCTTGTCGGCAAGCTCGGGATGCTTGGCCAGGTGGACATCTTTCTTGGCCACCATGACTCCCTCCTTGAAGAGGAGCTCATAGATAGCAATGCGATTCTTCTTGGGCATCAGCATCTGTATTTAGACACGAGTTTATCGGTTACAACTTGTTCAAGTGCAAGACAGCCACCGCTAACATGACCAATAGCTACTAGCTAGTTAGCCAATTTAGCCATATCTGATGTAGTTGAACCTTTTCAGAGGAAGATGTGTTTTGCTTTAGCTTTAATAGAACGATACACAATACTAAATGTACAGAAAACCTGCTAGACACATTTATCTCTAAACATTATTAAAAACGCGGCCTTGAGGTAACGGGAGAAAAATGGCAGCCATTCATGAACATCAGAGCCGGGGTTACTTCCCCACTTTAAAGTCTAATATCAACGATTATAAACTGTTCAAGACTAAAATACGCTCATTTATTCTATTATGATAGTGACATCAACCAGATACAAAACATTTGCGTACAATAGCACAAGAGATGTTGAAGATATATTTAGATTACTACACCGAGACTGTCTTTACCTTTCCACTTGTTAAGGGACCGGAGCCGGAAGGACCGGCTGTCGTTGTTCGGAGAGGTTTATCCTCTAGCGCCGAGGCTGCCTGAGATGTGTCGCCCCCTGTCGGTGCGGAGTGGACCGACTGCAGTGGGATTTATTTAACAACTAGTTAGTAGTTAGTTTTGATTGAAAAGCCTCTTGCTTTACTTTGAACATAGCATTAGCGTTAGCAGCTAGCTGACTTATTTACGTTTCTATCCACATCTCAATCCCGTTGATAACTATATGTTTACATATTGTCAAGATAGTAAGTGATTATAACTCACTGGTTCATCCTCAAATAAGCTAGCTGTCACTTATTAGCTAAAAACAAATCCACACATACACATGGAGTTACATCCAGGTAACTACAAAAAGGCGTCAGGACGCAGAGTGGGATGAAAGAGGTACAGTTCTCCTTATTACAAGTCAATGTACCATCATAATGATGTTGAATATGTATTTCTGAGGCAAATAGTTGTATAATGTTTTAGATTTCTGTCCTGAAATGGTCAAACGTAAATGTGTAACTTTGTTTTGAAAGGTGAGATTTTCAGTATGACTACCAATAAAACATTTATTTTGAAGGAGCTTCCCGGAAGCCAGCCTGCTCATTATAGTTGTCTTGACAGCGACTCCTGGACCATCCCCCATCTGGCGGCTCCGGCGATGCAACTGAGTCAGTCCCTGTTGATGAAGACAATGATGACATTTTAAAAAATATACAAAGAAGCTGGATTATAATCTCCTGTCGGTATGTTTATTTATTTTTTATATCATACAACTAAATCCCAGTCACCAACAGCGGTCTTAGGTTTGTTGTATATAAAGTACCTTAATTTAAAGCTAATAATTTGAACCGTTACATTTGCTGCCGTCGAGAACAACCGGTGAGACTGTATTAAAACCCACTGTATTAAAAGTGAATTGTTTATACGGGAAAAGTGTGTACATTTAATTGCTATATTCTTTGTGTTTGCATAAAAGCTGCAGTTTGTGTTTGAGGAGTTGTTGTGCAGATGGACATGCAGTGAGGAGCCTCTGCAGGCTGCAGCAGCAGAGGGCTGTCTAGTCTGTGGGGACAGCCTGGGCTTCCTCCACAACAGCACATTTGATTTGCCTGTTGGAGAGCAGCTGGTAGCTCTGGTCAGAGGTGCTGTGAGGTGCTCACCTCCATCTGAACACAGCCTCTCATCTGTAAATGAGCTCTGTCCACGGTTCTGAACACAGTGGACACACAACATGTGATATCAAAGGATAAGGTTGAGTTTCTACATTCTTCGTATTGTCAACAAATCTCGTGTGTGGAGCCAAACCAACAACAAACTCTTAGTACTTACAAGTATTGTGTGTTTATCCAAAGCCTGATATCTTATTCGTCTGTGGTGTAGAAAAAAAAAATATTAAAAACATGTCAGTAAGCCACATCACTTCACTGGGTGACATGTTCCTTCGCTCCAAAGACAGTAATTATGACAGTTTTAGAGCTGCAGTGATTAGTCAGTCTTCTCTCTCTATTATCATCTATTATGGTAAACTGAATATTTATTTGAGTTCTGTTTCAATAGTTTTTAGTCACGACACAGGAATAACATATTAGGCTTTGGATACACACACAGTACTGGGTAAGTAGATGAGTTCATTGTTGGTTTGGCTCTGCATGTTGGAGTTGTTGACAATAGGAAAAATATAGAAAATCACCGGCCTTACCCTTGAAGGAATTACAATTTCTAACAAAAGTTTAATTTATGCAACATCTGCAATTAAATTTATTGAAGAAAAGCAATGTTGTGTAGTTCCTCCACTGACTTTACATAACAAAGATGTGGTCATATGATGAGTAGTGCACAGTCTGTAAAAATAATTGCATAATGTTTTCTGTGGTTCTGGAAGAGTTTTGTCAAGTCTAAGAAAATAACCCTGATAATTTCATCAGAGAGGTTTGGAGCCTACACATTTATATGTGGAGTGTGAAAGAAAGTGAAAACGACAGTTAAGTTGCATAATGGGAAGTGTTGGATCCAGTTTTTAGAGCTCCCCTCATACTGTAGGTTACAAAGGAACATACTGTGAGTAAGCAAACTATAAGATAAATTTGAATAAATTCCTAAAAGTTGATAGAAAACATTTATAGATGTTTGAGGGACATTCAAATATCAGTATGTGGTTTATTTTTTTCTGGAGTAATAATTGTAAAAATCCAGTGTTTTAGGTCATGTAAATATCACAGCTAAGGGTCATTTATAGAGAGAGAGAGGCATGACTGTATGGTTGTGTCTCAGTCTGCACAAATGTTAAAGTGATTTTATTTGTGAGTGCCTAACTGGATTAATTCATGTGACAAATTAGAGACACTCATTTGATTTGCAGCGCCTGGTTCAATTCCTCCCCATTTCTGTAGCAGAGATGACAGATGAAGCGTTAATGCTAATGTAATTAATTAGACGAAGCCCTACGTTGCTTTTTTCCCTCCTTCTCTGTATGTTATTCCCAGTGGGCGTAAAGGTCGGCGTTTGCTTGTACCGTTACTTACAAGCTTGGCATGTCACATCTGGTCCTTACAATCCTCACCATGTTAGATGATTGAGAAAAAGCAGTTAAGTTTGCATTTATAACCAAGGACATGGCTCCAGACATCTTAAGTTCTTCCGTCTTAAGTCTGAGGTCGGATCAATGTAATTAAAAGTCTGAATGTATCTAATTTCCTCCGAGAATTACCACAGCACATTTGTTCAAAAGTTATTTATCGAATGCTTGCGAGATAGAAAGCTAGTGATTGTAACATCTACAGACAAACGCTCAAGTCAAAAACGTACTGGCTTTGGCTTGAGCTGTGCAGTAATTGGAGCCTGAGATCGGATCCTCACTGGGGATCCTGGGAGAAAAGGCAGGCTGCATTTCTTTAATGGCCCAGTGTTTTGCATCCTCTGTCATGGGGTTCAGGGGTTTTTGATATCTGTAGTGGTGTGTGGTGGGTCTTACCATAATAATAAGTTGTGCTAAAGAATTTTCTGCTTTTGCAGTTAATTAAGTCATCATTTCAACTCTAACACATAGTCTGTATATAAATAATCTACTGTATTTATGTACATGGGAATTAGAGTAGAGTTTGAGCTGTTTTAGAAACATCTTCCTGATTAGAAATCCCGCCTTGTGTCTCCACCGTCTGACACAGATGCCTTCAGATTCTGAATCAGCACATCAGCAGCGAGCAGCTTCATGCCAACACAGTCCAGGCGTGCAGCTCTTTTATGCTGAGCAGGAACTGGACCTATAGACGATTCATAAGCAGATACATTTTTCAGTTTTCCAATATTTTACTGTATATTCACTCAAAACGTTGTGGCTGTAATTCATGACACTAATTAATGACTTAACGTGATTTATTTATTTATTTTTTAAAGAAGGTTTTTTTTTTTAGCATTTTTTCATTTATTAGATCGGATTTATTGGAAGTGGCAGACATGAAACATGGATATAGAGATGGATATCGAGGAACGAAGAGACGCTATTAGAGGTGGTGGCTGCAGGTCTGCTTTGCTCCTCTGAGGCATAGGCATGTCAGATTTATAGTATCAGTGAAGGGCTTTAGAGCCAAAGGAGGAGGGAAGAGGGCTTGATGTTGCCATGGTGACTGTTAATGATAGTCTGTATATTGAGTGTGTAGGATGTAGGACTATGTCTGTGTGTACCTGAAAATGTACTCGTATATTGTTTTTCTAATTAATTGAGTAATTGTTTAGTGTATATTTAGCGTATGCTTGTTTAAAGATCGTCAATGTACAAAAGCAGCAATTGCTCGCATTTAAGAAGCAGCAGCCGTTTTTGCATTTGTCTTGATAAATGATTGAAGTAGTTATGAAAATTGATGAAGTGATTGAACTTCAGCCTGCGTAGTTTGCACTTACCTGACCGCATCACTGACTGTGTTTCCTCTCAGTGGATCTCAGTTCTAACAGCCAGACAACAATAGCTAGGCTTTATGTGTGTGTGTGTGTGTGTGTGTGTGTGTGTGACCATTAGCAGCTGCACTGTCTCTGAATGAGTCACTCTCATTTTGCCCATTGAGATTCCTGCCCAGAATCTGCTTCCCTCCATCAAGGACTTTGATTCCTGGGCTTTAATAAACGTCCTGTCCACACCGGTCAGTGGAAAAAAAAGGTTATTGATTACAAACACATTGGAATGGAGACCATGGAGGTCCTCCACACTTACACTTTAGTATTGATTGAATTCTTTTAACCCCGGAGTAGCAGAAGTTGGCTTTACACAGAATACTAAATGGTGTTATACATCTGTACCCTCGCTGTATACACAATTTGCTGCCCTGACTTTAGATTTCTTTTTGCTTCCCGCTTTGATCTGCAAGAGATGTCAAAAAGTGATATTAAAACTTCTAGAAAGCTACAGTTTGAGACTCACCATGGCAATTAAAAAATATATCAGTAACTTAATACTGTGTATTAAATTGAATGGCTATCCGTCCAATAGTTGGTGAAATATTTCCGTCAAGACCAAAAAGTTGGACACAGTGACCAAACACCAGACTGACATTGACATACCTAGAGCCACACCCCTTTCAATACTGAAAGTTGAGACTAAATTCTTGGTCAGATTCTTGAACTTATGTTCAAGGCATTCATAGTTTCACCTGTTTGGGCATACAGAATATAGATAGACACAATATATATTGATACCTGAATAATCTACACAAAGTATATACATACATACATACATGCATACATATAACAGCAGTATATACCCAAAATATGAATCCATAAATACAACAGATGTGATGGAAATAATAATTAATAGGCCTGCATTATATGAGGAAAATCTGTGAAAATGGCTCAATATTGTGATAACAACATTTCCTCTAAACTTAACAAAAGCATTTCTTACAATACAGTGTTGAAATAAAAAAAAAAAAAAAAAAAAAAAATATATATATATATATATATATATATATATATATATATATATATATATATGTGGAAAACAAAGTAGATAATTTAAAAGAAATTCATGGCAATCTAAAAGAACTGTAATGTCTCCCATTACAATCATTAAGTCTTTGGACTCTACTCGACAAGCTGCAAGGATCTATAGTATTGAAATAGAGTAGGGCCACTAAATCAAGAGAAAATATGATGAAATCAGGAAAAAATATCTACTAGAGCATGTTTCGTCTCACAAATGTCAAGATCGATTCTCATGGCCTTCCAGTTTATCAGCAAGAGGAGTGCCGAAGTTCTTCAAGACCTGCAATGTAAGTTCTCAGTACACTCAGAAATGTCAGTAACAATCAGTACAGGGTTAACATAGCATATAGGAAACCAACTTGAATGTCTATTGCAGTATTTATAAAATTTAAATAAATTCAAGTTTAAGTTCAGATTTTTTTTTTCTGTCTCAATACAATATTCAAATGTTATGAGTAGGTGGAAAGCATTCCTCCTCTCTATAATAGTTATAAAGCAAATCTCTTTCTAACCTGATCCAACTGTAAAGATTGAGGACAAATCCACAGTCATTGTTCAATGTAAAAATGTATTCCTAAGTTCAGCTGAAGCTTCTGGACATGTCCTCATAATTGTATTGTTTGTATTTTGCAGCTGGAAGGCGGGGCAGATATGGCTGACAGTCCTGTTGCTCTTCTCACTGGAGTCACTGACACACTACTGGTGTGGTCCACTTCAGTCCTGAGAGCCTCTCTGTTCTAGGCAAAGATGAAATTGTGAGTGGTGCATTTGTATTGTTGTTTGTCTTAATGTATGCATTGCATTTACACTATTCTAACAAACTCAATCACATGTTTGCCTTTATCTTGTTGATATTGAACCATTGAAACAATGTCTACGGAATATGAAAGATGACTTGTTGAAAGAATGAACCAAGAGACAAGTTTGAATGCACACATGTGCTATAATGGTACATATATGGATAAGCTCCCGTCAGTCTGTCGTTAATTAAGTTATTTTTTGACAAAGAGAAAAGCTTAAAGCTGTAAAGCTTAAAAAGTATTTTTGTGCAAAAAGAAAAAAAATACTCTATATAGAGAATTTATGAAGTATAGATCTATAGAGTCAACATAAACAGCATTATTAGAATAAGTTAAGTTATCCTCAGTGTTTTATTGATAAGACCGTAAAGAATATGGATGATGTAGTTAGTTGTTTTAATAAATTCTTTGTAAGTATGGGACAGCAATTAGCAGAAAAAAATCAATGAGCCAGAAACAACCAAAGAGGGAACTGATGATGATGATGATGATGATTAGAAATCAGACTTTTTTGTATTTGGTAATGAAGACCAGATTTAACCGTTCTAAGTAAAGTGGTTTTTTTTGTCTGGACCTGGTCTAATATGGTGTAGATGTTTAAAAAAGCAGTGAGATTGTCCATTTTTTGCATTGTCACAAATATAATAAAGACTTCACAAATCTAAAACTGTGTTTTAAAGTCTCCTGTGTCTCCTTGATAATCTAGTCCAGTTTTGACAAGTCTAAGTATATCAGTTTTTGGTCTGATATAGTCTGTATATGAAAGAAAAGAAAGTGAAATCTCAGCAGATGTTCCAAACACAGAGAGGAAACCTTGCAAATGCCTGATCATAATTTTATATCACTCTAAATTTCATACATTACACATACATCTGATCAGTTCAGCTTATTGATTGTGCGGGTGCTGTGATATTTTAGTGTTTTTAAAGGATTTCCAGCATAATCGAGTCCGATTTGTTTGCGGCTGTGCTTTGCTCAAGGCTACTACAGCGATAGTAACGAGGAAGAGGCTCTCTCGTTTTACCCATCTTTATTTTGGATTACATCAACTTGCATATAATATTTAAACTTTGCAAATGAACAAAAGTTATCTGTTGATATGTCCCATCACAGCGCCATATGTGGTTTTTTAGAAGATTTATTATGCTGAATTTATGACCTGTGTCTAATGACTGAAATGAAAGTGAAATGTCTCTCACGCCTGCAGTTTCTCATTTTGGTCTCTCTTCCACTAAAATGCCACACCACAACAATGTGGAAGATGTTGTCAAATCACAGCGGGAAAACAGACTCAATTATAAGATTGCGTTTTCTTTACAAGGACCAGACCTGCGGCCTTTTTGGGTCTTATTTTGCCTGCACAGTGGCCGTAAATTACTTCCTGCAATAATGGGATATAACACCGGGGTCAAATGGAGTGAGCCCCGCAGGGAGAAACATGATTAGATGATACACAGATGGCACATGCTGGGGGGCCGAGCATCAGCCTGTGTGCGTAGACATTATATTTATTTGAGATTTTCAGGACTTTTCAGCATCTCTGCAGGTTTTTATCCTCTGCTGTGTGAGGTAGAGTAAAAAAAGGTGTCGGTGTGCAGCTTCTCTCTGTCCATTCAGAGGACTGTAGAGTTGCTGTTTATGGATTCACACCTGTCTGCTCTGATTCCTTTTATTCTCATCATCACAATAAATAACCAAAGAGCTTTTCTTTTGTATTTGGAAGGGCATTCATAAAAAAAAAACAACAACAGATAATTTTTGTTGTTTTGATGATGTGAGTATTTTTTTTTATTAATTTATTCATACCGCATATTTAAAAATATTGACACAATCAGTTGAAAGGCCTTCACGTGTGGCATCTGTTCAACATCATCAAATCTGTATTGATTGAGTACGTGCAGCACGGCTGACCTGATGCGCCGATGTTGACTCATCACTGGCTGTCCTACACAGAAAAGCTTTTATCCAACCACCTGTGAGACTGTCATCTCTCTGTCCTTCCTGTCTGACCTTATCTTTATGATGAGTAACTTTCTGTCCTTTTCTTCCTTCTCTCTACCTGTCTGTCTATCGTTCAATCTCTGTCCGACTACAAGGAATTTGTGTAGCAAGGGACAACCCTCAGTCCCCACCCTCCCTTGCGCCTAGCTAATTATTGATAACCTAATGTGTCTTTTCAGGGACATGTCAAAGTTCAGTCCATTCTAATGGGTGTGTCTGTACATGCTAGACCGCAGGATGTGTCATGGTTTCAAGTGAGCAGTAACACTCTTCGACTCCTAGTTTCAGGTGTCAGTTCTCCTGAAAAGCCTGTCAGAAATTACACGGAGAGACGCCGTCGAGTACTGAACGGCCAGCAGAGAGGACATACCAGGTTTAGTAACTGCTCAAAGCTGTATTTAACATGTGTTTGTGGTGGAGAGCTTCGACCAACCGGTTTCTCGTCATTGCTTTCGTTTTGTGGAATTAGTTCAATTCCGACTCGAGTGAATGAAAGAGTTTGTTTCTTTTTTGTATTCAAGTGTTTTTGCAGTTCATGTTCAGAAGGAGCTAAGAAAGTAATCTTAAGTCGGGTACACAGACTTTGATTTTTGACTTCTCTCATTGAATAATGCACTTAAAGTATTCACAGTCAATGGTATGTCAATAGAGTAACCCTGGACGCCCTCCATATCTTTTTTAAGACACACATGCTCATGTGAGAATCTATCTTGTTCGGCTTCAAGTTATGTGCTTGCGTCAACCGATCGGTGTCTTATGGGGATTCTCACGTGATCTTGTGATCTCGCAAATCCAGCTGCTCCGCAAGGCGATAGACGGTTCATGCGACCACCAGTATTTTTTTTAAAAGTGCCTGCCTTTTTCCAAATAGTTTCCAATGACGCCTTGCGTCAGGTTAATATCTTCAAGCTCAGCTGATCATCTGAGGCTCTGTTTCCTGTGTGGATAATTGGCCTCCAAGTCAACGACCTAAACTGGTTACCTTTTGCTCCCACTTTTCAATTAGATGTTTATTGCACTATATAAAGGCTATAGCTGCTAAAAATAGATTGGACACTGTCCAGAACTTATGTATTATTGATGGCACATAAATATTGCTATTCCGCTGCTTTGACCCTCACCACAGATCGCTCTTTTTAGGGATTTTAAGTGCATTCTCTTGTCAGATATTATTATTTGTTTTGATTCAGCAGCCACACCTTTTCCTGCATGCGTTTGAACAAGGAAGTTCTTCTGAGCATTTTTCAGCAGTGCATTCGTTTTCTATTTTTACAGATATACATATTTGTGTTGGGGAGTTGCTCAACAGCTACAGTCCTCCACTACCGGCTGTTAAGCAACACCGTCGGAGCAGCTGAGGGTGAAGTGTCTTTTATCCAGGCTGTCTCAGTAACACTAAAAAGCTGTTGAGGGAGGTGAGGAGATCCTCCTATTCTCTTTCTTCATTCACAATTTATTTAACTGCAGCATTCATGTGTGCAGCTGAGACATCAGCTGACTATCCAGGATAGTTTTGCAGGGCTGGAATTGTTTGTCGGGGGACCATCAGTAGGAATATTGCTCTTTGTGAAAACTGGAGATGAGTGTATTAGTTCATAAAATAAATTCCCTCAGGTGAAGAAGACTCACTCATGGAGCTGAGGTTTAGATTGTATTTTATGTATTTTATGCTGTTAGGGTCAGCTAATGACATTCTTGTGTCCTCAAAAGGAAAAAAAGTTAGAGACATACAGTTCTTGTTCAGGTCCATAGTAGTGCTGCTCACTTATATTGATCTCTTTGTTTTATAATCCAATTGTCTTGACAGTAATGTGAGATTACATTAAACCTTAAAGAGTTCTCCACACAAGTCCGGTGGGTCATCTGTTTACACAGCAGAATGAATTATTGATGAAGGTGGCTCTAAATATAGGACGTGAGTCTGATGAGGGCAGCAACACAGTTTGTCCTGAGGGGGGAAAAAGTGCTGCATTTGAATAATGTGGCCAAGATCCCTCCGTACAGCTGGTGTTAGTGCTCAGAGGGAAGAAGGCAGCTCCAGTAAGAGATAGTGGATGTGTTTGTGTGTGTGAGGGTACATGAAGACGTTACAGATACTGAAAATTATTATTTGATCTGTTTAATTAGTTTTTAGGCTTTTCAATAAGCACAAAAAGCAACTGTGTGACTTTCAGGGCGTGAGAGAGGTGATGTGATGTGTTTGTACGCTTGCCTTTCCTTGGTAAATGTCAGCAGCTTTTTTTTTTTTTTTATGTTCTTACCATCTTTCATCTGAGATGTCAGTATGACATCATTGATTAATTGATGAATCTATTCTCGATTGAAAAATGAATGTGGCGTGGATAAATATTTATTGCAAAGCAGGTCAGTTGTGATTAATGACCATCAATGTTACTGTAGTCGAAATTCAATATAAAAACTTGACAAGAACTTTGTGAATACATAAATAGCCCTCTTCTTATCAATACCGATCCCACTGATCATAGCAGTGCATCCCTGGGAGGGTAAATGCCCAAAAAGTACCATCATTTGTACTACATATTGTTACTTAAAGTTGCAGGTTTTGTTAAAGCGCTGTATGCTGTGAAGAATTTGTTCACAGCTATACCAAAGGACATTTTTAATCCATATTCTGTTATTGTCGTCTTTATATCCATCAAAATCGTGCTCTTCTTCTATTTAGATCATATTTTAGCATGATGTGAAATCATAAGTTCACAGACTGTGGAGATTTGCTTTTGCACCACTGTAGATTTTTACATCCCACCAGTCCCCACTGTGACATGTCTGCCCTCTGCCTCACCTGCTCACAACTCCACAAAGAGAAGCAGGAAGCAGCAGAGACACAGTCATGCACTCTGCCGTCCGCAGTCCTCCGGGTCTTGTCTCAGTGTGACAGTCGAGCCATCAGACTCTTGACGTCATGCCAGTCTTGTTGGGAAACGGAGGATGTCTTTCTTAGATAAGGACTTTGCTTTAAATATGGCTGTCAAGAAGAGGGCTGGTCAAATGTTTTCCTCACAGCTGCAGATGTGGGATGGCAGTGTAGTAATAATGACAAAAGTACAGTCATAGATTATTGGATATATAAATATGGATATATAAATAATGTGTTTTGCATTTTACCCCCGCATACAGTTGTATCGCAAAACATTTGTTCCGGACCTTCGTGATAACTTGTTAAATATTAATCATTTTATGGCTGCCACGTCAACAGTAGAGGCCTGCAAATTCAGAAGAGCTTACGTATATCTATCTGACTGTAACCGCCACCCCTTCATATGCTCAGCTTGATATTGTGGTAAATTCTCCAGAAAGTCACATGTTTTAGAAAACGGTGTAAGTCTGGTTTGTTGGGGGCTGTGTCATTTCTAATCTGTGATCATTCATTTTAAATACAATCACATAGCACAGGTACTGTCATTTAGATGTATTTTACATTTGTCTATTGTTTTTGCAAGACATATTTTTTTTAATGTTTTATTTGAGTTATAAGGACCTGAACAGAGTTAGTTAGTTAGTTAGTTATCAAGGTGAATTGGACAGCTTAGTGTCAGTGAAGTATCAGATTTGGCCACTTGCAGCAGAACAAGCCGTAAACACAACATTGATATATGATCACCGTATAAAGTTGATATGGGATATAGATTATTGATTCTGCTAACTTGATGAATTTAACTCCATTATTTACTCTTATTTTTTTAACTCTTTGTTTTGTCTCCAGAGACTCCTGACAGGACTCTTCGGCTGCTAAATGCTCCACTACGTTCACCAGCAAGTCGCTAACTTGCTATCTGGGTTTACAAAAACAGGAAACTAGATTAATGAGAGCAGTGACAGTGAATCGAAACAGTAACGTTGGGAGCCTTAAAACTAAAATAATGAACTGAAATATGTTAAAACACTGTATTGAGCTGAGGGCAAAATCAGGTGTTACTTATTTGTACCCTTTACATCATGGAAAGTCATTTGATAGATTGATACTGTAATATAGAAATAAATCAGTACAGCTTTAATCTCTTCTCAATGCTTATGCTGCTTCCCCATGTCTGCCCATTTACTCTCTCTTTATGTTCTTCTTTACCAGTCTGTTTGTTAAACACACACACATCCACACCACAATATCTCCAGTGTAGTGCCCCCCTCTCCCCCCTTTCTCTCTCCTTCCTCTCTGCCCCTCTGCCTGCTGCTCTGTCTGAGCCATTCAAGCAAAACACCACAGGATTATCCCCTCACTCATTGAGAAACAGACACACACACACACACACACATTTTGCACAGCGCACAGTGCTCTAGGCAGGAAGATCTCAGATCATAAATTAAAGGGGCTCACTCCTCTTCCTCCGCTCTGCACCCTGATGCTCCTTCGCTTGGTCAAAAACAAACGTGAGGGGAGAAAAGGAGGAGAGGGGCTGGCGGAGCCCACGTGTCTGTTCTCATAGCTGCAGCCTTAGCCGCTGTTAATGGAGGACTGGGGGTAAGCTTTTGTTGCTTTTGCGGGGGGCTGTGTCCTCCTTCTCTCCCGGCATGTTGGCGGTCTTTGTCTTGGTTCAGCAGAGGGGTTTGACTCTCATGACTGTGTTAATGCGACTGACTAGCCATGCTGCGTTGTGAGTTGTGGAGCTTTTTGGTGCTGGTGCACTTGCTTTTAGAGGTTTGGGGCTTCCTGGTGCTTTTGTTGTTGTGTGTGTCTGTGTGTGTGTGTGCGTGTGTGAGGATGCTGATCTTGTAGTGTTGAGACTGCAGGTTATGCTGATGAAATGAAATGTGGTGTGACTAAACCTCATGTTTGGGTATTTGCGCAGGTAAATAGTGGTGTATTGTTTTGTCTGTTTACAACAATTAGTTTGATTAAAAAGTAGAAGACGCTAGTTGGTGGTTGTTTTCCTTCACTGCAATCTACCTTTCTGCAAGCAGCTATCTTGAACAAAAGCCCTCTTTCGGCATGTAGCTAATGGATTAACCAAGCATGATAAACACCCACATTTCCCTGCCCCACGCTGCATCTGACCGAGGCATTTGTTTCGCCTGCTGTGGAAATTCCTCTCAATTATCAGGATCTTGGAGTCTCCTCAGTTCTCTCTCTCATCTTTCCCCTTCCTTATCAAACGTGTTGCTCCATCCATTGGTCCATGGTTGACCCAAATACATGTGCAGCTCCTACCCCTCCCCCTGACCTCATATCAAAACACATCACTGCTCCTTCTCGTTCTATTGTTTCATATATCCGTCTTCTGCATCAAACCCCTCATCAGCAGCAGCAATATTGTCTTTGTGAGATTTTTTATTAATAATGAAATGATGATCTAACCGTCAAGTTTGAATCAGCTGGTGGCCTCTGCGAGAATAGACCATACAAGTAAATAAATACATAGATACAGTGCATGCACGCTGCTGAGCTGAGCCAGTCTCTTGATGTTACGCAAACTTATGTAACAGATGAAATTGTGCTATAATTGTGGTATGTATGTTGACTGTGAGCAGAAATCTGTATTATTATTTTTTACTTTTTGAGATACAGGCACAAAATATGTTTCAAAGAGAAATAGTTTAACATTTTTGGAAATGTTGAACTATATGATTTTGGGCTGTCTGAGACAAAAAGTAGACAATTATGAGAGAAATATGAGCTTTTTTCTTCTTATCTTTCTGTCCAAAAGTCATAATTTTATATTTATTTAAAACATGCAAAAACCAAAATGTAAAAATAAATTGTGGCTGGATGCCGTGACATCCTGGAGTCTCGCAGCTCACTGTAAAACCATAACTCTGTTTTACATTTTGTTCTTTGTACAGATTGCAAATAAAATCTAATGTGTTGTTAGGTGGATTTTGGACTCTACGCTAAGCTAAGAAAACTGGCTGCAGTCTTCAGCTTCATGTTGAACAGAAACAAGCGTGATCTCGAGCTTCTTATCTTCCTCGTTAGGAAAGCGTCATTGATCAGAGGTTGTATCCTTGTCATATACTCACAGTATCATCTGTTTATTGATCATTTCTATTCCAGCAGAGTGTCAGTAAAACCTGTCGGCAGCTGCAGATGGCATTTCACTGGACTGATAAGAGTACTGTCAAAAAAATCGTTGTTTTGTTGTCAGTGCAACTTTGTTTTCTAGCTCATTTGTATCTTTGGATCTTATCTCGATCTGCATTGTTCTGTTTTGTTCATGTGTTTTGCTTTTTTGTTCGTGACTTATACTTCACCTTTGTCTTAAGCTAAAGTTATTATGTTATCATGTCCTGGTGGGGTAATACATATGGGAAACTCTGACATTCAAGAAGAAGTGAACCCTTGAAATGCTTGCTGAATAAGTGGCAATCATGGTATGATAGTGAATGCTAAAACATAGCGTCACGGTTGCATGAAGTGTAGAATCAAGACAAGACAATTGTATTCATACTGTATTCATACAACATACAACCCTCACCCTGTTTTTAAAACATTTGAATCATTGAAGCTAATTTAAAACACATGCAAAGTCTAAGTCAGCCAATATATAATACATACATACATTAGGTTCGATGACGCTGCAATATACACGTCATTGGCTGATTACCGTCTGCTTAGAGCCCGTCATACTGTCAGCATGTTCTGTGAACGTGTGACAGTTTAACAGCGTAGTCGTGTTTGAAATTGCAGTATGCGCTGTGAGCTGAACCTGAACTGGAGGAGGTGGGCATGGCATTGATGAGGCTGCAGCAACATGGGACTAATGTTAGTGTACGCAGTCTGCCTGTGTCTTTGCCCACTTACTATGCTGGAAGTCTGCAGTCTGTTATATACAGATCACTGCCTTCTCACAAGGAATTTCAGGACATCATCATGGATGTTTTTCAACATTTTGCAGACAAATTATTTATGAAATTAATCAAATTAGATGAATTGATTGATAATGAAAGCATGAACAAAGCATCTAGATAAAAACCATGATATTGAAATCACATGGGCTGCAGGGAAAAAGTCTGAACATTGTAAGTCATGTACTGAAATTAAAGAATACATAAGCTCGTTTGGAATTATGTCATAACTACATGTTGTTTAGAGTGAAACTGTAACTCTATAGCTAGAGATGTTTATTTAGTTTACAGCCTATAACTATATTTAAGTGTAAATGTTTATGCATCTCACGTATAGCTGTTTATCTCTCTCTGTGTTTACACTCCTCTGTGCTCGTCTGCCTTCACAGTGCATGAGGAGCATCACTCTGCTGCAGACCGCCACAGCCTGAAGCTATCCTGCCAAATCTGGGACCATGTCTGGAGCCTACGACGAGTCTGCCACCCAGGAGGAGACCACAGACAGTTTCTGGGAGGTGAGACAGCAGGGAACAGCCATTACAGATTAAACCTTACTGGGAAGTGACACGGGTGGCAAAGTGATGAACTCCCACTGAACCTGCTTCATCTGAGAGCTATATGGAAAGATCCGGGGCCTCGTTTGTCCACCGTGTGTCGGCACAGATTTGTATGCAAACCACACATGTGCTTGTTTGTATGCAGAGAATGAGATTTATCAACGATGTTTGATCACTGAGCACATGCTCCTCCATGTGCATATCTCTGAGTCAGCAGCGATCTGTTAATGACGTTCACTCAGCATAATGCCAAACTGTTACGTTTTGGTGCCATTAATTCTAATTGGACTGAGCCAGCAAAATCTTTTGTTATGCAACAAATTGCAAAAAAAAATCAGTGCAACAGTTGAAAAGCAAGCTGTCCGCTGCTTTGGTCCAAACGTGTAATGTGGCTGACAGAGATGTCACAGACTCCTCAGGAAACACTGCCAGTATTTTCACAGCTATGGATGACACTGCAGCGTTACTCTGTGGCACTGATGTGTCGTTTGTGAGTTGCGATTCTTCTTTTTTGTCACTTTTTCTGTATCTCTAATACAGTTTAAGGTGACGCTGTTTGTAGTGTTCATCACCCGCCTTCATAGCGTGTCTTTTTTTTTGTGTTGTTCTTGTTGTGTCAAACAGTAACTGTTTGGAGTAGCGGATAGTTCAGGTCAACTACATCACATATGTACAGATCATCATCAACCTATTTTCATATTAACATGTGACTATTTAAAATTACTCTTTTTTTTTTCTTTGTTTTGTCCATTGGCAAAAGCAAATTACTGACACATAAATATGTATATATAATAAGCAGAAAAAAATTCCGTTCTGACAATGGTTAATAAGTATGTTTCACCCACATTACGTTACATGATTACATCACCAACAACCTTTCCTGGGCACAGTCAACAGTCCCATGTAACTTAAGATCACAGAAGTCCATTCATTATATATGAGAGCAGATGACTGCCCAGTGTTCAAAGAATAGGTTCAACACACTTTAGGCCACAGATAATAATATTGGCCTTCATGCCGTCGTACGTCTAGATTTGTATGATGGATAGACTTTGGTATTGTAGGCAGAAGAGACATATTTTCACCTCTTTTCCTATTAGATCTGGTTTCCAGCACACAGTCACTACATCACAATCACTCACTGCATTACAGTGCTGCAGTGCTGTGTGCTGATCGCTGACTCGGCTGGCTGCTGCTGAAGCAGAGGGCTGGTGTGGAATACATTTGTTCCCGGACGCTTTCATTCAGCCGACTTTGGGATTTGTTGTGTCTAAACATTTGTTACTCTTTCAGCAAAGCGCCCAAGATGCAAATAAGCAGTCTTTTTTTTCTCTGTTACAAAGGTGTGGGATGAATGCAGTCAGTTTCTCTTTCTCCTTCTCTGGGCAAAGGAGGTGCTGCTCCTGCGTCCATGGAGAGTTGTAAATTATATGACATTAGCCTCCTGCTTTCATTCCACACACAGCAGCAGCTTTTTCCCTGCTGCTGCCTCCTGCCTGTTCAATGCCATCACCTGTAGGCTGAAGAGTGCCTTTGTAAGCTCCTTAGAATAGCAATACAGTATACAGCACAGCGGTTTTCTACAAAATCCCCATTACCAAGTCATTTTGAGCTATTTTGTAATTAGTAGTTCATTTTTCACTACAAGTAAAAATACCTGTTTTGTTTTGAAACAGGTTGGATGTGTAGGTTGATGCACTGAATGTAGATATTTTAAATGCAATTATTATTATTTTTTATTTATTTATTTTTTTTTTTAGAAAGAAGTGGGGGGACGTGAACCTTTCTATTTCGCTTATTTTCCAAAGCAGCAGAGGGATTAAAAAATATAATATGATGTTGAAAATGTGCTTTTTTCCAATCAGGAAGTGAATAAGTCACATAAACAGCAACTGATACTCAGAAAAAGGATTTTCAAGGAACAGGTCGACATTTTTGGGAAATATGAAATTTGCTTTCTTGCAGTATTATACGATAAGCTTGTTACCACTCATGCCTGTACACTAAATGTGAAGCACAACCAGCAGGCCATTAGCTTAGCTTAGCATAACAGCTAGCCTGGCTCTGTCCAAAAGTGCCTCTAAAGCTCACTGACCGACATGCTATATTTTGTTTGTTTAATCCATACAAAAATAGAAATGTAAAAATGCAGGATTTTACGGGTAGTTTTGTGCTTCTTGTTTCCAGTAGTCTGTTTCATTTTTAACAGACAGATACAAAAGTGATACTGATCTTCTCATCCTGCGCTTGGCATAAAAGGGAATAAGCAAGAGGGTGAACAATTAGTGTATTTCAATAAAGCAGAAAAAATTGAAAAAACATTTTTTTTAATCATACAAATTTACTGAAAGTAACCTGAGACATTGTTTTCATTAAAAGGTCGGGAACTACAAACGTACAGTGAAGCGGATCGACGATGGTCACAGGCTCTGCAATGACCTGATGAGCTGCATCCAGGAGCGTGCCAAAATCGAGAAAGCCTACTCACAGCAACTGACCGAATGGTCCAAGAGATGGAGGCAGCTGGTGGACAAAGGTAAGAGGTGCTTCACACTCATGTTAAATACCATATTTGTGTTGTTTTTCTTTTGATACAGTGTCTTACTAATGGTCCTCTAATCTCCACTAGGTCCTCAGTATGGCACAGTAGAGCGAGCTTGGATTGGGCTGATGACGGAGGCGGAGAAGGTGAGCGATCTACACCAAGATGTGAAGAACAGCCTGATGAACGTTGACTTTGAGAAGGTGAAGAATTGGCAGAAAGACTCGTACCACAAACAGATGATGGGAGGATTCAAGGAAACCAAAGAAGCGGACGAGGGCTTCAAGAAGGCCCAGAAACCCTGGGCCAAAAAGTTAAAAGAGGTGGCGGAGTGTGTTTCTTTTCATCTCAATTTAAGGAGGGATTATATGCTTATGTGCAAATTCACTCAACTTTATGTCATCTTGCCCTTTCAGCTCGAGGCAGCCAAGAAGTCTTACCATATGGCCTGCAAAGAGGAGAAACTGGCGTTAAACAGAGAGGCCAATGGCAAGGCAGACGCCTCTGTGACAGCTGACCAGCAGAAGAAACTCACTGAGAAACTGGACAAGTGCAAACTGGACTCGCAGAAGGTGAGAAGATCAGGTGCTACAGCTCTAAAGCTCGTCATGGGCTTAAAGATGTGGACTCAAAAGCTGGACCGTGTTATTAAGGTTACAGCTGTAATCAGTGTAGCACTGTTAATGTGTGACTGAATACCACATCTCTCCCTGTCTCTCTCTCCCTACTAACTTCAACCTTAGCTGTTTCCTGCTTACTTGTGCTTGAATACAAATGTATTGTCCTTAGTTAGTTAAATAGGATTTACATTTTATCACAGAAATGAAAAACAGGCATGTGTGGACTATAAATGTATCATTAAAACATCAGTCATCTCTGCTTTGGGGCTGTTAAGAGTTGCTCGTGTCTGTTTTATAACTTAGGCTAAGGAGAAGTACGAGAAGGCTCTGGATGAGCTGAGTAAGTGCACCCCACATTACATGGAAAGCATGGAGCAGGTGTTCGACCAGTGCCAGCAGTTTGAAGAGAAGAGGCTGAGCTTCCTCAGGGAGGTGCTGTTGGATGTCAAACGCCACCTCAACCTCACAGAGAACGAAAGGTTTGGGGCGTTTAAAACTGTCAGTAACACAAGACACAATCATCCGCCGACCGTCACTCACACTCTTAATTCTTGCTGTCTTTTCACAGTTATGCTACAGTATACAGAGAACTTGAACACACCATCATGACAGCCAGCCCACAGGAGGATCTGAAGTGGTTCAGCAGCATTCACGGCCCTGGCATGCATATGAACTGGCCACAGTTTGAGGTACAAATATACCATAATATGCTGCAATTAGTTTCATATACATCTGAATAGATTTTATCATCACTGCAGTATTCTGTTGTGCTAAAATTTGAATTATTAATATCACAGCAGCCACATTTCCTAGTTTGACAGCAGCAATAAAGACACAGATGAGAAACAGAATTTTACTCAACATACTGAGAGAATACCTGCAACTGAGAAGAAGTTATTGTGCTGAGCAAAAGATTAAAATGTAAACATGTTTTGCAGGAATACAACCCAGACATTACCCATAGCATCTCTAAGAAAGAAAAGTCAAAGAAAGGTAATGATGGAGTCATGCTGACTAACATAACAACAGCAGTAGAAAACACTCAAGCTGAAGAACGGGGAAGGTAAGAATGAACACTAACACATTTACTGCTTTTATCCAGATCTCCTTCTAAACGCCTGTTGTAATTCCCTAAACATAAATAATGTAAACACTTATGTATATATTAATATATGTGTGTTTTAATCAATACCTTCTACAACATTGAATAGTATTTAATCAATATTTAATATTTGTTTATTTCTAGATATTACGTTGATACATAATTTAGTTTGTGTAACAAATATTATGACCTCAGATATTAATGTAACTACAACTTTTAGTAGAGATAGTAGTGGAAACACTATGGTGGTATCGATAGTAATAGTAGTTGTAGTAGTGTGAGGAGTATTCGTAACATTTTGCTGTAAAGATAAATATTTAATGTGTTTCTGAAATGTGTTGCGTTCAGTGTGAGCAGCTACGAGAAAAACCAGCCGTACACGGCGTCCACAGAGTGGTCAGACGAGGACCAGACGGCCCTGAACTCAGGAAACGACACCAACGGTGGGACAAACCCCTTCGATGAAGATGTGGACAAAGGTGTGAGAGTAAGAGCGCTGTACGACTACGACGGCCAAGAGCAGGACGAGCTCACCTTCAAAACAGGTGAGGTGACTCTTACAGGGGCTGTTTCCTGCAGCTGTCAAAAAGTCTTAAATACCTTTAGACAAAAGAGTGAATCTATGCCAGCTCAGTTATGACTGATGAATACATGTTAGTCAAGTACAGTTCCTGTTGCATTGTTAGTGTAGTACATTGTGAACCTACAGTTCATGGGGGTAAGTGTTTAATACTCAAAACATGTGATTTGATGGAGTAACCCTTTATTGTGCTAGTGTCTGCTCTATGTTACATGCATATATTATTATGTGAAAGAATTCAGTATTGTTTCTCACCCTGCTGTACAATTCTGTCTCTTTTAACCGATGAAAGGTGACGAGTTGACGAAGCTAGAAGAGGAGGATGAACAGGGCTGGTGTAAAGGTCGTCTAGACAACGGCCAGCTGGGTCTTTACCCAGCCAATTACGTAGAGCCGATCTAACTGTTCCAGCTGAGGACGCTTGTCTCATCGAACCCAGAATGAACCGTTCATGCATAACTGCACATTGCCAGAGACTTCTAAGCAGAGCTTCCTCTTCCTGTCGGGCACAGCCAGCTGTCTTCATCACAGCATCATCACTGAGAAGACCTCTCTGAAACAAGACCTGTCTGTATTTTGGGTTTGGGATCACATTATCTCAAAGTACTGCAACTGAAGCAAAATATTTAGTATCTTTTGTGTGTTGCTGTGTGTTATTTCAGTTGTGAAGCTAACATGCCATTCAGTATGTTCTCCTACCATAATATTGATTTGGTATTGTAAGTTGTGCCTGGATAGCAAAAATGAGCTATGCATTGTGCATTCCATGTATATATTTTAATCTTTTTTTTTTACAGTCTGGGTGCTTGTACAGTGATTTTCTCATTGAATTTATTGTGGAATATTTACATATTTAGCATTAAAGGAATAGTTTGACATAGCTTAGCTTAAAGGCTAGAAATAGGGGAAAACTGCTCCTCTCATCTAACTCACGGCAAGAAAGCAAATAAGTGCATTTCCTTAAAATGTCAAGCTATTCCTTTAATGCATTTAGTTGTTTTCCTGATCCTCTCCACAGCATGACACAGAATTAGCATTTTGAAATGAGATAAAAGACACTCAGCAGAGCTTCTCTATGAAATGGAAATACGTACTCTACCAAACGCTGCAAGGATTGTTTACATTAACCTCTGCTGCCCCACCAATGTACAACAACGTGCCTGCCATTGCTATTACCTTTCATTTCATTACTCCCTCTGTGGTGTCTCGTCATGTGATCATAATGCAGACGCCATAAACATGACCTGCCCTATAAATGTAAACTTGCAGCTGTTTTGTACAGAGATTTGCTTCATTTCACAACCGAGGATTTCAGTTTTGGACAATTTCTGCAATCAATGAGACTTATTTATTCTGCGTGAATGTCAGTGACTTTACGTTATCACCTTCCAGCTCTTATCTCTGTGATTATGTGCATGCTGATGTTCTGATCTGCTGCTCTGATCTAAACTGGTCCAGCGCATGGCCTCAATTTGTTTCCACCAAATTATTGTCAGATTCTTAATTGAACTCCTATCAGGATGGTGGTGATGCTATTAGTCTTGATTTATCTATTTCACTTTGTACAAAAATGCAGGCTGTATTAAAATATAAGCTCTTTATCATGTCTTTATATTTAAATATTTTTGTTTTTAACGAGAAGAAAGAAATCAAACCTTATTAAAACAAACATTAGGAGTGCATGTGGCAGTACAGTACATGTTATATGAGACTGGTTTGTTACTCCTGGTTACCACAGGTGCTGGTGAATACTACACCCTTGTCGATGAGAAAGGCGGGTGTTCTCTTACTGACAGAGAAAGCTGCCGCGATTGCTTTGCAGAAGAGCAGTAAGAGGAGCTGTCTCTGAAATATTTATGAGACAACTGCCTTTCTGCTGCTGCAAAAGAAGAAGTTAATTTTGAAAGGATTCAGTAGGGAAATGTCTCTTGTAATGGTGTATATGCCTCTGTTATGCTTTTTAAAAGTGTTACTCCTGTAAACATTGGACTCAGAGGGGTTAAATAAATATTGCCTTATGAAAATCTACCGCCCTGGCACTCCAAAGAATCAACTGTCACGTTTAACAAAGTGAAAGAGAGCTTTCCTCCACAGAATGACTCGGGGTTTATCCAGCTCAGTTTACACTATGACATCATGCAGGTTCTTTGTCAGACTGAGGCTTAAACTGTCTCACTATCTCTAACTGTATGGGTATTTGTAAAGCTACAGTTATATGGCATCAACTGTGAAACTCAAATAATACACTGAAGGTTAATCATATTTACAAATGCTCAGATGCTCTTTTTGTTGTTGTCTGTTGCTTATGCTAGAGACATTGTTCTGCAATGTTGAGGACCAGAGGATTTTCTCTTTTTTTTTAGCATAGTGCTGTAATTTCCAAACTGTAGTGCCTGTTCATCTACATAAGCAAAAATAAAAGATGTCATCAGCAGACTCTGAGGCATATTTGTGAGTCTGTGTGAGAGGCTGCACAAAATATTTTAGCGCATGGTGTAGGCCAATTAAGTGAAAAATACCTTCACGTTTTACAAAGCGCTTTGCAAATGGACATAAGAACAACAATGGACAAAACAATACCAAATGCACATGTATGTACCATACATTCTCACATATAAAATATACTGTACATATGTCAGTACATGCACAAAAACTTAAACAGACACGCACAATCTGACACATATGTATTCATACATGCCAAAGTAATAAAAATAATATAATAATAAGAAATCTAAAAAGTAATATTAAAGAGTGAGTATTCAAAGGGACATAAAAGAAAATATTGGATTTCAAGTCTGAGATTCTCTTTAGTATTTATACCACATTGTTAAAAATATTCGTCAGTATACTAGTTGTAGAAGTCCTCGTACTCGTTAGATGTAAAGATTAAAAGTAAAAATAATGCAGAAAAATTGCCACTTACTTATCTGCTATTAGAGTTATAATATCATGTGATTATAAAGATGCATTTATGTGTAAGTGGCGTTTTACTCTTTAGCTAATGTTAGCCAAGTTATATAGTTTTTCATATTTGAATGTATAATAATGCATTCTTCTAGAAAATATTTTATTTTGTGTCTAAAATCCTGAATTGTAGTAAGTAACTAGACACTAAGAGTACAATATTTAGAATAGAAATAAACAGTGAAGTAGGATGAAAAGGAAATACTCAATTACAAATACCTTATGTATGTACTTAAGTACTACACTTGAGTTGTACCATCACTATGTTTACTTATTCTGATTCATAAGCAAAGACAAAAAATCATTAATAGCAAATATGAGAAGGACATGATGTTTGAATATGACAAAAGACATAATATTTAAGTAAAAATTATGATCAATAAACTAAATTCAGTTTTAATTTATTTATTTATTTTTAGTTTACTTTTTCTTTTTTCAGATTCTGCCACCAGAGGTCAGTAGTTACTGCACTCCAGTACTACTGTCTGGTTTCCTTGAAGATTTACTGCACATTAATCATCATATTGTGAGTCTGATTCCTACAAACAACCACCAATCTCTCAAACGTTATCATGTTCAATCAACACACCTGCTTATAGTTTGAGATGAAATTGCCACAGTGCCACAGCACTGCTGAACAGGTACATAACGATGCTGCTCCTGCTGCTCTTTTGAAAAGGGTTTTTGTTCTGGTACAGACCTCACCTGACAGCTGTTTGCGTTTGTAAGTACATTTTATAGTTGGGTAATATATATTTGTCTTATTCACATGTATGGTCAACTGGCCAACACAGACATATTATACATATTTTTATTATTACGTCTACGGTGTGCACAGTAGGTCTAAAATAAATACAGAAGATTTTATAGTAGAAACTAAAGAATCAAAGGGCAAGTGACATAAAAGTTTTAGAATTGTCTTCTCACCCTAAAGGGTTGATATGCTGTAACTAATGGCTTTATTGATGGTAATAAATTACTACATGGCCATCAACAACTTCTATAATCTGGCTGTTGAGTCATTCATAAACTCACATGTGTTTACCATACAAACATTAATAAATGTTATTAATAAATGGTTAAATCAAGTTTACATTTGTATCTTCTTATTTTACTGGGAACTGTGCAGTAAGATAAAAAAAAAAAAAAAAGGTATTGACTTTGTATAGATGATGCACAAAGACTGAGTTCACTGTAAAGGACTGTGAATGTTAATAAATGAATTGTGGTCTGGATGTCCTGCAGCTCCTTACCACAAGAACTCAAAAGACAAAGCAAGTGAGAGACACAGAGAGACACAGAGAGACACAGAGAGACAGAGAGAGAGAGTCCTGTTGATGGCTGATTTATTAACCAGTAATAAAGTCAGCCTTCGTAATGGGTGTCTTATAGAAATAAAATAGATAAATAGATACACAGTCCTGACATGCAGTTCAATTATCAAGAATAGAAACATAATATATCTTGAAGCTTAGTTCCATTATGTGAATTAAGGGATACAATGGCTAATATGACAAGACTGAGTTATGCAAACAAAAACAAACTTTTCATCCACCATTACCTTTACTAAGAGTTGTTTCAAAGAACCCGGTGAACTGCAGCAGTGTATTTTGAAATGTTTACCTTTTGAATCTAAGAATAATATTAACCTCTCATTGTAGTAACCAGGAGCTATGTACTCTTAACAGTAAAGTATACAGTTGGATACAATTGAAATTTGAAAGCAATGTACACTCATAGGTGTAAGAATAATACTTAAGTAAATGTACTTGGTTACCTTTCATCATAAGGAGGTTGATTATTTCCATAACTGCAGTCATTTACCAGGTTTTTCCTCTGCTTCTCTGACATGAACTGTTCACTGAAACAGCAAAAGAAAAGAAACTACATTTAGCTCAAGTGAGGAAGGCCACTTGTAGTTTAGGCTACTTGAATATTATACTCCGTATGCTACTTTATATTGATATTCCACCACATTTACAGTAAAAATATAAAGTGAACAAATATGACGCATTATTATGAACTACCCTACATAAACATTCAAATGTTGCTTATAATGCAATTCATCTATAGAACAATACAAGCTACATGAAACATAGTAAAACTTTATATAACACAAGTAGAACTTCAAATGCAGGAGTTTGACTTGTAATGGAGTATTTCTATACTGCAGTATCTGAATCATCTGAAGCATCTGAATACTTCTTCCATCACTGGGAGCAGCAGATTGGCACACATGGTCTTCCTCTCACCCTCTGTCCTGAAAGCAGTTTTCTTTTCCTATAGGCTGCTAGTTGATATAATCGCTTCACTGATCACTTCATATTATCATCATTCTCTGTTTTTCATGAGGCTTTTGGGATGTAAAAGGGTCGGTGCTCCCATCTAAATGACTCGATATGAAAATATTAATATGTTTTTTTTGGTGGTTGTTTTAGGGGGAGAAAAACTTTTTTTTAAAGAATTATTGCTTTACTTTGAAATGTGCTATGTGGCAGCTCTGTTCACTGTTGGTTGTTGTGTTTGATTGCATGTTACCTCCAGGACTTCCAGCTCTGATCCATAGACATCTCAAGTTCACATCCAACTTGCTGCCTGGAAAGTGCAATTCTTTTTACCTGGAAGAGTAAATGCATTATATTGCTCAAGGCCACCTTTTCTTGGCAGATGTTCAACCTGTGACTCACTTGATAGAAAGAGCAATCAAAACAAATTTTAAAACCGGTTGGACTATAAGAAAGAAAGAAAGAACAGTTAGTGGTGACAAAAGATCTAGTGATCTAAATTTAGAGATAACTTGCATTAAAATGTAATTATATAATCGCTGTTGAGGGTTAAGCACATACAGCTGAACTGACATGAAATACATACCCTTTATTATCTAAGACACCACCACACAGATGCATAGACAGCTGAATATATAGTTTATTGATCCTTGTTGGAAGCTCAGGCAGACATTTATGCAAACTACAGATGAACAGCGGTATACCAATAAATATACAACTACGAAATAATGTAATATCTCATTATGAAATGTGATCATCTTGTTTCAGTTTTGTTAATCCTATCTATTTTTTGTTAAAAATGTTATTTTTTTCAATATCAGTTTTCATTCCACAACTTTTCCCCTCAATGAGCACTTTTTTATCTTTCATCACAAGATCTTTATCTGTCAGTTAAAACAAACATTTATTTCATTGGCTGGTAATAAAACGCTCACTGAAAAAAAAAAAACTGTTGGAATAAAGAACTGACACTGAAAAAGGAACATTAAAATTTGTTGGAATAACAAAATACAATAATATACTTAAATAACTGAATAAAGTGAAATTTATCACCAAACTTGTTACGGTTCATCCAAAGGGGGACATGACCCTCATGGCAATCTGTCCAACAGCTGTTGAGACATTTCACCAAAAAAACGTTGTTAACCTCATGGTGGCACTGGAAGAAAAGTCAGGAGATCATTTAGTCATTAAGGTACATCATCTGGGAACCATGAACATTTTTACTACATGTCATGACCATCCATCCAGCAGTTGAAGAGATATTTCTGTCTGAACAAAAGTGACAGATTGACAGACATTAAGCTGCTAGCAGCTTAACATTGATTAAATTACAATTTTACATCACTGTCTGTGTTTATTTATATGATTATTTATTTAATATTGTCTTATCTTTTTATTTCATTTTCAGCACTTTGTGTCTCCACAGTCAAACACCCATAACATAAAATGCAATGTAAGTATAAACCAGAGATGACAGCATACAATACAAAGCACGGCTCTTTACAAAGTTACACCTTGAAAAAAAATACTGTATATATATATATATATATTTATATAAGTTGGGAACATAAAAACAGTCACAGCAGGCTTTAAAAATCTCGATCATCTCTGTACATTTGAGATCAGATGAAAAAGTGCCCTGTCTTGTAGTTGATGGGTTACAAGCTGAGCGACTAAGTGTGTGTGTATAACAGTCGGGACCACACCAAAAAAGAAGCAAAACAATCCTAACCATATTTAAATGGTGGCAGTGAAACTGACTCTATTCAAACAAAAAACAAAGCCAATGTAGCTGTGGGCATTTTCCTGAAGCTAGTTCATCAGAATAATCTGTTGTGTTTGCTGTAATGAATAAAGGATAATTAAGAATCACATTGTGGAGAAATTAACAGGCAGATCATGCAAATGACAAGGCAGTTTGTTTATTAATTTTCTCCTTTTAAATCGCTGATTGTTTCATTCTGCAGCAGGAAAAAGCTTCAAGAGCCACATTGTTTTGTTTCATTGTTTCATCCTTTTCAGCCTTCTCGCAGCAGCTGCCAGGTGTTACTGGATGTGTGTGCTATTGGGGTTGGTCAGTGCACATGTTCCAAGTCACTTTTTCATGTGTTTCAGTAGTTCACAAGTGCATGGTGAGATACTGCATCTCCTCCTCCTCTTCCACTGTGCTGCTGCCTCATACTGGGTGAACAAACTGGTACACCAGTCTCTGAGACACGTCAGGCTTGCGAATGATGCCCTTCTTGTAGTACTGACGTATGGAGCGACTCAGTTTGTCATAGTTCATAGCAGGCCGATTCTTTCTGAGTCCCCACAGTCTTGCAACATGAGCCGAGTCTTCGATTTTAAAAATACCTAGTGGTAATCACAGGAGATTTGACATTTGTAATGACAAAATGTTCATAACAATGGATCCTTACATTTTATATGGAGAGCAATACATACATATTGTATTGTCTTATATTCAATCCTGTAGACATATTAAAATCTATTTTCCAAAATTGACATGGCCAAGAGAGCAGCAAAATAAAAAAAATAAAAAAATGTTGATGATTTTAGAGACAACATGTAAGGACTTGAGCTTTCAGATGATATTAATTTATATGTTAGTGAAGACTGATCTCTGCCATTAGCTAAGGTAATGTTTACAATACAACATTTACAAAAAAAATTACTTCCCCCTCTAAAAATATAGTAATTATAGCAAAGTAGGTGTAGATAAAAACTTTAAAGAAGTTTAAATACCTTTTTCTTTATTGAGCCAGCGGATGCAGCGTCCATAGTTGTGAGGTTTGAGCAGGAGCTCTCTGAGGAACTGCCACAGGTGAATAGGTTGACCTGAACAAGATGAGTCAGCCTCAGACCAAAGCGCCTCACTACCTATACGTACATACACACACACAAAAAAAAATTGAGATAGAGATAAACACAGATATCTTTGGGCCTAAAAGATTATAAGGTCCTTAAAGGATAGGTTTACCAATTCTTAAGTCTGCCAAGTGCCTGTATAAACAGTGATGCCAGTAGTGATCATTAAAAGATTTGTTTCAAATATGCTTACAATGTGAGTTATGGCAGATAAAAAACACATTTTGTTAAAAAAAAAATGATTTAAAAGTTTATCTAAAGCTAAACTACATTTTGCATATTGTATTAAAAATGTCTTTAAAAATTCTAACTAGGAGATTTCAACAACAGAAAACAATATGTCTTAAATCAGAAATCTGATCTGTTGATCCAACAAAGAGGTGTCCCCCAGGGTTCAACAATGGGACCATTTCTTTTCTCTATTTATGTAAACAATTTACAATCAATTTTCAGTAGCTGTTGTGTTCAACTTTATGCTGATGACACTGTCATATTTACATTTGTTTTACATCGACCACGGAATAGCTTTTCACACAGCATTCATAAGAAACGTCTCTCTTCTTTTTGACTATGGTGATGTTGTCTATCAAAGCACATTAAAATCAGACCTTGTCCTGCCTAACACAGCATATAATAGACTGCTGATTTCTCCTTGGGTTCCTTTTTTTACACACATCGCTGTACAATGTATGATGTACTTAAATAATAATGTACTTAAATGGCCATCTCTAAATGTAAGAAGACACATTCATAGTCGGCACCATAAATTCTAACTTGCAAACCTCAATAAGATAAAGGTTCAATGAGTCAGGCAGACTAGACTAACATATTAAACTAAACAACCCCTCTACTCCTGCACTCTCTCTGGTACTAGCAGATGGAGATGTGGGATGCCAGCTTAACAAGAGGTCATTTTGGTCATTTTGCTAACAAGTGGGATGACATTCCCGCCTCATCCCTACTCAAATCACCTACTGTGTATAAGGAAACCAAACCTACCAATAGTTTTAGTGTCTCCTACTGTACACCTCTCTTTCATCCAGGCAGCTAGAGAGAAAGACAGAGAGAGAGAGAGAGAGAGAGAGAGATTAAATATAAAGCTCTAAATGTCACACACACAAATACACAATGTGTACACTCAAAAGTTCAATAGAAGTCAAATGTCCGACAATACAGGGATTGCAGTCAATGCAGCACACTATGATGAACTTGTTAAATGAGTATCACACACTCACCTGACTTCCATATGTCCAGGTGTGCATGCAGTGTGTCTCCACACTGCGGTGAGCGCTGACGAAACTCCTCCTCACTCATGGCACACAGGTCCTTTCCTGTGAGTTCCTGGAAGGCCTTTCCTGCATGGGGCAACCTGTACAGATGTTCAGTCCACAGCAGCCACTTCTGGACATTCCCTGTGTTCCACTCTATAGGGTCTAAGAAAAAAACAGCAGAGTTATAAAATGATGAGAAACATCCCAGCTGCCACGGCAATAAATCACCTGGTTTAGGGTTATTAAAGTGAAGTTATTTTCAGTCAAGTTGAGTCACTTTTTCATCTTTGTACAGTTCTGTTCAATGTTCTGGTGCATTTACACATAATAGATTTACTGAGACAACAAGCTAATCGTGCTTTTATGCCACGACAATTCAGTGAAACAAATAATTATGGCTTGCATAGGTTTATGATGGCAAGGAACATTATAATACATATTGCTTCCTCTGTTTGCTTTGCTAGCAGGAGAGACCTCGCCCATAAGACTGTGTACACGTCTACTAGCAGGAAAGAACCATCACTGTCACAATTCAGCACAACACATGCAAAGGTCAGGATTAAACAGATCCTGGAGCTGGCAAACACAGCTTTGCGTCAGTAAGGGTATGATTTAAGAGATCTGTCATCTTGCCTGAGCTATTCACACAAATATATGTTGATTCTGGAGTAAGACCCAGTAGCTTAAGTATCTCTCAATCAACATCCTTTTACCTGCAAATAACAGGCCACACTTTGGGATATTTTAGTCATAAAAAAATGTTTTGTTTATTTTTAAGTTTTGTTTCTTTGTCAGTTATAGTTCTTAATACCCTAACACCCTTATGTGCATGAGCAGGTGTGGTGGAAGCTAACCAACCTGGGGTGATGTTAAGCAGTTTGCAGGCTGTTTCAATGTCCTTCAGCACTTCTCCCACTACCATGCTCTGCACCTGCTCCAGAGACCGCTCCTCCTCCTGTCCCTCCAGCACAGGAGAAAGTCCCTGTTCCTGGCTATCAATGACTGGACACTGCTCTGGTTCCTCTCGGGGCTCCATGCGAGTCATGGGCACAGCGAGGGTCGGGGAGACCTCTGAAAATTTAACCAGCCAGGCAGCGTCCTCGGTGAGAAGCATGTCGAAGCAGGAGAGATAAAGACCCGGCATGCTTCGCTCCAAGGTTTCAAAACTTGGTTTGGTCTCCCCCATGTCCCAGGGTTCTCCAGAGGCCCTGTTTCGCTCCAAGATGGTGAGGGAGTCCTCTGTCATCCCAATCCGGGATCCATAAACTGTGCTTTCTGATAAACTGCTGACTGGATTTGACATAACTGATAGCTAGAGAAAAGGGAGACAGGAACATAATAACATCAAATTTTATATTTCTAGCGTTAAATTTTAAAAAAGTTCAAAAAGTATCCTTTCAGTGCCTTGCAAAACGTTTTCATAAAAATGTCTCTGAAATCAGAAATAATAATCAAATCACTAAAATTATTTGGTTTTCTGTTTGCAATGTAAAAAATAAGTATATGAAGGATTCATGAAGAAAATTCCTAACTGATAATATTATTTTCAATTAGTTTTCAATAATTTTTCATCAAAATGAACTTGAGTTTTAAGTCAAAATTACAATGCCTTCTTCAACTGTTCCTTACCTGCAATTATCTGACTGTTAAACCAGCAAATATTTTAGTTTCGTAAGAAACTCCATCAGAGAAGCTGCAGGCAAGAATCCCTTTCCTCACGTGTTTTGAGCAGGACTGAGGTAAGACAGTGCTGGTCGACACTATAAGAACCCTGAGCCTAATGGAGATACTGGAGAAATGACCCTCAAGAGAGTTAAAAGGCACACAGCGCTGATGGGCATGGGGCAAAATGGATTTGACTGAGTCTCTTATTTGTGGGTCAGTGGCCCAGAATGGCTGACGTCTTGGGGGTAGGTGGCTTGTATTGAGACCTGAAGCAGCTCCACCGCCTGCCATGGCTTTCAAGGTGCCGTCTGTGCAGCCCTCTGTCTCCACTGTCAGCTGGAGTTTTTAATCAAATTGAAGTTAGATAATGTGGAGAAGAGTGTGCCCACAATCTGTCCCAAAAAACAACACAGGTCCAAAGACAAACGTAAGTGTCTGTTTTATGGAGAAGACACTGATAGCTGCGACAGCTTCTTCTTAACAGGAAATTGCCGTCATAAGTGTTGATTTATGGATGTCAGCTGTGGCACAAGTGTTGTAATCTCAGGGTGAACTCGCATATGGCACCCACGATGTGTACCTGTCACAGCTGGCATATGGGAAGGCACACTGCTGTCACACATCAGGTTATCAGTGTGGCCGATGTAAAGGAAGTGTGTTTCCACAGAACACGTTAAAGGAGAGTCAAGGCTTTATTTGTCAAGGCACAAAGAAATTAGTCTCATAAAAAATATTACAATTATAGACCACACCCATGAGACAAAATCTGAGGACAAACTTTTAAATGAATCTAGATGACATTAAACCTCCCTCTCAAAAGATGCCTGCTGGCGCTGCAGATAAAAGTAGAAAAAAGTCCTTCAGGTGCAAAAACAATCAATTTATTCCATGTGCAAATGTCTTTTCTGCTTTGTTTGTCAGAGTGCAGATGGGACTGTTGATTTTGCCCATACACACCTGACATGCCCTGAAAAGATTCAAGAGAGCAAACCCTTTCCTAATTGTTGTTGATGTTGATACATTTTTTACTTGTTTTCTTTTGTCAGTATATAAGGCTTCTAACAACTGTTGAAACATTATCCTCTCTTACCAAACTTAAATGAAGATCTTCCCCGCCTCCCCCCGCAAACAGATTCTCCTTTTAGTCTTTCGTCCTCAACCCCCCCGCTGTAAAACCTCTTCCCAGTCTTCCTTTTATCTCCAAATTTCTCGTAAACCATAACCCACACTCCTTTTCACTCCATCAGGAGTCAGATTAAAAGCCACTGGCATCCCAGCCTGGCTGTTGTGTGTCAACTCTGCTCTGTAACAGCTTGCGCTAAGCTCATTAGCAAAGCAAATTTAGCCATATTACCTTCTTCCAAAAGGAAGAGGGGGCACAAAAAAGACACAAACACACACCCCTGGGGAGAGGGGATTAAGACCCTGACTGATCTCTAAATGAGTTTGGTCAAGTCACTGATATTCATTTCAGGAGCATTAACGCTTGCTCCATTTACTCAGCAAAGTCAGCCTTTGACACCGAAGGAAAAGGATTCTCTCCATGCAGGCGTCCACCCTGGGAACCATATTTCTTCTACATGCTTGGTCTCATTTAAAATGAAGATTTTAGTGAAGTGATTATTCGAGGTGAGGTTTTTTATTATTGCCTTGGATTTTTATAGAACTGCTGTGGTATGATTGGATTTCTGTGTTTTTATAAATGCAAAAAAAAAACCTAAATCAAACTGACCGAAGAACAACGTGTGTTAAACTAAAAAACCCCCCTCACTTCCATACCTTCTGTTGAAATGAAAGTGGATGCAGACCAAAACAATCAGCCTAGCTTAAAATTAACCTGTTAGTCAATTTGTCATCGTTGTCGACATGACAGAAATCATTTTCAAGTGTCTCAAGTGTTTAGATTAAAGTTAATGAGTAGTGATTAAAACAACCAAAAGTCTGCTCTTTCAAAAGTGTGAAAGTTGAAAGTTGAAACAGATCAAAAAGGTCACCGGTGAGATTTGAGATTTAACATTTATCTAAAAAATGTCCAAAATGTTTCGCTGAGCGCTCTGCTCCTCACAAAAAAAAAAAAAAAAAAAAAAAAGAAGGTCTGTGTTTGAGTCTGGAGTGTGTATAGCCAGGCGTGACTGTTTGTCATGCAAGCGTTAAAGGGAGATTGTCTTTTTTTCATGTTATTGTTTCTCATGGGAAACTCACAGGAAGTCATTGTTCCGAGACCAAGAAAAAAAAAAAAAAGGATATTCATCTTTGTGTAGAGCTCTTGTATGCTCTTGATGTAACTGTTGCTGGCAGGCTGGAGGAAGTGATCTGGATCTGAGTCCAGGTGCTCTGTTCACATCATAAATTTGGTTTAGGTGTTTATGACTGTAACAGTCTATATTTAGGTGACAATTTTTTCAAGATCATTGCATTTAGTTTACTTTATGAATCACAAAGATTTTTTTTTTCTGTATCTGTAAAATGTAATTAAAACATTTTGTTATATCTTTATCCGTTTCACCCCTGAGGGAATTAACTGCCAATGGGGCATGTTGATGCACTTGGAGATTCATTCCTGCTGTTAGTCAAGTGCCCTGGCATTAGGCCAGTGCCCTCTGGAGCACTTGAAATTGAAAATGTTTTTCTAAGACTTTAAATGAATTATGACACAAGGCTGAATTTACAGCCATGTGATGTGGATGATTACATTTCATACATCCGTCTGTTTTTGCAGAGAAATGACTGAGATAATGAATATATGAATAGTCTGTGCTGGTGCAGCTAGCTTTATGGTTCTGGTTGTCAACACAGCAGAAAGAGCAGCGTTTTTGCAAAAGCTTTAAAAGTTACACAAATAGTTATATGTATCTATTTTATAGGAAAGGGAGGATGTAGCCGTCTTGTTCTAGGTCAAAAGGAATGTCCAGGTAAAATATTAAAATCACAAATATTAACACCCCAATCATTTTCATATATTCACTTCAGAGCATCTTTCAGCAAACTCCATAGATAAGATCCTGACAAATATGTCTTTATAAACAGAGTCATGACGTAAGGTAACAATACAGATTATCTTGACATGATAGCTCTAAATGAGAATACACCTGCACCATTAGGAATAACAGAAAGTCACTTCTGTTTCTGCTGTTCAATGTTTTATTTTCTTTAAGTATTAGTTAAAGAAAATGATATTATTATTATTAGTATTTAGTATCTTTAAGTATTTATACAAGTTAATTGATAATTATAGCTAATTACAAATTAGAAAAATCTGAATCTTGTTAATTCGATAACAGATAAGTTAGCATACACATAGGACATGCTAACATTGGTGACAGATGCAGGCTGGAATGAATACATGAAAAGCTCAAGCTCAATTATTGCCTCTTCACCCGAACTCTGATGAAGGCCTCCTAAAGTGAGTTTTTACATTTTTCAAACGTTTTAATCCAAACACCACAAAATCCTGCTCCCATATTCTTGACTATCTAAAGGTTGATCGTTTGCACCTGTGTGTTACTTACAAATTCACAATAACAAGTGCACTTACGAAAATCAAAATGGTCTTTCATTGATATTGATTTCTACACAGCCAGTTTCACACAAATGATGTTCTTGTCATGCCATTTAAATCATAAATAAATACTATATTTTGTCTGCACACACACACACAACACACACACAACACACACACAACACACACACACACACACATTTAGGACACAGTTTAAGTCAGCTTCTTCTTACCGAGGCAAAGATGCTTTGTGCTCTTGGTGGCCGGGGGTAAAGACTGGATTGAATGGTAGCAGATGCAGTACAGGTGTGTGACTCTGCTGAGGATGAAGGATGACACTCAGCTCAGATAGGACACCCCGGGTGCTACCTGAGGATATAGATGCAGCTGGCAGCGGGCACCCTTTGATCTGTTTCCTCCTGATGACTGTCACAGAGTCTCCAGCCTGAGGCCTTGGACCCTCCCAGGCTTCTGGTAGAATTACACGTAACCTGAAAGGCACAGCCTAAAGAAGAACTGCAAACCAAACTTCAAGTAAAAGCACCTGCTGGGGGTGTGTACAAAGTGAGAAGGAGCGAGGGTAAGTGACTGGGTGAGTGAGTGCAAAGGAATTCAAGCACCATTGACTGCAATTTGTATTTATAGGTCAACTGTTTACTTATGCACACAACAATGTGTGTGTGTGTGTGTGTGGGAGGGGGGAGGGAGGGGGGTAACTCTCAAGTGCCATGTGTCTTGCAGATTATCTCAGACCTCCTAAAAACACCAGGACATAACATACTAGATGATTTAGGTGTGACAGATAATCCAAAGTGACATTAAACTAAGAATATAGAGTGTCACTTAAGATATTATCAACATTTTCTTTATTATTATTATTATTATTTATTTGAGGGGAAAGACGGTCTAATTGTTGCATTGCATTATTTGTCTTGATTTTACTTAATTATCTGGTTTCACAGTCCACATACTTGACCTGATCAAAGGCTTTTCTACAGTCGTCCAGCTCTTTGAGCCTGTGCTCTGTCGGATGGATGGGAAGGATGTGACAACTCGGGAAGGTAACATGTTAACTGAATTGGTCATATGAGAGTTATGATATCCATTCAATCTAGGTTTAATTACATTGAATGACAGACTTTGACCGCTGTAAGACAACGGTGTTTGCTTAGTTTTTAGGCAGTTCCGTATTAATAAGTGCTAAGATGGACGAGTCAGTATCATTCTCCAATTACAACTTGGAGGTTGACGTGAACGCTATTTACGGCAACTCTGATGTGACACCAATGCTACATTAATTAATCTAAATTGCATTGAACTAATCGCTAACACCAGCATGGAAACCTGCTTCCCATGAAAATGCCAACATGTTGATGTTCACCAGGCGCACACTGTGATGTGTGATAGCATGCTAACATTATATGATATTTGGTCATAAACATTAGAAAATAATTGACTTGATGACGACACTAGATAAAATGTTTGAAGAAAAAATGAAACTAAATCTATTAATTATTAAGGTACTTTGATTAAAAACAACAAATTTCAACCTCTTGGTGGTTCTCCACACCTCAATTCAATTAAATTAAATTCAATTAAATTCAATTCAATTCAATTCAATTCAATTCAATTCAATTCAATTCAATTCAATTCAATTCAATTCAATTCAATTCAATTCAATTCAATTCAGTTAAATGGGCTTTATTGGCATGACATTTTGACATGTGTTACCAAAGCACACATAGTAATAGACAAGCAGATATATATAAACACTGAGTGTTTGCCTGATTTGCATTTTAACAATGTGCCATATGCACATATGAGATTTCTTTTCCATCTCTATTACAGCAACATACTTCAGAAAATGTTTTTTTTATTTGAATGGAGAAACTGTCCAAACCATATATCATAGTTGATTATTTCCTGTAATTATTTAGAAATAGTACATCGTAACTACAAATGTAAAACTGTTTGTGAATGCAGTTTGATTTAAAAAAAAAAAAAAAAAAAGTACAACCTGCTGTGTAATTTAAGTGTGTTTGAACAATGCAGCTCTGTCTAAAAGCACAGACATAACAGGCTTTCAAAGAAATGCTTGTTATTAGCAGAACAGTGATCACCCACAACAATGAAAGTACTTACTACTATATATATATATCTAATCTTTGCCTTCTAATCTTGCTTTTAATTCACCATGTAAAGCCACTAAAAGGCCGGTCCTCTGATAGCACCATTTTCAGGTCCAGTACATACTGTATATTATTTTCTTTCCATTGCAGGAGCTGTGAGTTTGATGTGCTTAGCAACAGTCTGAATGGACTAATTGTGAGCTACAGAGTGGGTGTTCTCAGTAACTGTGTGTTTGTAGACACACCAAATCAAACCATGAGTGATGACAGCCTCCTTTCATTGGCCAGGTCATTATGATATTCGAAAATCAATATGTGTGTTATTGTGTGTGTGTGCTTGTGTATAAATGCATGTGTGTGTGTGTTTCATTCATAGAGTAGACATAAGAGTATGAGTGTGTAGTGTTTATGCAAAAGCATTTTGGAGCTTGTGTAAGCATTTTAATTTTATGGCACGGTACACAATAACATGACACCGAAAACTACCAAAAACTAAATGTACTGTATATTTAAGAGTTTGCATACCAAAAAATATTTACTGATTTCTAGGAAGAGAAACGTTTGCTTTTGGCTTTACCCACATCCAGTTCACCAACAAAATTTGCATGGCAGTTTCTTCAACTAGTGTTTGACATTTTCCTTGGCTCTAAATCAACGTTCTCATGGTTAAAAGACAATGAGTTAGAAGAAGCTAACAGACTGGATGTCAAATATGAAGCCCCAATTGGTCCACTGTGATCTTGATATGAGTAATGACTGTGCAGGTGTCCCTAATGTAAACAGGTGTTAGTGACCCACCTGAGTTGTCTTAGCACAAATAGGCAGCCTCAGAGTAAGATTTGTTGAGTTAACAGGTGTCATATTGTGTGATTGCGTTTTTTAAATTTTCTAACATGTTAAAAGAAAAAATAAAATAAAATATATGAAGTATACACACACACACACGCATATGAATTACTGTATTATCTCTGAAACAGAGTATGACAGCTCCTCCAACTGTTTTTGGGAAAAATCAGATAATTTAATAAATAGTATTAAAAAATACATTAACTGCTAATACAGAAGATGCGGCGTGCGGTGTAACGGTCAGAAAATGTCCTGTAGATTTGCTGTTGTGCACAGTTCGCACCACCAGGTAGAGTCTCTTTCTTTTTTAGTAAGGTAGGGTTACAGGTGTGCTTGAGAAGGCTAACGCTAACACTAAACTAGCATCCTGAACAGCAACACAGGCTGTGATGTGTCAGATAGCAGAGAGCAGTGCTACGATGCTAACATCCAGGACATCTCATTACATGTTTCCAACAAATTCAACATGAAAGTGATTAAACTGTATAAGTATAAAGTATGATGCATTTTAGCAGTGACAGTAAATGTTAAAAGATAAAGCTAGATGAAGTTGGAGCGAGACTATTTGTGAGTCTGTTGCAGCTGCTGTATGTTAGCTACAGTCAACACACCTATTATTGCATTAGCCAGATCAGGTACGCAGGTTATCTTATAGAAAACCAGCCAGTCATCATTTATATGATAATGTTATGGGTTATATACGATTGAAGGTTGCAGAAATGTTTTATTAAATGTTTATTTAACAGTTTACTCAAAGAGATATATTCATCTTTAATACTCGCCGAAGGGCAGTTATTATACTGAGTTGAGAGCCGTTCTCTGATATTCTTCTTCAACAGTCAGGCCATGTGCCAAGGTTTTAAACTGCATGTAACACCGCACCGCTGCAGAGACATGTCTGAACCTGCACACACAAAAAAACCAACAGATATGAGGTCAATGATAGTACAGGGTGTTATGAATGAAGCCTTTCAGAGGTGTACAAGATGGGGAAGAACATACATAATATGCAGGATTTTTTTTTACTTCTTTGAATATATATATATATATATATTATTATATATATATATTTTATTTTTTTTTTCAGGGCACTTTATGTCTGATACAGAGATGCAACAAAGTCTGGACTTGAACCAGAGACTTTATGGTCCATGGTCACCCCTACGCCCCTGCACTTTTCTTATAAATAAAACATAAAATAAATTGACAAGAATTATATAATTTCTCGTTAAAGGGGACATATCATGCACATTTCAGGTCTATATTTTTATTCTAGGGCTCTACTGGAATATCTGATTTACAGTTCAAAAAACTCATTTATTTTATACTGTCTCTATGCAGCCCGTCAGTTCAGCCTTGTAAACAATCTATAGTAGAAGGATTTCACTTCTGTTTCTTATTCTTTACTCAAATTGTCAATGTAAATAAATCTGTACGTGTGTTTTTAGCTCATCTATGGTTATTACAGACTGGTCTTTGGTGAGAATGTGGTGAAACTCTTTATGCAGGTTCACATTACCTGATCAGTTGATATTTTCCACTGTAGAACAACCGAACATGAGGGAAGTTACAGGTTTAAGTCGTTATTAAATTCTACTAGGTTCTTAAATTACATCTATTCAAGTTTGTTTGCGTATTCCTTTCAACTGCATTTAACAGTCGTCAGATTTCTACCTGATGCGTATCTTTCCACATCACCAGGAAAAGGGGAAAAACAAGTGAAACATTAAATAGTTCGAAGCTGGTCATAAAGTGAAGATATCCCATGCAGAGCAGTGTCTCTTTCCTGGGTGCCGGCTGGTGCAAGGTGATCCACACTAAACCAAAAATCAATATTCCAGCACATACCAGAATACTAGGATTGACACTTATTTTTATTAATGGATTGCATTAAAACAAAAGGAACTACATGTTTTGCATGTAGCCTAATCAGATTCAGGTTTTTAAATAGACAGAAAAACCCACACTTCACTGTTGCATTGCTAGATAGCCAGTCACAATGCCACAAACACACAGACAACAGACAACTGCGGGTCTTTTGAGCAACAGCCTTTGAATCACCCTGAAGATTACACTTTTGATAACATCCTGCCTAAAACTGTGTTGCAAACTGTGTCCGTTGTTTGATGCTGAGCAAAGCCTTTTCACCGGAAACTGCTGCCTGGTGTTGCCTAGACATGTTATTAAAAAGATTGGTGAAATTTTTCAAATTGCATCATTCATGCAACCAACTGTACCAACAATAGGTTAGCTGTAAGAGAGCTTGCAAGCATACACCAACCATTTGTACTCAGTTTGGCCTCTGAACATTGGCTGTTTTCTCTTTATTTCCCTCCAGTCTCTAGGTTCTTTCCCATCTTGTCTCTGCCCCAGGATATGTGCAAATTTTTCACTCAAGTTGAAACATTTTCAACTCGCATGGATCCGTCGCTGCATTCACACTGCCCATCTGAATTTGTATTTACTTGCCTCGTTCCATTGTCTTTATAATGCTATGGTGCCACCTCTAAGTGCAAACACAAATTCATAAGTGTAAAATCGGAGGTACTTTATTTGCTTCTCTCCAGAGTTTGTTTTTATGCAACTTTATACTTCCTCTTGACGATTATATCTTACATTGTAATCGACTACAATCACCCAACAGCTGTGGTGAATATTTACTTTGAAGATAAAGATTTTACAGACAAAACGTGATTGATAACGTGCTGCATTGCTATAGTTGCAATGCAATTTTTCTGTATTTTAGGGAAATTTTGAATGATGTACCTGTAAATTGCAGTATGTGTTTATTGTAGAGTCTCTACTTTAACTTGAGTGAATGATATTTATTCCACTGTTTACTCTGTTCTGAGTGAAATCCTTTCACAAAAGGTTTGGCTCATGTCGATCGTCGTTTATGATGCCTACATCGTTCTCCGCCCAGACAAATTAAATCCCTAATCTAATCATATTGATACTTTCTCCATCAACCAGATGGTGCATGGAAACACGTGGCTTCTTCCTGTGTCCAAATCTTGACCCCTCTGTACACTCAAGACACACCTTTGTGGTTATTACTGAACGAGTAACTCATCTTTTCAATTCAATTTCAAATGAATGTTTGCTGCTCACTGACGTGTCGTGATGATGTGATGATGTGATTGTCTGTGGTGTTTGCTTGAGTTGCTGCACTCGAGACAACATGGGGGGGATGATTTGAATTTTGACAGATTAGGATCCAAAGAAGAGATGTTTTAATGAAACCGGTTTTTCCCATTACATATTTTACTCCAGCTTTGTTTACATTCAAATTGTAAACCACCAGTGATCCTGAACAGGAATAAGCACACATGGATTATAGACATACATACAAATATTGTAAAAATGCTGTTTTTACCCACATACATTTTCTCTACACACCCAACTCATTCAAATGACTAAAAAAAAAACTTGAGCAGCACTAAAAATGCTGTTCCAAATTAACAATAACACATGACCTATGACGGACAGTAGTAAAACACTATACCTCTTTGACAGCTTTGTTTCTTTCCTTCACTTTTATACTCTGGAAATCTCAAGCTTAAGACCCGTTTGGCTTGACAGAAATGATAGGCAGTTATTAAACAAACCTATTGACTTTAGTGCTATGAGAGATTGAAGACGTGATAGCAGCTTTACAGAATCCACTCTGAAACAAGAGTCAATATTTAGTTACCCTGTCACACGATGTCTGCACAAGCCCATTGAAATGATCGCATCAGTGCTTTCCACCTGCACGCACAAATACATCACACCCACAAACTCATCCTACACCAAAGTGCCATGTTTTTGAAAATAGTAGATTATAATCAGCAGGATGTAGAAGGATAATATTGCTATTTTCTCTTTTTCTGTGTTTCGACTCTTAATCTTGAGATTCAAAAGAATATTAGATGTATCCATTTTGACCAGGGATGAATTCCAACAGGCTTGTAAGGAGCCTGTGAAATCAATCATGTCAACAATGACATGATCAGGACACAACCACAGTGACATATTTGATAATGCATTCATTCTTTGCAAACTGACAAATGCAGGACAAGTCAAGTAGTCCTCACTTGGCCAACAGGGGAACTTAAATATTTGGATTTGTACTTTTAATGCTTCTGTGGAAATGTCTGTGTACCTATCCTGTGAACCGAGAGACCAATATATGACACGGACCAAACTGCACGATATCGGTTACCAGAAGGGTGGGCAGTTCAGTCAGAAAAGGTACAAATTGTGTACTTGAACTAGTATTCAGCAGAAAATACTGTATGCTCCTGTCAAAACTCCTTCTGCTTGAAATAGGAAAGAAATGCAAATACAGGCAGCTACACAAAAGAGGCAGTTGTTTGCCCATATGTGACTGAAGTCACATGTCTATATCTGCAGGTCTGTCTCGCTGCATTGGGTGAACCTGCAGGTGTGAAACTGCTGACTCTGCAGCTCTACAGTTAGATGTAATTTCATTTATAGGTGTAATTTATGATTTACATAACAGAAACTAAAATACAGAGGAATACAGCTCGTATGTGGACCCATAAAAAAAGACAAGTCAGTTTCAGTGTTAATTTAATCATACAAATGCTTAATTGTAGATACAGGGGAAAAAAAGCTTTGTTGACAACTTCTCTTCAGATAAATGTGCTATTTTAGGACTATGTAAACTTCCACCTTATCCACTCATCACCCGTCTCAAATCCGTACATAGTCACACACTAAAACTAGAGAATAAATTCCAGCAATGTTCAGATTTCCTCTTTCTCTCTTTCACACACGCGCGCAACATCACAAGAAGGAAGGACACACACAAAAAGAAGTAGAAAAGAAAAAAACTGACGTGACTGCAAGAAGCACCGCAGAACAGTGTATACTGTTTGGGAGGAGGACTCTCAAAACAAATAAAGCAGCATTGAACAATGCTAGTGAATTCTCTAAATGGGTACATGTGATCATAAAGGCAACAAACTGGGAGAAGAGTTTGATAAATTAAAACATTATTTTATTAATTATGTTTGAGACGTTTATGAATACCGTCTTAGAAAAAAATTGTAACACTATCATGAAGTCCCATCAAAAACTTTTCCCATTTTATTTTTAAGCTCAAAATACACAATCATATCCACTGTATAACGTAATGAACACATCATAGCTGATGTAAAAATGCAGGCGTGATAGCAGACAATATACACATACAGTATGTGTGACCAAGAGCACAATTCAATTAATCTTCATTTTTTATGATCAAAAGTTGGTGCAGCAATGAAAAATGGGTGAAACCTCATGTTAAAAATAATTCAACTGAAAGCTGTGAGGGGGGAAAAAAGCCTTACATGGGAAGGAAAATGAGGAAAAACTAAATTTTCTGAAAAATGCTGGTATCACAATTCACAATATGCCAAAAACAAATAATCAAAAGTGGTGAAACGCATTGTGCAAATAGCAGTAACAGAACTTCAGTGCCAAAAAAAAAAAAAAAGCTGATGCAAACCATTAAATCTCACCAACATCAAACTAAAATGTATAACCTTTTTATCACATACTCAGCATGAAGTCAAGTTTTAGTTGGTCGTCTGCTTTTTAGCACCACCTGCTGGCTGTAAATGGGGCTTTTTGCATCTGCAGTGTACAATAAGACAGCAAATAAATAACATCAGGGTAATTAGTGAGGCAGTTCATCCAAACGGTGAAGAAACACTCCACAATACTTCAGAGGTACATGCCTAGTAAAACGCTCTCAATACAGATGTATATTCAAACAGTCATCCTTTTGCCCAAGTAGTATACACCTTTTCATGTCAGTTAGATCCAAAGAGAAACAACAACATACATGCACGCGCACATCTAGCACACAGACGTGGAAAAATAAAATCACTCACCAGGCAAAATAGATTTAGATGGCTTTTTTCAACCCTTCCTCACATCTCACTTGCTCAAACTCCTTTGCACTTCAGCATCTATTTAAAGTGAAAACCCACCCTAAAAAAAAACAAAAAAACAAAAAAAACAACACCACCACATCGTCCCATGCAGTCTGAACTTGTCACCTGCAGACAACGTGGATGAATGATGCAGATTAGTGTCATGGTTCTCTGGATTTTTATCTTTGGGAGAGAAGGGGTTCCTACACTGGAATCAGACATGTCTTTCCATTTTTTAACCAAAGATGCAAGAAACTTGCCCCCCCCCACCTTTATTTACCGTTGATTTTGAGGAAGTGACTTTAAGTATTACGTATCTGATCTGTGACTAGATGCTAACACTTATTTCAAACCGACACAAACAACCAGGAAAACCATAGACGGTTCAAGGAGGGTCCAAAACTGCTCTGTGACCGTGAGGAGCTATAAACGTAACATAAACTTACAGTCACAACTTTTCTAAACATTGATAATGACTTATAGTCTTTCAAGTCATAATTTCCATTATTCTCAATTAAATGAATACTTGGAAAATGACAGCAGATTACAAGTTCTCAACGTATTTATGAGGTTGAGCCTATTGTCATTTTTGGAATAGATCACAAGTCTGAACCTTTCACAAGACACAATAAAGGACATAAATCCTATAAAGTTATACCAAATTGGGCACATCATGGTAAACCTCAATTGTAAAAGCAAACAACAGACCTGTTAAGCACACACACTTAGCCATGAACTCAAACAGCTGTGTGTTTCTGCAGTGATGTGACTGGAATTGAAGCTGCAGAAGTAGGTCTTTCATGAACACTCCAGTTATAGTCGAGCTAAACATCCGACAGCATTGCTCAAGTTTCTAAGTGAAGTTGATGTAAGGCTGTCATCTAGAGGAATTTATGGATATAAAATTACACTTTTCTTTCCAAATAAAAACATACATTCCACCATTTTTTCTTTTAAACACATTTCAAGGCCTCAGATTGATCTATAATCACTAGTAACTTCTGTAGTACTCTCAGTAATCCGTATTAGACCTGTGTAGGAACCCCGAGTATTGAATTGCCCATAGAAATGATGAATTGTATGTTGGTTGTTTAGGGTTGATTCTCCCTTTAATTAGGCATGTGAAAATCAAAAATAGTCATGTGTATCAATTTTTTAAAGGTTCATAACACTCTTAAATGAAGCATTCAAACATGCGAATCCGGGTGTTGATGTCAGGTGGGGTGTTTCACTGTTGCTGATTTATTCCATCACTCACTGTAGTTTGTGTTTCTGTGGAAAGGACCATGGGTTGGGGAGAGGGTTGTCATAAGTCAGTATAAAACAACTGTCCCCCCCACCCCAACTCCTCCGCATTTAAGGACTCCCAGGGTGTTATGCTCGTCATCCAAATTGAGGAGGGGAGGGGGTTCTTTGTCATTCTAGCTCTGTCCAAATGGATAGGGTCCATGAATGCCCTGGAAAAACAGAGAGAAAACATGTTAACATAAATAAATTTACATTTAGTTTAAGGATTTTGAGTAGAGGAGTGAAAGCAAATGCCAGCCAATTTTTCTTTACTTTGTTGAATAATATAAAACCAAATTAAACCTGGGCAAGTATGTGAAAACGAACCACAGCAGTAAAACCTGCAATGCTTGTAGGAAGCAATCAATGTCCTTTTGAATTAGTGCCCAATTTAAATGACCTGACTAGCAGATATAGCTTGGTCATAAAGCTATGGCCATGCCCACACTGCACCTTTTTTCTCCGTTTTGGCCCTTCGTCCAGACTAAAACAACGTTGTTCTCACCAAAAACAAAGCTTTTCCAATTTCCTTGCTTTTGCTGATTTTCTTTTGCTGACATGCTTATCCAGTAGGAGAAGAATTTATCATAATTACCCATTTTATGGTTTAAATGTGCACATAGGTATTTGCCAAAACAAGCTGAAACACCCGGTGTAGACGTATGTTGTTTTTGCACAAAAACAGCATTTTAGAATTCAGTCGGCTCAACGCAGACGACAGATTCCAGTTAACCACCCATGAGAGGAGTATTATCACCTCATACTTGTCGCTCAACTATGGTGACAAGTATGAGGTGATAATACTGTAAATTATAAATTAACGGCCCAACCTGAAAGACTCAGGAGATTCGAGTCGTTAGTGAGTTTTTACACTGAGGTAGATGCTATGATGAAGGACTTTTCCTCAACAGAGAACATAAAATTCCTTTAAAGAAGCTGTAGGTAGATTTTTTGGATGAAGGTCACAATGAAGCACAATGAAAATTAAATAAAATTGAGCTTAAGGGTGTTAACAGATGAAAGATCATATTGTTACCTTATGTAAGTAAAACACTGTCTAACCTTGGATTCAAAAGGAGCTTAGAGCAAAATAACATTAAAAAGATGCTAATGTTTAGAGAGAAATGGCACTCTAGTAAAAACGTCAATGCAACTCAGGCTTACATGAATTAGATCATTATGTTTTGAGGTATTCTCTCTGAAAGTTATCGTTAAGCAAGTGGACATTTGGACCTGTTGGTCCCGCTCGATGACAAATCAGAGATCATATAAGTACTTACTCATCCTCTGGGGGCCATGCATGGCTCAACCAAATGTCACGTAAACCCATCAAATAGCATTCAGGATATTTCACTCTGGACCAAAGAACCATAAATAACCAATTCATAAAAAAATGTAAATTATGTTATCAAAAGTAATCTAAACATTACAAGAAGTGGGAACCAGTGTATATTAACACTACTGTACACTACTGTAACAGGACAACCCTGTATATAATACGATGCATACATACCTGACCATAAGTCACCACAGAAAGGTTGGTTTGGAGACCATTTGATGCCCTATTTACAGCATTATGAGACAGTCCGTTTTGATCTTGCTGGATTGGCTCCTGTGTGCGTTCCCAGGCTCCGCTGGGGTCTCTGAAGCTGTCAGTTGCGTCGTGTTTGTTCTTCTGTGGCGAGGCAAAGGGGTTGAAGTCTCCTTGCACATTGCGCTGGGGTTGAGTGTTGAATTCTGTCTCGAAGGAAGACAGCTGCTGGGTCACACCGAGGAGACCTCCAACTTCTACGGTAAGAATCACCCAGATTACATCTGTTGAGGGAAGAAGAATGCACTAACATGAGCTGAATGACCGATGCAACATACCAATTTGCTAATTTTTGGACATAAAATTATAGGTTTCCTGCCTCCATAGCATAATCCAGTGGCGGTACACATCCTCCACTGGCCCTGGTACATGCCAGGAGCTGCGGGACTTCGCATCTGCACACTGACATCTGATATTTCTTGGGGGTCTAAAGACTTCACCATAACTGTGTTTACATGGCCAAATTGATCCCCACCAATGTACTTTAGACAAACCCCAGGCGGCCACGACTCTGCACCTAAAACATATTAAGATTAAGCACAATTACAGCAAAACCGTGACAGTGTAACAGCATGATATACATTATATTCATTAAAACTATATACTGCACATGCATACAAACAATGATTGTGAAAGGATACTTATATGAGCTAAATGTGTGAATGTAATGACATGTTGCATACCTGTGTTTTGTATTCTCCAGGTCTTTGTGAACGGTGTATCTGGAGGAACAGACTCTCCTTCTCCAATTGTTACATCTTCAACAAAGGACATGGATGGCGTGTTGATATTGGGACTTTCAAAGTCGTAATATGCACCAATAGCAGCCTGAAGATTCCTGTTTGAACACAAAGGGGATGAAAATTAAAATTCTCCCTAAAATACAATTAACACTATATACTATATACTAAAGTCTATATACAGGCCACTCATAAATTGTGAGGCATCCAAAGAAAAATCCTGGAAAAGCTCCTCATATAATGAACGCTAGAGCAACTCCTGAGACACTGAATTATTTTCTTTTATTGATTCATTTTTCTATTAGTGAGGGAAGCACTTTAAATAAAAGCTGAAGCAATTAGATGATTGATAGAGCTAGAGGGATGCACTAGTATAGGTAATGATATCAGACATCAGTCCGATACTTAATCGGATGTTAAATAATGTTTAAGTCTGATTTTAACTTTCACACAAAAGAATGATCCCAGTCACTTCCACAGTGAGGCATATAGTTTATTAATTAAAACGCTGGTATCAGTACTCAGTGTCAGCCGATACCCAAAGCTCAGGTATCGATATTGGGACTGACAAAGTCAGATTGGTGCATCTTTGAATGATAGACAGATAATTCATCTGCAACATTCATTAATAATATTCTAACAGACATTTTGATTTATCAAAGCAGTAAATAATAACACTAACAATGTAAGCATGACTAATACCAGAGCGCTGGCAATGGCGCACCTCTATGGAAAGCAGCCATCATTTGTGTTATTAATTCCATCTGTGGTCAGAATATCTTCCATAAAACAGGTAGCTATATTGCTCAAGCTATATTTAAAGCAAAAATCCCCCAAAACAAATACTGGTTCCAGCATTCAAAATATAAATATTTGCTGGTTGGCTTAGTCTTCTGTGAAAATACTAAATTGAATATTTTTTGGTTCTGAACTGCTAGTTGACTCTGGGAAAATGTCACTGGCGTGTTTCCCCATTTCTGACGTTTTATAGAGCAAATATTTACAAGTGGAATGATTAAATAGAACAAAAATAAAAATCATGAGTATGAGCAGATACACAATAAATACCAGATACTTAAAGGGGTATTCCAGCAATTTAGCACTGTACTTCCATTAAGTTGGTAGACTCACAACAGACCAGGTCACTTCCTGTAATGCAACTTTTTTTAGTGTCTTTCATTAGAGCAGTGGTTTCCAGCCTGTTTTGGCTTGTAAACCCTTAAATTTAATAAAAATAAACAAAATATAAATTTGTGTGCTGGAAATACCTCATTATTTATTATCCAATACACACTGGGGAGGTGGGTGGGGATCCCATGTTGTGCACCTCTGAATTTCTGGACCTATGTGCGCACCATCTTGTTTGCCACATTGTTTTAAGCAGGTATAAACAAAGGCTTTAGACCCTCTGGCCCAAACTGAGGTAACCCTAATGACATCATGAGGGGTTATTTTCTCAGACTTGACAACACTCCTCTTAATCATAGAAGACATTTGATTATGTGGCTGTTTTAAAAGGCTGGGTAGCACTAACCATAACCATTAATCTAATTTTTATGTGTAGAATTGGTGGATTGTTCCTTTAGACGATGTGAGTCTTCTTTTAAGCCATTACAGGCTTTACTACTTGATGAGATGAACGCCTAAGGGACATGCCTGTAAAAAAAAGTGATTCTAGTTGACTTAAGTATGAATGTGCTCAGGAAGCTTCTTCTTATTCTATTCCTGAGTTGATAATGACTTATTGATATTAAAAAGACAAAATCCACCAACTATCAGGTGATTTCCAGACTTGATTTAAGTATCCCAAGTGACACATGAACAATGTGAATTCTGCTTTTGGGGGGATTCTCCTGTGATCAAGGCCATAAGATCACTGATCAACTAGAAGCCTGACACTGATCAATCCCTACTTGTTGTCAGCTGATGATCGATCACGACTGGTTGCGTCATCAGACTAACGTACAGTGACCACCGCTGCTTTGAGTTGTGTCCTCACAGTTTAACTGGCTCTCAAGACTTTTGCATAATATGGCAGATAATCTACACCGAGGTTCCCTGTGCTTTAAATTAGCCAGATAGCTAGTTAGGTAGGCTGTTTTTTAAACATTATTTCAGTTTACTAAAACTCACAGTGAGGACAAACTTTGCCATTTTCACTTGCGTTTGCCCCTGAAACGATCGTTATGAGTTGACTAATTGTCATTTCCCGTGAAGGAATGATGAATAGAGGCTAACTTAGCTTTTTAGGAATATTTTAACGTATGCTAACAAGCTAATTATGCTGCCAGCTTCGCGTCGCGTTGCTGTCCGACAATAGGCCCTCCTCCTCCCCGCACTCACCAGTTGGTCATGTCCAGGAAGAAGGCGCAGCCGGCTGGGTTGAGCTGAAAGCCCAGCAGCCTCTGAAATTCCGAGATGAGGACGTCCTTGTCCGTCGTGCCCATGCAGCTGAACTTCTGCATGAGCTCCGCGTCCACGTCCATGTCCGTGCCCTCCATGGGGTGGCGGGTGTCCCGTAGCGGAGACGGGGGAGGTGGTGCGGGGGTCCTCTCTCAGTTTAGTCCGAGGCCTCGTCTAGCCATAACAACCATCTCAACAACAACAACCGTCATTGCGCATGGCACGAACGAGGGGGGTGGGGGGTGTTTGACTCTGGAACAGCCCGCGCGTCACCTTCACCAATCACGTAGTGGGGGTGTACGTCATCTGTTGCTATTTGCAGCCCTCTTTTTCATTGGTTTATCAATGAAATCTAAATTGCTCATGTTTGCAGCTCAGCAGCACCAGATTCATCATTTGATGCATGCCAAAAATTCTAATATACAAAATCATTTCTCCAAAGAAATAGGATATTTACGGGTAAATAAAATTAATCTATATATGTGTAAATTATTTCTACCATAAATGTACACAACAACACCAAGGCATGTAAATGGAAAAATCAGAAAGCATCATGTTTATTTTGATACTTTAATACATGTGTCATTTATGTACAAAATTAACAATTTTGGGCCTAATACTGACCCCTGAGGTACTTCAAGTAATATCCATACACATTGATGTCTGCTTCTTAATAGCTTCTCAATCAGTTCAGCACAACCCCTCTGATACTGTACCTTTCCAATTTCAAAAGCTTTTTTTCGATCTTGGATTATTGTATATCATGGAGAATTGGGAAGTGAAAGAAACAGGCCTGCAGTTTGTAAAATGGTGTCAATTCGCAGTTTTATATAATGGTATTATTCATGCAATTTTCATTTTGCTTGAATATTTACTAGTTTGAGAGGGCAATCTAAATGAAAATTGTTACACTGATGGAATGCACATATACTTTGCCTTAAGTGTATTTATGTATATTATAAACATGTACTCCTCGCTGTAATCATTCCTCCTGTTCATACTGGTTAATAAAAGAGCCTCTTCAAATGTGATTTCAATGTAAGTGATGGGGGCCAAAATCCACAGTGTTGATACACAGTCATTTTGTACAAACATGCATTTAAAAGTTTACCTGATGCTTATATGAAGTGTCAGCAGTCCAAGTTAGTCATATCAAGTGGATATCTGCCATATTTACATTTTTTAGCATCAAATTCCCTCTTGGTGTTTCCACGGACAGTGTTTCCCTGTTGAGCTGCAGTGAAAGAATAGTAACAAAAAGAGGGACTAAAATTACCAAAAAACCCATTTCAATGTTCATCTGGGCACCTAACTATATATTTGAGAGAGACTGGAAAAATTAATCCTTTAATATTGGATGCAATATTCACACATTTTATAAAGCCGATATTGACTCATTTAAATAGCTGTGTGATTTATTGTTAACACATACAACATGTGTTGTACTCAAAACACAAACAGTATTTTTTGTGTAGTGGTAACAAAAAAAAAATTGAATGTCCGATATAAACTTTCAGGCGGAACTTCGTGTGCGTCGGTCTCATATCTGGTGGGAACACTTATTAGGGAACACCGGAACCGCGCTCTCAGCGGAGGTAGCTTCAAACATGCCTAAGTAAGTTAACATATTCTTTTTTTTAAACGCTTAATGTTTGCTCTACACTTTTCAGCAAAATGAATAGCATTTTATATTTGTGTTGAGAGACACGTGAGGGTAAGATACTCTGAAAACTAATGAAACAGATCCGCTTTTGTCCGTCTAAGTCTTGTGAGCTTTGTTTGGGCTCAGTCTACTTGCTGGAGCAAACCTCGACGTGAACGTAATTTACCAGCAACGGTTGCCACGCAAAAGACAATCACAACATCGTGATACCAGATAATTTTATCAGCTACAGACGATGGTAACGGAAAGCTGATTCACAAAACGATCTCAATTCAAGATCTATTTATACACCTGTTAAGTTTTCGACAGTAACACACGATCGTCCTCAGCAGATCGATTTTTTTCCCGACTTCGATATTAACTAAAACGTTCAAAGTAGGGCTGACGGCAAACAATCGATTAGTCGTTGGTCGACCAAAAAAATATTAGCTGACTAAAATTCTATTGGTCGATTGGTCGGAGGGAAAAAAAACGCGTCTTTTCGAAGGGCTGAAGGGCTTTTAATTTGACGAGTATGATAGAGGAAGTCGCCGTGCCACTAATTTACTGTTGGCATACACCGTGTCTGGAAGAAGTTATAAAATTTAAAAGTTTTTAGTTCTAAAAAAAACACCTGTTGCGGAGTGAGGATGACAGTGCGGCTGCGACAGAACTGAAGAAAACACTTCGTGAGGAAATTGACAAGCGGTGGGAGCTAAACGATGCGCTGCACTCCAGCATATACATCAAAGCTGCAGTGTTGGACCCACGCTTTAAAAATCTGCCGTTCATGGAGGAAGAGAACCGGGACCAGGCATATGTTACGGTGTTGGACTTAGCTGAGAGTCTATCTCCAGCAGTAGAGCCTGTCCAGCACGCCAGCAGTGATGACGACGAACCTGGCCCCGCACCAAAGAAGAAAACGAAAAAGACAAGTGGGACGAGATATCCATGCACCAAACAGAAGAACATAACAGTGAGATGAAACGGTACTTAAAACAAAAGTTGAGTCGGGACCACTAAAAAACGAGGAGCGCTACCTGAAGCTGGCCAGAGCAGCCAAGCGCATTCACTCCATCCCGTCCACGTCCACACCACCGGAGCGCATCTTCTCCACGGCCGGCTTCATTGTAAGCAAGACACGGAGTTCACTTCTTATTATCTTATTATTATTATCTTATTTAAGGCCTATACATTGAGTTTTTAATTAATTAGTTGCCGTTGCGTTCGTCTGTTTATTTGCACTAAGACGTGTTTCAGATTTGCCGATTGCCGGTTGTTAATTATTATTTAATTTTAATAGGCCTACTTGTCATTGGAATCTGATAGCTATCATATTTTATTCGTTATCCTAAATATCAAAAGAAGCGGAAAAATAAAGTTGTATTAGTTTAAGGCTGTGTTTTATTTTCTTTGTTACAATCGTCTTTCATGAACAATGTGTGTGTATCACGTGTTTTAAATAAATATTCATCATAATGTTAAGAGTCTGCCAGTCTTTCTGATTCATTTGTTTTGACACATCCTGAATACCAGAATCTAAAATAATAATTTGCAGTTGTAACAGACGCAGACTGTGCTGTGCGCAGTGTACTATGTCAGCCAAAATCACAACGTTGTTTTTTCCCCTTTTAACTCCGACTGGGAGAACTAGGCATTCAACTGCTTTTTATGTAGGTTAGTTAGGTTATGTAAATCAACCAGGCCTACATCACATATTTCAGGCAATCAGACAACATAACCATTTTTAAATGCCTGCATGGTTGAAAATCGCATGAAGGTTACCCTAGCCGTTAGTGGTAAATGCGCAGAGAGACGGCCGCCTCGCAGTTGTGTAACATATCACGTTATTTCGTTTTTTTTTTTTTTTTTGAGGGGGCGGGGCGATTATTCGATTAGTCGGAGTGAATGCACGACCACTGGTCGACCAAGAAAATCCTTGGTTGAGGACAGCCCTAGTTCAAAGCTTCTGTATTTTATCTCTAGGTCTTCTCCTAGCTCAACTGTTGTGTTTTATACTATTATTTACATCGGGTCTCTTGTGACTCGATATACTAACGTTGTAGTATCGCTTGTTTCCAGTATTTTGTTTTCCAGGGATAAGAGCAGATTATATTGATTGTGTATTAAGATATAAAACGAAATCAAACGCATCATGTCGTCATACAGCAGCAGACAACAACTTATCTCCGTAAAATAAATGGCGACAACTTACAAAACAAGAACATAGAAGAGACCATGTGGGCTCTGGGTGAAGGTGTATAAAATATTATATAGATATTCTCCAGGACTATTGGACATCTGAAAAAAATTACCTGAATTGTCTCATGTATGTTAATGGAGACCTTTCTGATAAGGTCATCAAAAACTGAACATGTATAAGATTTGTAAAAGTAGAATTTATGTCAGAGCTGTTATATTGGATTGCATTAGTTTGCACAGGTCTTCCTAATAAAGTGCTTGGTGAGTGTATATGTGTAACGCTACCCTCCCTCTTTTTATTTTTTACTATTCCACAGGTTTTACTGTGACTACTGTGACACCTACCTTACACATGATTCGGTAAGACTTGTTTGTTTTGTATCACACATATTGAGTATAATTCACAAAATCACATAATTGGGGCGGCAGTAGCTCAGTGCATAGGGACTTGGCTTGAAAAACCGGAGGATGGCGGTTCAAGTCCCACATGGACCAACAATATGGAAGGTGGGTAGCTGGAGAGGTGCCAGTTCACCTCCTGGGCACTGCCGAGGGGCCCTTGAGCAAGGCAACCCCCCCCCCACACACACACACACACACACACACACTGCTCACCGGGCGCAAGTTTGGATGGCTGCCCATCACTCCACCATCTTTCTCTCCACATTTGCATGTCTATGCCTTGTACTGCATGTCTGTGCCGTTGTGCTGCATGTGTGTGTCCGGGTTGAATGCATGTAAAATAAAATAAAAAATAGAGTGAAAAAATAATTTCCCCATTGAGGGACAAAATAAAGTTAATCTTAATCTCTTAATCTTAATTGAAAAGCAGTAAAGAGCTGTTCCTATCTTTTGATTATCACTTTGTTCGGTACCTGTTAAATTTTATTCTGTATTCTGCGTCTGCTCTAGCCGTCGGTGAGGAAGACACATTGCAGCGGTCGAAAACACAAAGAAAATGTGAAAGATTACTACCAGAAATGGATGGAGGAGCAGGCTCAGAGCTTGATCGATAAAACAAGTAAGCAAATTATTGTCTTGACAGTTTTATACAGGAAATGCTGCGTGATTTTGTTTGAGAGTTTCTGCTCAAAGGGGGGGGGTTGTGTTGTGGTATGTCTTGCACTAGATATTAAACAAGCACTGTTGCCATAAATCCACCAGTTTGTTCTTTTGTACTGTCCAACTGGCTCAAAAGACAAATGTTCTGTTAGTGCTGTTGGGTTTCTGTTCATTGGACACTACAGGATTTCAAGTCAATATCAAACATATATTTGGTTGATATTTCATGTTTGTCCTTTAGGAGACTGTGATGGGCATTTTCAGTTTTTCTATTTTTAACAGTTAATTGAGAAAATAAATCGGCAGATTAATCAATAATGACGATGATCGTTACTTGCAGCAGTAGTTTGACTACGTATTGAAGAGGCTGACGTTCTACATATCCTATAAAATGAATGACCGGGAATCTTCATAGAAATGTTGCTCAGTGCATGGTGTGAAAAGATTTGAAATGTGGACTTCAGTGGATGAATGAATTGAGATGCATCTCATGTGTGCAACAAGTGAAACTTAAATATGAAAGTGACCTCTAGTGGCAGTTTCATATTACTGATGGTTTATTTTTGTGGTGCAGTTAACCGGGAACAGTATTCTTATTTATATTTAGTATCCTGATTTGATGTACTGTATATAGTACACTTGGTGTTTGAGTAAAGCGTGTTTCACAGCCCACACTAGTAATGCTTATTCACATGTGTGGGATATCCAAACTCCTCTTAAATAGTATATTGACTGTATTACTCGGGCCCCCTCTGAGATTACAAGCCACTAATCCAAATGAAGGATGCAAATCCTAGACTACTAAGCGTAGAGCGTAGTATTGTCCACTGTGGAGGTATATGTTGTTTGACAGTTACATTTCTCCTACGCAAACAAAAAAGACCTTCAAGAAGAGGAGGTTCATCTTTCAGCATTTCAGGAAAGAAGTTTGTTTTTCAAAAGTGACACTTGATTTATCATTGGTAGCTGTGTGTTTAACAGTAGCATTTAATCACAATGTTTGGACTGTAGAGAATATGTTTCACTATGCAGAAATGTTACCACACCGCATGTTTCCCTTCGGCATTGTTTGATTCCCATGCATCAGGCTGTATTTTAAACACACAACAGAAATAATTAGAGTACCTTAATATTTGTGTGCTAATGTTTTGTCTTCTCTCCCAACAGCGGCTGCGTTTCAACAGGGAAAGATTCCTCCCACACCGTTCCCTGGTGGCCCTCCCCCTGGTGAGTCCATCATCTTTCAGCTCTGCAGCATTACAAATAATTAACCATAACATGAGCACTGGATCTTTATAGTTAGATTCACACTAATAGGGTAAGAAACTGTTTGCTTTATTTCAAGGTCCATTTAAATACACTTCATTAGAGTAACAGAAAAACAAAACATGAAGCTTTTTGTTCCTAAAGGAAGACAAGTAACTGCTAATTTAGGTACGTTCGCTCATTAGAAATTTAAAAAAAATGTTTTATTTTGCCATTTAGCTGTCATTCCTCTTTGTTGCAGGATTTTGCTCACCCACTATATTGCCAAGTATCAGGATGTGGTGACGGACATTAATATATGCAAATATGCAGCAGCATTCCAAGTTATTGAAATTGTCTTGTTTTCTGCACTTTCATGCACGATTTTCAAAGCGGCCAAGGCAGAGCTCCAAGGAGACTAAATCAATGGTGGCATTTGCATATGTCAATCAAAAAATGGCAAAACATAATTTATGTGTCAAGTGAAACTGTCTTAAATAATGACATCAAATGCTGAACTTGAATAAAAGGACATATAAAAGATTACAGCAATTATTTGCTGCTTTTTTTATGGCTTAATATGATCCACATTTGGAGCAGTGTTCATGTATGTACATGGTTCCTCGTATTACAAGGATTGTACACTAACAATAACTGTTATGAACGCAGGTGGTCCTCCACGCCCAGGCATGCTACCAACACCGCCAATGGCTGGTCCTCCTATGATGCCCATGATGGGGCCTCCACCTCATGGAATGATGCCTGGCGGTCCAGGTAAGAAACATTTTCCTCTGGGAAAAGCTCTGGAATTTGGTTAACTTAAAGTCCAGTTTACACCAAACCAGCTTGTAGCCAAGTCAGCTGGTCAAACCAGTTTCAAACTGTCAGCTTGTCAAAATGGTAGTTTTGGACGGAGGAAAGAGGGGTCCGCCTCATGAATTTGTTTGAGGAACAGCTGTGTCAGTATGACACAAGCCTTGAAAGTGACTCCAACAAGCTCAACAAACAAACTGCCCTTTGTCGATCCTCTCTGCAGTGTTTCTAACTGATCCACTGAATAAAGCTAAATATACCAACTTGTTTTTACTGAACAACAGCCGCTAACGAAGCAAGAAGCAATAAACACATTTCACTTCAGGCTGCAACTACTAACACGTATTTTCGATCGATTAATCATTTTGTCTATAAAATGTCAGAAAATAGAGAAAATTGATCATTATAATTTTTTATAGCCCATAGTGGCATCTTCATATGTCATTTTGTTTGATAAACAGTCCAATTTCTCTGCCTTAAAAGTGCTACTAGAAAGATTTTGACATCAGTATATCGTCGTTTTTGTTTGTGTCGTGCGCAATTCTCATCCTGCTGTAAGTTTCACGCTACTCCGCTGTCGCTGTCGGTAATGCAGCAACATATCCAGGGAAGAAGAGGACTGCACGCATATAAACAATGCAGGATTTGAAGTACTTTAAAAAATCAGGTTCGCAAAGGTTTTATGAAGAAGGACAAGCATTCAACATGTTTGCTAGACCTCATACACAAAATAAATTGGTGAGTATCTCTCATTGAAAACATAACTCTTGTTTGTTCACAAGAAAACTGCACAGGGCACCGTTTTAAGACAGAATCAGAAAACGTATAAACAGGGATTTTAATATGAACTTTAAAGAAACACAATATGAGTTGTAAATGCACTTAACTCACTGTAAAGTAACCAGCTTCATGCATAAAGCTGTATCTGAGCCCCGTGTCACTACACTGTGTCATTTAGGAGGCATGAGGCCGCCGATGGGAGGACCCATGCAGATGATGCCGGGACCTCCACATATGATGCGTCACCCTCGTCCAATGATGATGCCAGTCCGCCCGGGCATGATGCGACCAGACAGATAAGACCGAGTGGATTTTCTCCGTTCTTTGTTGCCATGAACAGACACTGTCGAGTGAGGACACTTTAACAATGCAACTTTTTAAATTCTCATCTTCTTCGACCTTAAACGTACGTTCCAGATGTGATTATGTCATTTTTGTATAATTACATTATTTTTTGTCTGAATTTATTAGAGCTGCAACTTAACGATTAGTTTCATTATCAATTTAATCTGTTCATTATCTCAATTAATCAATTAGTTGTTTGGTCTATAGAATGCCAGTTTACTATCACAGACTACAGAAATATTTACATTTGAGAAGCTGGAATCGGAGAATTTGGACATCTTCTTCTTAAAACACGACTCGAAACGATTAATCGATTATCAAAATAGATGGGTATTAATTTAATAGTGACTAATCGATTTAATTGTTGCAGCTCTAGTATTTACATTTCAGACTTCTGTTTTAAAGACCTTTTTTTTAATCCTCCTTTGTTAGTGTCAAGATTAGAATATCTCATCTCACGTTGACATACTGTTCAGCACACACATCTTCAAGAGTGTGTTAGATTTGACTATTTGTATCTATATTTTGTGCTTTGTTTTAGGTTTTAATTTTGTTATATTTCTTTGCATTGCTTTGAGAAATAAAGCAGTGATTTCAAACCTTTTTCTGTTGTTTTTTAAGGCGCTACACTTCCTTACAGGTATTTTTAATTACGCTGGCTGATTAGACTTCTGGTCGAGTTGAAGCTATGCTTATCTCGTAATCTTATTCAACTCTTGGCTCTCAAAATAAAGCGTCTTTTGTCATTTTTTAACAAACTTCAACATTCTGCAAACATCAGGCTATTAATCACTTGATATATTTAATCAAAAATAAACTTTAGATTCAAGTTGAAGTTATTAACTATTTTAGTAATTTAGGGTTAGTGTTGTCAAAGTTGGGTTCACATGTTCATTCTGCCTGTAGGTGTAAATATGTTGGGGTTTTTTTTGTTTTTCCCCCAGGTGTGATAGACTAGTGGCCTGTACATGGTGTACTCTACATCCTGCCCAGTGCATGCTGGGATATGCTTCTGACTCTGAATAGAATAAGATGGAAAGATGCTAAAATTGTTTCACAAGATGTGAAAACCTGACTCCAACCCTCATTAGTTTATTCAGTCAAGCGTGTTTGAAGAATCACAGCTCTTACATAAGAATCTGCTGCTCGTGAATCATTATGCCAGCTGACATTTGTATCTACGATGCCTTGCAAGAATTCAGCACTCGCCTCTTGCTGGATTGTAACTTAAGCATCCCGTGATCACAAACGTCTTCCTATAATTATGAATTTAACGTCTCAACAGATGGAGCTAGAGAGTCATATTGCTTTGTGTTTACTACAGGACGCTGGAATGATGTGCAGTGACTGATTATGTGCTTCCATGCACTGTCAAATTTATCACACTCCCAGAGGATATTTTTGGGGCTTTTATGGTTTGGGAAATTTCTATACCACATATTTAAAAAAAATGTTGTGGCACAATAGCCATATGCTTCATGCTATGTTTGCCAATTTATATACTTGCAGACTGTAGGGGAAAAAACTGCAATCCAAACCAAAACGTGCAGCATGTTTGATAACTTTTAGCTGTCAGTTATGCATGTTGTAAATCGTGATCTTCAAAGAGACTTTTGTAGATTACATGTAATCTGATGGCCACTGTATGAGATGTATTCTATTAAATGTCCGATAAACATCCACTGAGACAGGAATAAAACCATGATAATGCACATTTTATGCATGTGTCGAGCAAAGGCAGATGCCCGTGTGTCATCTGAAATCGTAAGAGTCTTTATGAATATTCAATCTAGCCATGAAGTGGAGCATTGCCCTGAAGGGAATGAAGTGGAGTGGGAAAAAGTGTTTGTGATTAGAGCTCAGGAGTTGGGGAAATAAGCCTTGATCATGAGAAATTTGAATTAAACTAAATCTTTCAGGAGGGAAACCACTCAAGAACAGCCACTGTCTAGCTTGGACAGATACTGTGTTAGATGAGAAAAAACCCCAAAACAATTGTTCATGGATGTTACCAACAGTAGCAGCAGGAATACGCTATGTGAGTAAACAGACATCCCCAATTACTATGAAAAAAAACCTGAAATGAAATACACTAAAGTTGTTTCTGCCTTGAATTTATGAATTTTCTCAACTTTTTCATTTTTACAGTGCAGCTTACACTCAGCTATTTTATATTACTGTCATACAAGTGAACGCATTAAGGTCCTGAATATCAACACTCGGGGCTCACAGAGGCGCTGTGAAAGTGATTCTCTGCAGCCCCCAGACCCATCAGCAAGGCCACGGAGGAGAGGAGCATGAAAGGGGTTTACAGAGGGCTGCTGATTGATTAGGATCGTTTGATTTCTGTATTCCTGATGATGCATCTTATTTTGCTCCCAGCATGCAGTTGGCATTCTTACCACTCAACAGCCTTGTTTGAATGGAAGATGATAATCCGCTGACTGTCGATTCCTCTAAAGCCAGTTGGCTCATAACTGCATGAAGACCGGGATGGTGCTTGGAAGTATGGCATGCAGGGGATGATTGCACAGGACTGCCGGGTGGGCTATTGATTAAAACAATTACAGAAAGGAAGCGGCCTGCAAGGCAAAGATTTTGGTAGATTTGTTTTTCGATATCCCGTCTCTCGTATTCCTCCTGCTTTTTGTCTCTTCCTCCATCTATATTCCATCTCCTCCTCCTCCTTCTTGTCTCATTCTCTCTGTTGCCCTGCTAGCAACACTACTCTGTAATTTAATCCATTTAGTCATGGCTCCAGATCAATATCCATTTTCCTTGGCCTCAGGGAGAGCCTCTTGAATCTGCTTGATTCCAAACAGTGGTTGTGTTGGCCAGCAGGGGCTCCCATGGGCCTGCGGGCTGATACAGATGTAGTACATCACAGTATCTGAGAAAACAAAGCAAAGCAAAGCTTACATCTAATCTCTCACTAACCTGCCGTAGAAAACACGTCTCTAGATGCCGTAGCTTTATATGCAATTTCACATTTTTCACATCTGGAGGGTTTTTTTGTGCTTTTGCATCACTTAAAATTCTTTCAGGATGCACCGACGGATTACTGTACTCCGCTGAGATGTTGAAATGCGACGCCTGGCCTGTTAGGACGTGAATGACATCAAATCAGATTCAATTAAGGCTAATGTGATTAGTGGGCCTTGCAAGTGACCAGGAAGAAATTAATATTTCATCTTCTACAAGCAGTGAATTATATCAGCACAAGTTAGTTGGCTTCGCTGAAACAACGCATCACAGGTTCGATCAGCACAAACAGCCTCATGTGTCCTCGTGCGAAATTAAACACGCCATCAGATAAATACTGTTGTGAGAAGCAGTCACTCGTTGTCATTGGAGAAACATTTTGTGCACACACACACAACATTTGTTAGCTTCCCTACTTCGGTATTAACTGTCTTTTAGCCTGCCACCGGCCAGCTGTACGCTCTGTGGACACTGACAGTGATTCTCCTTCACCTGCTCCACTGTGTTGTGCTTTGCTACGTTTTATAAATAACTGTGTTAAATATTCATCTTTCAGCATTTGCATTGAAAGTATTTTGCCTTTCACATCTGAGTTTCATAAAGTCGAAAGGACAGGCAAACAATTTACGTAACTACTGGTGTGAAATAAGACACCATTTGGTGACAAATATGTCCAAAAATGTCATATTCCTCCTTGATGGATTTTTAAAACTAAAATTCATCCCAAACCACCTGCATTGACCTGGTGTTTTTGTCAGTGTTGTACGCAGGCCTAAAAGTGAAATCAGACACTGCATTCGGTGATGTTTCCAACCTGGTCTCTGCAGATTCGCAGCTGTTTTACACCAGGGTCGAGCAACATTTGTTCAAAAGAACAAATCTTTTGGGTGAACGAACTGATGCGATTCACTTCCTGAAATGACCCATTCATTTCTCGGTCAGTTCTGTTGAGCTCTCAGTCTGTTGCGAGCCAATGAGATCCGTTCAAACGAGGAGCGGGTCTGCGTTCAAGTCAGCAAATACACAGCTGATTTGGGTCATGAAAATGTAAATGCTGTACATAATAGGGTAGGACTTTGTTATAGCAGTTTTCAGTTTGCAAACCTTTATTCAGCTCACTGGCTAATCCTTCATGAACATAATTTGATGAGTTGACTGTATAGAGGCGACAGGAAATAACCTGACTGGGGTGAAGGCAACAAAGCCAGATTCTACCTGTGGATGTTAAGATTACATGCTTAGTGCTTTAAACCTCTAGGCCAATTAGATTCAAGCATACATCAGTTTTTTCACTATTTGTCGTTGGTGAGAGGGCATTAACAGGCGCAGTAGAAACACAGGCTCATGGTTTGTTTGTTTCTTTAAAATAACATAAATTACCGTAATCCATTTAATATTGATCCATAACGCTGTTCAGGGTTCTATCTGAAGGCTGATGTTCCCATCAGTAAGGGGGGACTAACAGAGGTGAGCTTATTTTAATACTTTGAGATATACTTTATTAGTTATCCACACATATATACTGTATAAAAAGTTGCTAACTTCATGTGACTTTAAATAGAAAACTGTTAATTTGAAAATAATTTAAATACAAATCAAAATATTATTTTTATGATTAATGGTTTCCCTGGTAAAATATACAGCACATCCCTCACGTAACACAAACAAGTCTGACAGGATAACATAAAACGGCAGATGAAAATACAAAACAGTCCCAAACACATTAGATAATGAGATTCTTTTATTGTTTTCGTTTTTCCCATTTCTGAAAGTCTACTTCACTTAATACATTTTTCATGTGACCTCACCTCTTACTGAAGGACTTGAATTTTTATCAGGATCCTCATCACCTGAAACATATGGTTTGTATCCATACATGCGTATAAAAGTAGTCCCCAGCCTATAGCTGATGTGCTGTCACAAATTTGTTTTGCCTTTCTTATCACTGTTGTCAGAAAATGTTATTTCGCCAAAGAATCTGTTTATATGGCTTTATCCTAGGTTATGCTCAACCATTGTAGGTTGATACTTTATCATATGTTTGCCCTGAAACAGTTTGATCTCACATTAAGTAATTGTAGGTTAATTCATTACATTGATTTCAACTTGAATATTAGCAGACATGCAACAAAAATATATTTAATCCGTTTGAATTACTGTAAGTTTTTCTAAACAAATTTACATAAAAAAATTGCAATTATGATACTGAAGTCTCGTAGTTTAGTAATCACATCCTAAATCGTGTCTATCGAGAAGATGCCTTTGCAATCAAGCGTCTCTCTGCTTATCTCCTTACAGACATTTCTGTTGTTCCCTCCTGTCAGTCATTTGTTACCATCTCACTCATGCATGTAATGGTAATAGGGACTAGGACTTTGCTCTTGTTAGAAATGGGCAAATCTATGTTTGTAATATCTCTGTAATATCAATGCATGTAAGAGACTCCTTTTTTTGCTGTTTGGCATCGTTATTTTTTGCTTCCTTCTTTCTTTTGATAACGAGTTGAGATGGATAGTCAGCTCTCCAATCAAGCCCTTAAAACAAATCCCAAACCATCCCCATGCACAATTTATTCATTTTTGAGGAAATGCACTGACTTATTATTCATTTTATTTATTAGAGCGTGCTTCTCTGGAGATTAGTTCATTTTCACATCCGCAGTCATTACCGGCCGAGCTCTCCAAGATAAGACAATACTGTCCACAAAACAATAGGAAAATATGAATGATGAAGAAAATCCAGGTCAAAACAAAACTTTCCAGTAATGTTCACCGTTTAAATCTGATATAGTCGTGACAGCCTGAATACTAGAGTGCTGTCTTGGTTTTTACTTCAGCAACAAGTCAAATTGTTTCTAAAAATGTGCTCAATACAGAGTCAAGGGCAGGAAGTCTATTTTTAAGGAAGGATGCTTACTCTTTAATGATTGAAAGTTAAAAAGGCTAAAAGCCTTTGGCTCACCGTGCATCTAAAGTAGAAGGCACATAAAAGAATGCCTTATTTAAAGAGATTTGATTTATGACAGACAGTGTGCATAGTGTGTGCAACAGGAAGAGCAAAGTGATATTAGAGAGACGTTCATGGCATTCTCTACCTTGAGAATGTACAAAATCTTTTATAAATGGCTTTTCCTGCACCTATCTGCAGTGATTAATGTGTTTATTCTCTATGTGTGCTCTTAATCTATCTTACAGTGCTGTGTGAGCCATGCAAGTGGATTGTCTGAACGGTATCACTTCCCTGAGAATACATTTCTTGACTCCAAGATGAATATATTGAACATGTCTCAATGATTCATGACTGCCAATAGCATTACTATCATTAAGACATACATCTCCAGTCCTCTCTGGATATGGAGCTTGTCAAGGGCAAGCTATTAAGGTGGTGTTTCATTGAAAGTGACCTGGCTGTGAACCGTCAGCATTATCTGTGGATTAATTACCCTGCCTTTTCATCCTCCCTACCTGCTCTCTTTTGTAGCTCTCTGCATCTTTCCCTCACTCCTTCCCTTTGTACTTTCCTCCCTCTGAATTTGAATGCGTCCCCTCTATAGTCTCTCTACATGTACTATCAATAAGATGCAATATATTATTGGTTATTCCATTTAATTGAAATCTTTTGGCCTTTTTTTTTTTTTTCTTATCTTCAGTTGTGGGCCAAATGCAATAAAACACGTAATGTGTTTAATCTGTCAGTGGTCATTGTCATCATCACCCGTCCTGATGGGAAACTGAGGAACATGGCGCTGTGCACATTGTTTTCACTGAGCACAGAGCATTAACCTAACACAGGAAGCTCTGCATGCCTCCGGCTTCAACACAAACATTTACACTTTTACGCCTGCACACATAGTACGTACACACATAAACACTCATGGATGCACATATACATGAATACACGGCACACTCACAGGTGAACACACCCCAGCAGCAGGGACACACATCTCTCCTGCACACAGGATATCATGCCATCGTTTCTTACATACAAATGAAGGAACTACAGTTGGATTCCACAGTGCGACTTTGACTCTGATCTCAGCATGCTAAATTTATCTGTTAAATGTATCTTTATCCTTATGTGGCCAGCAGCTGTTGTTGTGGTACATGATGCCATGAAGTGTGTTAGAAAAGAATGAACAATCCCTTATAGACCAAACATATACTGAAGTGGATGGTGTCCTTAGTTTTGTTGGTATTATAAATCAACAAATTAAAACATATGATGATGATGAAGATGATGTTAGATAATCACCAAAAAAAGTCATCCTGAGAAGGTAATGAATGTCTTCACCAAAGTTCATAACAATCCATCTAATAACTGTGAAGACATTTCACTCAAAACAAACATCACCAGGAGAGCTGAGGGATCACAAATGTCATTAGGATACATAATCTGGGAACTATGAATATGTGTACCAAAGTTCACGGCAATGCATCCAGTAGAGTTTGAGACATTACACTAAAATCAGCCAAACTGACCCTCAACTGCCAGTAAAACAACCTACACCAGTAGAGATTTGTGGGGAACTTCATTTTGATTTTCCTTTAACCTACAGATGTTTTAGATGCTATTAGATAAAAGGGTGTTTGAGGAAAATTGACAGATTTTTTTTTCCCAGTGACATTACCAACTAAACCCAGTTAGGCAATAAGAAAAGATTGTATCACTACGCCCTCCGGTCTCTCTTTTTCGCTCCCCATCTCTAACGCTGATGGATATCCAGCGCTACGTCTTCACTCAGCCATGCACACTTGCCCTCCTGTTTCCCTGCTGAGAGGTCAGCTCTGTTCGTGTTTGTTCGGCAGGCTTTTTACAGGAGCTGTATCTTTAGCCATCCTGAGCTAACAGCAGGTAGTTTTGCTGTCGTCTCTGTTAAAATCGTTTATTTCGTCCTTTGACTTTGAAGTAACTTGTAAAATGAAGTGGCCTAATATTTAAAGAGTGTTATTTCAAAGTGAGATACCTGTTCTCAGTAGCACCAAAATAATGCAATAAGCATTGATTATGCTGCCTGGATATTGAATTTGTTTGAGTGTTTCAAAATGCATATATTATATATATATATGTATATGTATTTGGCCTTTAAATGACCTTTATTTATACCCTTCTAAGCATAACTATCTAGTACATTATTATTGCTTGGATTTCTCGGCTTTTCCAGTGATGAACAGTATAAATTCTCACATTGCTCGGCTCAAGAAACGAAAGCTTAGATGAATAGCATGCCTGCTGCCCCGGGGAACAAGCGACCTCAAAGGTCAGCATCAGAGCATTCTTGGCTGTGACTCGTAGGTTAACATCCTCTCAGCCTCTTCAAGGATACACAAGTCAAACAAAATACAATGGGATTTCATTTAATGAACCATATGACTGCCATTTGGGTTGTAAATTTCCCTACAAGGAATTGTACAGGATATTTTATAGCGTTCATGAGAGGCTGATTTGCGCCAGCTTTCTTGCCATTTGCAGGTAATGGCTTCCAAGGTTGATTGACTTTATTAGATTTTTACCCAGTGGCCTCATTCTCCATCTATGTGATGCTGGCTGATCAGGTGGGAACTGTGGAGCACCAAATTACAGACAAGGATAAGGATTTATAAGTCGGAGTGGTAGGAAAATTGGTTTGGTTTTTTAAAACTTTCACAGTGTTATTAAAAATGTCAGTTGTGGACCTGGGGACACATACAGCAGGTGGGAGGTGGAAAGAAGGTCACAAACACGCACAAAAAAATCCTGAAAAGGCGTCCGTGTGTTAAGGAGCACACAGACACAAAAGCTGTGCACATGAAAATATTTACTGTACACGCTGCCTCTCTATGACTTGCACAGTGTGTATGTCTTTGCTAGAGAAGACTGTTCATGAGTCACCACTGTCTTCAGCCTGAGGCTCAGCAGCCAGCCAGCTGAAGGAGAGATGCATGTTTTATTTTAGTCCCTCTAATATGCCATGAAGACATCATTATCTTGAAACATGTTGTATTCCAGAGCCTCTACTGTTTAAAATGGCACAATGGATGTGGATAACTTAAACAGTTTCATCCTCATCATAGTCATAGAGATCATTAGATGTGCAATTCAATTCAGCATGCTTCATTAGATGTGGCTTTTTGTTATTGCCAGCTAAGCAGTGTGTGGCTGTATGAACCTTCTTGGCGGGTGAAGGATGTTATCTTTTCTGTCATGCACATACCAGTGCTGCCCATAGGGAAGAGGTGAGCATGCAAGCAACTTGGCTGATTGAGGGCAGAGGGCTCAGAGGCACGCTACAGTTGCCTGTGAATACTAAGGATGCCTCACAAGAGATCCTTTTGTCAGCATCAACTCCTGACTTGAGAAGAGCCATGAATAGCAGATTGCGAGAGCTTTTCCAGCCACTGCAGATTCCCCCAGTTCAGGTCTTTTCTTACACAACCAAGTCAAAGAACGCAATAAAAAACATTTAATGGCATTTACGTTTTGGTAAATGATATCACAAAGATATTTTACTTCAAATATATCACAGAAGAGTGAGGAAATCAATGTAATCTAATGATTTTGGCATCAAATTCAGTGTTTCACCGCTGTGAAGTGTCACTGCTTTGGCCGAGACGGGATTTGTGACTATAAAATATGTGCATGCGATTCTATTAGAGATTAAGCTCCTGATCAGGCATAATTTACAGAGGAGGAGGAGAAGAGAAGTAGAATACAAGAGGACATCCTAAATTCTGTGATATACTTGAGGTCAGGAAACCACTGACGCTTTAATGGAGTTCGGCCAAATAGTATTCACAACAGACAGATAAACATACAATAATTTGGCACTACGTGCTGGCTAAATAAAGGTCGGAAATACCATTTACCTCATGTCTGCCTTACAATAACAAAAAAAGTTCAAGTCAGTCCTCCGTCTCCAGCACACACACACTCAGACAGCAAAGGAGGAATCCTGTCTCCCCCTTTTCACGATTAAAATGGAGCAGCCACCCAGTGCGTCAGTAACCTGATTACCCCAGCTGTCAGTCTGAATAAGGCCAGGCTTTGGGATACTTCCGTCCTCTGATCCTCAGTATGGGACAGAGTCGGTCCTCCTGAAGAGTCTGGAAACATCCTTGGAACAGGACGGCCACGGATATACAAAGCACGGAAAGCACGGAGGCTAAAGTAAGTTTTTTTAATGGCATATTGAGAGTTTTTTTTGTTCAGTTGATTTCAGGTGATAGTGATGAGTTTAAGTTTCTCAGGGGGTCAAGATACAGGCTAAATCTGAAAGAACTATGATACATGTCGATGTATCTGTGTGTCTCTGAGTCTGTGTTTAGCATATGTAGATGCTCATGGATAGATTTCAGATGTCTTCTTTCATCCAATCCTGGTTTCAGATTACACTGGGAATATTCTCTTTCAGGAATAGCTTGACCACATAACACGATGCGATGAACAATGAAAGAAATATTTGAGTAGGAGAGGGGACTCTTTGAGGCAGTCCGTCACTAAGGGGAGGGCAACAGGATACAACTAGTGGGTGGACCTTGATGATTGTTTCTGTGTCTCTTACTTACATGCTTCCTTTCTCTCTAAACAGGAGCACTTTGTGGGAGTTAGCGTCAGTTGGAGTACAGGCAGATACTATATCCCCTACTGTATAGTACTTACATGTCATTCCTCTGTCTCTTACAGTACTACAACTAACTGGCTTTCCATAACATCCAGCTCTTTAAAAGACCCTGGATCACTCTCTGGACTGACCAGTGGCTAAACAAAGCCAGAGCACTGCAGGAAACAAAGGACCCTCAGCTGCTGCACTTGGCAGCTCCAAAACAATGGCACAGTGCACGCCGGATGCCAATCCCACCAAGGTGATCCAGAATCCAAAGGCTGACATTAAGGACTCGAGTGAAGTTTCAGCTGAGTCTGCGTCACCAGCAGTCAGAGTCAGACCTGCAGACCTGGGGCTGATTCGAAGTTTGTCCAAGTCGGACTCTGACTTGCTGGCGTCACCACTCGGAGAAGAGGATGGAGGTCTGGCTGGCCGCAGTGGGTCTGTGTCTAACTGCAAATCTGGGCAGCCATCCGTGGAGCGCATGTCGTCCTTTGCCTCTGAGTGGGATGAGGTAACTTGAGCTCTGGGGATGGGAAACAAGTGGGAAGGTGCAGAGGACAGAGGGAGCAGCACTGTCAGTGTTAAAGCATCGACAGGCTTTCAAGCTGAGTGTGTTATGTCCTTAAGAGAGTGTGTTTTGTGAATTTGAACGTGTGAGACGGAGAAAAAGAGAGACTGATAAGAGGAACAACTGGGGAATAGTGTGAAAAAAAGAAAGAAATGGGAATGGACGAGGCAGCACATTTTGGGAGAGAGGAAGGAAGGAAGAGGGGGAGAGCAGAGGAAGCAGTATGAGAGCCATCAGGAGTCCAGCAGAAGCAGTGATAGAGTGTATGTAACTTTACCCAGGCTGTCGGTGTAGAACGCCTGCAGGCGATTGCTTGAATGCATGAATGGCTTGATCACTTGCACTGACCTCCCTGTAGCAGTCCTGGCATCCAAGGCTAATTGGGCTTGTGCTGTCATTCCACATCCACTCAGTAGATGTCTCAGGGGCCGACCCACGCTCCCGCTGTCTCCTCCTGCACTCCTCTGGCTACTTTGCTTCATCTTGCGCCATCTACTTTCAGCCCACTTTTAAGCAATCCCCAACCCCCTCATTATCCCCAAAAGCCAAACTTGTGATTTCTGAGCAATGTGGAGTGTCAATGCAGTATAGCCTGAAGCACTGTAAAGGGAGAAATTAATAACAATATCTTTCCATAACTTCCAAACACACTTAAATAGTTGAATCCTGTGGCTACAATGACTGATGACTGACAAGATGTGATTGTAGCGCAGAGCTTAGAGGCAAAATTATACGATTTTTTTTTCTTCACAAGAGCAGACTAGAGTATTGCTGACAATTTCTGCTGAGTGCTTAATCCCTATCACAATGATAAAAACAAACCTGTAAGAAATGAGGATGAATTAGGTTAAGTTATGGTAAAATATCCTTTCCTACCCAACTAATATGCAAATAAGTTCATTGTCTTGTGTTGCTATATGTAAATAGTTGAGTGTTATTGTGATGTAAGTCAACCTCAGTTTAGGAAAGTTTTTTTGGTTTTGATTTTTGTTTGACCAAAGACACAAATAATATTCTTGAGAAATTGAGTCACAGGACATCATATTTCCTGGGCGTAACTGTCATGCTTCCAAGGTAACATACTGCAGGAAATTATTCATCCTTAGACCTTAAACCAAGGCTGTAGTAGCACTTGAGTTGGGCGACATTTATTCTTTATTACCATGAACCTTTCTTGGTCTTGTAGGTGTTTTGACACTGTCGGTTTGGTTTTCAGGTCAGGATACTCGGGTCATGTCCTCTGCGATGCCGTCTTTCTTTTAAATCTGGACATTTCGAAGGTTTCATGACACGAAGATGACTTTACATTCTACAATCACACAGATATCACACATACTGGGTTGGTCTGATTATGATATAATCTGATATAAAATAAAATTAAAAAAGGATTTATTATAGTCCAACAGAATGATTGTACATTACATGTATGGCCATTATTACTGTAGGTCATTACTTTTGAACTGTTCAATAAACCAGTAATGTGAGATTGGTTGATTATGGGCTAGTCTATAATTTCCTGGCAGGGCTCTGCTGGAGGAATTAAAACTCTTGATATTCAGTATTTCTAATATCCTTTCTATAGACCTGTTAGTCTCGAATGATTTCAGCTTGAGTTGGATCCTTGTTTCATGTTTCACATTTCAAACTTTACAGTCAAGGCTGTACTGAATGATGGCGTCTGTTGGTCTCCGTTGGGGCTCGTCATGATCTAAAAGCTCAGATTTACTTGTATCAGACTTGACTTAAGCGGTCTTGACTGAACCCTGCTGACGTCATGGTCACATGAACAGTGCATGTACCTGCTGCATCCTTACAACGAGCGCAGTCATTTCACAATACTGAGACATCTTGAACTTCTACTTGGCTTTGTGTGTCATTGCCTGCTCTCTGCTCCACCCCTCTGCTCTCTGACATAACTGTTTATTCAGGCCCTGTTGGGTGTGGTGTCCTGTTCTCAAGGGCATCCTGTTTTGCAGCTGCTCCCGGGTGTCTGTTTCTCGTCCAGATTTCAAGGGATTTGTTTGGGTTGGGGGTATGGGTGTGTATATGTGTGAGGGCAAAAATGGACTCTTATGTGTGTATTACATTAAGAGATCATTAAGAGATGGGCTTTAGGTCACAAACGCATATATATCAGTACATGCACACACAGAGAAAGCCAAAGCACTGAATACAATATTGGAAAAAGGAAGTTATCAGTTGATATAACCTTTAAAACCAATTAACACTGTGGTACATATACATTTCAGATGTTATTATGTCTGGCAGCTCTTTTAACTGCCAACTATTTTCATATATATTCAATTTTTTGCAAATGGTTAACTACATCATGTGCTCATTACATGTCCTCCTCCACAATAAGATTAGCTAATATTTTCACGTTACCATATTTGATTAATCAAGCCATCTTTCATTTTGTCCTCATTTTTTAAAGGCTGTCATCAACACCAGTCAATTAGCAAATGTAATTGCTTCTCCTGTTAAACTGCATTGTAGCTGTCATGGAACAATTTAAAGTCCTGCTGTCTACGTTGGGCCAGTTATCTACAGAAATAGATAGTATAGTAGTAATACTACACTAAACAACAACATGGATGGATGCAAGGCACATCAACACACTTTCTTGCCAGCTTTTTTTCTGTGTGTTTACATTTTACAGTGCATTTTTCTTGTAAAATTAATAACACAAATAGGCTAACCTTGTTATACAAGACTCCTATATTTTGGTGACAAGTGCACACACTCTCTATTAATAGAAATGGCATATATGATTAAGGTGCCTGACGTCCTCCCTACGTCTGTTCAATACTCAAAAGGCAAAGGTTAACCACGACCACGTGTTACAGATGCTTGAGTGGCTTCATTTGTGTGCGTACTCTACATTTCCCCATAGTGTTCCTGAGGTCATTATACATGCAAGCTTTTAAAGTGCATACAGTGTATGTGTGTGTGTTTATAGGCTTCTTTACTTACTAATGTTAGTGGTTTTACGTAACTTGGGATTGGTAATGAAAATATCCACATGGAAATGTTTCATAGGAAATGTAAACATGTCTGATATTAATATTTTCAAATCTTCTAATATTAAATTTAAATGCCTTTTAAGATTTTATAATCTTTTGAAATTCAAAAGTTTTATAGACATATGTAATAAAGTAATTTTGACGTAGACACATGAGCTCACGTAATGGTCGATTTTCAAAGTATGTGTAAGCTGGTTTATAATTCATATACAGAGCTACGGCACAGTGAACACATCACACGATCTGTTAAGACAGTTGTGTAACGTGAATATGAGAGTAGGGCTGATGTTGACGGTGCTGCTGGGGGGGCGGCTGGGTGGGAGGAGACTCTTTCCTGTTTCACCTGCCACGTTGCCTGTGAAATTTCCCACCAGGTGTAATACAGGGGACACACTATGTTGCCTTGAGTCAGCTGTTTCATGCTGCTAATCCTCATGCAAGTGTGTGTGTGTGTGTGTGTGTGTGTGGCTTTAAAAATACAAGTTTACTAATAGTCTTCTAAAGGTTTGTATCATGTTTCTTATTAAAGAAATAGTTTTTTGACATTAATATAAATTCAGGAAATGAAATATGTCTTTCCTGTTATCATATAAACATGGTAAAACCTACACAAACATAACAGTATGTCATACAGCAGAGAATTTAACATTTATTCTTATGTCCTCTTCATCATTAGTCAATGACAGAAATCTTTAGAAAAACACATTAAAATAAATGATTTTTTTTTCCCATAAAAGATTTTTCTGATTCTATTCTATTCAATGCTACATAGTATGATCATTTATCAATTTATCAAGTGTACAGAACATTTTTTTCACAAACATATTAATAGCTTTTCACCACACCTCGTTACATTTACAGTGCACCATTAGTTTTATTTATGCTGTGTGACTTGAAAGCTGTCTAATAAATGAAAATTTATCCAAATCATGAGCGCTGCTGGATACAATGATGTGATTTGGGTCTTGTATAGTATAGAGCTACTGGCCCATCTGTCTTTATTGACAATACTGAGGCGCTAATCCTATTTCCAGACCAGCGCCAGTGAAGCAGGCAGCCTTTGGGTTAGTTTATTATATCCAGCCGTCATTTCCATTATCTGTTCTGTTTTGGGCTCGCTGCCATTGTTTGTGCGCAGGAGATATCGGCTCAGTAGACTATGTTGTGCTTTGTATCTGTAAAGTACATTGTTGATAAATGATAAAATGATTTCACATGTTCTCCATCTTATTAACTAGCATGTAGTTGATTAGACAAGATCACAACTAAGAATTAAGACACATGAGTTCCTCTGTTATTACTATGCAGATCAGAAACTGTATCCCTGGCTCCTCCTGCCCACATGTGGAAGTGTCCTTAGGCATGATACTGAACCCTAAAATGTTCATGCTGGGTTTGCATGCATGGGAAACAATGTACTGTCACCTTGGAGAAAAAAATGAAACGGCTGTAATGGGAGAAGAAAAATGTGATTGTTAGTGAAGTCAATTAAATTTGTATATCCCTCCAAAGGCACACACTGTGTTTCAAGTCCATGCTCTACCAAGTGGGTGTTTAGCATGTGTTCTTCACACTGGAAAAAAAATCAGAAAAACAAAATTACTTATACTCAGATACATACTTCACTTGGCGTGCTAAATTTGCTTAATGTTACATTGATCTGGTTAATGGACATGATCCACAAAGGAAGTTGAGAACCTGCTCACAGATTGACAGATTGTGGATGTTGAGACGGCTTCAGGAACGTCCTGTGAAAAGAAAGTAAATCATTAAATAAGTAAATCTCCTTGTGAAGATTAATTGTCAGTAGCGTTACCTGTTTAATTGGTGGGGCATGTCTTGTCATGTGTATATATATATATATATATATAGGGTCAAGCACTGGAAGTTGCTGGGATTGATTGTCTCAGTGAGTGTCTGAGCAGTTTAATTATGTGGGCACAGTTTTCACCATTTTGTCAGTTCTCTCTTCACCCTTGCCATTTCAATACAGACAACATTGCACTATAACCCTTGGCTCAAAGTGACTGTCAGTAACAATCAGGGAACATTTTAAAGATACGGCATCAGCGGAAACAGCTGCCCTTTTATTGTACACTTTCATGTCAAATGAATGCCGAAAACAACGAGAAGAAGCAAGAAGTCTCAAATATCAAATTTGCAGCATATATATTTTTTTCATTTGTAGTGATGCGCTCAATCAGTGTATATAAAATAAAGCCTGTAGAAAAACACACTCAAGTCAACAATTTGTATAATTTTAACCAACAAAAGATGCAGCCTATGTTGTTCATCTGATCTTTCATGGGTCCTGTTTTGCCTAATCAAACTTTTTCACAGACCCATGATCAGTAGCAGATTAAGTCAGAGCAGACTGTTTTTCGTGCCTGCTTTTAGTTTGTTTGTCCAGGGCTTAAATCTGCTTGAAGACCTTTAGTAAATACTCTCTTAGTGTTTTACCACATCTTTTTTCACAGGTCTTGCTGAGGGTTCATATATCCTAGAGTGAAATGTTCTGACCACCCAGGACTTGTGCTCTAATGTTAATCTCTGAAGTTAAATCAAGACCAGACACTCCAACAAACGTCTGATTGAACTTTGGTCAATTATTTAGATTTAAGAGTCTATAATTCTTCCAAACAACAAAAAATTGGTTTTTGACTTTAAGAAGAACAAGTCCTGATATCTAAAGGCAGTGCAGAAGAAGTCATGCACTAAGGACATGAACTGATCACAGACATTTGCACAGGAAACATGCAAATGAGTTCACCTTACTGCCACTTTCCCTTTTCAATAGATGTCCAATACTTAACTCAATTCCATATATGTAACATGCATTTTCATTAAATTATTATTTTGTATAACTAAATGGTTAGAGTATTGCTACATTGCAGTGCACCGAGTTGTACAGTAGTTGCCATCCTGCAGTCATTAAAGAAAAGGCTCAATACGGATATTCGGTTTCTTGCTGAGAGAGTAAGATGGATGAGAAGATCGATACTACTCTCATGTCTGTACAGTAAATATAAACCTACAGGCAGCAGCTGATAAGCGTAGCTTAGCATTATGACTTAAACAGGGAAATGGCTCGCCTGGCTTGTCCAAAGATAACAAAATGGCCAATCACACATTCCTGGTGGATTACTTTCTAATGTAAACACTGTGTTTCTGCTGTTTACCTCGCAAACGTTTCAACAAAAGATAAAATAGTAACTGCTGCAATAACTTTCCAGAGTTGTAAAATCCTCTGTGTGAGTATTACATGCAGCTGCGTGGTGTTTTAACTGATGAAACTTGACAGAACGAGACTTGGTTAGACACAATAACAAACAGATCAGATTAAGTGAAAGGTAAAGAGAAACATTTTATTTCTCTGTATGGTCTTTTCCGTTTGTTGTCAGACACATAACGTCGGGTTGCATTGCAGCCTGTCCTACGGCTGCTGGCTGAAGCACTCTTGAACAATACTAAACCAATTTCAAAAACTGTTGCCCTCATAAGTCACCTAGACACAAACAGATGGGAAAATAGGGTCCAGGTTGAAAAAATAGTGAAGTTTCCCTTTAAGACAAAGGTGGCTTTAGTAGTTAAAATTAATAATGGAGCAGTAAATTGACATTAAATTCACACGGTAACTCTAGTTCATAAAAAGTGGTTGATATACAGAGGTTGACACTAACTTTCTCATTTGAATAACAAATGTTATATCAGTACCATAACTCAGTGCCAAACATTTAACTATCTGCAGTGTGTCCATGATGTTATGAAATATTTCAGCACTTTAACTGTGATGATGCTGGTTTCCTTACAAGCAGCATTTTAATGCCAGGTTTTAATACAGGTGCACTTAAGCTTAGATGTAATGCTGTGTGTGTGTGTGTGTGTGTGTGTGTGTGTGTGTGTATGTATGTGTGTGTGTGTGATATAGGATGTAACTGGGTTAATTCAAAGAGTAATGTGAGGCCTGTATTGCTGGAGGCATATGCCATGTGTCCCACGTGCCTGACTTACAAATGAATCAAGGCTTTTCCACAGTGTTGATGCCACTAGCGAAGTGCATAGGGCTTTTTCAAACACTAAATATTACATCAAATAAGCCTGGCTGTGTCTCTGGTGTCACTAGTGAAAGCAGAATCAGCTTTTCAGGCTCTCTAAATCTTCATTGCTGATTGTGAAAAGACTACTCTAGTGATTCTAAATTTAGTTCCCAGCATGATTTGCAATAGTTTGCACAGAGATTTTTTTTTGTGATCTCAGCTTGCTAACTGCTGCGTTTAAAGTTTAAAGTCAAAACAACATGTACTCTGAGCTACACTCTTCTCTACAAAAGCTAAAGAATAACTAATGCTATTTATTTGTATGGTCTTTTTTTTTTTTATAATGGGGTCAGTGGTATATTTGCTCAGTGCACGGAGTCCTATTGTCCTTGAAGAGTGACGTGTCAGCAAATATGCTGTTCTGTAGACAAATTGCTTGTACTTAACCAGCAATTAGTGTGATTATCATTCAAATATGCAGTATATATATGAAATGTCAATCATGAATATACTATTTTGTATCTATCAGTTGTTATATGTGGAACATCACATCTGTTTAATCAAGTCAATGCAAACCTTATGTATGTTAGTATGGGATGAAAATATTAAATGTTCATAATTTGTCCTACTTATAGTGTATCAGCTATCAACACTTAATGAAACATGGTGTGTCTAACACCAAAAGCACTTTCCTGGAACTTGAGTTTCTGTTCAGTTATCCGGCCAAATAAACAAAAGCAAACAACCTAGAAATGCATTTTTGCTCTCCTGGAAAGTCAGAGACTACTTAAATAAAGATTTCTGGCTCTAAGCCCCTAAACAACTTTTCTCTGAGTTGCTCTGTAATCTCATGGATGCAGCGTTGTGCTCACTTAACCTTGCAGTAAGCTGTTGCCTTATTCCGTGAAGCCGAAATAATACAAGTCTGAGAGGACAATCAAATACTCGCTGAGAAACAGTCAGCAATAGATCTGAATCTCTCTGCAGTCACGTCATGCAGCTTGGACCTGGGCTACAGGGCTTCTTATGGGCCTCAATAATTTGAAGTTTCAAAGTCTTCTAGATTGTAATTCACCCTGCTGTGTTTTTGCTGAGTGGTAGGTTAGTCATTGAATTGCTGTCCACGTTGGACTGTTGCTTGTAATCCATCATTGCAAAGCAGCCGCCCTCTTCCCAACACTACGGCACTCTGACACTCTGTCCCAACTCCTCGCCGTTTGCATTTCCTTCAGTGTTTCTGGTCCATAATTGGTTTGGCTAAAGGAGTTGTATGAGTTTAATGCATGTTTTAACAATGAACAGTGCTTTCTTTCAGTAGTTGTTGACATTTTAATCAAATGCAAAATCTTTTTATTTTTTTATTTTTGTGTGTGTGTGTTTTATCTCTTTAACAGATCGAGAAGATCATGAACTTAATTGGTGCAGGCATTGAAACGTCCAGAAACAAGCAGCCCACACCAAGCTCAGGTAATGCTTTACCACCTATTCTGTTTCCATGATGATATAATTTAATTTATGCAGTATGGAGTAATTTACCTCCCAGAGACATAACTATGTGGTGTATAATTTATTGGTTAGTTAATGCAAAATGACAACTGGGTCTGGGGGATTAAGTGAGACTTATTCATTAACCATTTATAAAGCTCTTAATTGACCCGTTGCTGCATTGATAATAGTCTCATAGAGTTCACTGGATGGGAAATATGTGTAATGTAAGCAGCAACTCCTGTAACTGTGTGACTGATTACATTTGTGAGCATCAACAGCTTTTCAGTTGCTATTTAAGTATGGGACACTTTCAGCATTCAGCATTCAAACACCGCTGAAAGGACGTTGTTGTTATTTTTTTTACACACACGCTTTCTAGTTTAAGGTAAATTTAATTCTAAATTCACCTCGCTGTCATTTTTTTTTTTTTTTATTCCTGGTGTTACTGTATATTTCAATAGGGCTTAAATTGATACTACGCTTCATCAAGTGTCCTCCAGGCTGTGCAGAAGGAGAAGCCAGCTGGCATCAGTACAGTTTGTTTAGATAACACTCCTGAGTTAATACAATGCACACCTACCTCCATTAGATACTCTGCCATAAGGGGGTTTCATCATACAATATTACATAACAGCTTCTCTAAGGCTGCACAGGACAGCCTTTTGCAAGTCTTATTAGACGCATTTATATAAAATTTTCATTAGTTACACTATGCACAGTAAGCTTCAAGGACCAATAATTTGCTGACCACAGCAAGGTGTAATTCCACCCAAGAATTATAAAATGTGTGGTTGTTATAAAGCGATATAAAGAGAGCACACAGAAGAATAAAAGGAAAAAAAAAAGAAAAGAAAATGACACTAGAATTAAGAGAATTAAGACTTTTACTGCTGCTTTATATTATTTCCTCCAGACGCTTTTTAAGACATCAAAATCCTCAAGTTGGAATAATTAATTGTCTCTGACATCTTTTTTTTGTCTCTCATTGAAAAATACAGAATATATGAATATGCAAACATGTTAATTTGGATTTCTGGATACAAGAAACTTTCCACTTCCAGCAGATGAATGTGAAAACAGCCGTCTAGTGTCAAAACCTGCACATACGAGGTGTATGTGCACAGTAAAGCTCAAAAATCAAACAGAATGAATAAGAAGATTATTTTTCTTCTTTTTAATCATCATGTAATATAATTCGAGCCTAAATGAGACATATATTAGAGAAGCATTCTTAAAACAAAGCTTGTGTTCATGTCAGTGTTCATTTATGATTTTAATTATAACTTGACTTCAAGCGTTCCTCAAATTAGTTGCTATCCCGACAATTAACACCTGAGGTTATTTCACATTACATAAGAGGAAATATGTTGTTTGTTTGTTTGGTTTTTTTCTTCACATATAGGTGTGTGCTATTTATAGGGATTGTTTGAAGAACAGCATGCTGAAAGTGTCCCAGATTCAGCTGAGTCATGCAGTTGCTGCTCCGATTTTTTTTTTTTTTGGGAGATTGTGCACTAGTACTTCCAACGGCTTTTGTTGCTGTTTTTGAATGTGTCGCATAGTAAAGGGGTCATATTTCTTTTTGCACAATGTGATGAAAGGGAACAAACAGATACCCTTCAGAGCCATCTTCAGGAAAGGGGGAGAGAGGAGACGAGGAGGATAGAAAGGAGGATTACACAAATATGGAAACCTAAATTGTCGCTCTTCATCCCACCTTTATCTTTCTATTGTGACACTACTGACAAAACCTTACCCTCTATCCCTTATTTTGTGTAGTTTCCTTCCATCCACCTTTTCCTTGTATACTGTTGCTATAATATCAGGACCCAAGGATGACCGATTCATCTTGAAAAAGCACATCAGTTTTTCCACAAAAAAACAGCCCTGCAATTTCATACCATTTTGAATGCTCAAAGATGAGGTTGTTTGTGTTGTGTGCCCCTCACGAGAGCTCGATTGTGTGCTATAAGAGAGCACTGAGTAAATGAGCTTAAAAAGAGAGAGGGAGTGGAGAGAGAGAGAGCTCAGCTAACATTGCACAAGAGGAATCGGCTCGGTTTGTGTATCGGCACACTCTGACGTTCAAAGGAAAAGAGTCCGCCTTCAGTTTCCCTGAATTAATTCAGCTTTGCGGCTCATTTTCTCCAGTGCTTGGGTGTGTTGACAAGGAGCTAGTGCTTTTCTCCTGCTCTGATAAAGATGCACGGCTTTATCTAGGCACAACCTCTACCTCTTTTTCTGTAAATAGGTCTTTCCGGGTGCTCCTCAGAGCCAAGTCTAGACCTAGCAATGCTCAAACAGCACAGAAAGCCACTTGGATATATTTGACAGCTTGGTCTGTTTAACAGGGGATAAGAGAGTGACCCAGTTCCCCCCACAGATGAGCATTGGATACTCTGTCAGTCAGTAATTAGGTCCTACTACCGTGGGAGGTGTGGCTGTCCCAAATGAATGGAAAGTAATTGGAAGGGATAGCTGGTATTTTTAACAGTCTTTGTCTGGATATTGTGGCGTAAGAGTTGACTTTGGTTTGAGTCCCAGGAGAAAAGAATAAAGAAGGAGGAGGGGAAGTTTTGGGATCTTGTGGTGAATCATAATTAGTCCACTTCAATCCTTCTTACTTCCTATTACCATCTTATCTCGCCCATATGTTTCATTGCCTCCTCCTCTATTAGTCTCTTATCTGCTTCCTACTCATTCTCTCTCTCCCTCCCTCCATCATTCTTCTCCTCTCCGTCAGAGCACATCTGACAGCAGCCTCGCTCTCTTCCCGATAACAAATGATGAGCATCGGTCCTTGGTGGATGACTGACGGGTCACAGAGACCTGACCTGCCCGCCCTTTTACCTGATCATTAGCACAGAGCAACAGCGGTACAGGCGGGCCAATTATGGAGGAGGTTCAATCAATAGCCCTTCACTCTGCCTCGCTCTTTTGGCACTGCTTCCCCTTGCCCTGACTGGCTGACTACCCATCAGGGAATGTGTGTGAGGTGATTGCAAGCAGCTTGAAAGCCTGCATAATTACACTCTGCCGGCACCTGTACTCAGATAACACCAGTGATGGACGCAGTAAGCAGCCCTGCAAAGGTGGGTGCTAAAGTCTATCACTCCCTGCATAGGCTGTGGCAAAGTCTTTGCACCTCAAAATCTATCTGAATGTTATATCATCTCACTTGTTTATCCACGATTTACCCTGTAAGTAGTCTTACTCTAACAAATGGTTAATTTTGACATGAGCAGCTGGAAGTACATAATGGAATTTGCCTCTTTTCTGTCATGCTGTATGAGCGTGTGAGATGGAGAAGAGACAGGACTTGGGGGAAAAAAGTGTGTGCATGTCTTCTCTTCTCTTTTCCCATTCTCCCTCTCCTGTTTGAGTGTATTAGAGACTTCTGCTGACTTGAATCAATGCTGCCCCCCCTCGTTCTATCATCAAAGTAAGATGTAAATGAATTAAAGCCATCTGCTAATAAGCAGGGGCTTGAGACAGCTCTTTATTTCAATATCCCTTGTTAACCTTAAAAAGTGGCGCTGCTCCTGCAGAACAGGATTGGGTCTCTCTGTCATCCCATTACATTCTAGTCATTCTTTGCTTTGTGGTCTGTGATTTTGGGGCTTTCGGGGCTTGTTCCTTGCCTCTGATGGTGGTGTCCTTTCTGCACTGGCAAGATCAGAGTGTTTCTGTGCAATGATACAAATCTAATCAATGTAGTGGAGGGAGAGGTGGGGTGAGGTTAGAGAGAGACAGACAGAGAGGACTAAGTGTATGTGCATTTGTATGAGGAAGAAAGGAGGGTAAAATAGACGGGGAAAGGGGCAGAGAGGCAGACGATGAGAGCGAGAAGCAGGGAGCGAGACAGAGGGAGGGAGGGAGAGTAGAAGCTAGAGAGAGAAGGGGGAGGGAGGGGAATTGATATAGTGGGAGAGGGAGAGGTGGTTACGTGGAGCAGCACCCCACTCTATCAGGCAGCATACAGCAGCCCTGCAGTGCGATCACACATTATGGGAATGAGGCTATGAGATCGAGACCGAGAGAAAGAAAGCAGGAGGAGGAGGGAGGGGAGTTAAAAAAGAAGAGCTTGAGGGATTTGCTCGGATGAGAATCTGGGTGTGTGGGGGGGTGATCACTGAGTCTGTTGCCTATCGTGGATGAGGTAAGGACGTGGCAGCAGTGGCTGAGGTTGAAGCAGATATCCTGTGTAGAAGTAGCCGGCGTCAGGACGATATGCCTTGTGAGCAGTGAGGGGTAGCGTGTGTGAGCCAGGAGCTGCTGCTGTGACTGCATCTGCACTGCATGTCTCAGACAGGCAGGGGATGCAGCAAACCTCTGCCCTGAGCACACAGGCTGCTAGCGGTACCCAGCGAGGAGAAGAAGAACCAGGTGGGCTAGGGTGGGATGCTTGCCTCAGGAAGGAGATAGCTTAAGCTGCACTGTGGTCTTGCAGTCATACTCGCTTTCAGAGTAAAGAGGCTCACCTGCCGTATGCTGGATGCGAACCTGGATTTACTGCTTTGAGAGATGAGACGTACATTCTCTGACGGAGTCACACAGCCAGCAGCCTGCTGAAGTGTGTGAATGCTGGGCAGCATAGAGAGCACTGGCACCACCAAGGACACCGAGCCTTTTTCCAGTGGCAGACAGTTTACCTGGAGCTTTATCAAGGAATCTATACTTGGATTTGATTATGAATTGAGGAGTTTGGAATCAGCACATCAGCAAGACAACAATTCTTTTTTGATGTAGGATTTACAATATGTCTACCTAACCGCACTCCTCATTGTGGCTCTGGAGTAAGGATTTAAGCAAATGTGTATTCCTTGATCACAAAAAAATAATAACATGAGTACCTCAACAGTACTTTAGATTGCTGCTACCTTCATTGTATGAGCCGCGTCCATAGCTCTCAAAGAGGTTGACCAATGAAGCCATGGGACTCAGCCAGAGCTTTACAAGTATGTGGAGAAAACCCTGACAAATTTATTTTGGGGTTTTACTGAATATTTCTGTGTTAACACCCTGATGGAGTAATTTGTGATTTTAGAAAAAAAAAAAAAAAAAAAGACGGGGATTGTTTTAGCAGAGTAAATAATGTGTGATGTATGTGAACATGTCTGACTTAGTGATAATTCATTTCCATTTTACCTCTGTCTGAAAAAATGATCTAGTCTCATGATTTGTAGTGTTCATTATTGTTATGTTTTTGGACTAGCCAAGCACTTGTTTTTACACTTGCTCATCTGCTCACTAAAGGAATGTTTAGTGAAGTTTGTTGGAAGATGCCGTAGTGGCTCAGTCCAACATATCTAACAGTACCAAGCTTCAGATGGGCTTCTTTCCCTGCACTACCTCCACCCTCGCCTGACATTTTCAGTCAGTCACACTAACACCAGTGGGTGTACATTAGCCTAGTCAGTCCCTTGCAGGGCTTGAGCTGGGCCTGCAGCACTTCCTACCCTCCTCCTGTGTTTGAGTTAGCCGGGCCCCCGCCTGTACCGTGGGAGCCCCTCACCCCCGGCCTGGACCCTGTCTCCCCCCCACCCCGCCTGGTGCTGCTGCACTCGGCTCTGCCTCTGCTGGCCGAGGATGATGTGGCAATGCCATGTGTCGTCCTCTGAGTGCCGCTGCTACCGGCTGAACGGCTTCTCCCTGCTGAAGCGCTTCCCTCTCTCGGCAGATGGGGCCTGTGGTAAAGCCCTGGACCAGCCGGTGGGAGAGTGGCTGGAACACGTGGGGCTGCCGCAGTACGAGAGCAAGTTCCTGCTCAATGGCTTCGACGACCTACGATTCATGGTGAGTCACCTGCGGCACGTCGTCTCAGGGGTCGGTTCCACTTCACATCACTCAGTCTCTCCCTCCATCAACCTAGCTGCATTTGTCATTTTTTTCCACCACTCTGCTCTTTCTTCTTGTCTCTTAGCAGCTCCACTTCCCCTGTCTCCACTCCTCACCTGTTTCTCTTTCCCACTCGGCCCTTCATAACTCCTCTTCACCTCCGTGCGATGCATGACCCTGCCAAGATTTATGGCCCCCCACTGAATCCCTTTAAAGAATATAGGCTGTCATCTATGGCAAGACAAATGACAACCAAAACCCATTCCCAATCATGTTATCTCATTTACTGTACAGCCACCAACCCCTTTATTGAATCTAATGATTTACAGCCACTGGACTTGACCTCTGTGCAGAAACAGTCAGATAACCTGGACGTTCAATCCTCAATCTAAACATACTAAATATACATAAAAATACACTTTGCATGGTTGCTTGCCAAATCTCACTAAATCCTCTACCCATTATGCTTTGTACTCTGCTTGTGGTGCTTATGAGACAATAACTGCACAATGTGTGATTAGACTGCAGTAGCATGCTCTAATGCTGTATTTATATACTGTAGATTTGTAGCTTTTAGATTTTAATTACACATGTTTGCATGCAAAACATTTTTGTTACAAATTGGTTACAAATTTGTCATTTCGCTAGTGAGTAGATTATCAAAAACCACATTATCTGTCCATTGTTAAAAAAAAAACCGATCAGATAGACTGACACATTTTACACAAATGTTTTTTCATTTTATTTTAAACAGCGCCGACATGTTACATATTGACAAATTAATTTAACCGCAGCTCAAAAGATGCTCAACACATGACTAAAAGCATTGTCATGTTTCCTGAAAAGAGCGATGTAAGGATACTGGATATTGCATTTAGCAACGATTGCAGAGAACACCATTACATTTTCAGTGACCGGTCATGTTACTCTGAAAAACATGGCTGTACACTGTAAATAAGTAGGCCCAAAGGGTAAACACGGACATTTCTCCGACTACAGAGCTGCATTAGCACTATGGGCTATATGTTACATCAGTTTGTCACAGCTGAGCTCAGCTAAGTGAAACCAGTAAGCTCAGAGGGGAAAGTGGTTGTATTCACAGAGCGTTCCAGTCGAGGAGTGCTGCTCTCTGATCTGTTTTTCTTTCTGGTAAGATGGCAGCATAATGTGGTCACTTCTGCTATGACACACTGTGCGGATATACCGTAGGCCTTAGACTCAGATTAGTGTTTGTTAATGAGGTGACAACAAGCCAACAGGTTGCAGTGTGTGTGTGTAGTCATAGTAAAGGAATAGAGAGTGGGTGAGTGATATGGATTACAGCTAGACCAATAAATTACTGATATATCAGCCAATATTTGTTTTGCAGATATGCGTATGTATAAGTAGCCAATAGGTAACTGCAGTACAGAAACGCTAGAGATAAAATTCCTGTTTTTCATTCATTTAGTGAAATTAAATATCTTTATAAATAAAGGTACCATAATTAAATTGATGCCATAAATAAGTCATCCTTACTGATTAGAAACGCCGCCCACAATAGCCTCATATCACCAGAGGTATTAAAGAAAGAGCTACCTCACTATAAATTATAAAACTAAACTATATAGTTTGCTAGCGGTTGACAGATTTTTATCACCTCAGGTTATATATTGTTATATCGTCCGATACTAGATACAGTAATCGCGACACTTTATAAGGAAAACACAGCCGCCGTATCGTCTCAACAATACGGTTGAATGATTCCATGTTGATCAGGATTTCCAGGGCATATTGTGATGAGGACTATGGGTCATTAAGCATTCTGATGTTCGTTTTCACGCCACGGCTAATGTGTCTACTGGCCTTGATGCATCAGGGAGATAAATCATTAGTTTCACAAGGCAAATTACACATGGATATTTACAAGGATGTGGAGGTTGCAAACAAAGGGAAAGGTCAGAGTAGTCAGGCAGACATTGTGAATGTTTAACATTGCGCCCTTTTAGATTCTTCCAGCCTAGTTTCAAATGTTTGAATACACCGTGCTGAGGAACAAAACTATGAAGCAGATTATGATCCTTAGAGATCACACTATCCATATGGTGTGAGCCAGAAGAAGACAAAATCCCTACTGAGTCTAACTCTGCAATGGCAGGGATCTCAGCGTGTGAGCCATACTGTACCTACAAACAGCCACTGTCACAGCTGAAGATATACAGTGCCGATTGGAAAGTTAACTTGGGCCCGCCCCACCAGAGCAAGAGAGCAAGCACTCACAGAAGTCAGCAAGGCTCTCTGCATGTGATGATTGCTCTAAGATGCAGCTTTTGAGGGATCATAAATTATGAACAGCTGTGTGCCTATTCTCATAATTTTTACACGATGATTATCATTTTGTGCTCCTTTCATGGTACCAGAAGTGGGACGCCCGTAGCTTTCATTCTCTGGGACTTCATGCCCACAAATTTCATTCACATCAATTCTTTTTCTTAAGCGTTTTGCTCTGATGTCCAAAACTAATGTTGTGATGAGGAAAACTGTCTACAGTAAAACATCTTAGAAGTTCCCCCATCATGCATTTACATTGCATCTATCCGGCATTAATATTGCATCAGAATCTGCAGCTCCCTCTTTCACAAATGTTTTAATGTGGAACTGAACATACATATTGTAACACATAAAGTCCTTTTTATTTTTTCTTTCTTACGCCCGCAGACACTTGAAAAATTTGATTTTTCTAAACAATTCCTCTGTGGGCCAGAGCAGTAGAGCAATTCTAATTCACTATTGCATTAACTGAGTGCATTTAGTGAGATGAAGCACTTCTACCATGGCTACATATGCAAGTCGTATCAGATTAAATCAAACCACCATAGCTCATAAGCTATGTAAGAACTGAACCATACATTCCCGTCACATGTTTCAAATGCAGCATGAAATAATAAGTTTGCCGAGTCTCCCGAGGCATCATCAAACTCACAAACTATGTTAATAGAAGTGGAGAATCTATTTCGGGCTTTCCGTACATCAGACCCGGCTTCATTTTGACCTTTATTCTAGCGATCAGCACCCTGATTCACAGCCTGTGAATATTGCTGCATTGTACTCTTATGCCAATCCAGTAAGAGCAGATTGAGCAAAGACTACAGAACATTTTAACATTCTTGGCCAGGAAGAATCAATCTGCAGCAGTCCACAGGGAAAAGCGCTTAGCTTCACATTTTCAAGGTTCTCCGTGTATCTTTATTCCTGCATATGAACTAGAATAATATGACAAAGCAGCTGAAGCTGTGAATATAAACAGCTACATGAAATAGACAAAAATCTGCTTGTCTGTCAAGATTTCAGGAACCAGAAAACCATTGTTGTTCATTGTTTCTGTTCATCGTGGATTCTCTCCGAAATTAAGGAATTGTTATAAACTGTAGTGAAGTATTTTTATTCGTTTTCCTTGTGGACGGTTTAGTTTCCATCAATGAAGCACAGCAGCAAAGAGATCCCGTAGAAGCTGCTGCAGTTATGAACGCTTTGTGTCCTCAGAGTTGCACCAGATCAGATTGATTACTCCTGGCATGTACAATTCATTTAACTTCATTGTCCTCCCACTCTGGTGTTACTGTTTGTGTCAGAGATGTCCATATTCTGTGTGTGTGTGTGTGTGTATGTGTGTGTATGTGTTTGTACAGATAAAAATTTTCCCTGGTAGTTTACATTGTGAAATATGTCATGATTTTATTGACCTGTAACCTTTCACAGCTATGTTTCATATGTCAGTATAGTGTGTTTTATGTATAGATACCACATGCATGTGTGTAGGGACATGTAAATGATTGCTCTGATATAGTGTACGATTGGTTCCCTATTAATTGTTCTTGTATTGTACTATTGTATGTCCATATTGTATCTCTGTGCATGTGTGTGTACTTGTGTGTGTATGAGTGTGGCTGCGTGTGAATGTGTTTATTTGTATTTGTGTCTCTTGCATTTCTGCACATGCAGGGAAGTAACGTGATGGAGGACCAGGATCTCAGAGACATTGGGATCACTGACCCAGGACACAGAAAGAAAATCCTCCATGGGGCACGCAGCTTGCCAAAGGTACTTAAAATCATAACTTAATCTCCGCACTGAGGAAGGATGGTGATAGACACTAGACAGTATCTCAAAAAGAAAAAAGAAAAACAAAGTTGAATTGTTAGTCTGTTTATAAATCAAAACAAATAGATGGTACAGAGATGAAAAGTTCCAATATAGAAGAATGAGAAAACATTTTTAAACATGCTAGTGGTCTGGCAAAGTTGGTCTGTCCACCACTTTGGTGTGGACTGAAAAGTTCATTCAACTATTGTATGAATTCCCGTTGAATTTGGTACGGACATTAATGTGCCCTTCGGGATGAATTGCAATAACTTTGATGATTCTCCTGACTTTTCATTTGGTGCCATCATCAGGTAACATTTTCATTTTGTCCAATACCTATCCAATGTATGACTAAATCCTTCGCAAAACCAATAACATTCCCATCAGCCCAGCTGTGCTCGGTCTTCGTTTAGCGCTAATTAGCAAATGTTAGCATGCTAACAAGCTAATCTGAGATGTGAACGTGGCAAACATTTGATATGCTTAGTGTCAGTATGTTAGATTATTATTGTGAGCATGCTGATGTTAGCATTTAGCCTACCGTATGTTGCTATGTTGAACTGTGAAATGCTTAACAATTGTAAAGGGAAAATGCGTGTATTATAAATGTTCAATCTAAATGTTTAAATTATATATCCAAAGTGTGAATGCTCAACAAAGATGCCATTGATGTAGAATTACAGACAAAATATATATGCCTTATATTTTCTTTTTTTTATGCATACAAAAATTATTTACAGTACTTTCTCCTCTTACACTTCATTTCCTACACTTCAGGTAAAAGCACTGGGCTGTGATGGCAGCACATCTCTTGTCTCCTGGCTGGACGGCCTCGGCCTGCATGAATATCTGCCCAACTTTCTTTCAAGCGGTTACCGTACATTGGAGTGTGTTAAGAACCTGTGGGAGCTGGAGATCGTCAATGTAAGAAACCGTGACTTAACATTCATCATTCAGACCATCGTTTACTCACTCATGTAGCAAAGGTTCATAGGTGGTGATGGACAATACATAGACATCAACCTGTACAACCGTTTCTCATACAATGGTTTCCTTAATCACATGACCACCTTAATTTATGGATTTTGTTTGAAGTTACGAAGCACTTTAAAATAGAAGATAACTAACATATAAATTGTAAATTAAGGAACTGAGTGGTGACTAATGACAGGGAAATATGTAATTTGGTTTAATCTTTGCAGAAATAGTGTAACATTTAGATAATTTGTAATTATGAAGAAAAACTAATTTCTTTGGGGTTAAAAGCTGCGTTGGTTATAGAGTGTACCAATTTAGTTTAATATGTGCAGGTGTTGATTTGTTGTGTGTGTGTGTGTGTGTGTGTGTGTGTGTGTGTGTGTTTGGGCTACAACAGCTGTTTCCACATGGGGCCACAAGGTTAATCTGAGGGTTTTTCAGATGATTAAAAGGATAGGAAAGAAGAAACATATTGCCATCTGCTACATAAAATTAGGTTTATTATTCTTTTTTTCTTTTTTTTTTTTTTGGCTTTTCTCAAATCTTTAGTTATCATTTGTGAAATACTGGTTATTTTGACCTCTTCTGACCTCTAAAAAATATATTTTAATGATCCAGTTTTAGAAGGGAGAGTCACTCTATGTTTGAATTATCCACAGATATTCATTTTGCAGCCTGTGCTGCTTATCTATGTGTGTCAGTTGTGTTAAACACAAAGACAGCAGCGGCAAAATGGCAGAAAACAGCAACAGCTGTAGCAGCAGCAGCAGCAGCCGCCGAAGGATAGCAGCATCCAAACATACTGTATATGCAGTGTATGAGGGATGGCGTCCAGCAGATTACGTTGCAGTATAGAAAGATGGGTGTGAGAGCAGGGCACATTACTTTCAGTGAGCAGAGTAGCAGAACCTCCTCTTGGCAGAGCTCTCGTTGCCCATTACATCTCCTACATCCACTTCAGCATCTGACAGAAAATTGTGTCAAGCATCAAGATGATCTACAAGCTGGTCAACATTCCTGTATAATCCCAAGGCTCTTTATTACTATTTAAATGTCCTCTTATTTGACGCACCTCATGCATACTCTGGTCTCTCTGGAATTCTGTACATGGGAATAATGAAAACGCCACCAGACCAGTTGCCTTTTCTGACTATCTCTGAATAAATAATTGAAGCCTTCATACAAAGAACCATATGAGTCTGTTATAGAATATTTTGTACCAGCAACATAATTATGAATGTAACATTAATCACTTACCATCCACCTTTATTGGATGAGCATGAATGTTAATAGCCAATTATGCAAATATACAGTATTAAGATAATGAGTTTTGACTACATAAAATGAACCTATGTTTCATTCTCTGAGAATTTTAGCCACACAAGCTGAAATGGGTTTTGTAGAAGGTTTGAAGAGACAGAGAGATACTGCAGATAGGTGAACTTACAGTCTTAAAATATTGTTAATTGAAAACGTATATTAAAAAAATGTGACAAATGAAGTAGATCTATGCCATCCACTTATCGACAAATCACTTGCTTATTTGCATATTACCTGTTACTATCCTATAAATTACCAAGTTCCTCTCGGTTATTTAAGCACTATGTCTAAAAATGGATTGTGAATTATAGAGTGTCCCAGGAAGGAGACAGTGCTGTACGTCAAGCTTACGGCAAAACAGATTGAGGCTAAATTATTGACGAGACTCATTTCTGTTTGCCTGTGGATGCTTGCCAGTGAGGGGTGCTTGCCACTAACTCAGTGTATGTTAGATATATCTCTATTAGTTTAGTCTAGATGAGTTATTGTATGTGAGTTATGGATGTGACAATGCACTGGAAAGTCTGTCTCATATTGTGCTCTGATCCTGTCCTCTCTAGGTTATTAAGATTGGTCCCCTGGGCCACAGGAAGAGGATCATTGCCTCTCTAGCAGAGAGACCCTATGAAGAGGCTCCGACTAAGTCACGTCGTCTGTCCCCAATTATGGTAAGACTTAGAAAGTCATACAGTTTACGTTTATTATAGGTCTTCACTGCTGGCTTTCCATTACATGGCACTGATTTGATGTCTACTCGTCCTAGAATCCACAAAAAGACACACAATCCAAGTGCGAGGCTTTTATCTAAACTAAGCACCTTACAGCATCGACAGTGTGAATCAGACTGCAGTGATGTTAATGCTACTATCTAATAAACTGTCAACGCTTATTTGGTTAATATATTGGGTGTGCTCAGTATGCCCAATTAGAAGACTTATTTTGGAGATGCCCTCAAAATTAGTTATATAGAAAGGCATGCATATAAGGGTCATACATTTGTTGAGAAAATAGTTTATTATGTATTTCTTGTTATTTTTCTTATTGAACTACAATCAAAGCAGAGCTTAAGATGGAAGTTAAACAACGTTGCGTAGAAAGCTGATTCTATGCCAACATCATTTTGAATCCATTTTCTTTCAGCAGCGGATATCTAAATTTAGAATGAGATTTTTCAATATCATTATGTTCACAACAGTTAAATACTCAGGGCTGATTTCCCAGGCAGATTAAACAGGGCTAAAAAGAATTGAGAATCTCCATGGAAGAGGCTCTTTTGTCGAGGATTAAGCTTGGATGTAGATCAGGGGAAGCCAGCCCATGTAGACAGTGTTGTCAAAACATTCATATGTGGTGTGTGTGTGATGTGTTTGCACGTCTTTGTCTGTGTTTGCTTTTTGTGTGTGTGTGTGTGTGTGTGGCAGTTCCATGACCTCCTGTCCCAGACAACATCACCCCTCAGTCAGATGGACCCCTACACCAGTCGCTCCATGGACATGCTCCTGCCTCTGACTGAGTCAGACCGGAGGCGGAGAGGAGTCGACCAAGACTGTAGTGTATCTCTGCGTTCCTATAGTGAGAGGCCGCGATCTGTAGTGAGTTCCACCTTCTCTCACTTCTATCATTTTCCGTGAAGCCACCAAACTTACTCTCCATGAGCTTCTAGATGAAGGGTGAAGGAAGAGGATGCAGTACTGAGTTGGATGTGTCAGGGTGTCATTGTGTGATAATTTGGAAAAGAAAATTCTGTGAAGCATAAGATGATATGATCATAACATCACAATATATCAAAAGTCTTTTTACTAGTCATAATAAAGGTAAGCTAGCACGCTGACTCGCCATCTTGAATACCATGAAAATTAACTACCGTAACTAACTAACTTGGACTTGAAGTGCTGAAGACTTTAGCTTTACTCAGTCCGTAAGATCAAGGAAGTCTTTGTCTTCAGAGTAGCTCAATATTTTAGAAATATTTTAATAACTAAAAGTCCTATCCAGCATTTGTGTCATGATTCCCTGAATTTCTTTGGTTCCTCCATAAGAGAATGAACTAAGAATAACTCGCTGATCAACTTTTACCATTTGCTAAAGGCCAATCTATGACTCATAAACAAACAGTCAACTCACGGAGGCCAAAGAGAAAATGGTGAAGCCCACACAGAAGAAGAAATGTTGCACGGCTGGACTGCAGGGTCCGTGATGTGTAAAATCAATACTTATCATTTTCTCACATGATTAGTGGGTTATTGTGATTGGTGCATTTTCTAATGTTTTATGGAAGAGCTGAGCACAGTGAACATTGACCTAAAGCCCCAACCCAGCACATGAATATTTATAAGCCTAACAGCAGATCAAAAAAGGACTTCTACTGAAGTGCTGACCAAGCAGTCTTCCCTTGCCTTCACACTAATGTACAGCAGTCAGATGTCTTTCACTACACCACCTTGATCCAGACACAGATTTTTTTTTTTACTGCGTTCACCAACCAGTCATTTTGCATCTCTGCAGGACAGACAGAGTGAACGACACAAAGACTCTCGTTTAAACCTCCGGCCACCGAGCCACTCTGCTACCTATGCCACGGTGTCCGCCTGGCATCACCAGCCCGAGAAACTCATCCTGGACTCCTGCGGGTACGAGGCGACTGTAAGTCATGTTTACTGTCTTCAGCATAGATGCAGTTTATATACAACATAGAAGACAACAATGTAAAGAAAAATAATAAACATGCCTACCGTTTACCTTAAAATAGATTGACCAGGGTCTCTATCCTGTACTGTGTAGTTGGCTTCCAGTGTGTCAGCGCCGATATTGAAATTGATCCGACTCTGGTGTATTTTGATTGTTTTTCCTAGTACCTAGGATCAATGATAATCAGGGATCTACGAGGGATTGAGTCCACACAAGATGCCTGTGCTAAAATTAGGGTAAGTATTACTGAAAAGGTCTTAAAGGGGACATATCATTTATATTTCCAGCTTCATAATTTTTATTCTGGGGCTTTACTGCATGATTTACAGTTCAAAAACCGGAAGCTGTCCCGCGGCAGACTTCTGTCAGCGATTAGCAGTGGGTTTTCACTTCATTTTCCTGTTCTTTACTCAAAATATATAAACTTCTCAGATACATCCGTACATGTTCGAGCCTGAATCCGATCCAAAATATGCAAGTGGACTAAGCAAACAACTCATGGAACAACCTTAACAACAAAGGCTGTAAATCCATGGCCGATTGAGGCCATGATGATGACTTTTGACTTTAATGTGGCGGTTTTATGAATGCTCACCAGTTTTGGAACTTTGACCATGTTTAACACAGACATCCATATCCAATTATAACAGTATATAAATCACAAAAAACATGTCACCTTTGAGAATATTTTTTTCTTCTAATTTCCTATGCAGAAGACAGAAGAAAAACCCATCTAACAATTACTTTTCCCAGTCTGGCCACATTCATATTTCTGTTATCCCATTTATAGTGCATGAACTATTAGGTTTTTCTCATACTAAATGTACTTGCCTCTCACTCTTTTTGCCTATATCGGTTGCAGAAATCCAAGGATTCAAGAAAGGGTCCAGTTGTCATACTGTCCATTACCTACAGAGGGGTTAAGTTCATTGACGCAGCCACGAAGGTAATGGGAAAGTATGTTTGTGTGTGTCTCCCTCTGTTTGTCTGTGTGTTTATTGATCTGTCCAACCCAAATGTTCCAGTTGATTGTCTCCGTATCCATTAGTGGTCAGTTTCCAGTTAGCACTTGCTTCCTGTGTCTCTCTCCTACTATTAGACCATAGTCGCGGAGCATGAGATCAGGAATATCTCATGTGCTGCCCAAGACCCAGATGACCTCTGCACTTTTGCTTACATCACCAAGGACCTGAAGAGTGGCCACCATTTCTGTCACGTCTTCAGCACTGTGGAAGTGGTGAGTACTACGTCTTCCTTGTTAAAATTATCAAATCAAATCACATTTTATTTGTATAGCCCAAAATCACAAAATACATTTGTCTCAGAGGGCTTTACAATCTGTACGGGGAGTGACACCCTCTGTCCCTAGGTCCTCGATTCGGGTAAGGAAAAACTTGCCCACCAAAAAAGCTCACAGTATAACTGTAACAGTCATATTATGAGGAAACCTTTATATTTCTTTAAACTTGAGCTTTTGAAAATTTGTCAGTGAAGGATGTAGAAAAAAACTGTGTCCTTTGTGGGATGTCAAGTATCCCACAGTTAAAACTGCATACAGCATCCTATGGACATTATTTTCCTTGATTGGCTCATTGAATGGCTTGATTGACATCCTCTCCCGCTATGCATGGTATTTCCATGTACAGGCACAGATTATGTTGTAATTTGTGTCTCAGTTGCTTTAAAGGTCGACAACAAGCTTTTATCCCTGGCAGATGGACCACTGTGGAGTGTCAGTTAATGCAGCGAAATAGCTATAACTTAACTATAGTGATTTCCAAAGTTTCCAGGCCAAAACACTTCTCTTTTGTTTGCCTTTATTTGACAATGATTAGTGAAGAGGCAGACAGGAAACAAGGTCAGAGAGATGAGTCTGACATGTAACAAAAGTCCCTGGCGGGAATCAAACCAGGGACGTTGTGGTTATGTGGCATGTACAGAAACCATTCAGATACTGGTGCGCTCCAGAAACCCAATTTTAAGCCTCACTTATTTGTATTTAACACAATTGCCTCATGTGCACAATGTTCAAAAATTGCTTTTGCTTCCCAGTGAAAATGCGCATGATATTCAACCACAAGCCAGTGGATAATTAGACTGAGTAATTATCCTAACAATGTGAGGAGCGCTGCTTTTGTGTGCTGTACAATGTTTTTATGTGTGATTCATTACAACAAATTATGGAGAAAAAAAAGCATTTACAAGCCCAATGAAATAATGGTAATTATATAAGAATATTGAAACCAAGTCATTACAAAGTATATGTACCGTCTGTTTATCTTAAGGTTAATATAAATTAAGTAAAATCAAATAATCACTGTGAGGAAGTTGTTTTGTATCTGGTAGCATCAGCTGAAATCTTGACTGTTACTTTTTTTTTGACTGTTTTTATTTTTTTTTTATTATCAAGGTCTTACTTTATGTTCAGCATTTACTGCTTTAAATACACTTTTTTTTTTTTTTTGCTTTTAACATTTCTTTTCATTCACACAGACACAGACCTACGAGATCATTCTGACACTGGGACAGGCATTTGAGGTGGCCTATCAGATGGCGATCCAGTCCAGGGCGAGACAGTATGTCCCACCTTCATCTCTGGCCTCAGAGGTCATAGAAACCAAAACCAGTCGTCCTGTATCTCAATCGTGGAGCAGCATGCGGAGATCAGCAGTGAGTATCACCCTACAAACCTAATAAAAAAAATGTGTATGTGTGTAAATGTGAGTGTGTGCGCGTGCAAGTGTTAAATTTGCTCTACTTGTTAAAGGGAAAGAAAGAGCAGAAACACACTGTTGTGAATTCATAATTCAGAAACGGTACACAGACCTCGTGACCAACTTTTTCCCCACCACTAAATCCCCAATGGGCCACCTACAAAGGAAGATTTGCTGTATGTGTGGCAGAAAGAAATGAGTCATTACTTTGCTACCAATTTCATCTAACCCACTCCCAAACCCTGTGAGTCACTCCGAGATTTTCTATTTGTGCATATGCAAAACATGATGAATGAATAGTTTTATTTGTTGCTTACATGCATACATGATTTCCTCTGGGACTTTTCGGAGGGCTCAGTCCCCGCTGGTTGGACCCATCTGCCTCTTCCTCACTACTGATTAAGTGTGTTGCGTAAATGTGCACGTATACCCTGAGCTACGCTTTGATGCATTGACCTCTCAGGCTGCATATAATAAGCACTCAGTGATCACTGTCACCTGACAGAGCTGCACAGACGGGATCACGCACACAACTGGACCACATGCTAACACAGAAACACAAATCACTTTGTTTTGCTACGTGCCTATAAAGATAACATATGGAGTAATCGCAGAGCTGCACAATGAGCCTGGCTGGTTGTTTAAGATTGAGATGAAATCTTATCTGCTGCAGTTTTGCTTTTTATTGTAATGTGAATGCAACCAAATTTAGATGGTTTAAACAAAATCTAATTGCTACTGTAGGCAAAAATATTTTTCCAAGGATGGCGACAGAATGACCCGCCCCTTTCTGCCTCACTCTGCCTCTGATTGGCTACTGCAGGTATAGTGAGCCAGGCATGCTAACATTTTCCACTAAAGTCAGAGCATTTAAACGCACTATTTAATAAAAAATAATACATCATATTTAGTCAAGTTTGCTCTCATATTTTTGACTTTTAAAAGGCCAAAGCAAACCAAATCCCCATAATTTCTTCCCTCTGCTCACTAAGCTAGGATTGGACAATTGCTGTATGTGGGAGTGGTTTAGTGAAAATTCAGTTACACAACACAAGAAGCGGAAGAATTTTTGTTAATAATTTGCCTCTCTAAACAGGTAATGAACTGCTGTTACTGGATTTCCTCGTTGTCCTTCTTTTCTGTACTTTTTTTAACATGTCTTTGTTCTTGTCTTCTTGGTCCTCCTGCCTCCCAGGGTGCCCCTCTGCTTGAATGCCGCTGCTGTCACTGTCACACGTGTACTACCCACCGTCCTTCCTTCCTCCCGTTGCACTCTGTTAGCCCTGGAGTCCAGGTCCTTCTCTTTCCTTTCCTCTATTCAACCCTTAATCATCACACATTTGCTTACACGCCCTCTTACTTTTTTCTTGTTGTTGGGGTGCCACAGTGCACTTTTTGTTTGTTCTGCGTTCCTAATATTTCTACCATAAACACTCTTCGCATCCCTTTACTTTCCCATCTCTCATCTTCATGTTACATTTTAAAGTTTAAGATGCAATTAGTTGAAGTTCTGTGGTTAAACATATTCAGGGAAGTAAGGGCTTCTTGATGTGTTTCACCTTCTCTATATGAGGACTGTTGGATTATTCTATAGCGCTCATAAACACGATGGTTGGAGTGGTCTCTGTTGGATGGTTTTAACCTTTCTCATTTTGTTATATACATATATATATATATGTTTTTGAACAGAAGATGTCATCCATAAGCAGGGAATTTAAATAGTTTCTTATGTCTATCTCCATTTCATATTGTAGCTTTAAGTCAATTAATCAGCAACTGTGTGTCTTCACTGCTTATGTTAAGACAATAGCTACTGGTGTTTGAACTACTAATCAGTATATTTTAACTCCCAGTGGGTCGTAGCTTTGGTTTATCGCTGCGTCTTACAGAGCGTCAGGCTGAGTGTATTTTGTGTCAGACATCATCTATGTTGTGGATTGAGCCCTGAGTGTCTGTGATTCAAACATGATCACTGGACTGTACCTCTAATCCACATGCACGTGTGTGAGCTGAGGACTTGTCAGTGTGGCGCAGTTGTCTTCACTGCCGCCCGTCTCACGTCCTCCTCTCGTCCCTCCTTCCTCCCTCCCCCCGGCAGATCGACCCCATGGAGATGGACGCAGACATGCAGTCCCTGGGCAGCACCACCTGGCTCTTGGACCAGCGGGAATCCAACAGGCGCCCCGTCAGCACCAAGTACGAGACCACCATATTCTGAGGCCGGATCCCCACAGCTGCCCCCCTGCACCCCTCGTACTTTCCTCTCCCCCTTACATCCGGTTCTCCATTCTTTATCACACACACATATAAACATGCGAGCCCCGTGCCTTCTCACTGTGATGGTATAGCATCCCTCAGGGTTGCCTACTCCTGCACCCCTTTTCTTGCCCCGCCCAGCAACCTACATCAACCCCCCCCACCCCACCATGGCAAACACTCCTGCGGCTCTCCTGTGCCTCCCCAGCACCCCTGGCAGCCTCCCTCACCTGTTGCTGCTGCAGTCAATGGCGGAGCCCCGGAACGGATGATCGCGGACTCATCTAATTTTACAGTGGTCCTGCTCTCTCAACCAAACTGCCTCTTCCTCCTCATCCTCCTCCTCCTGACTACTTGCATCTGCCTCCAACCCCCTGATAGATCCCAGAGGTTGCATCTTTTTTTTTTCTTCCTTTTTCAGGCCATTTAAAAAAAGAAGTTGCTTCTTCACAGGCAAAACAAGCATGTTCAGTTTTTTATTTTGTTCTGTTGCAAGACATCCACATTGGCTTCAACTAAGCTCAAAAACGGATTCTAAATCTCTTAAATAAAAGTGTATATGTAAAAGTATTTTTACATTTTTAGCTTTCAGGTTTTGTTTTTTTTTTAACCATGATTTAAAACATTATTTTACTGAATGATTTGATTGTTTGGTTGTTTTGCCTCAAGACAGTTATTATTATTTTTTTCTTTCTCCATCTGTAGCCTGTCCTGTCTTACCAGGCATCTACCACTGTGAGGCACAATGAGGAGGCTGCTTTGCTAGCATGGGATGCAAGACGGACAAATTAATCAATGAGAGACAAAACAGCAACATGCAGCAATCAAACTTTTTTTCTACGCATTTGTACAATACTCATATTCATCCAACCCTACGATGGATTGGTCATGAATCTGTCACTGATGTCTAAACTCAAAACGGACCAAGAACTGAAACCCAAACACACACACAGGGGGACAAGTTTCCTACACTTTACTGAGGACAACAGCCTTACTTCATTTGGGTTATCTATAATCAACAAAGCCCCTACCCTCCCCCGACTTCCCTGAACTCCACCTGACAACTGCACGCCTCCCCCCCTTTTGCTTTGAAAAGACTAAAAGACAACACTTCTGATATCCTGGTGTGTTAAACTGAGACTGAGAAACGTAGGCTGCGATGACGTGTTCTTATGATGGTACAGTTTTGTCCAGATGAGAGTCTTTGCTCTGGCCTTGTAATGCCCTGTGCCTCTCAGCATTCATGGTAGCACCAAGAGACTGCAAATCACAGCATCTTCTTCTTCTTGTTAATTAAAAAAAAAGAAAAACAAACAAACACTGTGTTAAAACATGGCACTATCCCTTTGAATACCTTCTTTTCTTTTTCTTACGGTGCAAATAGGACATTTGTGATACTTTTTGATAGACTGGGGCTGACTGGAATATTTTGGGACAAAATGATTCAAAAGGGTTCATGAAGGATCCTGACACTGATACAAGAAGCAAAAATACTACCAAATTGAGTGTACTGATATTGGTTCCATATTTCACAATTTTGGTATTCAAAACAAAGCGTCCTCAACATCCTCAACTCGATTTCATTTGACTAGTATATTAACGAGCCCCGAGCATAATTTAACGCACATTTCCCAACATGGCATCCTATTATCATGATTACATGGGTTGGTATCTGTGCTGTTTCACGCTAATTTAGAATTAGGTTTGCAGCACATGCAAAGCATGTCACTAGAGAGAATAAATGGCAACGGAAAGATTGAATTCCACCACCCACCATTAAGAGCCAAATGTAAATGTTCTGGTGTCGTGTTGATTGCTAAAGGATTCGCTATGCTGAGAACACGACATCGTTTATTTATTTATTATTTCTAAAAAAAAAAAAAAAGAATCTCCTCCTGCACTGTGACTCAAAAATGCTCGTTGTGGAGTCGACACATCTGTGTGGGTTCTCCCCTGTGTGCGTGCTGTATGGCTTGTTTCCGTCTGTCCTCGTGGGAGTTTGGACTGTTACATCACCGGCCGCTGTCCTTGTGTCTGTGTGCAGCAGTGAGAAGTGAGGTGTTGAGCTCCTCTCCAGGAAGACGGTGTGTCTGGAGACCGACTGTTAAGATGCGACCGGTTTGTGTGCGGTACTGTGGCTGTGTCATTGCCACTCTGTTCTGACTGTTAACTGTTAGCTTCCACTGACTGATGCATGCTGGCAGTGTTTTTTCTTTGTGTTTTGTACCCTTTGATGCACTTGGCCTGAGCAGTCTCTGTATGTACTATAGCAGTGTCTCGTCTCTTCTCGCTCATCTGTCATTTGCTTTTTATGTTCCCTCTCTCTTTGTTACACCGCCAGTACAGCGATTCATCCTCATCCCTCCACGTTTCCATTGTCGTCATTCCTCCACACATCTTTGTCACGTATGTATCTTCCATTTTGTGTGTCACCAAGACAACCTGCTCTAGTATGGATGCATAATATAAAAAAAAGCATTACATTTTAATGAGCAGCAGCTATTTAAAGCAAGTTTTGGTGGCGTGATATGGCTGTGCATGTACCGGTCTTTTAACATTGGTGTTTTCCTTGTGTAGCTCACCCCAGCGTTCAAGTTTCCGGATACCAAGCTGTGAGTTGAAGGGGAGCAGCCGATGTGAGTGTGTGTGTGCGTGTGTTGAGTTAGTGGGCAGAGCAGTGGAAAGAGATAGAGAGAGAGAATATGAGAGGTAAGCCTTATGCAACGTGCAGGGCCAACCAGCGCTGACTCTGACTCTTTAGAGCTCACTCTGTATATCCCCTGCTCCTCCACTGCCCCCGATATGAATCCCAACACACGGACCTGTCGTCCCACATCACTGGTTAAACAGGACCTGTGTATCACTTCTGTTTTGAAAAAAGGTCAGTCAGAAAGTAAAAGTCTATTTCCTGGCCTCCATTTGACTTTCTGATTTTGTCATGTAGGTACTGTAATGTTTAGAGCACTGTAGACTATTTAATGATATAGACCAATTAATGAGCATTTCTATTGATTCAGGTCTATTGGAGACAGTAACTGTGGGAGTTATTAAGGATAAACAGAAATGTAACAAAATGTAAAGATTAAAAAAAAAACAAAAAACTGTACCAGCATACAATGCTTTGCCCATGTTTGTGGACAGAGTATGGTTTGTCAATGAAAATGCTGTTTCAAATTTCAAAGCAATATTATATTAATGAAATTAAATAATACAATGACAAAAGAATCGCTCTCAAGTCTGTTGTCACTATTGATTTTTTTTTATGGTTGAGTGATTAAAGACAAAACAAACATTATTTAAATTAACTGTTTAAAATTTAAAGGGACAGTTATAACAACATGGTAATTATTGTATAATTATATCAGTTTTTCCCTACTGTAGATTAGTGGGCTGCATCTACTAATCTCAACCTAACGACTAAAACCAGTTTGTGCCTCTTATGTATTATTTATTACACATTCATCTGTTTTTCTAAAAGATAAATGTCTCACAATCTTTCATAAAACCAGGAAGGTCATTTAACAATAATTGAAATGATTTCCAGCATCCTCAAACTTTTCTAACCGTCACGATAAAAAACATTTTAGTTTGATTTTAAAAAATGGATGATAATATGAAAGACACAAACTGGGGCCACCATATGATCACTAGAGTTGTGGCAAAACTTAAAGGACGTAATTACTTGTACTTATGATCAAATCACAGCTGATCAGCAAATCTTTTAAAATGTATATGTACTTTGTCATCATCAATTCAGGCATCTATTGGCTTGTATTTATTTGTGCACAGTATGAAAATATTAGCTGACTCTCTGAACTGTCCTGAAGACATTAGTTTTGTCAACATTACATTATTTTTGTGAAGCGATACAGTACAAACTGTTTAAAAAAATTGATAAAAAAGATGTTTAAACTACGTTACCTCACAATGGTAATGTAACACTTAAAATTTATATAAACTTGGACTACACAATGTAATTTCCACAATGTACAGAGAATGAATGGAAACCAAAGACTTCATGAAACTGTAGGAAAAATACATATAAGCATCAGAAATCTTGTGACATTCATAGCTGTTTATTACAGCCCTGTGCATACAGGAAACTGTTAAGGATTCATGATTTTCTTTTAGTTATAATGATGCAAACTAAATGATTTAAAAGAACAGTACGTTATTGTTAAAATAATACAAAGGTTGGTTTTTTTTTAAGAGAGTAGTCTGTTTAAGCTTTTAGTTTGACCTTGAAACTTGCTTCTGTGTTCATCTGAGCCTGTTATAAATCTATTCACTAATGATTTTCACCAAATACTACTTTAAAAAAAACCCTCAACATTTTATTACAGGAATTCTTTATTTTCATCGGTTTTGTTTGAATGCCCAGCAAATAATTTCTAAATCATAGATTGGGTATGTATCTTATTTACAAATAAGGCCTTCAACCATTAACTCCAACTGCTGCAGGGGAAACACCGAGTATGTTTTCGGTTTGTGAACAAAAAACAAAACAAAACAAAAAAAAAAGAGTAAAAAAAATAAAAAAGTGCAGACTGCCTTTGGTAAATTATACATAATCTTTAAAAGAGTTTCATATACACATCTGTCAACATACCGATAAGAACACAAACCAGCCACATATTAAAACTTGAGTATTATTTACAAACTATAAGCATACTTTCTTTGGTACTTTGTGTTTTTCCTGAGGCTGTTTGTCTTGAGAATGAAAACCAAATCGAGGCTTTTTCCACGCTTCTGATCATTTCTGAATCACAATCTCTTGCGATGACTAAATATGACTCATACAGTCATTAGCGCGCTACATCAAGGTGAAAGCTATTATTCATGTCTGTCACATAATCTATTAGGTTTTCTTAATATTTTCTGCACTCACAAATGTGTGGTTAATAATAATGTTGTTGCCTGCCTCGTGCTTTGATTTAAGCCTGTCTGTTTTAAAATCTAGCAAAATTTAATCATACAATACATAACACCTTTCCTGGAGAATATAAATTACTCTTCAAAAAAACAGAAAAAAGCTCTCACATCAATCCCTGATTTAGCTTCTTTTTTGAGGCAAACTGTTTTATATGTTTTGTGGAACATGTTCACTCACTGTATTTACACTTCAAAGCTATATGTATATATTCACAATGCTAGGCGGCAGCTCATGCCAAGGCCAGTAACTGTTGAATGGGACGCCCTCAGTTTAGCGTGAGTCCTCTCCTGTCTCAGCCTCTCCTGGTGGGAACAGCAGTTTCCTGAGGATGGGTGCGTAGAAGGGACCAAAGACCGTTCGGTTGAAGTGGACGATTCGCCCAAAGGACATCCCCAGCTCAACTAGCTCAGCACTCACCAGCCTGAGGGTAGCAGGCAGCTCTGGACTCCTTTTAGCGGGGCCACCCTCCAGCATGGCCTGGAGGAAGCCCTGTACCCTTTCTCCTGTTTGATTGAGGGAGGTAGGGAGAGAGAGAGAGAGAGAGAGAGAGAGGAAAGCGGTCAACTCTGCAGCAGGACACATTCAAGTTCATAAAGATCCTTGAGGACAGATACAACCTGAACTAAAAGACATTGAAAGGAAAGTTTCTCCTGTTAAGTTAAAATGTTTCACCTAAAAACCGTTGACTAAAAATATAATCCTGTTTTAATTAAAAAAGTATTTCTAATGAGTATTGAAAGGTTTGTCTTATCGAGGTCAGAATCGTCTAAACCAAACCTTACATGAAGTGAAACTGTTACCACCAACAGAATCCAAAATTAAATAGATGACATTAGATGATGTATCTGCAACCATTTGGAGAATCATTTAATCATTTCAAACATTATCTGGTCAAAGCTTGTCAGATGTGAAGATTTGCAGCTTTTCTTTGTCGTATATGATAATAAACCAAGTAAGACGCTAGATAGTAACAAGTTACAAGTAACGTACATGAGTAAAAAAAAGTTGTTTTTTTTAGGAACAAGTACTCTTCATATTCCTTTTTTAAAAACTGTACTTCTGCTCTTTATGCGAGTGTATTTTTGAGCCAGTAATTTAGCTACATCTGTTCCTTCATTATAACTCATCTACTCAAAATGCTTAAGTGTAGACTGCGGGTCAAGTTTTAGGCCACCATAATATTACTGCAGTAGCAGCACAACAGAATTTAAAAAGTGTCTGGCTTGAACACGTTTTTGCAAACAGCAGCTCACTTTGACCGCAGTGAGTAACGGGAAGAGAAAACACGAGAAGCGTCTCCTGCAGCTGCAGAAAAAAAAAAGCACCATCTCTCATTTGACCACGATGCAATATTTCATGTGTAACGATTATCTTTAAATTGATGTGCTTTAGAAAACAGTTAACCTGACTACAGCATTTAATGTCATTTACATTGTCCACTCTGGGGTAGATAGGGAAATGGAGAAAGAAGCGTAGGTGAGGAAGAGATGGAGAGAGAGTTGTAGGTTATATATGTGTTTGATTACCTGCTCTACTTCATTAAAAACAATGTTTCATCAACAAGCGCTGCTCTTTTCATTATTTTGTTTTATATGTGAAAATATAGTTTTAGCTTTTAGTAAATTTTCAAGCTATAAATGTCAAATATTCTCTGGTTCCAGCTTCTAAAATGTAGCTTTTCTTTATCTTATATAACAGCAAATTAAACATTTTGAGGTTAACGTGGTCTCTGGGGAATTGTGGTGAGTGTGTTTGATTATTTTCAGGCATTTTTACAGACAAAACAATGAATCAGTTACATAGGAAAATAATGACTTGCTGAATTAAAATAAGTTGCAGCCCTGTTGTGCTTCAGATAATTCATGGCTGACCTATGAGTGAGCGAACAGGGTTGTTGTGCTTCCACAGGTCAGATATTTGTCCTCTCAGCAGATCCTGGTTCTCCTGAGGCAGTGCTGTTCCTTCCTGGCCGCTCACAGCTTCGGTCACTTGCTGCAGTACCGTCTCCCCAAGTCCCAGCAGCGCCCCCTTCAGGTCAGCTTCCCTGTATCACCAGACAGCAGCATGAGACAAATTATCAGCAAGCATCATTAGATGTGTAATAGGCTTATGAATCCGTCCATTTCTAAAGGAGCAAAGGGTTTTGGGACTCGTCAATAAATAAAGGATTTTATTAACATCTGGTCATCTAGAAGGCATTTAGATTAAATAAAATTACATTTTAATATCGGTGATTAAGGGAGAAATAGCTTGTGACATATTTTATTGTAGCTTGAACCAGAGTGCAAGCATGCTGTGAACATCACGCGCTGCTGTTCCACATTTATCCACTAATCCTGACGGTGCTTCTCTTGAACAGAAAGAATGAGGTTATTTGTATCCGTTCTGACAAGCTAGTTGCTGCCTGTCACCTCCATTGGTTTCCTCCTCATACAATACCTGTTCACCATGACAGCCAGAACATGCGTCACCACATCCTTACCTGTTGTGACTGCCCTCCAGCAGGGCAGTGACGGACTGCCTGAGTTTACCTACAAACCCTTGCATGGAGAAAACGGCGCCTCCACACTGAGCTTGGGTCAGGAGCAGCACCGACGCCTCGAGGACCAGCGTCTCGAGTCGCCCGCCCAGAGCATCCAGACGGGCCCGGTCCATCAACACAGTCTGTGTGTAGAGGTCAGGGTCAAATGTCATATGGTTGCCCACAGTTTTTTTTTTTTTTTTTAAAGTCTAGTCAGTGTAAAGAAAATCAATATTTAGATTACCGCACAACATTGTGTTTGTGGGTACAAAACGCTGTAGTGAATATTGTACAACACTACATGAGCTCTAATGTGTTGTCACTTTCTTCTTCAGGCAGCAGTGTGAGGAGGAGTGTGTAGGGAGACTCTCATAATATTCTCTCATAATCAATAAAATATCACTCAAATGAAAGGTGTAGTAGCAGTGATTTTTAAGTAATTTTGCAGGCTGCAGCTGACCTCAGGATATTTCTGGTCTTGCGGGTCCCAGTGTAGCAGACGCATGTAGGCTCGGTTGAGGACAGCGGTGGCGCTGACAGGACCTCGGCTGTCAGGCCCGGCAGACTCCGAGCGAGCGCTGACGGCCGCCTGAAGCCAAGCTGCGGTGTTGTCCAGAGACGCTGAAGAAAAACAGCCAATAACATGACAAAGTCATCAACACGTTTAAGATAAACTTATCTATTTTCTGACATTTTATTGACCAATAGATTAAGATATTAAACTGAATTAATTAAGTCACTAACATTTTAAGGACAGAGTCGTTATTTAGGACTAGACTAAAAAATGTTAATAAAATATATTTAATACTCCAGCTAACATTACTATCTACAAATGGCTCAGTCGCTTTGCCAGTGACTCTGATTAGCCAGATGTACTCTGATGGAATATCTGAGCCAAACAATAATACAAGACATGTGGTTTATTGCATCAGTGTCATTACTGCTTCTTGTGTATTTCCCATTTAATCACTCTTGGTAACTTAGATATTTATTTTGGATATTTTACACACAAGACAATTAATCAATTGATTAAAAAAAATAAACATTATATGTAGAGCTTTAGCAATAAATTAGCAAGATGATATTATCAATCAGTTTTAGTTAATATCAGATAGATCAAGAATACAATAAGTGACTAGAAAGTGCAGAACAGTAGTGACAAATTATGCTGGAGGTAATTTAGAAATGTCCTGCACAATCATATCTTGTATAAGTTACAAGAAATAGTTGTAGTAAAAATCTTAGGTTTCATCTTCTCGAATTATGCAGTAAACAATGAAAAATAACTAATTAAAATATCAAAAAGCAATAGGAATAAAAAAAGAAGATAAAAGTCAAGTTTAATCAAGCCTTTGGAGGCTAGCTGTTTTCCAGTCTTTGTGCTGAACTAAGTTAACTGGCTCTTCCAGCTTAATATTAATTGTACAAACAGTAAAGTGGCATCAGTCCTCTCATCTACCTCTCTGCAAAAAATGTGTTAGCCTCTAATATTTGTTAATGTATCTTTATCAGATTTTTTTTTAAATTCTCAAATATCAGTACCGGCCTCAAAACCAGTAAGACACTAACACTATTTTATAGATTAATCAATAATAAAAATAATCATTAGTTACAGCAACATTTGAAGGTATTATATTATGTATTAATATTACCAAGTTAAAATTATTTTATTATTTATTTATTTTTTCCTAACATCACACGCTTGTGCAAGGTTGATCCTCAAAGCATGTGTGAATGACTGGGGTCAGAGGTCACAGGACACCCTCTGCCTCTGATCTGATGCCAAACACACTTACAGTCTTGACCTCCTGCAGCAGAATCACAGCGTGGTTGTAGTTTGGAGGATCGCTGTTCAGCTGCTCATGAAGATTGTCCCAAAACGCCCGGTGAACAATCTCCGTCACTCTGCCCTCCAGGCTGCAAAAGAAAAAACGGATTATTATAATGCAAAAAACAGATTATTATTATTATTATCAATAGATATAGAACTGTCAATTAAATTAGGAAATTGGAATAACCGAGGCCACGTTAGCTGTGGTAGAGCTTTTTTTTTTCTCATTTCTTGCCTGTCTGTGGGAGGTCTGTTGGGTTTGAAGCAGAAGTCTCCGTTCACCACTATCTCATGTGCAAGGCTCAGGTTGGAAACACAGTTTTCCAGCTCCATCAGACTGGATAATGAGGCGGTAGGTGGGCTCCCTGACACCACAGACAAGACACACACATCCACTGATCATCAAAGCTGCCAAGCTGGTAATAATTCAATTACTAATGGTCCCTAAATGTGCTTGAAAACAATAACTACTGTAATAAAGCTACATACCTGTAGGAGAGTCAAGTTTTTCCAGACAGGGAAGGTCAGTGTGGGAATCATCAGGGTCCTCATCTCTTTGATTTGGCATTTCAGCAGCAGTCTAGATGTTTAAATGACTCAATAAATAAATAAAAAAAACTCAACACAACTCAGCTAAATGACTTTTTTGTTTCTTGTTACAACAATTTGTCCAATAAAAAATATTTTTTTAATGAATTATTCACTTTAGAACACAATAAACCAGAAAATATCCACATTTAAGAAACTGGAACAAAATATATTGGATTTTTTTTTCTTTAAAGATGACTGAGTGATTTATTAATGGATTATCAAACTATTATTGACACATGATACACAAAAACATTAAAAACGTCACCATATGATAAAAATATGAAGAGTCACACTATAATATGAGTCTATAGACACTTACCTGCTGTCGGTGTTTAGGTGAATTTAAGACGTCGCACTTCGCTGTTATGTGTTGACACTACCTGCCGTTTAAAACTACAGTTCAAAACTGGACCAAACCATTTCAATCCAGATACGGGGGGTAGTTTAAAACTTTCACACTTTCGTAACTTTTTAACACGTTATCTAAACCTATATGTGGGAGGTTTTGTGGCACAATGTGCGAGTATAAATACATTACAACGCCACATTTTGATTCATTTCTACATTAAAACCAGAAAATGACGGTAGCTTCATTTGGTTTGTTCCGTTTCTTGAATCAAAACAGTGGGCGTGTCTGTTTCTGTCCGCTGCAGCGCGTCTCTGCGTTTGAAAGACTACTCACCACATCGGTTTCTTCTTTACTTTATGTGTCTACATTGTGTTTCTGTGTAAACAAAATGGAAACCGTCCATTGTGTGAGACACACAGAGTTGACAATCACCAGTGGACAGCTGGAAATTTCCCACAAACCAGGAACTTCTAATGGCAACGAGAAGAGAGAAATACAACTGTAGAGGAAATACGTACATGTAGTACTAGTTATTGTTGTAGTAGATGCTTCACGGTGCATCAGTTTCACACTATAATTCTGCCAGAAAACACAAGATTACACACACACAGAGAGTCTAAGACAGAAGTGTATTGCAAATTATTTATAATTGCAAAATGTTGTGTAACAAACTTTTGATAAATACAAGCATTTGACAAAGCATTATCTAAAAAAGTTGAACTTCCATCACAGCCACAAAACACAAATAGATATGATCATACTTTCATTAGAAAAACAAACATTAAAAACAACTCCCAGGCCATGACATTTATACATTTGCATATCTCAAAATATTAAACACCATTTAATTTGTTTTGAAATAACTAGGATAACTTAAAAAAGGAAAAGAATAACACACTTTGTCTTCTTCCTCACTTGAGCTGCTATGTACATATGAACGTGTTTCCAGATTTTTCATGATATTGGAGCAAACAAAAAGTAAGTAAGTGCCAAAAGCAGGACTGTGTCAATAGATAACTTGGTGTCCTTCTACAAAAATGAGACAATAAATCGATGGTCATATTTCGGTAAGTCATTTGAAACAGCAGCGGAAAAAAAATAATTTCTAAGCAGTTTAAATCTACAGAAAACCGGCGAGTCCCCCATGAAAGGAAAATCGATGTCACAAAAGCAGCTGCTTAAATGGTTTCTACGCATTCAAGCTTTGTATTCGAGAGCTATGCAAGTCTTATTGTGAGAAAAAGGCAAAAGGAGCATCTACTGAATGAAAATGAGCAAATTAATGAATGTAATCTTCTGTTCCCAGTCAGCTCCACACACAGCCATTTCACTTTCATTCACAAGCTAACAGAACTGTACAAAAAACATGTCTGATAATGTAATAAAAATAATAAATCCAGGCTACACTCATGTTTTATCTCAATACCTCGATTTAGCTACGACTGTGTTGCAGCATGACTCAACCCAGGCACGTCTGAACAGGTAGTGTGCACTTTCTCTCAGCTCCATTTTCTTCATGGTTTTCCTTTGAAATACAACAGATTATTTTTCCGTGAACCAAATCCAAGACTCCATCTACATTTGGTATTACCATGGAACCTGTATCTATATCTGGTATTACACCCTGATCCGATCTCAATATGTAAAACAGGTACACAGCTCGGTCTGTCACAGGGAAAGGAAAACAGCTTGACCTTCTACGCATTTTTCTTTTTTCAGAATAAGGGGTCGTCTATAGCTTTTTGACGTGCAGCTTGAGATATCAGGGACGGGCGAAGTTGGGACATCTTTTACCTCGTTGTGCACGTATCAAAACTCATTAAATAAGAATCCACATTTTGGAATTTGGCACAGCTGTCATTGTGGATCTCATTACTCACTTCAGTCTGCTGCAGAGAGCTGCGTAAGTCCTGTGAGTGCATGTAAACAGACTTCTGTCCAGTAGTATGGAGAAGCAGTCATAGTGCAGCCAGTACTGTGCTGTCAGTGCTATGATGAAACCTTTTTTTGTCCTGTGCCAAAACTGCACTTTGCTCTTCTCTCACACTTAGAAACACACACACACAAACATACAAATACATATGCACTTAGATCAATGCCTGTGTGCACAACCACACACGCACACACACTTTCCTGCTAAGAGTCTTTGAGCATGTTGATTCGTGCAAAGATCTTGAGTGCAGGTCCGAGTTTAATGTTCATGGTGCTCATCAGGTGGTCCTCCTTTAACAGGAGCAATGCCTGTCCATCGATCTCCTGAGAGCGAAACTCGTCTGCTATCTCCTGACAACCTGGAACAGCAGAAGAAGGAGGCTTCAGTTAATCACACTAAAAACAGGATTCATAACACAAAAACTATGTGAAGCTTTATGAGTTTATGTGCTGTCTGAGCTAACTGCACTGACCTGGCAGTGAACAGATGAACTCGTACACCTCTCCCACGTTCCACTTGGTTGGGTCATTGGGTAAAAAGTGCTGACAGAGTGTAGATGTATCTCTCCCAGAGCAGCCCTCCTGGTCCGAGGCCCTGCTTGGCTGCCGGTGGACAGAGACCTGAGCTGGGGCCGGAGCCGGAGCCAGTGGTCCTGAGCTGGCAGCTGATAGTGGAGACGGCGGCTCTTCATAACTGGACATGTCTGAACACGGGCTGGACTCCTCTTGACTGGGCTGCGAGGGATGCGGTGAGGATACAGAACCCCCCTGAGGTTGCTGAGGTGACGGGGACAGCTTCTAGAAAGGAAAATTGTTAGGCATGACGTCAAGGCTCGGCATTTGATAAATGAATGGCTCATCGGTTAAGCACTGCTGAGACATTGTGACAGTCACAGCAGAGATTAAAAGGGTAATAAATTAGATTTATGCTGTAGAACAGTGTCAAATGACTGTAATATACCTGCAGAGAGTTGACAGGCCTGTTGGATCGATACCAATGCCTGGAAGATTACTTTTGTCAGGTGACAAGTCCTCTGGAATATAATGCTCCCTTACTGGTCCACACATGAGACAAAAGTCCCCACTGGATGTACACAGCCCCATCCCCAAAACATAACATAACATATTCTGGCTATAAGTCCTAAACAGATTTTTCTCAAGCAAAAATTCTATTTTTCTGCATTAATTATTACCTAATCTTCACTTGACATTGTGGTACAAAAACAAAAAACCCAGTTACTTTTGACATCCAAATAACTTTGTGCAGAAGACAGAAAATCTCTACCACTATCTCCAGTCACCACTAAAGGTTGACAAAGATCATGGAGTACTTAATGACCCTTCAAAGACAGAGGGAGATAATCCAGCACTGACACTAAAGCACCGCGCTTTAGTTCATTAATAGGCAAGAGGCGTGAAAGGAGCGGGGTATAAAATGTATAGTAGTAGCAGTATCTGATGGGAGTAGAAGTGTTGATGAGCAACTTTTGCAACAGTGAAGAAGTGTGTGTGTGTGTGTGTGTGTGTACCTGCTTCTTAGCCTCTTTACTAGAGCGGCCCTGGGATCTTCTACGCCAGCGATTTGTTGGTTTACTCCTGTCAGGATGGAAAAGGCCAATTCGCTTCGTACAGCCCACATTGTACCTGTTCAGAAAAGGTCTATTAGAGATTTTCTTTTTCACACGAAAAAAAACACAGACACAAATTATTATTCTTATATATTTTTTATATTTATACGTCTTAAAAACATGTCTGGACGGGATCTTTATATAAACAGAATAATAAAACTAATAAAGGTGACTTGCCTCTTTGCACAGACCATGGAGCAGAACCTTTTGGAGCCCTTGAACGTGTAGGCAAAGTCGACCCAGCCGCAGTATTCACACGTCAGCTTGGGCTCTTGATCTTTTTCTGTAAACGGCAAAAATATTAGATCAAATTAAATATTTGCTTTCAATTAGCTTAATCAAAACAGTTGTATAAATTACATTTGCTGTACATCACATCATGCAACATAACTAATCCAGATGGGGATGGTTGTGGTTCGGTGTGTAGGCTCCATTCACAACATTTCTCGCACATACAGACACAACACGTGTGTCTGTATGTCTCAGCTGAATTTAAATTGACTCAAGTTTTTGACTTGTACTTGACAAAATCAGAGCTATTTCTTGAGCAGTGTTACACAACATGATGTACTCATCTAATCCTTTTTGTTTCACCTGGCTGGTTCATGTCCTCGGCCTCAGAGTCAGAGTTTGCTGTGTTGCTGACCGGGGTTTTGTCGGGGTCTGATGAGAGCTGATGATCCAGCTTCTTTGGGCTGTCGATCAGAATGGGGAGACGCTCCACCTGTCGTAAGGGAGAAAATATTTACAATTGTACTAAAATCTAACATTACACACTAAAAAATCCTGCCCACTATTGATCACTTGTACTCAGTTTATTTACGCTCTTTGTCTGATGAATGTCTGAGGACTAAAACATCGCTAACAGAGAGATCACGCGTGTCTTTGGTCCTTTCAGTCAGTTTATGCTCTGATGCACCTGCCCATAAAATTTCCTCAATGCAACAACTTTGTAATAACAATTATAGATAGATAATTATATACTATACTTTTTCAAACTAAAAAACATCTAGTTAATTCATTACAAAAAATGATAAAGTAATCAAGAATAAAATAGTAATTAATTAAAGCCAATGTCTTGTTAATGTAGACATTGCATTCTCTCATGTTTATCAGTATAAATTTAAGGTGTTCAACCATTATGCAGGTAAATGAATTGTGCATTTACAGCACAAGTCCAGTAGAGGGCAGTAAATCCAAAGTCTTAAAATTACAATCTCATTATGTTACACCTCAAAATGATCAGTGTAACGCTTGTGCTTCTTTCTATAGGCTGGGTGACAGATTAAGGAAGGATTTTTAAGCCTCGAGGTAACCGAGCACTCTACTGTGTAGCTCATTAAACACAAACACCTTCATCCATCTGTGTTCCTTCACAATAATTAATGAGTGAATCAAACAGAAGCGGTGAGCTGTCACTACAGTTAGCGACAGAGGCTTTGTGTTTGCTAGCCGACAGATCCCTGCAGGCGTGTACACTGGAGAGCTCGCCGGCTCTGGGTTGTTTATAATGTGTCGCTGCTAGTAAAGCGGAGATCAGGGCACTTACACACACTGGAAACGGCTCAGCTCCCTCCTGGATGACAAAGCCTTCGATGACATGTGTGAGGACCTGGGGCTTGACAATGGCCTGGGGCGGTTTGTTCTCTCCATTCTGAGGCGTGCTGCCCGTCACTGTGGGAGCCTCGTTCTCATTTCCTGAGGTCATGGCTGGAGGTGGGGTCCCTGGTGCAGCACTTGGCCTCTTGGTTGAGCCCCCTCCTGATCAGGAAATGAATACAACATCATCCTGTTAATATACTAGAGCATGTACTCTGGTGAAGTTGGTCACTAATGGATTCAGAATAAATGAAATAAGAGCTGGAACAATTCAATCAGCAATAAATGATTCAGCAATCGTTTTGACTCATTGTTGTGAGTAATTTCTCAAACAAAATGCCAAGTTCAAGCTTCTCAAATGTGAGGAACGATACTTTGCTCCTTCACATGTGATAGTAAACTGTTTTAGACAAAACAATCAACAAGTAATTGACATAATAATCAGCAGATTAATTAATAATAAAAACTATTAGTTGCAGCTCTAGATTAACGATTGAAGACTTTTTTTAAGTAAAAAATGGAAACATTGTGTTTCCAGCTTCACACTGATTTATCTCTCTTATTATGTAAAAGTAAACTAATATCTTTGGGTTTTTAATTACTGTATTCATTTAATTATATGAGTTGATCCTCATTATCAAACATGTGAATGTACTATAATAATAATAATAATAATAATAATAATAATAATAATAATGTGAACAGCTAATGCTTTATTGATATCGTTTGCCTTGGCAGTATTAGTAAGGTAGTGATAAAACCAGATTGATGATCACATTATCTACGACAAGACCAGTATATATTTATATCATCTTCCTGCCGCTTATTTAAATAACGTTTCTGGTGTCGACGATAAGTCAACATATAGTAGAGACTCAGGCTGCTGGTCAATAACAAACACTAAATCCCTCTCCTGCCATCACTGCTCTCGCCTCTTTCAGTAAAACCCACAAAACGAAAGTAAACATCAAGCCGCTTTGTCACTTTAAAAACCACCAGTGAAGAAGAGTTTTTCTTACCGCGCCAACTTCCGCTCTGTTCAGAGACAAAACATGTGCGGTTTGGGTTTTGTTTATTGTTATAAAGGTCCGACAGAGACTCTGAGCTGCTGTCCGGGACGGTGCTCGGGTTTGAGCTACAGCGCCGCTTCAGTCCGTCAGAGAAACGCCTCAACCGGGACCCGCCTCCCCGCCTGCGTCCTCCTCCCACCACAGCCGCAACGATCCTCAGGCTGCTGCTGTTTATTAACATGTTTCAGTCCTGACTAACCTACAGCAGACTAGCTGCTGCTTCAGCCCGCTAATTACTGCAAAATGTTTTTTTCCCCCAAGCGAGTATAACCAAGTTGTATAACAATCATAATCACTAAAGCGCCAAATAACGGAGACAACATGTCAGCAGGGCTGTAGCCAGAAATGTAGACATGTTGAGCTCATAAAAGCCCCCCAATGTACCCTCTGAGAAAAAAAAACCCAACCCATTCTGCAGGATCAATACATAATTTATTCCTTTATTTATTTATTGATATAAAAATAGCACATTTAGGCTGCCAAATATACCAAGTCTAACAATACTAGGATTAGACAATAAAACATCCATAAAGCTGTGCAGGACAGGCCACTGCTTTCCAAAGGTGTGAATCAGAGCAGCAGATTCAAAACACGTCATCACAGCTACAAACAAGACACTGTGCCGAAGACACCAAATGTATCCAGAAATGACCCAGAATCCAAAAGTAAATTTATTGAAGCTGTAAACTGTCAGATCTGTTTTCTGGACACTGTAATCTTTAGCTTCCAATAGATGCTCTGCTCTACCGCAGTTGTTAATCTTCTGCACCAATGATTCAACCAGGAGAGTATACTTTTTTAAAATGTGAAAGCACAAAAACACAGAGAGAAGAAAGGACCTGGCCTCAGGGTCCTCACCACGGCCACAGCCCTGGCGTTCAGGTTGAAAGCAAATCCGACTAAAGTAATAAATAATAGTTCTGCATCAGGTTACAAAAAATGTTCAGTAAATAATCACAGGCTGAAAATTATAATAATGCATTATAAACTATAAAACTGTAATGTGTTTAGTGTGGCATTAATGCAATTTCCTCTACTCTGTTTCTACTAATCTAAGACAACTAGAAGCTTAGAAACTTGTCAAATATATTTAGTGAAAATAATCTTTGTGAAATCAATAAGCCGCTTAAACTGAAGAACAGCTTTTGCCTGAAGGCTTTTTTTCGTAAAAGATTTTTTCTACAGTAAAAAACAGAAACTTTGGGAATATCTTCATCAGTCTCTGCAGTCAGTGGATTGCAAAAAATAGTTTCCTGAACCTCCACTGCATATCACACCCAACTCACTGCCCATAAAGAGCCATTAGTGGCTTTACATAATGTTTTCATTTTACAAGAAACACACCATTAGCACTATTTCCTACTATTCAGGAAAAATGTTTCTATAGAAACTGATACGTGTCAGCATTTATAGAATAGACCAAAATAACTATGCTTAGCAAGAAGAGTTTAGCCGCTACATCAACACATACAACCGCTTTCAGAATCTCAAAGTATTTGAGCGTATGAGTCAGATACTGTCTGACAAAAAGTAAGTAAGTAAGTAGAAACAGATCCCAGCCACGTGTGTTTTTACAGTGTCATTAAAGAAAATGACAACACTCCCTACTTGCTCTTTGTAAATCATAAAAATGGTATTTTAGTTAAAAGGTTAAAAAATAAATATCAAAGGCAGCACTGTTAACGCAGGACATTTTGTATCCATGTACTACAATACATTGATGTTACAGTTTACAAGGTATGCCTGTACAATCAAACTGAACAGCCATAATGCAAGTCTATAAATCTTCTCTTTATGTGAAGTGTATTCTATTCATAGTATATAAAGACGGACGACAACATCCATGGTTAGCATTGGAACCAGTTTGAAGCCAGAGTTGCTGCTTGTGGTCCGTGCTATCTTTTCAGTTTGGAGCCACGATCCAGTAAACCAGTAACAAATAAATACACAGATATACATTTACTGAATTGTTATTTATTATCAAAATAATAATTGGAGCTCTGAATGGAGAAGCCAGACGAACGCGGAAAACCCTTTAAATCATGTTGTGGCAGGAAACAACGTTGGCCTACAGGCGATTCCCCTTAAACCTGGGATTTATGAATGAGTCTGGCGGAAGCGCCTTTAGAGTACAGAAAGGCCTTCAGACAGAGAGATGTGATGTGTTTCTAACTTTTTCTGTGCCTCATGTATGTAAATGGTGTGTAGACATAATATGTGACGTCCCTGCACTGTGGGTTGTGGCTTCAGCTGTGCTCACTGCCGGCCAAGATAATATTACACATCTCTGCAGAAAACAGTGTGCCAAAATGTCCCCAATATAATTTGCTGCCAGCTGTTTAGACATCCCTTTGTCAGACTGGCTACATTACTGCATTTATTTCTTAATTTCTCTATTTGTTTTTCGATTTTTGCTTTTCTGGGTGTTGTCTGTGCTGTGCGTGCTGTGCACAGGACAGCAGTGAGTGAATTGTGAGTATCAGGTAAGACTTTTGGCCACAGCACAGAGCTATCACAAAAATAACTACAAAGAAATGAGAGACAGAACAGTGAAGCTCAATGTGCTTCAGACAAAACACTGAAATAAGAATAAACATCAGCATCAACTTTCCGTCTCTTCTATTGCAGATTGAAAGAATTCTAATTCAAGAGAGCAGAGCAGATATAACGAAAGCTGCATTTTGTAGCCGTAAACATTTCACAAGCATTTTAAACTGCTTGTTCCAGTAGCTAATTGGTTCAACAGTTAATTTACCAAAACATTTGAGCGCTCCCCAAAGAGTTAATTTAGCAGCTAAGAAAATCACGGTGAATCATTACCTTGTGGCTGAACAGCTGGTGTGGCTGGGTCGACCTTGGGCTGCTCCACAGGCTTGGCAGGTTGCGATGGCGATGGCGCAGGTTGCTGCTGCTGTTGTTGTTGTTGTTGTTGTTGTTGTTGTTGTTGTTGTTGTTGTTGTTGCTGTTGCTGCTGCTGCTGCTGCTGCTGCGTGCTGGGCGTTGGACAGGTCTCTCTCACCACCAGTGAGGTTGGTTTATCTTTATTGTCCTGAACCATTCGAGAGGCCTAAGATGTGTGAGAGTGTGAGAAAAGATATCAGAGACAGTAATGAAAATCCTGATCAGGGACTGTTGTAAAACCATTAGGCTTGGAAAATATTACACCAGTGGGAAAATATTACAGCAAGAATCTCGAACTCAGAGGAGTTCTTTTTTCACATGTCTTGGAATAAAAACAGATGCTGTGGGTGTCGCTGGAACATCAATTTTTGTTTTTCTAGTTACAGCTTAAAAAAAAAACAAAAAAACAAAGACATCAGCATGAGAAGTAGGACAGAAGTCATTAAAAATAAGTCGAGGAAAGAAATAGACCACATCTATTGGGCAATTCTGTAAACACCTACATTGTATTGTACAAAAAAATCATCCCTTGTATGTTAGTGTTAGAGATCCTTCAATCTACTTGTGTGAGAAAGGGAAAGAACTGCAACAATTAGACAATAGACTAACTGGCAACTATTTTGATAACTGAATAATTGGTTGTATCATTTTTAAGGCAAAATTAAAATTACTGAACATCTGCTCAACAATGGAAAAAATACTCTTTTACAAGTAACAGTCCTCCTTTCAAAATCTTACTTTAAAAAAAGCACATTATGTGTATGTGACAACTGTACACATTATATGTATGAGTTATATTTATTATCATAAATATTATTGGAGTATTGATTTGTCAACATGTACATAAAAGCAGCATTTTGAAGTTGTTAAAGTAGAGCTGATCTTTAGAATTGATACTGTTTGTTAGTCTAAACTAAAACGCAATTTTATAAAGTGATCTTTTTTATGAATAATATTGATCTGAAAGTAGCTAATAACTGTAGCATATTTCCTTCTAAAATGTGAGTAGAGTTGAGTATTAAGTATACTTAAGTAAAGTACCTCAAATTTTACTGCCAATTAATCAATTAATTAATTGAGAAAATAACTTGCAGATTCTTATTTGTCTATATTAGAATGATTTACCGAAACATGCAAAGATTTTAAACAAAACAAACTATTTCCAAACACAAATCATTTTGCTTTTAATTAAGTTGCAATTACTAGGACTTCTCTTGAAGATTGGCTCAATGGGACTGCACCTTTATATTCCTCCGTAGAACCAATATTTGACTTCACAAACAGGATGTTAAATTCATGTTTGCACAATTTTACCATACAAGCGTTTTAAAAGTTATAGTATCATCTTAACGCAGGGATTTTGAGAGGCTAGTTGTCCAAACATTGTCAAGTGCATAAAAACAGCCAGTAACTAGACCGAGAACAAAGGGCATCTCTCCGTTTAAACCTGTTAAACGTTTTATCATTATCATTTGGTGCTGGCAACAGTTTGACTCAACTAAACAAAACCTAAGTTGTTCAAATGTTCATTTGTTTGAGACCTTGCTGTCTGTAACTGTACTTACTGTTGGCTGTATTTGCAGGTTGATGGCAGTGAGCTGGACGGGCTGAGCTTTGGCATGATTGAGCGAGGAGTGGAGTGTGTGGGGGCTGATGGTGGAGTGGAAAATGGTGGCCTGCTGGCTGGGTGTTGAGGGTTGGTGTGGAGCAGGTTTGGGCAACACAGGGACAGGGTGCTGTGAGGGCTGAATGGATGCTGTCTGCAGCAGCTGGCCCGGGGTCCTTTGGGAACTTTGGCTCTGATGGACCACAAACTGCTGCTGCTGCTGCTGCTGTTGCTGCTTGTGCTGCTGAACCAGAGAGTGGGGCTGGATCTGGGTGTATGCTGCAACAAGAATAACACAAACATTTATCTTTAAAAATATGAATTTAGATAATTATGTATTCCCAAATTCACCAACAAGCGAGTACTTGCATGGCAATACCTTTAAGTTAGTTATTATGTATTATATAATGTAATTAAATTCTGTTGGACAGACAAAACAAGCAATTTGGGTCCATGTAAATTATAATGGAGGGGTCTCCCCATTTGTTTTTACTTTTTAATCATTACTTACAGCTCTAGTGCTCAACAGAGATTGCACAATTAAAATGGAAAGAAATTAAATTAAAAACAAAATATTTGTTTCTATAAGGTAACTCAGAAACATCTTCATAGGTAGAACTGACCTGGGTTCATTATTTATTTCATTTGTGCTCACAACTGTCCAGACAGTGTATATCAGGAACACTGCGCCTCAGGCTCATAAACAGTGAAAAATGTAGGTGTCTGCACAAAAGAGCTTGTTTTGTAGCATTCCCTTCACCTGTGTGCCCCATGTTGACAGGATATAATATTAAGAGTTTGCTGAAAGGTGTGCAGAGAGGCCCACTGTTGCGGTTTTGACCTGACCATTACTCACAGATTGTTTCAAAATGGCCTGTCACCACCTGTCAGTGATGTTGTAGGTAAAAAGACATTCTGAGCTCATAACTTGCCCTGAAGCTCAAGACACAGCACATCAATCTTGTATCGTGGGAGCACGTTTGAGTGGGAAAGTGTTCAGCAGAAGTAGCCTGAGGCTAGTCTAATATTAGCAATGCCTCAGGAACGAGCATGTGGAGCCAACCGTCTATGACACTCTTTATAAAGTTAATGGTGAGTCAGAGGATCCTGGTCCTTCTGTTGCCTGCCTCCTTAATCTCTTAACACCTATACCAGGAAATCAATAACAACTAATTGAGTCATTTGTATAACCAAAACCCATAGATGAAATGAGGTACCCCTGCACAGAAGCACTATACAGTGGCTTCTGCTATATGAGCCGTGAGAACACAGAGGTGTCTTTGGTAATGTTATTAAACCCGCCCAATAAATCTATGCATGGAAAACTGCCAAGTACATCAGTGTTTTTCTCAACCCCCCTCCATTCTTTTCATGATGTTTTGTGTGGGATAGGCTCCATCTGGTTTCAAAGTTTCCCTGTGAAGCACTAACCGCAGTCTGTACCCTGCTGTGGAAAATATAGATGTTTCTATCCAGCAGAGTTTGCATCATTAGTCCCCTTAATGCAACGGGATGTGCTGAAAACAGTTTTCTTTTTCACATGGTGAGACACAGTGAAATCCACCAAAAGACAATTTGGTAAGCTACGGTATTCATTGAAGGCCTTCAGTTAAATTTACAATGTTCAGAGAAGGATACAGCCAGCTATATGATAACCAAAGATACAAGCCTATGAGGTGCTCACTTGAAAAGCAATTTAAACAGACACTTCAAGGGATAATAATAGTTCAGCAGCAAAGCTGAATCTGAGTTGAAGGTCAGAAAGATAATCGATTCTTAGATACACCATACGGCTCACTTGAAATATTCAACGCCAATATGCTAAATATCTGGTATTTCAAAAGTAGTGCTTTATGAATAAAACTAAGTATCTTAAGTTAAGATGAAGTTCAACTTTTATTTACAAGGTCAAGAATGAACTGTCACATATAACAGTCAAACCAAGAGTGTTTTGGATGAAATCCTAACAGCTACTGAGCTCAACACGTCTCCATGACAACTGAGCAAATTCCATCACCTGATCACAACCGCACAATGGAAAAAGCAAGGACGCAGACCATGACTTGGGATTGTTTTGTCAATTTATAAAATGAGTTAGGTCTGCTAGACAATAAGACTTGTGCCATATAGGACAATAAATTTAAAATGGACACAGGCTACATGAAGGTCAATGGAGCTTGTTACTAAACTGCAAAGGATATGCTCTGTAATTTGGTACTGATTACATTAGAACCAAGATAAACTGCAACACATTTTATTTGATTAAATTAATACTAATGGGAGCAATTTTTAATTGTGACTGAGATTCATAAAAAAAAGTAGGAAAAAAGTAAGAAAAGTTTTTTTTAAAAAACAATGAAAGAACTGTCATGCAAGAGTGGAAATGCATCAAGAATCCTGACAAATTGTGAGGTAGCCAGAGATTCCCAGTCTGAGTAAAGGAGGGGGATTTCTGAATCAGAGCAAACCAGATACAACCAGCCCTCCCCATAAATCCTGACAGCTTTCTCAAGCCCCTAATGAGTAACAGATAGACGTCTTGGAAGAACAGGAAGACAGGGGAATTAATTTTAATGTTATTTCACCTTTAAGGTCTCGGGATTAAAGACTGGAATGACTCAGACCTCGACACCCACACACATAATCATAAAATCTTCAGTATGTGATCACGGCCTGCACTTCCTCTTTGGTTTGTGTCTATTTGTGTGTTGTTGCACAATGTCCTGAGGATGCGGACAGTATATGTCCCTGATGAGTTTGTAGCACCAGGCCCTGGAAAATCCCAGAGTTTCCAAATTCTCACTGGCTGCTGCTGTGGTCTACGATCATGAAACACATTCCGACCTAAAACAACAGAGCAACATCAGGCCTTACAGCATCTTTCCTCAGATGAACACAATTCAAAATCAGGTTTTCAGATACTTTATCAAGAAGGCATCAAGAAGCAAAATAACCCAGTTGCTGACTGATTTAAAGACATATCTCTCATGTTCAACAGTGAACACCACAATGGCAGCACTTAGGGAGAAAACACGTCAGCCTTTTAGTAGCATGTATACTGTATATATCTATAAATATATACAATAAGGATATATCCTTACTGTATAGATTAAGGATATATTTTTAGCGAAATAGATTAATTGATCACTTCAATATATTAATGTTTTAGCAAGAGGTACAAGTAGGTGAATTATTAGCTCAGTAAAAAAGTTTAACATAAAGCTTAAGTAAAAAAAATAAAATAAAAAAAAGCTAGCTAGCAGCTACATAAATATGCCAAGACACATAATGTGCAGATCTGCTCTTTTCAACTATAACTATAGTAAGGCTGGCTCTTTCCTGCCAAGAGGAGGCGATGGTAACAGTCAGTTACTGCAAGAAGCCAGACGGCATAACATTTGTTTCCAGCCCATTTCTTATTCAAGGGAAAGTGATTGACTCAAAATGTTTGTGGCATTCACACAAACAGAAACATAGCTCTAAAATATTCTGCCATCCTTTGAGCAGCGAGATGAAAACTGTGACCGAAAATAGCAAGCACAATTCATCACACCATTACTATTTGTGTTATTTTCTCAGATCAGGGCAAACTGATCTCTGTTGAGTTACGTTAAACACAAAGAAAAGCAAAGACGCGTTTGATGCTTTCCATACTTCCATCGATTCTTGATCCAATAGTATAGCTAATATGTTCATAAATCTGTTAAATCTAACAATGTTGGGATTAGTAAAGTGAAGCATTACTGTTCCAATTTTAATAATCACATCATCATCTTTACAAAAGATGTTGCAGGTCTAATACTCGCCTTCCAAGTCATGTCAGAATTATCTGAATTCTGTGCAGATCACATATATATAAAGATATCTTATTTGGAAGGCTTTAGGAGGGTAGTGCAGCAAAATCCTCGTTTCCCAAATCTCTATTTTATATTTTAGCTGGGGAGTACAGTTAGCCTGACCCATAGAGTCACAATGACCACATTTAATGGGAAATATTAATTGGAATTTTCCTTTAATTTGATTTGTCAATTCTTTAATGCTGTAAAAGGGTACCATGTCAATCGAAAAATGTTTTTTGATTTTCAAATTAAAAAAACTAATCAATCAATCAATCAATCAGTGCATAATGACCCAGTCAGAGTTTATTTGAATCAATCCTTTATCTGAATCCCATCAGCCTTCCTCCCCCTGAGCCAGTGTATAAACTCTTCAACATCTTATGTGCACACCTGTCCTTCATGGCTTGCTGCTATGGCAATCCATGTTAATTTTTTCAGACAGCATGCAGACAGATTTTCAGCTTCCATCCTTCCTCCCTTTTATGTTAAGTGAATCCATTACTGCAACAAAGCAAGACACAGTTGTACGCTGACACGCTCTGATAATCCCCACCCCCCCACAAACAGGCGCACCCCAAAACATACACTCCAATCTGAATAGGCAACACCACCACGCATTAACACAGGGTACAGCAGTGTATATAAGGTTTACAGTCATGTACACTTACTAGCATGTACTTATACAGTAAATATAAACACAAAGTACATAAATACACATATTTAGGTCCGTACTCATGTACGTCCACACAGTAATCATACTGGGATGTCTTATCAGGGTTCTCTTGGAAAAAAAAACGGTAAAGCAACTCAAGGAGTTTATTTTACACACAAACAGGACTTCAGTTGGCCAAATTAGCTTGCACTGTTGGCATATTCACAAGCATTCATACTAAAAAAAACTAATCCTCTGACTTTTAACAAACTACACAATAAGTGGTTAAAAAACCTCTTGCAAGGCAGTGTGCCTTCACAGCTAGTTGACTGGTTTCAGCCCTATAGTGAGTGAATGGGTTTGTGATGCAGGCCCTGACATGTCACATTAATAGCAGAGAGAGCGCTATTAAAAGCTCAAGTGTAAAAAGTCTTCACATCTAATCCAAGCACAAGAACATATTTCTTTATGACAGCTGCCTGAAGCCAATTCTAGTTCAAAAGTATGAAATGTACTGTACATCTGCAGCAGCTGTCAAACAATTTGGCAGCTTAGTTTACCTGCCCACAAAAATAAAAACATACATGCCATTGAATGTCAGTGTCAAAATAACAAACCATGCATAGAAAATTTGATTGTTTACATTTAACATACAGACACAGACTATTCACTCTATAACCAGTGTGGACTCTGGTTATAGATAGATACAGATGTGCCAACTGGATATCTTGTACTGAAACTGAGGCTGATCTTGGTGAAATTTAGAGGCCCTTTTGACGAAAGCTTGTTTGTTAAATTCTGATCATCTTTTGATTGACCAACAAAGCAATTAAAATAGGTGTGTTATGAAAATGTAAGCAAGTCTGACAACCTCAATATTCGGTCATGCGGACACATCTGATGAGTGCTCTGAATATTTAGATCTGATACCCATTAGGGCTGTGGCCTACAATAACTTTCCTTATTGATGAATGCAGGGATCATTTTTTTCCTCATGGATAAGAGGCCAGCATACATTCAAGATTTACATAAAACTAAAACTATTATTTTAGGTTTAAAGCTTTGGGATGGGGTTGCAGACTTCACTTACCTGGAGCAATCAGAGGTTGGGCACTGACAGCTGTGACACTGCGGCTCATGTTAATAGCTCGAACTTCAGTGACAGCAGCGTTGTCCCCCTTCTTTCCAACTTCAGAGGAGCTGTCAGAGGAGCTAGCCTTCCCTCCCGCAGAGGCTTGGGTCCCCTGATTTGGATTCTTGATCAGTGAGGCGGGCTGGATGGGCACAGGACTCTGCTTTAGGCTGAGAGCCTGCAGGGTCTGAGTCTGAGAGGAGGACGTGGTCGCCCCCTGCTGGCCACGGATGGCCAGATTCTGGACCTGATTCTTGGAGAGAAAGACATTAACAGAAATAGAGGCATAGAAGTGAATTTAAATATCAGATTTTATTAGTTTTTCATAACTGTAAAAGTTGAAACTTTTAATACAATTTTAGCTTTCTCAAAATTTTCAAATGTTATGCTTAGCTCTGCATTTGAATTTCTACTTGACTGATTGATGGATTTGACTGGTGGAATATGAACCTACCTGTGAGGAGGCCTGTGTGGAGCTCTCTGACTGGACAGCTGTTACCGTAGCTGTTGGAGTGAAGATGAGCTGCGGGGACAGAGGAACAGCTCGGCCCAGACTCCTGGCCACTTGCACCAGGTTACTCTGCTGGGCCTAGAGTGCATCACACAGACAAAAAAGGAGAACTAAATAAATAAGATAATAAATAAGAAAATGCTTCTTCGATTGGATTTCTCTTTGTATTTACCATTTACCATGCGCACACACACACACACACACACACACACACACACACACACACACACACACACACACACACACACACACACACACACACACACACACACACACACACACACACACACACACACACACACACACACACACACACACACACACACACACACACACACACACACACACACACACACACACACACACACACACACACACACACACACACACACACACACACACACACACACACCTCAAGGGGAAAATAATCTGTGCTGAAGGATACTTATTTATTCAAGCAGTATGTGTGTGTGCTTGTGTTAATTCATATATGCATGCTCATGTAAATGTGCCAGTGGCTTTGCTCCTTGTGTCTGCAGTCTCACCATCTGTGCGCGCAGGTACATCTGTGCCTGGCTGGCTGTGAGAGTGGGGCTAGATGGACTGCCCAGAAGAACAGCCTGCTGTGAAATACTGGTGGGGGTGGAACTAATGCTCTGAGCCCGGCTGATCAGCTGAGCTGCTGCTGGGGAGGTGGTTAGATTGATCTATGTGGAGAAGATGAACAGAGCAAAGCATCTTGGTGCTAAGATCAATGTAGTTCCATGATAATATAATGTGCAATGACAACTAAAACTTCAAGAGTCTTTTAACAGACGGGCCAAACACTCAACACTGCACTTACTGTAGCCTGAGTGGATCCCGTTTGCTGAGATGAAGTGCCGTTCTGTGAAGAGCTTTGCCGACCAGCTGCAATACTGGCCTATTACAGGGCAGGAGCGAGAGGTGAGACAGAGAAATGTACAATTTCCTGAAACATGTCTTGCAGCAGGTCAACAATAACAGCATTAGTAATCATCTGTACGCCGTGAGAATGATTCTCTGGTGTGATGACTGTGGGCTGACCTGCTGTACAGCAGCCAGGCTCTGAAGCTGAGCAGTGCTGAGGTTGTGCTGCTGCTGGAGGGCTGCAGTTTGCAACATCAGATGCTGCTGCTGAGCAGCGTACATCTGCTGCAGGTACTGCGCTGCCGTGTTTGGCTGTCTGTGTAACGCTTGCTGGAATACCTGCAAATGGGAAAAGAGGTGGGTGAGAAATGTGATCCTAGTCCTCCTTAAACAAATCAGTCCCAAATTCTGCATGAAATTTATCAAACCTCACTAGTACCCATATGAGAGGGTAATGTGTGCTCTGAAAGTAAAGTCAGAGAAGCTCTAGCTAGAAACTATGTTAACGTTAATTCCAGTCGGCCCCAACTAATCCCAGTAATTGAAGCCATGTGTGGTTTTATTTACTGAAAATGAAACCGACCCAGTCTGCAGCATTTTAGTGAAAATTAATTTTCCTTTGGGATTGGCTAAAATGCTATCAATATGGTCTGTGTTTACTATTGTTTACGTGGCAGATGACATAATTTTATTGGGCATCTCTGATTTATTTGAAATAAAAATCTAATTCATTTAGTTTCAATTGTTCCAATTTAAAAAAGTAACAATCAATTCCTAACCATACATGAATTTAATTGAATTTGAATTGCAGCATAAATTCAACAGTCAAATGTACAAATGACAAATGTATCTGGTTCTTTTTGCAACTGCGCAGACAGATGAATAAACCAACAAGCAGACAGAGATGAATAAACCAACAAGCAGACAGAGATGAATAAACCAAGTTCCCAAATCACTGACAGCAAGAAAAGTCTCAACAATTCCATGACCTAATTATAACAGAGCTAAACCTCTGTCATTGAAAATATCTCTCCTCACACTTCACCTCTAAAAGTCCCCTCTGTCTGGTTGCCAAGTAACGAGAGAGGTTGTTGACCTGCGGTCCACAGTGTCACAGAGGCATCCGCACCCACGCCTTTTGGAGTAAGGATAAATTCAGCAGAGATGCGACGCATTCTTGCATTTAACTCTTGCTGACCATAAATGAGCAACAGTCCTTTATGCTCAGAAGGCTACTTGGTGACAATAGTGTTTGTCTTTTAAATGTCAGCAGCCTGAGTACAAGAAAAGGGGGGCTGAATAGACAAAAACCCTGCTGTCAAAGCATCAGCACTAAAATCAGAGTGAACCTTATTCGAGGAGAGGGTAAGCCTGTGTAGAGGCTAATCCTGGGTCAGAGGGTCAAGAGCACTAAAGCACAGAAAGCATTCCTTCCTTCAACTTGGGACATATCACATGAAATTTATTTGAGTTTCTTTTATCAGTATACCAGTAGATTGATCCATAACACAAACGCCTCTTATTTTCATTTACTTCAGTTATATAGATCAAAACATAATTTCTAAAGTACATCTAAAGCCTGTATGTGGTTTTATGTCCATCAACAGATGGCAGCAGAGCAGAGAAAACTTGGCTAAACTTGAGTGCATTTGTATGTGACCAACTTTGTGGGTGTCTGAGCATGTCGGAACATGTCACACACATTACCACAACTTGTTCATATTCTCAAACAATTTCAATCACACAGAAAGGAATTTACCTGTACAGTTTGTCGATCAGGTATCCCACTGTAAACGGATATCTGAGGCACTGCCTGTCTTGCTGTTGTAGTACTACTGGAATTACTGTTAGTATTAATACTACTGCTGCTACTACTAGTAGAAGTAGTAGCAGAAGTAGTAGTGTTAGAGGTACTACTACTACTACTGGTGGCAGCTGTGGTGCTGGAGGAGCTGGTGGTGGTGCTGGAGGTGCTGGCTCCAGTATTACTGGCCGTGGAGGCAGGGCCCCCCGGCTCACTCATGGTGCCCTCTGCTCTTCTCACCTTTGATCCCCGACTCTTCTGAATGGCTCTCCTGTGCCTGTAAGACAGAAAAAGGAGAGCACATAACAAAATAGCCACACCAATATATACCTTCTTTGAACCAAAACCCAAGAAATTAAAATGTTTTATTTAGTTTAGAAAACACAACTGACAAGCAAATGACTCAGTAGCAGAAAGTGAACTACACCTGCAGCTACATGTCAGTTGATGAACGGGTCAACTTCAAGTGAGACTAGCATCCCATAAAAAATGTCAAGGAAGAAATGCAAACAATCTGATAAAGAAATCATGGGGGAGGGAAAAAAGTATGAGCATGTCCAAGATAAAACATTTAATCATTTCAATCTAATGCTTCACTTTAGGCCATTTTGAATTGAAGCAAAGGTAAACAAACTCCTGCATAACCTCTCAACATGTTCAGAAACCAAACTACAAATTAGGCTTGAAACTTCACCCAAAGTTCATTGAATCTTTAAAGTGATTACATTCATGAAAAGTTCTTTTCCTTTTTTTTTCTAAATAAATATCTATACTAATCTAAGATGAAACAATTAGGATAATACTTTTATGTGTTTTTAAGCCTAAAAATCAGGCTCGACTTAAACATCCTAAACAAAATGTAACAAATAAATACAGATATAAATTTACTGAATTTATTAAAATAATCTGGTATGTGATACCAGATTGACCCAATATCGATCCAATTATTTGAGTCAGTATCAGATTGATATCAGTATATACTGATACGGATATCAGATTGATATCAGTGTCAGTACTGGATAACTTTGTGTTTCGGATTGCTGGTCAGACAAAACTAGACATTTGAAAATGTCACCTTAGACCTAAAGTACACGGTTGCAAGATAAACTGAAACTAATTATTGTTTTCTGTGTACAAAAACATCTTTCATCAAGTAATTACTATCATACACACAGACACAGGAACACACAAAGTAATTTCGTTTGCTTTTTGTTGTCATTTGTTTTGTCATTTTATAGTATATCATTGTCCTTGTTTAGGTGCATGAAATAACAAATATTTCAGAAGCTTCAGCCATATGACTGTGGATGACCACGTTGCTTGCTTGTTATGTTCTGCATTTGACAAATCTGCAGTATGAATATATCATAACAAATATTCAATCTAAATTTAGGAGCCAGTTTAAATAAACTATTCCAGTGCTAATTATTATTATTATTGACAAACATGTTTTTCAAACACAATACAAGCCTTCTGACTTGAGCCTGCAAAAACAAAGTGAGATAAAGCAGAACAAAGCTGATTAGAGACACACACAGATCACCCTTACTGGCCACCCTAAATTATATCTTAAACAGTTACATAAACCGAAACACACTCATTTGATGAAAGATAATTGGGAAGGGAGCAGTAGGTGTCCTCAATATGACAAACACCACGTCATTCACTTTCATACATGAATAGGCCTGTGTGCTAATCTCTGACAATGAATGAAATGAACAATCCAGTTTGATTGGAGTATGTGAAACCTTTTTGTACTATCTGGACTATGACATACAGTATCTGAGACTTCAGAATCAATGTCTCTTTGACAGTCATGAACACAAGGGAGAAAAGAACGAACAATTTAAGCCCCTTTCATAAAAGCCTTTTTAAGGTTGGTCCCCTGGTGCTCTGCTCTCCATTAGCACAGGAGGAAAAGCTTCAGAGCTGTCCAGGAAGATGAGATGGAGGAGGCCTCTGCATGACAGGTGATAAGACACAGAGAGCATCGGACGAAACAAGGGATCCTTTTTTGGTAAAGATTATGCTTTGTTAAAAAAAGGATATGAAGAAAGTTCAGAAGTCTTTGATGTAGCTGAGCTCTAACACAACAAGACGAGAACACAAACTCATTAAGAACTTGAGATGCTGGTGTTGTAGAGGAGGGGACTGCCGAGAGCGAGTGTGTGTGTGGTGGGGGATTCAAACGGCATGACAGCTGATGTAGCAGAGCTGAAAAGTGAGGCCAAAATGGGGAGGATGGAATTTCTAGCCTTGGGGTTAGAGGTGTGTGCATTACGTTATAGGGGAGAAAACTGGACAGGAAGAGAGCAAGTGAGAAAGGGGGGAAAGGGGTGAAGGTTGAGCAGGTTGAGGATTTCAAATGGGTCTGTGGGAAGAGGGTGTGATGGAAGTAATTAAATAAAGAGCAATGCTGCCGCCATGCCGCAATTCTTAAGCTATTTCCTCCTCCTCCTCCTCATTATTCGTTTGAGCAGATTAGGAGCCAGAACACAGCTCTACAGCCCACTTATGCCACAAAGCAAACTCAGAACAAACTGCAATCTTATTAAACCAAATGCTATTCCTTTAAAGCAGAACAGTCCTGCAATGTTTGAGTAAACAACATCACTACATGAGAAAAGGACTGGAATTTGAGTTTTGCAGAATTGCTTGTGCTTGAATACTTTTAAATTTATAACAATGACAGAAAACACTCCTGTTAGGCAGCTAATGCATATATACTTGAACATGAATCTAAGAACTAAACAGAAATAGCAAACCCAGTCAAAAAAAAAAAAAAAAAAATATATATATATATATATATATATATATATATAAATTTAAATTTTCATAACACCTCCATATTTGCGGTTGTAAACAAAGCACCACCACTGCCAAAGCCTGCGTGCCAGCCTGCATGCAGTCATTAGCCTACATAGTCTGCTTTTCATTGCCTCATGTGTGCAGAGGGGAGGGAATCCCCTCTGGTAATGATGCCTTTGGCCCCTGTCTTTCTGAGAAGAGTCAACCATCCATCAGTGAAGGGGTGCGATGGAGAACACCCACTCCAATCCGGAAACTCACTTCCACATCTGCAACTACAATCATGCAACTCGGGAAAAACCTGGTACCAATGACAAGTGGTAAAGCCAACGTGTTTGAGAGCACATCAAAGCAGCGCCGGCAGCCTGTAATACACTTCAAAGTGCCGGTCAAAATCATAACAACACAATTTTAGCTCTTTGCGACACTCTCAGGAGGACAGTCTGATCTACTCATGCTGGCATTACAAGACCGCAAGAAGCGGCTGTCAAGATTCATGTCTAGAGGATTTGCATAGCCTGCAGGAAGATGAGAGCCGTTAAGAGACTGTCAGACAGACTGTCCGTCTCTACAGAGTCTAGTTCACAGGCGCCTGCATCAGTGTCCATCTTATAGTCTGTGTGTAGGAATAGTAGGATGATCCCCATTTAAAAACACCACAAGAATACATTTGTCAACTGCACAAATCAATTGATGTGAAAATGGCTTTAAGAGCCATGAGATCCACAGAGAAATGTAAGCTTGTGTGTTTGTGTATGTGTGGAGGGGTTCTCTGCTGCTGAGACAAAGCCCCCTAACCCTGGTGCTCCTACCTCCTCCGGCCCCCCCAACGCGATGCAGGGGTATGATGCCCCATCCCCCGGGAGCGTGCTGTCCTCTTGCAGGATGTTGCTCCTCTTTGTCTGCCTAACTGAGTGGCTGGCTGGTTGGCTGAGTGAGTGAGTGAATGAATGAGTGAGCGTGTGTGAGCGTGTTCCTGTGCTATATCAAAACCCCCAGCCCCTCTTGTCTACCCCCAACACACGGCTAGCTCGTCGTCCCAGCATCAACACACACTCCACCAACCAGGCCGCGGCCTGCCTCCTGATTATGTGGTATCCTAGCGACAGCCAACGGGGTGTCTCTGGAATCCCCGTGCAGAGCAGCATGCTGATTGGACAACAGGATCCTCTTTAATGAAGATGATGGTAATGATTTTACTCTGTCTCTACCCTCCCCCTCTGCTGCTGCTTGAATACTGAATATTTTGAGCATGCATACACCCTCCAACATTAGGTAAACGGTAATCTTCACCTAGATTATTTTTTGAAAAAGACAAAACGAAGGTAATAACGGATTTCATTAAAATGACAGGACTGCGATTACACACTTTCTATTTTGCTTCGTCTTCATCTAGGTCTGACTAAAATTTGAAGACTGCAGGTCTGTAGCATAGCTTTTGAACCACTTATGGAAATTTCCACAAATAATCTGCAGTCTGAGTAGGCAAATTGTGTATTGTAACATTTAGCAAAGGACAGGAGCAGTGACTTATGGCCAGACCCTAACCCATTATCTTACTAGAAGGACCATAAGCAACACCAGTTTTGAGACATAAGTGACACTGAAGCTTAAGGAGGGAGAGAAGGAACAGTCATCTACCAAAGAAGCATATAATCCAGCAACAGCCTGATATGTGAGGTAATGGTGGACTAAATTGTTACAAAAAATTATCCTAATCCAGTGAAATGGCACCATTAAAGCACTTATGATCAGAGTGAGTGACATGGTAGCCAACTCACAGCAGGAAAGAAACAAACAAGCTATTTATAGCAGTCATGAATATGAAATTCAAAACAATAGGGGGAGAAAATTGCAATCCCCTCATAAAAATAAAATGAGATTGTTTTCTCAGTTTGATTTAAACCTCTCTTTAAATGACAACAGTATACATTTATGTGGAATAGAGAAGATGAAACCAGAGGATAATATCATACTTATGGTCTGCCCCATCACATTAACACACCACTCAAATGTCTGGCCTCATGAAATGTGGCCATTTGAGTAGTTTGCTGGTGCAATGTGGTATTGATTGGGGCCAACCATGCATGAACCTCATTGATTATTATCTTCTCATTAGCATATAGATTAGCTGGCAGTGCAGCCAGAAACACATGCCTGAGGGTCTTGGCTAACAGAGCTGTACAGCAGAAGGGGTCAAAAAAGAAGGAAAGGACATGGATGGGGTGATTTAGTTTGATATGAGCTGCTTGATGATGTACCTCAACATCTGAAAGGCCCCGAACTGCCATGGTTTACTAGAATAAACAGAGTGGTCACAGTGAAGCGACGCATAATGGGTTTTCCAGCAAGGGGCTTTGAGACAAACAAACCCCACCTTTTGTTTAAAGGGCATTGAAACCCAATATCAATTTCAAGAACGCTGACGTTTTTCAGGGGTCGTATAAAATAAATGAACTTGGCTCCATATGAGCTTTTAGATTTCTACATCAAACACACTGCCAGTTTTCATGTACTGAAAACTTTGCTTCAAAATATATTACCTCCACACTCATTATGATCTGTTTAAGAGGATTGAAATGAAACAAAAATATCTCTGACACATTAACTGCTACAAAATAAACCAGGTTTTTTTTGTTTTGTTTTTTAACCAAATGTATATTTGTAAATGTAAATATGTATATTTGTTTATTTATTGCCGAATGATGGTGATCTATGTAAATAATTTAAGAAATGTATGCAATTATTCTGTAATGCAATAATTTATTAGCATAAGAAAGCAACAATAAAACAGATTATGTTTGTATAACCTCAATTCATTCATTCATTCAATCTAGATTTTCATTAGATTAGTCGCTAAATAGAAAATTATTCAACAACTATTTAGATAACTGAATAATGGTTAAAGTTATTTATCAATGAAATGCCAAATTTCAAGTTTCTTCTTTTGTTAAGACTTGCTGCTTTTCTTCGTTTTAGATGTCAGTACTGTACGCATTAACTGTGATTGGCATTCAATGTCATTTTTGAAATGTTACAGACTAAAGGATTAATAAAAAATAACCCAGATTAATAATGAAGATATATATATTAATAATAATTTAAATAATTGTCCTGTCTTCCAATTCCCAAATCTCCATTTCTAATGGATGAAAGGGCCTGTCCTGTGAACCTAAACAGTAAGTCAGCTTCCTTCCACATCCTGTGCCTTACAACGCATCTTCGCCTTTGTGATGCTGAGGTCATCCCCTGTGGCTGATGGTGGGTCCAAACAGAGCAGAGAGTGTTTGAGTGTGTAAGACAGCTACCCCCTGATCCTGAGGCCAGATTGGTCGGGTAGACGTTAATTGAGCCATCTGATTCAGATGGACCTTGCCTTACGCAGTTGAGTAGACCAATACAAAGAGACTCTGGCTGCTTTCCAGGTTAAGTGTGCCGAGCTTGTGAGTGCCATTCCAACACATGTAGCCTCACACTGTGATGACACAAAACACATTCACTTGATGCTCCACAGAGGACTGTGAGATTTTTGTCTGGTCAGCTTCATATAGCAAGGCCCCAACCTGTTAGGTGCAAACCCACAATTATAACAAGCTATGCTAAAAAATGTCTGGACTGTTAACAACTTTCAAACTAAAATTACACTGTGAGGGGGCAGCAGACAAAAAAATCCTCACTCTAATTTATAAATACAACAGTTAAATAGTCCTGGCAAAGCACTTCAATCCAGTTGGATTCAAAGCAGTCTCTGAGGCATCAATCTAAAGAAAAAAAAATAGGTCAGGTATGAGATGAGCTGCATAACAGAGAAATGTAGGGCTTTACTGCGTTTATCAGAAACAAGCAGTTTAAATTGATAGCAATGCCAGTGGTCAAGTGGACAAGGCAGTTATTAAAAGCTCCACTAATCCAAAGAACAGAAAACCCCTCTGGGTCACTGGAGACACATCAATAAATAAAAAATGTGCAGTCAGTGAGTCAGGTGGGAATGTAAAAGGAAAAAGTCTTTGCACAAGCAGTGAAGAGCGGTCAGGGCTGCCAGTCAAACAGTAGGCTGAAGTTACTTTGATAATCACCACCTGAACGCTTTTCACCTAGTTTGGGATGGATGGACAGGATGTAGATTGTGGGTATAAGCCTGATATTAGCCGACTATTTCAGTCAGAAATCTCTTCTTCCACTATTTGCATGTTGTTGTTTTCAAAATTCCTGTCGCTTTGTGAAACAACAACTTCTGAGGTAGAAACCTACACTCTCGCCTCCCCATGTGCAAATATTTCACCAAAACAAGTCCCCCTCTTTGGGTGAGTTGGCTGAGCCTTACAATGACCATCCTGGATAACCAGTATCACAAAGCTGGCTATCAACTAGCTTAGTCAACTCTGGGTTTTCCTATCCAGCTACGAGTGTGTTCATATGAAAGAGGCAGGGTTGTTAATTACGAGCAGAAATAATAATTAAAAAAAAACAGACAATGTTTATGTTGCTGAAGCAATGAGTGGAAAAGTAGTTATTAACTGATGAGGGCTATCTGCCTAAAATGTTGCATTTATAATTATAAGAGATAATAATTACGATAAAAATAAATGAATAGTTTATTCTTACAATAAAATACAATATTTTGTTTTCATTTGCAGCCATAATCACTCAGTTGTCTCGTGTTGTTTTGAGCTGCAGTGATGAATCCGAGTGTAAAATCTGTCACAGCGCTAAAACAAAGTGTGAAGATAGATCAGCTATGCAAGACTATGTTTAACGAAATACACTGTGGTGAAGTTTGTTATTGATCAGCTGGACTCAGCTGACTGCCGTCAGTGCAGCAGGTCTTTTATATCAGTTACTCTGATCAGAGAGTCAGTTTAATTAAGAGCATATAAGAACAGATCTGCCTCTGGCTGCTCTCTCTAAACAACCTGATGATGTGATGTGATATGACGATGGAGTATTAAGGCCATCTCACATGTAAATGATCACATTATAACAAAACATGTCATAACAGCACAGAATAAGTCATCTGCATAACAACTTCATGCATTAGACCATGCATTAGGAATAGATGCAATTTTTCCATAATGACATGCTTTTAAGTGGATAAAACAATCATCCTCCTGCATTTAATGCCAACAGCCTTGAGAAAAAAATCCATGAGCTTCTTCACTGAGCCTGCAGCCACTTTTTATTCATGAAATAAGCAAATTAGTAAGCATGATGTGACCCTCTTAAGAGTGCAGATAATATGTGGAGAGGTGTGTAAAAAGGTGCTCTGGATTGCAGGAAAATCAAAGTGAGGGTGACTAAAGCAGAAGAATATTAATGTTGTCCAGTGAAGATAAATAAAAGGATTGGATGCAGTGGCAAAGCAGTGAAGTTTAGCTGTAAGCTAAAACTCCAACTTTTTTGGTGTTGTCTCACCCCTGTGGTTTCAACCACACACTGGTTTCATACAAAGCATGTAATGTTGCATTACTTCATGAACAACCTACTCCATTTGGCTCTAGGTAAAGCACATTAAACAAGTACACTACACTCTAGTATTATTTTGACCTTATATGGGTCACTGTAAGGCCATGGGCACACTATTTCAGCTCTAGTAAAGCATTAGGGCTATCCTCAGTGATGACCTACACTTGTTGAAATAATTCCTCCTCTGTGTGAAAGGTCATGACCTCTGGGACCAAAGTCCCTCAGGAAAGCACCTAGCTACATTTAGCCAACGCTTTAAAAAAGTGCTGAGTCAGTGCAAAAACTACCAAAGCTATATCCAACAGACGTTAATGCTTGTCAGAACAGTTCCTGTGTACGTTTTACTCACACGCTAATTTTCATTCATAGTTAAAATCACCATGATAGCAGGTACTGAATTCCGTCACAACACCGGCTAACGTTAGTGGCCTTTGGGCTGTTAGTCGTCATTATACTCCCGTTTTCATCAACTATACGAGACTCTTTGGACTAAAGTTAGCAGTTAAACAAACACCAGCGTTAGCACGCAAGCTAGAAACTAATGCTTTTGCCTGCTGCTGTTTTCGGGGCCCGAGTAGACGTTAGCTAGTGCGACCGATTAACCTCGCGCGTTCCGACACACACAAACACACACGGTGACTGACCCTCGTGCCAACCGTGACACACTGTGCCAAGAGGCAATTTAGTCGTTCACATACCGTTGTCGTAAGCCGTGTTGACTCGCTCCTTTTTCTGGCGCTCTCCCTCGCTGTTTTTCCTGATATTCTACACCATTTCTGGATGGTGGCTGTATCCGAAAGCAGAGGAGCAGCAGCGGCAGTGGAGTAGAGCAGAGCAGGGGCGGGACCGAGCAACTCTTTTCATTTGCATTCCAAACTGGCAATGTGACGCAAATCTGGCCAATCACCAGAGAGTATGACATTAGACCCCACCCCCTGTTGTCTCTTGATCCACGCGCCTGTCAAGTCGCGACCGCTGTCTTGATCTCCATGGTAACAACAAGGATTAAATTTAACCCTTGCACTGTATTCTGTTTGCACTGTAACTACACTAAGCAATAGTTCTCAAAGTGCGGCCCACCGACGTCCCCCTGATCCCTGTTCGTGTTACAGGACCAGAACAAAGTTTTTAAAGATAATGTGACACGTTATTACCCCATTTGAAAACTTTGTATTTGTCTCCTGCAGGGAGGTCAGAGGTCATGCTTAATACCCCTGGAGGCTAAAGCTGGTAAAGAGTTGTGTTCAAGGGTACTTCTGCAGGTCAGCTGTTTGTCAAACTAAAGGCTCATAACCTTTCAGTTGTAACTGAAGTATTTTGTAAGTGTGCAGGTTTTGAGAAGTATAAAATAAAATAAAATAAAATAAATAATCATAACTATTATGAGATAACAAGTTAGATAGAAAGTCAACTTCATATGTTTAATTGGAACAAAAAACTAAAAAGGTGGGATGAGTAAATCAAACAAAAAGGGAAGTAATGACATAAATTATGCATTCTTTCAAAGCCTACATAATTTATGCAATACACGCTGTACATGAAGACATTATGAGTCTAGTAGTGCAATCTGCAGGCAGACAGAATTGTGACTAAATAAATAAACTTTTGCTCACTTGCCTTGAGCCTTTTGTATTAGAGCAGTTTCTCTACTCACTAAAACACTACATTGAATCAAAGATTAAGATTAGTTTTCAAAATGTATGTGACAAAATAACCTCAATTCAAAAGTCCATTTAAAGATGGATTGAGGACTTTTACATATAAATGAACGTCCCTTACATTCAACCCATTGCCAAATGAATTTACACAATACCGATTAAACCAGCATATAAATCTGTCTATACTTTGCAGTATACCAAAGTTTTTAAACGGTGTCCGAGGCAACTTTCCTGTTGTTGGCACTCCAGTAGTGATGCCTTTTACATCAATCAGCACTGATTGGTTTGCCAGAGCTGAAGGGCGCCCATAGAGCATACACACCAGAGACGTCCACCAGCTAACTTCTGGTTTAGCCCTCTGCTAACTTGTCACATAAAATAATCGTGCAACTCTTCTAGATTTTCCAAATGTTATTGGACTAAATAGGTCAAAATCTAATCATGAAACAAGTCATTTTGCATGGGTTTGTGACACAAATAATAATAAATAATAACAGTACCAATACGGACTGGCTCACGGATGTAGACCTAATACAAAGAACTGGTGTAACATCCAGATAACTATTATTTACACACTGCCAGAAGAGGGAGACAAAAAAGGGAACGGTTTTGAATTGACATAGCAGGGAAGACACAGGTGGATTTAATAACATTATTGACTAATCCGTTCCATTAAGGTGTGCCAATAAGACATAACTCAACATGCAAAACAGGGCTTTACAGCTGAAATGGAATGCAGCCATAATTATTCACAGAATACGTAGGGAAGGACTGTTTAGGTGACAACAAACAGGAGAAACCTGTGTGTTTTAAATGCAACAGACTAAAGGCATAATCTGTGATTCAAATACAAACACAATGATAGTCGTTCCACCAAATGTCAAAACACAAAATTAGCATGTACTGTGACTCTTTGACTGGTCGGTTGTCACGCAAACATCAGGCAAATCTGAATATGTGATGCAAAAAATGAAAAGACAGACCGCTATTTTGAATTCTCCTAAACACAAATAATGGTGATTTTCCATATTTATCTCAGTCTTTTATAGTTTATAGTATACAAATGGAACTCAAATTCCAAAACTATAAAACTATATGAGAGAGAGAGAGACAACTAGCGGACAGCATCCATGAGTTAATTATTGAATTTATTATTAAAATTATTCTGTTTTTTTTTTTTTGGTTAAGTGTGGATTTCCACAATGCACTAATCCATCAGATCTCAACATTCTTCAAACTGTGCCAGACAAGCGTGTACAAGCTTTGAATCCATAATGCAAAGACAGCTGGAAATGACCCACCGTGGTAATAAAGTGGACAGCAATAAATTGATAATGTTTCAGGGAGGTGCTATTGTGTTTCCTGTAATATGAGGAGAGAGTTCATTCATCCTCCTGCAAATACTGAATCATTTATCAGAATATGAGTGATTTGGTTGGCCCCCTGAGTTAATTATCTATTCTGTCATAGCTCACTTGACACCTCACTCGCAGCATCAGCATGAACACAGTATCATTCCAGTTAATCCCTAAAGACACATCATGGACTCACAGCCAGGCAGATTGTGTGATAGTAACGTTGTAGCAAAGGTAACGCTGAACTCAAACACTGCTCTACTGGGCTGGAACATACCCTGAAAGTGATGTTTACTCAATATCATGGTCAGATGTAATGGTGTGTAGATAATACATGAGAATTTTTAATGGAATATTTATGTGGGCTGCCGTTCAGCTTGGTTGCGCCAGCGTTTCAGAAAAAGGTAGGGATGGGGTGTTTTCCTTTCTTTCTGTCAGGGTCTCTGTGTCTCTACAATGCCGGTCTTTGTTTTTAAACAGAACAGTATGCACACGCATAGAGTGCAAAACTAAAACGGATTCACTGTGACGAAGAGCTTTAGCACTTCAGTGAAACTACTCTTTTTCTTGGTTTGTGCTGGAACAATGCTTCCAAGCTCTAGCAATAGCTATTTTGGGGTTTATAGTGGATGTTTTGGGGGGTTTCTTTGTATGCAATTGCAATTCTGAACTCTCTCAGTATTTATACTTTAAAGACAAAACCACAGAGAGAGATGGTTTATTAGTTTAAATATTGCTGCTTGTCAATAAATCTCTCAAAATACAAAGTACATTTTTGAATGTCTTTTTCCCAGTGAAGTCACTCAAAACATAACATGGAGAAGCAGCATTGAGATACATTAAGTTGCACTGAGCTGCAACAAAGACTCAACTCTTTTTATTCATATTTTATATTTGAATGTATCATTTAATTACTTATTAAACTATATTATATATATATATATTCGACACAATGTATATACCTATAAAATTCTTGGAATTTCCTTTGTTGTTGAAATGCTATAACCTATACACAAAGCTTTCCTGAATATATTGAATCTGTCTAGAAATGGTTATGCAGCATACCAGATGTTATCTAGGTTGGACACATGTATTTATACATTTATTTTCTAGGGATTCAGTGGGATATTAAGGGAAACAATTTTTAAATACACAATAGCACAGCCCCATGCTGATGGAAATACTGTATGATCAAGTAATTTGATTTTTTGATGACATTTAAGAGAGTTAAAAGTTTACATGGAGAGTTTATATGGAGACGTATCTATTTGAAAAATTATAATCTGACTTCAACAAATCAGTTGGAGCTTTGTTGAATTACTTCAGTTTGAGGTCAAAGGAAGCAGCTCTTCCCTGAAACATGATAATGACTTCATTGCATTATAAATCAGGTGACGGGGGAAAAGGACTCTTTAAGGGAACCCACTGTCTGTCAGTGAACAGAAATGGTTACAACTTGGATCCTAAAACCACTTTAATTATTTTCTTTTAATTTCTTTCTTTTTTTTGTTCAATAAATATTATGACACAAGATGGACTTTTGCAACAGAGAGCGCTGCTGGTGATGCAGTGAAAGGCCCTCATGACACCAAGGTAAATAACAGTTATGCATGCATTTTCTCTTCACTTGTTTGAAAGGAAATTGTATGGTAATTGACTACACTGGTCAAAAATAATGAGGTTTCACAGAAGTTTCGTATACTGAAAAAGCTATTTCCATTTACCTTTGTAAAGTCAGACAGATTTATGTAACGCAAATGAAGAGATGGTCCAATATTATGGGGTAAAATAACCACTGTTGGTTTCATGATTGATAACGTGATGTTTATACCTGAGGATATTGATTATTTATCCTTTATATGGAGTTCCATATAGTTAGTTACAGTTCCCTGTTTATATCTAATTCAATACAGCCATTATTGTATGTGTCACTATTCATGTGTCACTATATTTATGGAATATTTCCTTCTATGTAGTTTGTCGTTATAAACACACATACTGTATTAAAAATATAGTGTTTAATTTATCACTGAAATCTTTTACCCAATGCTGATTCAGTCCTATTTTTTAAGTGTTTAACTTCCTATGTTTGTGCCTATTTACAGAGATTGAACTATGACCATGCAATACAGCTATATGACTCCAGGGCAGACAGACTGACATTCACCATCCTGGTTATACCTATTTGTGTACACTAATTGCATGTACAGCATATCTTTATGAACAGTTACGACATCATCTTCTACACTTCATTCAAACTTGAAGAGACGTTATTTGCTGGTTCGGGTTTGCACCATTCACCCACAGACATCACCCACAGACATCACCACAGACACCACCACAGACATCACCACAGACACCACCGCCTTTTAGTGAGTCAAAATTAAGACTGGCATTTATCCAAAGTGACTAAATCTGAAAGCTGCCACACTCAATGCAAACACAATGGCACTGACTGTTACTGTCACACAGGTGAGGGGTGAATTATGTATCACCTTTATTCATCCAGGAAAAGTATGGCACCCGTCATTTTTCCCTCTCTATGGCCCAGACCTACCTTCATCAGGAACTCTGACTACTGGGATGCACCAATCCCATAAAAGTAAAATCCTTTGCTAAAGAGCAATGCAAAAAAGCCTTTATTGATTTTGCAACTTTTCTTTATAGGAAATCTATAAATTACCATATATATTATAAATCAGATGTTGATACAAAATTATGTTATTGCATTTATTATCCACAAGGGGGTGCCATTATGTAACCAATCTATAAAGAACGATTCTCTAGTTGCACACTAGCATAAAATCCACTAATAGTTTGGTTTTCAAAAGATTTGATTTTCAAGTATGTATGAACATTTGAAAAAATATGATATGAATGAGAGAATCCTTGTCCCAGTCGTCATCATTCAAGGAAGTAAAAGGTGTTCAAAATAGCAACCAGGAACAGAGTTAATTGTTCCCTTGAAACAATGAAAATTCCTGAAGTCAAAGGTTGTGTGCGGTTGCTTCCTCGTTGGTCAGTTGTGTTTGCTTTTATTATTTTCTTCAAAGAGTCTAAACCACCACCTTGATGCCTTTTTGATCTGTGTTTCTTCGTGAAAGAACTTGGGAATGACGAAAGAGTGGCCTCTCGCATCAAAGTTTGCTTATTAGTTCAGGAATTACTCCGTTTTCTCCTCATTGTTGTGTAGTTCTCCGATTTGTCTCACTCAGTGTTTGTACAGCAGGGATGACTATTGTAAGGAAGGATATTTAGTCTGATTCAGCCCCAGCAAACATCCCCACCCTACAGCATAAGACAGACTTCACAAAAAAAGGTTTGGGGAATACAAACATCCTGTACGTTGACCTCTGCATCGGACACTTTACCTTGGTGCGCTTACACCATTATTCATAATTCCTATGGCAATCATTGGTAATTCCTATGGAGGCCATTGCTAAGCCTATATTGTATAAGAACAGAATGACCTTACAGACTGAGGTGACCTGAAGGCCTTTTCCTGCTACTGTTCTTGACATGTCAAGATGAATTAAGATGCCTTTGTGACATCCTGGAAAATGTTAAGGAGGATTTTCTCTGCATCATGGCCTTTTCTGCTCTCACATACCTGTGCTTGAGCAGCCTCATATTTCTCTGGTAGTCGAATTATAACAATTTAAAGTGTCTCCGCCTTCTTGGCCGAAACCGAATGGCTGAGTACATCGAACACACTCATTACTTCAATTCCCTTACACCTGATCAAAATAATAGGATTTTTGCCATCAAAATTACAACATGCTGGGTGGTGTGCAGCGATGTGTGTGGAGGAACAAGGGTCCAGTGTTTTCCAGGGTGTTTCACTGCCAATGAATGGTCTATGCAACTATTTGTGCAAGGCTGTCCATGCCTGTGTTTTGCCTTTTGGCTCAGCTCACTCTCATCATTTTTCTTTCCTGCTGTCAGAAAATTATACTTTAAAATGTGAATGTCAGCTATGTAAAGTATTTAATTTGAAACATAATTGTCTGTACTATTAATGTTAATCAGTGTTACGCTTTATTTATTTATTTCTACATACATTAGGGTGAGAATTATTTATCCACAACAAATTATATTTCACTACTACTTTCTGCCTCCCTACTTGTTAAATACCAGTCATCTGTTTATCCCAGTGACGCAAACTGGTATTTAGAAACATGTCACTGTTCACCTATAATCCTCAGGTAATTGTTTTGCAATGGTCATGAGTGAAAATATTCTTTAAATAGTCATGAAGGTTATGTAATTTAGTTCTTACTATTCAATTATTCTTTATACGCAGCTAAATCCTGTAGGGTTTCCAGTTTCTCTTTTCAGTGTGACTGAAATGATGAAACAGGAACTCACTGGCATGTTAATCAAAAACATCCCAATAAGTTAAAGCTGCATAGACATACAAACATATGAAACAAAACAAACCAAAACTTTGAGGTTAGGGTTCAGTTGAGGTGACCTGACAGGAACACTGTAGGCGGAGCATTACGGCAGCTAAGACATGATGTTGTGGTTTGAGCTATGCAGTATTGTTAACTAGTTTCTTCTGCTGTAAGTTAAATGGTTAATTAGGGCAGTCGGTTGCCGATTACCCAGTGAGTACAGCATGCCTGCCTGCACGCACACATTTTCTATTTCCAGTCTGTCAGTGTGAGAGAGTGTTGGGGGATTTGAACCACACAGGCTTGTGAACTGTGAAGAGGCAGAATGTGAAAAGAAGTGCACAGTTTGGTAGGTCTGGCAACCAAGTGACTCAGACAGAAAGAGTGAGTGAGCGAACATGAGACACTGTGCACGTCCACCATGAACACCTAAATTCAAGGAAATAGAATCAATTGTCATAGCAAATATATTTTACCACAGTTCTTCAGAATTACAAGTCATTCATAAAAAAATACTTCTAATTAAATGCAAAACATTTCTTTGGAAACAGATATCTCAATGTCTTTAATATAATTAAAAAAAACTTAACTGAACCAAGTACCCATGAGTGCAAACTGGAGGATCAATTCACAATGAACAGAGCTACATGTAACCAGTTAGAGCAGTTAGTTATACAACTGTTGCTTCCCTGTTTCTCAGTTGAATCAAATTGCAACAACTTGAACTGAAATGAAATGAAACACAGAGAAAAGGGGTTAACAGTAAGTGAGTGTGACGAAGACGGTGGTTGTCCCTTCAGTTGTATAAGAGGTAACTTAGCATAGCTTCACAAATAAAGGCATGGGACCTAAAAGAAAAAAGAGTAAACACAGTGCAGGCAGACAAACACACACACACACACACAGAGAGAGGCAGGGCTGTCTGGGACCAGTTATAGTCACATGCTAGTAAGTGACGCTGAACCAGTGTAGTCTTGAATGGGCTGGCTGCTGTACTAGTTTCTCTTTAAATAATGCATCATCATCCTGAAAAACAACAGTCTGCCTGAAGTTTCCTTTTAGTTCCCATGAGCCAACATTTACATAGCAAATAGTTTGACATCATCAGGCATCAGGTGACGATGTAAGTCACTTGACCCAAGGTCTGTCAGTCTATCCAACACTTCTCTGGCCATGTTGCTATTAACGCTGTTATGGATATGTATGGTCACAGTGGAAAAACCAAAAACATTTGAATCTATTGGAACTGCTACAGTACGAATCCAAGCTGCGTCCTCCATGAAGGAGATCTGATAAAAACACTAAAACATTTACTACTATTGTTTATATATGTTGTATTTCTGGGTCAGTTTTGCTGTATGGGGGCATGTTTCATGTCCCAGTTATAACATACTAACATAAATGACATTAAACCATACCAAAGTCTGAATAGGATTGTCTTAATTTTGTTTCAAATGTTCACCTTCTGTTCAAATATTTGTGATGGATTTTTATTGGTTTATGCATGAGATAAATATTACAGACAGTCCTTTTCAGGAAGTAACAAGTTGGGAAGTAACTAATTTCTAACTAACTAATTTCCTCCTTTCATGGATCCTGTAAGCAGTGTTTATGTATTATAATAACACCTGTCCTGTGGTGACAGAGATATTAAGTTGAATACACTCCCATTGACAAACTGTATATATTTCCACCATCTTTCACCAACAAAATATTCATGGTAAAGCTACCTTGAGAATTCAGCTGTATTCGCAAACTTGTGAATCATGTGACAGTGCAGCTGACTTTTGTTATAAATCATTGCGCTATGGCATTTGTTACCAAAAGAGGGTTTCTTTCCACTCTTACTTCATTTGGCTCTGCTGGAAGACCTCCGAAATGCTCCAGTGAATTTCAGCAAACACTCGAGCACCAAGCTAATGCCATGTGACATTCTGTTTTTCTATTTTGCACGCTTCTGGAGGCGGCAGTGGGAGCGACATTTTTCTAATTGGACATAATGATGAAGAGAGGCCGAGGTGGGTTCCTCATTCAAGATAATGTGCCCGTTTCTCTCTCTCTTTATGAAGGACGGGGTACAGGTTTTAACTCCTTGATAACGCTGTACTCCTGCCAGTAGTCCTGGCAATAATATTAATTTTTAATACATACAAAATCACATGTCAGCATGCCTCCCTCTTCCTCCCTTTACTCCTTTACTTGCATCTGAGCTGGACTTGTGTTTTTCAGGCAATCTGCTTGCGATCTTTGCCCCTCTTCACTACTTAAGAGGAGTTTTCTGTGTCTTCATGGGTGTGAGGTATAATTTGATCAAAATCTTGGAGACAGTTCAGGCATTGCCTTTCTCATTGGACTCCATAGAACAAGAGCATGCCGAGAGTTTGTAAGACCCCGACTGCATGCATCAAACTGACACTAGTGGAGTAGAAACCTTCTTTTGAACAGGTACTAATAAGTTGAGTCACAGTACAGTAAAGTAACTGAAATGTATTAACCAATAGTTCTAGGAAAAAGGCAAAGTTAAACAATGACAACAGGGTCATGGGAAAGTTTACCACTAACATTTACATCAAAGTCTAATATTTCATACTGCCTTCCTTTGTTTCTGGCTGTTTAATTATTGTGGGATTAGACACATTTAGCTCTCCCCAGCTCCCTCTCCCTTGCAGCACCTCGCAGGCGTTTTAATCGGGACCAACTTAGGGGCCCCGTGGCAACAGGGGTGCAGACTTTGTGGGCCCTGTAAAGAAAGGAAAGGAGTGTGTCAGCGATTTAACTGAGAGCTACAGCCCCGTTTGGCCTCTCGCCTGCTGCTTGGTCAACTGAGTTTCTGCAGGGGCACTGGGCAAAGTGACAGGGCCTGTTACAGTGAATCAAGGATGTACGTAATCTAGCAAAGATAGATGAGGCGAGGTGGAGAGAATAAGAATGGGCTGCCTCTGAGCCAACCAGTTCATTCTGGTTGTTTTTTTTCTGGTTTGCATTCAGTGCTAGAAGCTGGAGGGGTGATTGAAGCTATCTGTTCAGCTCCTTCATGTCGTCTGATTGGTGACATATTGTAAATTACATGTTCATATATTTTAATGATTGTTGACAGTCAGCTTTACTTAATTCTTCTGAATTTTTATTTACTTTGTTGATACCTAATTATTTTAAATATATTTTATCTATTCTATTTCTGTATTCTATTGTATACGTTCAACATTGAAATAATATAAATGTTGTCAAGACAGCAGCAGCATGCAATACAAACAAGACTTTTTTTTGCTAAAAAATAACATTTTGCAAAATACTTTGGGAGATTAATTGCTTTCCATGCAGTTCCTTTACTTCCCATTGTGCAGTCTGATATCATATTTCAGGTTGGTAGGAATGAGTTGTCCTGAAAATGTGTATCTGCTCTACAAGTCATTTTAAGACAATACACACTAATAAAAAAATCCACCCAGATATTAAAGTACGTTGCTATTTAACATTTCCAGTATTAGCAAGTCTGAAAAGACGACAGGTCGAGGGAATTAAGGGATGAAGCACCAGTTCAAAGTATCACTGAGAACAGATGCAGGGGTTAAATAAAGATGATATGATTGGGAGACGCCAGTGCCCTAGTTAGGGCCACACACTTTATACCACACGCAATCTTTTGTTAGCTGCTGTGCTTTATCTTCCAGTTTCACAACCTCTCGGGATATTGGGTGAAATGAATGGAATTGTGAAATCCTGAGTGACTGTAGTTGACATGCCAACTCTTTTAGAGGCCTCCACACTCTGGCCGTGCTGCACCGCTCTGTTGTCTGTTGCCTTGGTGAATGTTGCTGTTATTTATTTGTCCTGAGCTGAAGGCTTGCATGTTAATTTTACCGCACCTCAATGTGTCACACGAGTTGCATCTTGTACAACCTGCTTCTCATGAAATTAAATGTCCACCTTTCTCAAGCCTTCATGGCTACATCTTAAAGTCAAAGTTAAATATATTCTGGAAACGACTGATTTGCTGTTCATATATTTTTAATTCTCAAATTCTCTTTTTGGCGTGGCACACATCAAATAACAAAAAATGACAAAGATATGGTACACTATATATTATATAGTATAGTACTTTATCGCAAGGATTTATTTGTGATCATCTAAATGATTATGTAAACATATTTTATTATGTATATTATGTATATAATAATTCATTTTAGAGAAACAACACTACATGTCCACTGATGATTAACGTCAGTAAAATAATTAACACTTTTTATTTGTTAATCACACATCCATGTATTTCAGGTGTTTTTTTAGGTGGTTTTACATGAAGACTCTCAAAGACTTCTATCAGCATTTCTTTAAAATGCTACACCAAGAAGAATAAAAATATGGAATAAAAGAAAAAAGCCAAAAGTCTGGAAACATCCAATATCCAATGAAATCAAATTAAAACAACTTTATTGTCCATATTTGCTGCACAAAAGTAGAAATTCTTCTTTAGCTTGCATGCCAATCAATATCTGTATTGCATATGTTCACATTATAGATTAAAAACACAGTAAGTAAAAAAAAATTACACTACATTAGATGCAACTTGGATGCAACAGCAAGGTACAGGGATTCAAAACATATTGGAAGGTCTATTAATCACTGGTTTAACTGATGTATGGCATGTGGGATAAATGATTTTAGTAGATTTTTTTTTTTTGCACAGGGGACTCTATACTGTCTCCCTGAAATAAGGAAATGAAAGCGATGATTCACGGGATGGCACGAATCGTCATTTGTTCAACTGCTCGGTGATAGTGATAAGCTAATGAGTGATGTTTACAGTCTGATATTGCACTGTCATGTTTGACTATTCTGAGAGTTTTCCCTTGGTTTTGACAGTAATGTGTTTAAGATGTGTTGACTAACCTCAGAACTCCTCAGTTTGCACTACACAAGAAGTCTTTGTTGGAGATGATTAACCTCTCATATTGGAGATGAGACATTAACCATATGCTAGAGGAGTATTATAAGCAAAAGGTCAGTGGCAGTAATGCTGACGTCCTTCATTAGGAGTTGCTGTGCATCAAATTTGAGTAATTTTTTTTTAAAAGTCAAATTTGGATAAACTAACTGACTTTTCTTCTACAAAATGAAGAAATGTGGACATAATGAAAAGTGTAATGTCGATTTGACAGCTCCTTTCTCCAAACATGATGTTCCATTCTGGATTTTATTATATTTTATTTGTACTTCTTTATTATCATTAAATGTAAAACTAGACTCGAATGCTTCAGTATCCCAACAAGGCTTCGCGCACCAAAGTGTGAAAACTTTCCAAAAGTCTTAACAAATATACAATACTACTTTCCTGTAGAGATGGGTGTGTAAAAGTGTAAATTCCTTTTCCCATTGTATCTAATATGCAACATTAACCACCATCAGGTAGTGCAGAAAATCGTATGCACAGTTATTCAAAAAGTTTGAACAAAACCTTCTTTGTGTTAGTGAAAAAAGAGCTTAGCAGACTTGAAGTAAACAAAAACTGAAACAATGCCCATGTGTTCCCACATGTTTATCAGTTCACCCTGCACGTTTAGCTAAGATGAATTACAGCAACTGATATCTAGGAACATTTCATTCTTTTACCTTTTTTTGTCAAATATTGGGATGCTTTATGCAAGTAGAGCGATGCAAATAAACACTAGTCCAATAGACCCTATTCAGAATTTTGAATTATACTAATCCAGTCCTAATTTTGCAAGAGGATCTTTTCAGGTTTGAATGGCACTGAATGATTGATTGAGGTTGGCCTCCCATGTCCGTTCACCTAGTCGGTCCAGCTGTCCAAGTTGAGTAGTATGTGTTTAAGATGCTTATTTTGACTAAAATGATACACAAAGAATCTTACATAACGTGTCAACTATGATTGAATAGAAGACAGAAATAACCACGCTGTATTTGAAGCACACAACACAGTGGGTCTTCCTGTGAACTGCTTTTCTTTGACTTTAAAATCATCTGTACTAGACAGGCAGCACCCAGCTGGTAAGCTCCTTGACCACCCAACTTTCTCCTGTTCTCCCGCATTTAAACTGGTGCTGTTCAAACCAGTAGACAATCACCTGACCGTGTAATGTGTTAGTCAGCACTTAAGCAGAGACATTTTTTTTTTCAACAAAATGAGAAATCAGTAATTCCGCCAAATACAGCTTTAGCCCTCTTATGTCATAAACCACGGCTTTGTCACAAGTAATAAAGATCATTGCATGCTCATGCTTTCACTCATCACTGTTAAATGAGAGATGTGTTTAACTGCTTCACAAGAAGAAGTATTCATGAAGATAGTGTGAGTGCGAAAACTCAAATAATGGTTCATTATGCACGAAAGGAATCACTTGAACGTCACAGCATTTTCAACATCTAATTTTCATATAAACTAGTGACCGATAATAATTCACCGCTCACACAAGTTGGGTGAACATGAGCTTAGATTGTTTTCCCGGTCGTCTGAATTCCACCTCAGTTATGTAACATATTTAGTATTAATCCTTTCACTCAAATAATACTGAGATGAAAACAAACAAGCAAAGCGGACTTGACAAAAAATGTCCATAAACTCCTCTTCAGAACAAGAATAACCGCGTTGGCACTTTGCCCTCTTATTGGAAGTGTTATCAAGTTGTTTTTTTTAACCTGCATTAGCTTTAAGGTGACTGGATAGGCTTCTTGAAAGAGTGCCACTTTCATAAGTAGTTGAGAGGGATTCAGATTTGCAGAGCTTTAGAAGGTCACAACAGAGGTTCAATTGTGAGGCACTTCTGAGAGGAGCGGAGGATTAAATCAAGGAGAGCTTTTTTTTTGAAGAACTCTTATTATTTGTATTTAAAAGCTGTGAAAGAATATAAACATTGTCAGATGAGGCCAGGGGCAGAGGTCAGTGGGTAAAGGGTTATAGGCTCTATCGGTAATCATCAGCACAAAAGCTTGTCAAATGTAATTAGACAAACTTCGACTGACACAACTCATTGTTGCTGAAATGTTTCATCACATAAAGTTGTGTAGTGTTTAGATAAAAAGGAAAAAAGAACAACTTCAAGAGTAACAAGATTAACACTGATCATCATTTAATTATGCGATTGAGTTAATGTATTTGCTCCATCTATTATAATGTTTTACTGAGGCTTTTCCTGTGTGCTTGGTAATGGTGACATTGCAGTTATTGTTGGTCAGCTGTTGTGTCAGTGGTTAAAACTTTTACAACTCTTTGAGAGTTGTAAAAAAAATAGCAACACTTCAAACAGAAGGTGGCCTCCATCTGGATTTTTAAACACCTGTGAAACATCCCCTTACAGTGAAATGTCAGTCACACAGCCTTCATAATCAGGCTTCAGGTCTTTTATTTCATGTTGCCCCTGGCTGTTGTGTTTAACCATTGAACCCGTTGTCCTTCCACTGAATCTGTGTGGAATGCACCGTGTAAAGGTAAATCCAGCAGATAGACTACAATTCATATTTCTGTTGATTGTAGATATTGCCTATTGTCCTGCCTAAAAGGTATGTGACAATTCACTAGATGAGTTTATCTGTGTGTGTGATGTTGGATGTTTAAATGGGAATGATTGAGGAATGAGTGTGTACACATACAGTCCAGGTTATCAGTCCTTACTGATAGGCATGGCACAACAGAGATTAGGCAAACTATTTTAGACGTGTTGGCATTATCCTTCAGCAGCTCAGGGGAGGGGGAATGAAATGGCGCAAAGTTTTGCACTGAAGGATTCATTCATCATTGTTACTCTTCTTGTTTTGTGCTCTTTGTGAATTAAACTGGCTGTTGGAGCCATTTAATGTCTAACTGAATGACAGCATATGTTAACATGCTAACTTTAAACAGGTATAACATTTACCTATTTTAGTTTACCATGCTAACATGATGGTGATGGTATTTCGCAAGAAACTAAAAATGTCAATCTCGTGGTGGCGCTAGAGGTAAAGTCAGGGGATCACCACAGTCAGTAGGATTTATCCTGTAGGCACCATTAATATCTAAAAAAACAAAAAATCGAAAGTTGTTGAGATATTTTAGTCTGGACCAAAGTGTTCATTAGACCAAGATGATCTTGCCATCTCTATAGAGCCAAGCCGCTACTGTAGTTAAAAAATGTGTGGTCCTCTTTGGCTTGTTCTTTTTGTACTTTTTTTTCGATTTGCTGTATCCATGGTTTTCTAACAAATGCTCCTGGAAGTAATGGTCGCCCTGTACACCCCCATGAAGAGTGCAGACATCTCTCAGTAATTTAACAGCTAGCAGTGAGATCCTGTCGGCCAATTACCTTCTAAATATTTGAAAAGATGAATGACAGATCAGCCTATGGCCTCGCCCTACCAGACATGTTAGTGATGAGCTGAAGGAAATCTTTTAACAAAGAAGCCAAGTCCATAACTTTTCACCAGTGTCATAAAACAAGGTCCACAGGAGGGTCACTGCTCATTTACAAGTCTGAATACTACTAAAGTAACTACTGAACGAGGTTCAATTTGATCATAGAAACCCTAGATGATATTGTACAACTAAGATATTTATGTATTATACTTCTTTTTGAGCTTAGTAAATCTACATTAATTAACACTTGATGATGTCTGCAACAGCATTTTTATTGGAGCCACTGAGGACAGATCTGACATCTCAGACTCTAATCTCACATAAACTGTACACATCAGTGACAGGAACAACAGGCACCAGTGATGTAGTGTTATGACCCCATGATGAAAGAAGGCCTTTGATGCATTTGTGTTTTGTAGGACCACAACCCAGGCTGTGCAAAAAAAGGGAAACAAATCTGTTTCTTTTGGTTTTTTGATAGACCCAAGCCCAGGCTCTTGGGAGTGCCTGTATTGCGTTTGTATGCTCAGTTTACGGAAAAGCTCCAGCAAAGATGCAAAGTATGCTGAACAGGTGGATGCCGTAACACGCATCCTATTGTCGCATTTCCGCTCATACAATGAATTTCTTATCTTTGTTCATTGGGTTGATCAAGTTTGAATGGTACGATCACATAGGGACAGTTTTGGAGTTAAGGACCAGCTTTGTAGAGTTGAAAGTATAACATCGAGAGAGACAGAAAAAATGTAACACAACAGGCCTCATCTTGTTTGTTGGTTGTCAAAAAACAAATACTATCAACTAGAGTTGCTCCGATTGATCGGCTGCCGATCATGATCGGCCGATATTGTCTAAAAATAGCCTGATCGGCGATCGGAAAAACATGCCGATCAGGAAGCCGATCACGACACGTACATTATTAGCGACGTTTCAAATAAACGTATATTTTTTTCCGGATTATAAACCGCTGCTTTTCTATTAATTTTTCTTCAGCCCACAGTGTGTGTGTGTGTGTGTGTCATTGACGGAGCTGCTCCGTCACAGGTATATAATATTATTACACCCTCACCCCCTCAAAATGGAAAAACCGAAGCAATTCCTATGATGCAGCTTTTAAGTTGAATGCCATCGATCTGGCTATCCGTGAAGTAAACAGTAAGGACACGTAAGCTTGCCGTTAATGAATCTATGCCATAGATTCATTAACGGCAAACTGACGTGCAGCCGCGGTGAGACGATATGTGATGAAGATTATCTGACGCTGTTCAACTCTGACACTGAAGAGGACGACTTCAGAGTCTTCAGTACACAGAAGAAATGAAGTGACAGTGGTTTGGTGTTCATTAGTTTTAAATGCTCAGGAGGAAGATAAATAGTGACGTGTGGCTTCAGTTCATGGGAGAATGAAGCGACTTTAATAGTTGCGCAGTTGCGCTTTAACAGCCGCTGTCACCTTTTCCTCCCGCACACTGCACAATAATGGTTTCAGTACGCAGGAGGAAGATAAATAAAACCATCAATGACTTTTCTGTTTTGTTTATCAGCACTTTTATTGCCGCGTTTGATGCTGCTTTTATTGCGGCACTGTTTGTAAACAATCAGTTCAGTATATGAATAAACACTTATGTATCAGGGTATGTATATATCGGCGACTTATAGTCCGGTGCGGTTTATATGTGACAAAATATATATTTCATTCAAATTTTAGTGGGTGGGCCTTATATTTAGGTGCACTCTATAGTCTGGAAAATACGGTATTTAAAATTTTAAATTCATTCTTTGATCGGCAGTGATCGGCAATCGGCCGATCAATTTTTTTGGTGATCGGTATCGGTGATCGGCCCAAAAAATGGCGATCGGAGCATCTCTACTATCAACACATTTATTAATGGAATATATTGCTATAATAACTCCTATTTACAAAATAGGTTGTCCTTTAGAAGTATGCAATTACAATAGTTCCTATTGTGTCAAAGGTAACTGAAAGATAAGTAGCAGAACAACTTAACATAGGCCCTTTCAGACTGCAGTTTGGTTTTAGATCAAACTATTCAACAGAAACTGCTTTCTCCTGGAGAATATGAAGTTTAAACTAGATAAGGGGGGAGTTGCTGGGGCTATATTCTTAGATGTAAAGAAAGCCTTTGACATTATGTAGCATGTGTTCTACTTTCAAAGTTTACAATGTTCAACTTCTCCCCTAATGCTGTCAAATGGTTACAATCTTATCTGGAAGGTAGGCCACAGAGGTTTAAGATAAATGGTGAGCTGTCATCAGCCCTCAGTTGTGATATTGATGTACCTAAGGGGTCAGTTCTGGGCCACCTGTTGGGAGGATTTTACATAAATGATCCTGCAACTGTATGCAATGAGTCTGCGATTCAAATGTACGCTGATGATATTGTCATTTATTTGCATGCAATGACTAAACAGCAAGATGCATGTAAACTCACGGCAGTGACGGCCTAATGTCGCACAGTGGCTCAAGTGTCCTCACACTCAATCTTGGTGAATCTTACATTTAAAAAAATATATATAAATAAGACTAATAAAGTTCAACTTACTATTTCAGAAACTCTCTAAGTACTATGGCAACGACACAATATTTCGATGCCATGATCATGTCATATTTATCAGACCATTTGACTAGGGCACAACCTTCCTGTACAACACTTACTGTACACCTGTACAGTCAGTAACCACCAGGCTCCTAAAGTGCTTAACAGGAAGCCACCACTTAACACCTATCATCATTGTTAGAGCCTAAGAATTTTTTTTTTTACAATAGTAATTAGGCTACAACAAACCCTTTATGGTTTTAATACCTCCACCGCCCACATGACTGCCCTGCCTATCTGACACATAAAGAAAAGAATGTGAATAGGACCTATGACACAATTAGACATTCATTGTTTATTTTAATTCAAAATACCTGTCACACTAAACATGTGCATTAACTATTATTTATTTATCATATTTCTTTCTTTCTCTTGTACCAATTATCAGATCAATCTGTCACCTGTGTTTGGCACAGCTCCAGGAAGTTGTCTGTCATGTTCACTGCACACAGACATAAATATGATTAGAATTTAAAGATGGCATGAGCAAGGAAGGAGGAAGTATGATGTCCACAGTTGATAGGCCTTACAAGTATGGGGGTATCTCACTGTTTTGACAGCAGTTACATGTAGAATCCATTAAAAAGTCATGAGAGAAAGAGAAAACTCTAAGAAAGCTCTAACAGCATTGAAAGATGGTCCTGAGAAAGGTATTAGCGACACAAAGGATGGTGACGGACACTGACTCTGGAGAATTACATGCAGGGGAGGCTACGTGCACGAGTCCTCACAGTCCTGGTTTCTCATTGTAAACAGGAGAATTTGAGCTGCCAGTTGACTCGGGAAAATTAGCTCAGGGTTTTTTAGTAGAGGTCAGGTGTTTGGGAGGTCAACATGTCCACACGTACATATAAGTTCAAAAATGTAATAAACAAGAATTTCCACAAAAACATTACAAATCCGACATTTGGGGATCTGCTTTCCTGCCAAGAGTTAGATGAGAAAATTGATACCACTCATGTCTGTAAGCTAAATATTAAAGTAGAGCCAGGTGGTTAGCTTAGCTTATCTTAGCATAAAGACTGGGAGCAGGGGGAAACAGCTATCCTGGCTCTGTCAAAAGGAAGATTCCTCCTTCTAGTAAACAATATATAATGTATTAATTAATGAGCTATGGAGGGGCTGGTTCCTTGTTTCTAGTCGTTGTGCTAAGCTAAGGTAAGCTAATTGCCTGCTGGCTTTAGCTTCATATTAACTGTAGCCTACAGACATGAAAGTGGTATCGATCTGCTCTTCTAACTCTTGGCGAAAAAGCAAAAGAGTGTATTTTGCAAAAATGTAAAACTATTTCTTTATGTCGCGGCTTGTCTATTTAAAGTTCGTCTTGACCGCAGCCATGATAGCGTTTGGATCAAAGAGGATTCCTCTGCGAACAAGGAAACAGCAACAATACTCAGTATTCAGGATTATTGTTACATGTTGCAAGATGTAGAAAAGATATTTTTTTAATACAAAGGCCTTGCCAAAAAAAAGGACAAACCTTGGACTCCTTGTGACTGGCATCCTGAGCGTTTGAACATTCACTCTTTGTTCCCCAAAAATGTCTGTTATTGTTTTCACTGGATTTTCAAAGGATTTGCGTACTAAAGCCAAACAAACCTTTCCATAATGTGTCCATAATGTGTTATCCTGATGTCCCCCGTGCTGCTGCTGTATGAATACAAGCGTAGTTTCTCCTTTACCATCATGATTATTTTCTCTCCATGCTTAAACCAGATGTCACCACACCTCTACCTGTTAGAAAAGGTAGGAAGTGATGTTGTCACATCATTTGTACTTGCGTCTTGGATGCACTGGTCCTGGACAGGCAGAATAAAATGGGGGAAATGTATTTTCTAGTTTCAACACATTTTAGAATTACTACATGAATTTAGTCTGCATGCATTATGCAATCAATATATTTGCTTTGCAAGGAATGGAAAAACAGTCTTTCCTGTAAACACTGTGGTGACAATGTGACGCTTGTTTAAGTATAAATGTATTGTTAATTCTTCATTTCAGGCATCAAAATAACAAATCAGTGCATTTAGAGTTCACACTTCACCTTTTCCTCAGTGTATCCCTGTTATTGTTTTCCTAAAAATTTCAAAGGCAGAAGATGAAATGTGAAAGGAGCACATTTTTACAAATTTTACTCCTTACCCCCCGCCGCTTCCTTGTGCTTTCATACACTGTGCAAACACATGCATTTCCCGTTGGCTGCTCATAATTATTTTCTTAGTTTTTTTTTTTTCATACACCCTAACCGGACATCTCCCTTCAATCCCAAACAAAAGGTAGTGCGCAGTTTTCATTTTTAAAATTTGTTTTTTCAAGCCTTTTGGTAACAAACATCCCAGATCACAGAAGAAGGGTTCAATGGAGGGCAGATATGTCATATCATCCTCTTGGTGAAATGCATCTAATAACTGGAGAGCAATGTGGTAATAAAAAAAAACAACAACAACAAAATATAACACAGCTTGATATAAATATAATCTCAATGCACATTATTCCAAATACATCTTTGTAATTAAATGCAATGATTGCAAGCATAACTCACTCACTTTACATGGGAGCCACTTACGTTAAATGTTTTTGAACGTACACACAAAAAGATTTCAGGCAAGCCTCATAAAAAGTAAATGCATATTCAGTAAATTAGGTTTGAGGATATATTTATAAAGCAACAATATAACTTTATCTTCTCAATATTGTTTATATCATGGTACGTGTATTTATGACTTTAATATCTCTAGGTGTATTAGGCCATTTTAGGCAACATGGCAAACCAATAATCAGAACAGTTTTATAGCTATATATGATTTTTTTTGGACAAATGTGATGATGTGCCTTATTTGCATTTCCAAGTCGTGGTTTTTAACCCTTTCCATTTGTTCATAATGCAGTTATAGATGTTGATAATAACTTAATGCTAAGTAAGTCATCAGTCAAAGGGATATTTCACAAACTGGCCACCCTTATAGATTTGAAACATAAATGAGTAGAAGTATAAAGTAGCAGTAGTAATTGAAGTAAGTAAAGTAGAAATTAAGTTCTCAAAGCCTAATATGATGTTCTCAAAAACTTAATGTGTCTTAGTTATAGACTGTGATGCTCATTGCTGAGGAAGTGGTCACATACACACAGACATGCAAATGTACAGAGAAGCACGTACATACAAAAAAAAAAACGTCACTCTTGTTTCTCCCACTACTTCTTCATTATAACCAGACAACCTTTATAACTGTTCTACAAAAAATTATAACTAATCATATTACAACTTTATCTTTGTAAAGGAGTGTCTTGTAAGAAAGTGGCATCATATTAAAACAACATCTTTAGAAACGTGCCTTTATGGTGTGACTCGGTTTTCAGTTTTCAGAGCAGCAGCAGCAGCAGCAGCAGCAGCAGCAGCAGCATGAGCCCCGCCTCCCGTTACGCGTCCCAGCTTTCAACTCCGCCATTGGCTGTTAGGGAGGTTGGGCTGTCAGTGAACACACCCCACGAAATTGCGTCAGCTAACGAAATATATTAACCGTACCCGGCTTATGTCCACAAAGACTAGTTTCCATAAAGTTGGACATGCTTTAACTTTACTACCGCATCAACAGCAGCTAGAAAACGACACCCTGGAAGACTTTTTACACCCAAGAAGCTGCGAGTCAAAGCTTAACGGGAGCTCTGAAAGAAAACGAAGACGGTAGGGACAGACACACAGAGAAAATAACTGATAGGATCTCCAAATTACGCTGCCAGGCTGTAAAACAGCTCACTTCATAACAAGCAAACAAAACACACCCGGTTTTTTAACTCCTTGTTGAATCACCGGAGGACCCCGAGGAAGTTCTGCCGTCGGCTTTCACCTTATAAGAAGACAAAGAGAAGAAGAAGAAAACGCATATTTGATCCCGGACAGGGCAGCAGCCATGGACTCAGGAAAGGTATTTATACGGCTGACTCATTATTTATATATTTCTACAACAACACTTTGAAACCCTGTCAAACCGGTGGGACTGTGTGTGTGTGTGTGTGTGTGTGTGTGTGTGTGTGTGTGTATAGTAACCAACGAGTTCAACGGGTTTACGACGTTTCTACATGTGCTGCGACTGAAACTCAGCAGCAGTGATGCAGCTAATGTCTATTGCGCCGTTATTATTATAACAACTTAGTAACCCAGCTTGAACTTTATATAGTTTTTAGTTTCCCACTGTGTGTTTAAACTTAAACTTTCTTACTTACTTTTTTATTATTTGTTTTGAATATTTTTTATTATTTGTTTGTCATGTTGGTCTGCAATCAATAGTAGAAATAACGCCATGCGTAATATATATATATACACATACACAGACACATAAACAAGATGTTTTATGTGTGCGTGTGTGGGGGTATGATGCAGTATTATGTCACTGACTGTAGTTGAAGGCTTTGTGAATAATAGTTTGCCATGGACTATTCATATCCTGGAGTCTTTTATGACTGTGCCTGAGGCTATGACCTGCTGATGAAGTATTCAGACTCTTTACCTAATTTAAAGTTAGCAACAACTCCACTAAAAAAAATGTATTCTGAATTTTACTGAAGTAAAATAATCCAAAGTCTCTGTTTCCAGCTTCTCAGATGTGCATTTGCAGATCTAAGTTATGTTTTGGTTGTTAAAATAAAAACACCGGTCAGATAAATGTAGTGAGAGTAAAACGTATCTTTTCATTTGAAATGAGTAGAAGTATGAATTAGCAGGCAATTAAAAATAATCAAGTACAGTGTTTTATTGTAGTGTGTCTTATTTATAGACTGTTGTGTTAATTGCACAAGAAAGTAAAGTTATTGCTGTCTCTGTCTCAGTGTGACATACACAGACATGCAAATGTACAGTGAGGCACGTACACAACAAAAAAACAAAACAAAAACCTCACTCTTGTTTCTGCCTCAACTTCCTGGTTCAGACTAAAGCCAGTTAAACCCAGTGGAGCAGTGCAGGCCAGTCCAGTCTGACATAGTGGTCATCCACATGCATGTTGTGTTAAACCAGTTCGTTGTGGATGTGATGGGAACGAATCTCTCTGTTCCCAGTCTTCACTGTAACGCCCACACAATAAATATCCACAGAGAGTGAGAGCCCGCTGAGGGAATATGCATTGTGTCAAAGCCTTGACCCTTTCCTTCCAGTGCTGTTTGCAGTATTGCGCGTATTCAAACGTTGAGCACAGATTAATAAATATCTCGTGGTCAGGATTTGCCTCCAAATATCTGCTTTGTGACAGACTTGACAGGTATTTTGATTAGAGTCCAGAGCCAATGACCAGCGCTACCATTGTACAGACCTAATTGCACAGGCTTAATTCCTCTTCATCCACTGCCTTTCAGCCATCTGCCAACTCCGACCCTCCTTAAAACCGTCCTGTAGATTTACTTTCATCTGCATGACTAGCTCCCTTCAGTATATCTTATAATGTGACTCTCAGCCGTGCTCTAATCAGGCATAATGAGGCTTTGCTGCAAAAGTTGGGATTAGGAGATCTAGCAGGGTTTTAATTGAAATGAACAAGCAAGAGTGCATGTTTAATTCACTTTCTTAGTAAACTGGATGGATTTGTGCATGCTGTACTTATCCCCGATTTTGACCACTATTCTCATGGAGGAGATGGCTCAGTCCCCTCATGAACCACCAGTTGCTAGATTCATAAATCCGAGCTGATGAGTGGTGTAATGGCTGTGTGTGACCTTTAAATCTTTTGTTTCACCTTTGACCTTATGCATCCGATTCTTTTCATTGACGGTGCTGCATAAACAGTGCACTTGTCTGTATCATTTGGCTTCTGCTGCATAATGTGACCTGAGCAGAACAGAACTTAAGCATACTTATGTGCCAAAAAATTACCTTTAAAGTAGTTTCACTAGGATAAAATGGCTGTTTTCCTGGAAATCAATTCTTCTTCACTGCTATAAAACAGTTGCTCTCAATGGCAGCTACTGTTTTACAACAGCAAAAAATAATTGATTTCCAGTAATTTAGTGTAACATTAGGATTTTTTTTTTGAAGTTATCTATTCCTACATTATTTCATCTATATTTTTTAATGCACTGATATTAGATTGGTACTCGGTATCAGCCGATGTGCAAATTCAGGTATCCGAATCAGTATCGAAAAGGAAAAAAATGGCATCAGGACATCTCTAAAACAAAGAGCACTGAAAACACATTTTTATCTGATGGTGGATTAGGCATTAAAACACTTTACAGTGGAAAAATATGCACATTTTTAAATTGACGATCTCTCTAAGGACACTAGGAGTACCAGGCAGCTTAGACAACTGCAGGGCTAGGATATCAAACTCACAACTTTATATTTTCATAGCCAAACCTGCCCATCCGTTCTATATGTTCGTTCTCCGTTTTTTCTCAGTGACTGTAGATCTGCATCTCTTTAGAAGACATAAGCAGCACATTCATTTTCACAGAGGATGCATCTTACTTGAATTATGAAGCTTGATGTAGATATTCTGGTACAGAAACACAATGCCTTTGTTCTGCTTTGCAGTTTATGCTAATTTCACTTGTTCCACTTGTTGCTTACATCACTTAACTTACAGTGCACATTCCCCAAAGTGTAAATGTACAACAATAACACAAATGGAAGTCAATAGTTATTAAAGTATAAATGTTTTATTAATCACATAGCAATCAATTTTTAATGACAGCAATGTACTACAGTCTGAATGCAGTGAATTACATCCATCATCTCTAGTGAATCAAAAATGCTAAAACAAAACATTCAAGATGATTTGAAGCTGTCCTCACAGCACAGGTCAGCAGTAGAGCTGAACAGAGCAGCGATGGAGGTGGGGGGATGAGAACGGAGCACATATTTGTTTCCCTACAGCTGTGTAAGCTGAGACTGAGGAGGTGACGTGTGGAGGGACGTGACGCTCGCTGCGTAGGCCATTACTAAGAACTGGCACACTCTGGTTAAGCAGGAACTGAGCAGAGCTGTAATGTTTCTGCTTTTTTGGTTTAAATAAAATCACACTGCCTGACCTTCAGAGGAAACCATTAGTTTCAGTGATGAGTCACAAACTTCAGACTGTTAATAGTGTCCTCATTATCTTGCTGGTTTGAAATTGAGCTACTTTGTGGTTTAGTGTTGAAGTTAAGAGTCACCTTAGGATATTTACCTTAATATGTTCCTTTTGTCAGCCGCTACACTTTACTTTAAGGATTAAGAGACACAACTGTAGTGTTTGATCATACTGCAAGAGTAATTCAGCATTGTAGCAAAGCTGTGGCCAAACATAGCCTAGATAACTGCCCGCATTTTAGGTAACTATTAATGGTAAATTTACTATATTATTTAGTAGCTTCAAACAGCTACGGCACACCTAAAACTATTCTAATCTGTCTTATTGATGTTTAAAACTTGGCTCGACAATGACATTGACATTCTTTGTTGTGGCCAAACCCAGAACAGGTTCTCGTGTTTTAAGGAATTAATGCCACCGTTCTGTCAGCTGAATTTGAATATTAAAGCTTAAGTTATCGTTTACCGTTTGTGAGGTTCTGCGTGTCATTGCATGAGAAGATGCAACTTACTGAAAAAAAGAGTACTTTAGTAGAGTTAGCAAGAGAGCAGGATCATGTTTGGTCGAATCTCATAGATCAAGCTTATGTTTAATGTTTTTAGATGTTAGATGGGGCTCAGCTTAAACATAAATACAGAAAAGATTGCTGATTTTCTGCTATGGTTGCGCATTATACTAATTTGGAGAAAACATTCACTTGCTCATTATACCTCATGATCACTAATCCAACAAAAGATTGTAGAGTGTGAGCTGGTTTGTAAATATTTGCACAGATCTTAATTTGTCCATCCTACCAATTCACCTGTATAATGTATCAAATTAATATAGTCACTATAAGTCCTGTTGGCTGCTGTCCGTTTTTACCCAATGAGAGTAATGAGTCTGGTGCCATGCAACCAAAAGCTAGTATCAACACTGCTGTGTGTTACCTACCTGTATCACATGGTTTACTTTTCACATCCAAAGATGTTGGATTTGCATACTGTTTATTGAAACTCTGAAGCATTTAAATACTGCAAAGCCATGGAAGGAGAGAAAGGTTGTAACCCTTGAAACACCAGGTGCTTTTGCAGTATGTCAAATAAAACTGTGGTATATAAAATTTGAACACTACTTTATATCCAGCCTGTTTGTTGTTAGAGCAAAGTTTTTAAATACTCTGCTCTAACAGAGTGAATTCCTACTTCTGTAATCAGATTTAAGGTTACATGTGTGGATTAGCATTGTACGCAGTGTGAGTCCAAGCTCTTGTGAACACCAAGCTAAGCCATCACGTCGAGGTAAACAAAACTCCATTTAGAAATGTAAACATGACAGAAAGCTGCTGCTAACGTGGCCCGATCGCCAGAGAGGAGGACTGACCAGCAGCAGTGCTTTCGAGGCTGTGTTCATAAATTTGTTCCTTTGGGTGTAACTTCATTGTTTCCCTAGTGAGGAAGTCATGTATTGTGCTGCTGCCTCTGGTTTCTGTGTACAAGGAATATTATTAATCTCATCAACTTTCTGTCTTTGGCATTGAAAAGAGGAGTAGAGGAGGTTTTACTGCCATCTGTGTGATGGCACTAGAACAAATGTTAACTGCAGAACATTTAGATTTTTATTTTATTAAAAAATGTCCCTAAGCATTGTGATTATATGTTGGACTAAAACTCCTATTACACTAAACTAACTTTACCACATTAAACAGAGTGTGTTTACCGAGGCCAGGTTGAGGGAGGTCTCCTGGTATGTAGGTTAAAGGTAAAGATGTGTTTTGAATTCACTGAAGACACACATTGCCGTCTCTACAGCAGCGGGATTTAAACATCCACATTTAATATATGATATTTAATATAATGTATTGGCAAATAATCCCAGCTTTTCCCCAGAGACAGCAAGACTTAAAACTGACTCCAATGGTGACTTTTCTCAGAGAGACAGCATTTCTGTGTTTATAGTTAAAAACAGCTGGTATTTCATTGAAACCTTGTGCTGTTTCTTGCTGTTCAGATGCAGAATGATATCAGTCCTAGTTGGTCTACTCGTTGGCAACTGGCTGGCCCACGATGCTGAGAAGTACATGTGCTTATGTACTGTTGCTGAACAGTCCTGTCATAGACTTGATGACCCTCCTAATAAGAGTCCTTATTGGCTCAGAAGTGTGGGCGGGTCTTTAGGTGTCCAGGCCCATTTCTTCAACTCAACACGCTGGAGTGACTGCAACAACACACACACAAGTTTTTTTCCTCTTGAGTTAGTTCTTCACGCAGAGGAGGAATTCTGGCCCTCACAAAAAAGTAAAAAAAAATAAATGTTGAAGAGTTGTGTTTCCCAATACTGCCGTTTAAAGAAGCCTGAAGCACGTTTTGATATTACAAAAGAACACACACAATCCTTTCTAAGTCCTGTCCCGTCAGTGAAATCCAGGGTGGTCGTTTTTTTTTGTTCATTTTCTTCTTTGGAAGTTTAAATGAGAATTCCAGTAAATCAGCCTCAAGGTTTCAGTCAGAGTTGACCTCCTAAGGATGAAATGAAAGAATACTTAAACCAGCTACAGTCAATATTTTTTACATTTTCATCAACAATGTGATTATATACATGACTACTTGTGTGTGAAAGAGATCACTCATAGCGATGAACCCTTCAGCTCAATGGAGAGTTTTAGTGTCTTTTAAATTATTGTTTTGGTTTTCTGTCACACAACTTTACTTCAGTGTCACCGTTCTCATCACGATCGTTTTCCAGCAGCTGGCAGCTGATAAGCTGTCACTGTACACTACCTGTCCAGCACCAATGTGCCACGAATGCAAAGGTGCACATTCACACTGACTTCAGTGCGACTCACAACAAGCACTTTTTAAATTGATAAATCTGAAAACATGGCATATGTGTAACAACGACTTGTAACCTTGCTCGTGTTTCACGCCATATCTCCCTCCACACTAAAACACATATAGCTTGCCTGAGGTACAAGTAGTAGATGTAGAAGTGATAGTAGTTGTGGATGGATGGATGACAACAAAAAGGTAAATTGCATTTTGAAGCTGTCTGGGAGGAGGAAATAGACAGCGACATACCCCGCGCTGGCTTATTAACTTCATGGTATGAGGAAAATCTCTTCTAATCTGCTGGGCTCTACTGAGATCGCCTCTGTAATAACAGGAAGAGGAACACAGACAATAACATGCTTGGGGTCAACCTGGATCTGTTCCAAGAAGTAGGTTTACTGAGTTATCTGGATAAAACGTGGAAGCTTCTCAGACCTGAAACATGAGCTGGTGCAAGAAGGAAAGTTATCTTGATAACTCAGCAAACCTGTGTCATGGAACAAGTCATTGACTGCTCCATTGTTCAAAGATACATCTCTCCATCTCTTCTCTGTTTCTCTTGGGAACACCCCTCTGGGTGTCATGAGACATTGTTTATGTGCAGTCAAATTTCACTGTATTGCATAGTGTGGACTGATTCCAAACATCTGTAGGATATTTTAGGACATTTATTTTACTGGTTATGAATAGGCAGTGGAGATGATGCTGCTCAACCTGAGCATTTTGATAAAGAGGGACCTGTCGTACACATTTCCTGGACTATATGTTTATTCTGTATCTCTACTGCAATATCTGCAAATTGTTCTTTAAACGGGTTCTTTAAGCAGTCCCTGAGTTCATCCTCTGCTTAAACAGGCTGTGTTTAGCTCTGGATATAAAATATGGACAACACAACAACGCTAACAACCTTAGCAATAAAAGTAAAACGAGCAATGTGATGTCAGTTGGATGGGAAAAAAGAGGTAACTTTGCAAAATGGAGCGTTTAAAGCAGGCTGAAGACCTGGCATGTGACTTTCAGGGAGCATTTTTACATATGTTCATCTCAAGTTTTGGAACTGTGACCATGTTTGATTTAAACAACAGCCATCAAAACAGTATTTAAATGAGAGAAATTCTCAAAAGGCATGTTATGTTCACTTTAAGTAAGATATTTATTTCCAGGGTTGCTGAAGCATACCAGCAAGAGACAAAATCAGTCAGTGATATAGTAAATAGTACATATTTTATTCCAAAAAACATTTGACATCTGTTTGATTTTATTTACATTTTGCAAACTGACCTGTGTGGGAATATTATTGTCAAGAAAAACTCATTGTTCAACGGGAAAGATAATACAACCTTTATCAAACCTGTTTTCACTCTTCTGAATTAAATTGTTTGGTTGCTGAAGTGATGTAAAGAACTTGCCAAACTGGTCTCTTCACTGACGACACTTCCCCCCCTTTTCTCTATTCCCTTCCAGCAAATAACGTTCCCGTTGATGATGTGTGTTGGAGCGGCAGTGATCGGCTCTCTGCAGTTCGGCTACAACACGGGTGTCATCAATGCCCCTCAAAAGGTGAGATATGAGTCTGTGTGCATGCATGTTCAAATGGTGTACTCAAGCAAAGCAAAGATGGTATAATTCTGGGGTCGGTTTATCATACACGCAGAAGATCGGAATCTCAGCCAGGCTGGTTCATTTCCTTGTGGGACAGAAGTACAGGACAGAAAGTGGAAGGGGGTGGGTTAAAGGGTGAGATAATAATAGATGTTTTCAGCCCTATCAAATCCAAGGACATCTATCTTAACAGACTCCAAGTGATTCCTGTGTAAAAGAGCATGTCCATGCCCAAAAATGGACCTCCACTGACAGGCAACAGGCTGGGAAAAGTTAGGAAGGGTATTTAAGAGGAAATTAAATGTAAGAGGTAGACAGCCACCTATCCCCGTAACAATGCAAGTTAATACAAAAAGGCCCCCTCTGAACTAAGTCTATAGTAGAGTTTATAAACAGAGAGGTATATGAAAGAAACTCATTTCCTGGGGATTGTCTACATTGTATTGTGTGTAAACAACATCTGTCTGCTGTTTGCGTTGGTCTGAACACATCCCGTGGCTTCACAGCTGTCTGTCTACAGGTCACAGGTGTGTTGCCAGACAGTCCGCAATCCTGCATTTATTTACCTTTTGACATTTGCAGCGTCCTCTGGTGGGCTACATCTGACTGTCACAGCTATCTTGGACTTTGATGTGAAGGATATATCCCCTCATATCTTAAAAGTAAAAATGGATGAAAACATGATCCCTTATTCAGTTCCTCTTAAATCATTAAGTGAGAATGAAGTGGGAAGCAGTAAATGATGGAGTTTTGGGCATTGTGACATTCAAGCAAAAACTGTCAGTCAAGCCTTTAAGTTTTATAAACTAGTTATGGATATACACAAGTGCAGTTGGTTTAGAGCTGCAAGTAAGGATTTATTTATTTTCACTATAGATTAATATTTGAGTTATCGTCTCATTGTTTGGTGTGTAAAAGGTCTATCAGTTTCCAGTGTGCAAGGTAACGGTATTCATTTAACAATCATATATAACAGACAGATCATCACATTAAAGAGACTGGAAATGTGAAACTATACAAATAATGTGGAAATACGAGTCGCCTTCACCATGAAAACGGCACGTGTTTGAGTTCATACAGCTCAGCTGAGTGTCCTGCAAGCGGCTGAGTGAGGGGCAGCAGATTTAGAGGGAGGTGGTGAATATGTGGTTTGTTACAGACTGGCCTAATGTGAACATGCCCTCTCTCTCTCTCTCTCTCTCTCTCTCTCTCTCTCTCTCTCTCTCTCTCTCTCTCTCTCTCTCTCTCTCTCTCTCTCTCTCACACACACACATACACACACAGGTCTAAGCAGTGTCACGTGAACCAGTTCAAGAAACAGCTGTTACCCAACACAGGCTCTAATAAACCCTTATTACTAATGACCACTTAAGAGGCTATAGTTTTACTCATAAAATGTTCATGCAGCAACAACACTTCTGATTATCACCAGCACCTCTGTCCCCTCTGTGCTCCAGTATGTGATAAAGGCTGCAGTGATGCTGGTGCTGCTGGTGCTTACACTGTGCACCGGCCTCCCTGCATGTCTGGCTGCTCTGCACTGTAAAAATATCCTTATTTGGAAAGCGATTTATTGAAGGGGTTCATTTTTGTTTTGTTTTTATTATTATAATTTTGTAAACATTGGTGGTTAGGACTTCTCTTCCTTTTTCAGATCACTTTATTCTATTGATGAAGTTTGTTTCTACAGGATTCCTTTTCTAATGCCGACTACTAAAATGCTCTTCCTGAAGCTATCTATCACTTCCTGTGTGCCAGATTATCTTTGGACCTATTTGAATCCAATGATTCATTCATTCAAGGGTTACAAGGGTTCATTGTTTTCATTATTTCATTACTTTGCTACTTGTTCAAAGATGATTAAGTGTTGAAGAAAGATAATTTCACAAAAAATGTGCATGCTGAAGACACACCTTGGCAACCTGGCCGCCAGCCAGCTCAAACATCATATGCTGATGAATGCACAGCTTGTTCATGGTGTGGTCAGAGTTAGCTGGTGATTTGGACTGAGGAGAGAGCACAAAATAAACATGTAACTCTCCGTCTACTAAGTGTTCATGAAGGTGTCACATTGGCATTATAGCCTGATAATTAGACTGAATTTCACTTCATTAGTTCTATTTGAGATGCAGACGGCGTATATGCTGCTATAGCACCTATACCGTGCCAAATCAGATTCAGCGTGGCTTTTCTTGACACTAATCAGCAACAGTTTTCTTCAACGTACTAATATAAGACAGTTAATTAAATACCTTCACAATTTTTTTTTAATTTCACACAAAATTACCAGCAGATTAAGCAATAATGTAAATGATCACAAGTGTGGGGGTGAATACTTTTTATAAGCACTCCATATTCATAAAGTTTTCTTCAATAGCTTTTCTTTAACTCAGAGATCAGTAAGAGGTCCTCTAAATAAAGCAGGTTTATTAAGGGCAGATGTGATGCAATGAAGGTCAGCACTACAGTACAGTATGTGATAACAAACTTGTGATATCAATGAGCAAGGTCTTGTGAGTGTAAGATGATAGTGGTTATGACCCAGGCCCTGTGATCATAGTGTCACTTTATATGCATCCCTCCACCATAGAAAAGCTTTTGACAAGATGATTGCCTGGTTGATAAGAACACTGCTAAGCAAGAGCGGCAAATTTATTCCATATGCCATCACTGAGCTCTAGTACATTGCAAGCTTTGATACTAGGTCAAATGTGTGATGTTACACTATTACAGAGACATGACAGTGCTAAAGTTAACATTTGATAACGTTAGTGGTAGTGGTGGATTTATTGGTGAAGTCAGAGTTGTAGAAACTGACAGGGTGATGACCTTTCTGAATTACATAAGAGGTGTCAATGTGACACAAACAGACGCAGGCTGTGCTACTTAATCCGCCAGCTTGCCTGGGTGTGTTTATCATGAGTCGTGATGGCATGATGAGAACTTGGGAGGGGAACAGAAACTTGACACTTGACTGGTAAACTTCCTGGATGCCAGGAAACGGTAATTATCATACAGTGCTGCCCTCCGCTGGCCACGTGGAAAAGCTCAGCTATCATTATAAATGTGCCTGAGCAAAAGGAAAACATAAAGCACATCATCTGATTCTGAAGAGCTTATTCAATAGAGATGAACCTCTTTTTATGTTGATTACTAAATTCAAATTGTGTTTGTGTTTCATAAAGTGGCATGAGTGATAAAACTTGAGCTTATTTGAAGTCCTGTGCATTTTTACAAAGGATTACATTAAACTTTTGTCTTTTACCTTGTGTTCCAGACCATTGAGACCTTTATTAATGAGACGTGGTATGAGCGCTACCAGGAGCCCATCACCAAGAACGCCCTCACAGCTATCTGGTCCATCACTGTCTCTATCTTCTCTGTTGGTGGCATCTTTGGTTCCTTCTCCGTCGGACTCTTTGTCAACCGCTTTGGAAGGTAAAAAGTAAACAAAAGCCTTAATTGTATTAAGATAGCACATGCCTTAGACTGCAGTACATAGATGGCATAAGAATTAAAGATGAAAGCTGTGATTGTTAGCAACGTGTTAGTTCAAAGAGCATGTCCCTTTCACATGTCCCTTTTAATAATAAAATTAAATATTAAGCCCCCCTTACTTATTTCTGGTCCACATAAAACAAACACAGTACACAAAAAACAAAACTGTAGATGACAATCACAATAAAAAGAGTAAAATAAATGGCACATAAATTGATAAAAGCAATATAAAAACGGCATTAGAGCTGTATGTGAACAAAGAACGTTAATTCCAAAATATCAACAATTAGTATTGTGCTAATTCTTGGCATGCAAATCTGTAAATTTAGGGTTTTAACTTAAATGTGTTAAATTTGTTCTCTGCTGTCTGTAGGAGAAACTCTATGCTCATGGCCAACATCCTGGCCTTCATCTCGGCCGCTCTAATGGGCTTTTCGAAAATGGCAAATTCCTGGGAAATGCTGATTTTTGGTCGTTTTGTGGTAGGCCTCTACTCTGGCCTCTCCACAGGTTTTGTGCCCATGTATGTGGGTGAAGTTTCACCAACATCCCTGCGAGGGGCACTAGGTACCCTCCACCAGCTGGGCATTGTCGTGGGCATCCTTGTCGCACAGGTTGGTGAATAGTAGCTTTATATTGTCATAACTCTGTAACATTGAGAGTGAAAGATAGTGATTATTTTAGAATATATATCGACACAACTGTGTTGATTTTTGTGTAATCTTTCACATTATTTTTACAAATCCATTGTGTGATGTTTGTCGTGGTTTATTTTTAGGTGTTTGGAATGGACTCAATCATGGGCAATCGTGACTTGTGGCCGCTCCTGTTGAGCTTCATCTTCATCCCTGCAATACTGCAGTGCATCCTGCTACCTCTCTGCCCTGAGAGCCCCCGTTTCCTGCTCATCAACAAAAATGAAGAGAACAAGGCCAAGACTGGTAGGTTGACACAAATCAAAATACAAGACATCAAAACGTCAAGTTTAAAACTTGAAGTGGATGTATTCAGTTTTTACTTAGTTTGTGAAGTGACAGTAGTCATCACAGATTGCACTGGACTTCTAAAATGCTCAAATATGTAAACAAAAAGAAACAAGAGGAAAATCCAGTTTATTTGAGGAAAAGTGAACAAAACGCAGTAAGTTCGACGTGTTAATGGTCTTTTTTACTGCATCTTTCAGTGCTGAAGAAGCTCAGAGGCACCACAGATGTGAGTGCTGACATGCAGGAGATGAAGGAAGAGAGCCGGCAGATGATGAGGGAGAAGAAGGTGACCATCCCAGAGCTGTTCCGCTCACCCCTCTACCGCCAGCCTCTACTCATTGCTGTCGTCCTGCAGCTCTCCCAGCAGCTGTCTGGCATTAACGCTGTGAGTTTCCAAGCCCAGACCTTATTCCATTATCCACTCTGAAACTGAAGAAAAGACACAGAAACCAAAGCATCACTTTTGCTGACATGCTTGGTACACATTCACATGTTATATCACACTGAAGCTATATCAGAAATGGAGGAAGACATCCTCTACGTACCTACATGTCAAGTGTGTAAAATGAAAAATAAAAAGTATCTTTGTGGTTGTCATATTTTTAGGTATTCTACTACTCCACTCAAATCTTTGAGAAAGCTGGGGTTGAGCAGCCGGTCTATGCCACCATTGGAGCTGGTGTTGTTAACACAGCTTTCACTGTGGTGTCGGTAAGTACAGTGTGAACCTTTTACATTTATAGCAGAATTAATTCAGTATAGACATATTAAAGGTGTCAATATTGAGTTATTATTCACTCAAGTATTTTCAAGTATTTTACTTAAGAAAAGTCAGTGTTCAGTAGCAAATATAAAAGCTTTATTATACAATAAAGAATAGGTTGAATCACTTTAAATCTTATGTTCTCCATTTTGTATTTTATTTTATTTTTTTACACTGTAGCTGTTTGTGGTGGAGCGTGCAGGACGCAGGTCTCTGCACATGCTGGGGCTCATTGGAATGGCCGGATCTGCTGTCCTGCTGACTATTGCCTTGGCTCTGGTAGGTTTCTCCTCAAAAAAAACACACTTTGATGTTGTGATTGATCTAAAATAATGACTTGTTGGAGGTGGTTTGCACGTTTCTCACAGAATAAATACCAGAAAATAACCTAATTCTTCTGCTTTGTACTTGTAGGAAGGGATCAAATGGATGTCATATGTGAGCATCGTGGCCATTTTTGCCTTTGTCGCATTCTTTGAGATTGGACCAGGTCCCATCCCGTGGTTCATCGTGGCGGAGTTGTTCTCCCAAGGACCCAGGCCTTCCGCCATTGCTGTAGCTGGTTTCTCCAACTGGACTGCCAACTTCATAGTGGGAATGGCCTTCCAGTATGTGCTTGTAAGTGGAAGATACACAGGATCAAGTATTTGTAAAATCACGTCTCAAGTCTATAGGGAAATAATTGGGGAGAAATAATGAAAAATAAAAAGTATTGCAGAGGGAAAGAGTGAATGATAATGATTCAATGTAAATGAATTACACTAATCATCAGTACAGTTGGGCCAATAATCTTAAATCCTAAAATAAAATTTGTTTTGCACCTCAGATTACATGTCCTCACACAAATTGCATATATTGTCTTTAATTTCACTTATAAATTTCCAACATTTAGAATTTATTAAAAGTTTAAAGCCTTTTCTTCTTTTCTTCTGCAAAGTTGATGCACTCTCATGTTTTCAAACCTTCATAACAGCAATTTCCCACAGTTTTAAAAAATAAAACCACTGGCTATGATGCACAAATTTGGGATAAGTGGCATAATTGGTAAATGTGTGATGGGAGAGCAACAACATTGAACCTATACATTTCCTCACATTCTCAGTCATATGCTTAAGGCCTGAACCCTGTTAGATAATTGTTTATCCTCTTCTCGTTTCTTTACAGGATCTGTGTGGCCCCTACGTGTTTATCATCTTCACTGTGCTGCTACTGCTGTTCTTCATCTTCACCTACTTCAAGGTGCCGGAGACCAAGGGTCGGACATTTGATGAGATCGCAGCTGGCTTCCGCCAGACGCCTGCCACTGGAGGAGAAAAGCACACGCCAGAGGAGCTCAACAGCCTGGGAGCTGACTCTCAGCTCTGAGCGACCGCCTTTAACTCTCTAACAAACTCTTTCTCAGACCGAGGAGGCTCTACTGATTAGAAGTAGAATCATTTTTACACTGTCACCACATTTCGGGCGTCATTACCAAACACAGAGCAGCCATGTGTGATTCTCAAGTCACACAAAAAAAACAAAAAACAAACTTGATGAGCACTATGTTGCCTGGTGGATGTGGAGAGGGTGGTTGAGGATAGATTTTTAAAAAATATATATTTTAAAGATATTGTAAAGAAGGAAATGAGTATCTACATCAGCCAACCAACCTTTTTTAATAACCTTTTCACTGACTATATTACAATATGTGTGCTTATGCTATGTACTTTGTAGACTGTTACAGTAGAGTCAGCTTGTTATGATCAGCTAAACGCTGTAGACAGTGTCACTGTGTGAAATACTTGTTTTCATCGATCATACTGTAATGCTGTATCACTGTAGGCTCTCCACAGCTTGACATTGTTTCTTTCCACCAGATGGAGCACTGCCCTTAAAAAAGGTTGTCACTGATAAGTAATAAGTTGTGTATGTACCTGTTGACAAGACAAGACAATGTTAGTGAGTACACAAACTGTGATATGTTAGCATATTGCTGTTTGGATTTGAAGTTTCTCAATGAAATCTTTTAAATTATTGGTAACACTTCACCTATTATATATGTGTGTAACCTAATGGAGAATATTTTCTTCTTCTTTTTTCTCATTTTTTAAAATATTTTTTTTGGCTATGGAGACAAATCTGTTTCATTGTGTCCAGTTAATGTATCAAGAAATTAATTAATTTATGTATTTTTTTTACCATTCCATTTTATCAATATAGTCATGTTTAAATGGCTCTGTCCAAGAAACAACAATATGTGCACATATCAGTCTTGGCAGTGAATAAATAAATCATTCATCCATTTTACCATGACATGAGATAAGTACGTGCTCATGATCAGCAGCCACAAAACCAAAATCTGTCTCACAAAACCAGAACATTTGTGAGCTTAAGTGCCCGTTTAAAACAATCAAGCCTCTGCCTCCTCTGTTGGAGCAATTTCAGGTCAGACTGGCCTGATCCAGACTGAAAATCTCTGTTAGTAAAAGATTTTCACCTAAGTATTTCTGAGCTGCGTGCCGTTACAATAAGAAAAAAACTAAAGAAACAATGGGGACCAAACATGTATGTCAGCCTTTCTTTCAATGAAAACCTTCATTAAAAGTCCTGAAAGCGCTCGTCACTCCCAGTGTTCCTTGTACCTGATAATGTCCATTATGTGTCTAAGGAGGCACTTGTTGCTATGTGCAAGGCTTGTTTTGCGCCTGTGCACTAAGTATTGTTTCACTGTCTCTTTGTGCATTGTGTGCGCTGTGCTGCATATACTGTAGTTGCTGGTAAAAAACTCTGTTACTCTTACTTCACCTAGTTGTAAGTTTCCGTTTATAACTGCTGTATCACTTTTCAGACTTTTTTTTCTCTTTTAATACATTATTTGAGGAAAGTTATCTTTTTAGTAGCACTTTATTATTCACAGTGATTTTTTATTTTTTTTTTGTCACTGAAACAAACATCTTGGGCTTGTTTAGTCTTGTCTGTGTGTTTTTACTCACAGTGTGGAAACTTTGTTACTGAAGAAAGACTGAAGTACCGCTGATGGATTATTTGATGTTTTTGAAATGGGATTGTGTCATTTGTTCATATCTTTTTTGGTCTTTCGCGTGTGTACACACAGGCCAGTTGTAAGTAAATATGGTGATATTCATAGTCTAATGAAGACTTTGATCCAAATCCAACCCTGTTGTCAAAATTAATTGTAATCATTCCAAATTTGGTTGTTAATAATTGTATATAGTAGATCTTTATAGTATACTTTAGTATGTCATATCATGGGTGACCTCGCCCGTCCTGGAAAGCGCTGTGTCGTTCACTCTCTGTGCCTTTTGTGTGGCTCTTACACATCTTCACCAGCAGAATCATGTAATGGCACCAAACACTGCCATGACAGCAGACAAATGAAGATGCACAGACTGATGTCTATTGCTAATAACTGTATTGTATGTACATACTGTCGATTCACACTTCTGCTTGGGCATTTAATCTGCCATGTAGTCTTTTAAATCTCCTTATGGCACAGTTCGGTGGTCTAAACACGCACGTTGTAAATATGACACGTGCGACAGCCTCCTCCACAAGTTATGAATAAAAAGTATTTTAAATCTTTTTCGATAGATAAATGAATGATTACTATTGTAGTGCTGTACATCTCTATGCATTTAGCTTGATTTGATACCTGAAGATAATTTGTGGCCTAATAATACTTTATTTACATGTAATGACAGAGACGTTGTCGAGTTTTCATTTTAGTGCACAGAGTGTATTCTAATGTTTATAATAATAAAAGATCTGTGTGTATGGTGTCAGAATGTGAACCTATGTTGGGTAAATATAAATTGTGATGGATGATGGCCCGACTTGTTCTACGGTCACGTGTAAATGGTTTAATGGTTGAATAAAAGAAATCATGCATACGGATCAGACGTTTTTGTGTCAATTTGTTGCTCCTGTTGGAGTTAAACTGGCATTTAAACCTGGTGGCAGCAGAAACAAGCTGGAAGATCAACAATGACATATTAGCATATTATACAGTTGATTTGGTGAATTTTTACACATCCACCAGATGTAGAGCAACACTTGCATTCATTCAGAGTTGTGCCTCTGGCCACCAGATGAATGTAAGTCCAATATTCACTCTCATTTTTACTCTCTCTCTGTTTTTCTTTCCACCAAACCCTGGGGGGAATTTCTGGATATCAATGTATGTTTTCAATAGTGTTGTTCTTATTCATATTTATATAGTACATAACATGCATATCCATGTAAGTATATGTTTCCAACCACCTAATATTGACATTCTGTTCTCCATATTATGATTTTACTATTGTTATTTATTCTTCTTCTTCTGTTGTTCTTCTGGAGGTTTCTCCCTTTTCACCCTGTTATTAAAGGGTGTTTTTGAGGAGTTGATACTTATCTGTATCGAGGGTTTAAGTATAATGTTATAAAGTATGTTGTATGGATTGTAAAACCCTTTGAGTGAAATGTGTGATTTGTGATTTTTGTCTACAGTATATAAATAAAAGCGACTTCACTTGGCAAGACTGTGAGATCCTGTTTAAAGCTCCAAAAAGCTAGTAAGAGGACCTTTGAACTCAGATTATTTTGTCATGGCAATATAAGACGGTTGCCATAAATAAAGTGTATTATAGTGTTATTCATGAGTTTCTTCAGGCCTGCAAACATTTACCAAAAGGGACAAATAAATAAATAAAATAAATAGATGTGATTCTCTGGCTTCAAAGAAGTCTTTGAAGGCAATACATGAAATATAAGATGATTCTTTAGAGATGAATCCACAATTTCTCTTTTTCTGAAACATTATTCACCTCAACCCCCGTCTAGATATTTTATCTGCGTTACGAATAAAATAACTAACATTTTCCTTTAACCTATTACACAACAGCTATGACACTGGATGACTGGTTTAATATGCCAGTGATGCCTTTGAAAGGCAGTTTTTTTTTTTTATCCGCATCCAGAATATCGTAGGTGCATGGACCTCCTCAGAAAATGAGTTCATGTTAACCTGCTCGGATGACCTCAAGATGAATGATACTGTGTTTATCATGCTGGAGACATGCTTTACTTCACTCATGTCCTCCAGCTGTCTTTAAAGGGCAAGATTCTTGTCTCACTTGTGCACCTTTTCATTAGGGATGGTTATCGGTGTTCGATATTCTTAAAGTATCGCAGTGTATAAAGCGCAGTGTATTTGACTGAGTTTATAGTGCAGCGTGTTGAGAGAGAAAAAGAGGTATTGAATGAAGCACTCGATTGCTATCGGATTAGAGTCTAATAATTCTCCATCGTCTGTGACCTTTAAGGTTTAAACTGTTTACACAAAAAAAAAAAACAGCAGCAGAGACAGCAGAGAGCAAACACATTCTGAAGTCCTGGTCTGTTCCCGTGAATTTTAAACAATCCTCAAGGTCGCTAAGAGCACAATACACCGACTAATGAGATACAGGAGAGGTCTGGGCAAATACAAACATTTGAATATGTTTGATCATGCCATGGCACACATGGAGCATTTGTGGCCCCGACAGACAGCCAGAACCTCTGGGGTGGAACAAAATAGAGATGACTTCAACACCAGGACCCTGGGTGCAGCTTTCATATCTTGCTCTCTTTTTATTATGCATATAAAGCCCTCCCCCATGATAGGTAGGATCAATCAGTTCAAAGGCATGTTTGCTGTTAAATATAACTGTGACGTTGCTTTGTGTCCTGCCATTATTGATTTCAGCAAGGGGGAAAGAAGGGAGAGGCTGGGAATCCTCAGAGCGGAGGAGATATGCTGACATGAGGTTAGTTGACCCCTATTAAAAAAGCAAATGTTGTGCAGTTTTCATGGATTACCTCAGATTTATGCACGTGTAATTGTTATGACCATTAGAGCCTCCGTGTTTGATTGTTTGATCTCTCCTAATCCTATGCTTATGTGTTATAAATCATATCCTTTAGTGTGTTTCTATTGATAGAAATTAATGCGCAGACTCAAAACTGTTACAAATATTACTGATAATGTGAAACTAATGTACAAACTATTGTAAACTATTGTTGACAGCAACATAGAATTACAAGACAGTCAGACAAAAAAAAAAGTACAGCAAACACTCAGGATGTGATGTTTGTGTGGAACAGCAGCTTTAACCTCTCTATGAACCCACTGCATATGAAAACAGACATTAGCCTTTAAGGGTGGGCGCTGTTGTTCTAAAGTGAACAGAGGAGCATTATTGGCAAAGCTAGAAAGTGAATAAGAAACACTATCTGTCGATTTGCCTTCGAGCAAGACGTTTGACCCCAATTTGCTCTGGAGCGAATACTAGTAGACTTGTGTTTTCACAGGAGAGTGAACATCAGACAGGTGGATTCTAACAAGTGAGTGTGTGCCCAAAAAAACCTTCCCTGGAGAAATAAATGTCAGTGTGTGAGAGAGAGAGAAAGAGAGATGGTTGAAGACTGGCAAAGGAAAGCGGTATAAAAAGGGAGACAAAGTGTTGATAGCACAAATAAATCCATGAGCAACAGCAGTATGAGTCCGATTAGCTGGAAGTGTAATGTGATATTCACACATCGAAAAATGTCATTTCTAGACCTGATTTCCTGAAGCAGCAGTTCTGGAGTGCTGTTCCTCTGTGTGTGTGTGATGCAAAGCACTTTGGATCAAGTGTGTTGTGTTTAATGTGCTGTATGAACAAAGTTGAGTTGAGTTATGGGTCAGTTCCAAGAAAAAAACACCTCCGGTCCAGTACAAAGCTTTATCGTTGGTTCCACACTGCTTTGACACATACAAAACAGTCTCTCAAACAAGGTGAACACTTTTTGCAACTGAAACGACTAAAGGAAATCCATCACACGCATATAAACATCTTTGAGTATTTTTATTTCACTAAATCCACAATTTACTAAAATATTCTCTATGAAGGCCTGGAAAAAGAGGAAAGATCCTGTTTCTGTGAGTATGAGATGCCCCATTTTCAGGCATCTCATACTCATCACAGAAACAGTGTCTTTCCTCTTTTTCCAGGGCTCCATGCTGTGTTAAAATACTTCTGAGAAGTATCTCCATCTCTTGCTTCTGGAGGTAGTTTTCAGATAAAATGACTCCTCCAACTGCTATGAGATGAGTCCGATTTTTAGCTGTCAGACGGGACAATTTGTGAGGCTGCTAATACATTTTCCCACTGAACATCCTTGTTTTTCCTCCAGTGCTTTTTCTTATCCTTATCCTTCCCCTATTACAATGCCTATTTTATTACGTTTTATTATTATTCTCATTTATAATCTCTCACTTTTCATTTCCAGTCAATTCGGTCAATATAGCAGCTGCATTTCATTGTGCAATCCTGTGCTGTATCATGACAGTAAAGCTTTGAACAGTAGCAAACTGTGCTTTTTGTTGACTTTCACCTTAAACTGTATAAACGTGAGTTTACACATATACACAAGATATACCGGCATACACAGACACTACCTGTTTTATTAATTTTCGATAAAGGAAATTTGTAAAATAGTGAAGGCCGCTATTTGTCCATCAGTATGAAGAACGTAACTGAATTTGTCAACAGAAATCTCAAGGGAAGAGAATAACTGAAAGTGCCCTGAATGATTAACTAATAAAGTGAGTTTGCTGACATCTATTGGATGGATCAGACTGTACAAGAACATAACTTGAAGATGTTAAATATTATATACAATATGGCATGATTATTGTTACAACTTGAAGACAATATATTATTGTAAATGAATATGTTGCTAAATCAAGGACAAAATGACAGCTGTGCAGTAGGTCCATCCTCCTCCCTCCTGTTAGGAGTCGTGGAGTGGAGCACCCTGTTGTTATTGTTATTGCTGCTCCTGCGGTGTGTTCATTAACCTGGTGCCCCTGGTGATTATGCCATCTCCGAGTCTTCCTGCCTGCCTCCTTTCCCCACAGGCGCTGTCTTCTCTCTGTCTCTCTGCCACCGACATATGACCTGAGGAATTTTCCAACCGATGCACTCTATGACTCCGGGATGATTTGATAAGTGATAAAATTAGTAGAGAATGCCTTGATACTGCAGATAATAGAGGCGATAGCAGGGTCAAGTAAAAAATAAATAAAGTACAGCTCATTTGGAGGATGATAGAAACTTTTTTTATTAAGTCAGTGACAGCAATTTATATTCACCCAGCTAGATTTTGCTCCTGAAGGAATAATAGATTAAAACGGGAAAATCTGTGCGCACGATTTTTCATTATCAAACTCCAGTGATTCAGCTCCCCTTTGACTTTTCTAATCTTTAAGACACCTTTGCTGAAGTCAAAACTTTCCATCCTCCATGAAGAAAGTAGATTATGACGATGAAGACTGGTATCTAATTAGGAAATGAAGTAAGGAACAATATGAGAATATTGATTAGTTACCTATTATATACAAACAAATAAACAAAAAAATAATTACATTTTATTACAACTTCTTAATTTTGTGTTGTTTCTATTTGTTATGTTATTATACCCAACAAAGTAATTGCTAAAATCAGGGAAAATCACAATAATGAAATCTAATGCAACAAAGCAATTAGACAAGTTATCACATTATCTACATTTTTGGAGTAAAAATGTGTCAAATTCTTATTAAAATGAAAATTGTATGTGCACAGAACTATAGTGAGTCAAGGTTCATTACAAACTACAATGTCAATTTTACAGGTACCAAATCTTCAATAAAAACTGATGTAAGACCAAATTGTAAAAACAACAACTAAACAATGTAGCAGCAGTTTATACCAAACAGATAGCTGGCGGTGCATATGTCAGCTGTAGTTAATGTGCTGCAGTTTTAGAATTGAAAAATATGCAAGTTAATTTTTGAGTCATCATTTCTATCAAGCTGTGCACAGTCACTCCACACACAGTGTTGAACTGTGTCAGCCCTGGTAACAGCGTACAACATGAGACAGTGCTTGTTTTAGCAGCAAGTCAAGGAAAGATGGGCAGGATGGAGGGCGGGATGGAGGGCAGGATGGAGGGCAGGATGGAGGGCATTGTAAGCTTTGATGAAGAGTGTGCATTTATCAACTGCAAAATCTCCTTCTGATAGTAAATGCAATCACTGTGTGTAATCAAGGCCTTGTCATGTAAATCAAGTAGAGATCCTTCAGGGTCATACAGCCATATGTAATCATAATTACATATACCTACATAAGGTTAAAACTAAAACAATCTACCCTTAATTCCTGTCGTATTCACTTCTCCGTGTACCTTATTGACCCTGTGCAGTGAAAGGAGAGAGAGAGAGAGAGAGAGAGAGACAAGATAGCCTGAGAACATGCTGCAATTCATTTTCTCTCTTGAACAATTATTTCTGACATCGCACATCAACTGTGACAAACAGCGACAGCTTGAGACATTCAGGACTCGCACAGCGCGAGCAACATGACAACAAAATGAACCTTGAGATTTAAAAACGGAGGGAGCAATGGGGAGAGTAAGATGGCAAAAAGTGTCAGGAGCAAACAGCCAAACGGCAGCTGGGCATTGGTGGGTGGACAACAGGGAGGTGAAGTGAACATAAAAGGGTGAGGAGGACACTGTTGCAGGAGGGAGCCACAGTTGTGTGGACATGATGTGTTCCACAAAAGGCTATGTGGAGGAAATTATGATGTATTGAAAACACAGCAGGAGGTGCAGACCACATCCTTCACTTTGTAGTTTTAGTTCAAATCATGTGCTAGATATACTGAAGAAAACATGTGGTATCTATCTATCGCTCCATCTATCTGTCTGTCTCTCTCTCTAGCTGGTAGAAATGTACAGTCGAAGCTTTCTGCCTGCGAGGTAAAAGCGAATTTGGCATTTTGAAGGAAGCTGATGGAAAGGAACAAGTACAAGTGCTCCCTCAAGCATATCCATATTCTCCACACTATCTAAGGTCAGGCAAATTTAGAGCCTCCTATTTATACAAAGCATCGCTTGGCAACTGTTTAACACCGCCTCTCAGGAAAGTTGTGCGAGTCTTGGGTGTGAATGTGTGTGTGCTTTTTTTTGTCAGCACATATACTTGTGTAAGTGCAAGTAGCAGATGTGTGTAGTAGTATGTCTTTGCCTGAGCAAACGACTTGCTCGTGTTGTGCAAGGATGTTTGATTGATTGCTTGTTTTTATCTTTTCCTCTGAACGTTTAAAATGAACAGACATATTTATGCTCACACTTACAAAATAGGTAAAATAACCACCACATTCCTTGTGATAAAGGTTCGGTATAAGTTCAGTCCAATTTTTGGCACCTGCAATATTCTGTGGTATTGTGATGACTGTATCTAGTGTCTGCTTCCAACCATATTGCTGGAAAAAAAAAAAAACTCAACAAAGTGCACCCCATTGAAGATTTAGTGAAGGGGAAAGACAGATCTTTCATCCACACTGTTATGGAGGACTCAGTCGATGCACTGCAGAGAGGAATGGAGGCAGGCAGGGTGGGGGACATGAATAATTCAACAGCTCCGCCACAGTGAGCCCTAGATTTCCATCCTCCACCCCACCAACCGTGATCCCAGAGGACCCACAGTGGGCTTGTAGTAAGGCTTAGCCAGCTCTGCATATGCAGTGGTGCAGCACTGCACGGAGCGGACGACCACACGGGACCTTTGGTCCAGAGGTATCACCTAAATTCAGGAATGAGAATACTATAGCAGTCATTTTCAGTCTCCATGACAAACTATTTATGCTTTTGCATTTTGTCTTGATGGCTTTTGTGTTTTATGTAAAGTACTTTGAATTGCCTTGCTGTTGAAGTGTGCTATACAAATAAACTTGCCTTGCCTATAATTAACATGTACCACATTAATAGGAGGAGTACTGGTTGGTACACTAAGAAGTTTAGGAAATGTATTCTGTCAGCTCCCTCAGTGTAAACTGCTTTGGATGAGAGCATAAAAATGCAAATATGATGCAAAATGAAATACAAGCTAAGCAAATTTACCCAAAACCCTGTGAGACAGACAGACAGACTCTATATGACTCAAGAGGTAAATGAGAAACAAAATTATTGCCTTCGTCTCGTGTCTTGGGTATTTGAGATTTTAAGGACACAGAATAAGCTTGTGTTGGAAGCGGTGCTGTGGTGCACACACACTAAACTGACTACATAATAAGCACACAAATCACAGGCACACTCACAAATGTTCTGTGCATCTCATTAAAAAAAACAGGAACCAAGAAAGAAAGCTCTAATTAAACAAGGTCTCTACACAAAGCAATTACCAATATCCACTAAATCCCCTGCACTGCAAAGCACAAACGCTCTTTTTAAATTGTTGTGTGTCTCACACACACACACAGAGGATTGTGCAGTCTGTTGATATGTGCAAAGTGAGTTGCAGGGAAGATAAGGAAACAGGCTTAAACACTCTTTAAAACTGTTAAAACAGTGAGTGAATTATGTTCAGTATTTCTGTGTGGCTTCTTTGGGACAGCATGTGTGGAAGCTATCCCAGCATGCTTTGGGTGGATAGCAGAGAAAAATCCACTGACAAAGCTTTGGGTTCTGGCAGGAAATTAGAGGGCAGCCATGCAAAAATAGGAAGAAAATACACACAGGGTGCTCTGCTGTTCCACCTCAAACATCAATGAATGATGGAGGGGAAGACAAATGCAAACAAAAGTATAAGCTCATTCTATGTTTTTAGATCGTTTTATTCATCTGTGTGCTAGTGAAACGCTAAAAATGGTGTAAAACTGTGCTGGCAAACACTCTGTTCTGACTACATTACATACATTACATAGCTCTCGTTTGCTGAGTCACACCTGTCTAGTCGACCACACGAGTGCCAACTTTGAAATTCAAATCAAATTTCCAGAAGCAGCAGGCAGCTGTTTTCAAACTCATTGTATGCTACATGTCCAGCACCAAAAAGCAGAAAGACAAATTAGTGAGTGAACAGAATGGAGCATTTAGTAGCAAAACAACCAGACATTTCCCTCATGAGTTAGAGAGCAAAAAGGAGAGTGAATATTTATATATTATGGAAATATTTATTAGGAACGCTCTCCTCCTTGGCGTGTAAATATTAAACTGCTTGATAATGCATTCAACTTTAAAAAAGGGGACAATATGGCTAAAAAAACCTACTGTATATAACTACTGTACAAAAGTTTTAGGTTCTGAAAAGTAAAGTCAGGTTATTTGCAAAAGTAATGCCATTAATAGTTAATTTTTTAATACTAAGTTCAGTAAACAGAAGCAACATAAATAAAATAAATACTTGGTATGAGCACAGCTTGCCTTTAACAGCATCAGTTCTCCTCAGTACACCTGCGTGGAGTTTTTCAAGGTACTTTGCAGGTTAGTTTCTCCAAGTATCTTGGAGAATGTGTCACAGTTTTACTAGGTGTGTATGCTACCAGCTTGTAGGTAGAGCTGCTTCTTATGGGAGAGTCTCCATTAGGCTGGTACATAAACATGGACACCTATGTGAACAAATGTTTATTAATTATATCAATGGCTCAGTTTGATTTCCACTGGCAAATATGTTATGTCCAGTATATAATCCCTTTTTTGTCTTTGTAGATTTGTCGTCTTCTCTTTTTTTAATATCTGTGATTTATATGTGCATTTTTTTAATGTTGTGCCATATGTTAATAAAATGTTGCTCATAAAAAGAGAAATGCAGGACATGTTGAACACTTGCCTGGAAAAGTGCTGGAATGAAACACAGGAGGTGGACGGTTTGTCGTTTTCTGACCTCATCCTAGAAATAACACAACTTCACCTTTATGCTGCTCCTGGAGGTTGTCACCGTCTCTAATCATCCGTAAAACAATCCGCGCTTTGCCTGACTCATGTTGTCTCACCAGATCAATAAATTGTGTGGTATATGTGATGGATGATACCCACAAATAAATCAACTTGATAGATGAACCCACTGACTCGGCGCACATATGTATTCTGTGAGGGGCCAGAAATCTCAGGAACACCGGCGACAGAAATGCTGCTGCAGCCTGAGAGTGGTTGTTGTTGAAGTGAAGTGTAGATTAACAAGAAGCAAGAAAAGCAGTAAAGGAAATATTTTGTTGTTCTCTTGAAAAGATTTGGAAGTGACCCGAGGTTAATTCGTGGGCTCCTGAGCAAGTGATTAAATTGAAATGGGACATGTCTCTGTGCAAACAATGTTAATCGATTGCGAGATGAGGCTGAGTTACGGTGCTTTGCATAGTTTCAGATCCATCGTCTGTTTGTACGGACAACAAACAGCCTCTTACTCACACCTGAACTTATCCTAACAAAAAAACACCTACACACCCACACCCACCCACCTGTTCCCTTTCTCCACAGATCTGGTTTTCAATCATGGAGGGGGCTGGGTGAAGCTGATGGTGGCACCCAACAGTAATACTCTGGCTTATTACACCAGAACCGAGATTAAACTGGGTTATCGATTCCAGGCTCAATGGAGCTTTCAGCACGGACCAGCAGACACAGATCATCCAGCCATGTTGGCCCTGGGGAAAAGAATAAGGATGCTGCTGTGACACTGTGGAAAGAAGAGATAACGCATCTTAGAAAACCTTAGTAATCTATTGTGTTGTACCTGTGCTCCCTTTGGATCAACATATCTTCCAGCACTGATTAAAACATTATCTGATCATTTGAATCCTGAAGATTTTTGGTCCTTCACAGGTCAGAGGATGTAACGCTGTAGATAGCCTTCTTCTTTTATTTTCGTCTGCAGATAAGCAGCCGCGTGTTTTGCTCCGAGTTATTGACGGGTGCAATTGTGTTTTCAAATGCACAACTGATATTCCTCCTACATGGTTTTTGAGCCTCCATTGTCCTCCTCCATCTATCCTAAAAGGGCATCACCCACGTGTCAGGATCATGTGGTGTCTTTGGAGCTTAAATTAAAAGAAAACCTTAGCAGACAAATCAATTTGCACATGCATCTCAACAGAAGCAAATCACCTTTACTGATAACATTCAGCATTCTGCTGGGAAAAAAAACAAACAATGAGTGCATACGGCCTGTGTAGGACGGAGGATAAAAGTGCGCAAATGATTTCTTCCCACCGACATCAACATCATCATGGCTGCAAATTAGTATATTCGCAATGGAGAAAAGCAATACTGAAAATGAATCTTTTTGTCCTCTTTGTACAAAAGATTGAATGTACCAGGGTACATTTCAACAAGGGTACTTTCTCATCAACATGAGTTGAGATCTTGCAAAAATCCCTCTCCAACAGATACAGTAGATGTCCAAACAGCAGATAAAACATAAAGTAATGGAAACATGCATCAGCTAATGTTTATTGAAAAGCCAGCACCCATAAAATTCTGTCATTTAGACATCAGTCCTCCAGCGTGTACAGTCTCCCACTCTTATGTGAATAAATTGTGACTCACGTAAAGAGGAATGTCTATGGCACTACACAAGCTGGAATGAATAACAGGCAGAACGAGTAATTACCTTTGATTTATGAAAAGAAAAGCATTTTGAAAAAAAAAAATGTTTTCAAATTAAAGTACATGCTTATTCTCCTCGCCATTAAAACATCCATCATCAAACTGTCATTTCAGATGCGATGGCTCCAAAAATGGGACGACATAAACCAATGACAGCACATGCAGAGAGAGGCAGTCACGCTGCTCTACACGGCTATTGAAAAAGCCAGCACAAAACAATCGCGGCCAGCGTTTCGACGTTCACCATCCTCCGGGGTCACGCTGTCTCTCAATCTGAAATGCAAGTGCATCCTGACTCATGTAGAGAGTCTATTTATACGGAAGCTGTGTGCCGAGTGGGACATAATGTTCTCTGGTGAACAGGAGAGCCTGGACCTGACTTATGGAGAGTCATGATGCCCACTCACATCTCTGATTTACCCAGATAAGAGGATTTGTTCTCATTAGATGGGGCTCGTGAACGGCGCAGCTCTGAATTAGGCCACTAAAATGAACTGATTGAAGTACTCGTGGGACATTTAAAAAAAAAAAAAAAAAAAAGTGAACTGTCTGCAGCTTATGTGGGGAAAGCTGCAAGGTGTGGGTCTGTCTGTATATATACCAATGCAGCAAACATCAAAACTTAAAGGCTCAACTTTTGCTGCAACGCAGTGCGGCATCATTGACCAGATCAGATACATGCAAGCACACACACCTAAAGGACTCATTTATGACGTGAATGCCTTAATTGTCTGGTAACTTTGTGATCATTGTGACAAAAGATAAAACTTGTAAAAATCAATTAATCCACCAACAGAGAACAAACCTGCTTTTCCTTGTTCCATCAGTGTGTGTAAAGTGAATTTCTTTGGCTTTTCAACTCTTAGTCAAACAAGACAAAACATTTGGCGATACCACCATAATCTTAAGGAAACTGATGAGAATATAAAAATATTTTCTGATATTTTATAAACCAAAAAATAATCGAGAAAACAAAAGTCTAATAATTGGAAGATTTAATCAATGATTTAATTTTAAAATTATTTAATTAATCATTTCCCAGTTTTGGGATTAATAAAGTATATCTACCTATCCATCCATCCATCCATGTATGAAAAACAATGTGTTAATTCGTAAGGAGAGATGCTGGTAGACACATTTTTAAAAATATTTGGACATGGAGCCAGGCACCATTTCCAGTTTTTATATCTACCATATAAATATTAGCATGATGATCTTCTCATCTAACGCACCCTCAGAAGGTAAATTAGTACACATCTCAAAATGTCAAACTATTCCTTGAGGAGTATGTAATAAGTGCAATACAAGATTTATGCACACTGTAAAAGCAGATATGTAAAATTAAATACATACTAAAGTAACACACAGTGTGCAACAAGAAGAAATCATCATTTTAGATTAAAAATATAACTTGTAACAATTAAAATTTCTGGATCTGATGACTAACCTGCATGAAAAAAGCTTGTCCAACATGAACAAACAAAAAAGACCACCTCATCCTTTCCTAAGGCTTTTCTCTAAAGTAGTATGACAGTGCAGCTCGTTACCGGCGCATGATGTTGACATTTCCCTGCAAAAATTTCTGTGCAGTGTGGAGCCAAGGTCTGAATAATGAATACAGATCTATTAGGCAGCCTTGATGCCCTTCTCCCGACAGGCAGACTGTGTCCTCGCTCCGTCTGCTGAAACACAGGTCTGCTATGTGGACTGTTCACCGACTTCAATGCATAGCGTCTTCACATCCTGACAGAAAACAGCACTGCCTTGAACAGCAAGTATTTGAAATGATGAATATACTAAAATGATCCTGGTTTGACATTTAGCTCTGAGGCAATCAAGTAACTCTCAATATCATAAAACACGGAACCATAATGAAAATATTTTCTTGCCATTAAAAAGGTACATTTGTGGAACAATTTTTCAGTAATACAGCCAATTGCATACTGTAAATGGACACATTCTCATTAATATTTTATTTAAACTGTACATGATTATTTCTAATCTATATAAAACTTAAAGGGAAAACTCAGAACACGTTTAAAACATCTGTCCAAGCTGTAAAAGCTGTCAAACTCTATATTAACTGGATCATTATTACGACTGAGTGTCCTTCTCTTCAGGCAACTTCCACCCGAATGACATTCATCCGTAACCATAGCCTGTGCTCTGAATGTCGCACTATGATTTCTGAAATTTAATTTTCCCAGGCCACTGAAATCTAATAACCTCCCAGCTAACGACAATTGAGTCAGAAGAGATGACTGAATTGCATTCAATAAGCTTTAGGTGTTTCAAAAGTCAATATCAGTTTGCTGAATATTTGGGCTCAGACCAGTAGGACTTCATACAATATGAACATGATTTAAGATTAACCTTTCTCTTAGGGAGAAACAAGGACAAAATCCTCACACTTCTGATACAGTCTCTACAAAAGCTTCACAAAATTAGTATCAGTGTAGAGATTTTGAAATGCATTGCGTTCATATTTTGTTTTCCTTTTTAAAAAATTCTCTACTCTCTTAACTTCTATTGTGCCTTGTGTCCTTTCTTTCGTTCTGTACGGTACTATGGATTAGATTACAAGATAAAATAAAATTAGAATAGAAGATAGTGCTAAGATATATGGAAATTACTAACAAATCATATTTGTATTAATTATTAATAGACATATTGTTTCATAATAAATTCCTCATTGATTGATTTTCTTCTTGGACTGATCCTCCTTTGCTTAAAATTGTACTCTACTTGGCAGACTGTCCCATTTTATAATGCTTTAGTTATGCAGTATATTATTGTGTTGCAACAATGACTGGAGAAAAGACTCAGCAGCAGTCTTGTAAAATAGATGACTGAAGGAGGTCAGAGTTATGAAGTGCCTTTACACCAACCTGTAAAAAGGTTTTCACTGTCCACTGTCTAAAAGATTATTATTCCAGCAAAGGGGGATTCATCTAATTTTTAAAGATGCTGACCAACTGAGATGGACGTGTATTGATTTTGCTGTGAATGACGATCGATGTTGAACCTCAGACAAAAACTGTCAGCTGGATTGGCTGCCAACAAGAAAATAAAGACAGAAAGAGTCCAAGAATACCAAGAAAAGATAAAAATAAAAACTAAGACATGAGCAATACTGTGGACACAGCATGGTGCCACAGCTTATCTGGGGTCCTACAAAACACACAATCTCATACTCGGCAAGTCTTTTGAAACCATCACGCTCCAAACATTTCTGTAGCTACTTATAGTAAGGATCTCTTGTCTCTAAACTGGTCTGTCTAGACGCTGCCTAAGACATGCAACCTACACGCTGACCACCAAGGCAATCACCTCCCAAAAAACTGGCTTGGGATTTGACAAAGAGGTGGGACCACATAGTGAGGTTTGGGTTTTGAACGAATACACTCTTCATTAAAATGCATCTGAATAATGCGGTTACACAAGATAGACTCAACTGCTGCAGGCAGTTTGATATGCATTATAAAGGAGAGTCAACAGCGGAGTTCCCTCTCAACTCTTAATTCATCTTAAAAAATAGATGGAGGCCACTGAACAGCGTTAACTGCTTTGGCTGCAGATTCATGCTTTTGTCTTCACTGCGTACAGATGTTTTGTCGTCCTGTACAACTGATGCAGAGATACACGTTTGCCACATTTACAGTCTGTCCAACATACAAAGCTCTGTATTTCAACAACAACTGGACACATTGCTGTTTAATTTGTGGATATTCATTGTCCTCTAGTTTGCTCCCTAATTATCATCATTGGTCTAGTTCCACCATGATGGAAGTAGTCCCTGGATACGCCCAAATAAACCCCGACCAACCTGAACAATCTCTGACTTTACCCGCAACAGACAAATACTACCAAGTGTACAGCTATGCTAGCAGCTCTGAGTACTCAGACACAGCAGTGACTTAAGCTACATGCTAATGTCATCATGCTCACAATGCCAATGGTAATATGTTTATGTATAACATGCCATGTTTATCATCTGAATACAGTAAATACAATGAACTGAATAAACTAAACTGAAATATTGACCTGATGATTGTGTTAGAGTTCATCCTGGGGTGCTACGACATGAATATCAGACCCAAATTTGATGGCAAACCATCCAATAGCTGTGGAGACAATGTTACATTAACTACATTATATTAATTTAACAGACATTTTTGTTAATTACAGTCAGTCCATCCAAACCACATGGGAGCAAGAACTAGATATCATCCACAGTTGGGAGGGTTTTGAACAAACATGTTTAGTGCTACAGTGAAAGTGTCTTTTTCCTCTTTTTTCTAAAGAAGTGGGACATAAGCAAGTTGTAGCGAGGGTTGCTGGGGTTTTTAGCCGACAATGATGGGCAGTTACTCTACTGTATTCATTTCAGCGGGGAGTTTAATTCCACTACTGCCAAACATTCAAAGGCCGAGGAGTGCTATGCTCAGGACGGAGTGTGGTGGCTGTCCACCATTGTTAGCATTTCTTTATATTTTGATTGATTTTAACACCCAGACATTTTGTGTTGACCCTTTATTTATTTTGGTTGGGTACACACAGTTTAGTTAGCATTTTATCACATGGTTGTTTAATTTAATTTAAGTAACACTTACTTTGTCTTGATCTTACCAAGCTCCTCTGGCAAAAGGCCTGAAGCCTGGAAGAGATGGCCTTTTAAGCACCGCCCACAGGAAGTGGAAGAAATCAACTAGGGAACTGGAGGAAGGAGGGACTTGAACTTGGAACTTGGAAATGATTGCTTTTTGTTTGATTTTGTTATCGTTTGCCACACGTTTATACTTTCTTTATATATAATTTCTTATGATAAGTCTTGATAATGTTCTTAAAATATTCAAGTGTAGTTAGTGTTGTAGTGTTGTTGGTCAGGTTCCCCCCTGTGTCTGTGTAGGATTAGTCCATGTGTGTATATAACCCTGTTGAGTGTCATTTGGAGTAAAGGGCTGTTTGCTTATGTGGTGTTAAATGCAGGCTTTATTGGGTTTTCTGCACTTTCTCGTTAAATACACCTGTAACCTTTTTGCTTGGTCCTAGGTGGTAAATTACATATCAGAAAACAATCAGAGGAGTTTACAAATCGTAAGGCTTACTCCAGCACTTTACCATTTTAATCTTGTCTAAATCTAAACTCTCTGCTTTGAAGGGTCACTCACAGTGCTTCTACCCATGTGGGAATCATAATTTTCATGTGGCTTCACGCAGTCGTAGACTGTCTAATCCCTCACATCAGAAGCGCCTGGGGCGAAATCGAGCCCAACGCAAATCGCTGATGGACACAGAATGGGACAAAAGATGGATGATGCTCTAAAGTGGGAATAGTGCGTGGAAGGCAGGCCGGATACATCAAGGAGATGTCTCACAAAATGGAAACAAACCGAGTGACTGGGTAAAATACACAGACCCCTGAGTTTGAGTGAATGAGCGTTTCAGGTTTATTGGGGGTTCTTCTGGTAAATGAAAAGACTCAGAGCAGATGTCCTTAAAATCCCTCACAATTATTCAAATGAGGTTTTTTTTTATTTATTTATTTTTTTTGCTTGCAATGCATTTACATACATCATTATGCAAAATATGTAAGCCCCTAACCTGCATAGTAGGCTGCAGCATTATTAAGTGTGTCTGGATGGAGGAGTAGTATCCTAGGGAGCGCATTGGCCTGTGGGAAATGATCACATGACAGTGACAGCATGTGCGATTTAAAAGAAAGGAAAAGCGAGACTTGAGCATCAGATGCGGGCTGATGCGTGCGGAGGATCTGGCTAAACATCCGCTCACCTCTCTGCCTCCAGCGGGCTGCTGAACAGGAACAGCAGCTAAAACAGCGCTTTTCCCACCTATGCGACAATAACAATCCCCTCCCTTCAGCTTCTGCAAAATTAAAGCATTGACCTACCTTTTGTTGCGTCCATCACCACAGTAAGCAGTAAGAAGAGGACCATCCATAATTCTCCAAAAGAAAAAAAAGGTAAGAGAACTTTTCTTTTATCAATCATTTCAGCGTAATTGTTATTGCTCACTGTGTGTAATATGTCATCCGAATCCAAATAACAAACGCAATCAGTAAATTTTCTTTCTTCTTGAAATATTTTAATAAAAGTCGTATGCGTGCTGTGACTAAGCATGTGCAACTGACAAAGGAGGACTCGATCATATATTGTAAGAGTGAACTGCAAAAATACCAGAATTACTTCAACCGTGTATTTGATATATTGGAAGGTTTATTTATTTTTTAAATGACTTTAAGGCTGCAGGATTACTTACAGTTACAGCTGCAGTCTAATTAAACTAATCATGTGTAATTGGTTTATCCAGCAGATTTAAAGTCTCCGTGTTCAATTAGGAATAGATATTAAATAACTTACTAAATATAGAAAAAAATGCATTTAATTGAAATGCATTAACATGCAGAGGCAATTCTGATTTACATCTATTTATCTTTGTTCTGTTTTAATTTGCTGTGTGTTCTCGTGTGCTTTATTTATTTATATTTTTTTTTATATTTTTCTGTATTGGCTTTGTCCCTCAGTCAAATATCACTACTGTACATCCAGTTAAGGCAACAGTTTGAAAAGGACTTTTGTGTCAAAAGCTTTTGGTTTGAATCCCAGCAGTGGAAATTGTGGATGGAGAATGAGACGATAGATCTTTCCATCAAACTGTAGTTCCTCTGAGCGAGCAGCTCCTGTGTGACAATGTGTAGCTGCATGAATTTGTTTGTTTTGTCCCTAAATTTGCCAGTACAGACACATGAATCTATGTCAGTATAGTTTTCTGACAGTTTATTGCATCATAAAGTGAATGATGTATTTGGTTCTGTATGTAGTCCATCTGGGGTACGTCTGAATCCTAATGAAAACCTGCACATCCGTGGTCCTGGGTGTCCTGGATGCCCAGCAGGCTGCTGGCATTTACCCTAATCTGGTCACACTGGGCGGTTTGGTTGATCACCTTTGTTGAATGTCAAAGCTGTTCTCTTCTCTTCCCCTTCCAACTTGCTTTTAACTTTATTACAGTGCACCGTGTTATTAACTAGAAGGGTTTGACATCAACACATGAACTCTGGCTCTGTCTCTTACAAAAAAATTATTATTGAACAAACAAAAAAACTACATTGAGGTAATGATCCACCACTTTTTATTCATGTAGATGTCAGTGTCACAGCCCACATTAATTCTAGACTCTGGTTTGTCAAAGCTTTAACTTTTATATTTGCTGACGAAGAGACATGTGAGATGTTGAGCACCAAGTTGGCTTAATCAGTGTAGATTTTACTGACCACCTATGAGACATAAATTATTCTCTAATTGGTGTTTGGACTAATTCAGAATATATTAGGATATATATAGGATTCATGTAGCATGTTCATGAACTTTATTCACAGGGAGCGATGAATCAGCGCATCAACATGAGTCTTTTTTTTATAGTTGAGTCGTAAGTTTCTTTTCACCATGTACCTATTTTAGTTTCACCCAAACTTTTCTAAGATCAGTGTCTTTGGCTTTGCATGTTCCTGTGGTCTTAAATACATTGATGAGACTGACTCTAACTCACTTAACACTGAGGCAAATCATCCGTTCTCATTCTGTGGCACCTACAAGGAAACAAAACAAGAATTCAGAGAAAATTCAAAACAAACGATTATCAACCGTGAAAGCAAATTGATTCATTAAAAAAAATCTTTGAGCTTTTGCCCTTCTTCATGTAGCCTCTCTCTTATTTTTCTCGTTAATGCACAGCTACCCTTTTAAAGCTCCTGTAAATGTAAGTTGAATTTATTTTGTTTTTAGTCTATTTATGTATTTTGGCTATAGTAGGCCGGCCCTCATCTCTGTGTTCTTGTCTAAAGATAAATTACAAAAGAAATACTTTTGCTGTTTACCTCAGTAATGATTAATGAGTTTCCCTATTGATTTTCCTGAAAGAACCAACTGCTGTACTAAAGAAGAAGATTGATGTTGCTGTTGCACAGCAAGAAATGTATTGCTTAACAACACCTTGCTAAAATAAAAAAGCCAGTTTATAGCTTTTCCTGGCCACATGTATGTTGTGCAGAAAAAATGGCCCGTCTACTTCAGAAAAAGATGGCTTTTTTCTCAGCAAGGGCAAACGCTACTGACACACTGATCTGTTAGTAGCATTGTCAGTAACAAACATGCAAAAATGTCTAAATTAAATGTCTCACATTTGCCCACCCCATAGAACAGTAAGCTTTTAACAAACAAGTAGTCCTTGATGTTTTTGTAGAATCTCATGACATGTTAAAGGACTCATTGTAGTAAATTGACTTTATGGCCTATACATCCTGTAAATGGTAGTTTTCTCTAACAAATGTAACACATTTGTCATTTTGTGATGTTTGGATGTTTTTTTTTCCCCCTTCGCGCGATCATCTGGCATATTGCTCTTCACAAATGTACTCAAATGCTCTTCCTTTATGGAACAGGGATAACTATTTTCTCTTCAGCTATGTTAAGATTGCTGGTCTCTACAGTTGACAACCAATTGATGAAAGTAAGAAATTTGCAATTTCAATGTAGTGCTGGTTAATGTTTCCCTGTGTAATGTGCTCCCTGATTTGGATAAATGAGTTGCAGTTCAAGCGAGGTGGGATGATTTACATGTTACATGTAAACTGGTTTGAAGTGTGGGGTAATTGATTTAACCCTTAGCAGGGTGTCTGGCTATAAAACCACTACCAAAATGGAATTGAAAATGCAATAGCTGCAGCTCAGCGTGATTGATTTGTTTTGTTTGGGTCTTTTCCATAAGATTTGAACGTCAATTTGCATACTCGAACTAAAACATGCAGTGGTACTGGGATGTAATTGGATGATAGCGCGTTGCGCTGTGGTATACTGACAATGTACAACGGTCACCGTAACACTATTGTGTGTCCATATGCACTATATTGCTGCAGTGGTATTGGAAATTAATGGTAGCCTTACCATGCATTTAAATTACATGTCTATATGTGTACAGTTGTATAGAGTCATGACAATCAGATTGATAATATCACTTATGCCATTGGTTTCTTGACTTTTCCAGCTCTTCAGTTTCTCACTCATGAATTTCTGCATGTCTCCTTTTTCTTTTTTTAATCATCTATCCTGTCCATCTCTTCCCACCACTCATCCACCTACATTAAAATTCGAAGGCGTGTCAGCTAATCATAATGAAAAAGGGGAAATATTGTTTTGATAACTTTTTTAAAATGCCCCCTGTTTTCCAAAACTGCTATTACTTTGGGGTAGGTTAGAGAAGGAACCTGACTGGATACGTCCTAATAACATCCCGCTAGTTTAAACACAAGCACACAATGGATGTTACTTTTCACTGCAGTGCAGACAACTATTGTGTTAAGCAATAACATAACCTAGCTATCAATATCAGTGTAAGATGTATTATGTTGATGATTTATGATGCGCTACTTAACTAGTAACTATTTACATAGAAATTGGCATAAATATTATTACCTTTCTTAAACTACTACTAGATACAGCAGGAATCCTCATTATGGCAATGATGGCTAAAATACAAGCTAATGCAGATCAAACATGTTGGTGTAATGTTAGCTAAAAAAACAAATAAAAGAGCTAAATGAGTGCTAGGTTTGCTAAAAAATATATATATTGCAAATAATTGTATCATGAATAATTAATATGATGATAAACAGCTGTGTTAGCCATGTTAGCCTTATAAAGTTAAAGCTAATTGGGTCAAGATTAACTTTAGTCGAGAGCGCATAGGCACATTCGCTAAGTTCATAAATATTTGACAATGCAGGACCTGGATGAATAATATTGGTTTTTAGGTGGCCAGTCTGACTCCATTTAAAAAAAAAAAAAAAAAAATCAATAAAAATAACTGAATTACAACATTAATGCACATAAAGGAGCTCCATTTTGAAAAATGCTCATTGAATATTTGACCTGTCTTTTGGATTTTGGCAATTTCTGGTCTGGTCTAAACATTGTTTACGTTCAGTCATAATCAACTGAGCATTCAGATACTTGACTTCAAACAATTTGAAGTCAAGTATCTGAATTTAATGGATTAAATCTGTTATTTATTAATTTTAGCATTCACATTCATGATACAAATAATGTACATGGTTAAAAATGCAAGCGAACAGAAAACTAGACTTTGTGGGAGCAGCATTTGAAGTTATTAGTCTAAAACCTGTCGCCCACTAGTCTCCATAATTACAGGCACCTACACATAATTGGCCCTAATAATGTGACTTCATTATGTTAGTCAGCTGTGTAGCTCTGTACGTCTCCTAAAGACGCAAGTCCAATGTTATCTCAAATCACTAGTTTTCACCCTGCAATTGTTAGACCATAGCTGATGGCTCATAGCTGAAAGGTAATTTGTTCCCATTTTCACACAAATGTCTCTCTGACCACATTTAATGTTATGGTTAATTTAAGGAATTCAGCAATAAAAAAAATGCACAGTATGTCATTGTTTCTCTACCATAAGCCACTTGTTTCTTGAAACATGTCACTGCTCAGTTCATATTTTCTCTTTTTTTCTGTGCAATATAAATTATGCTCTGCAGATAAATCAAAATGTAGGACAAATAAGAAAACATACATCAATGGTGATTGTATATCTATAGCTATCATGAACATTTATCAAATGCATAATTGTAATCTCAACTTAAAAAAACCCCCAAAAAAACCAACAAAAAATAACCAGACATACCCTTAAAACTTTTGTCACTCGAACTGTTCAAGTCTCTCTGTTGAATTGTTCCTCTGAACCACTAAAGCAGCTCCTTGCAGACTGTTGGTAGTACTATAAATCTCAGAAATAGACACTCTGAGCTATTATAAACAGGAAACTTGTTTTGTATTCTGCGGTGCTACTGGAGATCCCATTTCATGTAACAGCTTTATTGCCAGATAGGATCACTAGACCGTTCCGATGAATTCTTGCTTCCAGTAATAGTGAGGCTGTTTTTGCCTGCATCGTTAATGAGCGCCTCCTAGCCAACTTTGCACTCTCTTAAAGACAGGTCTGAGATAAGCTTCTCTAGAAGCACACTGTTTTTTGATTTGCTCTTCAATTGATTTTGCCACAGTGGTTTGCAGCAACATGGAATCCATTATCCTTCAGGTATCAGCAAGCTATCAAAAGCAGCTGGACGTTACTATATATTATACAGCACATTATCACACTTTGACATTTTTCTATGAGTTCAACAAAATCCTCTGTCCCCCATCCCTCCATTGTCTTCACATTCTCATCTGGAAAATGAGTGGATAGTTTCATCCTGGCAGCCGAGTCGCTCCCTCCTCTATCCTCCTAAAGAGCATCAGCCCTAATACTCGGGGAGAAAGTCAGATTTCAATTTATGTGAGACATTGTGTGAAGAGGTCTAGAGGAGCCATATTGGGTGTCTGTGAAACATGAGCGGCACCAATTTATTAGTCTAACTGAGACGGCACCATTAACCTGCTGAGTGGTTAAGATCATCCGTTGACCCCAAAGAAACTCTCTTTCCTCATACTGTTGCTTTCTCATTAGCAATGATGTATCACAGAGGTATTGGAGAATAATAAGACCTGAACAACTTTCCAGCGCGGCTGCTTAGGGGGAAATAAGTTGTATAAATAGAAAGACATATTTGTGGCATTGACTCCTGTCAGAAAAACATTTCTGTTTTGTGGGGAAGCATCTACTCTGATCGAGAGGGTTAAAGTGGACGGTGCCACACAGCGGTGCCAAGAAATCTCAGAATGTACCTAAAAACCATGATGTAAAAGGGAAAATATATACTGTATATTTACCAGTTTAGGCCAATATCCAATTACTCATTGGAAAAGCTCTGTTACTGAACAAAACAACCCAAATTCTGAATTTAACCAAATATAGCCTTGGGCAGCTAAAAACCTAATAATGACTTTATCATCAAACAAGCAAGCGACATTGATTTGTTTATTGTAAGTAGCCTTTAACGCTAATACAAGAGACTTTAAAATGTCTTTAGTGTGTTGTGTTAGATAACATCCGTGTTAGCAAGATGGCAGTAAATGCTGGCTAGCTAATGTTAATGTTACAGCCTGTGTGTGGGTTGATCAGTGGCGTTGACTAACGTTAAAGCCAGGTTATGCTTTCCAACATGACGCATGGAGGTAGTGTATCAAAGACTCACATCTACAGCAGGGTTTCATGATTGGTTTGTGCACATCTAACTTAACTTTAGTACCTTATACTTTTTTTATTTTTTTTTTTAATTCGTATTGATGCAGCATTCATGTGCAAGTAAGAATTTCATTGTACAGAGAAGCTTGTTTCCACATTATGCACATGACAATAAACACTTTGTATCTTGAATCTGCATCAGACTCATGTATGGCTCTGGCTTTCCACCTTAGTTCAGTCTTTATTGGTGTCTTTTTGGTTCAGTTTACATTTTATCTGTCAGCTTGCTGTTTCAGTGGAGAAATGTATTTCAGCCTCTGTCTGGCAATCCGTTTTTCTTTTGGTCGGTGTGTTTCTTGTGCCACAGTTTTTGAATAAGCACATTTCTTTCCAGTTTTTGTGGTCCACTTACTATTGTCGTGCAGTGCAAGAATGTTTTTATTGTGATTATGTAAAAACTGTTGATTTGTGAATCTATGGTCATTTTGGATGCTGTAGTTTGTTATGTTGAAATGTACTGGAATATATTGTAGTTATCATAGGACTTATTGCTGTAGAGTACACTTTTGAATACTGTATAGAGATGTCAGGAAATGCTCCGCCTGTCTTGCATCTTATCACCATTTGCAGATTATCTTTATAAATACGTTTTCAGAATCTCAAATATTTTTCCTGTGAAGATAAGACTCAGTGAGATGTAAAATTCTTCCGCACAAAAGATTTCTGAGCTTCAATTAAGAGTTGCCCTGGTTTGAGCTCCAGGGTGTTATTACATGTAAAATAATTAAATAAAAAGAAATTGGTACGTTCTTCAGGAACACTGGGATGCTACAGAATATAAAATGACAAATATGTTTGAAATTATGATAATGACTTCCCATTTATCTCTCATACATATCTTTAAATAATCATGTTTTAGAACAATTTAAAATGTGCATATTGGTTAGCAAATGGTTATGGTCACAATGGGGACCTTTTAAATAACAAACATTACCAGCCTGGTATTTTACGACTTTCAGATTGATTACGTTGCTCTTAATATCATTAGTTCATTGTTTGGCCTTTTGAGAGCAACACAACATATGACTTATTATCGTCATATAAAGCGAACGTGTTTATCAAACGGTACAATGCTTTCTGAAAAGCCAATATTCACTCTACTTTTTAAGTCTTTCAATCAGCATAATTACCAGCTGAAAAACACTAAAACACTTTGTTGAGTCTGATAATTCTCTGTGGGTTGGTCACTATTCAACATTTTTCACATTACACTAATCATTTGATTAGTTGTCAATATGAAAATATATTTGTGCTTTAAAGTTGTAGTTATTGTGTACAACCTTGTAATGCATCAGCATGTGTACTGTATGTCACAAGGCCAAGGAAGTTTGACGCTCTTGATTTATTACTAGATCAATCCACTCCTTCATGCTGAGAGCTGTACGCTGTTTATTGATTAAGCAGGATCCCTGGATGTTACCTGTTATGCAAACAGAGGATAGTCTCCTGTGCTGTGATTTCTCTGGAAGGATGAGTAAGGGTAATAAATGACTCTAACTGAAGCTCAGGAGGCATGAGGATGAGTTCACTGATAGGAGTCGTCATGCGCTCCGGGGCTGATTTTTGGTGGCACAATCCTTTGTATTACTCATGCAGCATGAGGACTTTGTCACCTCAGTAATTCAGTTGTGTAATGGCAAACGACTTCATCTCTACACACACCAAAAAGAAAAAAAAGACATCAAGTCCATGTTGGGACACTGGTTTAAAAACAATTTACTTGCCACCAAACCGCCATAATTACTCATTTATACATTATTACATTTATATAGCATAGGCAGATAGTCTACATGAAATCAGCCTGCCTGAATTCAAGGTAGAGTAACAAAAATATAAGTAAAAAAAAATATAAATGGAGGACAGACCTAATTATGAGGCATCTCAGTTGATTCTCTCTTCATCAGGTCAGTCTGGGATTACATGTCATTGAGATCAGGTCTCTGTGGGGACCAAACCATCTGTTACAGGACTCCTTGTTCTTTTTGTCTCTTAGTTTTTTTAGGAATCTGGCTGTATGTTTGGATATATAAATATTTAATCATAAAATACTGGTGCTAACCTTTACAGACCTTTTGTGTTTCAACACCTCAGTATATTACCGTACTTGCTTGGGTCTCTTGATCAAAAATTATTAGCTGTCCCTCAAATGTGCTGAATAACCTGAAGTGACCGTGTTTTTAAAGTTGTTGTGCCCAATTTATGGAATGTTATCCCCTTTTATTGTATTGATCTCTAGACTCCTGTGACGATGAAAATATTTTTAGTCAGAGAAGCTTTTGTTTAGCCTGTCTGAATACCTGTTTGACATTAGGCATTTTTTTTTATTGGTTTAGTTCTATGTCTGTGTTCGAACCTTTTGTAGGTGTTTATGTGTCTCTGTCCTCGTTTGATTGGTTGTTGTTGTTGCTTTTTTTAAATATTGCCTTAAAGTGTTTGTCATTGATGTAAAGCACTTTGTGATATACTATTACTTACTATTCCTTGTTTGGTTACAAAGACACTGACAGTTTTGTATCTTTGAAATCAAGGGAACTGAACCTGGAACAAGTAGAACTAACTCAGCACTGTGCCAGGATTTTTCCTATTGTAAGAAAATATTTCAAGCTTAAATCTGAGACAAAATGCCTGGAGACAGATGTTTTATGCTGGTTGCATCTGCACATGGAGGCTCTGCCAAAGTCTAGTACAGTGATTAATGGCCAGTGTAGGAAGGAAGCCAGTGGTGTAAATCTAAGCCCTCCTTTTTTATCTAAACCTCTAAGGGACATATTGGCTGTAATAAAATGACGAAATGGAAACTAGATCCAGACTGGGGCTAGACAGCATAGTGATGCAGTGTGATGATGATGTAATGAGAGGTAGATATTTAAGGATGGGAGAACCTGAACCTCTGCATCGCTTACAAGCCTGCAGGAGACATGAGTCAGACCTCATGACGATGATGACCTGACTACATCCCCATCGAAATGTCTCGGTTTCTCTTTTATTGTTTCTCTGCCACTGAAATGCAGATTTCAGAATACTGTTACCCATGAGGGCAATATGTCACTGAGGTGACGTAAACTTATATGTTTCTTAAGACAGACAAAAACGGTGCAAATGCATTGGCACGTGTTTTGCCATTTATATGCATGTTACTTGGGCGTATTTATGTTACTTGTGTGTTGATACGGCATTCATGTGAGACAACAAGTAAGAATTTCATTGTACAGAGAAACTTGTATACTTTTATACTGTGCACATGACAATAAACTTTGAATTGAATTTTTGAAAGATAGTGAAAGATTTGTACTTACAAAATACATAATGCATTTATGCAGAGAACAGGCAACAACACAGCAGTCCAGATGGGAAATCTGATTTAACAAGACAAGCGGCAACAGGATAGCAGGAAATTCAGCCAGGATAGCTGCAGCTCAAGAGGTAGAGCAGGTCCTACACTAATTCGAAGATCTGCGGTTTGATTCTTGGCTTCTCTAGTTGAGGTGTCCTTGGGCAAGATCCTGAACCCCAAATGGTGTGTGTCATCTGCAACCCCACTGTCACTTTCACCACACATAGTCAATTCTTATGCTTAGTCACACACAGCCATGCAGAGATCATGCTGTTGTGAAATGTCAGCAAGATAAGCAACACTTTCTTGCTGCTCCCCAGAGAGCAAAGAGGGGAGAAAAACTCATTTACTATAATGAGGAGTTAGTGCTGTCTGCACTGTAGCCTCATCACAGCAGGTACACCTCTACCTATGATTGCAAGGGACAGCATTTACATCAGGAAGGTGCTAGTTCAGGGACCTGAACTATGATGGCACATTTACTTTATATTTTTCCCGATAGTCTGTTATTACTGATTGTACACCCCCGACTTCACAAGAAAACACTATAGGTCTACAATTCAGGCCAACAAAAACAGCCTATAGTTTAGTGATGCTCCGATCACCATTTTTTTGGGCCGATCACCAAAAAACTTGATCTGCCGATTGCCGATCAAAGAATGAATTTAAAATTTTAAATAATTAACTATAAAAAACAGTCAAAATCTTCAAATGTACAGAATGCCTTTATTTTACTGTAGCCTTTGAGAACGATATCCATGTCACCAATATCAACAATATCCATGTTTCAAAATAAAAATATGAATCTTTCCATTCAAAATGCAAATAAAAGACCATTAGAAAAGTCAAGCAGACGGCTACTAACTCACACACTTGGGCTACTTGAAAACTGGCTTGGTTAAAGATAAAATAAACAATTGGCCACAAAACCAAAACGTGCAAGGCCTACTATCACAAAGGACAAAATCTTTCACTGCCCAATAACATATGGCAAGTTTCTTTTGATCATTATGAGCATCTCTGCATTTTGCACGTTTTGTTTGTTCTTTTTTGGCTAGTCTCACCTTTGGCATTGTTGGCACATCCCATAATAAAGCTGGTGATTGAAATGTTATGTTGACCAATATGATTTTACTTTTGAGTAATTGCTCCACAAAGCATTTTCCTATGGTCCTGTATTATGACAATATGGATACCTAATTGTGAAGACTCATTGTTTCTCTCACTCTCGCACTCCAAATGTTTTCCATGCCTGTGGCGCTCTGCCGATGCCAGCTTAGCTTCGATATGTTTTTATTTTCATTTTATTGTTTTGCCATATCAATCCTTCGGGGAGATACTATCATCAGCATTCTATCAAATATTCATTATGCAACACATTATTTGATAAGGCTTTTAAAATTCAAATTAAGCAATGCCAGTGTCTTAACTGCTTTACAGATTCAATAATCCCCTATTTTCTGAGAGTGAATGTGCTCTTTGCCTTGTTTTCATTTTGTTCTCAACTGTGTCAGATCAAAAGCTTATGGTGTACTTGTGTCAAAGAGACAATTACACACATATTGTATTATGTTTACTATGTAGTTTTGCTGCTGTTGGGGTGTTTGGGATGCTGCTTTCCTGATCCCCCATCGTCTTAGAGGGATGAGAGTAGCTTTCTGCTAAGTCGGACTGTGTAAGCGGTGCTTCCTAAGAGCTTTGAGCCTTAGTGTAGGAGGTATAGAGCTGAGCTTTATTTGTGTCATATCTTTTTAAACAACATACTGTATTGATCCTGCTCCAGACACTGTTGGAGGAGACTTATTTCTATAGTAAGGGTGAGAGACATAATCAAGAGCAGAGAGTATTGAGTCTTGCATTGTTTGCCTCAGCAGTAAATTACACTAAAGATAATGAAATGCATCCCTGACAGACGAATGAAACATCACTCCAAACACCACACGTCCGAAATAGCTGACAGATTGTAAAAAGTATAGAGCAGACTGATGTGTTGATGTGTCTGTCTTGTTCATTCCCGACACTGCTATACTTTTGAGTAATTACGTGCTGTGTCAGACACTGTGTCTGAACATGAATTTCCATCACTGTCCTTGATGGAAATTTGTTTATTTAAAAAATAAAAATAAAAAAGTCTCAGTCACTGTTCTGATATTCACTTGTTTCTGTTATAGCACTCTATATTGAAAATGTAAGAAGGCGGTATCGTCATCTCTCATGATGATAACCAGCAAGTTTAGATGTTGGAGCTGAGGGTGAAATCCAAGACAAACGGGCATTTTTAATATGCTGTGGAGGTGAGCTGCTGGTGCAATCAGAATCTGTGCACCAGATGTATGCAGAGGTGTAGGTAGAAAAGCAGAATAGTTTTTGTTTATATAGATTAGCGCTCCTCAGCTGTAATCACACAGCAAGGCTTGTCTCCTGCAAGCTGCTTGATACCAGGGTTGTTAGAGAGCTGAATGTAAGATTTCTGCATGTGAAGGCATGCTGTAGCGGTGATGATTGGCCCATTTCTCTCATCAAGACGTTGTGATTACAGTTGTGGTTGAGTCAGATATGTCCAATACTTCTCCATTCTTCTCTCTGGTGGAATAGGTAAATTAAGATAACTGGGTTGACTGATTAGCCCCACCCCCTACTGTTAATTAGGATTAGTGCGCCTACCAGTTATATTATTGATGGTGGTGATGATAATGACTCTACAGTCTGAAATTAGTGTGTGATGCTGCAGTGAAGAAATGCAGAAGCAGTTAATAATGTAATGAAATAATGAATTAATGTACAAACGTCTCACTTTTAGTGACTTGAGGTGTTTCTTTGGTTTTACCCAAATAGATTTAATAAGATACATTTATTTTCAATGCAGGTTTCTAGCCTGGAAGTCATTACTATTGATCAGTTTAAAGCCAGACTCGTCAGTAAACTGTCAAGTGTCCCTAGAACTCATTTCATTAACACACCGGGTATACTCCAGGTGATGATGAGACTCGCCATTTAAAACTCTCAGACTTTGCTTCTCCAGGTATCTGGAAATGCCGAGACTGAAGACTCGTACTGAATGCTTAAACTGTAGCCGGGGGAAAAGGGAAGAAAAATACTTTTTTTTTTTTTCTTTTCTTTACAAATCCCAATACCAACAGTGTGTTGTATTGTACTTTTCTGACTTCCCTATACTCTATGGCAGTCAGCCCAAGCCTATTTGTTCCTACTGAACATGTACTATCTTTAAAATGTGTCAAAAACAGATAGTTTAACTCTACAAAAAGCTTAAACAGGAGTGAGTAATGCATTTGTTGACTATTTTGGATTAAATGAAGGCTTGTCTATAACAGCTCCAGTATGCTTTACATTAAAAAACAACATATAAAACCCCAAAATACTCTACTATATAATAAAAAGGACTTCATCCAGTGATTGTTGCGATATAACTGAGATATACCACAGTTTCTCAAATGATCAGTGTCTAATTTAGAAGCAAAAAAACCCCAAAAATGATGCATGTTGAATAAACAGTTTCCCTGTTTTTCAGCCTTTTAATAAATCAAATGTTTCATACATGTTACCAACCAATCGTATAGGTCCGCACACATTTTCAATTTATTCAAGCTCATCCACGAAATGTTGTGCTGGCTTAATACTGGCATTACCCGACAGTTAAATGCCTGTCTAAATTTCCATTAACCTCCACAATAGAACTGCCTTGCTAATTATCACAGCTCCACTTTAGCAATAATTGATATTCATGATGTGTGTTCATGCAGATGCCAATTAAATTTAATGTACACAGACTCGGGGGCAGCGGGTGGTTTAATCTGCTTAGAGATGTGTGTCCCATTTAAGTCAACAAATCAGTCAAACCATTGTAATGGGTTTTTTGAAGCACATAAGATATGATTCAATGTATATAGTGACAAATAAATATGCTTTTAATTGTTACAAGATGGTTAACTTCAGCCAAATGTTTAGTACTTGGTGACTAATGGCCACATGCAGCTGCCACTGTATAAAATTTAATATTGCTTTCTAGTTCTTGTGGTGCTTTTTCCAGTACTGTCGTTGGCTGTCAGTTAAACTTGGGGCCTATAGCTAAAACTTTTTAAGTGATATATTTAGATATATCTTTTCCCTTTTTTCCATAGCCACAGCTTGGTGGCTTACAGGTTGGCCAACAATCATTACATATCATTACCCTGATCACATCACAACCCTCTTGCTGACAGCAAAAGTAAAAATAGAATTGAAGTACAGATATTGTCACCTACCCTGCGGGGAGACTGTCGGAAAGATGAAGAGGGGGAAAAAAACCACACACACACACACATGCTATTGTGTTGCCACTCTGCTTATGGTGAGCTGCCATGTTGTGGGATCGCTCAAAGTCACTTCCTGTGGTGTTTTAAATGTCTGTGACCAGTATTTGTTGAGATTATGGAGGCAACAACAGAGGTCCAAAGCAGCATGCAGCCCCTTAAACCCTGCTGTCTTTATACAGACTGTGTCATTTAGTATGGAAATTGCCTTGGCATAGATGTGATAGTTAAAGAGATTTTAGTGCACAGCATTATGATTATAGACGTGTACAGTAGTTGATACAAGAGCAAGCATAGCCCAATCCTTTATGCATTTCATTTGTTTGTGAATAGAGGGTTTTTCTACCTTTTTATTTAATGCATGTGTGATTTTTATTAGAAATAGCTTGGAGTCAGTAGATTAAACATGTTGATCCGCGAGTTTTGCTAAAGTATTTATAAAGGATTCAGAGAAGTGCCTTAAAAGCTCAAAGCTTCTGTCTGCTTTTTTTTATCAGGTTGCTGTACTTTTAAAATGAAGTTGAACTCCTGATATTTTTGGCTTTTCTGAGATGTGACAGTAGTATTTAATTTACAGATAAGGAAATGATAACTTTTTTTTTTAATATGTATTCTGTTCATTGTGTTATTTTTCCAGGAGTTGTTTTATTTTGTGTCTTACTATCTGTAAGAAAACAGTTTGGTCGTAATAGAAATCTCTGTGAACCAGGCAGTCTTTAATGTATATGACGCATACTGTAGGTAAAAAAAAATCACCATCATATTTTTATTATTTATTAGTTTATTTTGTTAACTCCACCCGTTCTGATAGCTTTTCCGGTATTACAGGTGAGTGCTTCTATCCTCAAGTTATCGACCATCGGAGTAAGGAAAGCCGCTTCAGTAAACAAGAAAGCAGTCTGTATTGGTTGCCTGTGTACCTCAGGTTGAATAATTCATGACTTGGCCTGCTGTCAGCTCAGGTTTCAGAGTGCATAAACTGTACTGAGTATGATGTTGAAAGACCTGAAACTCCTAATGATTCCAGGTACATCACTGATGATGTGTCAAGCAGCATCAGAAGATGTTTTTTCACTCGCATTTAATCTGATTTCTCAGTGACAACCAGGAAAGTCTGGTTGAAGAGAATGACGACACCTAGAGAGACGGTGACAACGCGGAGACGGCAATAGGGGCAGCGAGGGCTGGAAACCCATGCTGCATCTTCCATGAGGAGGAGTACAAAGCTAGTTACAGAAAACCAACAGGATAGATACCCCCAGAGGAGCCCAAGAGAGAGTGGAAGCTAAAAGCAGCAACAATTCCCCCAGCACATTGCCACCACCACCACACTGCATCCTGATGTGGTTCTGTGGTCGGCCTCCACCAAGCTTGTCATCCTATTGGAGATGACGGTATTGTGGGATGAAGCCTATGAGAGAAAACTGTCCAAGTATGAAGATCCTATCAGCCAGTGCAGAGATTTAAGATTGGAAGAAAAGGTTTCTGCTGATAGAGGTTGAATGTCGAGGATTTGCTGCCTGTTCACTGACCAGAGCCCTCAGCACACTGGGCATTGATTGGGGGGGAAAAAAAGAAGAGAATAGCCATTCATGAGACCACCAGCGTGGCAGAAAGAGCCTCTACATGGCTGAAGAGAGAACAGCCTTAGGTGCCAAGTAGTTAGTTATTGCCAGCTGGATACAAGAAGGGGTCTGATTAGCCTTCGCTGTGTCGCCTGGGGGAGGGAGTAAGATGTTGAGAGACCAATGACCATTCACCCTGTGTTGAAAACCAATGCTATGTGACATGAAAAATGAATGATGAATTTGTACATTGATGGCTGACTGCAGAGGACTAATTTCACGTTCACCGGTGTCCTCTTGAGAGAAACAGCAGGGGTATATCCCTGATAACAATACAGTGGAGTAGTTTGTTTTTTTCTTCCCCTCTCTCGGTATCCACGTGTTTTGTGTGCTGCTGATCTCCTCACATGCACTGCTTTGTAGGCTCTGACCTCAGCTGTAAGGGAGTCAAGTTTTCCGAACCTTGGATAAAGGAATGGTGCAGTTGCAGCAGAGGGTCCATCTTATCTAAGTTGAAATGACAGATGAGGCTGTCAGGATGGGGTGTCTTACACATTTTGTACTGCATTTCTCAGTGTCACCTTCATCGCCTGTATTATTCAGGTGCTTGGGAATCCTTTCCATTAGAGGCAGCGCACAGCTAAAGATCATTGTCTGAGCGAAGAAGCACACTAGCCAATTCAAATGGCTTCAACAGTGGGGTCACTTGTTATCATTTACAAGTAGAAGTGAGAGATCTGTGCTGCTCTGTTGCCACTAGGCTGATTTTCAATTTGTAGTCAGGTGTTATGTAGTAATTTTAGCATTTTTTAGCAGAAGCAAACATGACCCTTGTGTATTTTGTACAGGACATTTTATATGCAGTGCGCTAATATCGGCTGATATATCTGCCCAGTTCATTGGTTAGTCTTCTGCCGATGTTCAACTACCACAGCACCATATTTATAACTTCCCTTATTATGGTGTTAGTTGTGATGCATAAAATGCTGGTGATCAAAGAATTAAAGTATATCGTGTCATCAAACTCAATTATCAAAAGTCTCGTTATGATCGTGTTAATGATATTCAGCTACAACTAAGCCACTGCAAAGAGGTCGATAACCAGCAGACAGACAATATACAGTGGTATGAAAAAGTTTGGGAACCCCTGATCGTTTTCAGGATTTTCCTTTATAAATCATTGGTTGTTCGGATCAGCAATTTCAGTTAAATATATCATATAGCAGACAAACGCAGTGATATTTGAGAAGTGAAATGAAGTTTATAGGCTTAACAGAAAGTGTGCAATAATTACTTAAACAAAAGTGGACAGGTGCTTAATTTGGGCACCCTTGTTGTTTTATTGATTTGAGTACCTTTAGCACTAATTATTGAAACACAAAGTTTGTTAGGTAAGCTCACTGACCCTTGACCTACATACACAGGTGAAGCCAATCGTGAGAAAGGGTAGTTCAGGTGGCCAGTAGCAAGTTGTTCTCCCTTTTGCATCTTCTCTGAGGAGTGGCACCATGGGAGAATCAAAACAACTCTCAAATGACCTGAAAACAAAGATTGTCCAACCCCATGGTTTAGGGGAAGGATACAAAAAGCTGGCTCAGAGATTTAAGCTGTCAGTTTCCGCTGTGAGGAACATAGTGAGGAAATGGAAGACCACAGGCACAGTCCTAGTTAAGGCCCGGAGTGGCAGGCCAAGAGAAATCTCAGAGAAGCAGAGGCGAAGGATGGTGAGAACGGTCAAACTCAACCCACAGACCAGCTCCAAAGACCAACAACATGATATTGCTGCAGAAGGTGGCACTGTGCATCGTTCACCTTGCACACTTTCTGTTAATTCTATAAACTTCATTTCACTTCTCAAATATCACTGTGTTTGTCTGCTATATGATATATTTATTTAACTCAAATTGCTGATCCGAATAACCAATGATTTATAAAGGAAAATCCTGAAAACGATCAGGGGTGCCCAAACTTTTTCATACCACTGTAAATCTATTTACTATCCGTTTACTTGCAGTAGCAAACCTAATTTGTGGCTGCAGCCTTGTGGTGGTGAAAGGGATCATTCTGATAATTTACCTGTATTGCAGACAGACCATAGGGGGCCCTCTAAAACTTTTAAGTTAAACTCATTACAGGCCACACTATGCATGTTATGGTTTCTCTGAGAAATATCACCTACTCCAAAATGACCCACTTATTTTTGCTTTTTTTAATCTGCTTTCCTGATAGGCAAGTTGCAGAACTTTGCATCACCACAAGCCAGACTATAAGCAAATAAAGGATAAATGGCTGTATTAACCCTAATACTGGGGAAAGTAATAGTTATAATTTAAACACATCTCTGAAGTGTTGGACTAATCAAACAGATCAAGTGTCCTCAAACAAGACACATGCTCTGTTTAATTAGTCGCCTACTGGCTCTACTCGACTTCCCCTGGTGATGTGTAGCATCATACTGTACATTACACAAGTGGCCAATTACTGTGTCAAGGCCAAAATGAAAAAAACACTCTTGCCTTTACCCAACCAAATTAACAATAACAAAAGTACCCTGTTTACTTTGATATCGTGTATTCTTCCACGGTGGGTCAAGCAGGGCGATTCCCAAACATTCATAATGTATTCTGTGCCATACACTGCGTCTACAAACTAGTTCCCTCTGCACTCAAGAAGCCTATTTCAGAATAATCGCTCAAGTTTACATAAAGTGACATAATTTAAATGGCATAATGGAGTCTCTGGATGCCATTTAAATGCCAAGGTGAAGCTGTTGAGAGCGAGTTAAAACTAACCCTAATAATGAAAAAAAGTTGCTGAATCATGTTCAGTGAGACTCTGACCTCTTTGGGGAGGGATAAGAGGGAAGAGGAGTTATCTGTGGGAAGCAGTAGGGTATTATTATTATTATTATTATTATTATTATTATTGCTATTATTGTGAAAGAGGCTACGGTGGAGCCTATGACGTAAATACCTGTTGACAGTGTTTTTGTAATTACTCCCACTGCCAGAAGGGGGAAGATGCATTCTGCACTGTAGGTTTAATGCTCTTAGACACATCTCTTTCATTCAAGGGGCCAGTCATCAGGATACATTGAATTGTAATTGAATTTAATCCTGGGGGGGGGCTTTCTGCTTCCATCGTCTTTGATGTGACCTTGTGTCGCTTGTCATCCATCATTCCAAAACATATTCCTGATCCCTCGTCATTCCTGAGCTGAATACAGTTTATGAGAAATGGATGGTGACCCACACCCCCCCAACAACTCCCTCTCTCCCTGTATGGTTGAAAGCATCAGAGCTGTAGAGTGTGAATGCTATTTCTGCCCAGAAATTGATAAGGCAGCTAAGAGGTAGAATTCAGCCTGAGTATTGTAAAAGACTGAAATATGGTACAGTCTATACTGCTTTATCATAAACAGTCCAGCAAACATCTCGGCTGGCTGTTGTTACAATTTCTGAAACTTGTTGTGAGTGTTAAAATTTGATGAAGTTGATTGCCGTTATTCATTGAGTGGTTCCTTATTCAATAGAGTAGATTTATTATTTGTATATCCTGATCAACACCAATAAAATAAACAATATAAAACGTACAGTATACAGTAAACAGTACAGTAAATGGATGCAGCTATAGTATGTAATATAAGAATTAAAAATAAAGTATGAGCAGAAACCAATGACCAGTAGAATAGGTCCGGTTATATTATGTACAGTGTAAACAATATGCATGAGAACGATACATTGTAAAAGAAGATATGTACAGTAGTCAGATTTAAATGTAAACAGTTAGTATAGATAATCGAAGGTGCAAATACAGCAGACAATGAGCCTTGGTGGCAGCAGCGTCAGCAGTAGTGCAGCAACAGTGATGCAAAACTAAAGAGCCAGAGGTAAACGGACAAGTCTTAGGTCAATGCCAATACTAGTATTAACTATCATGCTAATAGGTTTTTTTTGTAAATACTCAGATTCCCTGTAGAAATCAATTTGTGGCCATATGTTGACGAGCCTGTCAGAAGAATGCTGGTCTGGGCCCCTCAAAGGCTGAGGGTCACTGCAGGGATTGGACAGGGCCAGCACCATCAGATTTGGTGAAATGCCACAGTGGGAACAAAGGCAAATGAAAGAGCTGTTTTGCTCTTTGATGCCGGAACTGAAGTCAGTGGCTTTTGCCAAGAGCTGTGCAAACGCAGAACACACCGCAAGCTGAGAAACTGTGCCACAAAGCACAGTCCCTCACCTTCAGCAGCTGTTTCATTCCAGCATATCTGAGGGCTGTAATTTGTGGAAATACTCTTGTGTAGGGAAAGCATCTGCACCTCTCAGTACATGTGAGACTGATCCATTCAGGGCCCAATACAATTAAGTTGGGTTCTTACAGCCTCAAATAAGTTCATTTAAGATAAGGTCAGTGTGCTGATATTGTCATGTCTGTACTGTAAATGTGTAGTTCATCTGTGATCATTACCTGCTAAAAGAATTTATCGTTGCTTCAGCATTACATCAAATGAGAATACGTTTCCCTGTTATTATCATATCATCATAGTGTCTTTATGAATATTCACTAGTAATATTCAATTGGACTGAACAATGGTGCTTCACCTTGCACTGAATTCTTGCTCAAAACAGAATTGTCTCATTTTAAAATTAGTTTGATTTGATTCACTGTGCGTTATACATTTTTTGATTGTCCCGGGAGACAAACAATGGCGCTGCTGCACTTTCATTAGGAGGAAAAAAAACCCCAACAGCTTAGAAAACTTGTTTGATTTACAGAATTTTTAAGTAAAAAGTAAGTTAGAACAGTTCAGCTCTTCTGTTTATTGTGTGCTGTTACTACTTCATATCGGCCATGAAGTGATGCCTTTCTAACATGACTCCAATATAATAGAAGATGATGAGGAAAAAATCCACAGTCTGTGGATTCTGTGTGAAAAACGCACTCTAAAGATTATCTGGAGCTGATATCAGACTTCAGTTATCAGTTGATATCTTTCAGAGTTACAATCTTTCGATAGCAATTGTTTTCTTGATTAACCATGTGATTGTTTTCCTTTAGATGCCCTTCAAAATGTACAGGTTAGCTTTTACCTTTTATCAAGATCATATCATAAAATTGCTTTGATTCTTAGTACAGTTCATGATCACATAAGACAGAGAAGCGCAGCACATCCTCGCATTAGAGTAGCTGGTAATAGAGAATGTTTGGCATTTTTGCTTTAAAAAGGTGCCTATTATTTTTTTTATTGATTTACTAAGATGCACTTGAAAAAACTGTCCATAATTCCACAATTTTAATATAATGAGCCTATAGCATTTATATATGAATCCCTCTATATTAAAAGCATAGAAAATGTTTATAATTGATACTTTTTTAAACAAATGTCAGTATTTAAGAAACGCGGAGATACTCTAAGATAATCTGACATTCTTTCTTCCTCTCTGACATTCTTTCTTACTCTTTAAATGTCATTTTATTGCAAAGTGACAGCTCATTTGCATAGTACAAGTACACAATTAAATGTTGCATCCACAGATGTTAACAACACAGGATGTAGACAAAAAAAAAACTGAAAGTTTTTCTTAATAACCCCTGTGTCTCTGTATGCATTGCCACATACTGCTGATATATAATCATATAATCATCATGTCTCATCTATATTTTTGAACGTTTCTTGACTTGTAATTTGGAAGGAGGACAAACTCTAAATAGCCTGTGCAGGTCATGTCGAGGATGTTGACAGTGGACAGACCTTGAGGTCCGAATGAATTATTATTTTGATGAGGCTGTGCGATTAGAAAGCTCTCCCTGCCTTCTCTTGATGTGGATAAATCAAAGTCAGCCCCTAACTGAGTCTCTGTTGCTCCTCTGTCTGCAAAGTCATTAATCCAAGGATGTGGCCCATGGGGCTCTCTCCTCCTGCTTGACTCAGTAGTCGTTACATTAAAAATAAGCTCTTTTTTTCTTCTTTCCTCTCCCTCGCCTCTCCACAACTTTCTGAATCTCTTTTATTTGTTCTAATGGGCTTCTGCTCCTTGTTTTCACCCCAGAGGATGAGTTATGAGTCCTGCAGGTTTGTTTTTTTTTTTTTTGTCAGATATTGTGTGTGTAGCAGTGCTGTGAATTGTTATGCTGTGCCCTCACTCACACATTACTCTTAAGGGCATATTCACACAATCACCCACTCTGTTGATGGGATTTGTGTCTTCATATGTCTTCGTTGTCTGCACTTCAGCATGCTACTTATGAATGTAAATGGGATGTATATAAACAGAGAAAGTAGGAATAAAGGCAATTGGGTCTTGTCATACTTTCTCTATCTCCCTAACGTGTTTTTGTTTTTTTTCTTGCAATTCCCCCACTTCCCTCCTCTGTCATCATAGCCTGGAGAGAAGTTGTGAAATTCATGACAATCAGATCCAGAGGGGCTGGGTGATGCAGGACAAAAATAGTCTCCTGAGTTCTTGCTGGAATCTGTCTGTCTTTGATGAGCGAGTTATACAATGTCAGCACCCCGATAATCTGGCTCTTGCAATTTGTGGAAGCGAGCGAGAATCTCATTTGTTGCATTTGGTTACGGACCAGCGGCTGCCTCTGCAGTGCCTGCTTCTGCTCCGTAACCATGTAACTGTAGTGACCAGCACCGTATGCACAACCTGAAATTGAGATGATGGCTAGTGTCATGAAGATAAAAGGAGACAAAATCTTAATGCTTTGTTTGTGAGGTAGTGTCTCTCTCTCTCTCTCTCTGCTGCTGTTATTTCTCTTTCTCTCTGCTGTGAAAATCATACTCTGTTGCTTGAAAGGCAGCAGAGTCTATCTACTTAAAATTCAAAGTTGTGCGTGTCAAACTCTCAAACAGCCCCCGAGACACTTTGACTACTGAAAAGTAGTTCCTCTGGCTAACAGCAAGAGGTACTGTTGCTCCAAGGCAACTTCATCAGTTTTTTTTATCTTCCTTTTCAGTTGAAGTCCTTTTTTCTTGTTTGTCATTCTCATATAAAACCCTATACAAAGGGAACATGTTGATTATCCAGCTTCATAGTGAGTGTTCAATACTTCTTGCTTTTTTTGCATTGCAATTTTTTAAAATTTTCTATTTAACCTCTATTGAAACACAATTGATGAAAGTCAGAACTTTAAAATGTGATCTCCTACTGATGATTTTGAAATGTTTGCCTAAACGTGATTTGGGGAATGTCAGGCCACTGAAGGAGGGCCTGTTGTCCTTGTGATCTTGTCAGGGATATAGTTGTGCGCACAGCTGGTAAATATTTAATGTGTCTGTGTCCTGCTTTGCTGTCGCCACAGGGGGAAGGGACTGTACTCTAACTACTGTACTATGTAATGGCTTCTTCACCCTTAAGACCCACATTAGCAGAGCTGTTGCTGCACTTGAAGGTTTACTGACTATTCTCACCTGAGGACAGTGTGGTTTGTTTGGATGGCTACTTCCAGAAGAATGTGTGTGCTCAGCTCCTAGTATATCAACAGTTATCTGCTGTAAGGGCAGGGAATGTCATCTGCAGTAAATACCGCAATACTATCATAGGATCTCCATGTTTTTGTCTATATTATCTAGTCTTCCACCAAAAATTATACAAATCAACTATCTTCCCATAGTTTCTAACCTTCATTTCACGTTCTTTATTCTTCCTCCTCACAGCATACATTTTTTCTGCTTGATATAGTGTTTGGGTAACAAGCTACTTTACTTTGCGCTGTCTCTTCGTCTGGAGGTGATTTGTTAATTAACGTATTTATCTGTTACTGTTGTGACAGAAGTGTTTTGGGGTGCACTGAATCCCATCTCGCAGAGGGAAGCAGCCTCTCATTATTGTCTCACTCCTCCTGTCACTGGACAAGTCCTCAAAGTCAAGGCTGACCGCTTTAGAAGAGCACTCCAACTAGCCCGCTACGTCTCCTGAATGAAATCTGTGGACATAGACTAATTATACCAAACTGCCCTTTCCCTTTCACCTGTCTCACACAAATCACTCTGGGTAAATAGCTTTTTTTTCCCCCTCTTCCAATATCCTCAATAAGGACATGTTTTGAGGGACACAAGGAACAAGCAACAATGAAAAGAGCTCTTGAAACTACATTACTATAGCAAGAATAACACGTTTGTCAGCAGAGGTCTGGCTCTGGCGAATCTTTCTGTTAGAGAACATGACATTTCCGTGTCATTATTAGCTGAGGAACTAGGGCAAGCTGACTAGAAAGGAGGAGCAGCCATTTGTGCCCATTTTCTTCAAAATAAACAAAATGATTGAATTAAAAGATGTACATTTCAGCCTGTGGACTATGGTACACTGTAATACAACTATTTTTCCAGTGCAATAAATTAAAGCATAAATAACTGGTGGATTTCAGATGTTTACAAAAGACAAATAATGACGTAGTCAAATAATTAACAGACCAGACTGATACTCGATACTCTGCACAAGCAGATCCTGCAGAAATCTGTTTCATTCAGGCTCAAACATATTTGACATTAGCCCTAAGTCGTAGCCCAAATATATCAGACAATACACATTATTCAGTGAATTTGCTCTTCATCTGCAATGCCATCACTTCATCTTATAGTATAATTTTTCTACTGTACTCCGATGTAATGCCTCAACGTTGGGTAATCGGCATCAATATCAATCAATAAAAGAACTGAAGGACCTTGGTGGGGGACACATTCCTGTGTCCTCTCCTCTAAGCTTCTGATTTGATTTATAGCTCATGTCTGGCCAGTCCAGTCAGACCTAATAGAATCACAAAAAGGTCGTGGGGAGTCGTCAGGGCACCTCGACATTTGCACTGATATGAAGCGGGGCAAGAAGAAAATTAGTGTGCTTGAACTGGACAGGACAGGGAGGGATACACTGTCCCATCATAGCAGAAAACTTAATAATTTACCTGGTTAAGCAATATATAAAACACGCAGTGATAAAAGCAACCAGAGGCACAGGGAGGACATGAAAGGAGAGAGGAGCAGAGGTGTAGCAGATGTTATTTTGGCACACCTTCTTTTCAGTCTAACTCAGTTTCAGTGGGAGTTGTCATCTTAAGACGTGAACCTGGTAGTTTTCTAGCAAAGTAAAGTGTTTTTGGACAAAATGTTCCATGTACAGGACAGATTTATCTGGCAATGTTTGCTTTCAAATCATCAGGTCGAACATGCAGGAAAAAAAAAGAGGTGTGCCAAATTAGTGCCTGACGTAAAATAGCATGGCACCTTTAATATTGCAATTCCATCTTAATGCCAAGTTTCAGATCACAAAAATATTTCAGCCCTAAACATGTGCAGCAATGCACTTCGTGTCTACAGAGGTTTAAAAAGTTGCCTAATACTGTATATAAATGTTTTGTATGTATTAACTCAAAGTATTAATTATGGCACTAGAAGAAAAGTTATTAAAGTACATTCATCGTATGGGGGGCAAGGATGTGTGTACCAAATTGAATGCCAATACATCCAAAACATTTGTGACTTTGAATTTCACTCAAAGACACAAATGTCAACCTCATGGCGATTCTGGAGGAAATGTCTGGGGATCACCAAAGTCAGTAGGATTCAATGTCTGGAGAACATGAATGTCTGACAGTCCATCCAATAGTCCATACAACTAAAAGTCCATAGCAGAAAAGACCTCATGTCTTTCTGGACAACCTTCAAGCATGTTTTTACCTCTACATGCCTATTTCCCACAAGACCATTGAGAAAACCTTGAGCAAAGAGCTCTTGTGATTCACATCATGACAATTACTTGTCACAGAGTTGGATGGCAGGAGGGCTTTGCTAGGGTGCACTGCAGGTAGGAAATATAAGTATTTTGTGCCCTCTTCCTGCTGTGTTAGTCAGACAGAGCCTGAGAAATCATCTTGTTTGTTACCAGGACAACAGGACAGCCGGACGTACCTTTCTCTTAATCTGGCAGAGATAGGAACTACTTAGTCAGAGAGCACAGAGGAGACACAAGGAGGGGAGGGCCAGGACGTGCACACACATAAAATACTCTGAGAAAAAAAAACACACGCACCCAATGAGGGCTCAGGCAAGGAGGGAGGAGAGAGGAGAAAGAGTTAGAGGTGTAGAAAGAGAGGAGAGGTGCACAGAGAAACAAACAGGGACATAAAAAGGTGGAGGTATGACTGTCATTCTGTAGCCCTGTGTTGTAAAATGCACTGATATCCTGCACACACCCGAGGAAGCTTCATCAGCCGTTCAGCAGGATGTCTCAGAGGAAAAGGAGCTTCACATTTGGAGCTTATGGAGGGTAAGGTGATAGAGGATTAATTTCTCGATTGTGCATTGGTTTTGTAGTTTATCAGCTAACTCTAATGAAACTGCAGTGCACCTGTTGAACCCCGTTACTAACCCATCTAACGCTGTCACAGAGGAGTAGTGAGTCAAAGGTGTGAGACTACTCAGGGACTCGCATTGCACCTGCTCAGCAACTGCAGAACTAGATGACTCTGACAAGGTCGTTGACTGTCAGCGCTGTGCTCTCCTGATTTATAGCTTCGACAATAGTGAATAGATGCCTAAATAAATAAATGTGATCAGTTTATTAACGTGCAATGCCACAAAGGGAGATATTAAATAGATCGTTTTTGTCCCTGCGATTGTCTCATCAGGACCAGCGTGTTTTATCTAAAACTTCTCAGAAGTTGTTTGGGAGGACAATGAAGACTCTCCAGTCTGTAGAAATTCATCAGTCACCTTTTTAGTTGTAAATAAAGATCAAGACACAAGGAGATTTTCTCATTTCCACAGTAGCTAATGAATGCATTAAAAATGAAGCACTTGTAGTTCATCAACGGTGGCGTTTCATTTTCTGACAGACAATTAAATGTTGTGCGATAAAGGATTCAATTAAAGGCCAATTTAGGCAGTGCATTTCACTTTCAGGACAGAAACTGAGAGTTTTTCAGCAGCATCTTCCCTTCGGTGGTGGTGAATAAGTTAAATATTAAATATGAATTTTTTAAGTTATGTCAATACTTTGGTTAATGAGCAGTGAGACACTCAGCCACATGTTGCATTACAATTCATGAGGCAATGAAATTACTTTTACTATTGTGTTATGCTCTTTTGGGAACTCTGCCAAGCGTGCCTAGACAACACTTATGAGGCTCAATTTAACATTTCTGGTGGTAGGAGTCAGGTTTAGAGCTAGCACGAGTGCACAGGCAAATGCCACCAACTAATTCTACAATAGAAAGTGTTGTGTATGACACGCAAACCAACATCTTTTATTTTAGATTCAGGTCTGATCCAGAATATTTTTTTCCCACATGTATATAATCTAAATGATCCATTTGAAGCTATTCAATTGATGACGTGACTGAATCCCTCACTTAAAAAACCAGTCTGTCGTAGGAAAATGGGCACTGATGAGCAACTAATATCGACTCAACTAATAGGTCCAGTCCAGGTCCAGGACTTTGGCTGATTGGAAGCCATGGACTCCTTGCTTCACCACATCCTTGTTAGCACTACTAATGAAAACCCCAGTGGACAACACATCATTCATGTGTCTGCACAACAAGGGGCCATTGAGGCTCTGTTAACTGTTAACTGTTAACCCTTTAAATCCCATCAAGAATAAATAATTAGGGAGAAGCAACAAATCGCAACAAAAGGTGTCTGATGACAGTTTTCATATTGAGCAGGTCCAGACTGTACTCTTTAAATTTACAGAGGGAAATGATTCCATGTGTCCATTTATCACATGACTCTGCAGGTATAACATCTTGTCATAAGCTACTTGCACCAAACACCAAATAGCATAGATATACTAGACTCAAAGAGCATAGATATACTAGACTCAAATAGCATAGATATACTAGATTTAAAGTTAGTTTCCAGCTGGTGAACATAGTATTGCATTTTGCACATAAAGAGATATTTGCATCAGGAGTCGGTGGATTTTTACTTTACTGCGTCTAACAGTTTGTTCGCAGTTGTCACCAAAATGTGTCCCTGTTGTTAAAAGCCTTACTGAAAAGCAGTCTCAAATTGATTGATTCTCAAATGGAAATGGATGAAGCTTGGGCAATCACATAACGGGTCTAAATTTGTTGTTGTTTTGTTGCAGCACAATTTCCACAAACAATTTAATGGAAATTTCCGGTAGTCAATAATAACGTGGCTGTTTCTACAAGATGCTTGTAAAACAACTGTTAACGAAAACTAATGATCTTAGAAAAACAACTGAAATAATCTGTGCCCTGTTTGAGCATCAATTTTGTTGTTGCCTGCACTCTGCACTCTCTTTTTATTTTTTATTTTTTTTGTAGTATGCAAATTTAGGACAGGCAATTATGTGAACAAGGCAAAATGATTAAACAAAAAATAAAAAATCAACTGATCATAGAGGGCCGTGTAGGTGACTGGCTATGTTTAACATTGTTTTCTTGGTTGATATTCAGTAAACTTGTAAAATCCATAAACAATAGAAATGAGGAACCAAGGTCAGTGCCTCCTCATAAACACCCCCACGCAAGAATAAGCTTAAAGGCGTGTGAGTGAGTTGTCTATTTTGAGATTTGAGGTTGTGGCGATAAACCAGAGATTTAAGAGAAAGCTGGTTCATGGTGCAGGTGTTTTTAACAAGCTCAGAATTATTTCTGGCTGGTTCCCTGCTGGTGAATAAAGTCATCTTAAAGCCTGGAGACAACTGGCAAATGTTCAGCCTTGTGAAAGATTATAGTATAGTGCACATAACCCACTGCGCTGTTACAGTTTCCCCTTGCAGGTACAGTATTATACCTGTTAAGGGGGAGGATGGTGTGATTGTTCACCCAGTACTCCTTGACTTGCAAGCGTTTCTGCTCTTCAACTCTATTAGCAAGCAGATGTACGTTGCAATAGTTGCCACCTATAACAACTTTGTGGAAATGTAGCTCTCTTTCTTCAGTCAGTCTACATAACATATTGGTGTTTCTATTCTGCAGTCTTGTCTATTCAACTATTCATACGATTTTGAGAATATTAAAATGTTTACTATTAGCATTTTTAGGAAGCAGCCAAGTTGCATCTTTTCCCAGCAACCAGCCAAATGCTGCATTTTCCCCCTCGGGGCTTTTGGATGTCACTTCCACTAAAGCTGCATTCAATTTAGTCCAATTATTCTAAACATGTTTGATGGTAGCTAGAAAATTAAATCAGCTGGTGAAATTCTGGACGCTGCAGATGCACGTACAAACCAGCTCGTGGACTGCCCGAGAAATAAACAAAAACATGAAAACTATAGATTTGGGTCAATCAGTTAGTCATAAATCAGACTTTCCTGCTGTGCATGTTGTAGCCCCACGTTCTGAACTTAACAGGCCTCATTTATAGAGCCTAACAGAGTGCTGATGTAGGATGATTGCTGAAGTGCTTTTGACAATCTCGTTCTGAATAGTAACACTGCCTAGTCTTTCCGCTCAAAGGCGGCTTGATGAATACGCGTAGCAGGATCTTTTATTCATTTCCCACATTTAACATAATTCATTGAGCTTTGTGTGTGAATGTTAGAGGAAGACATGCTGTGGTTCAAGTTTAGGTTCTGTTCTCTGTTGTCCATGTAATATTAAAAAGATAGTTGTTGTTATTATAGACGAATCAAAATAATCAATATCCACCAAGGCTATCTGAGCTAATGTAAAATCAAATTATGTTTCTACATTGGGAAGTAATTAAGATGATTATAAGAACATGCAAGCATTTAACATGGAAAATTAGATATTTAGTCAGGTTGTTTTTATGTCTTTCTAATGAGCCTGAAAACACATTAATTATATAAAAAGTTCTGCGTTGAATGGCTTTAAATGATCATTTTAGCCAAGCCCGTGTTACCTTCTACTTATTTACTGTATGTGTCCTTCCTTGAATGAGCGTCATGTGCTTCCACAGTGGATAGAGGCATAGTTGTTTATGTGACGGTCTGTTTCTCACCAAAACAGTGTGTTACCTGTGTCAGCAGGGGAATAATCACCAACCGTATCGCTGACTGTCGAGCTAATATTTCCATTCTCAACACTGGGCCACAAACACAACAGAAAAAGCAGAGCCCTTACCAGCAACACACTTAATGTCAGTGTTTGCATGTCAAATACATTTTTTGCATTTAGTGTTCAAAGGTGGCTTGTATCTAACGGCAGAGTGTGCGCCACAAAAAGGTTCATGAAATAACATGTTTGATGTCAGACACACTGTGGTGATACTGTTTCAATTTCTTACATCATCCCATCCTCTTTCATACAGTCTTATGCAGTGTTTTGACAACAGACACAAGTACTGAAATATGAGAGAGGGGAGGAAGAGAGGTAGAAAGCTAGAGAGCTGGCAGAAACAGATGGATACCAGAATGAAGGCAGAGATATGCACAGATGAGACATGTAACAGGCCTCGTTTGACCACCAAGCTCTATCCTGCCATCTTATGGTGTGGGCATGTTATTGAATATTGACCTACTACTAAAAGGATATGTTCATATGTTTCAATAATAGTCTATGTGAACATTAAAACAGGTTTTTCATACTGGCTGTTTAGAGATCCGTTCCTAATCTACTTTCAAGTGATTGAGGACAACATACAGTCCTCATTTAGTGTTAAAAAAAAAAATGTATTACAAAGTTTATCTGAATAATTATATGAATAATTTTCCAAGTGACCTTTGGCTTTGAAGAAAGACGATGGACATTTTCACAATTTTTCTTTAACTTAAAATAATTGCCAGACTAATCAACCAGTTACAACCCTAATGCATTTATTGTACTACTATATCAAATGATCCTGTCTATAGTGTTCTTGTGTTTTTAGGGAAAATCAAGTAGTCTTGTATTGTAGAGAAGAAATTATCTATGTGTGTGTGTGTGTGTGTTCAAACTTGCACTTTGTTGAAAACACATACAGTATCATACTGTCCACTCTGTTTTTATGTGTCCCAAAACCCTCCATGGCATAAATCATTTATTTTAAAAGTGAAAAAGATGCCTATCTACAGTATGAATATTTTATGGAGGTAAAAGTAAATCACATGAGCTGTCCAGTATAAGTGTATCCCTTATTCTCAACTCTCCTTGGGTAAATCTTAAATGGTTTTTTTGACATTGAAGGCAATTTAAAATGTTCCTCATGAGGTGAGGTGAGGAAAAATCAAAAATCGCCATCTCTCAGTGTCAATGAATATTGGTGACAACCTGTAGGTGCATCTTTGTTTTTGTGGCATTTATAGATGTAAATTTGTTAGATTTGTAAATACTGGGTATAAATAAGTCATATAGTATAGAAATCTTGGAAAGGTTGAGAACTGAAGGTTTTCCTTTTAGGGTTGACATGGCCCAGCCGTAACCCCACACACAGCTGAAATTGAGTCTCTCTGACACATTGCTATTGCAATCTAAAGTCTATACTTCAACTGGAAGGAGACTGTTTAAAGAAAGACCTTTACCCTTCACATTTATGATAGTATTTTTGATGTTTACTGATGAACGCAGCGAGTGAGTGTGTCAGCATCGAGTGACAATGGTAATTACTTGATTGCCTTAGCCCTGAGGAGGAAGGACTAAGCAGTGATTATCAGTAGATTTATTGTCCACAACCAGCGTCTGCTCTGGGGCTGCTTCAAAGATTTATTCAAGTAGGAGAATTCGCCCTGCAAATTTGGTATTCAGTGTAAATGGAAAGATCCAAAACAAATAAATGTAATGCACCAGCAGAGGAAAGAGGCACCTTTTTCTTTCCATTGTTGGCTGCTTTTTTATCTCTAACTTCCTTCTTTTCTTTCTCTGACAATTAATTTTACTTATAAACACACGCATACACTATTTTTCTCTCTCTGTAATTACTCATGGTCAGCCTATCTTTCCATGTAACAGCAACAGGAGTTTCTTGGCATATCAAACATGCTTTTCCAGCTTCTCATGGTTTCTTCCTGCCTTAATTTAGCATTTTTATTGTGTGCGATATTGAACCCTCCTTTTGACGAAACCTGCGCTATTGGCCACCCCCTCATTCAGATATTTCTATAATCCGGCCTTTTGTCTGTGTGCCTGCATATCTTCTAGCCACCCTTTTCCATCCTTGAGACAATCCCACTCTGTACTTATCAAGCGGTTGGCAGGCAGAGGAGTAGATAAAGCAAAGTGGAGGGAAGTGATGTGGATCACATTCATCTGGCCTCATAGAGCCACATTTTTGTGTAGATTGTTGAAAACATCAAAGCTGCTCTAATCTTGAATTTTCATATACCAATGGATCTAAACACCATGTGTAATTTGAGGAGGAGTTGCCTATAGTGACAAACCCAAAGAGAATTATCGTCCAGCTCTGCAGTTTTCCCCCACAGTGTTTTGAAAACACTATACGTCACCTATCGTGCACCAGGAGAGAAGACGACGGTAGTGACTAGCTGGTGAACGTAGCGAAAAGCCAAATCCTGAAGAAAACAGAACTAAAATGAGAATGCGTTGGACTTACCTTTATCAATTAGACAGAAACACTACTGTCTTCTCTGTATGTGCATTGACAAGAAGTTTACTTAGAACTTAATGAGTATCTTATTAAAACTTCTTACATTTTATAACTTTATATCTACTGTTAATTGGTCGAAAGAAAATAAAAATTTAAAATGCCTATTATCAGATAAAATTCCACTCCAATAACATCTTTCATGTTTGAAGTTAGACTGCTCTACTCATCTTTCCTTGTTACGTCTCCTCAATGTTCAATCCTTCAGAGAATCAAGATTTAATTTGCTGTCAATTTGTTTCTTTCCAGAGTTGACAAGAGCTACTCCAGGAGCAGAAACGTATGGTGAGTCCCCTCCTTACTGGAAAACTAAGTATCAAAGACCTTTATTTAATGCTCAACAGACCCATAACACACCCTTACCAAATGTTTCCAACTATTGAATTCTTTGAGATACAGAATACACCAGCCACGATTTTGATTAGATATACGTATAACCTCAATCATCATGACTTGGACGTCATGGCTTAGCTTTATTCTCTATTCTGTGTCTGTCAAGGATGGCTGCCTGGTGTGTGCTGCAACGGCAAACACGAACTTTGCTGTACTTGTATGTTAGAGGCATACATCTTAGCTTTGATTTGTCTATCAGGTTTATGCTTCAGTATTTTAATGAAAAAGACAGGGTTTAAAACCAGAAGCAGAACTCTGCTCCTTATCACAACCCTGGCTTTTTCCTGGCTCGTAATAAAATGTTCAATGAAAACAATTATTTTCTCACTAAGAAAAATATATCTCTTCTTTAGGCTTTGGGCATCTGCATATGATCAAAATGGAGGTAGTGGAGCTTGTAATATTTTCTGCCTGGCAGGTAGTCTCCCAGCATGGAGAAGGGAATGTGTGCCTGTAAATACAGGGGCAAGAGCAGATGGAGGAAGACAGGGAGCAGAGGTATGTGTGTAATGCCAGCTGGGCATGTAGAGTGCAGGCCTTTGAGATCACAACCTCCACACAGAGCAAATGATCCCACTTTTATTTGCAATATTCATGTATATTCCACTCTAGTAAGGAATCCATGAGCCTATATGTTAGTAGGACTGTGAGTTCAAGTCCATGCTATATGCTTTTGTGATATTTTATTGATTTTTTTTTTTTTCTTTTCTATTTTGCACACTGAGTACAGTCTGTCCCTGAGTTGACTGAGAGATGTAAATAACATGGTGAGGGAGACTAAATCTGATTTGCATTAGTAACTTTATGCTGAGTGTTTGTGTTTGTCTCTGTGTCATACGCATTAAAGCAAAAGGACGTATTCTTTTGTTCGGACGGATTTCGTCCTTTTGTTTACCAGGCTGTCAGCCAGCTCGTCGGCAGCTAAAAACATTGTGTTGCTTCATCATTATACATAAACGGAGCGGAGACTCATAGAGTCATAATGAGTCTAAAAAGGACAATGGGAGAGAGTACACTGGAAAAGGATTCAGGCTCATCAGAGGAGAATTCACTGCTGCACACCCACTGAATTTCATTATGAGGATTTTTCTGTGTTGCAAACAGGTCTATAAGCGTGGGCTAATGCTTCAGGGCAGGGTTATGCAGTTACTAACTATCCACAACACAGCTGTCTGATTGTAATCACTGAGACAAAATCATTATTCCAGTTGCATATTCCATTAGTCTCTGACTGCACTTGGATTAAAAAGCTCTAGTGTCACCAACATATTTCATTAATTATATATTATAATTCATTTCTTTTGGGCACCGGGAGTGATTTCTTGAAGACTCCATTTTTCTCCAAATCCACTAGGTTTTATATATGTGGTTGGATCACTTTAGATTTATGAATGAATTAAGACATTTCTTGGTTTCTGTCTGTAGGGACGTTGGTGTCTGGGTCTCTCCATCTCTTAGCCTGTCTATTGTGTTAGGAACAGCACCATGACAGTGACAACAGCAGCTTCAAACCACAGTGTCTGTCATTAAAAATTGGCTTTCCTGGATCCCCTGCCATGTGTCTCAAATCCATCACAGCATTATCCTCAACCAGCCAGGTGTGTGTGTCCAGGTATTCCTCACATTGTGGGGATGTAGGTCATTTTGTGGGGACTCCCACTTCTTATGATGACAAAAAGGTATCCCCCTTAACATAAATAATTGATTTTAGGTTGAAGACTTAGTTCAAAGCTAAGGTACGTTAATTATGGTTAGGAATGTGGTTGAGGTTTAGATAAGTCTCCAGGAAATGAATGTAAGACAATGTAATGTCCCCTGAAGAGATGAAAACCCGGCGTGCGTGCGTGTGTGTGAACAAACACACAGTGCGCACATTTTTCCTGTCACTCTTACTGAGCACAGCTGTCTCCGGCATCTCACCTTGGCACACAAACACTTTCTGTTCATGTTGATTCGACTTGAGTAGCCCAGAATCATTTGGACATGGTGGTGCTCTCCATGAAAGGTGAGAACACACTTATTTCACTGTGCTAAACTGCTCACAGCTAAGTGTTCCTAATTAAACACTCATTAACTTGATTGCTCGTGATAATAGTGGTGCTTATCTTCCTCAGTCTATAGCTCCTGCTGCGCTACAATAAGGAGGCCAGAATAAACGCCATGGCATTTCTGCACGAGTCGTCATTCTGGCTGTGGGATTTTTTTTTTTGTCTCTAACAATTATTCTCCATTAAAAAACAAAAAAAAATCCAAGAATGGCATATCAATTACTGTCTACTGTTGCATACAAATAAAGTAAAACAACATGATCATCGCATCTATTGTAATCTATAAATTAAAATCATTTTCTTAATTACAGTAACTTGTTTGGTTAGGAACAGCCCTTAATGGGGTCCCCTTTGAGATAATGTGATATATTATGTATGTGCACAGCTGGAAGTATGTCTATTATTGCCTTGAAGACATCTCCTCTGAGCCGCGCCAGGGCCATGAGTCTGAGGCACCTTTTGACTGACATGAAGCGTTGCGTGATAATGAAGTGGTTGAAGAGGTCTCTAATTGGGTATCTTTGCGTTTTCAGATTGCTGTTAATGGCAATTCTCCACCCTAATATAGGAGTCAGTGTCGTGAGGAGAAAGCAAACAGGAAAAGAAAGTAGCCAACCGTAGCTCAATAGGCAGATGAAGGCTTTTATACTGAGTCAGGCATGGCTTTTCTGTTATGGGGAAAAACAAACTGTTTATAGTTACCATATTAGATGAGATGAGATAGATTTTATTGTCCCCTTGTGTACCTTCTTACATAATTCATACAAAAAAAAAATACAATAAGACCAGTGACATTGTGTTAAAAAAAAAACAGGATATTGTTCAACATAGGACCAAACACTGAAGCATTGCACATGCTAGTGTACACCATCAACAACTGCTCTGTGACCATATATCATCAAACCAACACTGCATGTAATTGCTGCTGTTTAAAATCTTAATTTTAGTTAGTCCGTTTTTATAAATGTATATTGGATATTAGACATAACATCTGATGGCTAAACCACTGCATTTACCATTGGGTTACTGCATCAAACTGAATTCATTGTAATGTTCATTGAACCATTCCTAGATAGTCACAGCCTAGAAGTACAGAGCATTACCCTGCTGCCACCATGTCCTGGAGCTTTATTTTTACCAATGGGCGTCAGAGGAATATAAACAACATTTTTGCTGTGTATTGCTCGCATTAATATGATGGATCCTTTACTTGTGTCAGTGTTTCTATAGTTCCTCAGAGTACAATAGCTCTATTCCTTAATGAGTCTGTGGAGCTCTCTAAGCTCATTGGCTGGCTGGCATACCCCACTCTCACATGAGTCTCTTTGCACCACTGTCAGACCAGACTTAATGAATGTCACTTGGATGGACCATCTGTTGCTCTGCATCTCCCAGCCCCATCTACACAGGTGGGGCCAGTTGATGTTGCAACCATAGCTTTCACCTGGATTCACCCACTTAGAAAGAGGATGATTGAATCACAGTTTCAGTGCAGCTTAAGTCTCCACCCCACTATTACCCATGTAGTTTTTGTTTACGTCACAGTCCAATAAGTGTCCGATAAAAGTGTCAGTCCAATCAATGAATTAATGTGTTGACTCTATCTTATTATTCATATCTTGCATAATAAAATAAATAAATTAGTGTGATGTAATGTTAATGATCTCAGTTTTACAGTGAGAACATAACAGAATCCTTTCTGAACCTTTTTTGTATCCATCAGAGTGGAGACTGCAGCGCTCATTAAACCCAGTTTATGTCTCTGGGAATGTTTCACTGAGAGACTATGTAGTTTTTTTTTCATGAATAAAAAGCACTGCAGCTCTGGCTTTTTTAGTCGATGGACTGACTATGTGCTATTTTGGTTGCATCAAAACAGGGCAGGAAAGAGACCCCTGCTGTGACTTAGACGGGTGTGTCCAGTCCTCAACGAGTTCACAGAGGAAACATTATGATCCAATGCATTTTCAATGGTGCTCTGCTCATGCAGGTCATGCAGAGGGCACAGTCGGAGTGCAGCGCTGATGATGGTGGAGGTTATTTTAGCAGATGGGGTTCGCCTGCTACTCTGTGCACCTGTTCAGTTAATACATGCTAGAATGCAGCCGCCATGGCAAATGAGCAACGAGACGTGCATGTTAAGATGGAGTTTTTGAAAATACTGTCCACTCTCTCCTCACACTTTTTTGAAAAATTAAAATGTTAAGTTTTAAGACACTGTGACAGAGAGGTGTTGTTGCCACGTATTGCTGCATGTTGAAAAGTGTTTGCCCACTCTCCATTTACACAGATCATTAAAAACACCAATTATAATATTACAACAGACACACACACACACACACAAGCACCTACAGTATAGCACATACTTTCCTGTTGGGCTTCATTAGCCTCCCTCAGACGTATTCAGATAATTAATTGAAACGCTTGGACCTATTGAGGGAGTAATGTTGCTTGCAGTTGTGGTCATTTAACATTATCAGGAGGTCGACTCTGTGTAATCAAGCTCTATTACATCTCAGTTGAGGGGATACTTCAATTAGACACCATACATACCTCCCTGACTCAGACTGTGATGGAGAAAACGATGCGCTTCTGGCGTCACTCTTGCAGTGCAGTTTGCTTTATAAATCATTCTTCACATTTGTTCAGCAATGCATATGTTATCAGTGTCATCAACAACATATCTCTAAGACTATTTCTGAGGCCAAGTTGTCACATGGTGACATGATGAAGTGTGGGATGTTCTTTTGTCTGGAAAATGGAGAAGACAATGTCACATTTTGGTAATCAGATTTCCAAATGACAGTTACAGCACTTGTTCTCAGCAGTGATAAGTTTAAATTTTTTGTTCAATTTCTACACAATCATGAATATACTGTATTGAGCCTCTAAACAGAACAGCTTAAGTATAAAGAATGCATACTGTTTTTAATGCTTCAACATTACCATATGAACTTGTCAAAATGCCTCTGCTTCAGTCAGTCTCAGCTTGAGGTCAGCTGTGTTGTTTTCTGTTTTTTCTTATTATCAGCATGTCCAGATAATGACTTGAATCACACAATTAGTCACTGAGGCACCCGGTGACACCACAACACAGACACCTCTGTCAGCTACATTAAGCTCCCAGTAAAGGATTTTCTCAAAATGATAACGTTATATGAGTTTTGGTACAATTCGAAACTGTGAACAAGATAAACTGTATGGAAGATCCAATGTGAAGAGCATAAGCAAATGGTTGAAGTCAGTCTGGCAGGAAATCAGGGAATTGTTGTGTTGTTGAACTGTGGATGAGCTACAGCTTGTCTTCCATATGCTACCTGCCCCTCTGACTGTCCTGTGGTTTCCCACTCAGTTTGTCTTCAGGTCTGTCATTGCCAAAATCAATAGAGAGGGCCACCCAAACGCAAGGTAATTATAAGAACCAGCGGGATTCTGGGAGTGCTGAAAACACTGATCCTGGTCCTTTTCTACTATTCAAGCTGTAAGGGGAATGAGGGCCACAACCAAGTCCTGCACCCTTAAAGCTACATGCTAATGGCATTTTAGAAAGTCGTTTGGTCTGCTGAGTTTTGTACCGACCTGATCCCACTTCCTCTTTTTTCCTTCAGCACCAACCATAGTGGAAAAGCTGTCAAAGTGAATACTTTTTTATTTTTTATCTCTGGTTTCTTTAGGCATAAACTGTCCCTTTAAAGGTAAACAAGGACTTAGGTAGGCCAATTAGATAGATGTATGATTTCTCTGCAGAAATACAACATGTACTTTCAATTTTCAATCCACCTGAATCTTAAATTTTTCATCAATCTAATAACAGACCTGAAAGGACCTTTTTAAAGGGCTATTGACAATAGAGTGTCTTGACACTGTTTTGACCTTTGAACCGAAGAGGAGAAACAACTGGAGACTTTTTCAGAAATTTCATCTGTACCCTAGGTGTCACTAGAGTTCAAATAACATTGTCCACACCTGTATGTTGATCCAAAGGACAGGGAGATGGGGGAAAAGAAAGCTCTAGATGAGGAGTGTGAGGTTGCAGCTGCTGTGCTGTTTTAGAGGAGGGGGGCTTAACGCCTGAGCTTGTCCCTACGTGTATATCATGGGTGTAACAAGGACAACATTCTTGTAAATGTATGTGTTGCCAATGCTGTTTCAAAGAGTTTTTTGCTGTAGTTGGGTGGTGGGTAAATGTTAAATTTAGTCAGGCTGCCTCAGGAGAGAACTGTGAACAGAGTAGGAAGCAAACAGTCACAGCCAGAGACAGAGAGGGGGGTGAAACTAATGAAATGAGAAGGGGGGGGGGGGGGGGGGGGGGGTGTCTCAGCATGACCCACATACAATTACCACTGTAATTGTACACCATCTGATTAATTTGGCAATTCAGAATTCTGATGTAGTCACTTCAAAAAGAAATACTGAGCGTTTGTTTAGTCAACCTCCTCATGACCTGGTTTGACTCTTGATTTGCTCTGTGTAAAATCCACTTTCATCTTCAGTTCCACTCCACTGCCAGTGCAGAGGCTTGAAACGGACAGGAAGGTGTTGATTGTACCTGCATGCTTCATGTTTTCTGCCTGTTAGATCTCAACTATGTTCAGATGACTCCTGCTCTACCTGAGGTAACACTTTGCTCCCTGGGTGAGAGGTAGAGCAGCTTATCTGGGGGCCTGTGCTGGAAAACCACAATGTAGGTTATCCAGTGTAACTCAGAACCTCCTGAGTAGTAAATGAAAAGAAAACAGGCTTTGTGTGCTCTTGGCTAGCTAGCTCTGGACTACCTGTAATACTATACTCGCATGAGGGTGTGGACGACAGGCTGCCAAAAGGCTTGGCTCAAATCCCCTTATGGGTTTGTTTCAGGGACTGCAGCCTTGTTTATCGATTTTAAACTACTACCATTACATTTTCTGCAGCCCAGTGTTCCTAGTAGAACTACAAGTGTAAGTCCAGTAAGCAGCTAAATCTGTTCAGAGGTAATGCTTCAGAGCAAATGCACAGGAAGAGGAAAGGTGGACATGAAATTCTGGAGAGGAAGCTTTTCTGACGCTGTTTTCCAAAAGGTGGAGCATGTTCGGTAAGGTGGTGGGTTACTTATTATATAGAGATAAATGGATGGATGAATAGATAGATCTGAAAATATCTGCTCCTGTTGCCCACTTACTATGTGCTACTACCGTTTACATCCTACCTCCATCCATTGGACCTATTTCAGATGAAATTATGAAACAGTTCTTTGTGCAGAGAGGTGGACATGAACAGGCGGTGTGGTATTGAAACTCAATGAATGCCTTTTATGTGAGACGACTCTGTTGTGATTGAGCGTGTAATGTGTAGCGATGTCTTTTACTGTGTTACACCCGAGGGTGTTGCCTCCCACCAAATATGAATATGTGATTACTCAGTACTACATCGGACAACACTGACCTGTGCTTATTCCTCTGTGGGCTGAGCAAGTGATTTTTTTTTTTTCCATTATGTGTGACTGTGCTACAAAGTCTGCAGCATTTGAGAGCTTTTCAGCTAACTGCCTGCCACTAAAGCGGCCAACGGACAATGGGACAGTTAGGCTAATTTCTGCAGAAAGCGTTTTATGATGTTGGAACAAGCTGTCAGAGTGAGGCAGATAATTGGACAAAGAGATTCGATGTCGCCTCTCAGATGAGGTAATGTCCCATTTTAAAAATACTTTGCTTTCAAGCCTACATCCACATGCGTTTTTGTCCTATTGAATTAGTAGAATCTGTTAATAACTAGAAGCCTCACTGAGGTAATAAGCAAAACAACACCCACAGCTTGGATGGGCAGCTCTCTGTCACAGACATATCGAGAGCAAAGACGGGAGGTGGAGATGGAAAGCGAACAAACGGGGGAAATCGTGAGGGAGAGCGAGAGATTGTAAGAACTGATTGTGCTCGCCTCACAATAAAAACAGTCAGGAAAAATGCACACATGTATGTGAGGAAAGGGGAGAGAGGAAAACAGGGAGGGCAGGGCGGAAAGGGAGGATAGAGGGAGGGCTTCTTTCAGCATCATCTGACAGGAGAGAGGCTGATCTCCAACAGCAGGTGTTGGAGGATAGAGAGACTGAGTCAGACACACAGAGGGAGCGATACGGCGAGGAGCACCAAGTTGTTGAGGAGAAGAGACTGAGCTGCAAGTGAGGCAGCACTACACACAGGTAAGCATGGATAGAGATGACAGAGTGCACTGCGCTTGTAGGGAGAAAGTGTTGAAAGTCGAATACATTGTGAAAGCATGAAGTCAATATGATATAGACGGATAAGATGGATAAACTGACATAGCAGCTTGTTGTATATCTGTGTCCAGCTCCAGCTGATAGTCCCTGATCTCTTCATCTTATGTCACTCTAGACTCTCTTCTTCTCTTCTTCTCTCTTGTCCAGCCAGGAAGTGGCTCTCCGGCATCTCGAGTAAATGACTCTGCTTTCATTGTGCATTAGCTGCTATACTTCATTAGATTAGTTGCTCTCTACTAAGTGGACCTGCAAAGCTTAGGGATTTATGTGTACTTGTCTCTCTTGGACCGAGTGTGTCTTCTGTATCTGTGTGTGTGTGTGTGTGTGTGTGTGTCTACAAGCAAAAATATGATCTAAATACTATTTTTGTTCAGTATTTATGAATTCTAGGAACTGAAGCCCAGAGCAAGAATTTAATCTATGATGCCAGTGAAAGGCAAAACCTGGAGTTGCTCCAATGACGCAAATTGGAAAATAATGTTATGGTCTCGAAGATTACGTTGAGCACTCACATCCAATTGAGCTTCATTTGACTCCTTTGTCAACAATTATCAAGCAGAAAATGTTCCAGTATCTCTGCAAAGTTTGTGCTTTACCAAAGGTCAGTGTCTAACTCTGATGGTGTGAATGATGGTGATGGTGATGGTGGTGGTGGTCCTGCATAGTAAGAGTAAAATACAGTTACAGCCAGAAAAATACATGCACTTTTAGCAGAGTTGTTATAACAAAAGGCCAGTCATTTCATCGTTTTAGTCCAGTATTTTGAACAACAGTTTGAGGCAAGAGGGTGCAATCAGGTTCACAGACAGATTGCTCCAAAATCTTCAGATTAACCTTGACATTTAAAAGACTGACTGGAGTTTATAATCACTGGTTGATTTACTCGGCGAGTTGCACCAGAGTAGCTGTTTTCTTATTGTCGTAGTTGCTGTCCAGAAGCGTTTGAATTGGGAATATCTTTTAAAATATAAAGCACTGTTTCATGTGCAGCACCTATTATGTAGTCAGAAGAATTACTGACTTGCATTAGTTGGTTTTAACACAATTGAGTATAGCTAGATCATTATAGCTCTCTACTTCCCATCAGATACATCAAAAGTGTTGTTTGGCATCTTACTGCTACACAAATCATTACTCATTTAGGATATAGTTACACAACGATGGATAAGCACGTAAGCAAGATGCCTCAAGGCCTTCTTGAAGAGGGTGTCTTGTCTGCTAAAGCCCATTTGGCTTTAATGGACAAAGTTACTCTACCATTAACAGACAAGGTTACTCCACCATAGCAGAACTCAAGCGATGATGTCTGACTCTTGCTGGACTGCCTGTGGCTATCTGTTGTTTGCTAAAGAACCCAATGCATCTGTTGAAATGGCACACATGCAGTGGCCATGTTCATCCTGTATTTAGCCTGGGGTCAAGTTTTCACTGGAACCGTTACAGATTTCAGATGATGAGTTCCCAGATAAGCCTTCAGATTAATCTCATAATTCTTTGTCTTTTATATGCTTTTTAAAGTTTTAATCTAATTTGGTTTTATATCACATATTTTTGTAGCCTATGGTAATTTGTTTTTCTGCTGCAGTCCTATCATGCTGTGGTTACTCTGCCAAGACATTATGGGTTTAACCACAACTGATAAAGTTATATGTACACTGACTTGTGTGGTGCAACAGCAATGCAATTATATATTCTAATATGATATGGGTATATGTTTAGATAAACCTATTTATCCTGCATCACAATCAATATAATGTTAAGATGAATTGTATAGTGGAAACATCATACCCACATTAGCAACATGCCAAGGATAATCAATAATAAGTGAGCATGAATTATCACAATATACAATAGATATCATGTGGCAGAACACATCTCACTGGTTTAACTCCTTTTCTTTCTCTTATGCTAAGTAACATATTTTATTATTTTATATTTTATCATATTTAATATATTTTTAACTTTGTCAGCAAAACACATATTGCTTATGGGACGTGGAAGTTACAGCCTTCAGTCCAAAGGTTACAGGACTTGCCTTTTAAAAGAAATGCATATTCTATTGGACAGCAGATTGTGTAGTGTAGTTGACACCTTGACCCTTAAGGTGTGAAATAATGGTTTAACTGTTTAGCTGTGTCTGACTGACCTCGACCTTCTCCACTCTCTTCTCCACCTCTGACTGCAGCAACACATTACAAATTCATCCTACTTAAACGTTAAATGTTTTAAATTCAGTTTGCGGAGGATTCAGCGTTTCCCAGCTCATTTGTATTTGCAGGTGCGACACAGCCCGAGCCATGATTGGACTATAGGAAGCTGTAATTCTTATCTCATGACCCAGAAGTCTATAGACGGCTGCTGGCAACTCACAGGTTTAATTGGTGGATTTTGTTTCAAAATGCTTTGTCTGTCTGCTAATAATAATTATAATCATATACATAAACATATTAGTCTATCTCAGAAATTCAACAAGTTTAATGGTAAATACCAGTTTTTGGAGTTTGGTTCTCTGGTCCACATATATACAGTAGATATCAAAGTTAACCATTTGTTCCTGATAGATGACGTGACTATCAGCGTGTTAAAAATAATAATGTGTAGCGTCTCTCAGAAAGCAGTTTGAAATGAAATTATTAACATTTAAATGAATTTTCTAAGTCAGTCTCCTTGTCTCTGATGATGATAGTCAGCTAATATCTTTCATCAGTGTAATGCATGGTAATGTATGTTACATGTTTTATTCAGCAAAGCAGCACATGATCTCCTGGACACCTGGAGCTCATTGTTTAATAAATAAACAGGCCAGTCTCCCAAAAACACCATATTCCTTTAAATCCACTAATGAGTTTTAGTAATGGCATCATTCATTCTGTACAGTCGGTTTTGGTTTGATTGTCAAATAGAACATTTCTTGTCTTTCTGGGGATAGGTAATGTTGCTAGGTGACACACACACACATTTATACAGCTGCAGCTGTAACAAGAAATCAACCTCAATGTGGGAAAAAAAAAGGGAGGAGGTCTGCACACAGTGTTTGTTCCACAGAGCAAGAGGTGATGGTAACTGCAAGATGAATGTATAGTCAAAAATATCACAAATAGCAACACATCGGGAGCATAACAGCATATGATCAAGGATCTTTTAACATTGGCATCAGCATGAGCATTATGGGTCCGCTAGCTTTGGGCCTGCTAGCCTCCAGTTTGCTACCCAGTCTGCTACCTTTGGTAGCCTGTCAAGTTTGCTTCCAGTCAACCTCTGCCCCAAAAAACAGCTAGCTGCCTGTTCCTGCCCCTGAAAGGTTATGGCTATGGGTCTCGCCTTGCTTTCCACCCTTGTTTAAGAGCCCCCAGAAGAGAGCACAGTGTTAAGGGTTCTCCGCTGCCTACTGCCGCAATGGATACTCAGCCTGTTCTCAAACCTTGACCGACCATGCCGACGCTCAGTCTGTTCATGAGCCTGTTCCCTTGTCTGCTGCCAACCCTGCCGACGCTCAGCCTGTTCCTGATTGCAACCTGTTCCAGTTTCCAAGCTGTTGGGTGTCCCCACTAATGCCCAGCCTGTTTCTAAGCCGTCGACCGCCCCTGCCGATGCTGAGCCTGTTCCAGTTCCCAAGCCATTGACTGTCTTTCCTGTTTCCAGGCACTTGGTTTTCTCCACTGATGTCCTGTCAGACCTCCAGCAATCAGCCTTCTCCTCCAGCGTAAATGTCTTCATTGACCTCCAGAATGACCTCGCCCATGTCGGTGACTTCCAGAGTGGTCCCACCCACCTGTCCTACCTTCTGGTCGACCTCCCAAGCAGTCCCGCTTGTCTGTCCTGTTGACCGGTCAACCCCCGGACCCCCGCCTTTCCACCTTGTCTTCCAGTCATGGCTTCCAGCCCTGGGCTGTCTGCCTAAGGGTTCTTTACTTGGCCCCGTTCTGTCCTTGGGCTGTCTGCCTGAGCTCCCCTGTCCTGCTCATCTCCGGTGTCCAAGTCATCCATCGTCTTGGTTCTGCTTCTTGGAAACATGTCACCACATATCTTTTGTAGTGTAAATGTTAAAACATCCTGAAGTGTCCCTGACAATGGTGTGACAGGAAAATACGTCATCAATGCAAGACGTGGTTTTTGTTTTGGTCACAGCGCACCAACACTTGAAAAATAGAGACAAGCACTGATGTGCATGGTTGGAGTGCAAGTGAAACCAGACATTCTTGAAACATTTTTGTTTTCTCAGCTAGCTTGTGCAAAACAAACCTGACATTTGTCTGGTGACAGATATAGGCAGTCATGAAATCTGAATCATGAAACACAAGCAGTCAGCTAGAGATGCATGATAGGCACAGGTGTGAATGGAACAATAAAAGGCCTTTGTCAGTGCAGACGTTTTGGCATGCCAAACACATACACAGAGTAGTTGCTTTATTAAAGCGAGAAATTACATGAAAATGAATAATGGCTGCATTCCATTTAGGAATGCATCCAGACCAACAGCGCAATGAGAACATTCATTCCAAAATGAGAGAAAAGCAAAAGCAAAAATTAGCATCATACAAAAGGAGAAGCGTAAAGGAGATTGTGTTCTTTTATTTTATGAATCATAAGCATCATAAGGACTTTTTTTTAATGCTTGAAAAGTGTTATATAAATATTATCACTGATGAAGTACAGGTATATAGAATATAATAATAAAGGATTTGTAGCAGGATACTGGATACTTGATACAAACTGGGAAAAAAAACACAAAAACAAAGAATAATAGAATTGCAATGAATCACTGAAATTATTTTTGAATCCCTGAACGACTTAATAACAACTTCTAATACAGTTCATGCTTTCTCCAAATTACTATATGAATGCTTATAGTTTATCTCCTGCAGCAGTGCACCTCCTGTGCCTTCGTAGCAGGTGACAAATTACTGAATATTGCTCTTTGATTTGAGACTTAATAAATCAATATCATACTGTATGATGAAGTTATGTGTCAGGATGGTGATATTTATAAAGTTTGCTCGCTGTGATAATCAGAATATGCCAGCATGAAATTTTCTTTTCTTCACCGGATATATTCCTGTTATCTGCCATGTACATCAGTGCCCTGGCGATACAAACAGACACACACACACATAGCCACAAAAACATTATTAATCTTCAGTGATTGGAGCCACCAAGCATGCTGTCAGTAGTGAAAGTGGCAGCTTTCATCTCTCTGCCCATTGAGTCTTCCTAATTGGAGATTGATTTGCACCTTTGTGCTTTGCCTTTCATTACCTATATGGGAGTTTTGGTTTGCTATTTGCATGCTGAAGCAACAGGCAGGTGAACCTAATGTGCTAATTTGAGTAAAGAAACATGAATTTAAACAAAATGATGCAGATGTACAACAAAAAAACACCTTTTCAATTTAGCCTGTGCCAGACGAGTATTACCTTGCTACATGGGCCGGTTAAACAAGGTGTCACCACAGTGTAAGCAGATTTCTGAGAGGAATAAAGCTCAGTAAGACACTTCTTTGTAGACATATTTCAATGTATCATTCTTTGCTTGAAGCAGTGCTTAACATCATACTTTCATTGTGTTCCAGCTGCGTTATATAATAGACGTAACAAAGTTCACACTCTGAAGGAATGTCTGAGAAGCTGAGGATGCTGCGGGAAAGATCTGACAGCCGCATTCATTCATTTCTCTGGATTCAGCAGAGATCAGAGGCAACAAATAACAGTTCTCCTGCTATGTTTCAAATAGATTTACTAACCTCAACTCCAGGTCAGCAGTCTGTTGTCATAAAAGTACAGCTCTGTTTACTTAGACTTTACTCAGATTCTCCCCAGCCTTAATAGGCAAGGTCCTTAAGTCGGGGAGAGCTGCATTATCTAATAAAGGACTGTGTAAGAGAAGAAAGACCACTCTGAAAATGATTCAAGTTTAATCTCTCCAGCTTGTGTTGTGTGTCAAGATGGCAGAATGGATGAGATATGTGCATATTCTCATCTATTCTCACTCTGTTTTTAACAAGAACTGTGCTACTGTTCTGTGTTTCGTCTTCTCCTAAGCAGTGATTTTATAAAGTACTTTCTGCTGCAGGTTTGTGCACAGGATGCATGCACAGACGGGCTGCCAGTTTTAGCAACGGACTGGAGACAAAGTGTGAAGTAATATGCTGTGACCAGAAGCCTGGTCAGGCTGGTAATCCATTCCAATCACACAGAGAAGAGAAGGGCCGAGTGCAACTGAGGAAGAGAGGCGAGGGTGCTGGGTTAAGAGATGAAAGCTCAAGGTCCCTTTTTCCGCTGCTTTGTATTAATTTTCATCCCCCCCCACCCCCTTAATTCTACACTACCCTCTTCCTCTGTTTTAGTTCTTCCCGTCTCTCACTGCTTCACAGTCTCATCACACTGCAGGTTATACACAGAAGACGAAAAATATTTAGTTTGAACAAAGGAATACTCTGAGGACATTAGCGAATAGCACTCTTCTCATTGTAATAAAAGCTGAATGATCCTTTTTGATGAGATGAGTCAATTGTGTCACAAACATTTTTCTGTGCTCTTATTGCTTAAATGAGAAAGTCAGCTCAAGGCTAAGCATAACCTCTCTCTCTCTCTCTCTCTCTCTCCCTCTCTCCCTCTCTCTCCCCACCCCTCCATCCTCTGACTCACAGGAAACAAGATGGAAGGATTCCTCGTATTGCTGATGAAATAGAGCCTTTACTAGAACACTCCAATCCTCCGTTTCCTCTTTCAAAGGTAACACGACCTTCAACCCGTCGCTGTTGTCTTTCCCATTCAGATTTTTCCACCGGTGCAGTTGCTGAAATTTATTACTAAATCAAGAATCGGACCAGATAAACCAATGTCACAAATCATTGCATATCATCTGAAATGTTTCCACACAGTTTTTATTTCATTACCTGTGTTCTTTCTGCTGCTGACGAGTCAAAATGTCTGTAAGGATATTATACTGTATATGTTAAATGGATGATGCAAATAATCATCACTTGGCAGTGACCCCATAGCCTCTACAACATCTATGTATTTGGTTTATTTAACACATAAGGTTGGCAAAATAACTGTTTTTCTTATATTTTTCTTTTTTTAATAAAAGTATTGCATATGTGGCCAAAGTGGCTAAAGTCTGATAGAGCCATAGAGCTCCATTGTCATTCTCCATAGCGAACACACCGATCTGCTGCCATCAATACTTACTGTACTAATGTATGTTAATCTGCAGCTGAAAATACTACCCAACGAATACAAAACGATTTTGGTCTTTTCAGTTGACAATAAGGAAGACATAGAAAAAACATCAGCCTAACCCTTTAAAACAATGGGTCAGAGCAGTTTTTGGCACTACTGTCCGGGACATAGATATTCCCCACTGGTTTCATCTCCTGTTTTTGCTCATCATATCCTTTCGCTGTTATATGCAGGTGAAAGGTGCCTCTCATTCCACCCTCGTAACTCTACAGTTGGCAGGCTGTTGTGGTGCCCGACGGAGGAGTCTGTGCCCCCTGTCACAGGCTTCAGAGACAATTATAGATCTGCAGCAGTTGTTCCTCTTTGATACATACCATAGGAGGCACATTGGTGTTATTTCTGTCTCTGCATGCCCACACACTGGAAAATACACTTTGCAAAGGGATTAATAGTGTGTAGCTGTCACGAATAGATGTACAAGTGTACATCTTATTTTATTTTTTTGCACGTTGTTTCCATGTCTTCCTGTGAAGTGTTCTCATTTACACATTTTGCTGTGTCAAATTGTAGATTAAACTTATGATGCAACAATGTCATATGACCGGTGACCAGTGTGGTTTCTCGCAAGGTAGCTTCTTATTACATGTGCCAAAACGGATGTGTCTGTCGTGACATATAGCTGTAACATCAGTTTATATTGGGCTTGTTTGTTGCACACAATAGGGTTGTTAAGACCAAGCACTTAAGAGGACAGCTCTTTATTGTTTTATTGCTGTAGAGATTGCCAGCAGTGTAAGTTTAAAAGCCCCTTAAGTAATTCACCAAGTGTTTCTGAATTGAACAGAGCTGAGCCATGAGTGTGACATTTGTGTTTTTTGAAAGAAATTTCTTAACAACTGTTATATATATATATTGCCACGAGGCTTGCTATACACATTCACATCCCCTTCAGGATGAATTGTAATTGCTTTGGTGATGCCTTCCTCTTCATCTTTTACCTCCAGTAGCATGGTTGTAGATTCATGGGCTCATGCACGTTACATTATTAGCGCCAAGTCAGATTATAATACAGCTTCATGCTGAATGTTGAAGGTTTTTGCTTTCTGAAGAAGGCAGTTAGTAGTTATTATGCATCATGCGTGCCGATGCCCAACAGATGTGAATCGAAATGCAAACAGTGTTTTATATTACAGACAGTTATAGTGCCTCATTGTCTAAAGTGTACTGGTTATTCACTTCCTTTTTGCTTTTGTGAGGGCGGTAGGAGATCAGAATACAGAAAACTCAGCAGCAGTTCTGAGGACCTTCACCTCTTTGGCAAGCAACCAGCTCATCTGAGGCACAGGTCACAACAAGGTCAGGCTAGTCTCTGCACCCAGACCTGATGAATGGACCCCAATGGATTTTCTCTGGCTGAAATGATAGGCTTCTGTGCTCGTTGATTGACTGTCTTTGAAGTTTAGTTTTCCATTTTACTATATTGCCTTTGAGGATATGGCTAACCCAGAGAGCGTAAATGGAAGGGTGTGAAGTGAGTAGGCATAGGGATATTGCTTCGGATGCAAATCATTTGCGATTTGTCTGTAGAAATTTAAATAGGGCTCTGGTTGTGAGCAGTTAATGAAGTACTAGAGTAGAGAGCTCTACTCCTCAGCTTGCGAGAGAAAGTTCTGGTCTGTATGGTTCATGAATATTAATGCTCCTCATATGTATTCACTTACTTACTGTATTTTGACTCACTCAGCCATTGAGTCAGTCGATCAGTGAATCAGTTGATCAGTCAGCCACTGTCTCTCTCATGCACTTTTACTCTCGTTCTTAGGCGCACACACATGCTGCAATTACTGGTAATCAACTCAAGAAGAAGAGATGTGCAGCTCTCAACCCCTCCGGCTTTTTAAACAGTGATAGTGGATTCTCTGCAGTGGCTCCATATTGTCTCAGCAGGCAGGAGACTAAAAATAATACTCTACTAATTAAAAAAAAAAAAAGTATTCTAGTAAAATAACTGTTGTTATTGGACTAGATGACTAATGGGTAGGTAAAAAAAAAAAATATTCAAAATTGATTCAGCTGAACCAGAGATAATGGATTTTTTAATCATTCATATAACCTTGTGCCTACATTACCCCCTCATACGCAGTAGTAGTACTCCCTAAGACATGTAAACATACTTAGATGTGTAAAATCGTTAGGAGTTCCCTACAAGGACATGACGTGTGTCCAGTCCAGAGTCCAGAGGAGACATCAAGTCAAACCTGTGATTATTTTCACTTGATTGTTGCTGGTCTTGTTTAGTCCATCAGATCACAACACATAATCCAGTCATGATTTTACAACAGCAGCATGACTGTTTTAACATTCAACCTGAGCTGAAATGTCACACGTACCAGTGCAGCTTTACAATCAGTATGCTTTATAACTGAAACAGTGTGCATAGTGTGAATCTGAATGGTAATTAATATCTCTCTCACACTTTGCCATCATATAACAATTAAATGTGATTATTGGGCAAGTATGCAATTAGTATTCAGGGTTCCTCTGTAAATGTTCTCAAATACCTGTTTGGCATTCAGCTTAAGCCAGTCGACCTGGGTAAACAGATGATGAAATGTAACCACAGGGTGAGACAGTGTTTTAATAGCAGGCTTATTCTGATGCAGTATCGTTTGTTCCTGCACCCTCCTGAAAGTTACCTCCGTCTATATAAAATCCACATTTGTATTCACTGTTTAGTGAAAGACATGTAACCTCTCCTCCTTTTGTACTTTCATATTTATTAATTTTTTTTAATGATTTTGAATTGATTTCTTGAGGGAAATCAATGTGGATGGTTAGCTGAACATGTTTATCTGAACATGCAAAATGAAAAAAAAAAAACTAAACATATATGGCTAGAAAGATGTGGTCTTGAAAAGGTTTCAGCAGTATTTTTTATTTTTTAAGAAGTAGGTCAGTGTTTGTTGATATCTAATGTTGGATGTGCATCTGATAGAGCAAGCTGCACGGAAAAGGCTCTGCTTTCACAGAACGACAGCTCCCCTTTCATCCCACAGTGCTTCCTTTGTCTTTTTATCTCTGCTTTCCTATGCTCCACTATCTCTTGTATTCTCATGTCATACCCATGTTTAAGTATGCACAGATGATTTCAGAAGTCCTGAGGTTGGCTAAGTCCGGCTGGGGCAGCCACATATGCAGGGAGAAGGGCTACTTGCTTATCTCTCATATCTCCCCTGTTGGAAGTGATAACACTTCCACATTATTGCTTGATTTGTTTGTTGTTTTGTTTTTTTGTTGTTTTTTTTCTACCAGGCACGCAGTGAAATCCGTCTGTTGCATCCCCATGAGTGCCGGAACCTCATCTATTAAGTTTTCTCATCCATTTATGATTGCTGCTTGATGTTATTAAGCATGGAATTAAAAAAAATATCTTGCCAAGAAAACAATTGAAAATGTGTCTGAGTGCCTCCATAGCAATATGCTGTAGAAGTATGTGACAAACTCATAATCATCATTTTGAATCTTTAAGAGCACAGCAGGTATAATTAACCTACTTCTCAACATGTGCTGTAAAATGCATGGAAAGCATAAACTGTAAAATGGAAATGGAAATTTCTAGGATTGTTCTTAATTACATTTGAGGTAAAAGAGATGCCTTCACTGACCTGTTTCCCTTTTATAGCTGCCTTTTCTGTGTGGAGCAGAGAAGCAGTGTTTCTGAGGTCATGGCTTGAGAAAGGGGAAGCGAATCATATTGTACAAAACATAAATTCAAGAAAAAAAAGAGAACTGTGCAGTTTGTGTGAGTGTGTTGAAAAGAGACGATAGTTGTGCATAGAGTACACAGTGTGGGAAAAAAAACATTGTTCCTCCCTTCTTCCTACAGCTGTGTGTCTATGGGAGGTGGGGTGGCAAGAAAAGAGGAAGGAAGGAAAATTATATTCTTGTATTACAACACATGTTCCTCACACACAGATGTATGGATTCTGACGGACAGCCATCAACCGTTCTCTCCCAGTTTATTGCCTGAGCGACAGTGAGTGCGGGTTGTCATTGTCAATCTTGCCCGTTCTCCTTGTGGCTGACAGTGACATCAACACCGTTGCTCATGTCAGCTCTCCTACAATCTGTATTTGTGGAATGATGACTGAGCTCAGGATGGCAAAGAATGCCTCATTGCAGGGATTGCTCAACAGTCCCCCCAGTAAGCTTTTCCTCAAGAGACGATGCTTCAGTGATGTGAGTATTTTTCACTTGCTAGAAGTGAGATTCCTTTCGCTCTGTTTATTTCTTAAGGTTGCTTAGGGACAGAAATATATACAGTACGATTAGTGTTGTAGAACAGTAGATCTGTTTTAGCTCTGTTTGCATTGTAAAAAAACAAAACAAAAACCTTTTTGTATCATTTAATTTTGTTATGATGCTACTTACATCACATTTAAGTTGTGCTTCCAGTTCTGCAGCACCTCCACAATCATGGGATGCATTGCTTCTGTTCTTCCTCAGGAGCGATTCAGCACTGATGTCTTTACTGTGGAGTCAGTGTGGTTCACTGATAATCTGTTCAGCATAAGACAATGTTTGCTGATGTTTGTTTTTGCAGTCAGGAGAGTATTATCTCCCTGAATATCATATGACACTGTTTATTTTCACATGCAACAAAGGACTGCGGCTCTACCTCTGGCTTTACTAGGTCAGGGTCAGGTGGGAGTGTTTGTGCCAGTGTGTTTTTATAATGCCTGCGTCAAAAAAAATAAGAGTGCATGTTTTAGTACATGCATGTGTGAAAAATGTGTGTGTGTTTTACAAGCCCGTCAGTGCCCCTCAGTAAATTTAAGATGTCATGTGGGAAAATCAGCTTGGCAACTCCTTTGGGGTTTTTCTTCCACTTTACCGAGTGCCAGTAGCTCTACTAATTGGACAAAACACTGAATGTGTTCAGTGCTTGGTCAAAGTGTAATTATAAATCCTGTAGCTGGATTGATGCCTCTTTGTTTAATGAGAGGCACTGCTATCAGTACACCACCTGGACACATGTTGATTATAAAACATTAGCGATTATACGTGGCTGACCTGGAAACCATTGATTTTTACCGCCTGCTTTGTACATTCTATACCTACTTTTTACCTGGATTCAATGCGTCTCTTTAGCACTTCAGACACCAAAACCAGCGTGTCTTCCAACTAATTTGGCCATTAAGCACAGTCAGATGAGCTGTTGGCTGTAGCAACAGATAGAAGCTCCATGGAGCTCATTTCCCCCTAAGAGTTAGTTGTTTACAGTGTGTTTGTCTCGAAGCGTGAAGGAACGATTCTCTTGTTGAATGAAGCCTCAGTGAGATTGGTGTCAAGTGGGGTAGGGAATGCGTTAGGGAGCGCCGTCATAGTGAAATATGGAATTAGAGGGTGTCAGAGATTCCAGCAGGAGGTCTTATGTCTTGAGACGACACAGCCAGCTTTTGTAGTGAGCAGAGACGAAGGATGAGTGAAGACTGCAGGAGAAGCATATCAGCACAGCTCTGCAAACTATCAAACCCATGTCTTTTTTTGGATCTTTGTTAACTCTCTCCCCCAGAGCTCGGACCTGTTTGCCATGATCGAGAGGATGCAGGTACTGTATAAAGGCCCCTGACTCCGGCTTTTCTACTCACTGCCTAAACTCATCCGTTCCCTCTCTCAGGCTTTAATCAAATGTCATCCTCCAAATTGAGTTCGCTTTTCGACATAAAACTTCCTTTTATATCTTTTGATATGTTATTCTGAGTTTCCTGCTTTTTTTTGTGTTCCAGATCATAACCTTGCAACTGCAACACATGTATGTGTGTGTCCGTGTATTCCTCAATTTGTCATGAATGTGTTTGTTGTATTCTAGCAGTGAAAGCCTTAGGCTGTCTTTAGAAACCTGATTCTTCTGAATGTGCTGAACAAAGCCTTTGTGTCTTTTCCACAGCTGGGTAGTTTTGAAATCCAGTCGTGTTTCTTTAGTATGCTGAGGTATTAATTAGTAATAGTAATAGAATTGTATTATTAGCAATGCATATTCTCCAACAAAATGTAAAGTGAATATGGGAGGAACGGAGAAACGGAAGCAGTTGGAAAAGTCTTGAAGAATGAATTTAATGAAAGCATGTCCAATTTCCATTCGATTCACATTCCTTAAAGTCCTAAAAAAATATGTGTCACATTTGATACGTTTCAAATCTTACTGTAGGGTATTTCACACAAAGGGGGCACTGATCATTAATGCTTCCTTACTCATTTCCCCCCCGTGTTTTGGAGAGATAGCAGAATAAGAATAAAGTAGATGAAAAGCTATTTTTTCTGGTCCCTGCTTAACCGTTTTATCCACTGTAGTCCCTGAGGTATCACTCTTCCACTTCCTCTTTCTGAAGCCCACCTGATTGAGCTTAAGTTTAAATATGAATTATTGTCACAAAGAATTATCAAAGAATCATTTCATGGAACTTGACAATCAAAAAAAATGTATCTGTGTGTATCTTTACACACGTGAACCAGTTTCTTAGATATTTCACCTGTTCTGTAAGTGTGCTATCATTTTTTTTCTCTCCCTCTACAGGGCTGCAGAATGGATGAGCAAAGATGCCCCCTCCCTCCTCCCCTAAAAGTGAGTCGCAAATCCTCACCTCTACTCATAGACCACAGTCTGGTCAAGCAGCTGAGTTATAAACCTTTCCTTATCAGCTGTCCGACAGGCTTTAGGATGCTCACCAGCTGAGTTAGGAGTTACTCGACAGGGACGAGAACTGCAGAATATGCCTTGAAGACTGATATTGATATTCTCAGCAGGGGGTCTGAGGTCAATAGATCACACAATAGATCATTAAAAAGAAGGATATGAAGCAAGTTGGTGAGGGTTTGGCTATAACCCTCGAATATGTGTATTTTGGGAGTTTAATAGACTCATATAAAGGCTTATATACAGCATAATGTGGAAAGATTCGGTTTTGGGAAATTGTGGTTGTTTATGGACTATGTCATAGACCAAACATAATCATTTAATGAGTTGATTAATTGAGAAAAATAATCAAAATATATGTAATGCTGCTACAATGGAGACTGTATTTTTCATCAAGCCTTAAGAGCAATATCTTGATTATGTATAAGTCCTTTTTTTAGAGTCAACAGTGAGAACAAGCTTCTATCTAGGTCCAGTATTTCAAAACAGTGTTGCGGGAGAAATACATTATGTAAGAGGAGATATTGATTTCTTCATGCTGGTAGCTATGATTGCCTCAGTGGCATAAGAAAAGGTTTTTTTTGTGTGTAAAAGGTGGGACTTTCGCTTTGTTGTATGAAAAAACATTTGCTTTGTTGGTCCTGATGTCACTTCTGCTACACATAGCCAATAATTTTTGAAGGGCCGAGTGAAGGCGTGCTCTTCAGGGATTGCTGAAAGACATCCTGTGGAAATAGAGAAAATCATTATGTAAAACCGAGAGAAAGTGGGTAAGCCAAAAGAAAAATTGCAGCATGATGTATCAGAAGATGAAATTATTATTATTATTATTATTATTATTATTATGTACAGCAGACAGTGGAGCTTCTGAAATATAAACTTCTCTCACACCAACACAAGCATATCTAGTAGGAACCAAGCCTCTGTCATGTTTGCAGGATAAGAAAAGTAACCATGAAAAATACAGAGCAGCTAGATGGTTGATATTTTGTCACAGTGTTATGCTCATTGTTATGTTTCTCAAAGAACAGAAGGTATGTCTAGAAGTGGCTGTTTGTCAGCTTGACTCATGTTCGTTGCCCCTCCTGCAGACAGAAGAGGACTACATTCCTTATCCCAGCGTTCATGAGGTACAAACAATGCACTTTCTGCACAAATAACTCACTCTACACGCTATATATTTTCTAGATGTCAAAAACTATGAAGCTAAAGGTAAGGTAAAAGGCAAAAGTAAAAACAAAAAGATGATTTGTTGTCACAATGAAAGCGTCGCTGTGCTCGATGCAACACGTTGTCTGATAGTTGGCAATCAATGTTGTTTCTCAACATTATTATTTTTCATCACTGTCAGGTTCTGGGTCGTCGTAGCCCTTTTCCACTCATCTTGTTGCCCCAGTTTGGAGGTTACTGGATTGAGGGGACCAATCATGAGCCTAAAGAGTCACCAGAGGCGGATCAACCTCCCTGTCCGACATCCCACATCAAACTGGAGACCAATAGCACCGCCAAGATCTACAGGAAACAATTCATGGGCAAGGTGAGGACGAGAAAACAACGGTTGAGCAAAATATTGGTTTAATTTCTCACAATATACCAACAGGCTGCAGAGAATCATCATTTCTCATCTTTTCTCTTGAATTTACCTTCCTGAATTTGGTGGTTTGAAATACAACATGTGGGCTTTGCTAACAGATAAAAAACAAAGGAGCACTGTCTGCTACTTTTGTCATCACCGCTACCACATTAATATTCCTTTCCAAACTGATAAGATAAGCACGTTCATACAAGTGCTCACACCAACCACGAGTGTCGACATATTATGCTGTAAACTGTGAAACATTTTGCATACTTGAAAATACAGCACATTCATTACCGCAATTATGCATTCAGTATACAATAAGATTTGTAGGAGCTGGTACATCGTACCTTGTGTCACATCTTTTTCTCAAGGGCAGTTCAACCACAGGATTGTTATTATTTCAATGCCCGCTACATATCTAATTTATTATAGCGTTTTATTTTATTATGTATATTTGTGTTATACAGTTGCTGAAGGAGTACCCATCCTTGCATTAATGCTTCTTCTGCTTATCTGCCCCCAGGAACACTTTAATTATTACACCATGGATGCTGCCCTGGGCCACTTGGTCTTCTCCATGAAATATGATGTCATTGGGGATCAAGAGCATCTGCGCTTGATGCTTCGGTACAGTTTCCTGTTATCTTTATCCCGGGTCCCTGTTTTGTCCTCTCCTTTTCTATATCCTTCACAGTTTTTCTATGCGTTTATCTCTGTTTACCTTTTCTGGGCTCTCTTCATATGTTCCTCTCTGCAAAGCTTTCAAATATCCATGTAGTGCTGTGATTTCTGGCATATTTGTCCCAAACAGAACAGTTCCATATAGTATTTTCACCTGACATGACATGACTAGATTGTTTTTGGCTTTTTTTCATTGTGAACAACTTTGAGTTGAGCAGCAATGATACACAGGAAGAAGAGCATCCTCTCTCAGTGCTGAATTTAAAATGTATTTCCCAGTTTGAATGTTATTAATAGGCAGCGCTGCAGGAAGGCATTGCATACCACCACAAGCTGTCAGAGGCTACCCAATAAATGTTCCTATCAGTTTCATCTTCAGTTAGCCATGACTTCACATTTATTTTGCACACACAATAGGATTGTGACTTTTATGAATGTGCTTATCTGTCTTCTACAACATGAAATTGACCCATTAACAGTATCTAGTTTGTCAAATAAGCTATTTAATCAAATTCCATTATAGAAAGTGTTCTACAATAACTGACTTGGTGGATAACCGCTCCATCAAGCCTCTGTTGGTCTTTAACCCTTTTGCTTTTTTCATTTTCCCACATCTCAGAGTCCAAGAGAGGTGTGTTGGACATTTATGTTTTAAGAGTTGTGTAATTCTGCATATAAATACAATACTACTGCATATAATACAAGTGTTCAAATGGTTGTGTGGTACAGCAAAATAAATACTCATCATCAACATCATAAATCATCAACACACTATTCATTTGTGTTGTACAAGTATAATGACCTCATACTCAATGCCTGAAATCCTCTGCTTCTTCACACTCAGCTAAAAACAGACAAGTGGGGGAATGCAGAACTCATTGCACCACATAACCTGCATATTAATTTTAGCTGCATAGCTGCATTCCCTCTTTGTTATTGGGGCTTCACAGTGGATGAGTACGTAGCAAGGTAACGGTCACTCAGCCCTCAACATGTTTTACCTTGTGATGTTTTTCCATTGGGTGGGCACCACACTCACCCCGTCACTCCACTCAAACTCACTCACCTCAGCTGTTGCCGTCACGTGCACTGACACACAGCCCATATTTAATGTATCGAGTATATACAAAGATCTACACTAGTCATGATCTCTTTCTTTACACACAGTAAAAAAAACTTTTGTTTAAAACTTTTTAAGAGAAAGTGCTTTCAGGATGAGGACAAACCAACTTATGACTATCTCAGGTAAAGTTAGCTTGGGAGCTTGCTGGAGTGTAAACATCCCCAAATCCAATAAAGGACTAGGCTTAAATCTTTTCCTCACAAATTTCTGCTTTTGGTTTTGGAAAGGCTCGAAAAAAAGGCACCACTCTCAGTAAGTATTGCTTTTGCTACAGACCCATGCACAACACTTCAGCTTGTGATGAAATCTGAAGCTTAACTCTAGTGCTTGGTTACGGTTGCTAAGCTATAATTGGACAATCAGTGTGTTCATGGGAGGGACCTGGGGAACAGACAATTGTCAGCATTTCGTGACTTGTTTGTTGCCTAGAAATTCTGAGTTTTCTCTAAATGTTCTTTTATACCGAGTAGTGAACATCTGTGGCCATTGTATTGTGATGCTTTTAGGGCAACATGTTGAACAGTGTGTGAGTGACTGCTGTATAACAAATCCCTGAGAATTGTTAAGTAATTTTATATGCTGTTGTCTGACTAAAGATGAGTTTTTACAGTACTGTTAATTTTTCTCTTTGCATAGATCAGTTGCCACCTAGGAAAGTAATGTGATCTTCTAATAGGCAAACTTTGCTCAAATATATGAAGTGTATTTATAGTAAAAGTCCCCTCTGAATTTGTGATTCACTCGTATCAATGAAAGAAAGCAGCAATGAAAGAAACCATTAAGGCAAGAGGACTGATTTAGATTAGAAAAAAAAAAAATAACCCTTCGAACTGTTTGGCTTTCAGCAACAAGCTAAAAACCCACCACGATGTGATCCCGATCTCCTGCCTTACCGAGTTCCCTAATGTGGTACAGATGGCCAAGGTACGCAGATGATATTGTCATAAACAGATTGTCATGAAAATATTTTTCTGCGTACAATATTGTTAAAATGTAGTTTTAAACCTACAGCTTGTTTGTGAAGAGGTAAACGTGGATAGGTTTTACCCTGTCCTCTACCCAAAGGTAGGCATTATTATTTGTGATTTTTTTTTTTTGTAAATGTAATTATTTCTCTTGACACTTAGCTCCATGAAACTTACTGGACACTTTAATCTCTCATCCTCAGGCATCAAGGCTCATTGTCACCTTTGATGAGCATGTGATCAGCAACAACTTCAAGTTTGGGGTTATTTATCAAAAGTTTGGCCAGGTGTGTGAACTTTAGGAGATACTGCGCTAATGTTTGCTTTTAAAGTCACTTCTCCTGAAAATGTCTGCCCTTTCCTGCTTCCAGACATCAGAGGAGGAGCTGTTTGGCAACATGGAAGAAAGTCCTGCCTTTGTTGAGTTCTTGGAGTTTCTGGGACACAAGATTGAGCTTCACGACTTTAAAGGGTTTGGACTTTTTTTCGGTTTAGTTTCTTTCTGTTTTCTCAGCAGCAGATTAAGCACTTTTTGGTACCTTCTTACTTCACCTGTCAATGTGAAGCAGGCCATCATTCACTTTGCTATTGATCAGAGTTGGCTTAAATGAATCCCTGAAAAAGCGATTTAGAGTGTCTTGATATTTGTAATGCTGCTGACATTGTGATTGAATAGGCAGAAGAAGTGCCCTTGGCATTCCCTCAGTGATGGATGAGCGTGAATGGACCGGCTGCTCTGTGAGCACGCCCTTATGTTCCACTGCTGTTGACGCTGTTTGTCTCTCTTCTGTCTGACTCTTAGCTGTTCAACTCATTCCCCTCCTGGCCTTTTCTTCTCATCTAATATTCTTTTAGTTTCTTTCTTTTTAATGCTTCTGCCCTTAAATCTCCTGTCTGCTTTTATCCATCTCCAGGTTTCGGGGTGGGCTGGACGTCACTCACGGGCAGACGGGGACAGAATCTGTCTACACGAGCTTCCATAACAAGGAGATTATGTTCCATGTGTCCACCAAGCTGCCTTACACAGAGGGAGACTCGCAGCAGGTACAGTGACAACCCAGTGATTAATTAATAGGATAACTAATATCTGCTCCAGCACAGTTTTTAATATCTTTGACTAATTGATTTGTAAAGACCACTTCTTGTGACTTCTCCATGTGTCGGACTACAGCAGCAGCAACTAGTGTTTCTATAACACGCTTTATAAACACAGGGTTACCAAAGTGCTGCACAGTACAATAAAGCACAATAAATATGTAGCATAAAGACCAAATAAAATAAATAAATAAACTAAAAGGATAAAATCAAATAAAGTCAAATAGAATCAACACTCTACAAGGAGTTAAAAGCCAAGGAAAAGAGGTGGGTTTTAAGAAGGGTTTTAAAACGAGCCAGAGAAGGAGGCCTGTCTGACATGCAGCAGTAGTTCATTCCACAGTTTGGGGGCAGCAACAGCGAAGGCTCGATCCCCTCTGAGTTTAAGCCTAGCTTTAGGCGCTCTCAGGAGCAGCTGGTCAGCTGACCTGAGAGAACGGCTGGGAGTGTGTAGGGGTGCAGCAGCTCAGAGAGATAAGGTGGAGCAAGGCTATTCTAGGCTTTGAAAGCAAATAAAAGAAGTGTCTCTACTGTAGTTTTGAAGCTGAAGACCTCTTTGACGCCATATTGCAATAAGCTACGTTAGTCCTCAGCTGCTCTTCGCTGCCTCTCAGAGTGGTTTGAACTTTATCACAGTAATCTGCACAGACGGTCCATATTGCCAAGATGGGATGATTCATGAGGGACCTCAAGAAAAGGAGGCGAGGTGCAGCCGCAATAACATAGAATTATTTCAGGATGAGAAAGCTCAGAATTAATAAATTTTATCTAATTTGAATGGATATGCAGCATTAACAGATGTCAAGTGTATCAATCCAGCCTCAAGCTTGCTGAGTTTGTTTTTAAGTGTCTAACTGCCCGTGATGACGCTCGAGTTCGGTAGTCCATCTGCACAGAGAAAGTGGGATGAATGTTGTTCAGCTATCTGGGTTCAGAAAGCCCCTGCGTGAGTAAATATTAAAGCTGACAGCCAATAAGCTCAGGGATGATGCAGTAGTAACCCGGCTGCTCTGCCTCTGCAGCCTCATGTATTCTGTTCCTCTCTCAGCCTTCACCACTGTCTCACACAGCTACCACTGATTTCTTCAAAAAGGGAAGATTTTTAATTTTTGAGAACAGTGTAACCAGAATTTTTAACATCAAAATATTTAGTTGTGGTTATGGTTTTCAAAGGGCTTAAGTAACCTATTTTATTAGGCATTTACTCAATATGTATGGTATATTCGAAACCTGTCAGAGCCTGAAACAGATAAGGTTGATTGTTCTTATGTGAACTGATGATGATGGCGTTACAGAGGCTGATAACTGGAAAAGAGTCTTATATAAATTCCAAATTAAATATTTGCTGTGATGTACTTTGCACACAATTGATCTACTCTTGAGACATTTTATAGCAGCACCACATAAACACTAAAGTTAATATCACCAGGGCTTTGTTAAATGGCTGTTAACTAGTTAAACAGCCTGATGGCTGATGGAGGGTAATCAACGCACACTGTTGCCGAGCAGGTGTCACGATGTTGGAGGCTTTCACTGAGGAGGAACACAGTCTATTTTTGGATTTATATTTGCTAAGAGTTTCTGCACTGAGCGTTTCTGTTTATCACTTACTGTATCTGGACGAAAATCTCATATATGTGCTTCCACTCACATGCTGTGGAATAATCTGGGTCACACTGTCTCCATGATAAGAATCGGTTTCCATTTCGGTGGGCTGAACAAAATTCATTTTGACATTCTTCTACCATTATAGGATTTTTTTTGAGTATTTTACTGTTTGATTGCGACATTTCTGGGACAGCTTTTAACAAGAAATTCACTCCGACTACTGCGAAATTCTATTTGTCAATTGATTGAGTTTCACATGAAAAGAGAAAAATTAAGTTTTCTCTGATATTTATGGCAGCTTGCGAGCTGTAGTTAGTAGCAATGAGGTGACAGCATGAATTCATATTTTAGCAGAGGAAGAAGGTGTACTTAATACTTGGCAAACACCAAGATATTACTTAGATAAAATTTTAATACTTGGGCACAGTTGCTCCATCCTCCAAATGCATGAGTGTCCTTCTGGCAACTTTAAGGTATTTGGCAAGAAGGAAAATGCAGCCATTCACCAGCAATGATGTTGATCACTGACACTCAGACATTGACACAAGCATAAACCATTTTTTGTTTGACTTTGTGGTGCCTCCACTGCTATTCAGATTCATTCATGTTCACACCATCGAAATTATTCAAGCCTTGTCATGAGTAAATTCACTGTATAGGAATTCTTAACAAAATAAGAGTATGTATGATGAACTATTAAGAAGTAAAGCTGACAGAATTATTAATGATACTTCTCACTTACTGTACAGAGAATTTGAACTTTTACCTTCAGGGAGACGTTACAGGTTGAAAGATCTACAAGAAATCCTTTGACTCAAGTGCTGTCAAGGTAATAAATGAAACTAGGCTCAGGGAGACCAGTATACAGGGTGCTCCTCACTTTACTGCAGTTTTTTTGCACAGTAGGTTAATGTGATCATTGTGTATAGTGTGTACTGTGAGGTGTATTTGTATGTATGTATTTGTTTGTATTTTTTTTTGTCGTATGTATGTATTTATGACATGTCATATGGTGAAACCAAGGACAAATTTCCACATTATGGACAACAAAGTTTTCATCATATTTGTAAAATATGAACACATGATACAGCACTGGATCAAACAGTCAGTTTATAGGTCGTGTTCATATTTTTCAGTATATACATTCACAAATTCTTTAGTCATGTACAAGTTTGTATGTTTATAATGTTTGGTTATATTTTGTATCTATCTCTTATCTAAATATAGTTTATTTTTTAAATCAGTTGATCGAGCTATCAAGAAGAACAGCAAGACATACAAATGTAAATAATGTAATAGTGTGTAATACTAGGGTGTCATACATCTCAGAGAAGAGGTTGTATTTTTGGATTAAAGTCATGCCCACCTGTCTGATGGGAATATATTTATTCCCAGTCAATCTTTCAGTGCGAATGCTGGCAGTGATTTTTGATTCCCTAACTGGTTATCTAAGATGTCTCCGCTATTGTTTTATCTGTGTCATCCAGCTGCAGAGGAAGAGGCACATAGGCAACGACATTGTGGCCATCGTGTTCCAGGAGGAGAATACGCCCTTTGTACCAGACATGATCCAGTCTAACTTCCTGCATGCATATGTGGTGGTGCAGGCAGAGAAAGCATGTACAGACAATGTCACCTACAAGGTTGGTTTTGAGGACCTGTGTGACCTGTAAAACCTTTTTGGGTTCCACCCATTCATTATTCAGGAGCTTATATTGTTCTATATGTATCGCAGTGTATCTTCCAGAGGGGTTTCATAGCCTGGGTTTATCTGAGCTCTGAGTTTTCTCCTACAGGTGTCTGTGACAGCGAGGGATGATGTACCTTTTTTTGGGCCTGCTCTCCCTGATCCTGCCATCTTCAAAAAGGTCAGCGTGCATATAGTCAATTCCAATTTACAAGCAGGCATCATAAACCTTCCTTCACTCTGCCTTCCTTTCTCCATGCATGCCTTACCTCAGGGCCCAGAGCTTCGAGAGTTCCTCTTCACCAAGCTCATCAATGCAGAGTATGCCTGCTACAAGGCTGAGAAGTTTGCCAAGCTTGAGGTGAGAAGAGTGTTGCAATGCAAACATCACCATGGGGGTGTGAATACCTGTAGTGTGTGTGTGTGTGTGTGTGTACATGTGCACACACGTAAGCACACACACCTGCATCTTGCTGGCTGTATTCTTCATAGGAAGTGATTTCAAGTGACAATATAGATGTATTTTCATCCACACTTTCTTAAACAACCAGAAAGCAAATGAACTCTTCCTGGACTGGTGCTGTTGTATTATTTTCATTAACCATATTTTTTATTTTTAAATGACTAACTAAAGTGCCACTACCTGTGCAAACATTCAGTGTTGTTTGGTTTTAAGGAGCGAACACGTTCAGCCCTGTTGGAGACTCTGTACGAGGAGCTACACATCAACAGCCAGTCCATGATGGGTCTGGGTGGAGATGAAGATAAGCTGGAGAACGGTGGCGGAGGAGGAGGAGGAGGAGGTTTCTTTGAATCCTTTAAGGTACAGCCCCATCTCTCATTCGATGAGGTGCACCGTTAATCTGCAACTCCACATGCATGAGAGAGAAATGGTAATGAGCGGAGAAACTTTCAGGATGCTTTTTCTTCCCTCCCCTGTCTCTTGGCTGGGATTCTGGGTATTCACACATGAGAAAACAAAGCATAGAAAAATTTTAGTATCTCAAAGGACCAGGCCCTGTGGCATTTGATTTCCTCACTTGGCTGGGACTGCTGAACTTGTGTGGTGTGTTTTCACGTGATGATGTGGTTTGGAGAGCGGAGAGCGTCCTATGAGCGTGTGTATGAAAGGCACTTTGCTCTGACTGAGAGTGCTCCATCAATGACCATTAGGGTGGTGGAGCGTAGCCGAGCTGCTGAGGCACGGCAGTGGGAGCTGTGATTGTGTGTGCCTGATGAACGATTTAATGACCCCTCATTAGGGAGCTGATGATGCAGTTTGCATGTCTCCCCATGGGCAGTGCTCCCTTGCTGTTTGTCCTCTTCTCTCTGTGTCTCTGACTAGTTCTTTTATGTATTTCTCTGTATTGTGAGAGATTAATCCACCTTTATTTCAGTCTCCCTGTCTCTGTTGTCTCTTTAGATCTATCACTTTCCCATACCTTTCCACAAATCCTCTCTTTCTATCCATCAAGAGCCATGCTGCCTCGCTTTCTCTTTTCCACACCTCCGCAAATTACATGTGCAAAGATTCCTCACCTCTCTCTTTCTGCTTCTCGGTCTCTGTCAAGCTGTGCAGATTCTGCTGTCCTGCTGTCTCCCCTAATCTCTCTCATAGTCTTGGTTTTCCGAGCACACGCTGTGTCTCATCTCCCCCTCCCTCTCTCCCATGATATAAAATCCCACCATAGACTCACCCTTGTTGAATGACGACTTAGTACATCAGAGATGTGGCTTCATCCTCTCCTTGAACCACTGTGAACCTGCATTTCTTTCACGCAGCTTCTCTCTCCAGCCTGTTGACCTACACTGCCCCTAAGTGTTCAAAAATAGTCCTGCATACAAACATGTATATGTACATGTTCGCACACAAATACACACGTACACACGTCCATGTAAACACATTTCTGCCCTCAGAGATTTATCACATCTATCTAATATAAACACACGTACAAGCTCTTTAAAATAGGTTCAGTATGTAGTCATATTGACAATATGAGTAGTAGAAGACAAAACTATACCTTCATTTAAAATGAATTGGCCATTTTGTTTATTACAAAATGAACTTTTTTTGAGAATGCATAAAATATATCTGATACGTAATATAATTGTGTACGTATTAGTAAATATATTCCAGTAATTCCGACCAGATTTTGTGTAAACACAGTGGGAATAAAACATACACAGTGTGTATGTATTTACTAATATGTACTGTATAGTACAATAGCATTTGAAATGGACTTAATTTGGACTTAATTTGAGCATAGATTCGTATATAATGTACATGTGTGGTATATAATGCCTTGAAATATCGGTCAGTGTGTTGCGTTTCCACATAGTATCAAAGTGGATCCACTGACAGTATCTCCTCGTTTCTCTCTGTAGCGGGTCATCCGCAGCAGAAGCCAGTCTATGGACGCCATGGGCCTCAGTAACAAGAAGTCACACACAGTCTCCACTAGTCACAGTGGCAGCTTTACCCACAATCCCGCAGAGAGCCCCAAAACCCCAGGGATTGTAAGTAACGCAGTTTGGTTCACATGATGCCCACCCAACACATACATTAATGATACAGTATTTCTACCATTCACAGCACAGTGGATAAACACACATACACACGCCTTGAACCCTCATTCTTTCTTACAAGCTGCACTTCTACAGAATATCCCTATTGGCACATTGTAACACTTTACTTACATCAGTACTTTAACGTCAAGGCGCTCACTTTCATTCCTGACATTGTAAATTCTCTCTTGCTTTGTACTAAAGCAGCTTTCACTGCCTTTTTCTATTTATAACTTATTGTGTTACTATTAATGACTGTATTTTTTTTTTTTTTTGGGAAAATTAACACCATAATTCATTCTCAGCATTTCATCCATTCCCATCTGTTGAGACATTCCTCATAGTGTGTTAAATATCTAGGGTGGTATTTAAAATAGTGTGTCCATTGTGGACTGAAATTCCTTCCTCAATACAAGATGACTGATTGTCTGTGAGCCCTGGTTAAGTCTCTATCCTGAGACTTGAAGTGAGCTCAGTGAAGCAGCTGTTTGACTACCCAGACTCCCTCCCTCTTTAATGTGCTTCTGTCATGACTGCATCTTCCTGTAAATGTTCTAACTTCTCTATGCAGCCGTGTATATGTGCATGTGTTGCTGCAGAATATGCATGGCATAAGCCACAAATACAAGAAGCTCACTGTCCTGTTTGTGTTTCTTTCAAAGATGGGGTTGATTATGTTTCAAGTCATTTTGCAGCGTGGAAGTTGGTTATTGACATATTGTATTTTAAATTGGAACTAAATTAACCCTAATTCTGAAAGAAAAAAAGTCTTCCAAAAGCTGCTTCTCTGGATTACGTCAGTCTTCTTTGCCCTTTTTCTCCTTCTGAATGCATCACTAAACTGACCTGTATCCCTCAGGGCAGAAACTGCCAACATGCCTGCTACCTCGGTGTCACTCTACTGCTGTCATCTACTGCTGTGCCCTCCTGTGTCGGACCCCAGCCTTCTTTTGCTCTAAAAAGCTTCTCACTGTTGTTTTAATATCATGTCTCCTCTATTAAGTCACGCTATGAGCTTCTTTTTAAGCTCTTTTGCAACTTGTTGTTTAAATTCTGTGTGCTGTGCGCATGATATCTTATGATGTGTTCTTTTCTTTTCCTTCCCCCTCCTGTTTTTTCAACCTATCGTCTCCTTTCTCTCTCTGCTTCCCCCATCCTGCCTTGTTGGCCTAAGTCATTGCTTGTCCCAGGGAAAAGTCCCAGTAAATATGGACGGCGGGGCAGTGCCATAGGGATAGGAACCATAGAAGAGGTTCATGTATATTTTCTCCCTTCTTGTTTCACTGCTTTTTGTGTCTGGTCTTTACTTTTATATTTTTCATATAATAATTTTATCATATAAGTGTACAAATAGTAGTTTATAGAGTCAAATGTGCCTGCTCGTTGTTTTTGATGATGTGGCTGTGAGAGGGTTTCTGATATGTAGGCTTAATAAGTTATAACATTTGTTTTGTTATGGTTTTAATTACAATTTCATTAATTTCAGTCATTCATACAGTAACGACATCCCCTTGCATTCATATGACATATGACATGATAGCATAAATCCTATTGTAAATACTTTTACAGGTTCATTTTCAATGATTCTTGTTTTCTTGTTTCATGTTGTGCTTTCCGTAGCAGATCTCAGGTCCCCTTGCATGAATTCCTTCACTTGATTTAACTTTAAAGTTTATTATGAAACACTGCAAGATAAAAGTAAGTAAAGAAGTAAAGAAAATGGTGGGTAGACTCCCACTTCTGTTCTTGTGCACAGTAGCTCATGATGAATCATGCTGCATCTTAAATTAGTATGCACCAGACTTTTTGAAATCTGAAGTAAACTCCACAGTCTGACATCAGGACTTAAATTAGAACTAAATAGAAAAGGAGACTTTCTAAAGGGAGAAAGATGCCAAAACTGGATATAAAAGTTAAAATAGGAGAATTAATCTGAAACACATTCTTAACTTGTGTGTTGACATAAAATCAATTCCTGTCTGAAGCCCATTGCATCATAGATTTGTAAAACAGGTTGCCAAATGTGTCATTACATTATCAGGCCATCAGTTCATCATTTATTCACATTATATATATTTTACATGTAAGTTGTCATTTCTGCTGTGGTGGTGAAACGGTTAGACTGTCCCCATAGTATGTCTGACTTTCCTCTCCTCACCCGCTGTCAGTCACTGATAATTCCTGGGAAAAGCCCAACCAGGAAAAAGTCCGGGCCGTTCAGCTCCCGTCGTAGCAGCGCCATTGGCATCGAGAATATCCAGGAGGTCCAAGAGAGGAGGTGAGAGGTGACAGAGCAGAGCTGATCAGCAGGGAGTGGGTAGTGAGGAGAGAGCACTGTTGCAAAAAAAGATGGAAACAGCAACATTAAAATAATGAATTCAACTAATGGAAGATGCACTGTGGAAGATACAGCCTCTTGTGGGATAGCACTCTTGATTAAGAAAGGGGCTAATCATTGATTTACACTATTTCTTGTGCTTTGGCATTTATTGAATTATACAGAACTATTAAGATGTTGGATGGATTCTGGGTTGCAACAACTGAAAACAAGTTTCATAGCAGCCAAAACAATCCTAGAGATCATGCCTGATTACTCATTTTAATCCTTTTTGTATATGAGGCTTAAATCCATGAAATATTACTAATAGTACAAGACAGCAGTTGTCACTTACATACTCAATCAATCATTTGATTGATTTCATGTTTTGGTATTACTGTCTATCATCATCGTACCAAAGTACTTATAAGACACTACAATTTCTACCTCCTGGTCAATGATTGCTCTGCTGCTTGGGGTGTAGAGGTGAAAGCTAAAATCAATGCAACAATAGTTACGCCTCAGTTTGTGGTTTGTGGCATTTTGAGGCCACTTCCTCTGATGTTATAACACATGTTCAGATAATATGAATGTGTTACAGTTTTTTTAACGTTTCAATCTCCGTCCATGTCCTAAAGCCGGGAGGTGTCACCCAGCACCCAGAGGACACCAGACAGCAGCCTCTTGTTGCAGGAAAACAAATCAGACAACTCCTCCAATCATAGTTCTCCAGAGTTTGCTGCTGCTAAGAACAGGTGACTATCATTTGAATATATAATCTAATATTATACAATATAACAATATAACTGCGAATTGGGAAGTTATTTGTGGTGGTTGATGCTTTGGATGTGTGGGGAGGGGTTTACATTTGTATACACTGATTATCTCCTCAAGCATCCACCTTTTTTATTTCCAATGCTCTCTAGCATTTGTGATAAAGCATTTACATGTTTCATTTTTAAAAAATTTCTGGTTATTTTTTTCCAATTTTTTTTGTCAAATTTGGAAAGGACTATATAGTTGCAGAATATAATATATAGTAGAATATATTTATGACATTGTATTTAATTTTAATATTAAATTTAATTATAATTATTATTTATTTTTTTTAATGTAACATTTCACTCCAAAATGAGCTCGACTTATTATGTAATGTTTTTCTCAGTCATAATTAAGGCAGTGCACACTTCTTTAGATACATATACATATATAGGTACATGAATATACTTGAGTCCATTTGAGGCAGGATATCTGACACAGATGTACCTCTGTCTACTATCTGAGGGAACAGGTGAGATGCTGTGAAACAAAGATGATGTATTAATTCGACTTTTGAAATGAAAAATAATAAACACAGAAATGGAAAAAGACCATTTTGATCATGCTGCCCAAATTTATTCAGTGTGACGGAAAGGCAGGTCAGAGTGACCCAGGTGTGTAGTTTGGCAATGTGTTGCAGGGCACCATCCATCCCCGAGGCTCAGGACCTTTCCCGTTCCTCCTCCAACGCCAGCAGCTTTGCCAGCGTTGTGGAGGAGCACGAGCATGAGGCTGAGGAGGAATACGACACTGGGCTGGTGGGTGTAGAGTGATAACTCATCATGAAAGTATACATACGTATGTATGTCACCTAATCCAAAACAACAACTTCTCCCATCTACTCACATTTGTATTACCATTTGTCTTTTTTTATTTGTTGTTCGCTGTTACTTAAGCAGCTGGGAGAATGTGAGATGGTTTAAAGTAAATGCACAAAAGAAAATATGTCTAACTTCTTTTCCAACTCCTACAGGAAAGTGTGAGCTGTGCTACGCCACTGAAGAGAGACTCATTTGTGTACAGCTCTGGGGTACAGGACAGTGCATGCAGTACCAGCCAGGGAAGTTTCTCAGGTGAGTTGAGGAGAAAAGAGCTACTCATATTTCTGGGACAGTGATAGCCTGAAGGTGTGGGAATCAGGCAATTTACTAAAAGGTCAACTTTTTCACACATCCACAATGTCTGGGAAAATCTAGGTGGGGCATATGTAAGAATAACACTCTTGAGTGAACTTCACCTCAGCTGCACCCGTTGAAAAAGAGCACTTCTTAAATGAATAAAGTTTGTAATGCCTAGAAATTGCAAAAACTTAAATATGATTTCTGTTAATGCTGCACATTTTTTCTGTCACTAATGATTCACTTTGAACCATTAATCTTTTGGATGCTGGGATATTAATTTTTTATTTTATTTTTTTTTTGGCTAGAACAGCTGGCAGCATTATGTGCTTGAGTTTATTAACTGTGACATCCAAACATCTGTCTCCTCACTCCCAGCAGCTTCTCATCTTCAGCAGCAAGCCGACGGAGTGAAGGCATCGGAGCCAAAAGCGACAGAGTGCCCCCCGCAGGAGCTCAAGTTCTCATCGGTGAGACAAAGCACTTGGTGTCAGTCATTAGGTTACACTCAGATGGTTTTACTGTGGAGATTTTACAACATCCCTCTGATGTAGATGTTGATCTCAGAGTAGTAGGTGTTCTGGAGCAACACATTCATTGGTTGCAGCTTCTTAGGTGTGAAGATTTGCTGCTTGGCCTATTTGATGTGTCTGGTTGTTCTGAGTTGTCTCTTATTGCATATGTTGATATTAACAATATCATCATCTCTCCATGTGTGTATGCAGAACTGTTAGCCACGCCCCACCGATCACTACATCAACGTCCATTTTCAGGTTAGACATAATCTTAATATGTTGGGCCTAATTAAAGGGTAGTTTCACAATTTTCCAAATCTGTCCTCAAACAATAGTCAGGTCCCCAAATGAACATTGACATGTTGTCCTTGCTGTAATCATTTCTCCTGATCATACCGGACATTAGGAGATTCCTATCATAATGCATTTTCAATGTAGGTGATGGGGGATGAAATCTAAAGCCCTCCCACTGTGCAAAACTGTATTCAAAAGTTTATATGAAGCCAACTGTGGTTACTTATTTATTTGCAATTCCCTCTTTTTGATGATCCTTCCACTGCAACTTAACAGAAAAACACAGGGACTTTTTTTGTTACTAAAAATAACTCTGTGGAAGTCATCCGCTATATTTGACCAACTCCTCATATTGTCTTCAGATAGAAGTTTTTTGCTTAGTGGTCAGTATGAACAGGAGGAATTATGGCAGCAAATAAAACCTGACTGTTGTTAGACAGACTTGAAAAATGGTGTACCTATCCTTTAAAGACAGCACGACTGTAAAAAAATCTTGTTCCTTATCTTTTTTTTTAAGCTGTTTTCTTCTTTTCTCTTCACCTTTTTACCCTTTACTCACTTTCTCCTCCTTTATGTCCATCTGTGCATCTCTCCCGTTTCCCTTTCTCTGTCTCAGCATTCCCTTAAGAGGCATATCTTGCCAAATACAAGCCAAGGGCATGTGAACTCAAACACAGACACAGAGAACAGGAGCAGGAGTTAGACACCAGATCAAGAGACTGACAGATCTTCCTTTGTATGTTTGGCATGGATCTGCTGCCTGTCATGACAGACACCTAGCTCCATGAACATGTACGTACCTATAGCCCTCATTCCAACTCCACCTGGAACCCTCCTTGAAAGCTAAAGGTAAAGGAAAAGAGACCTTCACACCCACACAGCATCACTACTGTCAGCTTGTTTAGCAGATTAACTGTCTGCCTGCTAATTCTTCAGGTCAGTAAGTTACTGAAACCTGATTCTTACTGTAAACACTGAAATCTTGTGTGCCCTATTTTAAAGATCAGGATTGGAACAGAGAGGTTTCAAACAACTGGTGTTTGTTTAGCTTGTGAAGCAGTGGGTCTGTGGAGAGGAGCGTTGCACTAGAGAGGAAAATGTTTTATTTTTTTTAATTTTTAAATGTCAACCTCGTATCCCACTGTGATATTGTACATGGGTCCAACTTTGATGTGCTGAGTGTGTGTATGTGTGGCTACCTGTCGGGCCATGTTTTTTGTGTTTGGTTAATGATCTGTTCTTCGGAGTATTCTGCAGTGGATATTTGTTGTGTTTTATGACAGTTTCTGTAAATTTGTCCCGTTTTTTTGATGGAGGGTATTTCTATGATGCTGTTGTTGGTGGCTGTAATGGCATCAATCACCTTCCTCTTCGGTGGGTGCGGGGTGAAATATACCACATAAAAATGTAACTGCAATTTTTAAATTTTAATTTAGATTTTGGTCTAGGGAATCCGGAGAAAATTTTAACTGTAGACTTTATTGATGCTAAATGATAAAATACAGAATTACTGTAGTGCCCCAACCAGCAACATGCGTCCTCAATCCACACTTCAAGATACTGCTGTTTTTAGAACGTCTTGAAAATGCTTTTGTCACAAACCACTTGTTGATTTGATGTCTGTGTACAGGTGTTTATACAACAATACTGTGCATGGTGTAAATCTGCTTGCCAAAAACCTCTCCTCTGTACACTGGTGCCATGCTTGACATAGAGATGTTGTCCCTGTGATTTGTGTTTTTATTGAAAACCAGCCAACATCTTAAGATGCAGTGCACATTACTGATGGAGCCAAATGCCACTTTCCTACTTTATTTGTAAAGTGTAATATATGTACGTGACCCTAAGCACTACATTTTCAGAGTTATACCGAAATGCTGACCTTTTTGGAGAAAAATGATTTGTCGCTGAATATGAATTACACTGTGACTCGTCTTGAAGTTGCCTTTATTATGATTGTGTTGCGTAAGCTGCTGTGAAGGAAGGTCATATTTAGAGGCTTTGCATTGCCAGTTGGCTTGAATGTAAAAACGAGGCAGACGACGTATTTATTTGTACACATCTGCTCCAGTGAATGGTGATACTGTGACTCCTGACCACAGTAAATTTCAGTCTGAAAGAGCTCACCTTTCCGGATCAGAGAGGCTTTTCCCTATCTTCAGTTCGTTCTGAAGAAAATAACTGATACGAGGAATTGTTTTATTGATGAGTGAAGAAGGCACGACATGTATTTAAGTGAATTAATGTCAGAATTTACAGTGTGTGAAAGTATAAGAGGTTTAAAGACAGTGGACAAAATGCAAAACACAGCCTGATACTGTAATACATCGAGTCGCTTATAGTTACAAATCACTCAGAACAAACTAAAATAGCTGAGAAAAATACACTCCTTTTTAGTTTATAATTACACATTTGTGTATTACACCCTTTACAATTCAAGATTATGAATTGAAGGACATGATCTCAAATGATTTTCCTTTCAGACTTTGAAACGCTTGAGTAGGTGAATTATGCCCTCTTGTGGCTCTGGATTATTATAACACATCACTATGTGGTTCCAGTCATCTAACTGTGCTTGCACTGTACACCAATGGCCAATCCAGGCCACAACAGATTGGAAGTGAATCTTCTATACGTGTTCAATTCAAATGATTGTATTTCTGTTCTTGACTGCTTTAATCCCTTGTTCAGAACATTTGTTTGTAAATATTGCTTTCCATCCTTTTTTTTTTTTGTAAATAAAGACAACAAAAATGTTTAATAAAGATGAAGATGCAAACAATATATCAACAAACACCGTGTTCATGTTTCCTTAATAAATGTTGATTGTTACTTATTACAAAGTTGGTATGATATTAGGCATACATTATTTGGAAAAATTGGCACTTATTCCAAAAATAAGTGTTGCATGATTTTAAGACAAAGGGTTAAATCACTCCTATGAAATGTTTTCTAAAACAATCTACTACTTTTTAAAATAAAACCATCTATCTGCCTTTCTAACCAGTCTCCATATAGTTTTCATTCACATCTCCATGTTCCACCACTTGAAGTCAAACGGCTCTCTGCGGACATTGGAGCCACAGTGGACTTCTCCCAGCAGTTTGTGGTAGGAGGCAAAATCGTCGATGAATGTGCACGTGAGGCCCAAGCCCTCCATCAGTGAGCACATCTCAGTCTCCAGGGCACAGCGTCCATTCACCTTGGGTCCAAAGGGCTTCGGGATGCCAAGGTTTTTCCCCAAGACAATCATGTTCACCTGGAAACAGATGTGACGCATCATGTGAAACTGTTATCAGCTCCTGGATTTAGTTTCATCTTGTTAACTGATGAGTATTTTAATGCCTCTGAAATGGAAACAAGCACTGGACAAATCATCATAGCAAATTCAGAGGCCAGTATATGTTTACTGGCAAACTTACCATGTCAGGGTAGTAAGCCTCTGCTTTGTACTCGCCATTTTCCATCACCAACTTGAAGAGGACTGGCACGTCGATAATGTCCTCTTCGTCCAGACCCAGCTCTCTTTTCAGCACATCCCTGTTCCAGTCGATGCAGCCCTGAGAGAGAGTAGGCCGTAAAAGCAGACACCATGCAACATTATACACAAGTTTAAAAGTAATTTGTGCTCATTTCTGTAAACAAATGTGCTAATAGGGTCTGTAATAACATACAGAAGAACCGATCACAATTAATTATGTATCATTTTAAATTATGTCTTCACGCACCAGTACCCAAATTAATTTTGTTTAGACAACTTGATGTGACCAAAAGTATATGGACACCTCTGCTAATCAGTGGTTTCAACTGGCTCAACAACACCCATTGATAAAAGGTTCATAACATCAAGCATACAGCCAAGTAGTATGCATTTAGCTATACTGAGTCATGCTGAAGCATTCAATGGTTTGTGGCACTAGTCATAGGATGCCATCGTTCTAAAAATATCAGCCCTGTGAGATGTACATCAGTCAGCTCCACATGCTGTTATTGCTACAGGCCACACAAGCTCATAGAACGATCAAAGCTGCCAAGTGCTGAAGCATGTAGCAAGTAGAAATGGTTTGTTTTCATCCACTACAAAGCCAACCTGCTTCAGGAAGCAACATCAGTGCAGTGCAAAACGGTTTGTTAGGATGGCAGAGCAGCAGCACACTAAAATCAAGACTAAGATCAAGTGTGTTTTCTGGAGAGATGCATCGTTCTTCATTCCCTGGCCAGTGTGGGTTTAGCTGATGCCACTGCTGTCAATGGTAAGATTGGTGGAGAAGGAATAATGATGTGAGCTGTTTTTGTGGGTTTGGGCGAAGTCCCTTAGTACCAAGGAGTAGCTGCCTTAATGCTACAGTATATCATATTTTAGACAATAGTGTGCTTCCAACTTTGTGGCATCAGTTTGGCTTACCTAGCCCTTACTATTTAAGTCATACCCTTCACTCTACTTTTTCCAGTCTCTACATATTACAGCTGCAAAAATTACAAAAGTTATAATTTTCACAGACTGAATTAGTCTTTTGTCATCTTTCTAGGTTAGAAAAATGTTAGAGTTTTGTTTTTTGGGTTTTTGTTTTTAGATAAATTGATGTGTCTGACCTTATAATGTGACTCACCTGTACATAGATATTTTCAGCTTGGAAACCTTTCCCACTAAGTATCTTATCCAAAGTAATTGGATCTTCATTTTCCAGACCTTTTTTGGAAGTATAGTAGAAGTGGGGTGTTATGGAGTTATATGATGAATTTGTTCATTGCACATTGTAGATTTGCCACAGACAGACTCACCCTCAAACAGTTTGGTTTGTCCATGACCATCGTTCTGTAAGCCTCTGAATAGTTTGAAGGCCGCGTCTGGGCTAGCCAGCAGCAGCCGGAAGCCCTGTGAACAAATACACAAGAGACAAAGACAACACTGACTCTCTCATATCCTGAGAGTTCACACAATCCCACTGTGTAGATTACAGCATTTCAATATCAGCCAGCAACAGCTAAAGGCTTCCTGTCCTCTTGTATTCCCATTATTTCTATGTCTATTTAAGAAGAAATGCATACCTTTCTGTCAGGTGCAGGAACAAAGGACATGAATTCATCAACGTGGCCGACATAGAGCCAGTCAGAAAATAAAGCAATGGGCTCCTGAACCTTCTGGGCCCACAAGAAGTCTTGAACTACTTGGGTCATGTTACGTCCTTCAGTTGCCCTTAAAGAAAGAGAAAAAGAGTCAAAATTCTTCTTGTTGTTGTCCCACAACAAAAACCTGGATTTATTATTAATATGAAAAGCTGCTCTTGCATAACTTAATGATTCATTTTCTTCGTAAGTTCAGGGACATCTCTGAATATGTTACAAACTTACGTAGCGAAGGCCATTCCAATGATGATTCTGCCCAGAGGGTAGTTCTTCCCATTCACAGTGACAGGAGGACTCACCTCCAGATTACCGAATGAGTCCAGACTATTCACATCATCGCTCGCTCTTGTTACATGTCCAAAGTCGGGTCCCTGAAGACAGGAATTTGACTTGAGATAAAACTCAAGATTTTCCATTTCTAAAAGCATTATGAATCGTCAAACATTTGATTTAAAGAGAAATGTGAGTCACTCACCAGTATTTCTTCATATGGAAAGTCCTTGAGTTTTCCATCTCGAGGGGAATCCAGAACAACAGGGAACTGGTGGTGTGGTGCGTCGATATAACCAAACTCCAGCTCATCCTAAAAAAATTATATTTGGAATTTAATATTTTTTCTTTCGAGTGTTTGACATATCTTTTCAGTTTTGATGTGACTTTGAGTTTGATTTTTTTCCTAGTTTCGTTTCACTTTCTTGTGAAATGGCTGTTGTGTAAGATCTCTGACATTAGTGTTTCATCTAGTATAGTCATTCCAAGTGCTGCAGTTTGTCATTTTTCCTGTAATTCTTTCTCTTTCTTCAGTTTCATTATGCAAGGATTCCAGTTGCTGCTCTTTTCTAAATTTCTCACATTCATATTGACTTGGCTTGTTCACATGCACTCTTAAGGCTTTCCATATTCTGCCAAAATATGCAATTTATTAAGTGTTTTTGAGTTTTGATCGATTGCAGAGATAATTGTATGTGTGATGCCCACTAAAGTGTTATCACATTTGTGGTAGTTCTTGTAGTTTTATAAGAAATGTCTTGAAGATTTGTTCAGGGGTAATCAACCTGTTTCAACCAGTGGCGCTTGTTTTTCCCCGAAGGGAGGGGGGCTTTACGTCAGTTTGGTCCGCTTTGCAGCTTTCCTCCATCTGCTGAGCGAGATGAAAAAAAAAACGGACGCAAAGTTTTCCCTGTCCGACTTATTTGTCCTGTCTTCTGGTTGGTGGAATAGTCAATGAAGCTGAGTGCCTATAGTGCAACATATTAACATGTCGCTAAATGTTTTAATGTCCGCCGATAAGGTTGTTTTATGCATATGTGGACATAATTTTACATGTAATAGTAGCCGCATTTTCGCGCCTGATAGCATCACTTGGTACTTATGTGTACTATATGTTTATCTCCTTGAAAGTTTTTATGAAGTCTAAAGGTTTTGAGTGTATCATATTGTGTAAAATGGTTAAAAGCTAACGTTAAAACTAATTTCATATATTTTAAAAGTTCATTTAAGAACCATATGTAAGTGGTAACATAAGCTTTGTTTTGTATGTAAATGGTGACATAAGCTATGTTTCATTTTAAGTTGAAAAGAAAGAATTTGCATAGTAACAGTTGTTATTGTCATTTTGATTTATTTGATCATACAAAATTTAACTCAGTATTTGCTGAGAAATGGAAAAGGACATTGTATATTATTTTGACGTGAGTGTTTATTGTTTCATAGAGATCAGTGAATGTTCATGACAGAGGAGGATTTAAATTGTGAATGCTTTTAATAAATCCATAAAAGTGAAACAATGCACAAAAGTGTGACACAGTGTTTGCATTTTGTTTTCTTACTTGCATCCAGCGATCTCCTCTGTTCATGTACTGGTGGCAAATCTTAAGTTTGTACCCACTGCTGCGAACAAGGTTCTTCATTCCTTTCAGGAAGTCGTAGTTGTCATATGTACTGAGAAGGTAACCACAGACAGAAAAGTGTTTTTTATTCAAAACACTGGCATTAGCCAGTGTTAGGGTAAAATAAAATAATGTTTTTACAGTTTTAAAATCCAAAACTGAAATTGTTGAAAAAAAACTCATACTACCTAAGAAAAAAAACATTTGTTTTATTGGGTAGTATGAGTTAAAATTGAGGAGAATGTGCTGTTGAAACACTTGCAGTATAAGATCTTGTCAACACACCTACTGTCATCATCATCTTAATTATTAATCAGTCAGCTTTTACCTGCAGACAAACACCTCTACAGGCTTGAGGGTGTTAGGTGTCATGATCCAGGGTGCCACTCTGAATACAACTTTGTCTGTGAAAATAGGTGTCTCAGGAAGTGCCTGTCAAAACATGAGCGAAGCTGCTGAGCTTTATGTCTGTTTGCACTGACTCTGCTTTTGATCACTGAAGTGAACAATTTAATTTAGGAAATATCAAATCTAATATAATGGAAAATAGAATCTAAAACCAGCCTAACCTTTGTTTATTTAGTAGCAAATGAATTTATAAAATCTATTTAGTTATTAAGGTATATTATTGTTATGCATGGAAGTTCATTTTTGGCCTTAAGCAAACTAAAAATCTTAATTCAAGCTCCTCTTTTTCTAAGCTTTCAATTATATTGTCAAATGAAGATCATTTGATGTGATTGAAAACTCTGGAAAAAGCTAGTAATTGGAACTTAGGTGAGGATATTTTGCCAAACAATAATGTTTGTCACTTTCAGCACAGTTTACAACATAAACTACAAAAGTAAAAATTTGATTCAACAGTAAAAAGAAACTCTTGGTAGGAAATTAAAGTTGTATAAAATGGTGGATGCCATGTTGCAGGTCTTACTGAAGAGATGGGCTCTAACAGACTGAGGTTGATGCTGATGAGCCCATCAAAGTCTTTGTCAGGAAACCTGAGGCCCTCCACATAAAAGTTCGTCTCTGCTTCACCTCCAAGGTAAGACACTTCCTGGGACAAGGACTCACTACTCAGCACCAGTGGAAAGCTTTTCACAAACTGGCTAAATTGTTTAGCTTTGGAATGAAGAGAAACATAAACAAGGTTAATTATGGCATTAATTATGTTTTGACCAGAAAATTATTAAAACACCAGAAAACCTTAACGAACCAAGTGAATTATTTGCATGTTACATCATCAGTTTCGGGGCTTTCTCTGCCCTCATCTTTACTCACACAGGACATCATTCCCCACTTCAGTGGATGTGGACTTGAAGACTCTGATGCTCCGTGCGTCACCCTGAGAGATGTGCATTCTCAGCTTGTGGCCCTTCGGTAGGGCGGCGGGGCCTTTGGTCCGCAGCACCATGAGAGACATGTCCTTCAGATCTGCACATCCACAAAGAGTCATATTGATGTTGTATGAGCCAGTCATTTCTCACCTTGATACCATAGATGTTATAAAATGCACATGTAACATGTACATGACTGCATGAATGTGCTTGAGTGACTTAATATTTTAGTAGTTTTAGCAAACTGATTCACCAATTTATTCTGGTGACTTTGTAAAAGCAAATGTGAGTGGCCTTTTAATTCTGATAACAGTTATGAAAAAGAAAGAAAGAAAAACTGGAACAAAAGTTTTAACTAGTGAACGAGAAGATATATCGATTCTCTTTTACCTGACACGCTGGAGATGTAGTCCTGCTCACTGTCTGGTCTCTTAAAATACCACTCTGCGTCACAGTTGACCAAGACGATGGCTCCATGCCCATTAGGACCCCATTTCCAGGATCCCTAACAAGTTTTCAACAAAGATGCACCCCATCCCCCAATGTGCTTCATGTTTTTATCCACTGCTAATTAATTAGATCGTTCAGGCAGTTACACACAGCCTGTTATTTATTAACTTTCAGAAAGTGAAAAGAACATATCTGGGCTCACCTTATTGGGGTTGTTCTTCTCCACAACACCGTCTCTGTCCGCATCCACATCCAGAGTGATCTCTGTGAGACAGACATACATACAGACTTACTTATCACCGAATGCTTTCCCATGGGCAAAATATTCCAGATATTGTCTTGCATCACAATATAGCTATGCCTTTTAAAAAGCCTACATTTCTATATCACAAAAGGGAACATCAAAATGTACATGAGTCAACTGGATATCCAAAGTACAGACCATTGCATCTTATATAGGAGTCATGTTCAGAAAACATTGTGCACTTAAACACACCACTAATGCTGACAAAAGAACAAATTGGAGTTAAAGGCTAAAATAATGCATGTTGTTTTATTATGTTTTTACATACCAACTGCTGTCAGGTGCAGGATTGCTTTCCCCAAGACATCTTTATTCTCATCATAATACTGGACTGACAGCTTATAAAACAAAGGCACAAGTCATTTATACACACATTATTATTTTTGGTAGCACATTTATGGTAAAGTCTTAGAGAAGCACACATGAATGCTGCACATTGCAAAGCATAAAGAGCTTCAATATGCAATATCTTCTCTTAATTGAATAGTGTGAAATAATGAATTACAATAAGTAATAGGTACTCATACCTCATCACATATGTATCAAGAAATAACAATTACTGTTTTGTAATGTCAGCAGTTAGTCCTACTTTACCTTGTTATCATTTTCATCCTGGCTGGCACGACTCATGCTGATGAGTAGTACTGAATTTTTATTGAGAGGGAGATAAGAGAGCTGGGATGTTTCCTCGGATGGCGGGTTGATGGTGTACTGAACATCAGCAGTGCACTTTACAGAGAAGAACTTGGACCTGGGAGGGGCCCCCCTGAGAACCAGAAAAACAGCACGTTATGATGAGAAGATGTAAAAACTAGATCAGTGGGTGGCAGACTTGCCTTCATATATATATATATATATATATATATATATATATATTAAGAGACTTATTAGAGCAGCCTGATAGCAAAGAGTTACAATAGTCCAGCCTAGAAGTAACAAATGCATGGACTAGTTTTTCTGCATCCGCTTGAGAAATGATGCGTCTGATTTTGGCAATGTTACGTAAGTGGAAGAATGCAGTCCTCGAAAGTTGTTTTATATAGTCATTAAAGGACAAATCCTGATCAAAAACAACTCCAAGATTTTTTACGGTGGAGCTGGAGGCCAGGGTGATCCCATCTAAGGCTAAACCTCTGGAATGATGACCTCTGAGGTGTTTGGGTCCTATTACGAGAACTTCAGTTTTATCTGAATTTAGCATCAGAAAATTGTGGGTCATACAATTTTTTATGTCCTTAATGCATGCTTGAAGTTTAGTTAAGTGATTGGTTTCATCAGGCTTGATCGATAAATATAATTGGGTGTCGTCGGCATAACAGTGAAGGTTAATTGAATGATTCCTAATAATGTTCCCTAGAGGAAGCATATATAAACTGAAAAGAAGTGGCCCTAATACAGAACCTTGTGGGACTCCATGAGAAACTTTGGTTTGCATGGAGGATTCATCATTAACATGAACAAACTGAGAACGGTCTAGGAAATATGACTTAAACCAGACATGGCATTGAATTTAATACTATAGTAATCGTTTCCTTAAATTTGGTTACAGCACTGTCAGATAAACATCTGCTGTAGGAGTTTCTGAAAAAAGGCTTAAAGTCCAGTAATATGAACTCAAAGGTTATTAGAAAAGTCTAACAAAGAGATAAATGCAGTACTAAGACTATCACTATGGTTGTCGACATAAATATTAAAATCACCTACAATAATTACTTTATCTGTTTTAACGACCAAGCCTGATGCAAATTCTGCAAATTCAGATAGAAATTCAGAATAAGGACCTGGAGCTCGATATAATATAACAAATAAGAGTGGCTGTAATGTTTTCCAGGTTGGGTGAGTCAGGCTAAGAATGAGACTTTCAAATGAATTAGTTTAGTTTAGGTTTAGGATTTATAAGTAAACTAGAGTCAAATATGGCTCCAACTCCACCACCTCGACCAGTACTTCGAGGAATATGAGTATTACAATGACTGGGGGGAGTGGATTCATTTAAACTAACATATTCATCCTCCTGCAACCAGGTTTCAGTGAGGCAGAATAATCAATCAATTAATATCATAGTCAGATATATATATATATATATATATATATATATATATACACACACACACACACACACACACACATACACATGACTGAACTTGCAGGAGAATCCCACAGAAAAGCAATGGGCCCATATTTCCCTTTACGATTATAGATACGATATCTGAATCTTTTCCTCGTATGAGACGCAGGTGAGGACATGTCTAGACAGCCTGAGACACCTGGCTGCAATACCCTATCTCAGGTTTTTAATGAGTCAGCTATCTTGCAATGTTGGAACAAGTAATATCCTGTTAAAATGTCAACTCAACACTACTGACATGCCCAACTAAAACACCATTAGATGCAAATGATATCAGCCTTTTGTTTTTAGACAGTACAGAAAAAGCTCAGAGCCCCTAGTAGGCCAGACCATTTGCTAATATCTGCCCAGTCAGTACTGCAGACTCGCTCTGTTATGTGTGTTGTGTAGGCTGGCGTTGGGTAGAACAGATAGACTGTATTTCTTTGGGACAACAAAGTCTCTCCTGTCGACAGTAACAAAAGAGAGCTGTTTCTCCCCATAGTACAAAAGAACCATGCGATCTGCCAGGACCTGCAAATGACACCCTCTCCATAGCTATATCGATGTGGATTAACAATGGTTTTACTGTATCTGTTTCATAAAAACTGAGAAGAAACCCATACACCACATCAAAACTTTTGGCTCTGGACTTTTAGATTGGACTTCATATTATTAAAAAAATGATTTTTAAAATAAGGAATTGGACATACAGACAAGACTATCTCTCTGTTATGTCTCCAACATAACAACACAGCAGTGGTAACCAAAATAATTAACTAAAGTCTAAATATAGAGGGTACTGTGTGAACCTGTAGAGATTGTAAATCCCCCTAAAGCAAATTGTGATATACTTTTTTTTACATTTATACTATACTAGAAAAAAAAAATTATATATATATATATATATATATATATATATATGTATGTTAAATGACATAGTTCCAGAAATTAACAGAAGAGATAATTACAAATAAAAACAGATCTTATCTTATCTTTGTGTGTGTTTAACAGCGGGTTGAAAATAAAATAAACCTAAAACTGTGTCATAATCTACTCTGAGAGTCAGCGGATTAATCATGTGTGCAGTCGTCCCGTCAGTCAGACTGGTACAGACCATACAGCTGATCCCTTATCTCACAAGCGGAGACGCAAACTAGACTCGGTCTGTGAGCAACAAGTAACCATGAAGGCATGATATACAGGAGAGATCAGACCTCTGGACGGTGACTGGTTACTGACCTCCTCCTCATGACTCATGAACATATTTCCCTTTTCTCGCTTGAGTTCAGGTGTTCTTATCCAATGGATAATTACCAAACAGTTTACCTGCTCAGGTTTGCCTCCAGCTTGGTACCAACAACATGGAGCACACTCGCGGCGTTTTTTACGTCTAGACGACATGTCCGAATATATTCTTGACCAGTTTGTTTCTTCTTGAAAGCAGGTGCGTCGGTTTGGGATATCTGCTGAAACATGACTGGTTGGTTGTGTTGATCTCCTCAGACTGAGGACGGATCTGTGGAGCGACAGCTTCTTATTCCTGGAATCTGCTGCGACTAATTTGAGGTAGGCGGGACAAATACTCAGTACGTTATATGGCATGAAAGAAAACCCCACAGTGATAAATAAAGTGTTTATGATGCCCACTTTTGCTACTAAAAATAAAACAGATTATACTGAAAATAAGATTATTAGATATAAATTATGAGATAGAAAGTCAAAATTATGAACTAAATAGTCATTGTAAATGGCAGCAAATTATGTTGTGGTAAAGGAAGCTTTACGTTTTGTGCTTTTATTTTGAAGAGCGCCGCTCTTTTTCTGTTACTTCCTGTGTTATTGACGCTAGACTTCACGCTCCTGTCTCGTCGTAACGACATGCTCACGTTGCTCCAGAGTTGGTAAAATATGCATAACAAATAATTTACTTTTTATATACTGTACGGAAACTTGTGAAAAGGTGTTTTATTGTGGTTCGCTTCGTGTTTGTGTCGTTTGTATGTCACGTTTAAGGGACGTCACTGCAAGGTGTGTGGAAGTTAGCACCCTTGGAAGCAGAAGGAGGTAGGAGAAGACTGAAGGTGTATTCATTGTAAAATGAGTGGTTCATTTTTATTTGAAACAGAAGAAAACTGTCATTTTATTTAAATAAGAACTACAACTCATAAAAGGCTTAAAATCTTAATTTCATGTAAAATTCATTATTTGTTTACTAAAATTGTTTGTGTTAAGTTTAAAACATAAATATGATTTCTATCTGTTATTCGTGGAAATAATATGGTACTGTGGCGTTGTATTTTCTGTCCATAAAGTTTTCACGGTGCCAGAAAGGTGAAAGAGGAGAGAATTAAAGTTGCACCAGTCGAAGCTCTCTGCATCTTGTGTGGTTATTCCAAGTGGGCCGCTACAGTCATCATTTTCAAAAGGTCCCTTCATCACTTTGCTGGTCTAACCATGCAAACGATAGGCAATATTCAATAAGATAGCCATTACAAGGGAGGTTTGTAAATATTAGATATAATTGTATAGTCTTTTAAACAGACTGTCGTTGCAGCTAAACTAATGAATTGAGAAATGAATTGTGACGTTCACGTCACTAGATGGTGTCCCAGTGACTGCACAGAAATAGAGACCAGTATGTTTTTTTTAATGATTAAATAATATGCACTGCATTAGATCTTCGTTCAATAGGCTATATGCAATCATTTCAATATGTTTTTAATAAACATTAAACCAGTCCGGTCCTATGCTTGTAGTAAGTTTCTTTTTTTTTTGGCCCTCTGTGCTATTTGACTTTGACATCCTTGCTCTAGAGTCTAGAGTCTATTTGTCTCCACCGGGGAGAAATTTGTCTTATAGTATTGTATATAGTTTATTTATATAGTTTAGTTATATAGTTTAGGTTAAGTTAAGTTAGGTTTTCTTTATTTGTCTCCACCGGGGAGAAATTTGTCTTATAGTATTGTATATAGTTCTAGAGTCTAGACTTTTAGTAAAATACTTTGCGGACTGATGAAACAAACAACTAAAAACTATGTGTAATATCTGCTCTTGTGTAAAACCAAAAAATCAGGGGTGCCCACATTTACACACCTCGTGAGCTACTTTTCAAATGACCAAGTCAAAGTGATCTACGGGGGGCGCGCGGACGGCCCAACATACTGTCGGCTGCGGCGGTGTGCGTGTGCGCGCGAGCGTGGTGGACGGCTCTGCGATCGACTGTATCATGTCTGGCGATCGACCGGTAGCTCGCGATCGACGTATTGGGCACCCCTGCAAAAAATAATAATAATAATCCGGAGCAGTGTGTGACATGATTCGATGACGTGTGTGTGTGTGAGACATGATTCGATGACGTCATATGACGTCATCGAGTCCTATATAAAACCTCGGGTGTGACGTCATATGACGTCATGTTTCTTTGATGATTCGATGGCGTCATGTGACGTCACATGACGTCGTCGAAAACCGAGGTTTTATATAGGACCCGTTTCAGAATGAAAGTTAGTCCTCTCCCACAGCTGAGAGTGTGCCTAAAAAACACGCTACAGCAGTGGAGGCACACACTGCTTTCCCTCTTCCACTGAGGTGTGCCGTTCAACTTCTCTACAGCAGTGGTGGCACACACTGCTCCGGATTAGGATTAGTATTATTCTTTTTAGTTATATAGTTTTATATAGTTTAGTTATATAGTTTTATATAGTTTAGTTATATAGTTTTATATAGTTTAGTTATATAGTTGTAGGTTAGGTTAGGTTAGGTTTTCTTTATTTGTCTCCACCGGGGAGAAATTTGTCTTATAGTATTGTATATAGTTTAGTTATATAGTTGTAGGTTAGGTTAGTTATATAGTTGTAGGTTAGGTTAGGTTAGGTTTTCTTTATTTGTCTCCACCGGGGAGAAATTTGTCTTATAGTATTGTATATAGTTTAGTTATATAGTTTTATATAGTTTAGTTATATAGTTTAGTTATATAGTTGTAGGTTAGGTTAGTTATATAGTTGTAGGTTAGGTTAGGTTAGGTTTTCTTTATTTGTCTCCACCGGGGAGAAATTTGTCTTATAGTATTGTATATAGTTTAGTTATATAGTTTTATATAGTTTTATATAGTTTAGTTATATAGTTAGTTATATATAACTAAATCGATCGCAACTGGGCTTGGTTATTTGTCTTTGAAGACGTTTCACCTCTCATCCAAGAGGTCTATCAGTTCATGCTCGCTTGACTAGGCTGGGACTAGTCCAACTAACTGGTGTAGAAACCCAGGTATGTGAGGTTAAATACCTGGGTTTCTACACCAGCAATTATTATTATTTTTAGTTATATAGTTTTATATAGTTTAGTTATATAGTTAGTTATATATAACTAAATCGAACGCAACTGGGCTTGGTTATTTGTCTTTGAAGACGTTTCACCTCTCACCCAAGAGGCTTCATCAGTTCATGCTCGCTTGACTAGGCTGGGACTAGTCCAACTAGCTGGTGTAGAAACCCAGGTATTTAACCTCCACAGAGGTTAAATACCCGTAGGCACACAGAGGTTAAATACCTCGACTATTAATTTATCGACTATTAAATTAGTCGATAAAATGTTGCTACGCTCGCTAGTTGGCACCAGAAATACAAGTTGGTTGAACTAACTAATAATATTATGTATTAATGTACATCACTGGTTAATTGTTGTGTCTAAGATATTACGCAGCCCCCCGGCGAGTGGAGTGAATTATCTATGGCCCCCGCCGGGGGGCCCCCCGGGATGATATTTAACTACTATTAGAACCGCAGAACCGTCAGGGTTGCCCACACTTACACACCTCGTGAGCTACTTTTTAAATGACCAAGTCAAAGTGATCTACGGGGGGCGCGCGGACGGCTCAACATACTGTCGGCTGCGGCGGTGTGCGTGTGCGCGCGAGCGTGGTGGACGGCTCGCGATCGACGTATTGGGCACCCCTGCAAAAAATAATAATAATAATCCGGAGCAGTGTGTGACATGATTCGATGACGTGTGTGTGTGCGACATGATTCGATGACGTCATATGACGTCATCGAGTCCTATATAAAACCTCGGGTGTGACGTCATATGACGTCATGTTTCTTTGATGATTCGATGGCGTCATGTGACGTCACATGGCGTCATGTGACGTCACATGACGTCGTCGAAAACCGAGGTTTTATATAGGACCCGCTTCAGAATGAAAGTTAATCCTCTCCCACAGCGGAGAGTGTGCCTACAAAACACGCTACAGCAGTGGAGGCACACACTGCTTTCCCTCTTCCACTGAGGTGTGCCGTTCAACTTCTCTACAGCAGTGGTGGCACACACTGCTCCGGATTAGGATTAGTATTATTCTTATTAGTTATATAGTTTTATATAGTTTAGTTATATAGTTTTATATAGTTTAGTTATATAGTTTTATATAGTTTAGTTATATAGTTTTATATAGTTTAGTTATATAGTTGTAGGTTAGGTTAGGTTAGGTTTTCTTTATTTGTCTCCACCAGGGAGAAATTTGTCTTATAGTATTGTATATAGTTTAGTTATATAGTTTTATATAGTTTAGTTATATAGTTTTATATAGTTTAGTTATATAGTTTAGTTATATAGTTGTAGGTTAGGTTAGGTTAGGTTTTCTTTATTTGTCTCCACCGGGGAGAAATTTGTCTTATAGTATTGTATATAGTTTAGTTATATAGTTTTATATAGTTAAGTTATATAGTTGTAGGTTAGGTTAGTTATATAGTTTTATATAGTTTAGTTATATAGTTGTAGGTTAGGTTAGGTTAGGTTTTCTTTATTTGTCTCCACCAGGGAGAAATTTGTCTTATAGTATTGTATATAGTTTAGTTATATAGTTTCATATAGTTTAGTTATATAGTTTAGTTATATAGTTGTAGGTTAGGTTAGGTTAGGTTTTCTTTATTTGTCTCCACCGGGGAGAAATTTGTCTTATAGTATTGTATATAGTTTAGTTATATAGTTTTATATAGTTTAGTTATATAGTTTTATATAGTTTAGTTATATAGTTTAGTTATATAGTTGTAGGTTAGGTTAGGTTAGGTTTTCTTTATTTGTCTCCACCGGGGAGAAATTTGTCTTATAGTATTGTATATAGTTTAGTTATATAGTTTTATATAGTTAAGTTATATAGTTGTAGGTTAGGTTAGTTATATAGTTTTATATAGTTTAGTTATATAGTTGTAGGTTAGGTTAGGTTAGGTTTTCTTTATTTGTCTCCACCAGGGAGAAATTTGTCTTATAGTATTGTATATAGTTTAGTTATATAGTTTCATATAGTTTAGTTATATAGTTTAGTTATATAGTTGTAGGTTAGGTTAGGTTAGGTTTTCTTTATTTGTCTCCACCGGGGAGAAATTTGTCTTATAGTATTGTATATAGTTTAGTTATATAGTTTAGTTATATAGTTGTAGGTTAGGTTAGGTTTTCTTTATTTGTCTCCACCGGGGAGAAATTTGTCTTATAGTATTGTATATAGTTTAGTTATATAGTTTTATATAGTTTAGTTATATAGTTTAGTTATATAGTTGTAGGTTAGGTTAGGTTTTCTTTATTTGTCTCCACCGGGGAGAAATTTGTCTTATAGTATTGTATATAGTTTAGTTATATAGTTTTATATAGTTTAGTTATATAGTTTAGTTATATAGTTGTAGGTTAGGTTAGGTTTTCTGTATTTGTCTCCACCGGGGAGAAATTTGTCTTATAGTATTGTATATAGTTTAGTTCAAGTCAAAGTGATCTACGGGGGGCGCGCGGACGGCTCAACATACTGTCGGCTGCGGCGGTGTGCGTGTGCGCGCGAGCGTGGTGGACGGCTCTGCGATCGACTGTATCATGTCTGGCGATCGACCGGTAGCTCGCGATCGACGTATTGGGCACCCCTGCAAAAAATAATAATAATAATCCGGAGCAGTGTGTGACATGATTCGATGACGTGTGTGCGACATGATTCGATGACGTCATATGACGTCATCGAGTCATATTTAAAACATCGGGTGTGACGTCATATGACGTCATGTTTCTTTGATGATTCGATGGCGTCATGTGACGTCACATGGCGTCATGTGACGTCACATGACGTCGTCGAAAACCGAGGTTTTATATAGGACCCGTTTCAGAATGAAAGTTAATCCTCTCCCACAGCGGAGAGTGTGCCTAAAAAACACGCTACAGCAGTGGAGGCACACACTGCTTTCCCTCTTCCACTGAGGTGTGCCGTTCAACTTCTCTACAGCAGTGGTGGCACACACTGCTCCGGATTAGGATTAGTATTATTCTTATTAGTTATATAGTTTAGTTATATAGTTTTATATAGTTTAGTTATATAGTTTTATATAGTTTAGTTATATAGTTTTATATAGTTTAGTTATATAGTTTTATATAGTTTAGTTATATAGTTGTAGGTTAGGTTAGGTTAGGTTTTCTTTATTTGTCTCCACCAGGGAGAAATTTGTCTTATAGTATTGTATATAGTTTAGTTATATAGTTTTATATAGTTTAGTTATATAGTTTAGTTATATAGTTGTAGGTTAGGTTAGGTTAGGTTTTCTTTATTTGTCTCCACCGGGGAGAAATTTGTCTTATAGTATTGTATATAGTTTAGTTATATAGTTTTATATAGTTAAGTTATATAGTTGTAGGTTAGGTTAGGTTAGGTTTTCTTTATTTGTCTCCACCGGGGAGAAATTTGTCTTATAGTATTGTATATAGTTTAGTTATATAGTTTTATATAGTTTAGTTATATAGTTGTAGGTTAGGTTAGGTTAGGTTTTCTTTATTTGTCTCCACCGGGGAGAAATTTGTCTTATAGTATTGTATATAGTTTAGTTATATAGTTGTAGGTTAGGTTAGGTTTTCTTTATGTCATGGTTTGGTTCTGTCTGTTTTGTGCTGTTGTTTTTCCCTTTTGGTGCTCCTTGTCTCTCCCCTCCTCCTTCCTGTTCTCTTGCAGGTGCAGAGGTGTGATTGGCCCCTCCCTTTTCCTGCCTACAGACTCGCCTACAGACTCACCCCTCAGCCTATCAGCCTTTTCCCTCCTCCTTTTAGGCCTGGCTTTCCCTGACTGCAGCGCCAGAGTATTACTTCCCATGTGCTCCAACCGCATGTCTGGTTCCTTTGTTCTCCTGAGAGATCACCTTGGCTTTAGGCCCTGTTTACACGTACACGGGTATTTTTAAAAACGGAGACATTTCCCTTCGTTTGTACCTATCTTTTACACGCAAACGGTGAATTCGCCTCTGAAAACGAATCTTTCTAAAAACTCCGGCTAGAGTGGAGATTCTGGAAAACTCCGGTTTTGCGTTTGCGTGTAAATTGAGATAAACGGAGTTTTAGGCAGCTGATGCGCTAAAAGTGCGACCAATGTTTACTTGTTGCTATGACGACGATCATGGAAGCGCTCAGAGTAGCAGTCGCATTTATTCTGGTGCAAACACTTCTTATGTGTTTGCATTTGCATACACAGCTGATGCATCATGTCGATGACCAGAGACGAATGAGGGCTCGGAGGTCAGCACTTTTATCACTTCTCCCACCTATTCGAAGACCCAGTCGCCGTCACCGCCAACGTCGCCGGTTTTGGGTCCGACCCGGGAGGACTGCTGTATGGTGGGATAATTTTGAAAATGAAGTGGTTGTCCCGGAGGAGTGGCGTGAAAATTTTAGGATGTCGCGGTCATCACTGTTGGCACTCTCCGACTTGCTGCGTCCTTACATCGAGGGCGAGATGACCGTCATGCGCTTGATGGCGTCTTTATGCGGGTTGATGTAAACGAAAACTTTTTTGAAAACGATGCTATGTGCACGATGTTATTTTGGAAAACGGAGGGAGGGAAATATTCGTTTCTCAACATACCCGGCTACGTGTAAACGTAGCCTTAGTTCTCCACCTGAGAAGGTCGCTTTATGTTTGGTTTTTTGAGGACATTGGCTCTTTGCAGTGCCTTTCTACTTGTTTGATTTTCATTTTTGTGGACTTTACTACATTAAAGTGATTTTTGGTTAAACACCTTCACGTGATCTGTCTCTGCTTTGGGGTCCTACTCTGGTCACATAACAGAATACTCTGGCCAATTATGGACCCCGCAGAGATACAGAAGGTTAAACAAGCCATCTCCTCACAAGGTGCACTTGTCGGCCAGCATGAGAACGCCCTGTCCGTGATCATGGACAAGCTCCTCCACCTGTCCACCAGCATGACTCAGCTTGACCAACGACTCAACCAGGTCGCGACTCAGCTCTCAGCTCTGGCAGACCCCGTTCCTCCTCCAAGCCCGCCGGTTCCTGTTCCCGCTGAAGCAGCCTCCCCGGCCCGGCCTAACAATCCACGTGAGCCATTCATACCCACTCCTGACAGATACTCTGGAGAGCTAGGGTCATGTAGCCAGTTCCTCTACCAGTGTTCTCTAGTTTTTGACCAGCAGCCTTTGACTTATTCATCTGACAGATCCAAGATAGCCTTTGTTTGCAGTTTGCTCTTTGGTAGGGCTTCGGCTTGGGCCTTAGCTATGGCTAATGCTAACTCTCCCGCCTGGCAGTCCTATCTCCCATTTTGCAGTGAATTGCGTAAGGTTTTTGACCACCCTCTCCAGAGTAAGGAGGCCGGGAATAGACTTCTTTCCCTGCGACAGGGCTCACACTCTGTAGCTGACTACTCTGTGGAATTTCGCATTCATGCTATAGAGGCCGGTTGGGATGAGAAGGCCCTTCAAGGAATTTTTATGCGTGGGCTCAGGGAGGAACTCAAGGATGAGCTAGCTGCTCGTGATGAGACCTCATCTCTAGAAGAACTAATCTCCTTGGCCATCCGTTTGGACAACCGCTTATGTGAGAGACGCAGGGAAAGAGCAGCTAGCTCCCGGGCCCCTCTGCTGTTGCCCAAGCCCTTTCGACTCCCTGGTTCCCTGCAACCCCATCCCCTCCAGGAGGCCCCATCTCCCAGCGTGGTGACTCCGGCAGCTCCTTCCTCTCCTGTTCCTGAGGAGCCCATGCAGTTGGGGAGGATGAAGCTTTCTCCTGCTGAGCGTCAGCGTCGCCTTCTTCAGAGGCTCTGCATCTACTGTGGTGCAGCTGATCACTACCTCGCCAACTGCCCTGCTCGGCCAAAAGACCAGGCTCATCAGCCGCCAAGGGGACGCTGGTGAGCCAAACCTCAGTAAGTCTATCCCCTTCTAACCGGATCCGGCTCGAGGGAACTGTTTCTTTTGTTCAGACTAAAGTCCCTCTCCCAGTTTTAGTTGACTCGGGTTCAGATGACAATTTTATTGACAGTGGCATCGTCACTAAGTTTAACATTCCCTCCGAACCCTTATCTAAGCCAAAGGAGGTTTTTGCCCTTGATGGTCGACTTCTAGCCCTAGTTACCCTCCGTACAGCCCCTGTGTCTCTGCTTCTGTCTGGTAATCATCATGAGACTATATCTTTCTACCTCATTCGCTCACCTTCCTCACCCTTAGTTTTAGGTCTCCCTTGGCTCAAGACCCACAACCCCCACATCGATTGGTCATCTTTATCTATTACTAACTGGAGTTTATTCTGTCACTCTCACTGCTTGCACTCGGCTGTTCCCTCTGTCATTTCCACCCCGGTTTCCCCCAAGCCGTAGATCTTACTCTCGTACCCCATGAATATCACGACCTCCAGGAGGTTTTTAGCAAGGATCGAGCTTTGTCCATTCCTCCCCATAGACCTTATGACTGTGGCATTGACTTGCTCCCTGGAGCCTCTTTTCCCTCGAGCAAGCTCTATAACCTCTCCAGGCCGGAACGGGAGGCTATGGAGGTCTACATTTCTGACTCTCTGGCTGCTGGACTAATCCGCCCTTCCTCCTCACCTATGGGGGCGGGGTTTTTCTTTGTAGACAAAAAGGACAAGACTCTTCGGCCCTGCATTGACTACAGAGGGTTGAACGAAATAACCATTAAGGATAAGTACCCTCTCCCCCTCCTCGACTCAGCCTTCACTCCTCTCCACCAGGCCACCATCTTCACCAAGCTGGACTTGCGAAACGCTTATCACTTGGTGAGGATTAAGGAGGGGGATGAATGGAAGACTGGTTTCAACACCCCGCTGGGTCATTTTGAATATCTTGTCATGCCTTTTGGACTAACGAATGCTCCTGCTGTGTTTCAGCGTCTTGTTAATGATGTTCTACGTGACATGCTCAATCGATTTGTGTTTGTTTACCTTGATGATATTTTAATTTTCTCTCGCTCCCAACAGGAACACATTCAACATGTCAGGCTGGTCCTCCAGAGACTCTTGGAGAACAAGCTTTTTATTAAGGCAGAGAAATGTGTTTTTAATGTTGCCTCTGTCAGCTTCCTGGGCTTTGTGGTGGAGAGGGGGCAGATCAGATCAGACCCAGCCAAGATTAAGGCTGTGGAGGAATGGCCCACTCCCACCACAAGAAAGCAGCTGCAGAGATTCCTTGGGTTTGCCAACTTTTACCGCCGGTTCGTCCGGAATTACAGTCGTGTTGCTGCTCCCCTAACCTGTTTAACATCTGTTAAATCTCCTTTTGTTTGGTCCCCGGATGCCGAAGCTGCTTTCATTAGGCTAAAGAGTCTGTTCTCTTCTGCTCCTGTGTTGTGTCACCCTGATCCTGCTGTTCAGTTCGTGGTGGAGGTGGATGCTTCGGACACTGGGGTGGGGGCTGTCCTTTCTCAGCGCTCTCCCTCCGACCAGAAGCTGCACCCCTGTGCCTTCTTTTCCCGCCGCCTGACTCCTGCAGAGAGCAACTACGATGTGGGAAATCGGGAATTACTGGCAGTGGTGCTGGCACTGCAGGAGTGGAGGCACTGGCTGGAGGGCTGGTCCGTCAGGTCTGGCGGGAGACACGGGCAGCTCTCACCCGGACGGCAGCTCGGAACCAGAGGTTGGCAGACCGTCGTCGCTCTCATGCTCCCCCGTACCAGCCAGGCCAGGAGGTCTGGCTATCCTCCCGTGACCTACCTCTCAGGACGGAATCGCGTAAACTTACTCCCAGATACATCGGCCCTTTCCCCATTGACCGCATCATCAATCCCAGTGTGGTGAGACTGAAGTTACCCCCCTCTCTCAACATCCACCCATCTTTTCATGTCTCTCTCATCAAGCCTGTTTCCACCAGCCCCCTCTGCCCACCAGCTGACCCCCCTCCTCCCCCCCGGATCATCGACGATCACCCTGCTTTCTCTGTCCGGCAACTCCTGGATGTTCGGAGGAGAGGTCGAGGTTTTCAATACCTTGTTGACTGGGAGGGTTATGGCCCGGAGGAGAGGTCATGGGTTTCTCGCTCCCTGATTTTGGACCCTGAGTTAATTAGAGATTTTTATGTTAGGTACCCGGACAAGCCCGGCAGGCCGCCAGGAGGCGTCCCTTGAGGCGGGGGTACTGTCATGGTTTGGTTCTGTCTGTTTTGTGCTGTTGTTTTTCCCTTTTGGTGCTCCTTGTCTCTCCCCTCCTCCTTCCTGTTCTCTTGCAGGTGCAGAGGTGTGATTGGCCCCTCCCTTTTCCTGCCTACAGACTCGCCTACAGACTCACCCCTCAGCCTATCAGCCTTTTCCCTCCTCCTTTTAGGCCTGGCTTTCCCTGACTGCAGCGCCAGAGTATTACTTCCCATGTGCTCCAACCGCATGTCTGGTTCCTTTGTTCTCCTGAGAGATCACCTTGGCTTTAGTTCTCCACCTGAGAAGGTCGCTTTATGTTTGGTTTTTTGAGGACATTGGCTCTTTGCAGTGCCTTTCTACTTGTTTGATTTTCATTTTTGTGGACTTTACTACATTAAAGTGATTTTTGGTTAAACACCTTCACGTGATCTGTCTCTGCTTTGGGGTCCTACTCTGGTCACATAACACTTTATTTGTCTCCACCGGGGAGAAATTTGTCTTATAGTATTGTATATAGTTTAGTTATATAGTTTTATATAGTTTAGTTATATAGTTGTAGGTTAGGTTAGGTTTTCTTTATTTGTCTCCACCGGGGAGAAATTTGTCTTATAGTATTGTATATAGTTTAGTTATATAGTTGTAGGTTAGGTTAGGTTAGGTTTTCTTTATTTGTCTCCACCGGGGAGAAATTTGTCTTATAGTATTGTATATAGTTTAGTTATATAGTTTTATATAGTTAAGTTATATAGTTGTAGGTTAGGTTAGTTAGGTTTTCTTTATTTGTCTCCACCAGGGAGAAATTTGTCTTATAGTATTGTATATAGTTTAGTTATATAGTTGTAGGTTAGGTTAGGTTAGGTTTTCTTTATTTGTCTCCACCGGGGAGAAATTTGTCTTATAGTATTGTATATAGTTTAGTTATATAGTTTTATATAGTTAAGTTATATAGTTGTAGGTTAGGTTAGTTAGGTTTTCTTTATTTGTCTCCACCAGGGAGAAATTTGTCTTATAGTATTGTATATAGTTTAGTTATATAGTTTTATATAGTTTAGTTATATAGTTGTAGGTTAGGTTAGGTTAGGTTTTCTTTATTTGTCTCCACCGTGGAGAAATTTGTCTTATAGTATTGTATATAGTTTAGTTATATAGTTTAGTTATATAGTTGTAGGTTAGGTTAGGTTTTCTTTATTTGTCTCCACCGGGGAGAAATTTGTCTTATAGTATTGTATATAGTTTAGTTATATAGTTTAGTTATATAGTTGTAGGTTAGGTTAGGTTTTCTTTATTTGTCTCCACCGGGGAGAAATTTGTCTTATAGTATTGTATATAGTTTAGTTATATAGTTTAGTTATATAGTTGTAGGTTAGGTTAGTTATATAGTTGTAGGTTAGGTTAGGTTTTCTTTATCTGTCTCCACCAGGGAGAAATGTGTCTTATAGTATTGTATATAGTTTAGTTATATTGTTTTATATAGTTTAGTTATATAGTTTTATATAGTTTAGTTATATAGTTAGTTATATATAACTAAATCGATCGCAACTGGGCTTGGTTATTTGTCTTTGAAGACGTTTCACCTCTCATCCAAGAGGCTTTATCAGTTCATGCTCGCTTGACTAGGCTGGGACTAGTCCAACTAACTGGTGTAGAAACCCAGGTATGTGAGGTTAAATACCTGGGTTTCTACACCAGCAATTATTATTATTTTTAGTTATATAGTTTAGTTATATAGTTTTATATAGTTTAGTTATATAGTTAGTTATATATAACTAAATCAAACGCAACTGGTCTGGTTATTTGTCTTTGAAGACGTTTCACCTCTCACCCAAGAGGCTTCATCAGTTCATGCTCGCTTGACTAGGCTGGGACTAGTCCAACTAGCTGGTGTAGAAACCCAGGTATTTAACCTCCACAGAGGTTAAATACCTGTAGGCACACAGAGGTTAAATACTTCGACTCTTAATTTATCGACTATTAAATTAGTCGATAAAATGTTGCTACGCTCGCTAGTTGGCACCAGAAATACAAGTTGGTTGAACTAACTAATAATATTTTATTAATGTACATCACTGGTTAATTGTTGTGTCTAAGATATTACGCAGCCGGACAGCCCCCCGGCGAGTGGAGTGAATTATCTATGGCCCCCGGGATGATATTTAACTACTATTAGAACCGCAGAACCGTCAGGGGTGCCCACACTTACACACCTCGTGAGCTACTTTTTAAATGACCAAGTCAAAGTGATCTACGGGGGGCGCGCGGACGGCCCAACATACTGTCGGCTGCGGCGGTGTGCGTGTGCGCGCGAGCGTGGTGGACGGCTCTGCGATCGACTGTATCATGTCTGGCGATCGACCGGTAGCTCGCGATCGACGTATTGGGCACCCCTGCAAAAAATAATAATAATAATCCGGAGCAGTGTGTGACATGATTCGATGACGTGTGTGTGTGAGACATGATTCGATGACGTCACATGACGTCATATGACGTCATGTTTCTTTGATGATTCGATGGCGTCATGTGACGTCACATGGCGTCATGTGACGTCACATGACGTCGTCGAAAACCGAGGTTTTATATAGGACCCGTTTCAGAATGAAAGTTAATCCTCTCCCACAGCGGAGAGTGTGCCTAAAAAACACGCTACAGCAGTGGAGGCACACACTGCTTTCCCTCTTCCACTGAGGTGTGCCGTTCAACTTCTCTACAGCAGTGGTGGCACACACTGCTCCGGATTAGGATTAGTATTATTCTTTTTAGTTATATAATTTTATATAGTTTAGTTATATAGTTTTATATAGTTTAGTTATATAGTTTAGTTATATAGTTTAGTTATATAGTTTAGTTATATAGTTTTATATAGTTTAGTTATATAGTTTAGTTATATAGTTTAGTTATATAGTTTTATATAGTTTAGTTATATAGTTGTAGGTTAGGTTAGGTTTTCTTTATTTGTCTCCACCGGGGAGACATTTGTCTTATAGTATTGTATATAGTTTAGTTATATAGTTGTAGGTTAGGTTAGTTATATAGTTGTAGGTTAGGTTAGGTTAGGTTTTCTTTATTTGTCTCCACCGGGGAGAAATTTGTCTTATAGTATTGTATATAGTTTAGTTATATAGTTTTATATAGTTTAGTTATATAGTTTAGTTATATAGTTGTAGGTTAGGTTAGTTATATAGTTGTAGGTTAGGTTAGGTTAGGTTTTCTTTATTTGTCTCCACCAGGGAGAAATCTGTCTTATAGTATTGTATATAGTTTAGTTATATAGTTAGTTATATATAACTAAATCGATCGCAACTGGGCTTGGTTATTTGTCTTTGAAGACGTTTCACCTCTCATCCAAGAGGCTTCATCAGTTCATGCTCGCTTGACTAGGCTGGGACTAGTCCAACTAGCTGGTTTCTACACCAGCAATTATTATTATTTTTAGTTATATAGTTTTATATAGTTTAGTTATATAGTTAGTTATATATAACTAAATCGATCGCAACTGGGCTTGGTTATTTGTCTTTGAAGACGTTTCACCTCTCACCCAAGAGGCTTTATCAGTTCATGCTCGCTTGACTAGGCTGGGACTAGTCCAACTAACTGGTGTAGAAACCCAGGTGAGTGAATTATCTATGGCCCCCGGGATGATATTTAACTACTATTAGAACCGCAGAACCGTCAGTACTGTTGCGGTTAGCTGCTTAATGTTACTCAAAGGCGGCTATGCTTCCGTATAGCTCTTTAATCAATAGTTGGTATTTGTTAGTGTAGCTACAATATTCTAGTAATTATGCATGCAACTTAAGTTAGTGCCGTGAGGTCCAACACTATGATGTTGAAAAAGCATGCAACCAACTCTCAGGTAAAACACTGAATGTGACCTGATGACTGGGACAACAATCCCACTCACATGTGGCTTTAAAAAAAATCAGTAATTCCTCAAAGCCACCTCAACCAAGCATAATTTTTACTTGAGCACGTATAGCTCTCTTCTTCTATTCCTCATGTTAATTAGCACTACACTATTATGTTTTGTATATTTGTTCAGTGCATACAGCACATTAAATATCTTTAAAACAGACATCAACAACATCTGAACTCATTTACATTACATCAGGCCACAATGCTTGAAAAATATCTTGGTGCCTTATTCCCTCTGCAGCTACTGACCAGGTGCCTGTGCTAGGTCCACTGGCATTCAGTTGTGGTGTGCTATTAATGTCCTGATTTAAAATTGCATTTAACTAAAATATTATATTACATACTTAGTTGACAGCAATTTGTTATAATTTTCCTCCCATGTATGTTTAATAAAATGAAAAATACACACCTGCTAAACACACCTTTGCAGTCTGTTTCTTGACCATCAGCTCCTTCATCATCCAGTAACTGTAGCAATATTCACTGTTTCACTGTTAGTCACACATTTTGGTGCATCCATCTCTAACCGTGACACTGACCTGACCACGTCAGCCACATCATGAATTTTTATCTCATAATTTTGACTTTTTATCTAATAATTATGAGTTTTTCTATCATAATTTTGACTTGCCGTGACTCATAAAGAGCTGAGGCTTGCGTTTTGCAGCACAAGGCTTCCCCATTCAAAATGTGTATATGCAAATACATTTTGAAAAAAGTTTTGATCCTCTGCACTGATATGTGCCAACTGAAATATGGTAACCCTGCTCCACTTGGACCAGTTTACAAAATATGATCAACTAAGAAATATAGTCTGGCCAAACATTGTTAGGCTGTTGTTGTCAGGGCAGCCAGCAACTAATCACCAATATAAATAATGATAAAAAAAATTAACAACCAGATATAAGATAATCAATAAAAACATTTATTTAAAAAAGATGAATTAATAAAATAAAACTGCTACTATCTCTTTTATACTTGCACTATCTATCTTACTAAGATATGTTCACTAAGGTACCAAATACAGTTCATTATTATTATTTTTTATAGAATGACTTCTAACAGTAGTAATAACCCCATAACACTGGCTCCAGGCACATGTCTGACTTTTTTCCTACAAACTATTGCCATCTTTTCGTTTACTCATAGGACCATAGATTATTTATAAATATTTTCATATATCCATATAAACTATGTATGTAAACTATTTATATACAGCCTATGTGTAAGAAAAAAAACTGATGAATTCAAAAGGAATAAGCTAAACCAGAAATCACCACAAATAACCACAAGGATGTGAAACTAACTTATTACTTCAGCAGTTCTGGAAAAACTTTCTGCTGTGTACAGTGTAGGATATTACAAAAACACAATAAACTGAAATCCAATCAAATTGGTGCAAATCTTTGACAAGCATGAATACGGGCGAATAGAATCACTCTAGACTTGCTGGAAAGGGGCGGGTTCTAAGATATCCTATGTCATCAACTCAAGGCGCTTTGTTGTTCTTTTGGGACAGAAAGACGGAGGAGATTCATTTTAACTTGTTGTAAACAGCCCGGGTCAAGCAAAGATATCGTCTTATTTGGGTCAGTATAATCAAACGCCAACCTGGTGTAGGGTTAATCCGGTGCCATCTGCAGGAAAACAGGCATTTTTGTAGGGCAAAACAAGCTGAACAGTGAGCTAGCATTAGCCTCTCCGGGAGGTTGTCCAGATTGGAGCGGAAGGGATTCCAGGTACTGGGAAGAAGCTGCAAGGATGCCTCACGCAAGTTGGAAAAAACCTGTATTTTGCAGATCTCCTTGGAACCGTGGCGTTTCAATCCTGAAGTATGTGTTTGTTTGACTGTAGTTGTTGACTACTGGAATAATTTGATGGTGGTTTTGGAACTGTTAACGTGCGTGTTTAGCGAGTTAGCCAAGTAGCTACGTATCCTTCTGTAGAAAGACATTTAAAATGGCGGAAGACTGGCCCATTCCTTCGGCCCTCGTCTTCATGCTTCTGAGTTTGAGTGCCTGGGCCCTCGAGCCCTGTCCAGCTCCTTGCTCATGTTCTGAAGGACAAGATGAGCTCCATGTCCTGGACTGCAATAGAAAAAGGCTGTCGACGGCTCCCCTGGATCCACCAGATGGGATAACCCAAGTGTAAGTAGATAACCAATTAGCTGCAGATGTATTGAAGTTGGTCCTGCAACGTTACTGAATCCACTCCACTGATTTGTTGCTCAGTCCAGGGATGCACCATAATATACCCAGAAACCCCTCTTTACACGCATTTAAAACACTTAACCCTCACTTGATAAGATTTATACACTTATTGTATATTATCCTCATTTTAGTTATGTAGACAACAGTGGGAAAAGTTGCTACGGTGTTATTATCACATCCATACTCAAGTCATTTATTTTTAGAAACTGCTCTACTGGTCTTTAGTTGATTGACAGAAAATTAATTGGTAATTGTTTTGATAGATGAAGACTTTTTTTTTAGTAATTCTTAAAGCAAAAAAAAGGCAAACTTTTTTTGGTTGCAGTTTTTCCAATGTGATAGTTTAAATCTTTTTTTGTGTGTGATACATAATAGTAAACTGAATATTATTGAATTTTTGAAGATGTCACTATGGGCTCTAAGAAATAATATACCTATTTTCTGACAGTTTATCAACAAATTATTAATCGAGAGAATAATTGGCAGATTAATTTTATCCTTTTATCCTTTACCTTCCTACACCTTTACCGGTGTAATGCAAAGTAATAGAAACACCTGCTAATGCAATATAAGTCAACAACACTACAGTTACAACCTTCAAATAACATGTCAACCAACACTCAAACACTCGAGTCAGTTTAGGAAGGAATTGTATAATCCAGATCAGACTGACACAAAGAAGGTTCATGATGATTGCATTTACCAATTTCATTCATGCTGCAGCAGATTTTTATATATTTTTTTAATAATCCTGATACTAATGTTTTGTTGAATTTCATTTCAGCACCATGAACCACAATGAGCTAACTGCTCTTCCATTTCTTGGAGATGTTTCCTCAAACATCACCTCGCTGTCATTGTAAGTATGGAAACCCCTTCAGGTGTTCTTGCTTCTCCTGTCACCACTTAAACAAATTGTCAGTGTTTGGTACCTTTTTATGCATTGTATACTAATATGCTGATGCCAAAACACTGGTTAGGTACCATTAGTAATTATATTTTTGTCTTCCCTGATGTTGATTTGGAATAACATAGAATAGCTTGAAATAGAAATCACTGTCATTGTTACTTACTTAAACAATAATACCTATTTTTATTATTGTTTCAGAGTCCACAATCGGATCTCGGAGTTGTTGATGCATCAGCTTCAACCATACGTTTCCTTGGAGACACTGGACCTGACGTCTAACTCCATTTCTGAGCTCAAAGTTGGATCCTTTCCCTTCATGCAACTGAAATATCTGTGAGTGGACACTTAAATAATAAATAATCTTCATTTAACCGTTTTTTTTTAATGCAGGGAGGTAAGAACAAATTATTTACAGGATAAACATGTTGAACAGTTGAAAGTCAAATAAAAAAAAAAGAAAAGAACAAACAAAACAAGAAACAAACTATAAAATACAATATAAAAAGATGCACCCTTGGCAGTTGTTGAGAAAGGATTTTATTGCACACACACTGGCTTTGTGGGGCCTCCTGATTACGTCTGTAATGTTTCTGCTCATTTATTTCATAGGAATTTGAGTAATAACAAGATCAACGTTCTTGAGCCTGGCTGCTTTGAAAACATCTCCAGCTCCCTGCTGGTGCTGAAACTGAACAGGAACAGATTAGTTGTGCTGCCATCCAAAGTCTTCAAACTTCCACAGCTTCAGTTCCTGTAAGTATCGTATAATGTGTTTTTAGTTCAAAACCCTCGATCAATAATTATTTGTATGTATAGTTGGCGCACAGAACTGTGGATTTTAATTCTACTGTAACAACTGTTAACTTAAGTAGATGGGTGAATAATCTGCAAATCCAATTAAATATTCTAGTGACATTATTGTATGAATGTACTTCATATATGCTCACTCTCTTTGTAGTGAAATGAAGCGTAACAAGATCAAGATAGTGGACAGCCTGACATTCAAAGGGATGGACTCACTGAGGTCTCTGAAGATGCAAAGGAACGGCATTACTAAGCTCATGGATGGAGCCTTTTTTGGACTTAACAGCATGGAAGAATTGTGAGTAAAGTGTTATTGCCCTTTAATGTGACATTGACAACATGTTGATTACCAATTATGTACAGTATATTGTAAAAGTACAGAGTAAAACCTTGCTATATGTCTATGTGCTAAGACCATGAGATAGCCTTAAGGTGCTTCTCGGAAATGGGGCCCTTGTCTGTAAATGGAGTTAGATGGAAGCAAGGAATAATAAATAACCTATACTTTATTTATCCAAAGCAAACTACATCTGTTGTAAGTATTTTTAGAGTGGTCATGTTGTTAGCTGTGATCATGCTAACAGATTTGTTATTCAAAGAAATTATTTTCTTTAATGCCATTTTATTTTTCCCATCTGTGTCTCAGAGAGTTGGAGCACAACAACCTAACCGAGGTCAACAAGGGTTGGCTGTATGGCCTGCGTATGCTGCGTATCCTACGGGTCAGCCAGAATGCTGTCGGCATCATCCGACCAGACGCCTGGGAGTTTTGCCAAAAGCTGGAGGAATTGTGAGTGTTTGCTTTATAGCTAAAATCCTCATGCAGCTTAGAGTCCCCACTTTCTTTCACTGTCCCCAGGCTCTGAAATTACTGTTATCTTGCTGCAGTATTGTTGGATTTCTGGAGCTGATTCATTGTTGACTTGCCTCTGGTGGATGTACTGTATTTCTTATGACAAATTTGCAAGCATCATTCTAAGTTAAATAAGGTTATTGTTGGAACTAATCTGTATCTTATACTTTTTTTTTTTTTTTTACAGAGACCTGTCCTTAAATCATCTGACTAGACTGGAGGAGACAGCTTTTGTCGGATTAGGTCTCCTGGAGAGCCTGAACCTGGGAGAGAACTCCATCAGCCATTTGGGAGAGGGAGTATTCAGTAGCCTGGCCAGTCTGCGCACACTGTGAGTGCCATACTTCAAAGAAATATATTTGAATTATGTATTACCTATTTGATCCAAGAAGGGTAATGAAGCTCAGTTCGAAATATAACCATGTTTCAACTTGTTCTTCCTTCTGTATTGTGAAGAAAGCTGCAGGCTACAGTAGGTTTGTGTTTGCTTCACTCTGTGTGTAGTTTCCTGAGTAGTTTAGAGAAATAACCATAGAAATTGCCAGTATTTTAAGTCTGTATCCTCTAATACAGTCCTTGTTGCTTTCTAATCCTTCTCGTTGTTAGTCACTGTTTAGTCTCAAATCAAACCACCCAGTGTATGATTTCTTAGAATCCTGCTGCTTGTGTTCTTATCCCTCTATCCTACTATTCACTGTGGGCATGATGCTAATTTCAAATGAGTTGAAATGTTCTCCACAGTTATTGGAGAAGCGGGCATAGGTGTTTGTATTTGTATTGTTAAAGCACTGGAAGCTTTATTAATATAGAAAAAAACAAACAAAATCACAAATTTTGAGACTCCACACTAGTTGAGCCAGAGACCAAGAGATGAGTTGTTATTCGCTTTGTCAGTGTGGGTAGAACATGACGACTCCTGGTGGGGTTTTTTTTCTCTTTCCTCAAACTGGGATCAAATAAAATCAACATAATATGCTAAACAGAGATTTAAGCAACTATTAAACAACACTGCAGCTCTGGCTATGTCAGAGGGAGAAACTGGAATATGCTTTCTTGGGTGTTGAATACCACTAAATATTGTCCACTGTTCTGTTTATCAATTAATGATAACGTTTCCGTAATGGTCCTCTCTATTTATATTACCAAATGTATTGCTAACAAATACATAGATTGTTTCAAATGTGGTAAAAGCCAGCTTGCACAAACTGTGTGCGCTTGCATGACAGTTGATGGATTAATCTGAACTTCATTAATACCACCTCAAAAGAAAATACATATAGCTCGGGTCCAGAATCTCAGCCCAATTAAGTACATGTCTTTTCCTGTCATACATCTATCTGCAAGGTAATAAGTACTGAGAAGAGAGGAAATTGTGAACTGGTAATTTGCCACACAAAATTTCACTTGAGTCACTGAGCTGCAATGAGAAGGAAGTCAGCTGTGGGAGGTTAACACACCATCCTCGGTGCTTTCATGGGAGTGGGGAATTAGAGAGTGGTGAAATTCTTTCAGCGGTGGCCAGGCGCATAGAAAGGGAAACAAAAGAGTCCATGACCCATCCTGTAAACACATGGCCTCACTGGGCTTCCAGTGGACCCATGAACTGTCCCAGTGCTAAACCGAGCCAATTAATTTCCCCTCATCAGAGCAGCAGAGGCAGCGAACTGTGGCACACTGTGGAATTATGGTGTCTCAGATTGTTAGTCTCCTAACAGAGAGTGACTGCTGCAGACAACCACAGTAGAGCTAATGTGCCTGATCTGTGGTCTTATCAGTCCTTTAGTCAATGTAGAGTGTGTTTAATATCTAACATGCAATTCTTTTGTTTTTCAGAGATATCCGCAATAATGAAATCTCGTGGGCAATTGAAGATTCGATTGGTGTGTTTGATGGAATGAAAAAGCTGAACACACTGTGAGGACACTTAATTTGTTGATCTTGAAGATTGATTTGAATTTATTACATACATGTATCTTTAGGCAAATAAATTCATCTTAAATTCAGATCTTTGTTCCAGAGATTTGCCCGTGTATTACTATATCTGTTGTTGTTCTACAGGTATTATTTTGCCCTGTTTAAGTTTATTCTAACTTGCATTGGACGGCTGGTCAAATGTTTTAAATTAGTATTCAAAACCTGCTGATAAGTTGGTTTTTATTGTGCAATAAAATGTTACCCAGGAGAGGTTTGTGGCAGCCATTTACTGAACACTATATGAAATATTTTTTATTTTCCAGAATCCTACAGCGGAACAAAATCAAATCGATCACCAAGAAAGCATTTGAGGGCCTGGAGGAGCTGGAGCACCTGTGAGTGAAATCTTTTTCTCTCCACACAGTCATGCTTGAGTCTCCGAAGTATCTGCTATTATTGTTGAATGATTAAAGATAGCAGAATGCCTTTATTGCCACTGTGCTGTAGCTGTCTTATGCTTGTGAAATGGCCATTTTGATCTAATCACACTGAAGGTGTGTCTAATCCATATTTCTGTCCCCTTCGCAGGGATCTCAGCAAGAACGGCATCATGTCGATACACCCTGAGGCATTGTCCCATATGAAGCTCAAAGTGTTGTAAGTATACACAAAATTACTGGCTAACAAAATGCCCCAGCAGCTTTCCAATTTAAAACATATACCATGACATTAGTCATATCCTCTTGTTATTATTTGTCTGCTGGTTTAATTGAACATAACCCTATTTGCTTGGTGCATGGATAATGTGGCTTTGCTTAAGAAGGACATAATGGTAAATCTCTTGTAATTGAGAAGTATTTTAGGACACACAATGTATTAAAAACAGGCTTTTTTAATACTTTGGTGTCACTGCTTGTCTGCTCTAAAAATATAAAAGTATATTATTTGTTGTTATGTTTAGAAAATCATTAAATGATCCCTTTCATTTGTGTGAACCAAGATTAGCACTTTTCTGTATGATTAATTTAATCAATCACAATAGTTTTTAGTTTGTTGTCTGTATTTAGTTGTCGAGTGTGTTAAAGTTATATAAAGACAATGTTAGGCCTATCAGTAATACGACACATATTGGAACATCTGTTTTTTGTTATATGTGGTATAACACACCATACAGCTACTCTTGCTTGCATGCTTATTGGAAGTTCATACAATCCTGGAAACCACGAAAGTCATATTAACATGTTGAGTGAGTTCATCTCCTGCTTTTATCGCTACACTAGTTTTTGATGATTACAACTAGTTTTTTTAGCAACTTATCTCACTAAATTTTTTCCTTTCTTTTTGTTCTCAGTGTCCTAAACACAAGCAGCCTGTTGTGTGACTGCCACATGCAGTGGCTGGGGCACTGGCTGACTGACAGCCAGTTCCAGCAGTCTGTGTCCACTATCTGTGCCCATCCTGCCAGCCTACTTGGTCGCAGTGTTCTTTCAATCAGCCCAGAAGAGTTTGTTTGTGGTCAGTGTGGTCCCTTTTTTATATTGTCCAGTGTGCTTTATTTCAGGCACTCAGTGAGCACAAAGCAGCTGCAAATTAATGTTGTTGTGAGCCAGAAAAAGATGATTGGCTTTCAATCTGTGGTGTTTTGTAATCAATAAAATGTATTGCGGATTATTCCACAATACTTGACAGTAAAACATCGCATCCTAGATGTCTTACACTTACGCAGGAGTTGCACAAAATGTTCTTGTATCGAGTTATTATATCATTGTTCTGTCCTAGTAAATTGACACGATCAAGCTTACATGTCAGTTGTCCTTTTTGTATTACAATGTATCATGTTGAACAACAACCAGTTCTTTATTTTATGTTAAAACTTGAAACACTGCCAAGTTGCACACCTTCTGCCACTGCTCCTCCACAGATGATTTCCCCAAGCCACATATCACAAATCACCCAGAGACATCTGTGGCACTGCGAGGGAATAACGTCACTCTGAGCTGCATTGCATCCAGCAGTAGTGATTCGCCAATGACCACAGCATGGCGGAAGGACGGGGAGGTGCTGTATGATGCAGAAGTGCAAAACTATGCACAGTACCAGGACGGAGAGCTGATCTACACGACCGTGCTTCATCTCCTCAATGTCAACTTCACCGATGAGGGGCGCTACCAGTGTGTGGTATCCAATCACTTTGGCTCCAACTACTCCAACAGAGCCAAGCTTACCGTTAATGGTGAGGATGTTTTCCTTTGTCAAAGAATACAATTGATGATTTTCATTTAATTTTGTTTTAATTGTTTCTCTGTCTTTGCTGTCTTTTGCTTTTGGCCTGACAAATATTTCTCTACTACTTTGTTCCATCCTCAACTTTCTGAACTGTATCTTCCAGAACTGCCATCTTTTCTTAAGACACCGATGGATCTGACTATCCGGACTGGGACGATGGCCAGGCTGGAGTGTGCTGCTGAAGGCCATCCATCACCCCAGATTGCTTGGCAGAAGGATGGAGGCACTGACTTCCCTGCTGCCCGAGAGCGCAGGATGCACGTGATGCCAGATGATGACATCTTCTTCATTGCTAACGTGAAGACCGAAGACATGGGAGTGTACAGCTGTACGGCTCAAAATGCAGCTGGCAGCCTGTCAGCAAACGCTACGCTCACCGTCCTGGGTGAGTCACCCATCTAAGTAACAGTGTGTTTCTGATGTATTATTGGGTCATTTCAGGTGACTCACTCTGCTCAAATCGGCTGCTCATTTATGTCTTGTCACTCATTACACACGTGTTTATGTTGTTGGCTTAAACATTAGTTGATCTAAAGGGAGTTTATTAGAGAAACTTGACCTCATACACGTCTATCCTAACAGTGTGACACAAATGCCTCGAGGATAATCCTTGGTAAATCAAAAATCAATGAAATCCTCTTCTATTCTAGAAACTCCATCCTTCATGCGGCCGCTGGAAGACAGAACAGTGGCTCGCGGTGAAACTGCCGTGCTTCAGTGTATAGCTGGAGGTAGCCCTGCCCCCCGCCTCAACTGGACCAAAGATGACGGGCCTCTGGTACTCACAGAGCGCCACTTCTTCGCTGCTGCTAACCAGCTCCTTATTATAGTTGATGCTGGTCCTGCTGACGCTGGGAAATACACCTGCATCATGTCTAATACTCTGGGAACAGAGCGTGGTCACATCTACCTGAGCGTCTCACCATCACCAAACTGCGATACCGGTGTGGGGTACGACCAGGATGGCTGGACCACCGTAGGCATTGTGGTGATTGTGGTGGTGTGCTGTGTGGTTGGAACCTCACTGGTCTGGGTCATTGTCATCTACCACATGCGCAGGAAGAGCGAAGACTACAGTATCACCAACACAGGTTAGTACAGAGACATAACCATCTGTGATAGGAATGCAGTTTGTAAACCATGAACTGTGTCCATCGAGGTGGCCCTTTGTAGTAAGGATAAAACTGCTGCACAGAATATAGAATAGAAAATCATCTTAACAAACTATGTCTCTGTTGCAGATGAGATGAATTTACCAGCAGATATCCCCAGTTACCTGTCCTCTCAGGGTACTTTGTCAGAGCCTCAGGAAGGCTACAGTAACTCTGAGGCCGGCAGCCACCAGCAGCTCATGCCTCCTCTCTCTAATGGATACGTCCATAAGGGCACAGATGGTGAGTAATGTTCAGATTTGATGTATTCCGCCATGTTTGACTCTGTAACACAACCGTTTTTTCAGGGCCATGTATGATGACGTGCTCAGGAGTAAGCATTTAGTCATCTCTACATTACGAGCTTTAGTTTATCATAATCACACAATAATTATTAAATATTTGATGACGAGCATTGTTTCCTTGATTGACATAAGCATACTAGATTCTAATAATCGTCAGTAAAATGCTGATATAGGGTAAAGTATAATGCTGTTATCGCTATGTACACTTTATATCAACAAGTTATTGGTGTCCACTGCAGCTGGAACCAAAGTCCATGAGATATCCTTTTTAATAGTCCAGTATAGACTGATATGGTGCATGTGGTAGTCTACGCACCAGTTAACTTATATATTGAGCCAATTATATAAAGAGCTTTGGAATATTGTTATAATTATTAACAATGAATAGTAATGGTATGCCTTTTCAGTAGTTAATGATTCATTTGTTTGCAATATAGTGACCTTCAATTAGGCTTAAAGTAATGTCTGGTAGAGGCCGACTGTGGCTGATTATCATATTTTTGTGGGGATTTATCTAATGGGTTACGGTTATGTCAGCATTGTGATCACAATGAAATACAGCTTGTTATATCAACATCACAAAGATTATTGTGTGATCAAGAGAAATCAAAAAAAAAAAAATACACAGCAGACTCAGCATTCAACAGTTTTGAACAGCCCTGTCTCTTTATTTCTAAATTGCAATGCATTATTTTGTTGTGTCTTTTGTTTTGGATAAGAGTCCTGCTGAAATGAAACGCTGACTAATTATCATGCATGTCCCAGGTGTGTGTTATGGAGACACGAGCAGTGATGTGGAAACTGAGGGGAATAGCATGCTGCACTGCAGGGTTGGGTCTCTGTTCACTGGCCGTAGCAGCTTTCACCCTGGAGAGGCTCACGAGGGACTCGCCGGAGTCCCTGCAGGTTGGTGTCATTTAATGCTCATGTGACTTTTATTTGTTTTTATAGTATTTGTTTTTGTTCTGCATTCTTCTTGTTCACCTGTTTTTCCATTTATTTCTTCACTTTTGATGGATTTTTAAACGACTATATCTTTGCATCTCACTAGGCCTTTCAACTTCAGTATGCATATCATTTTGATATACAATAGAAGACTTGAGGAACAAACATTTGGATTGTAACACACTTATCAATGCTCATCTTCTCTTGTCAGGTGGTGCGGTTCCGCTGGTCATCTGCTCTGACTGCTATGACAACGCCAACATCTACTCTCGCACACGAGATTACTGTCCGTACGCCTATCTAGGGGAAGACGACCCGATGGACAAGACTTTACCAGGCCTGAAGGAGAGCTTCAGTGATCAGGCCCAGCACGAGGACGCGGCACTGGAGAGCCTTATTACCAACCGAAACTCCGTCTTTCTCACCTCACATGACAAAAGATTGAGCAGCCACAGTCCTCCGGAGCACTACGCTAATGGTGAGACTTGGAAACAGAAAGTTGACCTTTTTTATAGAGCAAAATAGTGAAACTGTCCTGTTTGTCTTGGTGCACACTATTATCTACCACCTGCTGAAGAGTTTTGGGCAACACGTTGAATCTTTTCCATCCTGCAACCACCCGTCTCGGAACACATTGGTTATCTGTCTGAGGACAACGGACAATAATTTGGGGTTTCCAGTGTAGCAGATACAGTCTGATTAGCAACTCGAGACGGTCCAGACGACATTTCGGCTAATCTCTATGTCTGAGATTTCATTTCAGACAATGTGTTCCACCTCTTTTGTTCTCCAAACAAACTGTTTACCAGCATGCAACCAAAGCCTGCTCAAATGTGAAACGTGTTCAGTATGAACATACATATGGAAGCCAGAACACTTCAAGCACCAGAATCTTGTCCTGTTGCCTACACATTGTGCATTCATATGCAAATATTCGTTTATAGATGCAACCATGAAACAAAATTTAAAACCCTGTTACATTCTGTAAACATTTTCTTCTACTGTGATGATGCACAAGCAAGTTTTTTTTCTTTTATATTTCCTTTATATATTATCACTGAGGGAATTGATTCAGTGAAGCCAATATTTTACAGATGAGTTTTCCCAAAAAAATCACATTTCTTGGAGATATTGATCTTCCAGATTTAATATGTTTAGATACTGCTTGTGCAGGTGGTTCAGGTGATCTGAGTACTGGCAGGCTACAGCTGCTACAGTGTTAAGAATAATGAACACAAGACGTGTGAAAGTCAGCATGGCTACCTACATATAAGCTAATGAAACATTGGATGTTTAAACCTGTGTCGGGTGATAATTCTGTGATGTGGGTTCATCACTACGAGTGACCCCTATCACTTACACGTAGGCATTTGATCCATTGTTGGTATGAAAATATGTATTTTTCCCAGTTTTCCCACATATCATAAAAGTATGCTGTTTGTAAATGGTAGGAGATATGTAGCCTTCTAAATATTTTCTCTCTCCTCGTCTTTGCAGATTCTCTTAGCAGGTCATTCTGGGGAGAAGGGGAAGATCCATCTTCAAAACCCCAACCAGGCACGTCCCAGCACCCAGTGACTGTACACAGGACACCTCCTGTGACCTCCTCTGCTGACGGGACAAAGGAACAGAGTGAAGCAGAGGTGGACTGCTCCCCCAACCAGTGCATACAGAACCACAGAAGTGCCTCTAATAGGACTACCCACGATGAGCATCCTGCTCCTACATAGGTCCTAACGCTCCACCCGTGCTCTGCCTATGACTTCTCATTGCTGCACCTCCTTTTTCACCCACTACCTCCTCACATTCTGCCAAAGATGCTCTCTTGTATGTTTACATTCCCCTTTCACTCAAGAGGACATGCTGAATATCTCTACTGTGGAAAGACTGCTGTGTCAGGCTGGGAAAAAAATGATTAAAGTGACCTCCTCCTTGACACCTCCACCTCTGCAGGACTTCTTTCTCACACACTCCACTATTCTTTGTTCTCCTTTCAGAGAAAGCTATGAATGTATGCTTTAAAGAGCCATGTTGGATGCTGCCATGAGAGAACGCCAAGACATGGTAGTGTCTTCACAAGCTCTCTCCTCCGCCCCTACTGCTGTGGGGATAACATTTTGCGCTAGTGCACGTCACACTGGCAGTTTTGTCTCAGTTCCTGGTACAGACACCTGTTGGAGCAGCCTGCATGACGTCGGTAGAATCGGTTTAAATGGGGGACAATTCCCTGACCAGCAGTTTGTGGTTGTTCATACAGAAAAGAACCTTGACGGCATCCATCCTCACATTCCTACAGCCATCCCTACTGACTCAAAACATATGCTATCTGGTATCCTGTTATGCAAATCCAGAGACAGTGACACCAAAATGTGGTGTATATTATGAATATATATATATATATGAATATATCCTATATCATCTTTAACTGAGTTTGTTTTTGTCCTATGTCAAATGCAATTGTTTAATCCTTCATTTTATGTCTTTGTAATAATAAGCAGTTTGGGGAGAAAGCATACAATTTTTTTTTTTTTTTTTTTTTTTTTTTGCACATGTGACAATCATAATAATGGTTTTGCTGGCTGTTGTTTCATGGTTGTCTTTTGGATGGCCTTTTTTTTAAACAAGCGTTCTCAGTAACCTCCATCAGGTGACATTATGGTTTATATAGACAGTATGCACTGATTTGTTTTCCCTCATGTTATCTTACAGGCACTAAATTTAACGCTGGTAAACTTTATTACGCAGTGTGCATGCCATTTTACACTGTGAGGATTTATCATCGCAGTGCTATCTCAAAAAGTTCACGATCCTTCCGTAGATGTTGATAAAGGTTTTCACTTGGGACTGTGAAAAATGAGAATGTATTATTTTATGTGTGTGTGTGCATAAGGCTAGTAATTATTAAATTCCATGTCCTAATAGTCCATTTGCAGTGAGGTTTAAAACACAAGCTGCAGTAACTTTTAAAACATTCATTATAAGCCTTTATTGTCCCTGCTACCTTCAGTTAACTGTTTTCAAGGCTTCAGTTATTAGACTGCTTTGAGGATTTGAAAATGCTTGCAAAGGAAATTGATCTTGTTGGATCTTATGAGTTCTCCTTAAAATTCCTCTTGATTATTGCACTTCAGAGTTGCTCAGATGTGATTGGCTTTGGCTTTGTTTGTTAGTAACTCTCAACAATCTCATGTTTCTTCAGTGTATTAAGCAAAATATATTATACTCATTCTTCATGTGTATGATGTCTTTCATCAGATTGCTTTCCATTTTTGGAAGTTTTTCATTTGTGTTATTTCCATTATGGTGATAATCGGTACTGTCTGCTCTTCTCCTTTTGTTCAAGAAAGGACCTGTCATGTTTCCTGTCTCCCTCTTTAGTAGTGCTACACTGACTGATCGAGGGTACCAAGTTCAGACACTAAAAATCAATAATGCTGAAAAGTTAATTTACAGGCCAAATGTGTGATGCTCTAAGTTGATGATACGTTTTCGATTTAATGTCACAAAGTGGAACATGGCCAAACAAGTTCTTGTTATTTTGTTTTACCACATGTGTAGTATGTTGCAAAGCAGCATATCTGTACACCTCCACCTGCATAAATTGCATAAACTACTTGCATGTAAGTCTTGTACTCTCTTGTTTTCAACTTGTTTTCATGTTTTTTTTTAAACCAGGTTTGCCTCTTATTACCAAATCAACACATTCCAAGCCTATTTTTCTGAATTTGACAGAGTCAGAAAGGTGTTCGACCAAGTGATTTTTTTTTTTTTTGTCAAGCCAAGGCTAAAACCAACTTGACTCTGACTTCTCCTCTGTGTTTTGGCACAGTCCTTGCTTTATCGAAAGCAGATTCTTGTTGTTTCTTGAAGTTTGCCAAGGTCAATTTCATCCACCTCTTGGGCAATTGAGAAATTGAAATGAAAACTTGCAGTGATAATTCATTCTAATAGAGCTACATGTCCAGAGGACAAACATTGATTCACTGTTCAATATTTTCTGCCCATGCAGCGCAGTATAATGTGCATTTCTATTGTTTTATTCTCTGAACGTCCTGTATGACTTTATACCAAAGTTTAGCAGTAAATGCTCTGGCAATATTTAATGCTGCTTTTTTTTTGTATTGTTATTGTATTGTATTGTAAGTTTTGCATTTTATTTTCAATAGTATTTTGTTTACCTGTACATTCTGTAAAGCATGTCTAAAGAGCCTTTTTGTTACGTAGATATTACTCCAACATTAAACATGAATTCTGATAATTTGGTTTCTGTCATGACTGTACCTCAACACTCTTCTTGGGTAGAAAATATAAAATGAGTTAGGCTGAAACTAATTATTTTCTTCATTATTTAAACTGTTATTTACTGCATTATTTTTTCTGTAAAATGCCAAAAATTAGTGAAAATGACACAATTACAATTTCCCAGAACACAAGGTGTATGACCATAGTAAATTTTGAATTTACAAAGGTGAAAAGCAGAAACAGCACAAGCAGATTTGTTTTTTTTTTAACCAAAAAGTTACTCAAGTAGTTTGGCAACTATTAGGATATTTGAGTATCCTAGTCCCTCCTTCATAAATCCAGTAGAATCTCAGGAAACGGTGGATACAAGTTGACAGTTTCTGCTTTAGCTTTTTAGTTTAGTTTAGTTTGTATCTGCACTCCACTTTCTGGTCCCCATCAAAGACATGATAGCATTGTTAATCATCCTCCACAAGTCCATGAATTATTCAGCACAGTGTGCAGGGTCCGTATTTAAATAGACTTCTAAAGCATCGCAGCCAGAGAACAGAAACTCCTTGCTGCTTCATAAATACTACAGGAGGTGTGTTCCCTGCTCCTAGTTATAAAGTGAATTAACTCAACTGACAATGACATCACTGCACAGCGCTGACATATCACTGTCCTGTTAGTCAACGCACCCAAATTGTTAAAATCCATCATGCTGTATGCCAGATGTCTTGACACAAGACACACATCATTTATAACATGCTGTGAATATATAATATATATATTTATAACATGACTAGTTGTTCCTGGAGATGAAGTGATATTTACAAAGTTTAATTAACTTCCAAAGCTACACTTTATCACTACTTCAGTTTTGCATCATCTTGCATTTTTTATTTATTTATTTATTTATTTATTTTTTCCAAACTCCAGTAACATTTGTTATGAAACCAACTTTTTTAAAGACAAAAGAGCTGTTGTATACCATGAATCATTTCATCATGTGCAGTTACAAGTCAACTGCTTTCAGGCCCTGGGATGTGTAGGATCTGCATGAAGGTGGGAGAAGCAGTTGAACCCTTAAATAAAAAGTCAGATTTACAGCACTACACGTCCTACTTATACGATGATAATGCATGTATGAACATAACAGGTAACAGTACTCTGCACAGGTATATAGGCCACTGGAAGCATTGTATGTATAAACAACTGGAAAACAGCCTCACAAATTGACTCTTAATTATCCTTAATAATATACTTATTATTATTATGTTATATTCTAATCTGAAAAAAAAATGGGCATTACAATAACAATAAGTTACAGAGAACATTTCTGGACTCGTTCAGTATGTTTGTTTTTTTTTTTTTCTATTTTAATACCACCGCACACCGGAGGATGGAGCCCGTCTGAGTGACTAGAAACCGCCGCCGCTGCTGAGCGTAAAAGGGGCGTTTCGGAGCTTGGCTACACCTCTCTTGGCGGTGCCAGGTGTGTTCAAACCTGTAGCAGACAGACGCTTGCAGATGTCTCCCGTCGACTCAGTCATCATAGGCTGGATTTCAACCGCATAAACAGCCTACCGGTGAACGCTGCTGCCGTCTATATTCAGGTATGAGGGATTTTTCGTTGACGCACTACATTGCAGCGACAGACACTCTACAATCCGCCGAGTAAAACACTGTTTACGTTTTGTTTTAACAACTTGGCGTCGGGGAGGCTCCTCCGGAGACGAAGCGCGGCGGGAATATGGTCACAGAGTGACGACGAACAGCTTAAAACCTCGATTGTTTCTATTTTAATCGTCTTGTCGTATATCAACTCTTCTGTTTTTACGCACAAGGAGCGCTTGGAATTATTGCGACCAAGGCTACTGTGCGCACACCGGAGCATTTAAACCCGTGTGATGACAGACCTCAGCGGCAGATTCGCGGGTGAAAATCAGCCTCATAAATGTCAGGGAGATGAAATCACCAGCAGCTCGGGAGAATAACTCAGGAGGGTTTATTAGGCCGCGTCACTTCACGCTCATTTAACAGCGGCGAGCCGAGGCGACTGTTACCAGTTAGATTGTTAGTTATTCGAAAAAGGGAGTAACCATGTCCAGGACACTGAAGAAGAAGAAACACTGGTCCGGTAAAGTGGTGGAGTGCGCGGTGTCATGGGGCAACCTGGGAGACTTTGGCTCCGTGGTGGAGGTCCTTGGAGGAGCAGAGCTGGGACAGTTCCCCCACCTGGGCCAGATGAAGCTGGACGTGCTGGTGTGTCACGTCGGGAAGCTGCCCTACTACGGGGATGTTTTGCTGGAGGTGAACGGGACGCCTGTCAGTGGACTTACAAACCGTGACACTCTGGCTGTCATACGCCACTTTCGGGAGCCGATTCGCTTGAAGACCGTCAAACCAGGTGCGTCCCTGCTCTCTGTTGTCACTGCTGCTGTGCTGTGTTACCTGAGCTCCGTTTGTAAGGAGCGACTTTGAAATGTGGCATTCACTAAACGCACTAATCCTCATTATTATTACACACACACACACACACACACACACACACACACAGTAATAGGAATCCACAGAAAAATGTTAGTAGTCTACCTATTAGTGCCAGCCGGTGATCATCTCAAAACAAACATCCTCCAATTAGAAAAATCTGAATTTATATGACAAAGAAACCCGATACATCTATAATTTAAGCTTTAAGATTTCATCTTCATATACCTTGCATTAGGTGCATATGTCTCCATGTAATGCATGAATGTAGAAATGTCATGTATAAATAACATAAAAAGGTAATTTAGCTGTGTCCACCCACCATTACATACCTGCATACTTTAAAAATGACCCAGACTCCCACTCTAAACCTCCTTTTGTCCTACAATATCTAACTGGCCAATTCTCTCACCACTTTCTCAGGGAGATCAAATAGTAATAATGGTAATAATGGCATGTAGCCTTCCAGGCTAAGTGCACTTACATGCATAGAAATAAAGTCCAATTACGTTCTCCATTATTCAGGCTACTCTAGTGCACATTGGCCACAGGAGCTGGAGTGGTTAGCTGCGTTGCTTCCTCTTGTCCCATCACTATACATCCAGCTCTCTAAGGAGGCCTGTAATGTCCAAACACTCTGTTAATGGGGTCTAATGGCTGTGATGGCTTGATGATGCTTCTGTCTGTACTGTACTGCTTCTGATCCAACCTGAATGGCTCAGGTGAAGGGTTTTAATGGCACTGGGGGGACAGTTGTGTGTTTAAGGGGCGGGAGAGATAGCTCTGCTTGCTGCTTTACTTATGTGACTGAGCTTGAATATCTAAACAACAACTGAGACCATTCAAAAGGTTACATCAGCAGCAGCAGCAGCAGCTGGGTCCCAGGACCCCAGGCCAGGATCCCTGAAGATCAACTGTACTGTATGTGTGCACATGTGTACTTATGGAAAGTGTGTGTGTGTATGGGAGCTTTCCTGCATTTCTTATTAATATTTTGTTGAATTTTTGAAACATGTTTTTTTAGCAAACAAGAATTGAAAGGGGGGAAAAATATGTTTACCTAGATTTATGAGTCCATTGCCTATTAGTGTGCATGCGCATAAAGGTGTGTATGTGTGTGTGTGTGTGTGTATTTTCTGGCTCTACACACCCCAGAGCTCCTAACACCACGCTCTCTGCCCCACTAACCAAGGATGATTAATAAAGGGCATGGAGGAACGAGAGAGAATGAGTGAGGGAGAGAGACACAAAGAAACAGCGGGAGAGAGACGGAAAGAAAGATGGGGAGAAAATCGGCTCTGCATTTGGCTTCAGGCTTGACTCCCACGCAAGACTGTTTTTGCTCTTTAAAGCTCACAGGGAAGTAATAGGTGGCAAAAATGACAAAATTTCTCATTACCCATTTCTTCACTGTCATCCTTATCATTCTGCCCTAGTTGTCCTGTGCTCATGAATGTGCCATTTGGTCATATATAAATCTACTTCCATCATGGATCAATTCAGTTTGTAAAAAAGGCCTCACAGGCTCCCCTAGCATCATCATACAGATAAGGTTGTTGAGATATATATTGTATGATTACGTATTGTGCATGTGTGCACGTCTGTGCTATGTGTATACATTCCTGTGTGGTAGCCTCATGTTTAATTCACACCTCTTGCATAATTGAGTTAGCGAGTGGATTTTCTCCACTCTGATGGAGGCAGTGGGCCTGGAGGATCAGCTGTTACCAGAGAACGCTGTGATGACATGACGGCGGCCGGCAGCGATGGACAGGCTCTCTGGGTCCACCAGATGTTCCCCTGTGCTTGTCCCAAGATCCTCTGTGCTCTGCCTGCCTTGCCCTCTGGAGCTGGTGGTGCTTTCTGTGCTGCTGCTGACAGCTGGGGCGGAGCTTGGAGGGAAGAGATGGCAAGTGCAGAGATGCAAAGGCAGAATTGGTGATTTGAGGCAGGGATAGAGACAGGATGCAAGATGCAAGTCTCTATGGAGGCTATTATCTATCTCAGCCATTAATCGAAAAGGATTGTGAGCTTAGAGTTGTGCACAGCACTTCACTTACTTTTCTACAGCTGCCTCTAGTGCATCATATATTCTCTAGGGGCTACCAAGAGGCTGCAGTCTGATACATACGTCCTAACCTACCTTGTTACTGCTTTGAAATGAAGAAGTTCACACCAAGCCTACGCCAAGACTTCAAAATCGAGCGAAAAGGTGGATGTGCCCAATTCCTGACTATCTTTGATTAAGCTGGGAGATGCCTCTAATAAAAGCTCTGCGCTTGGTACAGGAATCTATTCCTGCCGTTACCCCAAGCTAAGGATCGGAAAAAAGATGCCTGATGAAAAGGTTCATGAATGGCATCCCAGAATTCCTCTTCCGCTGTGTAGTTATTTTCCGCTCTTCTCCATATATGTCTGCAGCTTCAATTACCATGCAATCAAAACATACGTACAACCTGTAGCCATTTATATGCAGCTGAATGGATGATGACTTCGACATCAAATGAATTATTTCACATTGCGGTACACACTGGAGCTAGTCCAACAAGCTTTCTTTCATCTTTTAGATGACTAATATTAGCTACGTGAATGTATGAAACACATGTGTACAAGCCTCCTCCTGCTTCTGCAGCTGTTTGTGTCTCAGTCGGATAGTTTGAATTTATATTGTGATTATTGAATATAACAATAATTGCCAGACTGCAGGTATTTTTGAATGAAAATGTAATTAACTGATGGAATATTAAAGAACACCTTTTCGTGTGTGTGGAAACATTATGATTGAGTATGATGTCGTTTTATCTCAATTGATCTTAATGGTGATGATAATTGTTGGTGCTAATGAGAACATATTAGGTTTGCAGAATGGTGTAAAACTAATGTGTTTTTGTAAGCTGCTGAGTTTCAAATACATATTTTTTTTCTGAATTGTCTTTGAATACTGAAGACAAATTGCATAATGGAGTTTAAAATACAGCAGTGGTGGAATCTGCTGTTGATGATAATTTGTGGCTTACTCACATTTTGAGTTACCTGCTTCTGCTCAGACGAGACAAATTTTTACATTACCTGCTGATCATGCCAATAGAGAAGAATTCAGAGTGACATGAGCCCCTAAGCCCCTGTATCAAACGGCAAGAGCGAGTGTGGGTTAATCACATTAATGCACCTCTCATATCAGGAAGTGCCTCTCAATGGATTCATCCTCTTGACAGGTGATGCATTGTCATTGCAGAGATTTGCAGTCGGCTGCAAAAAAAAAAAAAAAAAAAAAAAGTGAAGGTGCAGAGTTGTGAGAGTGAGAGGGGGGAATACAGATGCCCAGAGAGTCTGGTCAAATAACTAGAGACATCTGTCCTCTCCTTTTAGAAATGTTTTTGACAATCAGCTGAATGAGGCAGGAGAGCTACACGGCTCCTTTGGCATGGTGCTTATAACAAAGTCATTTAAAGCTGAATGAGCTCTTTCTTCATGAATTTAAAGTGATTTATGAGTGTTTTTTGTAGTGCAGTTTCAATAAGAAGTCAGCTAAGTGTTGTTTCGCTAAGATGTGTTTAGGCTTGGGCGCTGATCCTGCGGCTCTGCTATTGGACTGCTGTGTGCTTATTTAGCTACTTTAGCTACTGCACCCCTTTTGTGATTTTAATTACACTGTTGTCTAGTATGCATGTTACTCCATGTTGCCTACAACTGTCTTGATACTTCTTTCTAGGCCAGATCTCTCTTGGAAAAACATTTTTAATCTTATCGGTGCCAACTGGCTACATTAGAAGTGAATAGACAGGCAGATAAATTGATTACTGCATACACAATAAACTTTAGGTGGTAGTGAATTATCGTGTCTCATTAATAATTTGAGATGTAGATAACACAGAATATAAAACCCGAATTTGGCAAAGATCCACTGGATACTTATACGAATGAAATATAGGCAGAATATTGCACCAGCCACTATGCTGCTGCACATCCATCACAAATGCTTTATTTCTTAAAACACCACTGCTCCTGGACAAGCTTAAAGGACCACAACAGTGTTTTTGCATGTTTCAGCCCATTTAATACAAATACATATGCTCTATATTACTGCTGTCCCTTTTTAAAGTACGCTGTGGTGTTTTTGACTGCTTCTGTAATTTCCCAGTTTTGGGATTAATAAAGTCTATATATCTATATCTATCTCTAACTCTATATATAAATAAATGTTTCCTTCCCTCCAGGCTTCCACTGTTCACAATTCAATCCAATACAGATGGAGTTTGCTCAGGTGTTATTGAGAGATGGATCTATGTTGACTATTGGTATGGTCCTTTTTTTTTTTAAAGCAGCAGTTCCAACACATGTATCCCAGGGGCTACATTGGAAGATTGTTGAGTAGCTCAGATAATTCAAAGAAAACTATGATTGGTTTAAAAAAAACATATTCACATATGTCTGTGTAGGAGGGGAAATAAAAATACAAATTGGTGTGTCATCTGATGTAAGTCAAATAAAAATGGTTGTTGTCCACTGCTTTAAAGCTTACTCCAAGCAGGTGCTGATTATCTGATCGTTATAATATTTAACCCCAAGCTGTGGTCGAGATGAGAATTGCAGCAGCAAACCCTTGATCACGAGTCCTCTTGTTTTGTTAATACCACCAGGCCACTGGCATGTCACCACGTTCATTAGCCAGCAGGGGTTTGTTCTTGCTGCACAGCGACAGCTGAGAGAGACTGTCACAATAAATGCAAGACGTAGCACCAGAGTATGACAATTAGCAGGAGTGTTGTTCCATCACAGAATACTGTCATCCATCTAACCTCCTCTCATTAATACAGTTTACTGCGTAAATGGGCGCCTTTAACCAGGAATTGATTTTAATGTGACATTGTCATCAGAAGCGTGTGCTTCTGATTATCATTTTCATAATCAATGAAGATAGATTTAAAAAAAAAAAAAAGAGTGCCAGCACAAATCCCCACTGTCATTAAATTTGTCATTAAAACATTTTTGTCATTTCATAGACCATAAAGTGCCCCAAAACCAGTGTCACACACTGTTTGTTAATACTAGTATAGGACTAATAGGTGAAAATGGGAATTTTTAGGTATTTCTATGTAACCATTGTATACTTTTTATATCTGTTACCTCTTGCGCTATATCATCCTGCAATGTATTTTGTTGATATACAGCTTGTTTGTCCTCTGACTCTCATCAAGCATTTCCCATATGTGCCCGAGGCTGCTGTCAGGCTTGTAGTGAAGTGCTGCTGTCGAACGACACATTCACACACACATTCACAGAAATAGATCTGAAAGTACACTGTACAAAGTGTCCATCTTGAAATTTAAATTGAATTTGTGAATTACAGTCATATTTTTTCCTAAAGACTGCCCTGACTGCTGAATATCTTTAAAACAAAACGCATAAAAAAAACATGGTTTCCTGGGAAGTTTGGCAGCCAGATGGGATGAAAAAATTAATTATTCTTTGTTGGCTGTGGAGGAGTAATAAGATTAACAAAGATGAAGAAATCAATTCAGATAAAAAAAAGTATATGTTTATATGTGTGAATAGTATATTGGAGGCTTTGTTATCTAAGTGCTTCATGATTTTCATATTTCCTGCAGTTTTAATGGTTTCTAATTTTTTTGCAAGAGAAAAAAAAAGAAAGAAAAGAAAGGGGAAAAAAATCATCCAATGTGTTGATATGCTTCAGAAACACATCTACCTGTTATTTTCTGCAAAGTAAAATTAGAAGATAAGAACACCACATACCAGGATTTATGGCTTTTTTTGCAGTGCTATACTGCACCACTTTCCTAATAAAACTACTGCAAAGCATCCTAGCAGAGTACCCATTCTCTAGTGCCTCGCAGTGTGTTTGGGGGGGAGAGTGTGGGGTTTGTGGGAGTTGGTGGGGGGAGGTGGGTGGAAGTTGGTGGGGGGAGGTGGGTGGAGGCGTAATTTGACTACAAAACAAATGAGCGTAAAGTTGCTCCCAGCATTACTTCAAGTCCTCAATAATTCAACTATACTAGAGCTGGATACTCCACAGATTGTGTGTGTGTGTGTGAGTGAGAGAGATAACTGCTACAATTAGAGTAAAGCGGTAAGTTACAGTCAAAAAGCATAACATGACTCCCAGTCCCCAGCTCTCTCATTATTCCCACTTCAATCAAATTGGCGCTGCTCTCCATGCACATTCTAACAGCACCTGCAGTGATTGCAATGTAAACAGGATGTTCGATGAGATAGTTTGAGGTTGGAACCATACATTTTGAGATTGATGATAAGAGTGTTTCATGATTGCCTGGTTTAATGTAAAGTGTAGTTATGAAATATATGCACAGATTACCTTCAGATGTCACATGTTGTTTATGCTTACATTCAGTGATGTAGAAGTGAGTAGAACAACTAAACCATGATTTCTAGTTAATTTCAGCACATTACAAACAACCACTGTAACATTTTTTTCATACACCACATCTTCCTACAGTCACACCACACACTTCAGTTTGTTACTGCTGCAATCTGCAAATAAACAAGAAAAGAAGTTGTGTACCCTCCATTAAATCCTTGTTTGGATTTGCTGAACTTGAAATCCTTCACGAGAGCACTAATAGGAAAAAGTGTCTTTAGTGTATAAGAAAAACATAACAGTGTGAGGACGGACCGGAAGTTTCATTGTAAACCTTGATCCATAAATTAATTTGTCGTGAGGTATTGGGTCAGGACTCGGGACATATTACAGTGATCTATTACCCAGGACGCTGAGGGTGGTACACACAGGTCATAGTGGTAGTTTTTAATGAGCTGTGCGTGTGTGTGTGTGTGTGTGAGAGAGAGAGAGATAGTGAGATAGAGAGTAGCTGGATGGAGGGATCATACCAGTACAAGACAACTACATAATCTCTCCAACTCAAAACCCACACCACATAGAAAAAGCCGATAATGGGAAGTTACATCTTCAACACAGGAGAATTATCTCTCTAATTGTATTGTCTATAGTATCCAACAATGGCATTGATCACAAAGCTGTAAAGCATACAAATAGCATTTGGGTGTTTACAATCTGTACAATTTCCTCTGGGATATATATATTTTTTTTTATCAGTGGGTGGTTCTGGGGAATTTCAGTTCTTCGTTGCCTTCAGTCGCTGTTCCAATTAAAGACCCTGTTGTCATCTTAAATGCCTGTTAGCGTTCATACTGCCATATAATGACTGCTTCTAATCCTGGCTTGGTAAATATGTGTTTATTATGGGGTTATAAAATAATATTTTGCATTTATAGTTTGATATAGTGTTCTAACAGAGGAGGCAAATTTGCTGGTTGCGGTGGGCTTCACGGACTGAATACATTAGGAGTAATGGGTATTGAAAGTGGTTATTTTTGCTTTGACCTGCATCCTATTCGCCCTCATTACCCACTGTTCCTTCTGTCTGCATTGTGGTGAGCTCTGCTTTTCTCGGCCCATCCCTGTGAGGTATCTACCTCTAGTCATTCATCTCTTCTCTTTTTTCCGAAATGTTTTATGTGTCTATACACTAGTTGTCTATCCATTTAATCAATGTCCAGATACTTTGGTGTACAGTTCGAGTACCTGATGGTTTCATAAAAACACATTTTCATTTTATTTATCCCCTGGAAATGAAAGAGCCCCTAAATATGTAATTGTCAAAATAGAATTATAGCAGGAGCTCAAAAAACCACAAAAGATGTTTACATCAGAATCATCTTTATTGTCATTGTATTTTGTACAACGAATATAGCTTCAATCTGAAGAGAAAAGTGTTTATCCCATGTGCAGTATTTCAGGTTTTTTTTTCCTTCTGTATGCTTCTCAGAGTGTGTCAGTCACATCCTGTAAAGCTGAATTTGGCGGGGGGTGGGCATAAAGGGCCTGATGTGTGTCTAGCGTAGGTCGTCTTTTGGTTGAGCATTGTCTCCGTCAGTGTCTGAGAGCAGATTGGAGGGGACGGCTGGTGAGGAGTCACTCCTCAGGCCTTGTTTATTTTACCAGAGGCACAGCAGCCATACGGTGGCTGACTGACCCAGCGCTGTCATGAAGGACATTATCTTTATGCAACGCTGATTGCTACATGCCATAGCTCCCTGTTCAGCTCCCGTCAGTGATTGCACACTTGGCTAGCATGTCACTTCCTACTTTCCTATTATTCAGATGTGCATTATCCTCCAACTGGTGTTTATCACTGCAAGATAGGGGCTCAGGTCACCTCTAGACAGCTCACAGGTAATGGGCCTTGACATCTGAATTAGTCTGCTCTTTCAAAGGGTGATTAGCAAGCAGTTTAGGATTCTGGGGGGATGTTGATAGGCACACATAAACACAGGCAGGGTTGGTGGGCCGGGGGGTTGCTGTCACTCAGAGGTTCATGATGGGAGACTTGCCAGTAATGCAGCTCATCATGAAGCAGTCACGGTGTGGGTTTGCACATGACAGAGAGTGAGATGGTGCGGGGGGGACTGGGGCCGTTATTATGCGTTTGCACTGGTGATTTAACTTGAAGTATATAATTTTCATAATTTTCATGAGCTGAGCAGGTGCCATCAAACTTGTGAATAGTAGAGCTTTCAAATTTCATACCAAAATCATTTTCCCCCCTCTCTGTGTGTTGGCTGTGTGACTGGCTGGCCCAGCTTTTATGCTCATCCCTTCCCCAGCTCTTTTATTATTCCTTGGCTGTGTGATTCGCTGTGTGCTTGTGGCGGCAGGGGAACGGCTGGCTTTGTAGAATCTTAATAGCGATGAGCTAGCTCCAAGCTTTCCATTCGCCGTTTGCTGCAGGCGTGTGACTGAATGCCAATGAGACATTAGGGTTGAGGCAGGATGGATTAGGCCAAGCCGTGGCAAGCAGGATCTGAGTGGCTGTAGAGCCCTTTACCAGGTGAAGAACGTACGTGTCTGCTTTCGGTTATCTCACTCGTCATGTTGTGCCCTCTCTTGTGCTTCTCTGTCAAGAGGAAGATAATCTGGTATCTGATTTAGTAATGATACAATGATAAATGACATTGAAGCCGGGGACAGGGGGTGGAGTGCCTTCTTTCTGTTGAAAATGCATGAATGTGATGTCTTATTTAAGCTTTTCATTTTAATGACACATTGTCAACATCGGACCCGTTAATGTACAAAGAATGGAGAGATGTATGACTTATTGTCTCCTGTCCACCCATGCACAAATGCATGTGCGCACATACAGTTGACTTGCATTAATTTCCTGGGGACTTATCCTAACCATAACCTTCACCACTACTTACCTTACCCTAACCTTAGCATTACTCTAAATGTACATTAACTTTAAACCAAGTCTTCACCCTAAAATTAATGATTTACATTAAGGAGACTTGATTTTTTTTGTCCCCATAAAGGAGGCGTTTCACCATAACATGACCATGTAAACAGATTTATGTCCCCATAACATAAGGAATACCTAGACCATATACACACACACACATGCATGCACATATGTACACAAGCACGCGCACACACATACAGCACATTAATCTGTCTCTTTTGCAGCATGCACATGGTTCTCCACATGACGCAGATGTTGCTAACAGTGGGGTGGAATGATGGGTTGAAGCAGAAGCCCCAGTCACCCAGTTGCAGCTTAATCTGATTACAGACAGCTTCACACAGTCATCCTGACTGATGAAGGGAGGGCATCAGGGAAGGGACAGATGGACGAGCCGTGGTTGTTAACAGCTGCGGTTAACTCTGTTTCGTAATATACAGTTGTGGTGTGCAGAAAGAGAAGGCATATGATAGAATTTGCACTGCATTCCATTGTAATCATAGCGCACACAGTTAGGTAAATTTGTTTGTATTTCATTGCATGTAGCACTTGTTTCACCATTGATTAATTAAACTAAACAAAATCAAGAAGCAGAGGGGCTTGTGCTGATTAACATCACATTAGTTATGCTTTTCAGCCTCTCTAGCCATTCACCATCGAAAATGTGTTTCACAGCAGCACGTAAGAGTAGTAACCAGAGCTGAGTGGTGGCAGCTGGTGCTGGAGGAGCCTTCAGTCAGATGTGCAGGGTACCAGGTCATTGACACTGATGCCAATGTGGAAGTCCCTTAAAGTGCAATTAGCTTGTGAAATTTCTCATAATTTTTTAAATAATATTTGTTATATTTATAAGATAAGAAATACTTAAATAATTTTTCTTGGTCTCAGCACTGCTGCATCACAAAAAAAACTTGTTTCCCATATATACCTTACAATCATTCACGTATAATAAAACAAGTAAAATAATATTACATTAGTATTGCATATTGATCATAAAACCAACAACAAAAGTATTGTGCTACTTATGTACTGTTTCATGAGCAAACTCACGCTCCAACAATCCAGTCATTTCTTCTTATTGGTTTTAAATAGCTGCGTTTGTGCCTCAAACATGTACTTGAAGCCAGAAACAGGAGTATCCTGTCCCGCTGTTGGCAATTTGGGATTACAGCATCTTGTCGGAAAGGGTTTACTCTTGGTTGAGATGCCAGGAATTACTGCTACACTTGATCAAATTAAAAAATATTTGCAGCTCGTACTAATATGCATAATGCGAGACGCTGTCTTGGCTTTGTTCAGTCAGTGTTTGTGTGCTTGGCATTCACAATATGCGAACGTTACAAGGTTGCTGGCTGTTTTGTTTCTCTCTCTCTCTCTGTCTCTCTCTCGCAGATTTTGTGGGTGATGTCATTGCTGCTTGCTCATTTCTGTTCTTATGCTGCTGCTAGCTTTGTGCAATTAATATGCACTGATAGTAATTAATTATGAATTCATTTCTTGTAGTGGCTTAGCTTGTGTATTATGATGCTTTGCTTTCATACTGTTTAAGGTAGGAAGACTTTATTTCCAAATGTGTATATACTCAAATGTACATTTAAGGAGTTGGTTGCTGTTCTTTAAGGTAGTGATGGAATATAACTATATCTGTACATTATGAGAGAAATTGACTGAATTGGTTTTTGAAAAATATTTACTTCCAGTTTGTTGTTATTTTTAGGGGCTTCCTATTGACTTACAAACGCTTTAGTATCACTTACTAAAAAAAGATAACTTAAACAATCCTAGTGTGGTAGCTAATTCACATTTTCTCCGCTCTGATTGCAGTTTTTCAGGGTTGAGGTCAATTCCCTGCAGTCTATTTAAAATGCAATGTTAAACTGTGATTCACTCATTCTTAATTCATCACGATTCTTGCTCAGTTGAGGGATTTGAATGGAAAAAAAAAAATCCTTGGTGAAGTCATTTACTTTAAACTGTGGTGAGATTATAAATGGTCTGCATTTATGTAGCGCTTTTCTAGTCTAGCGCTCAAGTCCTCACTCAAAGTGCTTTACAATATATGCCAACATTCACCCACTCACACACATTCATAACATTCTCTTATTGGGGAAAACTGTTTTACTGTGTTTAAGCTTTAAATACAGTCAGTAACATTTGATTCTTGAGCTTCACATATCTGACTAATTTAGACTCATAAATATGAAGGAAACTTTCCTAAAAATGGCCTTTATAAATAATTATATAGCAGTGACTAAGCCTATGCATGTCCAGAGGAGGCAGACCGGCCTCAGCATGCAAGGTACGACGATGAGTCAGGTATTTATGATTTCTGAAAATTGTATCTCAAAGCATCAAGATAAACAATGTCTGACAGCCAAAGGATCTGAGCTCATGCAAACAAATTTCTCAAGTAAAACAGGTTTAAAAAAAATAAATAAAAAAAAGCCCACAGTATTTATTTGGTTCTAGACTCAACATGAAAGCAAGCGACATAAAAGTTTGTTTCTGAGGTAAAAATCCTACAGTGAGCCTTTGAAAAAGTTTTCATCGTGCGGATTAAAGGACAGACAGTCATCAATTAGAATCCAGCTTGACACCCGACTGCTGCTGCTGCTTCCCTTTTGTGTGCTTACAATATGCGAGAGCTTTGAAGATTTGTTTCTCGCACTGGAATACAACTTCTTTTGATGCATCTGCATTTCAAACAAGCTCGAGATCATACAGCTGCAATTGCAGTAAATATAAAACATCAGATGTGTGTATATATATACGTTCACTGTAGATGCAGGCAGTACATCAGTCAACAGTCTCTAAATTAAAATGTTTCTGTGTGTTCATACAGCCATGTGTCCCTAGCAGCCTTTTCATCTTGCCTGAGTAGCAAAGTGGTAAATAAAATGTAACAATCGAAACACTCTGTCAACTTTTCTTCCGTTTGTTCAAGGATGTTGCACTTGGTTCTGTGTCTGCAATTTCATATACAATGTCAGTGACACGTTCACAAAGTGTAGTTTTTACCTCTAAATGTCTGATACAGATCTGTTGGCTGCATCTGTGTTTCGTTTCGCTTTGTCTAACCTGCTGTGTTGTACAAGTCGAGGCGTGTTGTATGTAGAGTTGAAGAGGGATTTAGAGTTGGAGTTGCGTACGAAAGCTAGAAAAATACACATATTTAGGAAGCTGGTGTTAAAATGACTGCAGCCAAAAATGACCAAAACTATAAATTGATTATCAAATCTGACCAACAGCCTACTGCTTCAGGTTTTTGTGAAGGATTTATTTAAAATAGCTTTCATACTAGGGATTGGAGCTGTGCTTTGGTGCTTGAGGCCAGATGATGCAGTGTGGCATCATGATCTCTACTCTGATTCATTACAGACTCTGCCAGTTTGTGTTTTGACATGGCTCACTGTGACCCCGAGCCCTGTCTGTCTGGATGACTGTTTTTATACCTGGCTGAGCAACCCTGCCATTGGCATTCACCCACACATGAACGTACCGACAAACAGATCCAAAAAGACACACGCACATGTGCACTCTCACACATACGGTATGTGTGCGCGGACACACGCACACACGCACACACGCGCCCACACACACACACACACACACAAAGAAGGTGAAAGGAAGGTGAAGGTGGAAGTTGGTAAAAGATTGTTCAGCTGTTCATCGAGCTGAAGTTTATTTCCAAATGATTTTTGTAAGATGATAGATGTGTTGTTGTTTTTTTTTTCTGTTTTTACCTTGAAGTTGACAATATTAATTTCATTATGGTGTATGAGATTGTGGATGTCTGCAGTCTGACATTTGAACAGTTAATATAACTGAATAGACTTTCTCTAGGTAAATTAATGCAGTGTAGCAACTTATGCAACTCTTGAAAATGACATTTTTAGCCTCCTCCAATGTTGTAAAATGGATGTCCCATTTTCATACTTTCCATTGTTTTGCTGTCATTTTAAGTAATACAAAGACTTACATTTTTGCACATTATTAAATTAAGGGAATCAGGAGCTGCAAATATCCACCACATAGTATATCCGTGTTCTAATTTTCACTTCTGAAGCACCAAAACTCCTCTACAAAATACAGCATTTTATTTTTGAGAAAGAAAAATCCAATTTTTGTATTGATACTTTTGAAATGTTATATTTTATTAGCAGCAAAAGGATGCAAGATTGAAAGAACAATGTGGCTCGGGAAAATAGTCTGCTTGGCTAGCATGCTCACACAATGTCCCAGGCTCAATGCCTCATGCAGAACCAATTTTGTCACTCCGGCAAATAGAAACAAAATTTTATCTGTGTAGATAGACTGGATTGCCATTTCACTGGAGGGGCATAACAGAGGAACACAGATGAATATATCCATTTATCCATCCATCCGTCCGTCCATCTATCTGTCCATTCAACATCCCGCCAGACATTGGTTTCCCCGACAGGGATGTTGCTCAGTGTGACAGGCTTATTGACAGGCCAGAGAGAAGTGCAGGATTATGGGCCTAGAGGACGACACAAGTGCTTGTCAGCCTAATGTGTAAGGTAAGGTTTATATGCTGTCAGCAGGCTGAAACCAGTGGAACCAGTAGCACCTTTGGACATGCATGGCTGCTGTTGGATACTTTTGTATTTATTTATTTGTGTCACTCAGGAGATGTATGTGAGTTGATTTAATTGCATTCCTGACCTTTTTTAAAAGGTGAAAGACAAAAACTATCCAATTAATTAATTCATTGTCTAGCTGGTAAGCCACTGAGGGTAAAAGACTCTTCTGTACGTGACATATCTTGTATATGCTTCATCAGGAAATATCTAACAACAGCTGTTAACTGTCAAGGTAGCGCCTTTTAATTCACAGAGGGAGTTACTAACTTCACCCCAAGCTGAATTTTACCATTGCAATCCCATGTCCAAATATTCTATTATGTGTACATAATAGACATATAATATAAACACACAATGAAGCAATACATGCTGCATATGTGTAAAATGAATTCATACAATTATTTCTATTCCACTATTAACATGTTAGTATATTATCGAGATGAATCACGCAGTGCATTTTCTGCATTGAAAATGCGGAGACCTTTAAAGGTTTTGACAGATATACCTTTTTATGAAGTGAGACATTTTAAACATGTTGTTGAGCAGAACATGGATGAGTGATCACATTACTTTTCATGTCCCCTCCAGGACATGAACTCCAACCTGACACTCCATATAACTTGCAACGTTCAGGACAGAGTTAGCCCTCGGTCATTTGTCAATTCTAATGTTAACGTGTGAGGACAATTCTGCATGTTTTTATGTATGTGGTAGCCGCCAGAGAAATATGGCATCATCTGATGTCTGCGCTTTCAGTGTTTTTTTTTGCAGGATTTAGAATCTCTAATTGATGTAATATGTAAAACTTTTAAAACTGGTAGCAACGGAGACGCAGGTGTGGGGGAAATGCAGTGCATTTGTTTTTGACTGTTTTATCCTGATCGTAGAATTCCACAACATGTCTGAACCACAGATGTAGTGAAGAACAAGCTGCCACTACAAGGTCCTACCTGCCTCTGTGTACAGAATGGTCTGAATCATCCCGTTTTGTAAAGCCAGTGATTAAGGCATTGCTATTCAGATCCACCCAGCCACACCAATAATGTTCCCTTCATATTTTAACTGTGCCCTCCTACAACAGGTTTAAATCCCCCCCCGAATCATCATCCTCTCAAACATGTTAAAAGCCTCTAGATAACCTGGTATCCAAAAACATCATTTTGATATATGTGAAGGGCCATTCAGCAGGATGTGAATTTGTAAAGCTAATTTTACAGTTGTATTGTGGTAGTGGATTCCACAGTGTGAGGCTTCCAGTTTGTCTAAAAAAATAAATCGTAGCTGTGATAGAGCTGGATTTCATTTTCTACCCGCAGCCAATGCCCTCTTATCCCTGCTTTCACTTTAACGACTATTATAATAGCTTTACACAGACATGGGAAGAATCTCAGCAGCCATTACCCCTACCTGCACTCAATTTATGTCAGCTCAGCCTGAAATCTTAACCCCACCCCGGTCCACACTGCATTGCACTATATTTATACTTTACTTACCTGTTTAATCAGAGATGAAAGATAGAAAAAGAAAGGGTGGAGTGTACGTGTTATATGTTTGGTCTAATCTATCAGAAGCTTGGACCAAACATAGGTAACTAGTATAATTAACCACCTTGGATAATAAGTCTAGGCTCAATGTATTTCTATGGGAATAACACTAAAGCCTGCTGCAGTGAATCGCTCTTGTTGAAATAAATCAGACTTCATGTTGCACAAAGGTCTTTATTTAGCATTGTATGTTTATGTCAGCCGCTGAGATGGCTAGCTATCGTCCAGACAGCTGACCCCTGGCTACCCTCTGCCATCCTTATGCATCTGCTCGCATGCAGGAGTTCCTCCCCTTCATCTAGGCATTTATTCCTGAGCATTTCTATTATCGGGCTCTCCTGTATTCATCTTTCAGTGGATGCCCTGTGATACGAGGTGGCAGGCCGCAGAGGCACTGAAGCATTTCCGCTCCGAGTGCCCTCTCTCCCTATTTCCCCTCTTCTTCTATTTCTCTTTTCTCTGCCGTCAACCTTTTTTATTTGACTCTGTTCCTCTCCTTTGCCCATCTGGTCCTCCCACATACAAGTGCATGGCAGACACACAAAACTGTACATGAATGTATTGTACTCCTAGTCTCACACATTCTCTATCATTGCCATGGGGAACTGAACTGAGGTTTGTGTCCGTGTTGAACCACTTGCCCTGAAGTCAAAGAGTAGATCAAACATTGTTTTTCTGTATTACACTGTATTTCTTCTTTTACTCGTGGCTCTTATGCTTACAATGTGCTTACATAGATGGAATCAGGATGCATGTGCGCATGAACATGCATGCGTGTATGCATGTGCGCATGCATCATGCACACATGTCCCAGGATCCTGACAGAAAGAGAGGGTTGAGATAGCTAGTCCATTGTCTGCTGCAGAGCTGGATGGGAGTGCACTGCTCATGTTGAAGGACAGGAAAGCCAAACTGAATAACTGGATGTGCCTGCTGTACTGTTGACTTAGAGGGAAGCTAAGATCCACCTCTGGCAAGTTTCTGCTCCTGTTTGAGCCTGAATTTCCAGATCCGAGACAAGTAATTTGCCAGAACATGTGAGCTCCTGTGTGTGTGTTCTTGTATTTGTGTACTTAGGAGCAGTGTTGGAAGAAGTATTCAGAAAATGTACTTTTACCTCATTGTAAAACTAAACGGCTCCAAGCAAACGCCCTGCTTTCAAAATAGTATTGGGAGCAAAATATATTCAGAAGAATCAAAAGTACAAGTACTCAATATCCAGAATAGCTCCTGTTAGAATGTTCTTATATTGCCGGATCGTTATTATTGATACATTAACATGTAAGCAGTGATTTCATTATTGTTTTAGCTAATGGAGGTGAAGCAAATTTTATACTACTTTATTTAGTTTAATCTGTCACACATCACAACATTTTAAAGGCTTATAATATGTTTTGTTAATCTGCAAAATAACTAGTAACTACAACTGCCAAATAAAGTCAAAAGTATAAGTATACAGGAATTACTTACTTTAGTAGTCGAAGAGAAATATAAAGTAGCATAATATGGCATTCAATTCAATTGCTACATACAAGTACTTCAAACCGTAACCTATATACAATACTTAAGTAAAGGCATTTAGTTACTTTCACCACTTCTTATGAGGACCAAATGTCCACATATTAAGATCAGTGGAAAAATCCTCCAGAGTGAGGACAGTTTCACAGTTAAGGTCAGAACTAGACTCCGGTTACAGTCAGGGTTGTGGAGTGAATATATAACAAATACAGCTTATCAGTTACATAATGATGTGTGTATTTAGATCCGTATGTTGCTGCTTGCAGAGTGAGGTCTTCCATCCGAAAGCTTAATGTTTTCCCTTGATAGATGACAGAGATGGAGATGACTCCATCGTGCACATGTTCAGGTCAATAGTCAGGAGTATTACAGCAGTGTTCTCTGAGCTTATACAGTAACATATGTTAAATATTAAAATATAGCTCAGTTGTTCAGGATCCAAGATAAGTAACTATATTTGAAAACATATGTAGTGTTATATATTTAGCCTATTTGTTGCTGTATTGAAGGCTTTCCATTATGAGGGACACAAATGTGCACTGGAAAAATGTAGATAATGAAAGGATGTGACCATCTAAACCTTTTAAAGCTTTTAAACTGACTGAGAAATGTTATACTTGCATTTTCAGTTTATAAACAAGTTACAAGTTGTAAAATGGTATTTTCTATTAACTCAGACTAATTAAAAGAACAAACACTTTGAGTTTGACACATCTTATTTTACACTTGGCCTTTTACCAACTTGGGAGCTGGATCCGAAATCAAATCCATTATTTGGACCCCGACACTAGTGATTTGATTGTCAAATGCTATAAAGTGACTCATTAATTAACCAGCTGCTGATATTTCTCCTTCTGAAAAATTCCCCAACATAGAGGCAGATAAAAGATATAGATTGCTTTTTGTACCTTTTTTAAAAGTTATTTATTGTTTCCCAGTTTAATATTCAATTTAGTCTGATGTAACTTGAATTGTTTTATGGCGGTAAACTGTGAAATGACCCATTTTTGATGCAGACATCATAAAATGCAATCTCCAATGGCAACGTCAGCAGAGGTTGTTTTTTTTAAATTTTTTATGGTGGAGATATTTCTCTAAAAGTTTGATAGTTATCTGATGTATCCCTCAGTGATGAAATCTCATCTCCATCTGCTCTGTTGAGCTGCTAAGATCCTGCTGTAGATTTCATGTCACGTGCGATCAGCATGCTGTGAGCCACTGGCTCACATTCAGTCTTTGAAGTAGACTGCCTTTCTCTTCCCTGGTCCCTTCTCCCATGCCAATAGTTTACCTCCCTCAAAGCTGTGTTCTCATCAGTCCCTGCTTATAACTGAGCCATAGCAGAAACTGTTGTGCAGCATTTTATACTGAATTGTCTTGAGTTTTCGTGATGAATGCGTACATCAGAATTTTCTCTTATCTATGCAGTTTTAAATCCTGCCATGATGTCTGTGCGCACATGTAGGCCAAAAGAGATTAAATTACAAAGAGAGACTGATACACATGTCGCTTATTGCTCTTACTGCAAAGAAAAATATGAGGTGTTGATTTGCATAGCAGCAGGTTGTGCTTGACTGACTTTCAGTGTCGGTAGTGGACATTGTGGATTGTGATTTGTGTTTGGCTCTTGAGAGCGGCCTGTCTTGTGAGGTGCTTAAATGCAGAATTGATCTGTTTACTTCACCCCTCAATCATAGAGCTAGTTCAAATGGAGATGGAGTTGATGGGAGATTTTGGAGTCAATCGGACAAAACTGAAAATCACTAACCAGTTAAGTCTTGCTCTCTCCATTGATGATTAGTCAACAAATGTTTTTGGGTTTTTTTTTGTTTTCGTTTTTTTCAAAATCATCTTTTGCAGACCATTGAGTTATATTGTACACATTTGGTGTTTAAATTTTTTTTTTACATTTAGCTCTTAGAAAACGGTGACACACAAAAGTCCAGCTGTAATCAGATCAGACTTAACATTTTACTATTGTACCATGTCCACCTAGCCCTCAGCTGGCCGGCGAGGCCTCCTCCGTCCTGGTGGACACTGCTTATTGACTTGTGAGAATCAGTACATGACTCGCATAGCATACGTGTCTAATAGATTTTCAAGGAATCATTTCCAGCTGCAGCTGAAATAATTAAGTTGACATTCTCTCCATAATGCAATTAACAATGAGCGCTGTCCAATCTATGACCTGTTAGATGTTTGATTTCATGGACTGCATCTTGAATTACAAGCCCAAGACACAGAGCACTTTCTAACGGGAGGCAGCATGTGAAGCTCATCAGGGATACATGGTGTTAAGCGGATGCTGCCTGTGAGGCATATGTTGTTCACTTAGCTAATTTTCTTGAGGTGTTGTGAGCTCTGCTTGCTCGCATACAAATTACTGTCATGCTTCAGTGCTGTTGGTTCATATTAGGAAGCTTGCGTATTAGGCGCTTTTGAGTATTTTTATTGGACCTAGAGTATGAATGAATGTTAAAACTTAAAAAAAAAAAATCCCTGTAATTTACTGTAAATATTTCAACGTATGACTATTTCTTCTCCATTTGTTGTTTTGATTAAATGTATCCATGTTCCTTTGTGCACCTGTGACATTCAATGCTGCTTGTGAGTATGTGTGTGTCTGTGTGCACGCACACGTTACCTTGATGTACAGTAGATCAAGCAGCTCCTCAGATCAGATTGAGCAGATGAGACTAGGATGCTGTGAATTTCAGATGCACCATGTGCTGGAAGGGAGGCAGCCTCTGATGTATTTTTAGATGGGCTAAATAATGAATGCCTGAAAAGACTGCTAGGACCCCAGCTGCCAAACCTTCCCCTCTCCTCTGTGCTCACCTGTTCTTCATGTATGCGCCTTGAGAAGGAGGGTAAAGGGGTGGGTATCTCCACCTTCACCAAAACTGTTGTAAAGCAACCTGCTGCCTCTTGTCACCGGCTGTCGCTGGGAATGGCATAAGATAATGGCATAATGTCGCATCTGGATTCAATTATTGCTGTTAAATCTGGGGAATATGTGTGAACTGGATCATATTACTGTATGTAACCTGCTTTCAATGCAGTTTTAGCTCTTTTTTTGTCTTCTGATCCTTTGGTAGTTTTTTTTGTTTTTTTAAATTATACAGTGATTTGACCATCTTATAAAACTCACTTCATTCAAGAAAATTTAGAAGACGAGCACAGAATAAAAACATTTTAAAGCCACTGGAAACCCAAATCACAGCAGCGTTCTAACTGTAATTTATGGTCTTATGTACATAATAGTAAGTGTCTAAAAGGTATTAGAAATTAGTTTCAATCCACATTTAACTTATTGTAATTTAAGTTTTCAACTTTCCCGATATTAGGTTTGAATTGGGCTGACATTTATTACAGAAATTAATTCGGCAAACCAATCATAAAAAAATCCACATTTTGATATATGCATTTTTACTATTTTAAATTACAAAAATTTTCAGAGGCTTTAAGATGATAATTTATATCTGCACATACTTTTTAGTCAACTATTTTGCTAATTAAGTCAATCATTAAGTAACTATGTTGAACATTTACTTCATCCCCCCACAAGGATGTGACTGGTTTGTCTGTATCAGCAGAGCTATTTTTAAATGTGAAATTCTCAAGTAATTCCAATCAATCAGGCTGTACCGCCTCCTTGCACACAGACCAGCCTCGGAGTGATGGAGGATCAGATTATAAAGATGCTGTGGGCTTCTAGGCAGGGTGAGGGAAGATCCATGAAGAAAGATGATTAAGGAAGAATGGATGGGGAAAACTTAGGAGTGTGTGCACGCAGTATATGTATTTGTTCTTCAGATGGCAAATGGCAGACCTGGGCCTTCAGAGGAGGAACCCGGCTGAGCTTCTTCACAAACTAAAATGTCTTAAATTCCACTCCATAAATGCTGTGGGGCAGATTAAAGGGATGATTACACAGGCAGCCTCACAGGCGCACTCATTAAAATATACCATGGATGACGTTGGCAGTGTCACAATCTATATTCCCACTGCTGTATCACCACCAATGTATAGTTACATTTAGAAAATGAGAACCTGGCTTGGATGGATATTATTTCTTTTTTGACAATGACATTAGCAGAAGATTATATTTTTCCCCCCTCTACTGGCTTCTGCATTAATGTGTGCACAGATGTAAAAAAAACAACAACAAAAAAACAAAAAAACAAAAAAACCTTGGTTGGTGGTTCTATCTTGATTTCTCTGTTGTGAAAGACGAGCTGAGATTTGGTAAATTTCTCATCATGAGCTCATTAGTCAGTGCTGGAGAAGAAAGATCGGAGATGGTTGTGCTGGTTCTGTAGAAGCCCTAGAGGTGTTTGTGTGTGTGTGTGTGTGTGTGTGTGTGTGTGCGTGCGCGCACAGGCTGCTGCACTGTCAGTCATAACAACTTCCCTTGTGTTGCTATTCAGTGCCAGGATTTTTTTTCTACTTTTTGCTCTGGGAGTATTACTGACGGATTTGTCACTGTTGCCATGGCGCCAAGTGACCAAATCAGGTCAGTCAGACAGATGTAGACTCTCAACACCTTCATACTGTACCTGTTGTGTTTTCTGCACTTGGGAAAGTTGGGAAACTATTAACTTGTATATTGTGATCTCAACAAACAATGCATTTTATCAAAAGGTGTTTATAGTCATTCTGCATTTACTTATTTTCAGCCTTGTTTACATTTGCTGTTTTCAAGTGGCTAAGTCTATTCATCCTTTAATATTAATGGTGATGATGTTTAGTAGGAGCAATAGTAGTAGTTTTATTTAATTTTTTTTACCTTCAGAAGTCGTTACTTATCTATCCTTTGATATTCTTTTTCTTTTTTCTCTTGGTTGTCAATCCCTATGTGGAAAAAAAGGTGAGAAAATGCTATGTAATCACCCATTAACCTCACCAAATTATAATCATCACTTACCACAATAATTACCACCCAAACTCAGAAGGTAACGGTACAGACGTTTGTGCCACATCATCTGACTGTGTAGTGCATTGTTTTAACAGAATACTGTTTTAAAAGTATTTTAACACCTGAAAAGAGCTTTGTTATAATGTAACCCTGGGGTCTAACTATTTATCTAATCAAATGTTTTGTTAGTATGAAAATGAATATTCTCACGTTACCAGGGAGTTTTCATGTAACTCCCACAATGTCCTTATATTCACATATAATCAAATCAAGATCACATAATTTACACAATGTCAGTGTTTCATGTTTCGTATAAAACCAGATGACAGTTCAAGTTATGTTTAAATCTTTAACTTCAGCACTAATCGGACCTGCTTCTTGGAAATGATATATGTCAATACAATTGAAATATTAACACTATATTACTAATAATACTACTAAAACTACTACTAGATAACAAATTGGAGTGCCTGCAAACTGAAACTAAACAGAAAATGAGATCACTTTTTTATGCATAAAACCAAAATGAGGCTAACGGGGCCCATAAAAATATAATATCACTCAGTCGCAGATGCTCAAATTAGGAGATGCGAGATGAAGCATGTGCCGGGTAACGTCCCAGCTCCTCTCTAAATCAAAAAGGGCAACTATTGTCATGTTTTCTCTGAATCACTGGCTGTTTCCTTGTTTTACTTTTACTTTATATGACTCTTTTGGTCTTTGTTTTTGGAGCTGCATCTCTGAGGTCAGCCTTTCTCCTTATTATCTCCATGCCAGCACTTCTTTTGATGGAAGTGGCCTCTGTACGTGTCCTGAGGGCTCCGTCCAACTTTCGAGCCTCACTAGTCAGAGCTAAACACCTGTCACTTTACCACTCGGCTTCTGTCCCCTTGTCACCCGCAGCACGGGGTTTTGATGGGCCTTGTCCCCGCTGTTTAGTGTCAAAGCATATGAAACGGAAAAGGCTTTTTCGCTTCCGTTTCACACAAGAACATACAATGAAGCAGGCAATCTGAGATTTTTTTCAATATCTAGTATCAAATTAACTTAAAGACTTGGTCAGTTTAGGATGTCTTGCTGCACTGACTGATTAAAATAAATAGTTTTATGATTTGTCTTGTAAAGTAATCAAGAAACGTCTCTTTTTCCTAATAATTTCAGGGAAATTAGCTTTAAATGAGCACAAGCAGATTCTCATCATCAGGCAGTTGAGAGCTCTACAGCTGTGCTGCAGTTATTGGTCTGATGATTGTTACAGCTGTAAGCTGCATCATGAAAATAACCACCTAGCATGCTTTAATGCACGTAAAGGCATCTGGGGTTATAATCTGCTTATTCCATGATAACATCCCGAGTAGCTAGCTACTAAGTTAACGTCTTAATACCATAAGAGGAGATTTGCTCAGCTTGGTTACAGTGACCTGCTTTTAGCTCAAAAACCTTTTTTACTCTGGCAACAGTATCTTAATAGTGAGGAGGGAAAACATTTTTGTTTGTGCTAAATATTTCTGCATGTCCCACTAGTATTTGACTTAGTGCAGCAGAAATCCTAGAGCTTGAATCCAAAATATTATACCTTGGCTAAATTTAAAAGGAAGCAGGAAAGTTTAAATCACGTGAGCCTAAATTATTAATATCCACGAACAAGGGGGCATGATTACATTCAAGAAAGAGCACATAAACAAACATCATCATGTACTCAAGCATGGAAGAAGTACTATAGTCTCCTCATACTACCATAACGCGTCAGAAAAGTGTAATTGTCTCGGTTGTGTACATTTTCTGCTAAAAATGCAGTGTTTTTGTCCCTGCTGCTGTTGCCATAGATATCCAATGTTGCTTTATGTTTAACCATAAGAGCAGAATAACATTAATTTGTCTGTTCCGGTGCACAAATGTGTACTCTTATGATAAACTAAAGTAAAATCACAAATAACTTCACCAAGTATTTCTCCATTTCATAGCCACCCATTTTTTTAATGTATGTTATGTAATACTACCAGATGTTGTGATACCCAGTGTGGCCACTATGCCAGGATTGTCTGCTGGTAAAGGCACTTTACAAACCAAGGATCTACAGTAGCGGCGGGTGAATCAATACCATTGATATTACGGATAGTAAGTTCTGCTTTGAGCAACACCAGTTTTATATGGTTAGGGTTTAATACCAAAACAATGGGTTTGTCACATAGGTTAATATATGTGATAAATATAAAATCAGTGTGACCTTCTACAATACATTAAACCTGCTTTTTAATTTCCACAAGGTGTAAAAATGCTATAAACTACATTTTCATAGTCACAGTCAGTGTCTGACAGGATCTTTTTATTCATAATTCCAGAGGCTCTCTCCTTGTGTACATCACGAAGGCAGCAAGAAGTAGCAGTGGCGGTGTTGTGTCAGACTATCTCTCTCTTCCAGACAGACTAGCCATGCATGCAGCTCAGAATAGAGCTGCTGGGATGGCTCTTAGACTGGGGCAGTGTGTGCTGTCCGTGGTTAAAGAAGACCAGGCAGAGATATGTCCTGTTAAGCTGAAGCCAGACACGGCCCTGCTGAGAGAGCCTGTATCAGCTATTTACCAAAGCCAGAGCTGTGAGCAGTGGAGAGGCACTAGAGTAATGTGAGACAGATGGTGACAGCCACCAGATAGGTAAGCTGGATGAAGAACGTGACTGACGGTTCTCTGGATACATCCTGGTCATATAGTCATATAAACAAGAACATTTCACACAACAAAACATGCAGCAATACCCTTACTACACACTTCTACTTATCAAAAAATACACCCATGATTACCGTACACCCATGGTCTCTGAGACAGACACCATCACGCGCTCATTCCACACCCACTGTGTATTGCAGCTTTATTGTCTGTGCAGCACATCTTCCTCGATGCACAGGTTTGAATTTGTGTCTCTGCTGGAGTCTGGACATGTTCGCTGTACCAGAGAGCTGGGCCACAGGTGTCCTGACAACCACACAGGCTGATCGGTCAATTAGGAGAATAAATAATCCCCTACAAACTTTGTCCCGGCTCATTCACTCTGTGATTGAGCCTCGACATGCTCACATAGATTATTGGCTGATTATTTGAAGAGCCACAACCTTCTGTTCCACACATTTTCTAAAAGCCAGCTCTTCATCTAAGATAACATGTATACAAACTGAGGATATTGATCACTGAGCTGTAAATCAGTCTGACAGAGTTATTAAAGTGGAGTTGAGTTATGATGGAGATGCTGGTGAATTAAGGAGTCGCTCACCAATATTCTAGCTCTTTAGATCCTTTAGGTCCTTGTCTCTCTCTTCCACACATCCTGATGATTTTTGCTCTTTCAGTCTTTCCTTTTGTTTCCTTAAACACCACATCTATTTCTGTTTGTAGTGATCCCCGTGTTTCATTTTTGGTTACTGACACATAACTGGCATTGAAAAGCTTTGCAATGTTCTCCAAAACAGTTTGAAAAAACCTTTTTTAATTACAGAATCGATTGGTGCAACCTATTCGATTCGAAATGCTCAATGATTCACTAATTGCCTCGACGCTGGTGTGACTTTGTTTGTCCAGTCTTTATGTATAAGGCACTGTTTCGCACAAAAGCCAAATTATGCAAGGGAGAGAATAGAAAAGGAAGCAACATTTGTCAGGGTAAGAGCCACACAGAGTGGATTGAAAAAGCTGCTGCAAACAAATGAAAGCATTTGAACAGTATTCAGTCAAATTAAACACAGAAGCTCACGCAGGAGAGGTTAAAGAGCTAGTTAAAGATATTGATGCACCTATCCCACTATCACTGAAGTCAAAGAGGTTGATACCAAATACAGATCCAATAGCAGCTATATTCTCTTTTTCAATTTAAAATGTTGATGCTTCACTGTGTGAAACTGATTGAGATCATTTTTCAATGTGTAACATGAAAATGCTGCTGAACCCTTAACTCGGTCTTTAGAATAAATTCTCTCAGATAGACAGGAGATCAGAGTGTGTGTGTGTGTGTGTGTTAAGCAGAAACCTCTGTTTATGTGCAGCAGTTTTTTTTAAACCCATACTGTTATAAACATTTCACTATAACATATATTTCGATTTTCAATGCTCACCATATGGACTTCGGCTTGCTTTTTTCCATAATGATACCTCATTTTGTTCCAGCTAGCAGCACAGTCATTAGACTCATTGAAGTTTTTGACACACTGTAATACTGACTTGTTTCTGAAAAATGACCTTAAATCTTAGTATTTCAGGCAGGTTATTCAAGAAATAACTGGTAAAAGAATATTACATATACTTTTCACATTTGGCTCATTTCAGGCCAGGTTGACAGTTTGCCACTGTTTTTTTATTCCTCTTGACCCTCTCTTTATACAATCTTTCATTACATCAACAGAATCAGCACTGAGCTCTCTCTCTCTGGTAACCTTGACCACACTGACAAATCACACCGTAAACAAGTGCTCTTAACTTTTTTTTAGGCATGTTTGTTATTACTTTGGATTAGGCTGAAACACACAAGTAATAACTTCAGAGCCATGGTTATTGTCTCTCTTTGGGGCAGACGGCAGACTAATTGGTCCCATCTCCTCACGAGTAAGGAGCTGGGTATAATCTCATTAGGCAGAGGCGAGCAGCAGCAGCCGCCGAGCTGTGTTGGGAGAAAAAGGAAGTCCCCTCGTCCATGTCGAGCTGGCCAGAGGCAAAAGTCCTCCTAGAGGGACCGCTGGGCATATGAAAACTGTGTCGGCTAGGAACTGTCAGGCTGAAGGTTTGTGTGCACACACACACAGGCGTGTATGCATTAATGCAAATGTTAGAACCAGAAATGGATGATGATGTTCTTTCTGGGCAAGAAAGAATAGCAAAGGTGCAACTCAGATCTGCTACTGCCACAGTGACTAGCTTTGCAGAAGGCTGACTAATCCCCTCACGTGTCTGAGAAATTATTTGTGAAGAGGCCATCCAAAGGTTTGCATCACAGCTTAGCCAAAATTCTGCTTACCATAATTATACTTGGAAAAACAACCTGCTAAAAGGCCAATTTTCTTGGCAACATTTAGGCTGGAACATTTCATTAGAATTTAAATGTGACAGCTTATTTTAGTCAGCCAGTTTAATTAAGGCAAAGAGTTGATGTTGAAGACGGTGATATTAAAGAAAAAGTTTAACTTTTGTGAAGCGAACTTACTCCAAACTTCTAAAAACAAGTAAACATTCTGTGGGGGGAAAAAAAGGCCAGACGGAAGATCGCAGCCTGTGCTGACACTAGCAGCTTGCAGAATGACAGCTAAAGTTGGCACCATTCATTTCTCATGCATGTTGAACTCATACAGGACATGCATTATGTCTTTACACATTATAGAGGGGTGCTCGTGCTGTCATGTTCAGCTTTGTTTGTGTCTTCTTCAGGGAAGAGCAGGAGAAAACACAGAAGTCGCTTTGAGTGGCAAATACCTTCACTATTGAGACACTTCCTAGAAAGTACTCTGACACATTAAAATCTAGACAGTTCCTCATTGTACAGAGTAAAGATACAGAGAGGCTGTTTAACAGAGTACAGGAACTGTTTTACACAAATCCCTTTCCTAAGTATCGTATTTCCTCTTAAATGCACGAGTGTATTCACAGTTGGTTCTATCTGTATAAACATGTTCTTTTCCCATCAATTATTAATACATGTGTTTTGCAAAGAGCATGCTCTTCAGTTTTCAGCTGCAGGCCCTGTCGCCACCGATCACTTAGAGATATAGCATGCTCCCCCATTCTTATTTCTGATGAAGCATCCTTCTGCATCCTCTTCCCTTACATCCAAAGATATTGCTGTGTCAGGGAAAGCAAACCATCATCACTAATCATTCTCTCAGCCAGCAGGTCTGACTAAGTACTGAGTTAAAGCTATTAGGGTACTTGTCAACAGCACTTTCCAGAGTGTGCTGCCTTTGGCTTTCAACCTAATCAGCCTTGATAGAAGCATGCTGACACCACACAGGATATTTCTTCTTCACCTCCAGCTCATCATATGAAGGCATTAAATGTCTGTTTGTGATCACCTACCTGCGCAATTACACATGAATCCAGTTTTCTTTTTCATCTGGTTTTTAATAGATCGGGCTGTTATAGGAGGAAGCGTTGATAACCTGCTACCTGTGTTGCTCAGGCACTGAACGGCTATGGATCTTTGACTTCATTATAGCAGGCAAAAGACTCCGTCAGTGAGTTATCTATCTTGTTCTGTTCATCTGACAACACGGACGGACAGGGATCTAGCATCAGATTACAAACAGGATTTCCTGCAGTCCTTTTCTCTCGGTCGTCACTCAATATATTAAGACATCTTGTCAATCTCATAGCAAATTCACTTTTTATCTTTTTATTTGTTGTAGACTTCTTGTTTCAGTCTGTTGTTTGTTTACCCGGAATTAACATATGGCCAAGTTGTGAAACACAATTCTTTATTGACTTAAATGTCACAATACAAGTGGGTGGATAAATGCAGTTTTAGTGGGAAAAAAGCAACAAAATACTTTTTGGGTGATATTCATGAAACAAAAGAGCAGAGTTGCTAATGGTAACTGGCTGAGACCAGAGTATACAAAATGACAGCAGTGCTTTTATTCAAGGCTCCAGTGCTTGTAATGAGACACAATGACTGATTTATTTATATATCTGATGACATTAACAACTCATTACATTCACACTGAAGATGGGCATTGATATAGTACACCACCAAGAGCCACCACGCATACATACTGTTACTAAAATCACAACTCAAACGAACCATCATGCCAGTATTATTAAACACCTATATTAACTGTACTACTTTTACCATTTGATACACTTGGAAGTGCCTTTTCCTTCCGTTCCACATCTGAAGAAGTGTGCTGTTACCATGGCAACCACAGCCTTATCACACTTACATGAGCATAATTTAAGATGCTAAAATGTATTATGAAAATGCAGAGTTTAAAAGTACTAATGTAGGCTAAGTAAAAAAAGAAACTTGTTGAGGCATCTTCATGAGTTTCTAACTGTAATTACTTATCAGCATAATTATGTCTGTGTACATCACTTACTAATTATAATACGATAGCTGAAAGGGCTCAATATAGTCTAAGTAAGAATGCATTAAATGTGGTATGCATTGTGCTGGCAATTTCAACTATTTAATATATTAGGGGGGGAACTGAAAGTACTTTCTGTATTATGTAATATGATAAATATTATATAATTATATGGATATAAATATGCAATATGTGAGGAGTATTATAATGTGAAAATCTTTAGCACATGTTCATGAGATAATATATCATTATGACCAGTTCTGCAGGGGGATATACATATATTATACAGAAAATATCTAGGCATGCAGATATATACTGTGAAAAGTGTTTTATATAATTTATAATTTATATAAAAAATAAATAATTTATAGAATTTTGATATCTGCATATGAAGACTGAGTCCTAGATGGAGATACCATCCTGCACAGAAACAAGTTACTGTGTGTGCCAGCCACTTTGCCGTACATGCTGCACACTGCACTGCTGTCTGTTGTGATTGTCACTATTGTAATCAGAGCATATTTGTGACTTGAGATAATGAGGCAGACAAAACAGCAACTCATTGTAAGTCATTAGTTTAAAATGTTTTGACATGGATGCCATATATTTTGTAAAACGATGCAAGATTGTGGAAGATTACACTGCCATGTTTGCTGAGCACAATTAAAAAAAAAAAAAAAAAAAAAAAAAAAACAGTGCTCAGTATCGCATCTTGGAGAAATTATGCTTTTGTAATCTGTAGAGCCGAATTTATTTCTTAGGATGAAGTTAAGTCCTTGCCATCTTCTCTGTTACTGCCTCCTGGGGGTTCAGAACAGGCCATATGATAGACTGTACTCGTTCTCACTGGTTTGTTACTGCAGCAGCTCTCTCAGCTTACTGAAGCTATAGTTCTCTCTACAACACCAGGGACGGTTCTCCCTGACATTCCCACACTCCACCTCCTTGACTGTGTTTTTATTTAGGTTATAGGCATGCAGGCAACCGTCTTTAGGCACCCTAACAGTTACTGATTATGTAATTGTTCGCTAGCATTAATGCAACATCCTCAGTGAGCAGATGTGGCTAGATGAGAAGAATTACACAAAAATAATTATCACTGTAGTTTAAGCGCTATGGAGCAAATAAATATTTAAAAGCAATTTTTACGCAACTTTTATTGTTGCAATGATGATGATGATGTCTCAGCAGTCTCTGTGGCGCTTGCAAGGAATTAACTGTAATTCAAATTGAATTCAGGCAGGTTATTTGAAGTGTAATTATGAAAGATTACTATAGCTACATGACTCAAATTAAAAAAATATTCATCCAGCAACATAATTTTTCCGTGCGGTTCCTTCTAAAAGGCTGATCAGTGCTATTATTGTTTGCTGTTATTGTTGGAATTAATAATCTCAATTGTCTCATTTTGTGATTGACTTTCATGCATAAAAAATAATATTCAATTTTGCTGCACACACAGGGATAAAGAAAAGCTAAACTACACCTGGTAAATCAATAAATGGCAGGTTTTATGGATCTGTTATTATGAACAGTTGACAGATGAAATGAACTTTACCTGAGCTGCAGAGTCAAATCAACAGCACAATGACATGAGGATTAAATGTCAATTTAGATTACAAGATACTGAAAAGCTTCACTTTCAGAAAGTTATTAGAAGATTTGTAAGGATGCATGTGTGCACCCTCAGGGGTCTTTTTGCTAGAGTGTGGAGTTTGATGTGCAGCTCTAAGTGTACTAGAGCCTTAGTCAGGACAGATTTAGTTTAGATGCGGTCAGTTATTTGAAGTTTTTTGTAGTGATTTTAGTTGGAGATGGCCACTCATGAGGGTTTTCACTAAGTTTCAATAAAACATAATTCTAACATTCAGCTAATCTTTGAATATTGACACCAGCTGACATCATTTTATTGGCGATGGTGAAAACAAGGGATGAGCTGATACCAGGTTGGACAATGAGTATAAAGCTTGTGCTGTTGAAGTGTGTAAACACTTTAAAAATGTCTTTGCATTGCCACTATTGCTGTGTAGAGACAGCACTTGAATACGTCATAAAATTAAGAATCACAGCCATTTTAAATGGGCTCATTTTCAGTATTTTGTGGTTTATTGAATCAGTTTATTTTCTTTGTGTATTAGAGACCATAATTAAGTGACAGATTAATTGCATATGTATGTACTATCTCTCTGAATATTAGCCTGTGCATGTGCTCTTTCCTTTAATTCAGGCTTATTTTAGTTAAAAATGTCACAGAAATGTTGGTGGAACTACCTAGAACAAATTCCTTTTTAGCATTTATGGAAAAATGACTCAGTGACCATTATATAAAAGAAAATGAATAATACATTTGTATAATGATGTGTATGTCTGAAAGGGGATTTAAACAGTTTTTGTATTTATTCTTACCTCAAGCTGATTGTTTTACATTTGACATGTATGTATTGCCAGTATCATTGTCTGTTCTGAATGTGTTCTAATGCAGCACCCTCTATGTTATTAACATAAGCTGGAGCTTCATAACATAACCCAGCATTGGATTTTTAGAGGACATCTTGGAGTATGTTTCTTAATGTCCAATCTCTTTATATGAGCTTGAGATTCTCTGGTTCCCCTCTGGGGCTGTGTGAGTGTCTTGTCAGGCATCCGTTTTAGCTCCTTGTTGGACCAATTTGTGACCAACATTAGGCTTTCATTACATCCCTTCCAGTGCACGCACACCTTGTAATATGGGACTTAATTAAGTTTATGCTTTCCCTGGCATACCCAGGGGCTGGCTGCTTGCTTCTGCTGCTGATTGTTGATTTATGTCAAGTCCTCAAGGACAACCTGCTTCCTTTGCCTCAGAGCAGGACAGAAAGCAATTGCTAGTTCATTGCTAGCTGTTCAGGGGATCATATCTCCCAAATACTGTCTCAATATACAATTGTTCTTCTGGTTTCTTTGCCCATCCATTTAAGAGAGTTTAGAGAAGTTATAAACACTTGATCCTGTTAAGTATTTTACACCTTCTCAGACTCAGGAACCGCAGAGAATGTTTCCATCTTATGTCATGAACCTGAACATAACCCAACTTTATCTTTTTATGATCTGTATCGTTCACATTGGAGAATCTGTAGTGTTAGTGTCGTGGAAATATAAATGCAATGCAAAGAAAAGATTTGGTGTCATTTTGATTGACAGGTCTCACAGACGATGACATCAGCAGTCTGACGTCTGTGCAACAGGTTCGGTTTCTGTGTAGCGATTCATTCTGTTTCTTTCTCCAGCCGTTGTAAAGGGAGAATATTAATCTGTGAAATGCCTTAATGTTATAAGGATTGATTTGTCTGCTTTTGCCATATGTCTGTTTGACTCAAGCATTTCCACAAGAGGACCTGCTTCTTGTTCATTATTAAAAAAAAACAACATTTTTTTTCTGTGCTGGGGTCTTCTTTGATGTGCACTTCCCTTGCTGTCAGCCACAATAAATGAGATTCATGTGAAAAGCCGAGCAAGACAAATAAATCCAATAAGGGTTTGTCACTCACCCTCTGTGTCCCTTGGTGACATCCTCTCCTCCTCTTTCTCTCTGAGTTTCTCAATCTCTCTCTCATTCCCTTTTCTCTTTATATCTGCTCCTTTTTACACACCTTTCTATTTTAGTGAAGCATAGTAATTGTTTACCTTTTCAGGTGGCAAACTGCTTGGTTTAATAAACAAATGTTCCCCCTCCACAACCTTGCCACCTTAGGGTGCCTTAAAGAGAACCTTACTGCTTAGCGTTTGTTTGGAAGGTGCTGATGCTCGTGTAGCGCAAAGCCCAAAAGAGTAGCAGGATAAGGTCTGCCAGACGCCACATGCCTGAAACAACAGCACATCCATCAGCTGGTAGGCAGCGAGCTTCTATCAGGTTGTTGATGTTCCACATGATGCTGGACGCAGGTACAGAACTACTGGCTTTAAATGCATAGCTACAACCGATTCAACTGCAACATGTTCATGTCCATGTTCGTGTTCAAACACAACCCTGGCATCGCTTCAAGGAGCAGGGACAAACCTGTAGATGCACCAGGGAAGCACAGCAATAAGAAAAGAGCTGAGCTTATGCCCAGAAGATTCTTTGTTCATGTCACAGAGTCATTTGCACACAAGAAATAAATCCCTCTGAAGGAGAGGGTGTAGTGTGACAGGTTTACACGTATTGGTGTGCAAAAACTTTGAGCCCAGCTGTGATTAAACTGCCTTTTGACACTAATTAGATGTGCTGATGATAACACAGCTGGGACAAGACCTGAAGAAGCAGAGTTGCAGGCAAGTTGGCTGCTGCCGCTGCTGCCGTTGCCGCTGTGAGGTGAACCAAGAAGGGTTTGTCTAAAGTCACGGTACACCAACATACCCCGAACACATCTGTAGGAGTCTGGCAAGCCATCGTGCTCGCCCAGCAGAGAATTTTCATTTCACTAATTGGCTTTGATGCTTGAGCACAGTGTACGAAGTGTTATTTCTTTGTTGTTGTTTTTGAGTGCTAGTGTTTTGTTTTAAACTCGGTGTTTGGTGTCACCGAGGCTGGTGCTGGGCCAGGAATACTAAGACACTGCACGCAGTTTCGTTTTGAAAAAAGCTTTTGTTGCGGCTCGCTCATTTGTGGCTAACTATTGTCATGTGTAAGATGGGAAATATAGAATGCTCAACACAGTATTTGCAGTGTTGTCATCACAAGTGTAGCAATATTGGAATATAAAATCTGCTTTGCTTGAGTGTTTTGAAAGATACGTTTGGAAGAGTTTTCATGATGTTGAGCATCATTTCATTGTGTTGCAGCCCCAAAAACCTTTAATCATTTCCAAAACTACATATTAGTTTAAATGTCAAAATGTTTTTTTTTTGTTTTTTTGCAACAAATGATGAGCAACAATTTAAAAAGAAATGTGTAGTGTACTGTATGAGACATTAAAATTGAGTAAAGACTCAAAAGGGTGTTGTGTGAGCTTTGTAAAACTTGTAATGAGAACAAGTTTTGCTCTAATGATATTAGGATTATAAATAATCTCAATTGGAATTGCAGAAAGTCCTTCAAGCGTTTGCACAGAAAAACCACATTGATTCCATGATTAGCTGCGAGTATAGCATGTGGACTTAGCTTCCCTCTCCTGGCTCATTGACTAAACCCTGCAACACATCCCTGCATCCCGGGAGGGCAGTAAGATAGTCTCCATATCCGTAACATATCAAGAGACACAACACCCACAGAATTAGGACCCATTAATCAAACTGAATGAATATGCAACAAGGGCTGCTGGGATGTAGCCTGCTGCCTGTCTGACTAACAAGGCTGGTATCCTGCAGCTTCCCTCTGAAAGAAACATATCTGTTTTTCAATGGACTGAACTCTGAGCAGCAGGCGCATGTGCTGTCGCTGCTTGGTGTCTGTCTCCCTCACTTCTTTCTGCTCCTCTTAGTCTTTCACTGTTCATTCATGCTCATTCATTCATTCAGTCCCGGTCTCACTCACTCACCAACACGATCACTGACTATCAATAGTAAACTACTCCTTGGCATTTTGTATATAGGCCATTTACTACAAATCACACACACTGTACGTCACACCTACTGTTTTGCAAACCATAGATTGTTGAATGTGTTTTTCTCACCTACCAGGCAGTCATTACTTTCCGTTAATGCTTTCAATAATGTGACAATATATATATATATATATATATATATCATAGCTCTGTTGCAGCCCTTCCTGCAGGCTACAGTGTGCAGATGATGCCTGTGTAGATGCTAGTGACCTTTCTGCCCTTTATGTGTTAGTTGTCCAGACAGATAACAGTCATTCTACATCAGTTACATCTGTTGCAGCAATACTGAATCACAGAGGTGACGTGGAAGGGGCCAGGGCTGGGTCACCAGCGTGTAATAATAAATGTTAGATATGGCTTTAATTGCTGGCATCACTCAAGGCAGTATTAACCTGGTTAGAGGGAACAGCCATAAAGCAGATTCTGGGCTTCTTTCATACACCAGCCGATAAGGACTCAGTCCCCTGGGTGCTCATAGAAATGCTCTTTTTCAGCCGCAGGGTTTTTTCTTGAGGACTCCAAAACCTGTATTATTGAAAATGTTTTGTTCCCTCTGCCTCTGGAGTCTGAGTCACATGAAAACACATAAGCCTGGCTTTCCATGTAAATCACAGAGGATTACAGTTAAAGTGACACAGAGGGATGATCAATATACCTGTCATGTCCTCCTCCCAACTATTTCACAATATAGCTCTTGTAAATTCATCACTTCATATTCTGCAGAAAACAAATGACCTACTTAAAGTTGATCTGAATTCTCTTACTCTTTTTGTGAGGAAGAAGGGGAATCTGGGCGTGGGCAAGAGCAGAGCTCATATTCTATGCATTTGTGTTTCATATGCAGTCTCAAACTTGCAACTAGCACATTATTTTCTGTGCATGCTCTGTGATGTGCACATGCCTCCAAATAAAATGAATCACGGTTAAACCAACTGGTATTTTTTTTACCTTATTTTTTGCATCCTTACGTTGAGGAAAAAAATAGCTTATTTACTTCAGACATTGTTCATCTTTGACCGCAGTTACTTTGAAAATGTGCCAGGAGAACTTGTGTTCTTGTGTGTTTCTCAGAAAGGGAGATGATAGGGGATGTGGTTAACTGGAGCTGGCTGATTTTGATCTATGCTGTCATTGTTTCATCACATTCGCTAGATGGGCAACTATAGAGCTGAAACGGTAGCAAGCAGGTGACAGGAGCACCCATTAGGCTCCAATCCTCTTCGACCGCTGAGACATGGCACAGTATAATAGACAGTGCTGTCACTGAGGAGCAAGATTATGTCATATGAGAGGAGCTCACAAAAAAAAGGAGCTATCACACCGTCTGACATGCAGTCTTTATGAAACGGGATTGAGATGCAATCCATTATGATGTATAATGTTCACATTACAGTACAGTATATTACAGTATATCATGTTTCTTATGGCAGATTGAGTGAGTCTCACTATCTTGATAGACATCTATCATCTATCTAGGAAGGAACTGTGTGCACTGTGTGAAATCTAATGTGTCCTTTGGTTGCGATGAATTAGACGGTGACGAACGTGTTGGTCAACTCTTAGACAAACAGGTTTTAACTCTCCCCTGCATCACAACCACCACAGGGACAGTGAGCCATCCATCTACATTATATTGCAACCGCCATGGCCGAGTACTGACGTCACAGCACAAAGGCCTTAAGCTCCAGTTACTTTGTTTTTTTGTTTTTTATGCTTGTGTGTCTGGGCTTTGAGTTTCAAGCTCATTGTTTTTCAGATTTTAAGGATTAAACTCCGATGTGCCCCTTAAATTCCATCTTTAAAAGTTTGTGTTGGATCATTGGCAAGCTATTAGCCAACCTAGGAGATGTAAAATGGTTCTAAGGGCTCTTTTTAATGGCTGTGTTACAACTAGCACCACAAACACTAGTTAATGTGTACAAAGACAGTATCCAAGAGCACCTGTTGTTTTTGTTCATCCAAGTTATTTTCTTCTTTTACTGTGAGTGGTAAATTATTCATCTCCATTGTAAAATAGCATACAGGAATTTAGTGGAATCAATTAATATTTTGACGTAAACTTAAATTTATATGTTTTAATATTTCAAGTTAATTAAACCTAAATTTTCAATTTATTCAATTAATATTAACTCATAGGTTCTTCTGACTCAAATTCTTCTTTACTTAAAATTAGAGTGTACTGATGCAAGTTCTCTCAACTAAAAAAAAATAAAAAATCTAAAGAAACAGGTTCACCATATTATCACATCAGTTAAAAACTCTCCTTTTTATAGTTAAACATATGAATCTTGCTGAATGTCTCTAATACAGCTTAAAACAAGTCATGCCTGTTTCTTTTCATAACAATAAAAACAACACAAACCATGATAAAGGTTAGAATTCAGTCTCCACCCATGTATACTACAATAGTAGGTCAATATACGAGAGCAGTCTGACATAACAACAACAACAGCAACCAAAGCTGCAAGTTTTTTGTATCAAATAAAAACTGAGTCTTCAAATTAAGAAAATATAAATGACAATCAAAATGAATCTGAATTAGATTTATGACTGCAAACAAATACCTGACCAGTTGAAGGAGTTGACAAATCTAAATCCACCAAACGGAGGCTGGGGTTTACACAACATGCAATATAGTCAACAGAGTCAACATTTTGTATCATTACATGAACTATTTGTATTTGTCGATTTCACGTGAGATTATATTTGTAAATTGAAACAACAAGTTACATTTTACAGTGTTGAAAAGTAAGGGATTATAGATTTTTAAAAAAAACCAACACAGTGAGCTGCATGCAAAAGGTTAACTTGGACAAAAGAGGGTGTGATGATGATCTTTTCACAAAATCACATTAGTCATCTTATATGTCTGAAACAGTTCGACCAGTTACAGAAGCACAAGACAATAATGGCTCAGCAAATTAAGAGGAGGTAGACTGGATTTTCCTGGTAGGATGTAATGATGCCTTTTGTCAGATGCAGAGTTGCCAAACAAATAAGCAGCCAAAAAGTTGTGCAATGTCTTACAGATATTGCACAACTTATTGCGTTTTTGCACTGTTTTCTTTAAATTGCACTGTACTGTGTTATATTCTATTTTGTTTCTTTTGTATTGTGTTTTTCGTTTGGTGACACTGCAGGAGCATCCCTCAATTTTCGTTGTACAAAATACAATGACAATAAAGATGATTCTTATTCTGATTCTAAATCTGATATACTTAAAGCCTGGTCACCATGTTCTCTCTATGCTTGTATCAGGATACCAGTGAAACTGTTTTGTGCTAATAATTGTGTCAAAATGGACAAAGTGATCTCAACAGTTTTGGCTAGTTTCATAATTTCATAATTGCCATTTTCCAAAAAGTCTTTTTTCTAATCCTTGATTGTTCCACCCCTCATTGAGTTATATTACATGTATACTGAGTAGAACATTCTCCACTAAAACCATCAAAAGCTTCAAAATAAATTTAGATTTTTATATCATAGATATGTTGATTATTTTGTCGCTATAAGCCCACCATTGGATTTAGGATGGGAAAATAAGTGTGCTTTGAAGGATCTTGGCTTGACTGACATCAGGCATCTCAGCGATCTGAGGTGTTTGCCTCTCCTCCTTCCACCTCATGTCTGCAGTGGCAAAATTGTGGATTTCCCTGGCTCTAAGTTGACAGCCATATTCCCTAAATTGAGGCTTCAAAAACATTTCATCATAAACCTGTAGGTCTTCCATGGTGAACCTTGACATTGTCCACACAGGCTGGCATTGTCTCTCCAGGGAGCCCAGACTTGGCTGTTGCTTCTTTCTGGTTCACCATACTTCATATCTATTTCTGTCAGACTCATAGCCAGGAGAAAACATTATTCCACTGCTGTGAAGGTTTGAGTTTGGAGCTTGTTCTGGGCCTAATCAACAGTGATGACCTCTAGCTAGATGTCAGTTGACCTTAACCTCTTTATCCTGCCATTGCTATTCCCTCTAGTGATGGTGCCAAAATACTGAAAGTGCACAGAGCCCTGCAAGTGTTTTGCGGGTTCATTGCTTGTTGGTTGTGAGGTGAGCCATGACAGCACCCTCTTTTTTTTTTTGCTTAGTACAAATAGACACCTCGGATTTTGTTATTGTCATTTTTCTATTTGTAGGAGATATTCAGTAATAAAGTAATGGAGTCCCTGTGGAGACAGGCAGCTGACATGGCTCTCCTGTGGGGAGAGTTGTACTGGATGGATAATGTCATGGACCACTGCTTAGAGAGGGGGAGGAGGGATGCAGGGGGAAAGGGGTAGGGGATGAAAAGGAGACAGAGATAGGAGGAAATGAGACAGAGCAGGAGGATGGGACTGCAGGTAGCAATCACAAAAAATAGTGTGAAGCATCAATGCTATACACATCAATGCTGTACATTCACAAAGACACATTCACACACTGCCTCTCTCTTTTACTTGTCAAATACCCCACAGTGCTCAGGTGGCGAGTATTAAATTAAGCAGAACTGTGAGTGTCACATGCTGTCACATGCGCAGAATGTGCTTATTAACCTTACTGTGCATTAGTCGCTCTCTTAAAATAATTCTTTGGAATCAGTGACGGATTGATGTGTTATTTTGATTTAAACATCTATCATGAATTATAGAACTCATGCATTGTTTTATATTACGCAGTACATATAGAGTTTGGATTCTGAGGCTAAAGAGAAATGTTCTCATCCTGTTTTATTCTATTCTTTGTCACTTATAATTAAGCCCTGAATACATCAAAACAACTGTTAGTGAGTGAAGAAAAAAATTTGGGTGACAGGCAAGCAAGAAAGCTTTGATGGCAATATTCGGTGCTCCTTTTGCATCCGTGTGTGTATGTGTGTGTGTGTAACGGTGTGTGTTTAAGGGTGTATGTGTATGTATGTGTGCATGTGTATTAGTCCCAGGAGAGGCCTTGCGGCAGCTACATACCTCCAAGGGAGCACAGAGAAACGGGGGTGGCATGCACGTACTTGTTCTCTCTTTTCATAAATGGGAAAATATACACACACACACACAGCGATGCCACGCCTGACTGTAGTGGCAGTTAAAAGTGTAAGGGTGTGTGTGTGTGTGTGTGCGTGTGTGCGTGCATGCATGCGTGCGTGTGTCTAAGTAAGTAGGTCATACATCCAGAGTGAAAAAATAATAGATTCACATTCAACTTAAGTCAACGAAAATGAGTTGGGATTCTATCCCCTCTATGAGAAATGCTTTTCAATTACCACAAAAAGTGAGTTGCATGGCTTACTCAATATGTCTGTGTATATGCGGTGATGTTGTTGTTGTTGTGTATGTTTAAAATGAGTAAATGAGTCTGCTGTCCTGATCAGCTTGTTATTGGTTTCCAGGCAAGGTTTCAGAACCTCTGGGGGTAGAGACAGTATGAAGCTCTGATTTGACAAGCTCCAATTTTACATAAAGTGAGTTGCTGGAAATCGCAGATACACAGAGCTAAGTAGAGGAGACATCATAGAGTTAGCATTACTATAAGGCACTGTGATACTGATGGGGACCACAGCACATTTGAAGCATGTGTTTGTGTGTGAGGGAGGGAGGAATGGAGAGAGAAAGAGAAAGAGGCTACTAATAAGTTAATACTTATTTTACATATTTGAATTTGCTTCTAGAAACAGATGTGTGTCATAGAAGTAATCAATATTGCAGAATACTGTGATAGTGTGCTGTGAAGCATTATTATACTGGCATCTATACTGTCAAAGCAGAGTATGTTATTCAATTAAGGCATATTAACAGAAACAGATTTTACTTGGTTTGATAAAAGCGGTGACAATAAATGTAAAAAAAAAATATATATACACTGAAGATGAACATACAGATACTTCAGTTTTAATAACCAACCAAATAAATTGGGCATAAATTTGGTGACTTCTGAACCACTGAAGAGTTCTGCTTTTCATACTCCGTTCTTACTTTGAGAGCACAGGTTTTTGCTTTCTGAGCATATTACAAGAAATATAGTCCCACAAAATACAGTGCTGTGCAAGATAAATGCAGTTCTTTCAAATTAACTATACTCAAGTCAAGGATGTTGCTTTGTTACAACTTAACACATTTGGGTGTGGTCAGAAAACACATTTCAGCCCACAGAGGTCAGTGCAACAAGGCTTTTCCTCCAGAAGAGATTTACTTTTGAGTTCCCTATTTAAGTTAAGCTGCTGAGTTTAAGGCTTTCTGAGAGAGACAGCTCCTAAGAGTTTGACACTGCAGAGGGAGCCAGACAGACCTGATTTTTTTTTGTGATCGGCAGGATAAGACATCCAGCTACGGGTATGTAGCCTGAAAAATTCAATTAGTGAGTAAGAAGTGTTATAAGAGGATAGAATAGGGGTACATCCTTAAATAGAGAAGTATTCTCATTATGAAGGGAGTAGTGAAAATGGTAATAAAGAAATAAAACACAGGTGGAACCATTGTCATGTCTTTCCTGGGAATAATACACTGTGGTTTTCTGTGTCAAAACAGTTTTGAGTATTGTTAGAAAATGCCTCGAGACACTTCTGAATATATTCTGTTTGATTTTATGCCTTTATTTTGTCAAGTTCACCCAGCAGCTATTCAACTTAACAAGCACCAGTGCGTGTTGACGCTGATATGTGTTGTAGCTCACCTTTTTATTAAAATGCAGAAGGGATTTCAATTAAAATGTATTTAACAATTGTGTGTGTATAGCAGTAGCGGAAAATCAAATGACTGAAAAAGAAAGTGTGTGTGTGTGGGAGACTGTTAAAAGTGTTTCTATATTGGAGTATTAAAGATTGGCCACCTTAGTGATGCTCAAGGATTGTGAAAACATAAAAATAAAACATTGCAAAAAAAGGAAGTGGCATTCTCCCTCTCCCTCTCCCTCTACTGTTTTCGAATGCATTTTCCCTCCAGTTTTTCAGGTGTCAGTATCCGTTGAACCATCTTGTTTTCATATTGTATGGACAAAAATACATAACATTTTGTAAATGTAATTCTGCTCATTTGTGGCTATTTCCTATTTCTACAAGTTCTTATTCACTCTCTTCACTGAACAGAGATACATTTAGGCACATCTAATGTGTTATTGAGAATACATTACATGCAGCATGAATACATTTAATTAGAATGAAAATCACACAGTATTATTGCTTCCTTTGTTCCTGTTTGATTCTCGCGGAGTTATGATAAATGTTGTTTGGAGTAAGTCAGTGCGTCTGATGTGCGCCAGATCAGCTTGTTCTCGTAGAAATGGTTTTTTTTTGGGGAAAAAAAAATTCTCTGATCTTTTATCTATACTGTCCTCTGTGTTCTTAGTCAGACAGTAATTGATTGAGAGCTCAGTGTGCTAGACAGACTGCATACTAAAAAAAAAAAAACAGTTTTATTGTCTGCTATGTATCTGTGACATAAACCCTGTATGAAATAGGTGTTTTCTTGAATATTCAGGTGTGAATAACAATTTCTGCTGCCTGTCGAAAAGCTGTTATTTTGTGTAACGGCGAAGAAAATGTCATGTGGAACGTGCGAGCCGTGGGTACCAACCCATTTCAGCCAGTATCAGTCAGTTTACACCTCGGACTTAAAGGTCAACACCCGTACAAATCTCCTCATACATATTCATCTCTGCTCCTCTTCGAGACTTTGCAGAACGAAAGCTTAAATGTTTTTTCTTTTATCCCCCCGGTTAACTGTAGGAAACCAATATGTAGTTACCATTGTCTTCAGACCCCTCTGCTTTCATCTCAGCTCCTCAGCCAGCCAGCTTCTTCATCTAGAAGGGTGAGTTGGCACCCTTGGATTGTAAAATGCCTTATTGGCCTTCAGAAAGAGCAGAGAGAGGAAGATGGAGCGTGAAAGTGGGCTGCTGAGCTGGCTTGCAAAGTGATCTACTCAAACTCACCTCTCTGGCTTTAACACTACTTCAGCACCAGCAAACTATCCCCTAATTAGCAACTGATCTATTATAGAAGAACTTCTAATGGATCTGTAGAAATAACCGTGGCCGTGTCTGCGTGGGTGCTTGTGGGTATGTGTGCATGTACTCAGTCATTCTGTATCAACCATGCATGCACTGGTGGTTGTGTGGCTACACGTGCATGCCCACCTCTATGTGTTATCATGTCTACATGCATGTGGTTCCAAGCTGTTGGATATTGCCATCAGCGTTTGTATCTGGTGCTGCCCAGCTCATTAAAAGCACCCTGCACTCAAACCACAGGCAAGAACAGAACAGTAGTGGATAATCTCATGAAAAATGTAGGGGAGCCGCAGCCTTATCTCTCGGGGCCCTGTGCTGGGGTGGTGTGTGTGCTGCTCCAGCTCTTTGATGTAGTCCATTGATCTCCCCTTGCTGACATGTTCTCCCATGCCCATGGCTCCACCAGCCAGAGGGGTGATTAGCCTTATTAGTGTAATGGAGGGGAGTAAAGGGCTTTAGAGGTGGAAAGGATGGAGGAGAGAGTGAAGGAGGAGGAGGAGAAGAGAGGGAGGAGGGATGTTTGGCCAGAAGACGATGATCAAACTCTGGCCCATACGTTTCTCTGCCTGTAATCAACGCAATGGAGCGAGAGAGGAAGGGAGGAGACCAGCTGCAGCAGTGCGAGCTGCTTTGTGACTGGGTTGGGTTAAAGTGCAGCACTGCAGTCCTTTGTTGAACTGCATGCTTCACTGCCATGATTTATCATCTTTCTCAGAGGATGAGTGCTACTGTAGAATACAAAATTGATTTTGACTTCCAAGGAGGGGTCAAGGGGATTTAGCCATATTTATGCTGAAAACTATGATGAACACTGGAGCACTGTGGGTATTGGCTTAGCTGCCAGTTGGTGACTCCAAAAGCAGCAGGTTATATGTAGACATCATTTAATATGAGGAGATGGGTCAGCAGCAGGAAGCCGGATGGATGACAGCAGAACACGATAGGGGATTGCTAGTGAACCAGTGCTGATGTCAGCTGGCAGTGTTCAAGGTATGTGGAGATGCAGAAATAGGATATATTAGGATTCCCCGATAAATCACCGCATCACACTTGTTGAAACTACCACATATTAAAGAGGAAAGTTGTTAACTGCCAAGTTAGGAAGATCAGATAAGAGACTCTGAATTTATGCTTTTGTCTCACAAACAAGAGCCCAGTTTAAACCAAATCATTTCCTCTCGGCCATGACAAGACTGACCACTTCTCCTATAAGACTTTCCCATCATTCACTGCACAAGTGTGTAGACAATGAATGTGATTTATTGCGATGTATTACAGAGGCAATCCAGCCAGAGTAGCTGGTCTCAGTGAATTCCATTAAAGCACTTTAGTTACAGTGCGAAAGCTGAGCGGTTCAATAAACCCAGCTTTCAACATGCTGCAGTCTCTTTCATCAGATGCTCCACCAGCTGCTGTAAAACTACACATCTGCCTCATGCTGGAGAAGGGTCATGTTGGACGGGAGGAGCAGAGGCTGGAAAGAGGGGCCTGACTGTGGTCACAGTGAAAGTAAACAGTCTGGAGGGGATGGAAGGGTGTTGATGTTTGACAGACAACCATTGAGGTCTTGTGTCATCCTTTATTCATTTTATTCTTCCGTCATCTCCTCCGTCGTCTTTTGTCGCCATGTTTTTTTGGGAGCTGCTTGGGGCAGACATGGCCATGCAATAGAGCCACAAGTTTCTCCAAATGTAATTTCTACAAAAACATACTATATTTTGGCTAATACAGTAATAATCAACTGATTTATGTGTCCATGTTCAAAATTTATGTTCCTCTCTCTTTCTGTCTCTGCATCTGCCTCTTTCTCACAGCCAAACATATTAAATAAAAAAACATACACACACACACAAACATTTTGTTGCCCATATTGCTTTATGACCAATAGACTGTGAAGAGAGACCTTTCTTTAATGAACACAGCAAACACTAACAGGATGACAATCTGTCTCTGATGGGGACCTTTTCTTTTTCCAGCAGACTGCGAGACCATTGCTGTATCACACCTCAATAATCTCAGGTCAATTGCTTTGACCACAGCACCTGCTGGCTGCAAGATTGCCTGCTATCATTTTAATGGATCGCTGCTCTAGATACACTTTAATTATGCCTCACTCCTGACACACAGCACAGAATGTCACTCTTTTTAAATGTTTAAAGTGCAAGATAAGCAGGAAGTTGACAAGACAGACTCTTTTTTTTCTTTTACTTTAAATCTGCATCTGACCTATAGCGCAGAGAGAGTAAATATTTGCTCGCCATGACTTGTTTCTTGTTTCTTCTCCTGCAGCTATTTTCTCAGGGCGGCGAGGCTCTTGCTGTGACTAAATGATAAGCTGTATCGTGGCCCTGTAGTAGGCCATGATCTAAACACACACTCATGAGGACACTGACATCCAAATCCCACGTCTTAAAAAATGCATACACGTGCTAAAATAGGAAGAATGCAACACACAGATCAATACACACATAAAATTACCCTGAAAGTCTTCAGCCCCTAAACATCACAGTTCCAACACCACACACATCAGGGCCCAGGCCAACCCTATGCGCCAGCATCACCGCAGTGGTCTTTGCTCTGAACTCAGACAGCCTGTTGTCCTTCCTCCTACTGTCCTCTCATCCCTGCTGCAAGAGAGCCAGGAGACACTTCAATCCAACAAAGTACACTGTCTCCTCAGGAGCACTGACTAAATTGGTTTCATTGTAAGCTTGTCTATGTTCATTGTTGGTACTACTGCAGGGTAACATAAGTTCAAGTGCCAATAATCCACTTTATTTATATACACAGTCTGGATATTTGATTTTTAAAGTACTTCCTTTGTGTTGAGTTTCTGCTACCATTCTCCTCTTTTGTTTTAAATTTATAAGGAGGTTTACTGGATGTTTTTAATGCCACACCATCAATGCTAAGTCAACTGTAAAAAGACAGAGGTCTGGTTTATGAGACGCGATGTCTAATGAATCCTGAAGCCATTTACATGCTGTCAGGTGGCGAACAGAATGGGCAGAGTAGAAGAGCTCTGGAGTGTCTCAGAGGAAATTTACTGTCATAACATTGAAGACAAACACTGAAGGGGCAGGATGTCTTTTTTTTTTTTTTTTTTTTTTTTGCATAAACCCAGAAAAAAGGTAGACACACAAAGTAAGAAAATATGACAAGAACTAGACAGTAGTCAAACAAAAAATAACTAAAATGAAAACAGTACAATAATAATAATAATACAAAAAATAATAAAAAATAATAATAATGGCACAACATTCACTGTATTAACAAAAATATCAGTTGTTCTGTGTGTGTGGGTTTGTGTGTGTGCATCTACAACAAAAAAGAAAAAAAACAAGCAAGAAGGAAGATTAAAGAATGACAATAATACATAAAAAAATAAATGAAGAAAGTTGAATAAGAATAACTAAATCTATAAAAGTAGAGATAAAAAATGTAAAATCATGCACACATTTTATTATATTGATGCTTGAAACTCATTCACCTTTAGCCCAACAATTGTATTATTTCAATGTCAGAATTTGCATGTTAGTGGACGTGTGGAATAATGAACAAACAATGCAAAGTTGGGTTTTGTGTGGAAGAGGAAGAGACATAAGGGAACAGTGTGTTGTGGTGATATGCCCTCATATCGTATTCTGCCTGCGTGAACGGCTGTCATCCAAGGCAGATCAGGAGGACTAATTCAAAGGGCTTATGCATGCTTAACAGCACCCTGCTTGGTTTTAGCAGTTTATTTACACAGTATCTGTGTGCAAAGAACTCTCTTTTTCCTTTTTCTCACCGACCTTCAGGCTAGAAAGTGTGAATTTACAAAATGGAATACCCTCATACAAAATGTAATTATTGTAACAATTTTCTGTTTCTTTCAGAGCAATCACATTTATATGAATTAAGAACATTCACATTTAAATTTATACATTTAAATAGCTTTATCTAGACTGATGAGTGGGCTGGTTAAGTGTCCTGTTCAAGGACTCTTGTACCAAACACATTGTCAATAGGTGAACTCAAAATTGTGCCTCTTTTTATGGGCTGTCCCTACAGAATACTGTTGAGCTGCAGCTACAGCTGCTCCAGAGCTGTAAGTAATGTCAAACATTAGATTTATTAGTGAAATAAAGTATGCGAAGAGCATACTGAGTAGCACTGTGCCTTTTTCTGGCTTATTAACACAACATGCAGAACTGCTGCCTCCTCCATAGCTCAACAAGATGCAAAACTCACACTCCTCCAACCTTGGTTGCCAAGTCACACACACTGCTTGTTTAACTAAACTGAACCCACAGAAAAGAAGCAAAGCATCCTGTTATGCAGTATTCACCCGTGGTTAAAAGCTAACTTTGTTGGCTTTGTTTTGGATAGAGCCTTGTCTGCTTGGCATTTTAACTGGCAAGGCTTGAGATTTGTATTGCTTTGTCGACCATCCATCCATCCATCCATCCATCCATCCATCCATAAAATGTTGTGTTCTTGCATCCCATACAGCAGAAATACCAACATGGAGGCTGTATTGGAGGCACACAACATATCTCTTCTTCATGATTGTATAACCTTGAATATTTTAGGCCTGCTAAGCCTTCACAGTGAGTATGATAGATTCTGAAGGTGTGAATTGGACTTTTAAAGCGATGTTACACTGGGAAGTGATAAATGAGCCTGTATGACATGCAAAACCCTCAGGAAAATCAGTTCCTTAATTACATAGAGGAAAAGCTGTGCGCTGGCATGCTAAAACCAGAGTGGTGTTGATTACACTATACACCACATGCAATCATTGAATCATGTGACACAGAGATCATTATCTTAAGTGCATTAGAATTCATTATCACCAGTGAAATTAATTATGATTCAGCTTAAGGCGGCTAAATAACTCAAATAGACCTAAAAAATTGTAATCCTTCCCTGTGCTATATTCACTTCTCTGTGACCCCAACTGACTTTCTAATTCTCAGTGTGGTGATGTCCTCCACTTGTCATTTCCTTTGAAATTAAAAGAAGCTGTGCTCAAGCTCTGCTGAATGGATAGAAAGGAAGTGGCAGATAGATGAGGAGGGGTTGTGGCCGGAGATTGCCCTGGCATGGGAGGATAGCGATTTGGCAACATCGGCGTTGAGCGGCCTGCCTCTGATCCCCTCTCTCTAATTCTGTCTTCTCACGACAGAAAACACCCAGCCCCGATCATCCATTATGCATGGATGAGTTTTATTGCATTATGTTTTTTTAGGCTAACACACTTAGCAAGCTTGTAGCATGCACAACGCTTCTCCACCAACTCGGTGAATAATTCAAGGCCAGGGCATTAGGCTTGGAATGGAGGAGCTTAATCAAAGGCTACAGCTTTCAGTGCGACTCAGCGCCGCCCCATTGGCTATTGTAACCTCAAGCTTGGCACAACATAGATTTTAAATAGGAAGTCGAATTATCAGGCCAGAGACGGGCTTTGGAGAGCTGTGTGAGCTTTGAGACTCTTTAAGATTGAAAAATCTTAGTAAGTTAGTGAGCAGTCAGTACACCTCATACTGTACAAGCTGCTGCTGAAGCCCCCACAAAGGCAATACAGCTGAGCTATTTCAACTTTAATGCACAAATCTCATTTATGCTGATATCATTTTTTTTTAGGATCCTTTGCCTATAAGCACTATGTGGGAATATTTGCCTACTATTGTAGATTTTGTATTATTATTTAATAATATGACTTCATTTCATATTGTTTCCTTTCCTGGTTTCTGGGCCGTGGACTATAATATTGCCGTGAGAAGAAAAGTCATATTTTCTAAATGTCAGCTTTTCAGGAATTTCTAAAAGCTAAGCTAAAGTCTGCTGCTTTGGGAAAGTGAGCAGGTCTAGTTAAAACTGAGGAGAAGTTGAAGGAAGAAAATCATGATGTTGAGATATGACCTCATGCCTTCGTCCCACTCCATCACTTTTAATGACCTCCATCCATCCCTCCTCCCATCTTTCCTCTGACCCTTATTTATCTATCTTTATTCATTAGATCTTGATTACATTTTTCCTTTTGTTCAACCATGTCTTTCTTTCCTCCTTTGTATCTTATTCTCCAACCTCTAGTCTGTCTGTCCCTCTATCTCTTTCTCCTCTATGCCTCCCTCTCTGCCTTCCTGTATTTCCTTTCTTTCTCTCTTGCTTTCCCCTTCTCTCTTGTTCTCTCCAGTAAAATGCATCCAGGCTTCCCTCAGGGGCTAATCCTGTTGGAAACGTTTCAGGGAAAGCGGATTATCTGTCGGAGCGGCATGATTTTTGGAGAAAGTTCACTCACACTTGATTAAATTAATCATTGTCCTCCAAAATCCCTTATGGTCTTTCTTTGGATATTGGTGGAGATAAATAACCATCCTCAAACGGAATAATTCAGCTCTAATTGATTTGGGGTGGTGCATGCTCTCTTTAGGTGGAGGGGTGTGATGTGATGTGTTGAACCATACAGAGCGGCTGGCGGAGCTGTCTAGAAACTTTTGGGAAAGAGTTACTATTTTAATCTGGCACTTTGCAGTTTGATGCGAAATGTTTGACAGCTTGATTTATCCTCACTTTTTAATTCACCATTTGATTGCTTGAAGGTGGCCCCTTTGTGTTTTTGTTAGAGCTAGACAGAGACTAATGCCTGATTTGGTCTATGGGTTCATAATTTATATAGAGGTGTCAGCATGCCTCATGCTGCCACTGTGGAGATTTGCTGCAGAACACATTAGAGGGAGGAATTGGTGTGTAAATACAGGTGTGTGTGTGTGTGTGTGTGTGTGTGGCCAGCAGGCAATTGTTAGTTTGTTGTTTATAGCCCATGAAGAGCAGTGTGGTCAATGAAGCTTCACGGGTGGATAGGATATAACATAACCTTGAGATGACGATAAACTTTCCACTTCCTTGCCTACAGACATGCCTCTCACCCATCCTGTCTACCCCTTCCTCTTTCTCTCTTACACCTTTTCAAACCAACACCACCCTTTCAAATGAAAAGCCAGCCAATTCTCCATTTAACCAGAATATCCACTAATTACACAACTGCAAAACCTTAAAAGTTACCATCCGGCTAAGTGGTCTGATTGAAGGCAATGAAAAATTCCCTTTCAAAGGAAATAATTACAGCTGGTTCTTCAGGGGGCATGTAGTAGCAGTGTTTACGGAGGATAATTACTATGCAGAGCAATTACTCTACAGCAACAATTGGTAGCTTTACCCCACATGAGTATGGGGATTATAGCTGTGATCATCCTGGGTGTCGAGCACTTGTCTGGGTGTGATTATTGGAAAGGTCCAAGGTTTGAATCGGGAGTAAGATTTGTGTGTCTCCTCTCTTTGTGTGCACCACAGTACGAGGAAAGTGTGTGGGCACTTTTATTTGCATTTATGTATATGCGACGAATGCAGCTTTAAATTTACTATTGCTGAGGATATCTGCAGATATAAGCTTTAAAGGTCTATTATTATTTTAGCATTTTAGTACATTTTATTAACAATATTTGTGTTATTGATGCAAATCCTAAATCTGTCACATATTTAATAATCAATAGGTTCCATTTGTTGTTTTGTTTATCACATGTTTGATGGACTTTTTCTTTTGTTTAAAGTAATAGTGTCTTACAGCTGAAATTGTATATTGATATACTGTATGTATATCATACATGTGACCATTTGTTGATTACAATATAGTGTTTAGATATGGACTAGTGTAAGTGATTGATGCCAATTTAACAATTGAAGGTTAAACGAATAACTATCAATAAACAATCAATGTAATCTAATAGAAGAGTGCTATGTCTGTCATTTGTACCGGTTTTGTGTATGCACATTTCACAAAGTAAATAGCAGTGTGGGCGGGGAAAATACTCGCTGTATCAACCTCTAGATAAAATATTAGTCTGTGTTGTTTTATGTGTAGACACGAGTGTGTTTGTGTGCCATATTTCTCATGCAACCTTGTGGCGGTACAAATTCCTGTCTGAAAAATGGCAGCCCCTAACAACCTTACTCCATGTCTCCAGAGATTCATCACATTACATCATGATCCATTTGCTTAGCAGACATCCAGGCTGAAATGCCTTTCAGGTTTGACTCCTCAGGTCTGGATACCATAGTCTGTCTGTTACATAATGTGTCTGCAGGAAAGATGTGGTGCCTTTTTTTTTTTTTTCCTTTCTTTTTTTGTTTTTTTTTTTCAACTCCGCGCACATACTTGAGATTGTCTGTCTTCCAGAATCAATGTATGTGTTGCAGATTTCACTGTGGACTACAGAGCAGGGATTGAGACTGCAATGGATTTGCATGCTTTTTTGAACTAGGCCATGTGCAAATGGGGAGAAAAAAATAGATTCCGGTGTCTTGTGCACAGCCACTGGTTTAGAGAGGTTATGAAAACACATTATTCGTACTTCACAGACTGCTGCTACAAGCCACCCTGATTGTAGTTTATGCAGGGATTTTGTGGGTATTTGTATGCGCATATATAAACTCATACATATGTGCATATTGGGGCCCAACCGATATGTCAGCAGCTCTCGTAATGTCAGCCAATAGTGTTAAAAATGTTTCCATATTTCCAATCTTTGAATGACGAATCATTGATTAATTGGAAACAATTAACTGATTATTATACGATTATATTTTATTAGGTAAGGAAAATATATTTTTCTGCCAATTTAATTATATCCATATTGGCTGTAATTTAAGTATATCAAAATAAATTTTTGTTGTCATTTTTAAAATGTTACAATAAATCTTTTATGGGCTTTAAAGTATGTATGTCTTTGTCACAACTGTTTCATTAAGAGTCTTCTCCAAATTCTGAGGACTTTTGCCAAACATGTTAAACATATATCAGCATCTGGTATTTATTGTTCTCAAACATCATTCTAAGCCTGTTGGGACATTTAACCTTGATTACATGGTTGTTTGCATCCAAGCTGTTCCACCCTCATGCACTGTCTCTCCACCTTTGTTGTGAACAACCTATGTGAGATTATTAACAAGTCATGGGACACACCTGTGCTTGGTTGTCAGGGGTCGTCATGGGGACTGTCAACGTCCCCAGTCAGCCCTAAGAGTTTCTCTTCTCTTGCACTCCTCATGTGTTACCTCCTCTTGTGTTCAGGCTGTGCTGACTCATTCTCCCTCCTGTCCTGAATGTGTGTGTGTGTGTGTGTGTGTCTCTAAGAGCTAACTTTCCCCAAAGCCATAGACATGTCAAAGCTTACCCTCCATGCTTGTCTCCATTGAGTTCTCTTCCAGTAAGTGTCAACATAACTGGCAAAAATCCCTTGGCCTTTGCAGCAGACTCCCTCCTTCTTGTCTCCCTCAGAGCACACAGCTGATTTCCTTGCAGAGTCATAGGCAGAATTTTGGGTGGGTTTGCTATCTTTTCTCAGAAAAACTGACTTGTGAAAAGTTAGAAGAAGAAAAAAGAAGAAACAGACAAACCGAAAAACGAGCAACCAGTGTACTTTGCAAAGTCTGCATCACAAAGGCAATAACTGCAAAACACGACTTATCCAATGTGATCAACCAACAGAGCATCAGTCTATAAAGGCTTTACACAACAGTATAAAAAAAACCCAAAAGTCCATCCAATCTAAAGTACAGTATATTTCCAGACCAGCTGCTCATCAGCAAGCAGCACTGTTAATTAATTATTGTATTGCACCAAGTGGCAACTAAACATAAACCCAGACAGCAGAGAAGTTGCTAACTTAGACAGAAATTAGAAAGAAACGTATCCCTTGTGCCTTCATTACAGCCTGCAGCCATTGTTGCTTCAGTGTTTGTCAGCTTGCGAAAAACTGCACATTTTACAGAGAACTGCATCTTTACACTCCACAACCATCCATACCACTGTGATGAGAAGCAGCTTGATTTTCCATTCTTGGCTGTGCAGGGATATACACACACACATTTGGCTGTGAATTTGGTTCATAAATGGCACATAACTCAGCAGGAGAACCTTCATGAGAACATGATTTCAGTTGGGGGTTCCCTACAGTATATTTGCTCATATTTTAGCAGTAAACCTCCTTGTTTTCTGATCTGCTTCTGCTTCTACTCCAATGTGCAGAACAATAACTCGAATGTTTGAGTTCCACCTGGAACGTTTTGGCAGCGCACCACTTAGCTGCAGCATGCTCATGTAAACTTGCCAGTTTAGCAATATTACACCGGGTTATTCAGGTCATGTCAGAATAATAATTTAAAATATGTGAAAACTTTTTTATCTTAGTTCTAAACTGAAAAAAATATTTTGGTCAGTTATCAGTAATTGCATGTTGAGTTGAACCCAACTGGGAGAAAAAATATCCAATCTGGCAACACTGTTGATAAGGGCTATTTATTCTGTACAAAATGGTTCCAAAAACTGCTCTCAGTGACTTTGTTACTGGCAAGATACATTATTAGACCTCCATTGTACTACACTGGAGGCAGATATTTCACATCCAAAGCTATCATGCTGCATGGCTTGTAGCAGTAATTGTTATTTTCTTAAGGTAAAGTATTGAAAAAGTATAATTTTAGTGTTGGTACTGCATCTCAGTTCTCAGCAGCAATACATGAGATACAATACCAATACTAAAATTATATTTTTTAATTACTTGATTAGTTGATTAATATCCAACATTGCCCTAACCTATTTCAGATGGTGTTGAAGTCATGCTCACACATCTTTGTCCATCTGTGTCCCTGACTGCATAAATACATAAATACTGTAGATACATTATATAAACAGCAAAAAAACATTAACGTCTGGAAGACTTATAGGTAGTCTGGCTGTCCCAACTGTGTGGCCGCTCTTTTGTTTCACTGAAACTATTTTTCAGAGAGCCACCAACAGAGCCTCTATCCCTCAGCACCCAAATCCTGCAATCCCTCAAACTCCCTCAGCTTTTTGCCAATTAGGAGCGCTGCACATTCAGTTTCCATCTGTTCCCCTGCAGATTCCCCAGCTGTAAATAGTAGTTGTAGCCAATATGGCCCCATGATGGGGGTGAACAGTTAATCCCCAACTGCAGATACTCAAACACACACCTCCACAGTCTAATCAGCATGGGCAGATTCCAACTTCGATGAAATTTCTGTTACTTCTTCGCTTTGTGCGTTTTATCCTGACATGATGCCAGAAGGTCCGGTTGTAGCTTTGTTACACTTTAGTTATTTTCCCTGTGTCAGAGCTGGTGTTATCTGGGTGTCCTCTCATAAACACTGCAGGAATGTATTTTTTGCTGTGTTGTTTATTACTTGCATTGTTATAAATGGCTCTCTGGGTCCTCCTGGTCAACAGGATTAGAGTCCTGGATTAAGATTCTGCACAGTGAGCGAGTGGGTGTGCAGGGAGCGAGGCAAGTTATTGGAATTGCCATCATTATCCTCTGGATATCTCATCATGCACTTCTCAGCTCGGTGTTCGTTCAGCTGCACTGTACGCTGCACTTGCTGAATGCACACAGCTGCAGAACATTAAATGTACAGATGTTCAAGTTCCACTTTTTGCTGAACTACTGCGGCACTCTGTATGTCATCTAAAACTTTCTCTCCTAGTTTTAGCCTCATGAGCCAGGATGAGTACATCCTACCTACTACAATCATATCCATATAATGAGACACTGCATGTATAGTGCATTGCCTGTTTGTTTTGTACTGAAGGAGGGCTGCTTTTGTCCTCTAACGTAATGGTTCTCAACCTGGGGGTCACGAAAGGTGGCAAAATCTTCCTTTTTTCCTACTGTTTAACTATGTATAATTGTACTTTTCAGGCCTTAAAACATTGGAATGAAACATTCTAGAGAGGAATAAATCCTGCAAACTATGACGAGGATGTCAGGCCCAGAACAAAGTGGCAGACTCAGACGCGGAATAGGCAGGTTTGGAAGCAACTTTTGTTTCCGAGCCGCTGATACGGTCTACAAAAATTACAACAAAAATGGCTACACTGACCAGAACTCTAACCAACTAAAACTCTGCTATTCTCTCTGAAAATCACAAACACTAACCTAGAAAGAAAAACGCTTCACCAAAATGGGAAGGAGTAAACTAGTAAAATTTATCAAACAAAAACACTCACTTGAAAATAAGGAGGAAACAGAACTATCTATATCTATGACCTAATCTCCTAAACTGGCTAGAAACAAAAACGATCCCGTAGGATGAAAACAGGCTACAAAAACACTTTCTACACTTAAACTTATGGCTATGAAACTTACGAAGCAAGAAACGTGGAACAGGCTTGGAGTCAATGGAAAGGTTTGGGCGTACGAAGACACTTCGGCACAGGACAAGGGGAAACACAGACTATATATACACACATGAGGGAAAAGGGAAGCAGGTGGAAACAATCAGGTCGGGGAAGACAATCAGACTGGTGACACATGAGGAAGGGCAAGTGACCTGAAACGAGAGGAGAGTTATCTTTCAAAATAAAACAGGAAATGACAAGACATGACAAAAACCCAGTTTGACCTCACCGCAGTGTGACAGAGGGTTGCATGTAGACAAACCAGCAGCCTCACAAGAAATATAATATTTTAAAAAATTCTGCTTTTAGTCTGAGAATGCCTAGCCATAGTCAGACTGATGTTGTTGTTGTTTTATTTGTTTTTTTCCCGCATAGCAACAGTTTTGTGTTTGATAGCAGAACCATCTTCAGATGCTCAAAATATCACCGGTAACTGTCAGGTGCTGTCAGTCCTTCAGAATAACACACAAAGAAGGGTTTATTTCCAGGTTCACCATTTTGCACCGATAGTCCACAATTATTTAGTCAGTTTAACATAGAAGACGTTTCCTCACTGACAATGACCTCAGCAGATGTAATTCAGTATCACCACATGTTCATCAACTAGTTATACAGCACATGCTGTATGTTTATCTGTAGAAGCATTAGCTCATACCTCTTGAGTGATCTTTGAAGGGTAAAGGGAGACAGGGTAAAAGGTTTATTCCACCCAAATCACAAAAAAAAAAATCTTAGAATGTAATAAAGAGCTTACTTACTTAAGAATTAAAAAATAGCAATATCACACAGCCAAATATCTAAAGTATGTGATAGATGTGACAGAATCACTGTCACAGTAAATGGATGCTGTAGTTGAATAAGTGTGTGTCTGTGTGTGTGTGTGTATGTGTAAGAAGTAAGACGTATGTGTCTCTTAGCACAATGCACTTTCATAAGATGCTCTGTTGCCCCAGGATGCTCTTTGCTCACTCAACAATAAAATGCGTGGTATTGGAGGCGATGGAGTGGCATTTCAGACGGCACGGAAATAACGACCCTCGCCTTCCACAAGAAGCCACAATGATAAAAGAGAAAGTGGAAGATGAATTTTAGCCGGGAGACTAGAATTAGGCGGTGAGCTGCACCTTTTGTGTCTTTTTGTATGATGACAAACAAATCCAGATTGACCTGTCTTTTATTCCAGACCTTGGGCAGTTACTTTTAATGATAGCAAAATGTAATGATCTCCAGAACAGAGGAGCAGAGACTGCTGAGTGACACACAAATTTCACTCTTTTTGCTCTGGCACATACACCGTCTTGCTCTCTTTAGCTTTCTTCCTCTGCAAAATCTGGTGAGGTGGCTGCTGTCTGAAAACACCGAAGATAGCACATCTCATCACCACAGCAACAATTACGGTTCTATTTCAAGCTTATCTTGCCGTGTGTGTGTGTGTGTGTGTGTGTGTGTGTGGTTGAATTAATAATATGATCCTCCTCTGTCAATCTGTCAGTCACTTAAACGCCTCACAGAGAAAGCAAGGCAGAGATTTCCCTGATTGCCGTCTTCTGCTCTGCAATGGCCTGCATGCATTAACAAGCACTTTGTAGTTTGACTGCTATCTGCCGACGTTGAGGAAGATGACAATGATAGCCCATATTTCTCTCATCATTCCTTGATGGCTGGCAGGATTAATGGCAGAGACGCAGACTACAGCATCCTACAGCATCCTACAGTCGTTTTGGGTTAAGGATGACTCAGCCGTTTTTGCTCATTGTAGACTCATTAAACATCAAAAGGAATGCCCGATGAGATCGGTAGTTGCAATAATGCACAGAATTTGTTCCGCAGTGTTGAGTAAACAGTATTTAAAGTGGTCCTTAGTGGAGCCTGTTTCAGGTTACTGCTGCATTTCCCATTTAGAGTGTCTGCCAGTGTGTTTCCCACTGCACCTTGTGTTTATGGTGCCTTTGTGTGACATTTTAAAGGGAAAAACAGAATGTGCCATTAGGCCTGAGGAAGATTTCAGCGATGGTGGGAGATTAGAAACCACATTTTTGTCTCATGTTCTTGACTGAGCATGTTGGTTTGCTTCCACCTCATTTCAGGCTCGGCTAATACATTCTATTTCTTGCCACTTTCTCCCACTCTCAATAATTGAATATGCCTGGCCGAGTTCTTGCTCTACAAAAAACATGGCTTCACTTTTATGCAGACATGATTTGACAACAAGTTTGGGATTAGACGGACCCTCCCATAAGCCAAGAACAACACAGCTCACTTGAGTTACACTTGTTTTTAGATATGACTTGAAAACTCGTTTCTCTTTCTCGCAGAAACAGTGTTTACATGAACTTGTGCCAGATGTAGTTTTGCATGCAAAACGGGTTCGAGTGAAGAGCAGGGGTGGAATAAGGAATGGATGGATGAATGAATACACCACAAACTGTTGGGGAATAGTCGGATTTGAACAAAAGTTGAATAAATCATTTGGGTAATAAAAAGACTTTTCTGCCAGGATGACTGTCAAGGTTCAGTTTGGCAGGATTATTCACAGATTAAAACAAGAACAAAATGGAAAGACAAAAATATGGATGCTTATTCATCAAACATATCAGTCAAATCAGTCAAAATGGGAGAAAGCTTGTTTTGCTCTCAGGATCGTTTATAATATAGTGTGGCAGGCTGTGGCAAAGTTAAACTTGGCAGTGTAAAATCAGTCAAGTCAATCAGTCCACCACTTTGGTCTAGACTGTATTATCTCAACATCTATTGGATTGATTACCATGAAATATTGTACAGACATTCATGTTCCCCAGAGGATGAATTCTACTGACTTTCCCTCCAGAGCACCATGAGTTTAACATTTAGTGTGTTGTTTTTTTTTTTTTTGTTTTTTTCTAAAATGTGTCCATTACTGGATGGATGACATTTTGTACAATTAGCAGCATGCTAACACCATGAAGTAAAATGGTGAACATGGAAAGCATTATATCCGCTAAACATCATCATGCTGTGCTTGCATTGTGAATGTGAATGTGAAAATAATGCATTACATATAGTGCCCTCGCAATTCCCCACAGTGGAATGAAAAAGGTAAATTTGTGCTTACAATCCTGCAATGCAATGTGAATGTATGTATTTTGATATGGAAATGAAGTCAAACTATTAAGCATGTGTTTTGTGCATTTTATATTCTTGATGATGTAATTTGGATTCTCTTGTTTTTTCAGATTTCCTAAATATTGTCACAAGCTGATAAGAATTCAGTTGATTCACATGTCAGGGAGGAGGTGCGGTGTGAGTTGACTTTCACACAGTTGGAGAGAACAAAGTTTAGATTTTGCTATCAATGTGGTGCAAACTTTAGAGATGGATAAATGTTCCCTTATAAGGTTTCGCAGACATGTTGTCTGAGCCAGATGTTAAGCGAGGACCCACATGGGATGTAATGTGTGTGTGTGTGTTTGTGTGAGTTTGTGTGTCTGTGAGTTCATTCTCCAGCTGTCTCATTTTGCACAGGCCACATTAAAGATAGAACAGAGGCATGGGCCATAGACTGCTCATTAAAGAGAGTAGAAGAAGAAATGTGAAATGGAGAGTAGCCAGACTGTAAACGAGCATGAGGCAGCAAAAAAAAAAGAGTATAAACTATAACTGGAGTCTAAAGATTTGAGAAACCAAAATGTGTAGCTACGCTACAGCACAAAATGGAGCAACAACATGACTCAGCACCTGTAGGACAACACTCCTCGTTCTTTCCTTCTTTCTTTCTCTGTCCTCTTCCCGTCTCTGGGACCAGGGCAAGAGGGCCAGTGGCTCTGGCACCTACTTCATGCTGCTTTTAATTCACACACCCCAGCTCAGCCCCTCTCCTGTTTTGCTGAGATGGGCAAATGGGTTTATCTTTAGGAGGAAGGTCGTCCTTCCATCTCCTGAGTGGTGATGGACTGAGGGGAAGGGGTGAAGATCAGAGGAAAGTGCATGGTTAGTTTACTTTAATGCAGAGGCAGATGTGTACTCCCTGTGTACTTGAGATCAGTGGGCTGGAAACGTGTCATGCTATGATCATGTGAGGGCATATTTGTAGTCTTTATTGTTAGCGGTAGTGTTCATGTGCAATGTGGAAAAGGGTTTTTTAACCTTGCTCTCCTTCTTATTGTAAAAAAGAGAATACATACTCTTCATGTTGCTGTTTTGTGTCTCTTTTTCTGACAAAGACACAAATTCAGAAAATAATTAAACCTTGCCTTGGAATAGTTTAATTTGTTTTGAAGTCATGACAACATCCAAAACACAAATCTGATCATCTTGCCGGAGTTTTTATTTAGTCCTGTTTGTTTTGGGTTTTTTTCCCTCTCGCTTTTATTTCATCCTTTTTAAGATGCTTAGACAACTGTTCCAGTGAGGGCACACTACTAAAATGAGGTGAAACCAAGTGTGTATAGAGAAAACTAGAAACAAAGCTACACTGTGGCCCAGGGAGCCACTCTGCTCCTCTAATGTAGAATCGTCCAGCCGTAGTAACACTCCACATGCCTGTTACATAAGTGAAGAGAAATCATCTGACGGCATTGGCGTGAGGTGTGAGATTCTAAGCCAGGCCCACGGCGCACCACTCACACTCTGCTCCTCTGTGGACTCACCGGGATGCCCTGCTGTAAACTTGCTCCTCAAAGGTGCCCTGAGGCAATTTTGTTCCCTAAAATGACCACAGGAAACTGCAAGGTTAGGGCAAGATGGAGCAGGTGGAGGGGGGAGTCTGTGCTATCAGGCCAGGAGAGTGATGAGGGGAGCAAAACCAGAGGTCTTGCAGGTGCCGGTGCCTTAGTTTGACTGAGTGCCACAGGGGAAGAGAAGAGCCTGATGAAGAGGATGTTGGTGACCTGTCATACATCACATGATGGATGGGGAGTGAGGCCAAGATTGGGGCTACAATAGCATCTGTCTGGGAGTATGGGTGAAGCAGAGCATTAGGGAAAGGGATTTAAAAGCACAGTGTGTAAGAAACACCCTCAGGGTAAAATATCAGAATGTAGAGAATGCAGGAAACCAGAAACACAAAAAGTCAGAAGAGATAAACACTAAAAGTTTAGCTACCGTATTGGGTTTTATTAGTGTTATTTTATATTTCACATTTCTGTAGCTGTTGACAAAAACAAATATAAAACAGACCATAAACATGTAAAAAACACAATTTTCCACACAGCCTGACAGTATCATATTTGTATTCAAATTATTTGTACTTTTATTTTACAATGATGACACATGTTGTGGCATATTACATATTCTAGTTTTTAAAGTTTCTAGTTTTTGACTAATAAACCAAATAAATACTGACAAATCAGAGGCACATTCCACATTGATACAAACATCATATAATAATCTAATATTGTTATTAAACAGACCTGCTTTTTGATTTGCAACTTTGGCCTCAATGGTCTATTACATAGAGATATTAAAGACTACTACTGCATGGACCTTAGGGTAGTATCTCTGATAGGAGACAGATTTCTATTGTTTCACTTTATAGAGTCATATATCATCCACCACTAACTAAAGCTATTTATACTAAGTGAAATATTCAAACCCAAGACTCTGTATTCATTTAAAATATAATTACCAACAGTTCAGCCTGACACATTTGGTATCTTCAGGAGAATTTACAACAATCTTATGTGGCTATAAACACTTTAAGTTTGTTATGACTGATCCATCTGTGTGTTAATGAGATTTAGGGGTTAATAAGTGGCGAGTTTGTGTATAACCAGCTATTTCTAATGGTAATTAATAAAGCAAAGTATTCCCTTTTTACAAGGACATTATGACATATAGTGCTTCTCCTCCACTTCTTGTTACACAGTAAACATCTTTAAAGCATGCTGTCTATTACACTATAGCAGCTGTCTGCAGGTCCCATGTGTATCTACTAGAGAGAGAAAAGACAGCAGGGTGTTGAGTCTCATAAATGTATCGCATGGGAAAAATAGAGATTGCATTGTTTTGGATACACATAGCATATGTAGTGTTGGCTGAGACTTTCTGCGTGTCTTCGGGCAAAAATGTGTAGAATCCCTGTCTCTTGTCTCTATATAAGACGACCCAGTGCACTGAAAAAAGGTGTCGGGGAACAGCTCTAGACCTGATAACATACTCCCTATTCAGAGGTTTGTTAATTGGTGACAGTCAGACAACAAAATAATGACCTCCCAGTGGACATCGCACATGCCTGGGGGAGAATGTCTCAGAATGAAATGTCACAATAGACACCAGGCGTTTGCTCACATTTCAACGTGTTTGGAAAAAGACCCATTAAGAAGAAACGATGAATTTCTATATATAGCCATGCCCTTTAAAAGGAATAGTTCAACATTTTAGGAGATACGTTCACTCGCTTTCTTGCCCAGAAGAGAAGATCAATACCATTCTCATGTTGTCTGCCAAATGTGAGAGTGAAGCTAAGGCATGTGAAGCATGTTAGTTAGTGAAACAGCAAGCCTGGCTCTGTACCTATAAAGTAACATAACTGCACAAACGTCTTGACAGTTTAGGAAATTACTTGGTGATACTGAAATTAGTTGAGGTAGAAAATGCTTAATCACAAATTACACTTCAATAGAATGAAATGATCACTAATGCGACAGATGGTAAATTCTGTACTTTGGTTAAAAGTGACAGTCGTACGATCTCACATCATCATCATGTTTGCAGTGAACGAGTCTGCTTTTTCTCATAATAATATGTTGGATTCTAAAATTCACAGACTAAATCTGTTCAGAGAAACAGATGCAGGACATGTGGTTGTGTGTGAGAGAGAGAGAGAGTTATGTCTTCAGCTTGAAGTGTTAATTTAATTCTGTGGCTTCTGAGTGAGGTGTTGGTTTAAGTGAGGATGTTAGCAGTCTGTCGCTTCATTATAGCGGTGCCAGGCACAGCTTCTGTCGATGTGGATATTTTTTCTGAGCCTTTTGGTTTTGGGAAAAAAAAAAAAAAAAAAAAAAAGGCATACTGCTGATGCAAGGTGGAAATGGCAGCATAGTGCTGAAGGATTCCCATGGGTGACCTTTCTCTCTTCTGACACATCCCCTTCAACCTTCATTTCATGCAAAAATGACAAGGTAGTAGAGAACGGAGGCAGGCAGAGAACTTTTATATGAGTTACGTATAAAGCAGTGGGTTAAATTTTGGGAGTTTGATTGGAGGATGTCTGAGAAGACAGTTCATAATATAAATTGCAGACATTCTTTTGACTGCAGTATAGTGACATATAAATAATGACAATATCAGACATCGTAAAGGTTGATAAAATAAGAATAAATTTATTTTAAAGGGAAGAACTGACTGGGCCAAAATTTCTCTCAACTCGGCTGTGAGAAGACAGTTACTGTACTGTATGTTCATCTTCCCGGCTGGCTTTGGAGAAATGCACTACAAGTGAGTGAACTGCCTAAGGGACACAATAGAGCCTTTTGAGTCCCCATCACAGAGAAATGAGGCCTGCTACAATAGCAGTGTTATCTGTGGGGAGGAATGAGGAACTTCTCTGATGTGACAGCCTCACTAACAGTCTCTGACAGGACCCAGAAAGCCACAAAGACCACACTGTAGCACTGTACTTGTACCGCAACGAACAGATCAGAGCAGTGTGTGTTTGTGTGTGCATACTTTTTTTCATTTTTTATTTATCCAGTGAAGTGTGAATGAGCATGCTTGCTCTACTGTCTTACATTCAGTCACATTCACACCTGGTCCATTTTAAAGTCACAAACCCTAACTGCCGAGGACTGTTCGCTACTAACCGGTGAGGCTTGATGTTGCGTGAGGGTATGTGTGAGAGAAGAAAAACAGAAAAAAACTGTTTCATCATTAAAGAGAGAGTTTCATCATTACAAATGAAATGTTTTTACCCCACACTTAAGGGTTCAATATGTAGAGAAATATTTGATGTGATTGCCTCGTTCTCACAGTTTAAGAACAAGAAAATGTCAAAAATATTATTATTAAATGTTATTTTCATATTAAAAAGAAAAATAAATCTTAAGGAATACAAAAATGGAAAACATCTCAGTGTAGAGATGCAACTAATGATTATTTTCATTAACGATTAATTTTTTAAATATTTTCTCAATGAATCAATTAGTTGTTTGGTGCACTAGTTTTGTCCCAACCAGCAGTCCACAGCCCAAAGACATTTAGTATACTGGCATGGAGGACTAAAGAAAGCACACATTTGAGAAGCTGAAATAAGAAAATGTAGTAATTTTCTTCTTAAAAATGATTAATCGATTATCAAAATAGTTGGCAATTAATTTAATAGTTGTCAACGAATCGATTATTCAACTAATAGTTTCAGCTCTATCTATATAAAAAAGGCATCTAAATGCAGCCAGCATGGCAGGTTTCTGCTTCTCTTGCTTGGGATTTGCCAGTCCTGATTTGTCTACCCTCTAATTTGAGGTTAAAACATTTACATCCATGTGAAAAGTCAAACAAAAGTAGCAAGAAGGCCACACGCACCCATGTTGTTTACTGGTTTTATCCGGCATACGCTTAACCCTGATGTTTTTTTGGTGCAATAGACTGTTGTTGACAGCAAATAGTGCATTAAATCCTAAAAACATCATGAACATCACTGGAAAGCTATTTTCACATTTGCAGATAGTTTTACTTATGTAATCTCTACAGAGACAAGTTGATGATGTTACACATATCTTATTTATATATTGTGGGTTTAATGTCCAAATAAATGCATTTTAGTGCTTCCTAACAAAACAATATTACCAATTTAAAGCTAGCTTTGTTGAATCCCCCTATGGCCAATATGTCAGTCGCCTTTTGAAAGCATATGAGCGACATGTAGTTGAAACGGCCTTGTTTCCCTATAAATTCCTCTGTGTGTGTGAGAGAGAGAGAGAGACATAGATGAATTTGAACACAAAAGATATTCTGGGACAGTTTTGAGGTGGAGTTGCCAGATTTGGGCCTTAGTTCCCGAGTCTCAGTCTGTTTGTCTGCGAGACCAGCTGTGATGCAGCCCGCTTTGGAGAGGCAGACAGAGTACATGCAACCTTTATTCTGAAAAGGCAGGCCCGCTGGGATGACGGCTCCTAAAACAGCATCAGATGGCAGCGAAGCCCGTGGACATGAGGGGCATTTTGATGTTAGTAATCAGCAGCTTCCAAAACTTGGACCATGAGTATGTTTATAACACAAAATAATAGGATGTCAATAAGAGCCTGTGTTGGTTTCTGTAGCAAGTTGAAAGAAAAAGATGATTCAATTATCTCTTCATAGTCAAGTACCTCTCCCCTCTCTATTAGCACATATAGTACATCTACAGTAGCAAGATCTCATCTTTGGTCCTGCTGATTGGTATTCATAGCTATGCAGAAAGGAATCATGCTGCGCAACAGAGAGGAAAGACAGAGACAGACAGAGAATAGGGGAGAGAAATTGGAAAAGACTGATTATTTCTCTGAAAGAATCTGTTTCAAAGCCTCTCCAGCTTCTGACAAGAGATAAGACTCGCGCTGAAGCTGAGTGCAGGCAGACACCGAAGATCTCTTCCTGTTTTCCATGTTCTTTCAGAGAAAAACTTTTTTTCCCTGCTTGTGTATGACGAGTCTGAAGTCTTCCTCTGCCTCAAACTTCACATGAACTTCCTTTGTTTTTACAAAGACTTCTGGGAGTCGAGAGCAAAGGCGAAATCTTTTCAGATTTTTCTCATGAAAATCTCCGGCGCCTCACTTTTGAGGTTGTGGCATTGTGCATCTTTGGTGAAAAGTTTTTGGGGCTTGTGTGAGGTTGTTGAAACTGTAAAGAGAGTCAAGCATGAACATTGCATCCATCAACTGTCACTTGACAGTCTGGATTTCAGATGTGTTTCTTCAGATGAATGGAGAATGACAATGAATTCAGCTCAGTCCAGTTTGTTCTTGGTGTTTTTAACAAACAGTCTTCGCTCACTATGGAAAAATAATCAGAAAAGCATTCTAGTGCAACATTGCACTCCCTTTTCTACAAAACACAGGTGTTTCTAGGCCAAACATCCCTGTGTAACCTCTCTTGTACCCTAAATCTCCATTTACCCTTATTGATGCAAGTGGATTTAACAGAAGAGATCAGAGTTTAAAAATCTGTTTAACCTTCATCCTCCCCCTCATCTACAATTGCCTCTCAGTGATCAAACTGGAATTGAAAGATGTATCAACAAGGATTTAAGCTCTTAGCTCTAAAGAACACGTGGTCATACATAATGTAGTGTACATACAGCACAGGCATGTGTCGCAGCTATGAGCGATGTCAAAAAATATGTTCTGTTTAGGAGCTAAGAATAGGAACCTTGTGTTTAGTTCGATCTCTTTGAGTTTTGAGTTTATCCGAAGAGCTTTGAGACTTCATCCAGTCAGGAAGGAACTCACGACTAAACCCGTGTTACACAATCTGAGAAGAATACATATTTACCCAGAGCAAGACCTTTTGATCAGAATGACTATGACTCACAGTCACCTGCTAAAATTAACTGCTGAAAAAAACCCAACAAATGTCAAATTACCAACATCAATATGATATTTTTTTCATATTCCTTGTTGTATGTGATATGCGGCCTGTATTCTCCAGTATGTCTTGAATTATGTGTCAGATACAAATACCATAAAATAAAAGATCAATTTTTTTTTAAAGCATAACTGTTTTGTCAAGTAGAAAAAAACAGTTTGATCTACTTCTGCAGTATTGATCACTTTGTGCAGGTACATGTCACTTTGATTGATTTCCTTTTAGACATAAATCCTTTAGAGAGCACCACCATGTTTTTATTGACCCTTCCTGCCTCTGCCTCTGTTGTTGCAGGTAAAGTATTGAACACGGACCTGCGCCACTACCTCAGTCTGCAGTTTCAGAAGGGCTCGCTGGACCACAAGCTCCAACAGATCATACGGGACAACCTCTACCTACGCACCATCCCCTGTAGGTATACCATCCAGGATGGCATACGTAACTCATTCACTGCACTCAAAAGCACAAAGTGAACCAGGAATGTACAATATAACCTTCTTTTCACTGCATAGATGCGTTTATCTGACGCATGTTACAGGAACAACGAGGATGTATGTATGTATGCATGCGTCAACCAGCTACAATACATTAGAAGCACTAATGTGTTAACTCTCTACACAGGACTGTATGCACACTCACACCCACACACTCACACATACTGCACTCAAGCATTGTCATCTTCGCACAGCTATCTGTCACACACTTGCACACACACACACACACACATACATGCTCTTTAATGTAACCATAGCAACCTCACCAAGGACATCTCTCTAACCCTACTATGCAACTTATTTACTTCTCTACTGTATCATCACAGTGATCAAAGTCATATTCTTTCCACAAATAACCCTGCGTTTTCCCTCTGCTGCTCTGCTTTTCCTTGCTGACATTCTGCTCAGCAGGGCCGTCACCAGCTATTATTCTTTGCTGAAATTAGTAATGAAGTGGTAAATAAAAAAAAGAAAAAAAAAGAAATGTTGGTACTGTGGACTGCCAACAAGCACTGCAATAAACAGCGGCCGTAAACATTTTCAAACCAATAGTAATTCATACGAATGGGAATACATATTGATTGCCACATTTTTTCAAGTATTATTACTGCAAAAAGGCTGTTAATCTAATCCAAGTCTTTAATTGCTGCTTAATATAGCACCGTATATCATTGTATAGAGTAGAAATGTTTCACGAATCACCATTATTATGTAAGACAAAAACCCTGCATGAGTAAAATGTCACTTTCCAGAAGCACAGGACATAAAAGTAGCACATTTTTCATCTTAATGGCCCTGTTTTTTTCATATTTTTCTTCAGATTATTTAAAGGGTTGCATAATCTTGAATGTTGTAATCTTTTAAGTGAAAGACTTACAATTACCAAAATTAGAGCGACAAGGCTGTTAGTACAGTAAAGATGCAAATTAATATCCCGATTATGGTTTGTGTGGGTTGCAGTAATGTAGGTTATTTGCCACAATGGTACAAATGCCTTCATTTTTAAAAATAACATATTTAATTTCATTAAAAAGGCTTTTATTCGTATAAAAAAAAATCTGTGTCTGCTGCTACTATAATTTACACACTGAATACAAAGATGATTATTAAGTTAAAACTTAAACATTTCTATTTAATTTAGTATAAAAGAAGAAAAGCTAACTACATTTGTGTGGTTTGCATCTTTAGTGATGCTGATGTTTAAAAGACAAAACACAGATATATTGGCCTAAATATTTATCACATCTTGTTGAAGACTATCTCTGCTCAGAGGAGCACTATAATTGAGTGTAGTCAAGGTTTTAGTCACATGCAGAGCGACTGCTCCTGAGGCGATGACAAACTCTTAGGCACAGCACTGTCACAAACAAGCAGCATCTCTGCACTCTACCCCCAAGGGGCTGCAAGTTGCTCTGTCTGCTTCAGAGTGGGCTTGTATGCACGAGTGTGAAATTTTCCAGGAAGTATGCTGCTTACCTTTCATGTATATTTCATTTAGTGGAGAGATTTCCATTTTACCTTCTTTCATTGTCACTTTCTGTCATCTTGTCATTTCCTCCTTTCATTCATTCTCCCTCTTTCTTTTATGTACATGTCAATCTGAGTGTTTCCTGGGCAGTTACATTCAACTTGAATTGTTGTTGAATTTATCTTTTTAAAGCTCAGTTGCAGTGGGAGTATCTCAGGTCACTCACAGTAGGTGGACAGAAGATTATGACAGATTTATGAGAAAACTCATCACCGATTTTTCTTCCAAGGAAACTGTCTTTCTCACCTACTCTTTCCTCCACAGACGCACGCAGACATGCACGCTTCTTTCTGTCACCCACATTCACTTCCACATACGCCCCACTCTGAACTACCTCAGCGAACACGGCTTTCAAATTTATTTATTTTTCTTTCATGTATTATAGTAGCATTTAGGTTTTACAACCTGTAGCCACATTTACATTCACATTTACAAAGGTTTTTTTTTTTTGACATAATCAATATAAACATGCAAAATGTTTGAAAAAATATTTATGGGTATTTTTAATATACTGGATTAACCTCTATAATAACCACTAAACATGTGGAATAATCACATAAATATTCTCTTGTATTGTTTAAGTGTAGGTTCCAGACTGAGCTCTATCATCAGCATATACACATAAGTCATCTAAAAATCAGCTCCATTTGGGAGCATTAATTCAATATACAGGTGGTTCTCTCAAGAACCTACAAAACCCTAATAGAAATCAAAATTGCGAATGACAACGCAAAACAATTTCTTGAACATGTTGAACATTCAAAAAATGTATCATTACAAATTGGTGATAAATAAGCATATCTGATACCCAGAATGTGTGTGACTATCATGCAGACAGCGAGAGGATTAGTAGAGGCGGTTTGTGTCACTGTGCCAATGGTCCACTTTACTTAACTAGCAGCCATGCTGCTGGACTCTCATACAACTGAGCTGTCCTGTTCGTGTGGCACAACACCACCACACACAGGGTCATTTTTGTCTGAGAGTGCGTTAACTGAAAGTATTTGCTTCTACCTGTAGGCCAGTTATGAAATCCAAAATAGGAAACTTCAAATTAAAAAAGAAAGAAAGTTGAAAGTGGTGAAAGAGGAGCAAAAATGAGGAGCAGAGAGACAAAGAGAGCAAGGTCTGCTACTGTCTGTGTGTGGTAATCCCTGAGTCTCCTTCACTGGGTCTCGGGACAGCCTCCATTTCATATGGTCTCTTATGAAAACACTGGAGCACTCAAGAGCTCTGGAAAGGACAAAAGGAGGAGGATTATTCTAAAAGGACGTAGAGGACGCAGTTCCTTGACTCCCCACCGACATCAGAAATGAGCAGAAATAGTTTGATTTCACACAAACTCTCATTTTCACTCATGCACAAATGCACACATTGCACAAAAATGCAAGGGTGAATTGGACTGAACTATTCTTCTCCTCCTCTGTTGAATATTATATATTTTTTGACATTGTTTTGTATTTCTGGGTAAATGTTAATAGCTGTGCCTTACTTTGCAACATGACAGCAGCACAGTAAAGCTGTTATGGAGCTTGCTTCAAAGTCTTTTCTTAAAATCAAACACTCTGCAAAAAGAACCGAAATACTTTAGTGTGATCCTCTTTCCTCTCTTGTTCTTCTGTTTCTTTCTTGACATTGCAACAGCAAAGCCCAAAGTACCAGCATAAAACTACCCACAAAATCACCATGTCGAATTTATAGAGTGGCGTTTTTGACTGACTAAGACTGATGTTCCTGTCGTGACATCTTCTCAGAAAAAATATCTCAGCAGTGCACAGATGTGAGACTTTGCAAAACTAAAGTGACAATACGTTTAAATCCAGGATAGACAGACACACAAATACATGGCTATAACTAAATACATTCTATGCTGTATTTAGCACTGTGTTTAACTTTGTATGCTGCAGGAAATCTTCTGTTTTCTTTGATAAAGCTTCTCTCCTTCACACTCACACTCTCTTCTCTTGACTGGTTTAATTACCTGCAGTGTATTGACCGTACTTTTTGTAACATACAGTGAACGTTTTGTGTGGAATACCCGCCCCCTCAGCTGTTTATTTGAAGTCATATCCAAAGTGTCGCCATCTGCACTGAAAAGAGAGGGACGATACAACGGGACAGTACGAAGTTCTCCTTGAAAAGATTTGCTGCTCTCACTCGGCTGCACCCCGAAACATTAGCAGGCCCTCATTATATTCTCGGCGACTGATCCACAGTATATGGTATATATCTATGTGACATGCTGGGTGACGGCTCAGGGAGATACTCGGCAGGTACATAATTCTTCCTCAAGTAATTGGGCTGCAGGGGACATTTCTGAGGGACCAAAGTCAGCACCAGAAGGCAGACAAGTTAGTAATGAGAGGAGGCAGAAGCTGGCATTCTCACACATGATGCAATGTCAACTGCTTTTGGTAACACAAACTGTGGTATCAAGGTGCACTAAATAAGGAAGCTCCTCTGATGGCTTTTTTTCCTTTCAAACCGTGCTTTTACTTCTGGGTACTGAGGAGCTGTCGCAGTCTAATTAGTGAGAAAATACAAGAGTAGAAGCGACTGGCAACATAAAGTTATTTAATAAGCCATTGGGCCACCTCAAAATCTGCAGAGCACCTTCTCTGCTAATTGGTACAGACTCTACAAGTGTCAAGAAATCTACTGAAGAGATAAACAACATATTTCAATGAGATTATATCATATCATAGCTGTACCAATACATGCTTTTAAGGTGTTGATCCAATGCACCACTGCCATTAAAGAAATCATTAATTTATTAAATGAATTATAGGAATGGGTCACACATAAGTCATATTAACCACTGGCAAACTGGCATTAATTTATTCAAAATCCAGAGAGACCGCCAGAATTATTAATTTAAATCAGAAGGGGGCTGGGTGGGGCGTGGCGATTCTCTGCCTCCTTGATGCTTGCAGGTTTGAGATTCATAAAAAGATGTAATCAGCATATAATGAAAGATGTTTATATTCATACTTGGCAGTGGGAGATATTAAAGGGTTCTGTCTGATGCTGCGAATGGTTCGATGATGACTGAAAACAGAAACGGGGGGCAGCCTTGTCGGGTCCCACTATGAATTGCAAAAGGGTAAGAAACATTTTGATTAGTATTAATTGAGGTAAGAGGGTCCAAATCCTGATTCACTGAGTCTAAACATCATATAGGGGCATTCAACTTGATCAAATGTGCATTGTACGTGTAATGAAATAACAGCTTCTTCCATATACTTTGTGTACAAAATATTGAAAAAAAGGGAGGGGGGGCAGATTAAAATACATACTGTATGTCTATCTGGCATGAAGCCAGTTTAGAGAGGATGAATGATTATTTCAAGAATTTTGCTTTCAATGGGCAACAACAAAATGAGGCAATGAGATGAAACCACCTCCTGGGTCACGGCTTGTTTTTGGAATCAGGGAGATGTTGGCTTTAAATTGGATGTTTGGCAACCCAGAGGTTAGCATAGAAAGATTCAACGTATGTACATTTATTAAGAACCAAATACTTTAAAGAATTCTACCCTAAAGCCGTCTGGACCTTCTGCCTCATTAGTGGGGAAGGAAGAGATGACTTATTGATCTCATCCAGATTAATATCAGTATCTAGTGCATTAACTGAATCTGTTGACAGCTTGGCCCAATACAGATATGCACTTGGAATCCCGCAAGTGTGGATGTTTTCTTAATGTGTGTTTCCTGGAGAAAAACAGATATCAGCTTTGAGTGCACACATAGATGTGCATAAATGTTTCCTGTTTTCAGTGGACTATTGCTGTGTTTATGTGAACCGGATAACATGCTGGATAATATCTACTGCTCAAAGAAACCTGTTGAGTGTGGCAAAATATAAAGCATAATCTAAGGAACACAAGCACCTATCCTGGAAGAGAGAACAAACCCAGGAGCAGTGCTTACATATCCCAAACCTAAAGTTAAAGCTAGACCCAGAGGCCTTCATGAAGCACAGACTAGCAGTACAACTACCCACTTCTCTCTAAACACGCCACTTCACAAATGAACAATGCCGTTGAGAGAAAACACAACAATCAGTCCTCACCCAGTTCTTAGTGTGGACATACTTTTTGGCCTCTCAGTTGCTGAACATAAAATGTCTCATAATGAAGTGAAATGATGACACCAGGAGCCTAGTCCATCTTCCAGCTTGATACGGCGTCAGATTCCCATGTCTTCGGCTTCTCAGCTCAGGAACTTTTTAGCCTCAGCCGGGGTGTTGAATATGCTGTTTTTGTTGGTGTTGCAAACTGTAACTACAAATCTTGCTGGGCGTTGGAAACTACATAGAATTTTCTTGGCTCTGCACTTCTTGATATGTAGAAAAGCCAGACGTTTTATGTTACCTGATGTGAGATCGGGATAGATGAACACTGGGTGTCTGTCATAATGTAGCGGGGCCTTCTCTCTTGAGAGCCACACCACCAACTCTTTCACCAGGAATTACAAGTACAGCGCTATAGCTACCACTTCTGTGTCCCTACCATCTTCAGTCTTCTCCTTGAACCCTAAACATGCAAATGTTTTGCCTGGTGGGAGCAAGCCTTCAAGTCATCGAGGTTGAGTCCTCTCCAGCTCCTTGATTCACCTCACCTGCAATTAAAAAACATTTGTTTGCTGACATCAGGATAGAGCTGATTTAAGACCTCTTGTTGACTATGCTGTTCAGCATGTTTATCGAATTCTCACTAGAATCTTCTTCTCTGGAGCCCGTTTCTTGTCTTTTTTTTCCTTTACCTTGTTTTTTGTCATTTTGTTTAGAACGTTATAGCTCTACTTCAGACGCATATATATTACAATTCTTTTGGGTGAGGCAAAAGATGAAGTTTAGGTGGAGTTCCCTAAAAACACATCTACTATATAAGAAAACAACATGTCCTTAATTCATAGTAATCAATACATGGTACTACTGCTGTTTGTTTCTTCAATTTCTTCCACTTGCTGATACACACAGGTACAGTCAGGGTCAACTTGCTTGAATGTGTGAAGAGTAGTCATTAAACCTTGATTCTAAAACATAGTCTGCTTCTCACGTCTCACAGTAAGTCATTCCTGGCTTCCCTCTATTTGCTTCTCCTCCCAGTGCCGGTACAGGTCTCCTCAGGGTACTCAGATTTTCTCCCATGTTGATGTCAGAATCATTTGAAATTGCCTGTTTTTCTGAGTGCAAATGACAGTTTGTGTTAGCCGCTGTGATTGACTGGTGGCCTGGCGCTTTGTTTCCCAGCCTTCCTCATACACTCGCCCACCGTCCTCCCATGTCCCTGAAAAGGAATTCACAGAGTGGATGAATGAATTTGCCCCACAACCATGGGTAACAGTAAATTATAGGTGACAGAAATTGCTGTTGAATGCGACACTGATGATTGGTTCATTGTTTGTGTTTTTTTATGCCTCCCATGCAATAAATAACTGTTGCCCTTCCTCCTGCTCAGCTGTGGTTATGTCCATGGAGTTTACAAGTTTGGTGACATGCCACCTAATTAGCCTTGAGTGCAATGGTGGCCCAGTCCTACTTATTTATTCATGGAATATGGTTTACATGATCCTCATGCTAATGTAATCATTTGGGTGTCCATTTGTGCTTTGTGGATCTACATGCTGGAAGAAAAAAAAAAATACTCCCATCAGTTTTGAAATAGACTGTGGCTTCACCACAGGAGCAAAGGCTGCTCTCCTCCGTGTCATTTGCACTGATGCTGCCCTCTGTGGGACTGAATGCATCTAAACCACACCAGGAGGTTACTCAACCCAGGCCCCATCATATTTCATCTCTCGAATTCACTCAGCTGTTTTCTTCATTTCAGCTGCAGTCGGTACATACATCAAGAACCTCCCAATAATAACTTGTTAGCAGAAGCCACAGTTACTCATAGAGGATTAAATGAATTACGCCCCTCAGTCCTCCACAGGCCTTTATGAGTTATCCATCTTTCACAGGAAGGCACCAAGTTTTATTTTTGTTTCAAAATGTATACAAATATTGTATCTACGCTGTAAGACAGAAAGAATTGTGTCTGATGGATAAATAGAGCTAACAATCATATTTTGTTTGTAGGACTCCAGCTTTTGTGTATTTTCAGGTTATTGTTTCAGTTGTTGAATTCAGTTCACCTGTCAGTTGAAAAAAAAAATCTTCAAAAGTCTTTGTGTGTTTGTAATATCATTAAACTAAAAACAGGTTGTTTTTCTTGGATCTTCAAAAGTTGATTTCTTGGAGATATCTCAACCCAACGGCAACATTTTTCCCCTCCTGTCATATCAAAATATTTCTGTACAGTATGTCTCTTATCTAGGACATGCTACAGCCTGTTTGTTCAAACGTTTTTTCTTCTCTAAATGTTTTTCCAGGCACCACGCGGCTTCCTCGAGACGGTGAGGTGCCAGGCGTGGACTACAACTTCATCAGTGTTGGAGACTTTCGGATCCTGGAGGAGAGTGGACTTCTTCTGGAGAGTGGGACTTATGATGGTAGCTATCCTCACAGTGTCAACATTATGTGATACCTCGGCGTGGTTTGTGTGTTTGTGTGTGCCTGCATGTGTCTATGTACACAACTCACTGTGACAGCTCTCTATAATGGAGTGAGTGTAAGCTTGATATTCTCATTCATTCTGATTTACAGCCAGCCATAGTAAAATGTGACAAGCGGGACAAAATGTATTGATCGGTGAAACATGATTAAAGACTTGTTGAAAGTGACAGTCTCATTAGCAACAATATTCAACCCTCAAGATGAAATCCACCATTCAGTTTATCCACACTGTGTGTATTATGGATGAAGTATTCAGACCTTAGATTTAATATAAGTACAAAATACCATATATCAAATCTGGACATGGATATAAGTTGGGGTTTTTTTTGTTTTGTTTTTTTGTCAGCAGGGATTAAAATAAACCTTCCTTTTGCCAGTCAGGAAATGTTACACCTGCCAGCTTTGTAAAACAACAAAGACCCAACATATGATGTTAAGTGTGCTAGGCAGGTGCAAATATCTAATTCTGCTGCAGACACTCAAACACTCATGACCTTATGTAAAAACCAGTCAACCCACTGATCCCACAGGCTGGCTGGACAGTCACACACCAGGAGGTCCCACTTGTGTTCTTACTCTGAAGTCATGCTTTATTCATGGGATAAACCAGCCTCCTACTTTTCCTATCGTCTATCCTCTTCCCCTGGATACAACCAGCGAGCTTTAGCTCATCAGCAGCATTCAAACTTGAACTTGAACCTTTTAGAGCTATTTAAAGTACTCCTCTTCCCTCATACCTTCTTGAAAAACTGCTTCAAGCGGTAAGCGTGTCAGTGGTAGCTGATATTTTACAACAACAAGTAGACAAGTAGATTTATTCTTTTCGGTAAGAAGTTTACACAATGTGGAACATTTTATCTTGGCAAACGGCTCAATGGCCAAGTATTTACCATTTCTAACACCTTATGCTACAATGGAGCATAAGCACTTGCCCTGCATTCAGAGGTCTTGGAAAGTCAGACCGTTGCAGTGTATTTGTGTCATGAAGGGATTGGAACGAAGGATTTCTCTCACATTGCACAATGATTATGGCAATAACATGATAATCTTCCCGCTCTCTTTAAGCTCATTCTTTCTTTCTGTAAATCCTAGCTACTGTGAAATGAGAGAGGATTTTTCTAAATATTTGAGGGGCAACCTCTGGTTGCGTGAATGGACCTTCTCCGCACCATTCTCACATTCCCATTCAGCTGAGTCTCACACTTCCTATATGATGGAGAATTAAAAGATAAAGTCAAATCCTCATCCAAGAGAGAAAGCGCCTTAAGGCTCAGCATCTTCCTTTGGGTGCGCACAAGTGTTTCTGTTTACGTGTATTTGTTGAATTTTGTGTGTGCGCATCGAGGGACAGTGTGTGTGTGTGTGACAGTGGAGTGTATATTTTAACATGAAGTGTGATCTGGACCTGTTGAGGCAGATTCTTCCAACAGTCTCTGATCCCAGTGATAAAGTGTCTGCCCCCCCTCTGCATCCCTCCTCCTAGCATAGCATGGTGACAGCAATGACATTAAACACGCACAAACACACACACACGCACAGGTACACACTCACATGAGCACACAGATCAAATCTTGTCACTCCCTGTGTCGGGATACATCATCTAAGAACCTGAAAATCAGGTTTACACCTTTTTATAGAGAGGCTGACTGTGGGTAGAGATGGAGAAATGGAGAGCAAAGGAAGTGCATATAACACACACACACACACACACTTTCTCAGAGAAATGATGTAGAGGCATGCTGAGCTCCCAATGGAAACCCACTTTGCAGTGGAAGCAGGTCTGCCTTGGCTGTACACAGATGTGTGGATTAGCGTCTCAAAAGTTGGAAGGTTTCAGTATACTGTCCCTGAAAAAGAACTAAACACTCTGATAGTGGCTGCCCCCTCCTCCTCCCTTCCTGTAAAACCCAATCGCTGCACGGCTACTGTGGCAGAGAGTGTTGATCTCTCAGCGGCACAGAGAACTCAGAGGAGCGGGAAGTAATCGGATCGAGGAACTGGATTTAGTCCATTTAGTTGTGCTTGAAGTGCGGCCTCTTTTTTTTTCTCTAAAAAAGAGGAAAATGAACAAGGTCAGACATCTTCTTGTATGGGTCAGATGGGTCGCAGAGGTTATGAATTACCTTCAGTTTATAAATGCACGTTAAGTGAGCTGTGCTCAAGGTACTGAGTTAATGGTATTCTTAGTTAATCATAATGGTCTCACTAATAGTCCCAAATGACTTGTCTGAATGCTCATTATGTTAATGGTTCATGTATAATGTTTTTTTCTACTTAGACAATAGTTTATAGAAGTCAGTGTGTAATTGACAGCATTTCTTAAATATGTAAAACTTAAGTACCCTCTTCTTCACTTTTTATCAATCATCCTGCCATCTATGACCCTGTATATCCCCCAGCATGTCTAAATCAAGGCTGATCATTACAACACAACACACATCCACTCCTATAGCCAGGGTACTACAGCTGCTGTGATTCCAGGCTGCTCCATGATTTGTGTGGTACATGCTGGCGGCTCCATGTTGGTCTGGAGGGTCCCGGTCGCCTGCCAAGCAGACACATCAGCCATCTGCGCCAAGCGCTGAAAGCAAGTCTTTCTGGGATTTTGGTCCCTCCTCCGTCTTGGCGCCTCTGAGGTTCAGGTCACAGAACATAGCAGCCAGACAACAACTGAATGGTCCAGTGCAGTGAAGTGCAAGACTGGAGGGATAGCTGCCAGGAAAACAAATTCCGACACATGCAGAGGGTGTTTGGGGTTTTTCCGACAAATGACAACTGTAATCTGCTACCATAAACACAGCGTTCTGCTGATCCACTTCAAACCTTGTTGGAATCGTCATTGTAATGTTAAGACATATTTTAAAAAGGAAGTTAAATATACCCGGTGATCAAAATGGACATGAATGGGAGAGTAAAATTCATGCATTGGTAGAAATCTGCGCTATAATGGCCGTGTAAGTGCCGCTGTCCGCTCATGAACTTGGCAAGATGAAGAAAGTCTGCTCATGACCTTGTGTAGCTTATGCGTAGTGCCCTTGACAACAGGAGCCTTTTCATTACCAGTAGCTGATTCCACCACCATGAAATTGCCTGCACGCAGTTTGAAAGGGGAGGCTCAATCTATCTGGCTCATCAACCCTGTGACATGAGGATCACAAGTAACGTCGGACAAGCTCCCCTGCTCATCAGCTTATGAGACCTCCCTTCATTTATAAAGGGAAACGGCGCCACAAATCTTCACTGACTCTTTCACACACCTCTATATCTGCGACACTCATTTATCAGGGGCCACGAGATGTGTTTGTAAGTAATTAATCACAGAGGGTAGTGTCTGGCTGATGAATGTCAGCATGTAGCAGGAGACGGGCGGGGATTAGCCAGCAGACCCAATCTCTCCTTGCTATCGTTGTGCCACCCCTGTTAATGAAGCCATCTTTGACAAATGCGGATGAGTGTGGCTTAGTAAACACAGTCGAGCGACAAGGGGGGAGGAGCAGGCTTTCATCCAGCCTCCTCTTCCTCCTCCTCAACCTTCCCACTGCTTTGAGGAAGATGAACATAGCTGCATTAACCCAGTTTGCTGTATATTGTAGTCGGCATGCCTGAGGAGATGAAGCCGGACTTGAGATGGGCTCACTTATCAAAAAAGCTGTTGTGGTCTTACTGTATCGTGCTTGTAAAGCTGCTGGAATGACTGTGATGTTTTTCCTCTGAGCTTTCTGTTCTTCCTGGCATGCATGCAGTTGTCAGCTTTCTCTCTTTGTACCAAGCTATAAAAAGATCTGGAGTTGATAAATGTTGCTCGTACAGTACAGTGTTTGTGATGTCTGCATGTTCACGGTTAAGTACATCAAAGGTTGATAATAACATGGTCCCATACGCAGCTGGGTTCAAATGAAAATAAGTTTATGGCGGCTAATTAAATTGCTGAAAATCCCTATTTCCCTGCGGTATCTCTCTCTGTTTTTTAATTAATCTAATTATAAATCATGATTAAGCTGAGTCGGTTCAATCTGATGATGGGTTATTGTAAGAACTGAGTAAATATTTGACCTTACAAATGAATTGCCAAAGAAAATAATTTGATATTAATGCATAAGCACATCTGACAAAACTGTGTTTAGCAAACAAATAATCATTATAAATGGTAAGGATATAAATTAGCATGCATATTATTTATAATCCTAATAGAGGTTGAATAATTGCTTATTCTACCCCTAAATTAAGTTCCACATACTGCTCACCAGCCATACATAGATCGATCACCCTGTGTGCTAAATGAGCAAATAATTAACAAAACTTTTCACCCCACCTTTATGGAGCACTGTTATCCCAATGAATATTTATAATTTGTGACACAAGGTTTTTCTTCATTAGTAAAAAAAAAAAAAAAAAAAAGCTGAGAGATAGATAATTGCTGTATTCAGTGATCAGTGTAATTAGTTGCTGGCAAATTCAAAGTGATTTAATATTATATGAGTCCTGGCAGCCCTGTGGTGCAGTTATCAAAGGAAAACAAAGCAGGAGGTTAGGAGACGTGAAAATCATGAGCAGACCTCTGAAACTTGTAAATAATCAACTGGAGTACCGACGTGTGACATTTACCGAATAATGTTTTGATTTAAATCAAGTGAATTTGGATGATGTTAAACACAGTGGATGATATTCCTGACTGAGTCTCCATCTCTCACATCATTACATAAATAGATATTGTGGCTCCTTGTCTTTTTGGGGATTATATTGTTTTAAAAGCAAGTCTCTTTCCTCTGCTCTCCCTCGTCTCTTCCTCTCCCTGTTCCTCCCATCCTTTACTTTGTCAGGTAACTACTATGGGACCCCGAAGCCTCCGGCAGAGCCCAACCTGGTCCAGCCTGACCTGGTGGATCAGGTGCTGTTTGATGAAGACTACGGTGGTGAGGTCACCAGGAAACGCACCACCTCAGTCAGTAAGATGGACAGGAAGGATAGCGCTGTTCCTGAGGAGGAGGAGGATGATGAGAGGCCACCACTGGTCAATGGATTGCCTGGTCAGTAAATGTCAATGCACAGAATGTCGTGATTTCCGCGTTGTTCTGCTGTGTTGGGTCAATGTCAGTCTTCAGGTTCTTTCATCAGACTGAGATATTTTGCAGATTATATACAGTTTGATGAACTCAGTGGATGTTTGCAGACACTACAGTATCATGCATATCTCAATCCATTACATAAAACAATATTAAAAGGTTGTTTTACTGCATCCTATTGAGCAAATTGCTCATCTTTATTTAGCTCTCATCCAATCCTTTTCTCATTTATGTTAGTCAAAGATGTAGTATTAATTGTACAGATGAAATGAAATGGTATTTAAGTTTTTTTTCTTATCTGGTTTGAAAATTTGGTTGAACTGATCCTTTAATGCTAATCCCTTATCCACATTTAGTGACTGAACATAGCAGATATGCAGTGTAGCATTTAACATTCAAATGCTAAGCACAGGTCACCTTGAGAAAATCTTATCCTGAGAGCAGGACACTGTGTATGTGATCAATCAGGACAACTCCTCAGCTCTCCAAGGAGCAAATCTGTCCTTAATGTTCGCAGAGAGAACAGCCGTGCAACGGAAATAGGTTACATACTGTGCACTAAACCTGGCCTGTTATAGAAAGAGAATTGGGGTTAACATTGTGGCAAGTCCAACCTGAAAATGTTTTTTTTTTTGTTTTTGTTTTTTTTAACAGAATGAAACATTGTGTTGACAGTCGTGGCTCAAACACTGCTTGCTCAGCTGTACAAAGGATTCACAGAAATCCAAAGTCTGTTTACCCAACTGCTCTGTCATATTGAAATCAAACACAAAATGATGCCCAGATATCCACGAGTTCTTTTTATGGAAAGAAACAAGTCACAAGTGACTGCTCAGCTTCAGCCTACAGCTGTAGCAGAGAAGTCTTAAACGAGCCATAGATGGGCAGGGTTACGGTCAAATGAAAAAAAGAGGTTAATGGAAAATGTGAGTCTCTAACTCTTCAGCTTCCCCCATCTTTCCTCAGACTGTCCTTATCATCCCTCCTCTACCCCGCAGAAGCTCTATAACCCATCTGACTTGTATCATCAAGTGGGCCCTCACCCCTCTGTGAACCCTTCTGATGACCTTAGCTCTCCTTCAAACGCTGCCCTCAGGCTTGTTCAAGTGTTTACATGGATACATAATGGCATCTTCAAACACACTATGTGCATTTTCCTCCATGTATTTGCGTCTTTAAATATGAAGCACAAGTGTTGTATTTTTGATCAGAGAGGGTATAAAAGAAAGTGTTTTAGATTCTCCAAATAACCAACATGTTGTTGCTATGGGGCTATGTGATAGGATTCTTACTCTGTATAAAATTCAGGTGGAATGATCTTGAGGAAATACATCCCCCAGAAATGTTTTTTTTTTTGTGGTGTGCGTAGCATGTTTTGGCATCATCCTCTGTTCTCAGAATGTTAGCTCTAAATGAAAAGAAAGGGATGAAAAGCACTTGTGTTTCATCCCTTTATAACCATCTTCTGAGGGAAGGCATGAAGCGCTAAGTGAATTAGAATTTTCTTTGTTGTGTGTTTCACGTGTATTATAGAGCAGTTTCTCATTAAAGAGGAGTGTCTACAAATTCAATAGAATATATGTGAAGAGCAGTATTATCATACAGAAACCGGCTTGGGGCTTAAATGGCCCTTTCTATTGTGAATCCCTGCCTCTATCATTGCAACCCACAGAGAATGTACATATACACATAGGGGGAAGAATTAAAACTGTGTGTGCATAAAAATGCAAAGCAGCCCTTTAGTGAACACACACACACACCATCAATCACATGCAAATCTTATGAACGACATTAACCCTCCCTCCACTCCCTGCAACAGGCAAAAAGCAGGAGGGCAGAGGTGTTTCTGCAGGCTAACCTGTTCTGACTGCTCTGTTTTCTCACTGTTTTTCTCCCTTTCCCCGGCCTTCAACTCCTCTTTTTCCAGAGCACAAAGAGGGGGCAGACTGGAGGAAAGCGGTGCCCAGCTACACTCAGTCCAGCAGTACCATGGACTTCCGCACATGGAGCTCACTTCCCCGCAATGACAGCCTGGAGCCCCTGCCTCTTAACTGGGAGATGGCTTACACTGAGACCGGCATGGTTTACTTCATAGAGTAAGTTAAAGACTCAACCCATAGGTCATGTGACCATTTAGCGTTTGAAACAAGTAGTTGACTGACTAATTCATCAGCACTAATTAATCCGCATTTTTAGCAACCAATAGATTTTTTTTTATCAGATAGAAATGCCAGATGTTTTCTAGGCTTCATTGTCTACTAATATGGAGATTTGCAGCTTTCTGTATCTTACACAATTATTAACTTGTTTTTTAATGGTTTTAAACTGTTTGTCGGAAAAATAAGAAATTGGAAAAGGACACTTCTTGGCTCTGGAAACATTTGTCATTATTATCTGTAGTTTATTTTCTGTAGTCAATCCCACATATGCCACCCTGCTGCCATAAATACTTAATCAAAGGCATATTAATCCAGGGATAAAAATATTATTTAATCCTGTTTGAGTAATGTGGCCAGATGCTTTTCAGAAATTACTGGGCCTTTTTTTAAATTTAACAATATACAGTATTTGTTTTTTTAAAGATAGAGCCACGCATAGAGTAGGGAAGTTGGAAAGTACTGAGACAGACAAAAAAACATGTGGTTTTGTTTTTGTAACAGCGGCCTAATCTTTAAATTTTTTTTGGTTTTGACGATCTAATGTGAGTATAAATTGTGCAGTGTTGATGGGGAGACAGGTAAATATGATGTTAGCCTGATCAATTAAACTGCAGTCTACATTATGTTCTGGATGCGTTGAAATATAGGGCAACTGACAACTTGAGAGCTGTTACTAATGTTAATTGTGTCATCTTACAACTGCAGTGGGGTATGTTCTAAGATGTGCAATTAAATATGAAAATGCTGTTTGTATATCAGATGTCTTACAGCATTGTATTTACCAGTATGTTCCTTTTGCATAATGAAACATAGATAAATGTTTCTGTTATTATCGAGTCAGTATCTCATGAGCCTGATAGTAGGGTTAAAAAAGACAAGTAGCAGTAACATCATTTATTGTCTTAAAAAATAATAATTGGATAAAATATAGACATATTCATCCTTCCATGATAACAATAAATTATTTAAGGCCTCAAATTGATGGTGTAAATAAAACCCCAAACTTTGGGAAGGTATAAATAGTCAGCCTTATTCCAAATTAATGCTACAATTGTTTCAAGAGGTTTTCCTAACCTACAGTAATAACATGCCTTTTAAATCTCTCATATAGATACATTAAGCATTTCTCTAAGCCAATCAATACTTAGATTTTTGAACAACTGAGTAAACAAACCGCTCTCAGAGGGCCTGTGTGTGTGTGTGTGTGCGTGTGTGCGTGTATGCACATGCGTGTGCGTACATGCACGCCTGTGTGTGTGTGTGTGAAAGCCTGTGTGTTTTATTCATATTCGTCTCTAAGCCACATGTCTCTGTAGATATCAGAAGACCATTGTGATTTTCCTCCTGATTACACACCCCAGTTGTTTAACACATTTGAGTATAAATGAGTTTGTCGTGTTTCACATTCAGAGGGTTTTGCCTCCCTCTGGAGAGGCCACCTAAACCATAAACACGGTAATGTGACAGCTGAACGTAAACCAATGGATCGGATGTTTATTGATGAATCTAGTAACCCTCGTGCACCACAGCATATCATCCATGTCATTAGGGTTGTTGTGTTTCTGCCACTGGCTACTCATCTCATGCCTCAGCAGTGCTATCTCCACTGGCGCAGGTCTTTATTGTTGATATTTACTGGATGCTCTTTGTCCTCTGCAGTCACAACACCAAGACGACCACATGGTTGGACCCTCGCTTGGCGAAGAAGGCGAAGCCCCCTGAGAAGTGTGAGGATGGAGGTATGTAGACAGCATTGCTCAGCAGATCCACTCAAGCATACAATCATTCGATTAACTATTGCGCATGTATTTACACAAGGACATACCTCCGCTTTACATGCATTACATGATCCATCACTTTACACATTTTCACACAGTTAATGAAATCACCAACCAGGGTCAAATATGAGTATAACATCATTTTGAAATGACATGTCACTTAAGAATAACTCTAAGCATCAGTCAAGTGGCCTAATTTTTTTTGGAAACCTAGAGCTGGAGTCTAGTTAAAGAATGCCAGACATGCTTTTGTATCCCCACGATGCTAATGTGGGCTTAAGTGCAAGCAGAGACAGAGAGTGGACACAGCTGAAAGAGTGGGACCCTTCTAGCCTGGTTTTAATGGATTTTTACAAGCAGTCGGAAAGCGAGTTGGTGTATTGCTTTTGAAAAGCAACTCCAAAGCTCTCTCTTGCGTGAATAGCTCTTTTCTCTCTCTCTCTCTCTCTCTCTCTCTCTCTCTCTCTCTCTCTCTCCTTATGTCTGATACGTTCATCAGGGTGTAACATACATCAGCCATTCCAGCCGGCCTGCTTGTCGGAAACACAGAAATGTTCACTAAATTATTGTAGGCTATTTTTCATGGCTACTTTCTTATGCTAAACATTCCAGTCAAAGAGAAAAAAATACACTGTTAACTACCACACCACCAAGCTGAATGGATTATAAGTCCAAGGTGTTTACCAAATACTGAACCCGTTCTTCCCTCCTCTTTCTTTCTTTTTGTGATATTTCTGCTTCTGTTTCCTATTTGCACCTTTCCCTGTGCGATTAAACACAATGGCGCTCGTTTTTCTTCTTGCAGAGTTACCTTACGGCTGGGAGGAAATTGACGATCCACAGTACGGCACATACTATGTTGAGTAAGTTTTTATTGATTTATCGATTCATGTAATTTTCAAGCACTTCAGCAGCCATTATCACAAACAGTGCTATAACACTTATTCCTCGCAGACGCACACGACACACAAGCGCATTTCACCAGAGGGATCAGAGCATGAGTGCATATTACACTGCTTAGTGTACATTAGCAGTGGACCAGTATAAATCAATATTGTCTTAAAATAAACAAATGGACCTAGCACATGGTTCATTTTGTTTGTCTCGGGTGAGGATGCTCCGAGTTATATAACATACAGAGAGGAAGCATTTACCTGGAGAACAGTTGAAGTTTCTGATCAGGATTTTCCCATTGTTTATCAGTGGGTGGGAAAATGAATCTCTGCGGGTAACATTGCAGTGACCTGTATACGAATACAACGCTGATTGTGCTCTCGCTGTGTTCTGCCAATGTTTGTGTAAGTGTGAGTGTCAGCATGTGTGTATGTTTCTGCATATTGTCTGTGTGCAAAAAGTGTTTGTGGTCACCACCAGCAGGAAACCAGTGAAACACAGCCATTGTAGCAGCAGTAGAGAAGTGGAGAGATTTTCAACAAGAATGCATGATGGGGGTGGGGGGGGACTCAGTGGAGAGGTAGCAATCTGTTGTGATGAAAAGAAAATGGGAATGCTCACGTTGTTTTATTGCTCAGACTGCAGAATGATCCCTCCTAGGTAGAAGTAACATGAAAGACAAACTTGCACTGTTTGGACAGTCAGTGGCATATAGACGGAGCTTGTAGCTGGCAGTGCTTTAGCTTGAAATGAGCTCACTGTGAAACAATGGCTTTGGTTTGTATACCAGGGGGACAACAGGCTGTTTACCTTGTTGAAGAGGAACAGGATGTTGCTGGCAGTTGGAGGGTTTATTTCCTACAATAATAAATGATCAAAAGCCATAGTCGAGTTTCCCCTCATAACCTATATAACCAACCTTTATTGTATGTGTTTATAAATATATATTTATAATGGCACCACTATAGCATTCCTCTATTAGAAAATCATGGTTCGTTTATAGGTAAGATGCATACATAATTAATTACAGAAAAATGGTGCAGTATGCTCAATAAGTGAGAGATGTGTGTGTGTGTGTTTGTGTGCGTTTGTGTGTTTCTAAGTCTCTACTTCCTACATCTAAGCCTGTTTATGTTGCAGCCACATAAACCAGAAAACCCAGTTTGAGAACCCGGTCCTGGAGGCAAAGAAAAAGCTGAGCCAGGAGACGGCTGTGATCCAACAAGCCACAGCAGCACCTTCTCAAGGTAAAAACAGCACTGCAGAACATGCCCCCCCTCCTCATCCTCCGCTCTACTGTTTGTCATGAATGTAGAGTATCTGTATTAAGGACACACAGAATTAGATTTTGCACACATGGAAACTTGCAAATATACTGCATTGCAACACACAGTGACATTTAAAAAACCTCATGTCTCTTAGACATGCAAATAGAAAACTATAAAAAATAAAACTATATACTTCCGCCAGATTTCCGACCGTCATTGTCTGTCAGGGTAAAAACAGCATCCCAGACATTTCCATTGAGAATGAAGTCACCTAAAATGAAAAATGACAAAAGTCTTCGTTGCTACTCTGATTCCTTCTACTAGCCTTTGTGTGCTAATTCGACCCGTATTGTCCGCTTATTAATTGATCCTTTACTTCACGATTATGTATAATATTCCAGAACAACAGAAGTAGCTTTGGCTTTGTGAAAGACTTGATACCGTTTCACTGAGCTTATTCTATTTCTGTACTCACTGTAAATCACTCTCGACATGAGCATCAGCTAATTATCCAAAATATAATTGTAGTTTAATTACTTTGGCTTATGCACTGTGTGCAGGTCAACCCTTTCACCTCAGTAAAAGAGTTGCCATTAATAAGTTTTCAAAATGAGCCTTTCTTCCTTTGTTTGCTCATATAATACATGTTTTTCATCAGTGCTGCAGTGAATCGTCTGTTCTTTAGGTTGACAAGCCATTTTTCTTCTGAAATAAACATTATGAATTAAGTATGTTTTCATTGCAATGGATGTATAATAGATTACAGTGCAACAGCAGTGGAGATAGACAGGCTCGTAAAGCTGGCAGGGTTTCAGGGTGTGAGAGAGGGAATGCAGGGGAGGAGGCTGGCTTTTAGCGGTGCATGTGGTAACAGCTGGTGGAACAGCACATCAGAGAGGCCATGCATAATCAGACATCCCTCTGCTCAGGTGTGTGGGTACTGAGGGAAATCACCATCTCACCCCTGATTACTGATTACACAACCTAGTGAGCTGTCAGACGGTTGCTATGATGAAACTAAAGCATCATCAGTCGGCCATTACACCTCAGGCAAGAAATCTGACTTTTATAGTATTCCAAAGTATGAGATTACCAGGTTTTTATGTTTTATGAAAATTAATACTTAAATACAGAAACCTATATAAATGAACAATTCAATGAATTCTTAAAACTTTATTATTAAAACAAGTTTATTTTAATTTCATTATAGTCTTTTCTGTTTATTGAAAGATTTTATTTGATAGTGGCATCTTTTTTAAAGGCACTTTTATTTCAAGATATATTATATGAAGTGTTTGCTACAGACTACTATAAGACTACTATAAGACTATACTTAATGTTTGTCAACTAGCCAACATGGCAGGCTTTGTGCCCGCGTGCCTGCTATGTTCTTACTTACTTTACTTGTTAGTCGGCTACTGGCCTTGCAGTTGTAGTTGTTTTAAATTCTGCTGTTCAAGGTGCATACTAGGAAACAGCAGCTGCCGTTGCTCTATTGATGTAGTAAGAGAGGTGTCTTCCCAATTATGCTGAATTATGTACTGGAGATTTACAACACAATTGAGTCACACATGAGAAACCAAAACCTCTGGCTGTTTGATGCGGTGGATCTGATGGTTTTGTCTGCCTCTGGTTTTCAAAGTCTGCCCACAAACATTGGCATGGAGACCTTCCTTGGACTCTCCCACACAAGTACAGGCTTGCACACGCGGCGCTCATTTCCTCCATCTATTTTTTTTCTCTTTCTCCTTCCACTACTTATTTTTCTTCACACACACAAATGTGCACCCACATTTGGTTATTTCAGCACTCACTGGGAGGAAGCAAAAGAAGAAAAAAAACATCCCATGATGAGTTTATCAAGCAATTTGAATGTGATTATGTAAATGAGCTTTTCTTGGTCCATGCAACAGTGTGGACATCTGGAGTCCACACTGACTGTGATAGGTTACACTTACTCACAGCTGTTCATGTCTGCAGTGGATGTTTATAACTTCTGAACCACTTGATAGCATAAGAGTGCCTGTATTTAAATTCCTCACACATGCCTCAGAAAGTTAGTGTCATTTACTGTTTATAAAACTGAATGGAAATAAGTGGGAAAGAGGGAACATGTGCAGTTATTTTCAGTCAAATTACAAAGTTGCTTTTGTGATCTAAAGAAAGATATGGAAATAGGTACATGTACAGCCTCCATGTGTATACAGGCAATGATGACAGATAAAGAAAAATGGAAAATATGCAACTATAGATTCACATACACAGAGCAGCCATTTTTAGGGGAGGGATAGAAACACATTGACATGGTCTTCTAAGATCCAATTTTAGCAGTGACAATTGTAAATTTTTGCAAAAGTCTACAAAAGCATGCTGGAAAGAAGAACATGTAGAAAATAGAGTGTGCACACTAGATAATGCTCCCATGGACATGTATTGATATATCACCATGTGACGTTTCAAGCATTAAGCTCTTCTTCAGACAAATAAGTATATTCAATAATATAATGCATGGTAAATAGTAAAAATGCACCATAAAGTCCCTAGAAAATACACCATATATACACACATGATATGTATAAAGCTCCATAGTTCACTTAACGAAAATACACCTGTCTGTCAGGTCAAAGACTTGTGTGTATAGTACCTAGAACATAATCACAACCTGCATATCATATTACTAGAGCATCAGTATGAAGAATCATAATGAAAGAAATCTTCTGGTAATCTAAAAAGGTGGTGATATTAAAAGGCAGTGAAAAATTCCACATCAATAGAGAGACAGAGCAAAGCAAGAAGCTATATACTGTAACCCACAAGCTGGCAATATAATGTCAACATCAGAGCAATCAAAAATAAACAGGGTATATCATAAATACATGATATACATGAGGTGTTTCTATGAAATGCACTATCATGATTTCAGATGAAGGATACGTCCTCTTGTTTTATGTGATCAGGTAGGTTTTCCATTGTAGACCAGGCCACATTGGCATTTTTCACCATATAGATCACATTATTGGTGTTGCATGTTATGACGACCTTGATGTTGAAAGGTTTTCCTGTTTGTGGGTGATTGAAAATAGTAGCTTTGTGTGTGAAAATGCATTGTGGACAGTTACCACATCTATAATTGCGCGAGGAATAGTCTGTAAAAAAAAATAAAAATAAAAAATGGGGCTGGGTCAAGGGGTGGATGGTCGTCTCTCACCAGCAGGTTTCTCGGTTTGGGTGGTCTTCTGTAGACAATTTGAGATTGTGTGGTTAGACATGTGTTTAGTGCTGGGACAGATTCTTTGATGTGCCAGTGTTTTTGAATGATGGATTGAAATCCCATGCCACTAGATTATACAATTGACTCTAAACTCAGATGCTCTAGATCTGGTCTGGTTAAGACATTATTTTCAAAGCAGCTGTGTCCCTGTGCAACCCATTCATGAACTACAGATGCTGCAAATGTGACTAAACTCAGATGTAGGCAGTCTCCTCTTGAGTGGAGTGGGATGGAAGGAGGGTTTGAACAGAGTCTGTTTGAATTCCTATGAATAAGGATGTCTAAGAAGTTCTTCAATAGTGAACTTCAGATGATGGTGATTGTTGAGTGTTGATGAAGTTATGTAACTCCTTCAGTTAGTTTTCAGATGTTTCCAAATAAAGAAAATATCATCGGGTACCTTTTACCACTGGAAATGAAGGGTAGGTATGGTTTGCATTCGTGATTGAAGATGATTTTATGCCGTTTGAGCCATTTTTGCCCCCATGATCTATCCTGACACCTGGTGGTAAAAATCAGAACCGAACAGAACAGAAAACAAAATATATCATCAAGTCTTTTTCATAGGATGGAAGGAAAGTGACATGTATGTGGAGAAGTGATCAACGAAATGCCTAAATGTTCTCTGTTCTCATATACTGCAAGGTCTATGACAGTAGCTCCACCCTCTGCACTTTGGATAACCGCTGACTTATCCTTCTACGATAGTTGTTAGCCGCCTTATATTCCCTCTTTTTGCCTAGGAGGAGGAAGACATCCTCCTTCACTAGTCTGCAATATGTGTCTATTGATGCAGTTTATTTTATGATGAACACATTCACCAAGGAGCTGTTTAAGTTGTTGAGCCTAAGGTATAACACAGTCCATACTAGAGACCAGGAGGCAGTGAGGGAAAAACGGTGTGTCCATGATCTAAAGTGATGATACTAAAGTAATGCCAGTAAGGGAAGCTGCTCAGTTTAATTTAAACTGCTGGTACATACTGATGTATCCACTGACCTTAAGTTGTTCCTTACTCAAGTTATAAAAAGTCTACAATGACAAACCTCTTTTTTTTTTTTTTGGAGTCACTGTCCGCATTAAGAAGGGATGAGAGGACATCATGCTAAAGTGGACGCAGTCAGAGGTGTTATATCGCTGCTCTGCTCTATGGGGGGAAGCACATAACAGTTATGAGTTAAAAGTAAATTATCATCCAAAGCGAACACTTTATATTATTTTATCTGCCTATTAGTGCTTTTGTCTCAGTGGGGTTGTACAAAAAGGTCTCTGTTGAAGGGGTTTATTTAGTCATGTACATCATGCCTGTTAATTAGAAATGACTAATTGCTATGTTGATCCTTAGCACATTATGCGTATAATTGACGTTTAATGTAGACATGGGTGGATTTTGCTGTCTTTCAAGAAGGATTTATTGAGTATTGCTGCTTTTGATGTCGAGCACAGTTTTGAGATTTGGGTTTTGTTTAATAAGCCCCGTCATTCACTCAGGCTCTCTACACCTCTCCCTCCACCCTAATTTTAACTAAAACCATTCACATACATGTGCTCACACATACACTTTATTTGCAGGTAAGGGAGGTGTGTCTGCCTTCACTGCGGACCCCAGCGAGCTGAAGGGTGAGATGTATCATACGGCACTGAAGAAGAGCTCCCAGGGATTTGGATTCACTATCATCGGAGGTGACCGCACAGATGAGTTTCTGCAAGTGAAAAACGTGCTCGGTGACGGCCCTGCTGCCCATGACAACAAGATGGCATCTGGTGAGCAAAATTCCTGTCCTCTCACTTGAATTTTCAAATAAATATTTAAAACTCATTTAGCTGACGGGTAGATCTATATACATTTATAACTGCTAATTGCTGCTATATTACAGACAACTTTTTTAGAGCCAACGTATATCTTCCATGATGTACTTGGTGATATAAATTTTACCTCTGTGGTGTAGTAAAACAGTTCAACAAGGCAATAACAACAACTCTATCACTGTCACGGGCATAGTTTATGACAGACAGACTGATTATAGTAGGTGTGAAGTCATCTAACATCTTTGTTGTTTAGTTTCTGATCTTGTCATTGCCTTGCGGCTGTCTGCATAAACCAACAGCTGTGAGCTCTGAGTGTGTGAGTGTGATGGTTACAATAGTGCGATGTGACAGAAATGTACACCCACCCCCCCCACACACACATCAGTTATGGCTGAGAGTGCAGTTCAGGTCTGCACAACAGTTGTGCAAGTGAAGGAGGGACAGGAATAAAGTATGAAATGAATGGTAGACAATAAAAGGAATGGGATACAAGGAGCTATCACAATGAAAATAATATGAGAGAGCAGTAAAGAGGAAAGGAACTTTTTTAGAGGAAAAATCCATCTGACAAAGGAGGAAGTAATTGCTTTCTAATGAAATTTAGAGATGTGATGTCTTGATTAAATACCAGGGGACAAACTCCCCCTCTTACTCACTTTCTTTTCTTGCTCTGTGATTTAGGTGATGTGATCGTTGAGATTAATGGATTGTGTGTGCTTGGGAAGACCCACCCAGAGGTGGTGCAGATGTTCCAATCCATCCCCATTAACCAGTATGTGGATATGGTTCTTTGTCGTGGCTACCCGCTTCCCCCAGATGTGGATCTAGACAGCGATGACCCTCTCCCGCCTCCTCCTCCCCCTCCAGCCACCCAGCCCCAGCAGGCTTTGCACAGTGGAGAGGTCGTGACAGCTGTGCCCCTCATCAACGGACAGCCACTGCTTGTTAAAGGTGACGTCCTCCACGGCTCCTCCCAGGAGCTCCACTATGTTACTACGGATGCCAGTGGCCGGCCGGTCGTTGCAGCAATGCCCAATGGGAGGCAGGGGGAGCGGGGAGAGGTAGCCTCAGGGTTACTGCAGCCAGAGCTGGTGAGCGTGCCGCTGGTTAAGGGACCTGGAGGATTTGGGTTTGCCATCGCTGACTGCCCACTAGGCCAGAAGGTAAAGATGATCCTGGATGCCCAGTGGTGCCGTGGCCTACAGAAAGGAGATGTAATTAAAGAGATCAACAGGCAAAATGTCCAAACACTGAGCCACGCCCAAGTGGTGGACATTCTCAAAGACCTACCAGTGGGGAGTGAGGTCAATGTGCTAGTGCTACGAGGAGGTAAGACACTGAAACAACAAACACAATGCATCATTGTCTTTGTATTGTATATCTGTCTGTGTATCTATTCTGTCGTTCTCATTATTCATTATTCTCATGCTTTAATGCTGGCTGTGTGTGACATAATTTCCTGCATTGCTGTCAATGCAACTTCAGCAGTGCCCATGGTAGATGAGGTCAGCGTACTGGATGTGAGGTGTAGGACGGCATTGGCCGACCACACATTGTTGTTCTATAGAAGCCGAGGTGATGCTACTGTGTCTGGGGTCATCACAGTTGAGACTGCTGCCTTTTTAGTTGAATAGACCCACATGCATCTCTGTAGCTGCAGTATATGACTATCAGACTTGATCTGGTTGAGACGTCTCTTTCTCTCACATGCATATGAGAGAGTATTTTTCAAGCAATCCTCCTGTGTGCCTTGGCTCCACCCACCTCTGTTTATGACAACTCCCATCGAGGCAAAATGCAGTCTGTTACAAGTCAGAGAGCAGGAATTACATAAGTGTGGGGATCTGCTTAATTCCAAGGGAAAGGGAGAGGAGGGTAGGCACCCTTCAAAAGTCTCCTACATCCCTCTCCAGCCGCCTGAGGGATTCACTACATAAGTCGATGAACCCTTTATTGGCTTTGATCATCAGCAGAGCACTGGGAATCTATGCATGCCTCTATATCCATGGCCCCTTAAAGAGCCATGGCTAAATTATAATAGATAATGATAATAATAAATAATAGAGGGAAGGTCCCCCAGGGGCCTCCTCCCCGTAGCCGCAACCCAACCCTCCTCTCTCCTCTCCCAAATGCCCACACTACTCTCCCTCACTGCTGCGCCACCATCACCATGTCCTACTCCACTGATGCACTGCATGACCCCTCGGCCAAAGCAGAGCTCGGCTCAGCCTCACCCAGCCTACCCAATTGAAGAACTAATGCCAGCTTTAACCCTCATTAGACATTGGCCTTTGGCTTGGAAGACGATTCGTGTGCGTGTGTGTGTGTGTAAGTGGTAAGCATCACAGAACAGAAAAAAGTGAAACATACAGAGAGGATGGAAGGAAAAGAGTGGTGTGGGTGGGTGTGTTTCAGGTGTGTGCATTTCTCTTATTTCATGACTTTGATGTTGTTGGGGGGAATTTCAAAGTGAAGCGAAAAATGCTGCTGTGTTTTACATCTGGCTTCATTAACCCCTCATCAGGCCAAGTGTTGGTCCAGCCCCATAGGGCTGTAGGCTCCAGAGGAGTGTTTGTTAATCCATTTAATGCAGGGCATTGAGAAGAAGGGAGGAGGGGGCTGCAAGAGATGATCTGTAGGGAACAATCTGAGCACTTGAGCTGGAACGTGTGGGTGTACTGTACAACGAGCAGCGAGAGGGAAGAGAATTATCAGTCATTGAATTATATGCATGAATCTCTAATGCTCTCACCCGCTTCTTTAGTCCTGCACCGGGCCTTAACCATGTAGTCTGCACTCCAGCACAAGTACTAACCTTTGCATTCCCTATCTATCTTTAACCACACATGGATTTATATTCCCTAATGTGGCATTATTTAGTGAGTACACCTCTTGAGTTTAGAGTAGCTTGCTGATTTATATTTATGCTCACTGCTGCTGTTTCCCAGTCAGAGAGGCAGTGCCATCTGGTGGATGGTGGTTCAGTGGTTGTTGTCCAAATCATATCTGCATTTCTTACTATATTCTTGTTGTCTGTGTCTCCTTATAGGTCAAACATCCCCTGTCAAGAGTCTAAAGCCTGTAAGTAAAAATATATCTTTCCTCTTTTCCTAACTATTGTTTCCCCTTGAGGAATTATCCCAAAATTTAATTCCAAAGCTTTTTGTCCTTCAGCTTTCCCAATAAGCCTCTGATGCATCAAATTAAATGATAGCAATACATTTGAATATTGATTATGTTTCTGGGTGCCTCCTTTTGTTTGCTCAGAAAAATGGTCTTAATTACTTTCTTTCAGTGTTCATATTCTTAGGGCTATTGTCAGGGGATTGCAATGGTAATGAAGCATGGATGAGCCTCTTTAGATATGGTGGTATTATTAATACAACAGTTTTAGATAAAGAGGTTGCCCTTTCTGGCTGAAAAGGCCTGTCACAGCAACAGAGAAGTCTTGTTTTTTTTCTGTGAATTTTAAATTACATCCAAATCTTATTACTTAGTCCTTTAAACAATTAGAGGAATGTAAAATTAAATCAGTCTTTTTTTTTTTTTTTTTTTAAAGGAGAGTTAGTGAAGTGACCTTTATTGTATTTGGTAATCATCACCACTTCTCTGGGATGTGATGTCCTTCATAGTCAAATACCAAAGGATGTGTGATGTAATGAAAAACAAATATGAAAATTATAATTATATGGTATCCACTTCTAAAACAATGATACTTAAAACATGTGGTGTTCATGGTCACTTTAATCATTAAAGAGACAGGAAATGACAGCCAGTACAGAGACTTTGGATGGTATCGCCGACTCAGCCCCCCAGGCCCTTGCTTACCACTCCAACACGAGCACCCTGCGCTCTGCTGACTCTCCCAAACGAGACACCACAGAGATGTACCTGAAGTCTAAAGCCCTGCTGGAGAGCAGACGTAAGTGTAAACCTAAAGATGTCATCAGTTGTCCTCATCAGAAGTTGCTTTTTAAACTTATGTCCAGTACAGCTGGTAACCTTGGATCTATTTATACAATAGTGATGAAGTATTACTCATCCACAGAGCCTCACACCAAAGACATAGATGTTTTTCTAAAGAGAGACATTGAGACAGGCTTTGGATTTCGTGTTCTGGGAGGAGAAGGTCCACAACAGCCAGTAAGTATACACTGTCATATATACTTATATAGAACATATATACATACTTAGTCATATTCACATTTAAAAACTTTTGTAGAAAACTAAAATCTGTTTTAATCTCTATTGTTGTTGTTATTATTATTATTATAACTAACAAATAACCCCTTTTCTGGGCTTTGTAAAAAGATATTCTAAGCCTTAATAATGATTCTAATTTCTGCTTCCTCGGTGGCCAGTTCTCCATTATACTAACCCTCTATCAGAATGTCTTTCCCCAGGTGTACATCGGGGCCATCGTGCCCAACGGAGCTGCAGAGAAAGATGGTCGTCTGCGAGCAGGAGACGAGCTCATTGGCATTGATGGTGTGATGGTCAAGGGTCGTTCGCACAAGCAGGTGCTGGATCTGATGACTAACGCTGCCCGTAATGGTCAGGTTATGTTGACTGTGCGCAGGAAGGTCATATATAGAGGTGAGTGGCGAGCAGAACAACACCTCGTTTTATTTGTTACTAATGTTAATGATCTGACTCTTTGGAAAATGGAAAAAAAACAGCCTATAGTTTTTATTAGAAACTAAACTAATAATAAAATAAATAAACTCTTTCAACCATCTCACTTTCAAGAGAGCCCTTAACACAAATATACAGAAAATACAATACATAAAACAAAAAAACAAACAAACAACAAAATACATACAGTAAATGTACACATACTCATACAAAGCTACATACATACATGCATCGGAGATAAATTATTTCCATATCTCAAGTATAATTAGAAGCAACAGCAGGTTGTTTAAAGATAAGTAAAAAGAGATGCCTTAAAGAAATGGAAGCAGGTAATAGATCTAAGTGAAGTGGACAGGTTGTTCAATCAGATGGAGCTTCATATTTAAAGACATGTCGCCTAATTTCTTTAGAGATTCTAGGAACAAAGAAAAAATGATATTCAGTAAGCCTTAGACTATACAATGACCTATTTGGAATTAAAAGTTGATAGTTAAATAAAATGCCTTTAGAAATAAATTGCACCCAGTGAAAATGTCTTCTGTATTTACCAATTTAGTGTGCCCTAAGAAAAATCTGACCCTCTGATAGCTAGAGGTGATGCATTTTGAATTTTTATAGAAACATCAGCAGTTTGTTAAAAATAAATGTATATGTCAGAAATAGATGATGAACTAATTATTCAGTATGAGTAGCTAGTATAGGTGATAAAGGAAAGAAACAATCAGAATTAATTATTAATTAGACATTTAATCAGCAGGAAATGTGTCAGAACTAAACCTAGAGGTCTTTAAATGATCTGGAGAATCACCACCCAAATTATGAATTCAGGAAATAGAGATTATTTGTGTAGTTTTCTCTCCACCAACATAACCACCAGTAGCCATTGGTAACCACTGTCATCATCCATGTTTTATTGATCCTACTGCCCCACTGCGACAAGATACCACTCTCTATTACAGTTATTTCTCATACACGAACAGACTGTTATGTAAAAATCTTCAGGAACACACACACACACACACACACACACAAACAAAAGTACATTAACGTATGTCTTTTCATATCAGACGCAACTGAGGAAGAGATTCAGGAAATGGCTCCAGTACTGGTGAACGGTTCTCCCAAGCTACCTCGCCTACCAATGCCCAGCGCTCTGGACCACGAGTCTTTTGATATCACACTCCACCGCAAGGACACTGAGGGCTTCGGCTTCGTCATCCTCACCTCAAAGAGCAAACCCCCGCATGGAGGTGAGAGTCAAATCTGTCGGTACCAGAAATATTTTTAAACTCATTTTGAAATTGAAGTATTTAAATTCTAAGCTCACATACAGTATAATTTTAAGACATATTAATAGATTAACCTCAGGGACCACAGTCACTTTCTCAATGAATTTCACTATGGTTGGTACAACTGCAGTCTTAATGTTTAATTTTTCCTTATGATTTTATAGTTATCCCACACAAAATCGGGCGTATCATTGAAGGCAGTCCCACAGACCGCTGTGGCCTGCTGCACGTTGGAGATCGTATCTCAGCGGTCAACGGGCGCTCCATCATTGAACTCTCTCACAATGACATTGTTCAACTCATTAAGGATGCCGGCAATGTTGTCACACTCACTGTGGTTCCTGAGGATGGTGAGTGTTTCTGTGTGATGAATTTGGTTTAATCAAATTTTAAACTTTATTGTCTGCATGTGGGGGAAGTGGTTGTTCAGCCAGGTAATCAAAGCAATTGACTGCGTATGAGACGAGGACATGAATATTTTAGCATCAGTATTAAGAAAGTAATTCCAAACAGGGGTATTTAGTATAAGCAAAATGGGACCATCATTGCTCTGAAATGAATGAAAACAAAGCAAATGGTATAATTATGTGACTAATCTTCTGCTACTGAATTTAGTAGTTTGTTTATCATTCTTCTAATTTTGTAGGCTGATATTTTTTTTTAAGTAGAGAAAATGAAATGATGAACCTAACTTTAAATGTGTGTGAAACTTGTTGTGGAAGGATGTAATGTTAAGATAAATATCATTAAAATGGATTTCAGAATACAAGGGCCCTCCATCTGGAGCCAGTTCAGCTAAACAGAGTCCAGCCCTTCAACACAGAGCGATGGCACAAAGATCCGCACTACAGGATGAGCGGTAAGGATCCACTCGCACAAAAGAAAGGTTGCAGTGAAGAAGGGAAAAGGCCCTTAAAAACAGCAACTTCTGCATAGTTGCTTTTAATTTAAAGTTCGCTCTGAGGAACAAAGTAGAGCAGAACGATTGCTGCGTCTGTACCCTATACAATTTCATTAAGATACCATATTCTTGCAGTTAGTTTTGGACTATCAATATAAAATGTGTAATTTAATTTTACAAAATGCACACCAAGTGACCAAAATGTACCTTTGATGTTCTACCTTTTTTTATGCTTTTTCTTCATTAATTCTTCCTGTCGGTGCCCTTTAGTGCTCCTTACTCTTTCTTTTGGCCTGTTGGATGGTTTAGACAGTGCAGACAGGAAATATAACACAAACCTCTTCTAAAGTTGAAAGCAAATCATAACGCAGCATGGTTATGGTGATGTTAATACAATGATGGCTCTGCTTGCCATTACAAATTCTCATTAATGAACAAACATCATCTGTAATTAGACTCAACATGAAATAGTGTGTGGAAGGAGGATTGTTACCCACAGAGCAAAAAGCTAGAGGAAACTGCTGCAATGTAGTAAACATAAAAAGTGTATAAGATAATAAAATGCACATTATAGAATATATGGAACAGTACAATACGGCACACAAACAAAAAAATCCATACAAAAATTGCATTTCTCATTCATTTAATGTTTCATTTATGCAGTACATTAGGTTTTATGATTTATATGATGGATTCTTCAGGGTTTTTTTTGCCTGCAGCATGTTCTATAAAACATGTATCAGTGAGGAAACACATCTGTTTGTTGTAGTTATAACCTCGACTTGGAGGATAAAACAGATGGAGTCAACTGGTCAGACCACAAATCTCTTCCACTAAGTGAACAGGGAATGCTGTGTGTAACGGGACCGAACCAGGTAAGATTATTTTATTTGTTACTTATTTTAACTTTAAGTGCACTAGATGAAGAATAAAGCTGTTCGGTGAAGGACAGGAATCATTAATGGATAAAAATCAATAGAAAATTCTCCAGAATCTGATGACGTTAACGTTCTCAAGGCAACGTGGGGCTGAAGAGATGCGTGAAATTAAATAAGACACATTCCACAAACAGGAAGCTGTTTCAACATTATCTTGAGTCGCAAAAAGCATATTCTATATGTATAGCATATTCAACAAAAGTGTTTTATTAAAGGAATTATTCGTCAAGTCTTGCTTATGTATTTGCATGTACTGGATGTGTCTGTATGTCTTCATGTGTCTGCATATGAATGTAGAAATGCCTGAATGTTTCTTTATGCTGTGCAGGGTTGTCTGACAGTGGAGTTAGAGAGGAGTCCCAGGGGCTTTGGCTTTAGTCTGCGAGGTGGAACCGAATACAACATGGGTCTGTATATCCTGAGACTGGCTGAGGACGGACCTGCTCAGCTGGACGGAAGGATCCATGTGAGTGCTCCTTTTATTATACGTGTCTTTTTCTGCCTTAAATCATGCCATAGTCAACCAACAGTGGACAGGTAATCTTTGTCTAAATAATTTATCTTATGAACGTTGCCGATCTGGCTGGAAGATACCAACTCAAAAGGTCACAGCACATTGAGCTGAGAGGACAACGTACTGATGCTTTTTTAAGAATCTAGTAGTAGTGGAGCAAAAAATGCCCTCCGAGGAAGCCAGAAGAAAGGTAACTGAAATTGAATTTCATTTTAGTTTGAGCATATCTTGTGTGCAAAAGTGAGCTAGATGAAGGCTTGTAGAATTTCCTGAAGCAGAGATTTTGGCATGATAGTGGGGCTACAGGAAAGATCAGGGGGTGACCAAATTAATTTGGAATAATTCTCCATTGTCTGTGAATATCCACACCAAATGCCATGGACATTTAGTTTGCAATTGTGGACATTTTTAGACAGTTTGCAGCAATTTTGAAAAGATGAACCAACTGCCACGGCCTCAGGACATGCAGCTAACAAGACTTGGTTTCGTGATTGAACAAAAGCTACTGCATTCTTGGGATATGTTCAAGCTCATTTGGTTACACTCAACATCGTTAGATACAGTTTACAGCAAGCTATTATACAAACCGTTACAATGCTGAAATCTAATTTTAAACATTTACTTGTCTATGAGAAAGAGAGAGAGTTAAATCTGAGAAAATATCATCTCTGTTCTGCATTGAATGCACCAGAGATTAAACTAATAAATTCTGTTTTAACAACTGCCAGTTGTAGTGTTCAGGATGTAATGCAAATTAAGGAAAGTTAAGCAAATAGGAAAGTTATAGTGGAGCAGAAATTTGTGAGATGGTGTTTTAGTCTCTATTGTCATATTGTATTGTATTTTGTTGGTATTTATTGTATATTGTTTATATATAATTATACTGTATTTCATTCATACCTACATCTTTAGTTTATTTTTTGTTACTTGGCTGCTATAGCATTGTAGTTTCTCATCTTGTCTGTCTGTCTATCGTTGTATATCAGCAAGGGTCCATCCCTCTTTAGTGATCAAGACACTAACCATATCCCAGAAAGTCACCCTGTGACTTGAATCTGCACTATTTCTTTCTATCAAAGAGTTTCAGCAAAAATAGAAAATTCCCCATGGTGATGAAATCGTCACATTGTTATTATTAAGATGAGAGAGGAGACAGTGCAGAGAAGACAAGCTCCTAGCAGGAATCAATCTTAGCTCCGCAAGGCTGTGATCTCTGGGCATGACTTTGCATATCCAAGGGTGGAGAGTAATGTCAACACTGATTACAGACTGACATGTTCACACGCTTTATCCTGATTGTCATCTCTAATAATAGAGGGTATACCTCTAGGGTATTACAACGCTGTGTACGTGTGGCATAAATTTATATTCTTTGATTATGTACGGTTTTGAGTATGCCCACAGCATCTGTATGTTTGAGTGTGTACATGCATAGCAGAGTATGCTAAGCTTTGATAGGTGTGTTTTTTGTTTAATAATTGCATGTATGTGTTACTGACAGGTTGGAGATGAGATAGTGGAGATTAACGGGGAGCCAGCTCGCGGCATCTCCCATACACGTGCTATTGAACTGATCCAGGCTGGAGGAAACAAAGTGGTCCTGCTGCTGAGACCTGGAGCGGGCCTGGCTCAAGATGGCAGTAAGTGCTGTATACAAATAATTGATAGTAACAATAGATGATAGGTTCAACATGGATTACAGAGTTCAATTGACGTTTTTATCCTAAGTGCTATGCTACTGTTTGAAAGGAGCATTTTACCCCCAGAAACATTATTGCTCAGTGTGTGTTTGTGTGTGTGTTTCCAAAGGCTAACATCTTATTCCTCTGTGCCATACATCTCCACTTGTTGTCCAAAAACCTTTAAAGGGGGCATGTTTTTGAGACTTTCTGTTATTTTTATACTGTTATGGTGTTGAATTTCTATGTTAAACATGGTCAAAGTTCCTAAACTTTATGTGAACACATGTAAAAATTCTGCCTGCAAATCAAAAGTCCAGGCTTCAGCTTGCTCTGAACGCTCCATTTGCAAAGTTACCTCTATTTCCTCCTCTTAATGACATCAGATTGTTTATGCATGCTGGATGTCCGTCCCATAATCTTTGTAAATCATGAAAATATATTCCAGTAGAGCACCAGAATATCAATATAGAAAAAAAACATCAATGAGCCACAGTGTTGCTCTGGGTGACATGTCCCTTCATTATGATAAACATGGGAACTGAAGAAAAATATAGAATATTGCCATCCTTATCTTTTAAAAACTACTTAGTATAATGTGATGGATAGTAGGCAATGACATTTACAAATTGGGTCAATGAGTCAAGGCCAGGGTAAAGTCTTTCAGCGAGTCATATTTGATTAATGTTTACAATAAAAAAGTAAGGAATTGGATGTATTGAGTTTTGTATTCATTAATTTCACCTCTAACCTGTTTTCTTTTGGCTCTTCTTCTTTTGCCCCTGATGCAGGTAGTACAGCTTCTTCTACTGTGTGTTACTACACTGAGCACCAACACTAACATCTTCACTGCTTTTACTGGCCTCTTCTCTTTTACATTGGTAATTCTTCTTTCTCACTTTCCACTGTTAACCTCTACAAATAATCTAATCTAATCTAATATCTCTTTCCTCATTTAAAATGTCACCTGTGTGGACCATCTAATTAGTGTGTATACATGTTGTCTCCAAGTAAAATGTGTGCATCTTTTACAGGTCAACAAGATCAAAAACTCATTTCACCCACAAGATATTCCAGAGAGGTGTTTTCCTCTAACACATCACCCCTGTCCTCTCCATATCCCACCGGGGCTTCCATCTGTGTTTCCTCTCCCACCTCCAGCAAACTGAAACATTGCCGCAGCTGGAGCCACCTATCCCCGCAAAGCCTCCAGCCCCACAGCAGCAGGGTTTTAAGTTCAGTGGATGAGAGTGGTGAGTGGTGGGCAGACAAGGAAGTGGAAAGGCTTTCTCCAGCTATCCTTGAGCATATCACCTTCTACAAGAGGACAAGGCCCGCAAAAGTCTCCAGAGAGCTAAGCAGCCCAAAGAAAACTGGGGAGACATTTCCTAACGCCAAAGAGCAACATCATAGTACCACAATGACTGACAGCCAGGCACAGGAAGCAACACTGAGCAAGAACAGGATGTCTCAGATGCAGACAAAAACACGATCTGCAAGCCTTAGGAATTCTCCTCAAGCTGGCAAGCAAGTGGCTTCATCTCCTCAGCTTGCCGAGCATCAGCAAGGCCCTCAGATGAGATTAAAAGACTCTTCCAGCAGACAGAGCTTGAATCATGAAAAGACAAACTGCAAAGGGGCAAATCTTGAGATCAGAAGAGGCACACAAGGAAGGGAGATAGAAGGGAGAGGGGGAAGGACCAGGCCTGGCCATGAGAAAGAAAGTTTCAAAAAGAGAGTGGGGGGAGACTCTCACGACCACAGGACATCTCATCATCCAGTCAGAGAGAGTGAGAAAGGCACTGGTAAAGGCTCAGATGCTAATAGCAAGAGCAAACCTACAGAAGGTGAGAATATAAGTAAAGAAACTATCAAGAAAAGAGAAAAAATGTCATCTTTTAAAGACTTGTTAAGAAGAAAAAGCTCTGTACTTTCTCCAGGAAAGGAAAAAGGAAGAGAAGACACATTTTTCTACTCCAAAGAAGACATTAGTAAGGACTTTGTGGCCTCTAAAAACCCACAGAGCCCAAAGGGATCTGTTAGCCCCAGACCTTGGAAAATGCCCAGCTCAGTCAAGATCCTCTCCCAGGCAGAGGTCCTTCATGACCCTTTGTGACAGAGTACTGAATCACCCAGACTTGAGTTGTGCCATGGAATATTTAACAGCACCCTCAGTGGATTGTGTTTCTGAGTTCTTCCATAAAACAGAGAAGTGCAACATGGTGCCACTTTTATTACCTTTGGACCATGACCAGATTTGTCTTTTTTTTTTTTTTCTTTTTTTTTATTGGGAGTCTTGTGAAAATACATGTGGCATGTAGCAGCTCCCCTATGCCTTGTCCACGGCTTCAGCATCTTTGACGTGGGACTTAAACATGGGCAAGACGCTCGGGGCCTCGGCAGACAAGACATTTTGAAATGTGAATATGTGCCAATCCTGAGAGCCAACTACCAACAGCGCTTCATCCATTACAATGCAATGACCCATATGCAAAGAAAGGAGAAAGGCCTCGCCTCTCACTTGTAGTATACACCAAGTGTGTGACTGTCAACTATTTAATTTTCCTCTAGGCCTCATAGTGGGATATTTTGTCTTTGTCTTTCTTAAGTTTGCTCAATGACATGCAGTCGGTCCTTCTGTTTGTTTTACTGCACGTGTTCTGTACATGACTGAGGATGATCCTGTTTCTTGTTTATTCTCATTCTGAACACCAGGCAGATTTCAAATACAATCCAGCGAGCATTCACTTTATCGGGGGACTCTAGACTGTTCTATGGTTATAGACATGACTCTCCTCCATGTAAACAGTACCATTAAAAAGACCAGAAACTTGTGGTTTGAGATCTTGTTTATCATGTGTATGATAACCAACCAATATGTAATTTATTGAGATAATAGATGAGTATATGTATATGTAGCTGTACCAAGTCATTCCACATTTTGATATAGACTTGTTATTTGAGCTTTCACCATCCTTCCAATGTACTTCAATGGTAGGAATTACCATGGATCTTTGTAGTTCATGAAATGCATAGGTAATGTGCAAACCGCTGTACCAAATGTTTGTAATTGCTCAAAACACACACAGACACATTCATATATATATATATACATATATATGAATGTGTCATGTTTTGCAGATAGATTCTAACTTTAAAATATCTATTGAACTCCATTGCACTGCGTCTCTCCTTGTAGCATAACAGAATGACCATGAGTTGTATTTAATTCGTGATGTTGAATTGCTACCAATGCATTGCCATTTTGTTATTATTATTTTATAAAGAAGCTGTCATATTTCCTAAAAGGTTCTCTGTTTAAGGCCAAAATGGCAATTTATATACCGTAATACCGTGCACGTTCTGAATCATGTCCCTGGTGATTTTACCTTTGACTATTGAGAAAAGAAAACCGAGGGTTTTAAATCTATGTATTTGTCAGTCCTGCTGTGTGATTATGTGCTAGGGTAGCTTGAAGGATAATGGAGCATAGAAAGTGACGTGGTTGTTTACTGAGATACTGAACATGTTGCAGATGTAAGGCAGGTATACGGCGATCACACATTCTTACATATTTCAAGGGTAGTTCAGATGATGGCTTTAATATTAACAATTGATTCCCAATAGTGGGGTCTATGAAAATGAGAAAGTCAACATTTCATTGTTACTTTTACAACATTTTGAAGCGTGTGTTGTAAAATCTGTGAAAATGAAACGTATACCTGCTTATACAGCTGACTACATTATGAGTTTAAGACATATTCAGATAAGCTCAGGGAACACAGTATTGTAGCAAATGTGTGATAAAGTCAATATCAGTGATTGATTGTAATGAGTGTGTGAAACATATTATGGAGTTTTCAGGTCAAAATCACTAGAGGATGCGCTATGAGCCAATCAGTGGTAGGTTTTTGTGCAATAGTTTGGTTGGTTGAATGAGTAAATCCAACCCTGAGAGTCAGGTACAGGCAGTTTACTCTGGTTCAGTATCAGATAATGCCCTTTTATTGTATGTCCCCTGCACTGTTGTACTCCTTTATGCTTTTTTTTTTTTTTTTTTTTTTACCATTTTGTATCTCATCTCTGTATCATACTGTGGCCTTGCATCGCTTCATTAGAAAACAATCCTTGTGGTATCTTCTACATTCTGTAGGGACAGTAGATGTAAATGTTTGTACATTGTACAGCACCTTTATAAATACTTACTGAGTGCTCTTTCGGGGAGAAAAAAAAATAGAGGTATATTAAATTGCGCCATTATTTTTTTATGTAAAAAATAAAGAACATATTTAAAAAGGGATTGAAAAGGATAGGCTGTGACCTTGACATGGTGTTCTGTTCATGCACTGAAAAATAAAGTTTTACTGAAAACATTCTCTGGACTTATTAATACATTGTAATAGTAATACATTTTATGTAAACAAGTTGAAAGGATCATAAACTACATAAATCACAATGAAATACACATAAAATATAATGTTGAAATTAAAACAATACTACTCCATAAACTATATTGTACCGCCAACATATTCTGTAGATGAATACGTTGTACACTACCATCCAACAATACTGTGCTTTCATACAATATGACAAAGCAGCATAAGCCACTGTTACTATGGCAGATTTCCAGTTGTCATGGCAGCAGCCTGCTTTTCACGACAGAGCGAGAAGAGAGCTTGACTACACAAAGTGGATGTTTTTTTGTTTTTTTTTTCAATTACAAGAGAAAGCTGAGAGGCATCTTATGCCACCAATGGCATGAATCACAGAGGTTATATAAACAATGCATCTGGTTAAATACAGTACTGTATATGTTACCTAAGGTCAAAACACATGACTGAAAGGCAAATACAAAATTACAAACAAGTCAAACTGGTGTAACTGCAAAACATGTATTAAAGGCTGTTTGTCAAGGCTTCTACAGTATACATTTGTTCTTGCTAGTTACTCATGTACAGTACAGTACAGGAAACTCCTCCACGCCGATGTCCCTGACTGAGGTAATTTCACTTTGTAATTATGCACATTTGCTGGTATTCTGTCAAGGAAGAGTCCAAATATTAATCTTTAACACTTTCAAGCTCTGCCTAAAGAAGGTTTGACTATGAATATGCAATGTACTCCATCAAATTCACACAGGCAGAAGTTTCCACCTGAGTGCTGCCCAGTGTCACCACAGGTGGCCCTAGTTGATCACTAATGCTTGTAATGCTTTAGTGATTCAGAGGTCCAATCTACCTGTGAGCGACTGCTGAGAACCTCAGCACGTCCATTATGTGAGTGACTTTGACCCTAGTTTTGAAGAGATTTGCTCAGTCATTCAGAACTGGATAAGTTGGTAGATGAGCAGCCGTAATGGCCACTGAATGATTTGTAATTGCACGAGGGGTGAGGATTGAATAAATTGCTTTAGCATGGAACAGGAAGGGACATATCTTATGTTCTATTTCAAGCACAGTAATGAAAATGATGTGTGGACCCAGACTGCACTGACAATTACATAGTGGTAAATGTTTTGAAAAGAGCCTTCTGCTGTACTTGTCTTTGACCTTCCTTTTAAACTTCTGCTGTTTTACACGCCCAGCGTTTATAGAAGAAAATCTGAATTTTAACATTGTTTTTTTTATCTCAAATATTTTGTCTTTATTGCATGTTAATGTCCATGAAATGATTATTCTATGCTCTTTTGTTAAAAAAGTTCAGATGTGAGTCAAATATAATACCTCTTAATGTGTAAACAAAAATGCTGATGATCTCAAAACAGATATTTATATCACAGATTCATTTACACTGAATCACTGAAAGCACAAGAAGAAAACAATATGATTTTTCTATTCTAATATAGTTACTCTAATACCTTACTCAGTACTGGGGTGGGGGGTGTTTTAGTGCAGTTTATTTTTCCACCACTAGATGTCACTGACTTACAGTGCAGAATTTGGGGCTCTCATCAGTTTAGATATGGAAAAAAAAGTTTTATCCATCAATCAGTTATTTGTCGCAGGTTAAGGTTTGGTAGAGGTCATCGTGATAAGAATGCATACAATGCACCAAAGATGCACTATTTAAGATTTTTCTTGTGAAAAAATGATACTGTGACAGCAGTAAATTAGTACTTAAGAGTCATATGATGGCTTTTGGCCCTGCGATTTTGTGAAATTTGATATATAAGGGAGTTCTCCAAAATTTCACACAGTAAACTGTTATGTTATAGAGCCGTGTGGAGATATCCAGTGAATGTGAAGTCATATGTTTAGTAAACATTATAATCCTGATGCTATCTACACGTCTAACAAGACAACTAACAAGCAGCTCCAATCGCCAAAGAAAACTCTGAGCCAGATGCAGCTGCCTGAGTGAATAAGTTTCATTTCATGTCTCTTATTGCTTTAGACAAAACTAAGACTGACTGCAGGAGAGCTAATGAGCTTTAAGTCTCCCTGGGAATATTCTACAAAAGGTAGATGTTTAATTTCATGACTTTCTTTCTCTAAAATCCATAAAATCACACTTTTTCAGTTTGTCTTGTAGCCTGTTACTCTCCTGTAATTGTCCTCTGACTTTTTGAAAGCTTGATGGGTGTATCAACTCCAACTAAGTGGGACAAAATAGAATAAAAATAGAGATTAAAAAATGCATCACTTCAAATGAAAACATTACAGGTTTGAATAGAAGAGTAATGAAATAATGTATATTTGGCTTTACCTTTCCATCCACATTCTCCTTGATGTGAGACGGCTGCTGGAGTTCCTCCAACTGTCATCACTGCTCTGACATCAATATTTGGATGATACAAATGACAGAGGCTGACTTACTTTAGCACTTTGTGACTAACTGGGTGTTGCTGGATAACCTTGGTGCTGTACATAGATTTTAATTAAACTTGCTAGAGTGAGCCCTGGCCTGGAGCATTTTTTTGCTTGTGCATCATTTTAACAATGTAATGCTCACATTCATATTCACTCATTTCAATCTCTACTCTGAGATGGGGTTTTTAAATGACTGTTTTCTATGTTTTCTCATTGATCCATGTAGTTTTTCTGAAAATAGTGAGAAAACTGAAGAGTTCTGTAGTGATACCAAAATCCAGGATCAAATGAGTTGTAGCATACCTAATAGCATTAAAATTGATGTACATTTTATTTGATTCTAGACAAAACAAAACATCATCATCATCATCAAAACAACAATAATTACAAGCGGTAGTAAAGGCCTGATTGTTCTGGCAAAATTTAAGTGCTGCTGATTTAGGCTTCAGGCTTCATCCCACATAAATGACCTTCTTTTTCCCATACTGTAGAGGTCTGTAGTGCCTTCCTGCCATGCAACACACAAAGCCCACGCAAAGTTTTGGCATGCTAGCAGTTTTTGAACAAGTGTCTACAGTATAGCTCAGTGGGAGCTTTTATTACTTGAACACTGCCAAGTACAGTAGGTGCTCAGCACCTACTGAGGGCACCCACTGAACATGGGTGCAGCCACTAAACCAGATAAGGATGGCTTCTGCATTTAGCCAGCTCAATAATGAAGTTTGAGTTCTCCTGCATGATTTACCATACCAAAAGTCACAAAACAATGCTAAAATGAACAGATAGCAAATATTATTATATCATTATATTATAAGCTACTTTGTGATTGTTAAATGAAGTGAACACATACACAAAGTCAGGTCATCATTTGCAAAATGTAGTCTGTGCAACACAGACGTCAGAGAATGGCAAATAATGTTAAACACAAATGTGTTTATTTATTTCTACCATGTATGATTGTGTCCACATGGAGTGTTTAGATCAGTAGTTCAGTAGTTTATCTCTGTGTCCCCTCAGGTACTGAGGGAATAATCATGTGAGTCATATGGACAGAGTTGTACATTGTCATCATGCTGGGTCCCTCACAGCAGGTTTCCCCTCAAGTCAAAGAGAGAAAAAAATGATTACAGCTACATCCAGGGGCCAGAGGCTATTTTTCTGTGGACTGTATTTTCCAGCACTGTGTGTATAGTAAACTGCAATTCAACAAACTCATAGCAGACCACATACATACATTCATATGGTTGTGAGACCAAAGACCAAAGGCAGAAAATCTCGACCTCATTTTTGTAATTTATTATTATAATTCAACTTTGAATGGTGTTACATTAACATAAAAACAACACCATGGAGAAAAGTTATGAAGATAGCATATTCTTGGTGTACATACAGTATAATAATACATTATATAGATATATAGATATATATAGATATAGATATGTATAGATATAGATATATATTTAGGTGTGTTTACATTCAGGAATTCATATAATAATTATTGTATGTGTGAGAAAACAAATGGCCACTGAAACGAGCCACGGTGTGAGTAAAGCATTAGAGCAGTGAACACACACAAGTAGGTAGAACAAAGTCAACAGCAAACACTACACCTATTAATAATCCCACCAATCTGCCAGTGTTTGGCTGTAGTGACAGCTGCTCTCTTGTGTTTGCAGGACAGTAAGGTTGAGTTGACCCATGTGACCAGATGTCTGACACAAGGAACGAGCCAGTTACAACTGAAACATCCCTTGCATCAAGAACGGCCGACAAATACAGATTAAGTGATTGTACTTTGTCTAAATTTAGACAACAAAAATACAACAAATAAATTTTGTTCTGTTCAGTATATACACAGTATGTTCATTGATGTTTCAAAATGTCAAAAGACTTCTGTATGCTTTTGGTATGCCAGGACTGAACTTCAAAAACAACTTAAATATAATGCAATCAAGAACAACAGACTTGTGACGAATACTATTTTTCATAAACATCTTCTTCTTTTTTGTTGATAATGTGTAAGAAAGGTTATTATAGAACTCTATTAATGTGTAATTATTAATTATTTAATTAACTACTCTGAGACCATAATTTGTTGATGCGTTGGATTGCATTATAAAGCTTTTACTGTTGTTTCTATCATTTGTCATCCCTACTAGCTTCAGCCAAACTTTACCCATAATTCTTCAGGTTATACATCTTCTTTTCTATTTATATAAGTGAATTACTTATTTGTGTTCTTACTGACAAAAACCAAACACAAATTACATATTTCATTACCTTTGGACAGCTGTTTCCCCTCTCCAGTCTTTGTGAGTTAATCTTACCGGCTGGTGGTACCATATATCGTACAGAAATATCTCATATGACTCTCTTCTAAAAAATGAATATGTGTATTTCGCAAAATTCTTAACTATTCCTTTCAACAGTGTACCTACCACCTGCCTGCAGTATATGCAAAACATCAAAGACATTTTACCATATATTACAAACTTTGAAGCAAAAGAGGTGCATTGACACAAAAGGAGCTTAGTAAGATTTTATACAAACACTGTAACATTTGACCATATAATAACTACTTAAGCTAAAGTAAAACTGCATTTAATATTTGACACTAGCCTTTAATTGTCCTCTGAAGTGTTCCTCACCTTCTCTCTGCGGACCTACGCCTACCTTAAACACTGACACATTTACACCTCATATATTTTGATGTTTTTACTTCAATTCATTGTCTTGCTTGTAAATATCCACAGTGTAACATTTTGTTCATAATAGACTAACGTACCATTGAATCGAACTTTCAGAGCAGAATTAGGCAGAGATGATATTAAATACATTCAAAGAGTCTTTATATGTGTATCAACAATGTTTTTAAAGCTGCCTTGGAGCATTTGAGTGGGAGGCAGATCAGATCATGTGCTAAACACATTCTTTGGAGCAGTTATGTACGAACCACTTCGAGAGCATTTTATCATACAACATGTAAACAGTCCCCAGTATTTGACAGAGTTTATATACACATGTGTTTGTTACTGTATGATTTTACAGCTGCAGAGCCTGTGCACATAATGATGACAGTATCCTGCTTCCACTGCTGCCTGAGGTGAATGTTAGTTGTGTTTAGCATGGACTTGGTGCTGGTGTTTACATTAAAACATCTCCCAGAAGAGGAAATGTGTTTTTCACATTTCTTAGACACACTTTCATGCTCCACTGAACACACCTGTGACTCTGGTTTTTAATTATTACTAGCCCATGTGTCTCAGTCTCACAGGGCCTCTGCCAGGCAGCGGTCAGTGCCTTCACTTGCTTCCAGTCGCACCTTCCGGCTGGTTTTTCTGTTTTCCACCCAGGAGTTGTGTATGACAGTGCCACCTGGTGAAGGGTCTACCTGAAGCAGGGACACCACCCTCTTCTTAACCTTGGCACGGAGGGCACGGCGCAACTTCTGTCGTGTGAAGGCATAGAGCAAAGGGTGGGAGACTGTGGTGCCATAGGCCAGGGCTAGGAACCAGAGGCGCAGGCTAACCAGGGTGTCATTGGGACCTATGGCCAGGATTAGCACATTGGTCAGAGAGAGGGGAGCCCAACAGCCCAGGAAGGTGGTGATGATGATGAGGGACATCCTAAACACCCGCCGCTGGCGTTCTCGCCGATCCCGGTGTCGCCGCACTGCCCGCCGCAGAGCAATGATGGCTGAGACAGATGCTTGAACGCCCATGGTAGCTGGCATAGGGGTGGCAGCACCGATGTCAGAGGTGACCAGTGGGGCAGGGGAGGGGGAGGACAGGGCAGGGGGAGAGGTAGCTGTGGGAGTAGGGGAGGGGGAAGGGATGAGGGGAGGGTGGCTGAGCTGTTTGGTGCCATCTGTGGTGCACTGCTCTCCTCCTGCCTCCCCACCATCGATCACCACCTTCCTTTTTTTCTGTCTCTTGTGATGCCCCCTGCAGGAGGGGCCCCTGATGCGCTGGCTCTTCTTCATGTGGGAGCCAATGCGGATGTTCAAAGCCCTCAGTATTTTGGAGTAGGTGAACAGCATGACTCCCACGGTGGTGAAGAAAATGGGCACCTGCAGGATAAGGTGGTAATACATACCCAGACTTGTGTGATAGCCCTGCCCGCCAATACACAGCAGTGTCCTGTTATGCCACACTGGCACTACTGTGGTACTGATGCCACGGGAGGACAAAGACACCTGCCCTCTCTCCTCTGCTCTTTCTCCACTTGACAACTGCACCTCAACGAATGGGATAAAAAACACAGCTATCGAGGTGACCCACACAGCAGTCAGGAGCAGCGCTGCCCTGCGTGTTGTCAGAAGCCTGTTTGCTGGCCGTATTGAAATGTCATATCGGTCCAAGCTGATGACTAGGATGTTGATAGCTGTAGCAATGCTGGCGAAGGTGACACAGGCCTCATGAAAGCAGCAGAGCAGCGCTAGGTTTGGTCCTGGAGGCAGCAGCACGACCACCAGGGTCAGGGGCAAACACAGCACACACACCGCCACATCCAGCACGTGCAGATTGACAGTCACCATGTTGCTCACAGAGTCCACTAAATTGGATTGAGAGCAGTAGAGCACCAGCACTGTGAGGTTGCTGCTGAAACCCAACACCAGCTCCAGCATGAGGAAGGCAGTGAGGGACACCTGGAATCCCAGCGAGTACGGCATGTACCATGATGCAGGACTGCTGGACAGGCCTCCTCCTCCTTCTTGCTCCCTAAGGACTTCCATTCCCTCCAGGCCGGACCAGTCAGTGGTAGATGGACTTGAGGTGTAGCTATCAGTCTCCATGACGACCTCTCAGTCCTTATATATTGTATTTGTCACACCATTGATGAGCTCCCATGATGCACCAGGCCGAACCTCCATGATGCAGGGATGAATAACAGCTTGGTTGACATCACTGGGGAAATAGAAACACAATGCAGACCGATGAGAAATGAACAGTTGAGGAGAGAATCAAAACACATTATTCTCTCTCATAGCATGTCACACATCTTAACATAACTTTGGATAGAAAAGTGGATAGTATCACAGAGACCATAGCTCATGCTTGCCAAAAAAAAGAAATACCTCTGATCTATCCATCCTATAAATATGCATATATCAAGCCCAGTGTCTGCAGATTGAACTGGTGCTGCTTTATGCATCAATCCAGCCTTCAATCTGTCTCCTGTCAGTATCTCTGATTACCATTTTGGCTTGGCCACAGCCTGAGAGCTGCACACAAGCCGTCAGAACTGCGGCCCACCACAATGGGGCATCACTAATGTGTACTGGAGCTCAGGGAAATTAGCAAATTGAATGATGATTGAAGTAATCAGACCCACAGGCAATCAACTGCCTTCTCAGTGCATCAGTAAAAACATTACATTCAGCAACTTAGTCAAAATTGGTTATGATCTCTGCTCTGCCAGCTGCAGCAGACCACATGATTTCTCTTCTGCCAAAGGAACGTATTTATCAATTGCTGCAATTAGATTAATTCACTTTAGTATCAGTGCCATATCTGAAGAGTTAACTCACTAAAATAGCCTCAGGAAATGGCTTCATATTACATTAAATAGCCTATAATGTGACTTTCAGGGACTTAAATGTGAAACATATACAAAGCAAAATGGTAAATTTAACTCTAGTTACAACAAAAGAACTTATTTATTTTACTGAAGCACTTTAATGTCTGTGTCAAGTACAGAGCTGGAGTCAGCTAAACCTAGCAGAAAGGGTAACGACTGATTGCACCTGCGGGAAATCAATGACTAAAATGACTGAAATGTTTTTCTTCTATTTAATTTATCAAGAGGTGAAGACTTAAGCATCAAGTGTCACTCCTCAGGACTTTTTATGACTCTGTGGTGGCCTCAGCCATCCTTTATGGTGTGGTCTGCTGGAGAGGGGGCAGCACGGACAGGGACAGAAGCAGACTGAATAGACTTATTAGAAGAGCGAGATCTGTCCTGAACTGTCCTCTGGACTCCATAGAGGAAGTGGGTGAGAGGAGTGTCACCCCCATACACAACACTGTGGTGTCTCTGAGCAGCTCCTTCAGCAGCAGACTGATACACCCACGATGCAAGAAACAGAGGTTCTGCAGGTCCTTCATCCCTGCTGCTGTGAGACTTTACAACACCTGCACCTGACATGTTGTAGTCTCCTGTTTTTTGTTCTTTTATGTCTTGTTTATTCTTCTTATATTTTTAATGTAGTACTTTTTGTAAATATGTAAAAAAAAAAAAAAAAAAAAAAACACTATTTTTTCTTTTCGCTGCTTGTAATAAGTGAATTTCCCCGTTGTGGGATAAATATACTTCTGATAATCCATATTACTGTGACTGCTGACTTACACGTGTTCATATTCTCCCTGAGCATTGTAAACAGCAGAATGTGGGAGGAAATGTAAATCCTCTAAGCAATTTATTATTTTCAGTAATATGAGCAAATTCTACACATCTTGTAAACAACAGGCAAGTTTCTACGACATTGTCTAAACTAGTGAGAGGATTTGTGGTTTAATTTTAAACAAAAAAGAGCAGAAGTGTCTCTCAGGAATGTAAGGAGAAATGGAAAGAGGGACACTCGGGGGAAAATAAAGTGTGAGAAAAAAAACAGCAAGTGATAAACTGATGGTGTGCATGAGCGCAGTCCTGCAACCACTTTGATTGACTCATGTTGGAGATTTCCAGCTGGTCCAGTATGATAATATGATTTCCACCAGAGGCTGGGATTGGGAGAGAGCGATGACGGCTACAGAAAAATGGAAATTTTACTTTTTGGAGAAGCAGTGTAATCTTGTTTAAAAGATGGCATGCATTGCCTGGAAACTGCAAGTGAAGAGAAAGCTGAAACAGATTACAGAAGGGAGAGATGGAAGGAAGTAGAAAAGAAGGACGAGACTGCAGCACTGGTAAACAACAAGATGTCCCAGGGAGCAGAGGTGGCAGCTTTTTTTTTCCACTCTATAGTCTTACATCAGCCTTCCCCTAACCATTGCTGGTTTCCTGGTTTCCTCCACTTTCCAACAGACTGCTTCAGTCCCAAAAGACTGCCTCGTGATTGCCTGAGCCAAGTGCTGCATGATGGCTGCACAGGTTAGATGCTTAGCACTAAAAAGATGCGCAAATATTGTCAATATTAAAAGTTGCAGCAGAAAAGCAATCTGGTCGCAGAATGGCACAACAGCTGACGGATACTGGATCTCTATGTGATGCATGTGTAATATAGGCATTAATGGTTTGGCTTTGCAACATTTCTATACTATATTTTTAGGGAGTTATGGTTGGGTGGGTTTTCTATTTGAAACCAACCCCAGTTTTCTAAATGTATTGCTGTCTTCTTTGTAAATTAATGGTTGAATGCCATTTATGTGAAGCATAAGTGTGAAAAATAAATCAATATGACCTTGCTTTGACCCACAGTGCCTCATGTGTGACCCTGGGGAGCGCTGTACTGTGTCACACTCTCTCTCTTTATCCACAATAAAGTTATCAAGCATTTCCTCTTTGAAAAATCTGAGTGATCTCAGGGATAGATCAGGTTAGGTCTTGTAAGGCGCTGTTCGTTTTTAAAAGCTACATAGAAGCTGGCTGAGAGTCAGAGGCAGGCGACTCTGATACTAGGTGCATTTCTTACGATGGCTTCCTAATTAAGTCACAGAGTGGAATAAGCTCACCGGGGAGTGCTCTGTGTGTGACTGTGTGTTGTAGCTTTGGAGAAAGCAATGATCTCACTTAGACGCTGGCATACTGAGGGCCAAGGAAAAAAGAAAATCATGTCAAGGTGATGCGTTTAATCAGTGGTGGCGCTATCTCAGTAACACATTCCCCCTTTACCATCTGTTAGTGTAATGAGGTTGAATGTTAGAGCTTCAGTATAATAGAACTTTAAAGAAAACTGAATATCTGGTGATGATGCCGAGAACCAAGGATTCACATCGCTTTCTTGCCAAAAACAAGATCAGATATTATGTTGTTAACTAGTGAGTGGCAGGATAGGATTTTGTCATATTTGGATCATCAGAACAATGGGGGACCATCTACTCTGCTGGTTTAGCTACAATAATAGTCACATTGTACTGTACTCTTCTTTCACAAATATGTACACACACAAAAAGCTATTGTTCAGCTAGTGTTCATTTCTGAACACATGCCGTTTGATAATATATTGCGCTTATTCCTGATCACATCTGCCAACTATTGCCTGAGATTTTCAGTGAAAAATGCAAAAATCTACACATAATCATATGCAGTATCTAAACAGATTAACTTTATTCTGCACAGTACTTGACATCACACGTAGACTCTAACCCTTTGTTTTTGATTTAGATGTATCTGTCTTTTGTTTGATCGCATTTATATGTAAATATTTACATATAAAATATTTACATATAAATATTTACATATAAAAGTTGAAAATTTAAAATATTCATACATTTAAAGCTCATGTCATCTCTCACGACATATGGAGAAATATAACAGTAGATACCAATAGTCCCAGCCAGCTGAGCACCACAGTCTGGACTGATAATAAAACATAAATTTGCACTTTAACAGCACATCGAAATCTCAGCGGGGGGTGAACTCGCAACGTGACACCATCTATCGAGAGCCACTGTTTCCCATGCAGATCTAAACGATGCTCTACACCCTTTTCTCAGGTGTGGGAAGCCGGAAACAGAATGACAAGAGACTCTGTAGCATCTATAATTGAACAGCTATAGTCACATCAGCAGCATTCCCCAGCAGCAGCACAAAGATTAAAAAAGATGAATGGCAGCGAAGATAATCTCGCTATTCCTGTGAGACAGACTGATGTAACAGGTTGTCAAAATGAGACATAGTGAAAAGACTGGAATGCAGGAGAAAGGTACCTGGATCCTGATGGGGAAACGTTTAAATGCAGGGGTTTTTTTTTGTGGTAATAGTGTAATTTTTATTTAATTTATTATATTACTTATGATGCACCTTTGAACCACACACTACTGAGCAATTACAATTTTTGATTACTGTAAACAATGTAAAAAAAATTAGATTGCTTACAGTAATAAAATCTATACAAAATCTTTATAAAATATATTTAGTTAAAATCCATTTTAGTCCATCATTATCTCCATCTGGCATTTATTAGGAGCTCAGAGTCATAGATATCAAACATGTCATCAAATATGGCAGGACAGAAAACTCTGAGTGAATTATGTGAAATATATTTTCTAAATAAAGAGAATGTAATAATCACATTACATTCAGGTAATTTTTGTATGAGATGCTATTGAGAAGATCCCCTTTGTGCCAAAAAGGCAGCTTCGATCACTTGTCATGACAATGCCACCACAAAGCTTTTACTTTGACAAAGCGGTGCAGAAGAATAGAAATGACAGCATTGAAGAGTCTGCAGTGTGAGGGGGTGAATAGCTAAAAAAACAGAATGGCTGCAGCTAACATGAGTACGGAGAAGATGTTCTCTCCCTCTGTACAATAAACACCCACTGCTGTGTGTATGTGTGTGTGTGTGTGTGTAAATAGACTCCCTATTGAGACATCAAGCTGTTATTTGAGCTCTCTCTGCAGTCACTATGCCATGATTGAGACAAAATGTCATGTCAGAGAAAAAAAACACTTGCAGACCACTGCTCATCCTCAGCACAGTCGGCATACACACATGTACACATCACTACAGTCATGCGCAAACACACACACACACACACACACACACTTTGTTGTACAACAGACCCCCGCTGGGTTTAAGTGGTCCTGCAACCGTAGGTGAATACAGTGAGGACCAAAGTCTCATACGATACAGTGCAGAAGCATATTACAGGTTTTTCTCTGCCTGCAAATGAAATGTAAAACAAATTAAAAATAGAATACAGGATCCCCTACTGTATTTGACATCCGGCTGGTTGTCTGCTTTTAATATGTCAGTTCTTTAGCACAACATCCCCTTCAAACTACTCCAGTGACATTATGTTTACAATTTTAAAGATTAATGCCATGACAGTTATGCATTTTCAATTGCAATGGACCTTTTAAATGTAAACAAATGGTGCTATACCACCAATAAGCCAATTTTATACAATAATTATTGAAACAAAAAATTCTAAAACACGTTTACACACGTTAGCAATTGTGCCGCCCTGTTAGTTTATAAATGTGTATTCAGATACCTACGTTTTATCTTTAAATTTAGGGAATAATGTGACATAACATGTTGAGAAATAATCAGATTATAGAAACAGTAATAAGATTCCTAAATGGTAGATACATGTACAACTCACACAGCACTTTTTCTCAAGTCAAAATATCCATCTCTGTGACAACCGAACAACATCCATACGCTGACAGATTTCAAGTGTTGAATTTCACTTGTCTGTGACCAGTAGTCAAATTAGTCACCTTTAATGATCATTTAGTTATTGACAAACCTGAAAATTGTTGCAGTGGGCATCTTCTGTTCATCATAATCCAATATCATTAGTATTTGTACCATTGTACACATTTAAAGAAGCAATGTTTTTCTTTTACTACTGCAGGGGTGTTTAAAAACTTTGTTGAACGCTGACCTTTCTGGGCGCAGCCAATCACTGCTGACCACTGACGGAACTGAAAGGTGGATGAAAAAGAGATTTAATTTCAAAACATGTGCAATAACAACCAGCCTCATATTCAGACAAAATACGGTATATCTGCTTATTAATATTACTATTTACACTTCCTGTAGGCACAGAGCAAAGTTTGGCTTTAGTTGGAGTCGCTTTTGGCTTCCTTTTTTAAACCTTTAAATTAAATGTTCACTGCCCATCTAACTCTGTTTGTATATACAACCAAGTCCTGAAAAATAAAAAAATATATAAAATATCTCTCTGTCATTTTTGCTAAACACTCCACTAGCAAGTCGCTAACTATGTCTGGTGCTGGACACGTAGCGTGTAGTGGACAGTAACACTAAAACCCCCATATGATTCTCAGATCACACCCATATCGGCCTGTCTGTGGGTTCCATGTTGGTCCCAAGCCAAATGCCCTAGTTGGTTTAAGGCAGGATTACACAAGGTTATAGGTAGGCCCCAGATGGGCAAAACAGACAAAACCCATCTTGGTCCTATCGTTAAGTCCTATGTCGGACCTACATGGGGACAGTTTGGACTAAAATATGGGTTGCAAGTGGGATTGTCCACAGGTTTCATACTGAAACCACATGGGGCCCACACAACTTGCCTACTTCTATCCCATGCCCACTCTACCCACTCATATCCCATATGGGACCCATATGGTCAACCCACATGGGCTTCCTATATAGGACCCATGTTACTGAAACCATACGGGGACCAGACAATTTGCCCAGCTTAAGCCCATGCCCACTCTGTACCCATGGTGCCCCTTTGTAACCCATATGGGGCCCACATGTACATGTTGGCTGGGTACTTTTAATGTGCCTTCCTTTGACAATATAACATACATATCACATGATTACTCTATACACACACTTCCTCCACACGCCGTAATAACGGCTGTGTTAACGCGGTGAGGGCATTAGCGGGGTCACAAGTCTGCTACACTCTGATTGGATTATTGACCCTCTGTACAGGGATTTTACGGCACGTAATTGTGGCTATGTGTGTGTGTGTGTATATATATATATATATCGTAATTTCTCTCCAAGTCAAATCTTTTGGCTCGTTTCATAATGGAGTACAGGATCAGCTGGAAATGGCAAGGATGGCAGCATGAAATATTTAGAAATACAGAGTGTGGTCTGAGGGAAAATATAGAGTGGAAGATGAAGGAGAGTAATAAAGCAAACCCTGCTTTTCTTAAGAACAACTTCCTTATTTGTATGCATATTTTTGACAGCTGAAGGAGATGAGAGATGAGCACTTACAGTGAGTGAGTGCGCATCTCACTTAAACCTTTGACTAATACACTTGGTATTGGGAAACATAACCATTATTCAGGCAGACTCTTTGAGTAGTAGATGGGCAGTTGAGAAAAGACTCCAGGCTCTCAGTAAATGCCTTTATGTTGTCCCGTTACCTGAATTATTTAGTTCTAAACTTAAATATGGTCCTGAAATAGCCAGTTATTGAAAGCCTAAGATGGGGAAAGAAGGCAAAGAGAAGGAAAAGGAGAAAGACGAGATAGAGACAAAAGAGAAGGTGCATGTTGCAACTGACAGATGGCAGATAGGGAGCCACTTGGTGAAAAATGATGAGGTTACTTAACTGCAGAAGGAGGCAATTAGAAGACAATCCATTTGGTGAGGTGGTGGCAGCAAGATAGAGAGGAGATGATGATGTATTCACACACACAGGTTTTCTCTCCTCATGCACGCAGCAGGATTTGGTTTCTCTCCTCCACGTTCACAATCAATGCTGTCCACAACAGAACATGGGGACGGCGGCGGAGATGCAGCTCAAATCCTGTCGCTTCCATTAAGACTTTTTCTCTTTGCTCTCCTCCACACTGTTGCAACAGACCCCTCCCTTCTTCATTACTCATTTCACCCGCTCTGTCTTACAGCATTTTGTCTCACTTTCAGTGTTTTTGTGCCTTTGTACCTTTCTCTTAACTTCTTTTGTTCTTTGCTGCTTTAGATGACCAGCTGAGAGAGAAACTGGTGGCATGTGGATTATGAAAGAGTAAGTCTCAGTTATTTGATTCGGTCAGGGGATAGTGCAGTTCTGAGAGGCTGAGCAGCAAAATGTCCCATCTGACAAGACTAATGGATTCTTCTACAGAGCGAATACTTAAGCGATGAATGTATACAACCAACTGCAACTAATGCTTTTTTTCATTCATTTATATGTCAATTGTTCTCAATGATTTTGTACAACAAATATCAGAATGGTGAAAAAGACCAATAAACATTTTCCATAATCATTAATCGATTATCAAAATAGTTGCAGATTAAGCCTGATAAGCACATTTGGATGAAATAAGTCAGAACAGAAGTTGCAGGGAACAAATTCCTCTCTTTTTCCATTTCCATCTCCCATTTAACTGTGTTGTTATTGAGGTATGTTTCCATAAAATTGCAAAAGAGGAAGATATAAAACCATAATTCTGCAGTAAAGGGACCCTGAAGGGCAGTGAGAAGAGACATTTTAAGGGATGTTTTTCCCCTATAGGTTGTTGGCATACACCATCCAAGCAGACACTTTGATGTACAGCATGCATTGTGAGATGTTTCCAGCGGACTGCAGAGAGGACTCCCTCGGGAGCGTGGGAGAAACACACAGCCTCAGAGACTGTAACTGTGTCAAGCACCTACTCCCACATACAGCCCGAGGATCCTAATAAAAAAACAGATTCCTCCGCTAAATCGATATTTCGTAGAGCTTGTTCAGCCAAACAGCACACGGAGCTGCTCATCAGCCTCGGATCACATACATACACATATAAAGTTGTCTATAAAAAAAATTAATGTGCATTAAGTGCAGTTACTCTAATATACAAAGATGTTTTTGCTAAATTTCCATACGACAGTTTATACATTTGGATTAAAAACTACGCTGCGTAAAAGGTCGATTAAGTTTCAAAAAGTGAAACACGTGCTTTAATGTTAAATTTAAATGAACGCTCCAATCATAACACAAACTTCTTTTAATTGATATTTGAAGTGGATTGGTGGAGGCTGCCCGTGTGCAAACTGCTTGCCAACCGGTTGCGCAATTTTACAGTAAAATATCCAAAACAAGTTTCGCACGTGTTTGCAGATTTAAATGCACGTGGAATATATGTCGAATAACTGAACTCTTACCTTCAGAGTCGGAGCAGCTCGCGATCCATGTCCGCAACATGTGCTGATGGGAAGCGTCCCTTCAGTTCTGTGGAGCAGCCGAGCACATGCTCATCAGCAGCAGCAGCAGCAGCAGCTCCACCAGGGGCCACTAAGAACAACACAGCTCAATGGGACGGACGGCTGCACTGTCCGCAGGCAGAGCTCAGGCTGCTGACGGATCAACAGAGGACCCGCTTTTGTCTGGATGACCTCAACTGACTGAAGAAAGCTGCTATTAAGGTCATTTAAATCACGTGCTTGTGTTTGAAGTACAACTATAAAGCCGAATTAATTTTTGTGGTCTAAATGTAAATTTTCACTTATAAATGAGTTTTACTTAAATAAAATCTACATATATATTTCTTAAATGTCCATTATGATTACAGCACCGTTATCTGTGCACAAACTTCCAACAGCATCAGTATAAACTACGTTTTATTTGTCACTTGTTCGTTTACTTAGTGATGTGTTAATACTTCCATTTACATTTGGATCGATTGTGTCAAATGATCACAGAATATAGCCTATAGTAAATATATAATTTATAGCCAATGATAAAGTCCTAACTGATGGGAACAATAAAATTCAATTAACTGGCCACCCAAACCTGTTCAACATACTGGCAATGAGCTGATACTGTAGAAACATGAGCACTTGAAAAAAATGCCATTTAGAAAACGTGATCCACAACTAATACAGAAAAGGCACAAGAGACAAACAGCACGGACATTGTGACTCTTTGCAAAACAATGAAATGACATTAAGACCAGTGCTCACTTGATTATTGTGTTTTTTTGTTTATATATATTTGTTCTACCCAACATTTTCTATATACAGAAAATCCAGACAAAGTGTTAAAAAACAAAACAAAAACAGTGCATCATAAGACAGGTAAGTGGACACACAATACTCCGACTCTTGACCTTCTCAATCTATACCTCAGACACTTATCGTTTATCTACCAAGAATACATTATACAACTTGGCTAAAATCTGTCCTCAGCTTTGTTGGCTGCAGTCTCCCAAGACAAGATGGCAAAAGTGGTACTTCTGCAGCCAGCTGAAGCCATCTTCTCTCTCGGTATAATGGGTTGCTTCCGTCCCCTCGCCTCCTGCAGCTGCTTGCTTTTCCCCTGTTCCCCTCCTCTGGTTTTCTGAGGCAAAGGCAGGCTGCAGCTGACAGGACAACGCAGGCCAGGGGACAATTAGGGAAGCGTGGGAGAGACAGCTGGACCTGTTGCCAATTAGACTGACTGTGACCAGGAACCACTCACACACACACACACACTTCAGTAGCCTAATGGGATCACACTTCACATCTAAGCCCACTTGTGGTCATATGTAGACTTAATAGACTTTCAGAAAATAAAAAAAAGTGTTAGTTTTATTTATTCATTCATCTACATAAGAAAAAGAATACATATTACAGTAAAAGTGCTTTTTGAGGAATAACTTGGTTGTAAGACTACACAGCGAACAATGATGAGCATGTAGAGATCACTTGTTTCAGCAACCTTGTGTCCTAAACCTAAGACACCATCGTCAGCTCAAGTCCATCATCAGTAGGGCGCCTTACCCAACAACATGCTCTGCAGCTGTCTGATCCTGCTTTTTCCATGTGGCAGTGCCAGGCTCTCCTCTGCTCGCTCCTCCTCCTCCAGCAGCTGCTCTATGTAGCAGGAGGAGCCCAGCAGGATGTGGCCTGTGGCCTGCATGGAGAAGATGGTCCATCGCAGAACCTCCCTAGAAACGGACAGAGACAGAGACACTGGTCATACATATCAAATTCCCATCTGCAGACACACAAAAAGACATTTAACTAACTTGGAATATACATACGTATGAGTCTGGTAATATCAGAAAAGAGTACATCTTTTCTTGAGTAATTGTCAGATAAAGCAAAACAGACCAGCTGATGAGAAAATGGCCGACAGGAGATTCCCCACCTTGGATGATCTCATGTTTTACATTAATATTTCTGTCAAATGTTAGGGGCTAACTAACTGAGCTAAACGTTAGGAAAGTGAGCTTAATACATCAGCTAGAGATTTGTAATAAAAAATTTTATAATCGGCACCCCATACATTTCTCGTACCAACAGTAGGTCATAAAACTGAAATTTAAGAAACAAACAAACAAACCTCTTGCACGGCAAGGTAATGTGAGCAAAGCACAAAAGCCTCATATTTGACAAGGCTGCAAAATTTAATCCTCTGATACAAGCTCCGTGCCAAAGCTGGAAACCAGCAGATCTCAGCTGTGATGACATAACTTCCCCAAATTAATCTAGTTTATTCTTCTGCGATCTGACCATTTCAATTCCGCCACCCACACACAGTAAAATCTGGTTTTATACTTTATACGTTTTAAGCTGTACAAAGAATATATGTTGTAAAAGCAGCTGATATACAATAGAAAAACAGGAAAATTGAGTCGCTGGAGGATAGTTACAAGAGATGATTATCTGCTTTGTAATTTATCAATTTGAAATGTATACAAGTGGATTCATTTTCATCCATAACTGAAATAAAACTACTTCGAGGCAGTCAAACGGTAAAACTGCCATAGCTTTGAGGAAGAAAAGTAATGTGTTGCATAATAACAAAAAAGCATAAAAATACTGCAGGGGCTGAAAAAGGCTTTTTAACTCACTTCAGAAGAGATTTTGCAGCGTAACAGCGCAGATCATAGGACACGGAATAAGCACCATACAGGGTCGCTTTCACATTAAGGCAGCCAATGAAATCCTTGGGGTTGTTCTTGTACAGGTCAAAAGTCACCTTGGCCACATCTGTACGGTGCTGCAGCCTGCGCTCACTGAGCTGATCTCTGGAGGGGCTGTTCTGTGAAGTGACAGGAGGAGAGACGAGTCAGGCCAAAGGGGTGCAGATATTTCTTGTGTGTGAAATGCAGACTAATGCAGCTCCTGCTAATAATGATTGCGAAGGCAAATGACAATGAGGCAAGGTCAGTGTCAGGGCATTGTGAAATGCATCAATTTCTATGGAAATTAACTGCTTTTGGGTGAACATCATTCAAATTTGATGATACCTCTGGGTCTGATTAATATTCAACACAAGCTTTTCATTTTCTCTAAAAATCATCATGAAAAGAAACCCATCTCCTGCCTTTGCGCAATAAGTGACATATCACTCCTCCATTCAGTTGGACGGATAATATATTTGCTGATTAAATTGCAGTAAATAGTCAATGTATTATTCTTTGCAGAACATCCATATGCATGACTGCTACATTGAAGGAGACAAGAAAACATTTCCCTGCCTGTTTAGTCACTACATCAAAGAATCACTGGCATAACAAAGACTGAATAAAAAGCAAGACTCAATATGTTAAGCCTGACTGCACTGCAAAGCTGAGGCAGCTGACTAACAGTGCCCCCTAGTGGTTGATGTTGCACCATACCGGGTGTGAGGTCCACTTTTGTCCCTTCTCCAGGACCATGAGGACAGCATTTTCAGGCAGTGTCTGGAAGAACTCTTCGGTGTCCACGCTGGTCCCATCTTCATCCAGAACCAGGGCGCTGACACACACTACATTCAACGAGTCGCTGGCCTGCACACAAGGACAGAGAGGAACACCTCGTGTTGTTGTGTGTTGAGTAAATGTGTTTAAAAAAGGTCATGTGGACCAGATGCACATTACTCAATTCAGACAAAGACACAGACCATTACTGTATGATCACACACTGAACTTTTACCAGCATTAGCTTGAAGCATGCACGCGTTTCACAGATGGTGGAGCATAACTGAGTCACAGGCCAGTGTGCTCATGGTCATTTTAATCCTCTACACACCAGGATGTTCCAGTCACCCCTCATCTCTAAATACGTTACATCCCCAGCTCTGCTCACCTTGTTAATCAGGTCTTCTAGCACATCTGCCATAATCCCCTTCTTTACACTGCGGTCAGCATTTGTGACCCGAAAGGGCTTAGGCCGAGGAGCTCGACCTGACAAGAGCTGATGGGTCATGGAGGCGCTGGCGGTCACACATCTGAAAAATCAAACATCAGATGTAGGACTTAGTGACGGTGCAGACTGTCCCATCCAACTCATGAAGCAGAGCGCTTACTTGGAGAGAGTAGACGGAGTCAGGAGGGTGAGAGACTTCATGGCATAATCCATCGTCTGCCAGAGAGCACCAAGACCTGCGATAAGAAGTTTTAACATTACTTTAACTATGAGGCAACACTTTGAATGAACCCTGTTGTTTTAACGTCCATACATCTTAAATTTCCAACAAACTATCTAAAGTAAATTCTGGTATTACAGGCCCTGTTTAGTGCCCAGGTCTCCATGTGTATATCTATCATAACCAAACTCTTAATCTGTTAAAAAAAAATCTTCTCTTAAATAAAACACACACACAAACCACATAAACAAAATAGTCTTACAATGACAAAACCAGCTGCTCTCCTGAACAAGTTGGAATATAATCCTTATTGCAGTTGCTTCGTTCCTTTAGTGCTTCCCCTTGTTCTGTTCTTACTTCCAAGCCTCTGCGGTAATGTACACACTCTTCTCTAGACCGCTCTGTTTTACTGTTTCTTGCACCACTTGGTTACTGAACTTTGTGCTGCTGACTGTTGAGATAGTTTCATCTTTATTGAGTAATCCTTCATGAACATTCCCACTAACATTCCCTTGTGAAAGGATCCAAGTTTGTTACAAAACCTCATGGAGTTACATTACCTGAGCATCATAAAAAAGGTCCATATTGCAAATAGCATTTTCTTTCTAACTGTTGATAGTGTTTTCTGTGGCTTATCCATAGTGGAAAGCAACAATACAAATGTAATTTTCAATGGTTTAAGGAACACATAATTTGAACTACAAGTAGTCTGAGATCACTTGTGTACACTAGTGAAAGCAAATAAAACCCATGGGTTTTATATGAAAATTGTGTGACAGACATCTTACTACAACGCTAAATCTGCTTTTTATGAGTTAGAGGAAGCTGTAAACATCACAATAAACATTGTATGAGATTAATATCTTCTGGCAGCCAAAGAGTTTATATAACATCTTCCTTTCTTGTTTACATTCAGTAGTCCTACAGTAAAAGAGACAATTTTTTTTTCTGTTTGTGGATCAAGTGACCAAATATGACCTCACTTACATACCTGCTGTAAAATACACAAGTTAAGATCATCACATGAAACACAGAACACATACTGCCTCTTTCACACAGTTCACATGTCATTGCCAGTGGCGAAGATTTCACGCCGTCTCTGACCCTGAAGAGTTTATACACAGCTGAGCAGCACATCATTCACACTCAGCAGCTCCCTGCACAACTGTGGCGTTGTAATAACAGAAGTGTGTAAAAGATTATGTTAAAATAAACGAATCCTTTTATAAGGAGAAGACAGGCAGTCAGGTCTGACATTAAGTATATTGTTAGACCTCTGGGAGGACTGTAATGTTTATTGTCACATTACTGAAAGAGCAAAAAATAAATAAAATAAAAGGAGACTATATAAAGTGAGGAAGGAACATAAAACCTGTGGAAAGTGAATCTGTGTAAATAACAACACACGTTAAGCATTCAGAGTAAACTAATGCCATCTCCTATAGAGATAATGTGACTTGGTACCGGCTAATGTCTGAAGATGAGGCGATTAAAGAGAGATTTTACCTGCAAATTCACCAGAAAGTAGCCTACAACGCCAGGTCTCCGGTGCAAAGGAAATACAATACACTTCCCCCAAACGTTTTTGGAGATAGAAATGTATCTGCTATTTATAAAATATGTTTTCAGTATTTCATTTAAAAAAATATATACGACAGGCTTTGAGGGGGAGAAACATGATAGATAAGAGTGGGAGAGAGAAGCAGTGAAACGTACAGACTTACTTCGTGTCCCTTGTGTGCTGCTGCCGTAAACTGCCTCCAGCTGAGGTAATTAACACCTGCATTAGACTCGTTAATGATCACAGTTTGCGCCACGTGTTTGAATTTGGACTTCAAATAGTCAACTACAAAACCCGAAACGTACTTTAAATCAGTTTGAAGTTAAATGTGAACACTGAGGACATCATATGGACAATTTGTACAAGTGCACCGATTGACTGGAAACTGTTTCCTGCTGTCAATTTATTTGAATTTCATTGCACTAATCCGTTGGACATGAAGGAGGGATCATGATCATGAAGCAGAAAAAAAGGGGAAATATTCAAGATAAATACCTAATTTATTTTGAGTACAGTAATATGTACAGAAAATGTACATGAGTTACTCTCATTGAAAATATCTTGAAATGTATCATTTAAACCAATGCAGCAGACAAGCATACTTTAAAAAAAAAAAAAAAAAAAAACTTAATAAACATTGTGGTTTCACACTCGTTAAATATTGAGGTAAATGCCTTTTTGATGTAAACTAAAACACTGACACCTGTCTATACACTACAGGGCTGTATACGGGGTAACAACACTTTACAACTTGAAATATATAGTAGGATTTCTCCTGTGTCCATTGGTACATTGCCTGTTGCCGTAATAGATGCCTGAGAAGATCATTTAGGCTTCTTTAAATAGAATATTGTTTCAATATGTGCTCCTTGATGCCATCTTGGGCATTATTCATATGCAAATATCTGAATAATTGCTTAATCATTTGTATATTCTTGAGGGTTAAAGAGCTTTTGTGGTGTTCGGTGTGTCCTTACTGCTTCATATGTACTGTATTTGAATCATAATCATAGTAGAAATAATACAGTATATTTGAGTTGAAGTGTTGCTGCATTGTATTTCAGACATCGTCCCGTGATGTTTGCACAGTCTTGGTTCTATTAATAAAGCTGCCCTAGCTTTATGTTTAGCATTTATTTCACTCTGTTGCTTCACATTTCATGCTCAGTGCAGGAGCGCAGATGAATCATGCCACAGATATTAGTCTGATGTAGAGCGGATAAAGCATCGGGCTAAAAATAGCTGCGACCTGTTTTCCCAAAAGTATCATGTATTGGTGAACAAAGGTCTGTATTTCTTCCAGAGGTCAATATCCTGCTCATGTCTTTGTCGTGTTATCACACATCACGCTGTGCCGTGATTGACGCAGGCTCATTTGGCTCAAATACATGAATTCATACAATACATTCATCTGTGCTTTATGTGTTGCTGATGCTTGTAATTATACTAAGCAAGTCAGATATCAGCGCAGAGAGAAATGAATTAGACTTGAGAAGAAAATGCGATCATCATATTGTATTTAATTAAACAACCTTTCTTTGACTTCGAGACACATGCAAACACAAGAAACAGATTTCAGAACCTGATTGATTTCTGGCCCATGGGTAAATAATCTAAGACAAAAGACCAGCTTCATCTTATGCTGTTGGCATTGTTAGCAGTGTTCTTTTGTTTTACACACTTCTATGTGATTAGTTGTATTTCGAGAGTCCATCCATGGAGTGGTTTGGGTGTATAATAATGAATTATTTAACATATGTATAAAAGTAAAGCAGATCTAAGCTCTAAAGGACTGACACTGACCGCACTGACTGTTTTCACCTGAACTAATATTGTTTCTAAGCAGGTTTCAGTGCCACAATATGAAGAGTTAACTCCACTGTGAGGTCAGGTTTTCCACAACAAGCCTTCCTGGGGCTTATCATTTCCTCCTGCCTATTCGTGCCATCAATTCTGCATTGGCTGCAGCCTTGGTCCTCATGTCCTGGTTTTTGGCCAGGTCTATGAGGACACTTAGGATGCTGGTGGGAACATCGAGGGACAGGGCAAAGCGGGACCCCTGCTGGGCTCTCTTTGGCACCTGGGAGGCTGGGCGTGGGGCTCGTGCACCCCGGAGCACCGTGTAGTGCTCTGACCGGAGCAATGAGTTCAACACTCCACTATGATTTAGGATGTCGACAGCCAGCATGTCCCTCTGCGTGTCTTCATCAAGTTTGGCAAGAGCGGGACGGCTCCTTTGAGCCTGGATGCACCAAGGCAGCAGCAGAACTAGGCAGAAACACACACGCACTCTTCTCATGGTCAGCACTCAGTCTGCAGGGAGAGAGTAATAACACATCAGCCACTCACGCACAATTATGCAACTGTGACATTGGAAGGCTGCTTTTAGTGATGGCATGCATCAGACAATTTTATTTCTGCAGTAATCTGAAACCGTGGTTCATTATTGATTCCAATGTGAAAAACCTACTTTATACATAAAATGATGAGATGTGCACAACACAACAGTAGAATAAAAATATGTAAGTATCAATAACATCCAATAAAAATGTACATTGCAGTAGCCATACACAAATGGAGAGGAAATGAACTATTCACTATGCAGCAACTGTTACAATTCAAATAATGCTTTTGATATTATTGACAGAAAAGCATGTTGAAATGCTAAATCATCTCACATCTCTTGACTTTTAAATCCCCTGCAGAAAACTATAAAGTCCCAAAAAAGAAAATGTCAAGTGTATAAATGATCAAATATTTTGTCAAACTTTAACAAATTGTGCAATATTTTGTGACACTTGATAAGTTTTATGGATTTCTTGACTTATCAAGTGTCATCATCATAATTAATACTTACTCAGTGTCACCACTGTGGAAAGCTGGTAAGGTAATAAAAAAGGCACTTCTTCCTCCTGTGTTAACTCTTAAATGTCCTGTGTTAAGTGTCGCCTGTTTCCCAGCTTCTTCTTCTTCTTCAGCAGCTACTGGAGGAGCGACCTGTGTGCCACGCAGTCTGATGTTCAAATGGACTTCTGCCTCGGTCTTCATCCACGTCTTTCTTCACCGTCACACAACCCCTTCCCCTCTTTATGTATCTTTTACATCTCTTCACCCCATCACCCTCCCCTCATTTAATCTAATTTCCTCCCTACTCATTGCTATATTTCTCTTTCTAAAAATAACACAACGGTAATGACAATAGTTTGCCTATAACAAATCTAATTGCCTCCGTCTGTAGTCAAAGCATAACTGAAAGAATGAGTGATAAGACAATAGTAAATATATAGTTTATGTAACTATCATACATCCATACTGTTCTGGGATCACCCAAAAACCTGCTGGCCTGTCTCACCACAACTACAGGGTCATCACTTTATCATCAAAAACAAACATTAATCTTAAGAGAATGACAGCCTCATTGAAAGAGACATGAACTCTCATCTTAAAACCGAGTGGATCATCAAAAAACTCGATGTTCAACGGAAAGAAGAGTCAATGATCCTCTGACACATTGAACTGAATTGACGTCGTCAGGCAAAGAGCAAACATGATAGATGTGATAACCATATAAATGCATTCATATGGATTTATGTATGTTTGTACTTTCACTAAAAGAATGTTTAAGATGAATATTTTCTCATACTAAGTCTAGTACAGAACTACAGACCAAATCTGCAGGAGCTAAAAGGAGCAACCTACGTCACAAACGCCAAAAACAGCAGTTCTACATGAAAGAGCAGGCCCAAATTCTTCCACATTACTGTGACAGTGATTCAATTCAACAGGGTGCATTTAGTTGGGTCCAACTGTTACTAAATGCAGTGCCAGCAATTAGAAACTTAAGGAGGCCAATGCATTTTTAAAATTGACTTTGTGTGATGTACATAGTAATAATTTAAGTAAATAAATAAAGACATGTAAATTTGTTGTTTCCACTGGACACCGCTTGTTGTTGCCATTTAAAAGAAGATACTGCAAGGCTAACGTTACACAATGCACAGAAGGAGAGGAATGGAGTGTTAGACAGAGGGGCAATGATGAAGCCTCCTGGAGAACAACAAAGAGGAAGTGGCTGTCAGGCCCGGGAAAAAGACTGTACAAGACAAAGCCTACCTGAGTCACCCCTAGTCCAGCCCATCAAGGGAGTAATACTCATCTGACTAATGATGTGAATATTTCAAGTACAGCCTGATTACAATAGTTGGGCCCTCAGGGGTCCTAAGGACTAAAAGTCATCTCAGGTTAACCACAGATAAGCAAACATGGGTCACACAAATGTCACCTGGCCTCAAACGGATGTCGAGTCGTACCAGTTGCATCATTGTCACAGATACAGCATGACTATACATGAATGTGAGATGATGTCATCTATATATATATATATATATATATATACATACATACATATACACACACAAACACACACACACACACCAGATGCAAGTAATCTATTGATGTAGATTCTGAATACAATATATGCACCAGAGCGCGTCTCATAATTATTTTGATCAGTGAAAACTGACCTTAACCCAACCCCATTTACAGTACAATTGAGTACTAAAGAAAAAAAAACAGATTTTTAAATAAAACAAAATAAACATATGGAAAATGATACTAATTAGTAATATCCAACAAAGATCTATTCAGGGAAGACATTAGCTTTTCAAAACCCAAATAATGACATATGATTATGCATCTTGACTACAAATTGTAATCACTTAAGAGGGTGAGGTCAGTGAGTTGTAGTTGAACATATAGATTCTAAATGACAGTGTTGTTATACTTGTTATTGATTCTGTTTAATAGAGCATTTTCTTTAGTTCTGCTGCCCACAGTCATATTCTTCACAATTAAGATTTAACTAACCTTTCTTTCTCAAATGGAATAATCACCAATGAAACCCACATTGCAAGAGCCAAATACACTGAAAATATAAGTAAGAAATGTATATCAAAATGTGGTACAATCCTGATAAATAAATGTATCCAAGTTGTGGAGCAAATATTTTGTATTGTAGAGGCAAAAAATGTAATAAACCACTAAAGCACTACATATACATAACACAAGACAGATGACTAGATGTTTTACAGTATTTTATTTTTGTCGGAATGAGAGCTTCTGTTATGTACAATAGAAGACAGAAACACATCTTGCAGAAATTATAAATATACTCTTGCTCCAAACTGTTTGTACTGGCTACTTTGTGTTTTAAAGCCCACCTGTCTGCCTGCCCGCCAGCCCTCTCTCCCCTCTTAGACGTCTGTACCAAGTGATGAGTACCTATGCAGTACATCCAAGAGGTAACCAATGTGTCCTTTCAAGACTGCCTGACTGAGTAATCAGTGGGCAGAATAAGAGGGGGACACATGGAGACGAGAGAGAAGAGAGAGGACGGAAGTCAGTCTGTGCTATCGTGCCAACATGTGGACAATCCTCAGTTTGATTCTTGCAGTGATGACCGAAAGAACTGAGAGTAAAGTTGAGGAGGAAGATGAGGAGCAAACGTGGGACACATGGAGCAACAGGACAACTTATCTTAAAACCTCAGCCAATACATGGCACTGCGTATTCTGTTGTAGTCAGGTAGCTGCTCGACGGGGCCTGGAAGAGGGATGGAGGAGGGACAGATTAAATTATGACAGCACAGCACAGGCTTGACCTTGCTGCAAAAGAACTAAAACTACAAAAGAACTCACCGACAGCTGCCACTGCAGGACACTTGTCATAGATATATTTGGAGCAGACGTCATGCACCATCCTGGGGGTCACAGCCTGCAGAGAACAATGAGGAGGAAATTTAGAACTCATATCTTGGGGACAGACAAAAAGATTTAACAAGTTGCAGCAAATTTGAAAAGAGCGTCAACTCACATCAATCCGAGCGTCCCACTCAGCCAGAGGAATACGCCGCCCGTAGTTCAGAATGTGTCTGCCGATGTCGTCACAAATTGGTGTTGTTCCTAAAGGACAAACAGATGTGTACACTTGACTATGCATGGGAGCGTGTATGTGTGTGCGCTTGTATAAATGCATGACATGCTAATTATGTACCATTGAGCTGTCCAACCAGGCTGGCCTTCAAAACGTTCTTGCCTCTGGCTACATCACTTTCTGTCACTGTGGTACACAGGTTCATCCTGCAGGAAGTGGAGGAAAAAGACTAAATATATGAACTGTTCTATAATTAAAGTGAAATAACATAATGTTCTCAGTGTGAGTGTGTGTTTGTGTCTCTCTGTATCCTGGAGTCATTACTGACCAGGCATTCTGGGACCAGTGCATCATGTCGTCGATGCTGTTCTTGTCAGTCACAAAGTAAATGCCCAGCAGGCCGCTGTCACTGTAAGAGGAGTGGAAGGCCTGGAAACTATGACACAGCTTCTCCTCTACTGCCAGGCGAGCCAGACGGCTGCTCAGATGCTGCATGTGAAAAAAGAATGTAAACAATCTTACTAGTCTTCATAAAAGTGGGATTTAATCACACCAGCAGGTAGTGGGCTGAAATAATTTATATACACTAGTTCTATAAATTCCTTGTAGATTTAAAACTGAAATACACAAAATCTTACATATTGTCACCATTAAATTATTTTACTACCAAAGTATGGGCAGTTCATGGCTAAAACCCATCTTTTAGGAGCTGCTAAGCATCTCAGGTGTTGTTCCTCCCGAAAGGCCCAGAGGCAGGGGTGAGACCCCTGACCCAGGTTTTCAGAGAGGACTATGATCTACCCCTCCATAATGGCCACTCAAGACATACATAGTCTCCAGTGGGCAAAGCTTAAAAGGGGACAATACAGGACTAATATGATGGATAAGGCACCACTGTTACAGTTGCTGACTAAAATGCACCAGCAGAAAAACATTAGTCCATTTTCTGACCTTTCCACCACCGTAGGTGAGGTCAAAGCTGCCGATGATAGAGTTGGCCACCATGAGCGGCACAATGTCTGGGCTGGTGGCACTGGCTCCCTCCACAGCAATGGCAATGTGTGCCAGAGGCATAGCGTCATCGCGCATCGAGATCTGAGGAGAGGCAGGAAAGAAACAGATCAACAAGACAATTTACCATGACAGTGAAAAGAACATCCAGGCCCCGTTTTCAATCTCAGGCTACAATCACACCTAATGCATATAATGTATCACTTTCAAACAGAAGGTGATTCATTTTCTAGGGTAACATAGTATTGACAATGTGAAACTTAAACAACAACCAATAAAATTTCCTGCGGAAACAATCTCAACACATCTCACCCCACTGCCTGTAAATCGGCAAGGTGACAACACAGGGACGGCATCTCCCTCATATTCATAAGACACACCGCTGAAATGAGATTTAGCCAATCCGACCAGCTCCTCGTGGTTCACACCTGTACACAGGGGAGGGAAGAAGAAAAAAACCCCCCACATAAATGGCGAACCTTTCCAAGAAAATTGGAAACAAACAGGCTACCAGAGAGCCTCTTCATAGTGTCTGCTAGGACGAAGAAGATCCTACCTCCAGCAGCAGCCAGCACCATGCGAGGGGCCTTGTAGTGACTGTTGATGTAATCCACTAGGTCCTGGCGGGTCAGAATTCTGGCAGAATTGAATATGAGCAATATTAGTAATTTACAGGATTTATCATGGGAAAAGTCAAAATGCTAAATGAGAAGGGTTTTAATTAGATTATGACAAATGAGATTCTTTTGTCCTGTGAATTTTAGCAGTGAACTTTTGATGAAAGCATTTCTGACTTGTTCTGTGATTGTGACTAATGTGTGTGTGAGCATGCAATTCTTCCTGCCTGGCATTGGATGAGGGTCCCAGCACACTGTGTCCCAGTGGAGTGCCCTGGAAGGCTGTAGCATGCAGCAGGTCCAGGCAAACTTCTTGCAGGTTGCCTTCGACTTCCTCCAGCTCACGCAGCACCACACCCCTCTGCTGCTCAATCTCTGCTTCACTCAGTGAGCAGCTCTGCACCACCTCTGACAGGAGCTCCACGGCTGAGGAAACACAGAGGAAAAATGTTTCACTCCTATGCTCAATGCCTTCATCTGACAAAGCAGAATAGGTTATATCTTACAAAAAAGTCTCTGAAATCAGATTACTGTCCAAACCAGGGAACAATCACATTATTTCACTGTTTACTAATACACAGTTCATCTTACCTTTGGGCAGATCTTTGGTCAGGGTCTTCATGTAGTATGCAGTGTGCTCCCGAGAGGTGTAGGCACTCAGGTGAGCACCCATGGACTCCACCTGCTGCTCCAGGGCTGATTGAGGGTACTTCTTGGTTCCCTGTAAAGAGAGAGGAAAAGTGGGTAAAAAGAACTATGTGATTGGGTTTGACAGGTACACAGATCTCAAGAACATTCATTTTAAAACAACTATAATGTTCACTAGGAGCATGAAGATCAAGAAGGCAAATGACACCTACCTTGAAAGCCATGTGCTCCAGGAAGAAACCTGCTCCGTTGTTCTTCTCACTCTCATAGCGACTGCCAGCGCTGATCCACAATCCAACCTGTGATGGAGAAGTGATATGTGGAGAATGGGAGGATATGTTTATCTGCACCACTTGTCCATCAAACATCATTCATTAAAAGTGAAATGGATCTATATGGTGGTTTAACAACCTCCTGTTAGGATACAGGTTTAAATTGGATTCTTACAGTGCATGTGGCATGCCCTGTCTCCTCAGATGCCACCCTCAAGCCATTGTCCAGGGTAGTAAGGCGGGTTTCAGGGGCCCCCACCAGGCTCTGGGCATAGCTGACTGAGGCCTGTCCGCGCCTCAGAGACAGCAGGATGGGCTAGAGGGGTCAACAAGAGTCATTTAACAATCTGTACATTTAAAAACTACTGTTGGGAAAACAATTCACATTAAACTCATTTGAAAACACTCCTCACCAACAATGACAACAGAGACCCACGAAAAAGAAGAGAAGCTAAGGCTGACATTGACACCACTGCCAACTTCATCTATCAATGAAATTACTTAAAATAGACACAACTAGAAAACAACATCAGGTCTCTCTCTAGTCTAAAATACAAAATGTGCAAAATGTCATTAAAAAAACATTTAATATACATTTCAGAATGATTTCTTTAACTCTGCTTACAGTAACAGTTTCTTGTATATATTATATTTATTATAAGATTGTTGTGTTGTTATTTTGTGTAAGTAGACCACACAGAGCCTCTAAACCGGAGTCACCTTCCTTGTATGTGTAAATATACATGATCAATAAAAGATAATTCTGCTTCTGATATCAGATCTGTAAAACACGTACAACTATCTAGTTTATTTAATCCAGAGTACAAAGTAATGGGATATCACTGTGGATTTATTTTTAATTTTCAGTTGTTCTCGATTTGTTTTTATTATTTCTATTAAGACTAATCTAAGAGGACACCAGCCATTTAATATACATGTATACAAAAACACATTGTGCAGTGATTCAGGCCTTAATAAAAATATGGAAACAAACTATGAAACTATGAAAGTTCAAACTTTCACCAATAAAGTCTGCGTCACTGTGTAGATTTCACGTTACTGTTAGACATGATATGAAGTACTGTAAACACCTTAACGATCAATATAAGTCACTTGTCGTGGCAAAGTCATAATGCTAACGCTATTAGCATGGCGCTTAGCTGCACTGAGAGGGCAACCGAGGACAAGTAACAAACAGCTTGTGACCTTTGTGAAAAAACGACTGAAACGACTACCAGCCCGTACACACAAAGTGGACGTTACACATAAAATGTTTGTGACAAGACCCACTGCCTCATATGTCAATTGACCTTGCATGTCCATGCTAACCGGTTAGCTCATTCTCTGTATTTCGGACAGCTCAGATAGCCAGTTAGCCTCCTCTTCTGTTACTGTCAGTGTTAAATACCTGAATACACGGGTATCCTGCTCAGGCATTTTATTTTACAAAAATATGCTTTACTTACACTGCGGGCTTTGGCAAGGGCTTGGCCCACGGTGCTCCCAACTCGGCACACTGACGCCGCCATTTCTCGGCAACAGATGACAGAAAAGGGAAGTCTCCTACTGTGGGTTGTTTTTCTTCTTCGTCGTCGTTATATTAAACTGTGTGATACCTGCTCACTGGGGTATTTATTGCCACCTAGTGTCCAGCATGTGTTATTACGAGTGAGGTCGGTGGAGACCAATTCATGGTAAAATATTATTGATTATCCAGAATTATGAAGCAACGTATCTAATTGTTATCATATTGTGTTTATGTTATATTCATGCAGCAAAATATGCCAGAATATGTTGAAAACATATTTCACATTTTTCTATTTGTCAATTTTTGCAATGTCCTACTTCAGAAATGTGTTTTTTAAATGTGGAACAGCATGATTTTATCAATGTGAGACTACTATGTCTTACATGTTGATAAATTGGTGATATATGCATTAAAATAAATCAAATGTGCAATACCAATGGTTATTCAGAGGTCTTGGCATGCTTAATTTTTACTTTTTTTAGGAAGGTTGGAAATTGTACTAATCTACTAATATTAATACACAATACATAATATAATACATTGCTATACTGTAACACCAAAATCATTGTTATTATTGTAATGACCAAATGTAGGCATTTAGCATGTTGCAATAAATGACAGTTACACATTTAACAGTAAGAGTGTGGATACACAGAAATCAGATATGGAAGTAATAAGACCTTCATTACTTCTACAATTCTAGGTGAGTAGTTAAATAGTTAGTAAGTTACCTTGGAATATTTCTAATGTTTATCTTATAATTTGTAACTACTGTGGTTGCAATAGAAGCACTGATTCATGAAGGCGGACAGACGTTTTGCATCATTTGCTTTTAGATTTTCTTCTGGCAGATGTCAAAGACAGCAGTGATGCAGACACAGATCTAAATAAAGCCAGAGAAGAAACTAAACAGTTATTGTTAAACCAAGCATGAACACATCAGATCTCCCGCCAAAAAGGAAAAGAAAAATCTGTGTTGCCTTTTTTCTTTCTCTCACTGTCTCTTTCTCTCGCTGTCTCTCACTTCCCCTTTTTCCATTTTAACAGTCATTTGGTTTCACATCTGTTTCTTTCGTTCATTTTATGTATTTAAACCACAATGTCCCAGTCACAATCTTGTCAATCATGTCACTTCTTCCTCTCTCTTAATACAACTGAAAGAAATGACTGTGCGCCTTGACACTGGTTTGGATTTAAAACACATTTCACCCCATCCCCTTTCCAACTTTTCCTGCTACATTAGACTGACTCTTCACCACTTATCACTCACTTATGCTGTGAGTGCAGAGTGTAAAAAAAAAAGAAAGTATGGAACTGTTGAATTAAATTTAGCAGAGTCTTAACCATGCAGATAGTTTTAGTTTCATTAGCCCATGTTTTGTATTTTAGATTTATTTCTCTATCCCAATATATTGGAGGTGAATGGAATTTAGTTCATGATGCTCACATCAATGAGAAATAGATAAGAAAAAAAAACAGTTACATCCCTTTCCTGAAACAGTTTGTCAGTCTCTATACACCTTGCTGCGAACATGTAGTGGAACTACTTTCTACCAAAAAACAGTCCCTTTAAAAATGTTACAGTGTGTCATGTGGATTATTCAAGGTAACAATGGCACTATTTATGTATAAAAAGTTATTATTGTGTCCAAATAATTAAGTTGTAAAACACAAAGTAGTAACAAAAATGGACATAGGCTAGAATATAAATCCTGACTTTATTATGAGGTAGGCCAAACCCTGCAAAGGGAAGGGTCAAACTGGAGGAGCATGTGAACGGTTTGGTCAGTGAGTCTTCTTGTTTGTTTGTTCACCGGCACAGAAACTTGTGTGCGGGACCTTAAGTGCTCAACGTGCCAGTGGCTGCTTGTCTGGGTTGTTTGGGAACAGTAATCTCGAAAGGCAAAGAGAGACATTGGTGCTTCTCTGTGGTGCAGGGTTGGACTTTCTCTGAGGAGACCTTTGATACTTCTGTCCTCCTCTTATACAAGAATACAGACTGCGAGTGGGCATTAACAGGTAGGTGGACTGACTTGTTCACACTCATTGGCAGGTGAAGTGTGAAGGTTTCAATAGGGACGGGCACAGGTGGCTCAGGAGGATGAGGAGGAGGAACGCCGCTGCTGGTGTTTTTGAGCTGAGTCTCGGCACTCTTTGACAACATCTTTGGCAGAGACCTTGCTTTTCCTGCTGCGGTCTCCTTCTCCTTGACAGTGCCACAGTGTTTTGGTGCTGAGCGGTTGGAAGGCCTCAGAGGAGGAAGTGGGCAGGTGTGTTTGATCCTGAAGCCCTCAACAACTAGGTTGACTCCTATGTACTGTGGCACTTCTACAGCTGCCTAGAGATCAAAAGCGATATCCACAGTATATCACCCTAACAATATGGGCCACATATACACACATTAACCTAAACAGGGTTACAATTTTAACTTACCTGTCTATATATGAGCTGAAAGTCTCCTGTCTTTGCAGTGCGATCTGCTCTCCGGTCCAGGACGACTCGTAGCGTGTCCTCCTGCACAGCAGCACAGAGGTGGGCTGTCACATGTGTGGACGGAGCCATAGTGGGGCTGGCATTGATTTCAATCAACCACGGATGCAGGTCACGACCTCCAAAACACAAAGCAAAATATCTAACTGGTTTTTAAATTAAAATTGTATGTGATGTTTATTTGATTACCAATTTTATTTAACAATTTAAGATAATGTGATTAAAACAGGTAGTATAAGGTATAATAAAACCTACCTAACATGAAGTCAGCACCGTAGAGCTCAAAAGTGTTTTTGCGTGACTCCATAAGATCTTGTGATGTCTGTAAAGCATGGATCACAGCCTTCTTCATCCCTGGGACTGCCACAGTCTCCCACTGGGCTTTGCAGCCCTGACTGGACAGAAAGGTCTTGAACTGGTCATCTGACCACATGTTGTCTGTTGGGATGCCTCGATGGCGTTGTTGGGAGGGCAACAGATGCTTCTGGATGGAGTTATTGCACAAATGGACTGAGCTGAAAGGATGGGGGGGAAAGCAGTCAAAACTGGAAAGACAAATGAGGGAAAACAGGTCTGTTAATTAAACCAAAGTATAATGAGACATGATAAACATGGGGGTGGGCATAAATAGGGAAGAAATTACACTAGATTGTTACTACTTTGGCTGTTATGTTCTGTACTTCTAAATATTTCTCTCTTTTTTTGCACATTTAGCATGCAATGACGGCTACACATTTAACAACAAGAGTGTGGATACATAGAAACCAGATATGCAACAATTCTAGGTGAGTAGTTAAATAGTTAGTAAGTTACATTAGCAGATTTCTAATGTTTGTCTTATAATTTATAACTACTGTGGTTTAACAGAAGCACTGATTCATGGAGGTGGACAAACATTTTGCATAATTTGCTTTTAGATTTTCTTCTGGCAGATGTCAAAGACAGCAGTGATGCAGACACAGATCTAAATAAAGCCAGAGGAGAAACTAAACAGTTATTGTTAAACCAAGCATGGACACATCAGATCTCCCGCCAAAAAGGAAAAGAAAAATCTGTGTTGCCTTTTTTCTTTCTCTCACTGTCTCTTTCTCTCGCTGTCTCTCACTTCCCCTTTTTCCATTTTAACAGTCATTTGGTTTCACATCTGTTTCATTCATTTTATGCCCATTTATTTTGCATGAATGAATGAACTTTATTTAGATAGCACGTTTCATGCACACAATGCAGCTCAAAGTGGTTTACGTTTCTGCAGCAAACATGAACACGCTAAAAACACAAGTCTAAAACTCTACTATTTACAAACTAGCATTTACAAAGTTGCACATTCACATTCTGTTTCTTGTTATAGAAGAAAGATTTTTGAGGTGATCTTGGGAATAGTGGAGGATCTTAGGGGACGTGGAGGACCATAAAACAATGGGGAGTCAGTGATATGAAAGGGGAAGAAGCCCTTTAATGTCTTAAAAACTAAGATAAAGACTTTAAAATCAATTCTAAAAGATACAGGGAGCCGTTGTAGGTTGTGTAAAACAGGAGTTAAAAGGAGTCTAAAAGGACCCTGAGGTTTCTTACTTGTAGTCGAGTTGTAAGCATCACTGTCTTACCTGTCCAGTGTATCTAGTGAGTAAGGCTGTGTAGAGAAGCGCAAGTAGCACTTTTTATAGAACCACACAGTAAGAGGATTCCAATCGGTGACCAGGAACCACTGGCGCACATCAAATTTGGTGCCATAGACCAGCAAGGGACGCTCCAGGTATTTCTGCACCACCCACTTGTTGTCTTTGATGAGGGTTGAATCACTGCCCACCAGCCTGAGGATGTGATCCAGACGTTTGGCACATTTGATACCTGGAGAGCAGAGGAGACCAGTCAGCCAGGAGTTTGTCAGATATTATGTCTGATAGTGTCTGACTTCTCACCTCTGCCCCTGGACTTAGCTCCAGGTTTGATGATCCAGATGTTGTGTATGCCATCTATGTCCAGCTGTGGACAGAACTCGGCCAGCCTCTGTAGCATGGCCTTACAGCAGGTCACAAAGTGATTACTGTTCTCAATCTGGGCTCCACCACTAAACAAAGAGCATAGAGGTAGGAACTGTAGTGAAACACCAAGGAGCTGTATGGTTTTCCAGTTTCCTACCTCTATCTTTCTCTCACACACACATACACACTGTACTCACTGAACAACATGGTAGTAATTGTCAATAAACTCTGACCACTCCTCCTCTGTAAGTGTTTGTGGTGTCTCCAAGCTTATGTCTATGTCAGTGTGCTCCCGACTCTCTAAAAACTGCTGGCATACTTTGAGTGCGCTGTTAATCATTTGCGAGAGGACCACCAGTCTATATCGATGCTTGCCTCGTTTCCTGTGATCTGAACGTGGAGGAAATAAACTAAATAAATAAACAGGAGTCTCTCCTGCATGAGTAAATTAAAAGTCGTGAGAAATAGTCATACCCTGAACAATGTTGTTACTCGTTCCATGTCCCTGAACATCCTGCTCCCTCTCCACAATGTACTTCAAAAGACTGGTGCAGACTGTCCTCCTGTAGTCCTCTACAGAGAGCACAGGGACAGACATATAATATATTAGTATAGTTTTTCGCTATGAGAGAAAATAGAAATGAGCTGGAAAAGTTGTAAAGTAATATCTGACCAATGAAAGCATGCTTCTCATCCTGTGCTCCTAGTCTGTAACAACGAGGGAAAAAGGTGTCTGGATCAGCTGAATCAAACCAGTGCAGGTTCCTCAGGTTCACACACAAGCCCACCTGTCACAGAAGAGACAGATATTGACAGTGGGTGTGACAGGGGACTGCTGAGGAGGCTGTTACTAAATAACACCAACATATAACAGTACCTTGGTGGTGAAGCTGCCTGCTTTTGCAAAATGATTGGTAATCTGTTCTTTTTGCAAACTGTTGATGTCGATAGCCTCTCTACGGTTTGTCCAATAGAAATAAACCGTTTCATTGCGCACCAGGCGAGACTATGGAATGAGAAGAGGAAAAGGATGGGGTCAGAATCTGTTAAATGTTGCTATTAAGAACCTTACATTTCAGCATGGTAATCAAGATAAACAACATATCACCTTAGCCTCATGTTAGTTTAAAACGTTAGAGGTTGTTTTTACCATGAGATTATATAGTCCATCTGGATCCTGCACTTTTTCAGCATCACATGAGTTACCTGAGAAAAAGGAACAAAGTTAATGAATGGAGGTATATAAACAGATATCCTGAACAAAGACATAACAGGATTTCTTAAACAGTCCCACTTTTATCTGTCTCACCATCGTCATCATCGCTGTCACCAGCATCATTACAGCTGGCTCTGCTTTCATCGCTATGACGCTGGTATGCATGCTGTTTAGGGCAACGCATACGCTGCTCAATCCAGCCTCTGGCCCTCAATGCTGCCCTGATGACAGGGTAAGGGCCCTGGACGGTGAATACCTTATGCATCTAAGAGGACAGATGGCAGAGACAGAAATGATTGACTATTTGGAGCAATCGAAAATTAACGTGACCACAGAAATGTTTTGCTCATATCCAGTGATGTTAACTCACCTTGACAGCTTTGTCCACGATGACTTTGGCTATCCTCAGTCTCTCTGGGTTGAGAACAGGCAGGCTGACAACACTACGTCGATTTTTACCCTCAGTAGATGTAGCTGACACACAAAGACAAAGACAAACACAGACAGACAGACAGACTGTTTGTTGTCTTAATAAAACTCATCAGAGATTATACTGTTCATGTTGTTTTGCTTTCATCTTGGTTGCTTTGCTGGACCTTCGATCGTTAGATAGGCAATCTGTTTCTCCTGCAGTAACACCAAGAGTTCTCTGTCATACATACTGTACTCACAACATACTGTTTGCAACTGTAATAAGTGCACAACTTGGCTAGTGAATAAGATATGTACCAGCATGCATAAAACATAAACCAATTATATTTGAATAATACATAGATGTATTGAGTATACTTACATGGTAAGCATGCAATGATGAAAAGCCACAAAAGCCAACGAGTGTGTAACTAAAGCTTACAGCTTGGCACATTTAGCTCTGCGCCAAAAAAAAGCAAAGTCATAAAACTTTAATACATGGCCTCTGGATTCAAACATTTGGCCACCTCTCCTGAGTGTGAACTCATGATTAAATCAGCATTTGTGATCTATAAGATGACTCTATGAACGCAAAGGCCAAGTCTAGTGTGAAGTCAGGCAGCAGTGATCTTTCACATTTCAATTTTAGAACTGAGTCTCATAGCATAATCCGCTGCAGAATAACCCAAAAGCCTAATCTGTCATTTTTGACAATATGAGGTCATAAACAGAGTTTGACATATAAATGAGAAACAAGAATCCAGTGCTATGAATTATGTTGATGGAGCTAATGTGTGATTAACATTTGAAGAATATACACCTTATTGGTTTATAACAGTGTACGTCTGATCCTTTGGATGTTCAGATAGAGACAGTGTTTCCTTTGTTGCTTTCTGTCTCTCACCACTGTCTGGGCAGCATCCATCAGTAGCCTGCTGGCCGAGTCGCACACACTGTCTGGACCTGGTGACCTCCATACTGACATCAGCTCTCATTCATCAAGGCAGTGTTTTCTTCCACTCTGTTTCATGGTTTGCCCAGTGACAAACTGCTGCAGAGGATACAGTCTAGCGTTTATCTAGGAAACAATCATGCAGTGTAAAGGTGTTACACAAACAATGTGCACAGATATACTGTTGACTACTGAGGGTTTCATACATCTCTGTCTACTGGTCTTGTAGATCAGTCTCTGTCCAAGTGCAGTGAACTATAAAGTGGGTCAAACTGCTGTGCATGAGACAGCTTGGCTACACCTGTCAGGTTTGCATCCAGCCAGGTTGTGATACTGATTTCCTTATCAGTTACCTGTTGAACAGAAAGCCCAGAACTGGACACATATCCCGACAGTGGAAATTCTCAGCAAAATAATCCTATTTTCTTCTCAATCACATCAGCGTATGCATAGCACACACAAATTATGTATGATATTTTTCTTTAAATCCACCACAATTATATTTTTTTTTAAACTAACAAACAGTGTTAACTTCAATACTGGGATATTAGATGTTACAGAAGGCCTACAACAATTTCATGCAGCGTTTTGACATCACGGTTTGGTGTTAGTTCTTACCTGCTGCTGAGGTCCACGGGTGTATTAACTTGGGTGCCGGTTGAGTTTCACCGGAGGAAGGCGGTGCACTCTAGTCAAGGTGTTTATTGTCGCCATGGCAACCGCTGAAGCGCTGCATGCAAACACCAACGAACTACAAATAATAATAATAATTATAAATTAAAAAAGTACAAATGGTAAGACAACAAAACTACAACAGCAAATAATGTTCATTTATCATCATCCTGTCCGTGGAAATATTTGACTCCCTATTGGGATTTTATCCAAAATTTGATTGTTATGTTATGTGATCTTTACGTTTGTCAATTCAATTTCTAAAAATTTAAAATTTCTATTGGTCTGAATATCACAACAATATTGCCAAAGCATGTATCCTATGCATGAGATGAAGGGTTTATGTTTAGGGAAGGATGAATGGAAGGATGTTTTTTTTTCTTTCCAAATAAATTTCTTTATATTTAGTTATAATGTGGTTTTACTCTGATTGGTGTTTGGAAAGCAGTGTTGTTGTGAGACTGGTCAGGGTTTTTTTTAGAGGCTGCACTTTCTCTCTGCTCGGCAGCCATCTTGGTGTCCGCTCAGGCTGTGCTGACGTCACAGTGTCATGCGCACTCGCGCCCAACCAGCCTCTACCCGCACAAATCCCCGCACACACACACACATACACACACGGTACAGTCTGGCTGATACACACTCAGATAATTGCAATAAACGTAGCGTAGCGTTAACAGGTTAACACACACGATTGAAACATTACAATATAGCACTCAAAAACAGGTAAGTCGAGTGCTGCTTTTAAACTGCGCCTTTTGCATTTAGCTAAAAGACGTGTTTTGTTTCCTGAAGTAAATTTTAAGGTAACACGCTAACACTGCAGAGTTGTGCTCAAATGTTACTTAACTTAGCTTCTAGCTGAGTGTTTGTTGACCCTCATTCTCTCAGGTGGCCGAGGGGTTCACCCTATAAAATGTGTGGAAGGACTGCATGTACTCTGGCTCCTGACGAGGTGAGCCGAGCCTGCTCCTCATACTACCGAGGCCGGGGTGGGCAGCGAAGACAGCCCCGCTGGAGGGATGGAGACGCGGACAAATACCGGCCCTCTTACAACAAGAGCCCGCAGTCCATGAGTCCCGTCCTGCTTTCACAGAGACATTTTGATAAGGTAACGTGAAGCGCTTTCTCTCCATGTGTGAAATAACTTCGTAAAGTAAAGGACACCGCATAGATCCACATTATATTATGTGTATACATCTGAAAAGACTTCAGGTAGATAACTATGTATGTAGTAGATACTGTGAAATATTTAATGATAAACGTACCCTGATAGATTATGTTAGGTAATTAAGTGAAACATAATGTTGTTTTTATTGTTAATTCATGTTATGTAAACTTCCATATGGATACATAATATAGTACTGCAACAACACCACAACCTGAGAGTTACAAGAATTAACCACAGATTTGAATCAACACTTTTGTGATGTATGGAACAACATTATATGCTTAAAGACGGGTAGTATGTATTGTACTAGTATGTATTACTATTGTACTGGATAGCATTATATATTGCAGGTGTTTGTGTTACTATGTCCCTGCCTTTTATGTGTCTTCAGAATGCTCCTGCAGGTGAGTGTATATTGGCTGCGATGCGTTGGGGTCTGGTACCTGCCTGGTTCAAGAATGACCCAAGCAAGATGCAATACAGCACCAGCAACTGCCGCAGTGAGAGTATATTGGAGAAGAAATCTTATAAGGTGCATACTCTTTGAGACACTGCTGAGTGGCATCCTACTTAATTTCTATGAGTATGTTTTATGTCTCTGATCAACTTTTCTACCCCAAGGACCCTATGCTAAAAGGACAACGCTGTGTCATCCTGGCTGATGGCTTTTACGAATGGAGGAGACAGGAGAAAGACAAGCAGCCCTTCTTCATCTACTTTCCTCAGACTCGGCCCAAAAAAGAGGACCAGGGTGACCCCATGACCTCAGCCCTCAATAATGAGAATTTTGAGACAGCGTGCGCTGCAGAGGAGGCCTCCCCTGACCTGGCAGAGGTAAGAAGTGGGTTTTCTATAGTAATATAAGCACCATGAACATTTGCTTTCATACAAAGCAAATGTTATGAGAATGCAACTTTGGCGGAAATTACAATGGCTAAAAAATTTCCTGTGTGGATGAGGGGCCAAGGCAAAAATGTGCATGTGTCTACCAGGTGTTTCTGTAGAATTTAAAATGTAATGCAACACACAAACACATGCTTGAGTTTTGATTTTAGTGCCAGGCTGAGAATTCAGTTTGTCATAAACCAACAAACAATTTTGAATGTATTTTCATTAATTCAGCATTGTTTTATAATTTAAACATTATAGCATACCGTTTGCTGTGTGTTGTGTAGGAAGGGGAAGCCCCAGGTGTGTGGACAGGATGGAGATTGCTGACTATGGCTGGAGTGTTTGACTGCTGGACACCTCCAGACGGTGGAGAATCCCTTTACACCTACAGTGTAATCACTGTGAATGCTTCCCCAAACCTGCAAAACATCCACGACAGGTAACAGCTGATGTTGAAAAACAGTCCTTTTTTAAATTTGGGCCTGTATGAAATTCAAAATTGTTGTCTGAATGTGTTTTAGGATGCCAGCAATCTTGGATGGAGAGGAAGAAGTGAGAAGGTGGCTTGATTTTGGGCATGTAAAAGCTTTAGATGCCTTGAAACTGCTCCAGTCAAAAAACATCTTGACTTTTCACCCCGTTTCATCACTTGTCAATAACACGCGCAACAACTCTCCAAAGTGCCTTCAGCCAGTGGATCTCAACAACAAAAAGGTATAAAATTTTATGTGGCATTTTACTGAGTGGTTGAAAGTTTTTGCTATACAATGTTAGCTTTCGGGCATTTAGAGAGGTTTGAGCTGATAAATCTGACCCTTGACCCCTAGGATTCTAAACCCACAGCAAGTACTAAGATGATGATGAGCTGGCTGATGAGTAGTGCCCCTTCAAAGAAGAAGGAGACCGACACACGCGTGAGTCAGGAAGAGGGTGAAAGCAAAGCCAGGACTAAGCGAAAGTCTGCACAACCGCTTCAGCAGTGGCTTCAGGAAGCGAACAAGAAACGAAAAGTTAGCTGAGGAGATGAACTGGACTTAAAACTGCAATGTTGAAAAGACCATTTAGGTCTTATTTATTCTACAGGTTTCTGCTTTTTCTACAGGTATTGGAGAAAGATTGTTTCTTCTATTAAAAATCAAATGCTATAAATTTAATGTGTCATGTTATGTAGATACTGATTTATAGTTAAAGATCTATTCAGTAAATGTTAGAAATAAACACAGTATGCTTTATTCAAGATTTTTATTACCCTTATTACTTGAAACGCAGACATTTTGAAACAATGTAGATGCTATGAATTTATCATATTAATAATATAATAATTATGAATGCCAATACCCCCCACCCATTTTTTTTCTTATTTCAAAGTAACATTATGTAAGCCATCTTGTAACCTATGATGCATTTTAAAGTTTTAACATAATACAAACAGACTAATCTGATCAGTTAAAAGAAATGTCAAGCACTTAAATTGTTTGCCAACACAAGCCACTGGCAGTCATATGATTTACAACACAACTCTTGCTGTCCCCACAAAATGATTGAGAGGCTTTCAAATATACAAAGTCTTGCAATAGTTGACAGTAAAAAGAAGAAATGTACTCGGTAATAGTACTCAGTTATGAATGATATTTATACTTGAGAAAAAAAAAATCTCTCCAGAACTGTCCGGTAGAATGACATGCTGTCCTGATTTGGTTCATTTCCACGTCAAATGTACCAGTAGTTGATTATAAGACAAACCTTTGTTTCCTCAATAGAAGAACAGCAAAGAACATATCAGGGACAACACTTACATCAAGGAGTTGAGTTTGGATTCACACTACGTCCTCAACCTGAGCTACAACTGCATTTATTGTGGCTCTAAAATGAGGTGTCTGAGCAAGTCTTCAGTTATTGTAGATGACAGCAAAGTGCAAAAAGAGCAACCTGTACACATTTGAATGATGGTCTTGTCATTTCACTGGATTTCCTATTCAACGCCAATGAATGAGAATCAGCCGGCAGCATCTTAATGAGATCCACACATGCACCTTCAGTTCTGAATGAAATATCAGTTTATTTTCTTGAGGTTGCATGAGGTAAAGTAAGTGTTTTTGAGTGTAAAACTAATTTAAGCCACAACATAAATGAGTAAAATGAGGGGAGAAGTGTTTCCTCTATTCATGCAGCAGCAGCAGGTTGTGAAAGTAAGAAAACCACTACCACCGCTAAAGAGACTTTGATTTAAAAAAACAAAAAAAAAAATAACAAACCAACCATTAGCTTGTCTAACTTTACTCATAAACACAAACATGTATAGATAATGCTTCGATTTACCACTTTTAAGTATCCCAAATAAAAGCAGTGAGGACCAAAACAGGGTGTGTGAAAGCAGTGATATACATGAACCCAAAAATGACATTGGCCCTAACCACCGCCACCATGAAAAATATGAGGGGAAACACTGGGAAGTAATAAGCATCGTACAAGTAAATGCCATAATGTTTCCTTAAGGTGTTCTTTGGGCTAGGAGAATTATTTTATAGAAAATGTGTGTTTTGTTTACATAAGGAGGTGGGTGCAGCATGTTTGTGTGTAAGTAGTATACTCTTTAAGTGGGATGCTGCTTGTATGTTGGGCATTAGGGATTAACACAGTGGGCCATGGGGAAGGGTATATATAGACAAGGCAAGATTGGGTGATGAGGGCAATGACGACCCCCCCCCCGGACCCCAAAAGATCTTCAGAGTCCTCAGCAGCTACAGGTCTCCGCTGACGGCTTGGCTCGCTCGTTCCTGTCCAGCTTTATCGGCTCAGGGAACTCATTGTACAACTCCACTTCAGTCTCCTAAAAACAGACAACACAGCTGAGGGTGAGCCTCATTCAACATCTCCCAGCTTTCACTGAGATGTGTAAAAAATGATTTTATTGCTAACTGATTTTTGTTGTGTCTGCATTTACTGTATGTCTGTACCTCGGCATCATAGAAAATAGGTTTTTTTTGTATAAATAAAATAAAGATGATGATAAAGAAAAACAGGAGGCTGATTAAAAAGCTTCACCAGTCTCTCTTGCACATACCTGTTTAAGAGCGTTGCGTGCAATAGTCTGGAAAGCCTGCTCCACATTGATTGCCTCCTTGGCGCTGGTTTCAAAATATGGGATGTTGTTCTTGCTCTGACACCAAGCCTGTGCTCGCTTGGTTGTTACCTGAAACACAAAGAAACACATCAGACACATGAAAATGACTGCTTTACATAAGCTATTTTGACTTTAAGGGCTCCAAAATGACTAACAACACTCTCTCTCTTGCTCTAAAAAACAAAAAAACAAAACCCTTGGTATACGCAAATCTGATTACTTGGGCCCACCTGTCTGTTCTCCAGGTCGATCTTGTTGCCCAGCACCACAAAGGGGAAATTCTCCGGGTCTCGAGGGCTGGCCTGGATCAAGAACTCGTCCCTCCAGCTGTCTAGAGTCTTGAAGGTGTTGGGTGCTGTCACGTCAAACACCAGGACACAGCAGTCTGCGCCGCGGTAGAATGCAACGCCTAAAGACTGGAACCTCTCCTGACCTGCTGTGTCCCAAATCTGTGATATAGAAGGGAGAAGAAATATGCATTTAAGTAGATTAGGTAGGTTTGAGATGTCACTGTCACTTGTCAATTTTTCTATTTTGGGATGAAGTTATTAATCATCTCTAATAACGTGTTTTAATTAACAGTGACAGTTTTCACAGTGGTACAACATAAACATTACCCTTTCAGTGTATTCCTTGATCGTTTTAGATACAATGGTTTCAACGAGAAATGTCTGTGTGGAATTACTGTTAAGTTATTTTTTCAGTACCTGCATTGTGACAAGTCTGTCATCCACCATGACTTCTTTCGTCAAGAAATCAGCACCTATTGTGGCTTTGTACTGGTTACTGAACTTCTTATTCACATACTGGTTCATCAATGAGGTCTTCCCAACTCTAGGAAACAAAAAACACAACAGACCATTATTAACTGATTGATGAAGCACAAAAAGGGTTCCTTGCTTGCTGTATACGTGTGTACTGATCGGGAAGATTAAATTCCCTTATGCACCCTTTTAACTTTAAGGATACGGCTCAACATCACTCACCCAGAGTCTCCGAGGATGATGACTTTAAGTAGTACTTTCTTCCTTGACGTCATTGTGCCACAGCTGTAAAGACAAAAAAATACATCAGAGCGAAGAATAATAGATGCAGACCAACACAGGAATTCAGCCTTTCACTGAAAGATGACTAGGTATGTATACGTCTCCAAATACACTCAAAAGAAATGGACCAGAGCTAGTAATTAAAAAAACAAGTGAGGAGTTTGCTATTTTTTGAGTTACCTTAACTACACAAAGAAAATGGAAAACAGAAACGTGCTGCACTGCATTGTATAATGTGAGGCTCTAAATTCAATGTTGCCACTTTGTTCAAAATACGTTGAACAATGTGGCGCTGTGGTTGTTCAGCTGAGATGACATCTGCTATTTTTGTTACTGCGTCTGATTGTTGTTGGAATACTGTAATTGTAAAGCACTGATTTCAAGATATGTATGCTGCTGACGAACTATTCAATGAAACAAAACAGCATTGTAATAAAATGGTAAGAAAAAATAGAACACACGGGCACCCACACACACACAGTCACTACAAAACATACTAAGTGCATCCATGAATTGTGTTCATCAGTTCATCCTTATACAATACAGCAATGCATTATGATGACTTTCCCTTCTGAGACCTGTATTTGCCCTACCAAACGGGCAGTTGCTGTATTGCAATCATCATTCACACATGCAAACTAAAAATTATGAAAACAAACAAACAAAAAGAAAAGAAAAAGGTCCAACTATTTTCATTCATCCTTCTTCGTATGTAATATCTCTTTCCTATATTTACATTTTCCTTACAATTCCAAGAGCCTGATTAAATATCTCTTACAGTAGTACAACCCCCACCCCCTTACTCTTCCAGTGTTTTCATTTAAAGCCACACATACTGTATATCATTGGTGAAATGCAACCACATTACTGTTTCTAATGATAAACATTCTGCTTATTAAGTTCTGTTTATCTACTAATGGAGGGTCGAGACTCTAGATCACCAGAAGCAGCTTAAATGTGTACTAAAACCAACGGCAGACTTTACATTCTCATCTTTGCCTCTGCTCAAAACACCACTAAGCCTTTCTGACTTAGGCTGGGTGTGCTTTGTAATGATGAACCACCTCATACAGCTGTTATGACCAAAGTCCAAACTCTAGCTTTAAATCCTCACTTTATTCCGGTTAGACCTTGGAGCATTATCGACATATAGTCAACTGTTTCATCCACGTATCACCTAACGTTTAATGGAATAGCTTCTTATGAGAACAAGAAGCTACGGCTTGAATCTATATTTGTACTATTATGAGGCAAGAGTAGCAGAGCTGTCGGTACGGCTCTCATAATCTGCACCCCATGACACTGTGTCAGGGACTGATCACATGGTTTTAAAACACAGGACTAACGGAACCATGACTTGGCAAGCGTGATTAGCACAGCAAATACTTCGGTTGGATTCCACACACATAAAAAAAGGGATAATTCATAAATCTGCCAGCCTATCTGGTTGTAAATATCCCCACTTCATAAACTCTACAGTGTCCCTGTCTCAAGATGTTATCCAACAACCATTAAGACATCAAAAAACACTGTCAAAGCGTTAGCAAGGCATAAACATCACATTTGGAGATCTAAATGCGAGCTGGACAGTGGGTAAAAGCACGACAACGACGAAACACATCTTGGAAAAAGTGCAGAACTATTCAATATATAGTATTCTCAAGATAACTAATGCCAGGCGGTTGTGTGTTTTTTAAAAGATACAATTACAACATCACTGACACTTCTCAATTTAAGCTAACGTTTATTAGTTAACTTAGCTAAGCAAGGTTTTATAGATAAATATGAAACTTACTTAACAACAGCTAGATTTTTTAACACAAATCATAAGCGTAATCAACAACTAAAGTCAGCACAAACCAACCTGGGCGGTGATCCTGCAGTAAAAAAATGTCTTTGTGGACTTTTTTCTCTGCCTCTGTCGTACGCGTAAGCTAATGCGCAGGCTAGCTGACAGGCTAACAGCTCCTTTAAATGTCTACCGTTAACAAAAAAAACACACGTTTTAGCGCATCGACAGCTAAATACTCTCTGACAGCAAGCCTCGCGGCTAACTCTACTTATCAGAATAAAAACGGACACTGCCGACGTATACCCCCTTCGTGCAACAGGAGCGATTTGGTACAATGATCTTGTTTCGTCTTGTTGCCGTTATCGCTAGCAGCTACAGCTAGCCTAGCTCTGTCCACTTCCTCCAAAACAAGCTGTGTCGGTGAGCGCTGACGTCACGCGCTGGATACGCCTTGTTCCACAAGACCCGAGAGGTTCAAGATGTGTGGATGTCGATAGAAAATGTGATTTTGGTGCAGGGGTCTCAGATGGGGACCGAGAGGTCACAGATTATAACATAAGTTCAAATAAAGCATTTTATTGGGCAATGTTTAGGTCTACACGTTCTCTTTCATTGGCAATGGATTATGGGAAGTCACAGAAGGCTGTTATATTGTGTTATGAACTACTGAACAGACTATATGTATAGGCCAACTGGACATTGTGCATCCAGCTCACAAATGCTGCTGAAACACCAAAATAATTAATTGTAATATCTGCAACAATTCAAAATCGTAAGATAAAATCAGATGATCAGAAGATATCCAAACAATAGTAAATAAAAAAACAAACACAAAAATGTAGTCAATAAATGCAGCCAAAGTAAATATCTACAGGTAAAACAACTGACTTAGATAACCGACACTCATTCAATAATTTAATCAAGTCCCGGCTCCTTTCCAGGAGGCATACAGTGACTGGCTGCTGCACTTTAGGTGTTGTAAAGATTTTTGTGGAGTTTCTAGGTCTCCAGCAACTACAGTATATCAGCCACTTCTATGTTCTCTTTTGGCCAGCTTACTATTCCTGCTGAGTACTTGATGATGACCAGTGTGGCATATGTGATGATGACTTTGTTTTCCATTCAACTGACACTTCATTGTTCTTATTCTATAGGTAATTTGATGCTGTTGGCTTTCGTGCCTGCTTATTATAGTTTCATTTTTCCTTTATATTTAAGGCATTTGACCGTCTTTTTTTTTTTCTAAATCCATTAACTACACCGTCTATTCAATTATGTCCCCTGACGTCAAGGGACATCAAATCCTAAATCAAATCCTTTGTCAAACAGCAGGGTGAAAATACAATTCAGATCATCTGGTTTAAATTCCAAAGCTTCCAGCCTCAACATCCCTATAAATACAACACTAACAGCTGAATAAATAACAATAAAATACTAAGATGTCCTAAAAAAAAACCCCAATGAAATAAGAGAGCTTAAAAGTACTTACCTTTTCAAGTTTGGCTTGGTCAAGGTGTTGATCCTGGCAGAGTTCAGGTAAGTGATCCACTGGGCCAATGAATTTCTGTTTGCAAAAGATTTACAACTACAATAAAGTTAAAAACACTTTATTCAAGGAATGAAGTGAATATCCTGCCCAGCAATAGTAATAATTAATGTCACAGCAGGCAGGGATTATTACTACCAACAGGAGGCAATCGCAGTCTTAGCCAAAAGGCCGGGAAGTGATTACTGACTACTCCAACCTAAGTAATTGATTAGTGGTAATCTGATTACACCAGAAATCTGATTACTCTATTTGCTCCTCTCACAACAGAAAATATTATGTTTGGTATTAATATAACATTAATAGTGACTTATTAATAAATAATAACAATACATTTAATTGGTATCACGCTTTTCATTTGTAGTGAATCTCAAAAGGCTACAGTATTACAAACATTGAACACACAACATGAAGATAATAGTTAAGAGTTAAGATGAAAAAGCCATGCTGGACAGAAAGAGTCTAGGGGCTGTGCTGCCCTCTGACACTGTTCCACAAGTGTGGTGCAGCAGAGCAGAAGGCTGGATCCCCCATGATATTTAACAACATGATACTCCCAGCATATTTCATCCACATGTCTAAAAGGTGGGAAATAAAACCCCCCTTTTTTCTGTTTTTAAAAGGGACATTAGGGGCAATCATTTCTGTGCTGTGCCGTCTCTCCTTTGAGCTAATGAATGACTGGAAATAATTGATGACCTCTAGAGCAACTATGGAAGAGTGAAGACCTATTATAATTATTAATATTTATTTGTTTTTAAAATCTACTTTATATTATTACTTAGGTTATTGTATTATTATTATTTTATAATTAACATAATATTGTATGTGTTAGATGTGTTAATTGTTGTTGGTGTTTGTAAATTAATAATTTTCAATAAATACAATTTAAAAAGTGCTTGTTTTTCTGTTTTTGCGTGTTTTCATAATCACTTCCAACGCAGGGAACGTCGTGTACATTGCGCCGTGACGTCATCACGCTGGACTGAATGAAGCGTCATCCTTTTCTGAAGTAGAGCGGCGCGGCGGCCTTTCTTCGCTGCTCTACAATTCCCCCCAAAACTTTCCATTCTTTACCCTGGTATTACTTTCAGCTCTTTCATTTCTGTAACCATGACTCGGAGGTCGCCACTTGTCGGTGTTTGCCTGCTCCTCCTGGCCGCTTTGTACCCGGAGGCTTCAGCGGACGGTTTGGTGAACGAGGACGTGAAGAGAACCGTAGACCTGAGCACTCATCTGGCCAAGATCACTACAGAGATCGCCCTATCTAACCAGGGACGCTCTGCCGTGAACAGTTTCATACTGGCGGTGGAGTCTGGCCTGGCCCCGCACCTAGCATACATCGGAGCCTCGGTGAGTCAAACATCAGTGAAAAGAAAGAACCACGATAGCTAGCTGTAGCTGCTTGTTAGCTACTTCATAGGAGGCGACACGTATCCTGTCTACGTAAAACTGGTGCACAGGTTTATACTAGCTTGCTGCTGCACGGTGTTGCAGCGTGTTCATTGAATGGATCAAAATCACAGCTACTAGCTCTATGTGGTGTGTTCCTGCAAGCGTACACTGCTAACGTTACTATTTCAAGATGTAGGCTATATTGCTCAGTGCAAGCCATTGACGTTGCATTGCTCTGAAGATCTCACCATAGCTTGGATACATTCATTCTGAATGGCTAATGGAACATAGTAAACGATGATGTTAACTTCCGCAATGCTGCGCGCTCTGTCAGTGGCTGAACGACACGTATGCGCTGAGCATAGACTTCCGTGTGTGACTGCGCACAGGCATGCCCCGCTTCACACAATGAATGATTATGCTCCGATGCTTTGTTTTTATATAAAGTAATACGCTGCACACGCTCACTTGAAGGCCCTGCTACCCTGTGCATGATATAAACTTGTCCTGTATTTTGCCTGTAAGTTCTTTAATAAAGACAGTAAAAGTCTGTCAACATACCAACTTCACCTCCAAATCTCATTCTGTCAATGATAATCTCATTCTGTTAATACTGTGTCATTGTCTGTCCTGCACTGTGTAGATGTATATAGATGTTTTTTATTGTTAACTCTACACATATAGTACTGTATATCCTGTTAATACACACACAGTTTATTTACCCTCAAATTGATAGTTATAAATTGATAGTTGGTTTTGCTTTTTTGGCACACATAGTTTTTATCATGTCAGTATGCAAACACATAGTCCACTCTAACTACACAGAAATGTAAATTATTGTCACTCTCTGTTATGTTTGTGTTTATTGCTTTTTTTTATTTGTCATCCGGACCACATTGATTTCTTTATATACTTGCGAATAAATCTGATTCTAATTCTGAAGTACATTCATTTCAGAAACGGTACACTTAACCAATAACCATGTTTTCGCAGGTGAAGGGGGATGAAGAGGATGATGGCACACTTGGCCTCCAGCAGACAACAATGCCAGGTCAAAGGTACGAGACCAAACCCTTTTTACAGGAGCAGCATTTAACATGATTATGCAAATGTATCTTATCCATGCTCCTCTTTACCATTGGTTCCCTTGCAGTGGGGAGTTTTACAAAGTGCAGCTCACCTCCAGTCTGGCAGCAGGTGCTCAGCTAAAAGTGAAGGTAGAGATGACATTCAGCCATGTCCTGAAGCCTTTCCCCTCACACATCACCCAGGCTGAGCGCCAACTAGTGGTCTTTCAGGGGAACCACTACTTGTACTCCCCTTACCCCACCCGCAGTCAGACCACGCGTGTCCGCCTTGCCTCCAAGACAGTGGAGAGCTACACCAAGCTGGGCAACCCCAACAAGAATGATGAGATCATTGAGTATGGACCCTTCCGTGATGTTTCCCCATTCAGCGAGGTAAATCTCGGGCCAGATTTCGCAGTTTTCGGGTGATGAAGCTGCAAAAAAGTTGTTACAAATGTTTGTGTTGTTTATGTTCTGTAATGTTCAGGATACAATGAAGATCCATTATGAAAACAACACACCCTTCCTCACCATCAGTAGCATCACTCGCACAATCGAGGTTTCTCACTGGGGCAACATCGCTGTGGAAGAGACTGTTGACCTGAGGCACACAGGGGCCGTCCTAAAGGGGGCTTTTTCACGTTACGATTACCAACGTCAGTCAGACAGCGGCATCTCGTCCGTCAAGTCCTTCAAGGTATGTTGTGTTAAACATGAATCATTATTTGACTGGTGTTCATTATTTGGGTGACGACGACGATTCTATCCTTTCTCCTCAACAGACTATCCTTCCTGCCTCGGCTCAGGACGTCTACTACAGGGATGAGATTGGGAACATCTCCACCTCTCATCTGCAGGTTCTGGATGACTCGGTAGAGGTGGAGGTCAGACCTCGCTTCCCCCTGTTTGGAGGCTGGAAGACCCACTACATTATTGGCTATAATTTGCCCAGTTATGAGTATCTCTACACCTTGGGTGGGTTGATTGCTGAAAACCGTAAATAACACAATCAGAGAGAGAAATATTTAATCCATATAATGTTAAGAAGTAGGTAAAATTATTCTTCATGCATATGAATATTCATCATGTGTTTCCCTTAAATTCATGCATTGACATAGCTATTACACTTGCATTGTCCACTGGATGCACCAAGGAACATTTTGACTATATATTACCTGATATATAAGCCTGCACTAAAATCCACATACACAGGATTTCAGAAACTCATAGAGTTCATACTGTAATGCCTCTCTGCACTGTGTAGTGCTTAATGAACATAATAATAGGTTTTACCTGGAGTTACATTTTATGACAAATCTATCCATTATACTTAAATTGCAAACTTGCTGGGTAAGATATCTTTAATGCAAAAATTGTCTTGCTAAATATTCTCAGCAAATTGGTTTGTAACTAATCATGATCAGTGGATAATATCTGTTACTAGATATATTTTATAATTTATGGGCATATGTAAAATCTGTTCACACATGATCAAAATTAGGGGTAAAATATTAAAAATGAGGGCATACATTCGTTAAAATGAGGGAACAATGCAAACTATAATGTTTTGCCCTTGAAGTAAGACAAATGTATTTTGTGATTTTGGGCTATATAAATAAAATTTGATTTGATTTGAAGTAATGAAAATAGAGCATGAGGTGTCCCACTTACCATCAACTGTTGAGTGAAATTGGCAGTGGTCAATGGCTGCATTTCTTTCCTATGGGCTCACCCTCAAACTTCCCTTAAAAGTGACGGTTGATTCCTTTGAAGAACAGCTCTAAAATGAGAAGGGTTGTGAGGGAGAAGTCAGACATAAAACCACTTTGACTAATGTGTTGCATCATTTTATCTATTAGGTGACCAGTATGCACTGAAAATGAGACTTGTTGACCACGTGTATGATGACCAAGTCATTGACTCCATGACCGTGAAGATCATCCTGCCTGAGGGGGCCAGGTCAGTATTTGCAACAAAATCTGTGTGAGCTGGAGTTGAAATTTTTGTAGTACTTCATGCTGATTTCTCCTAATGTCCTATCAGAAATATCCACGTGGATACACCTTACAAAATTGATCGCATGCCAAACCAGCTGCACTATACGTACCTTGATACCTTTGGCCGACCAGTGCTGGTCGCCACCAAGAACAACCTGGTGGAGCAGCACATTCAGGATGTTGTGGTAAGATGAACAGTAGTAAAGGACAAGAATTATTATTATCATTAATAATAATAATAATTATACTTTGCTAATATAACATTTACAACGTAACGGCAGCATTATTGATAACATAAATGGTCCCCAGCTCTTTTTATGATCACCAGGATGACCCTGTTTGATTTTCTTCTGTAAAGACAAACTGTTCAAAGACACATGTTTACAGTTATTAATTTTGCTGAGTAAAACCTGGAACTGGTGTTTTTACATCAGTCCTTGGTGCAGATTTTGGGGAGGGGGGGTTGTCAAAGTTTTGTAGATCAATTAATAAACCTGCCTTTTATATTTTTTTTCTCGCTTAAATTAATGTAAAAGTTCATGTTTCAGTTCAGTGGAAAAAGACATTTCTTGCAAACATTTAATGTTTAAGCAACATAAGTTACTAGAAAAGACACTGACAGCTTCTGATATGAATTAATTCAAACCCAAATTAATATACGTTTTCCTTTTGATGATCAGGTTCATTATAACTTCAATAAGATCCTGATGCTGCAGGAGCCTCTCTTGGTTGTAGGGGCTTTTTACATCCTCTTCTTCACTGTCATCATCTATGTTCGCCTGGACTTTGCCATCACAAAGGTATGTCAACACTTATGTATTTCTTTAAAGGCAGCCTGGTTTGTCTTAATTTATTCTTATGCCCACCTCATTTTACAGTTCCTACAATCATTTCACTTGCATGCGTTTTGAGTCGGTTTTAAATCAGTTTTTACTACTTCTGCCGTCTCCGTTCAGGACCCTGCGGCTGAGGTGCGTATGAAGGTGGCCTCCATCACAGAGCAGGTGCTGACCCTCGTCAACAAGCGCCTGGGTCTGTACCGACACATGGATGAAGTGGTTAACCGCTACAAGCAGTCTCGCGACACAGGAGCACTCAACAGCGGCCGGAAGAGTTTGGAGGCCGACCACCGCACTCTCACCAACGAGATCAGCTCACTGCAGGCCCGTCTCAAAGCTGAGGGCTCCGACTTGGCCGATAAGGTGAGTGATATGCGTTTGTGTGTATGCTTGAGTGCACAGATCAAAATAGTAAAAGAAATCAGGTTTATGAACAGCAACATTCACTCCACACTATTTTCAGGTCGGGGAGGTGCAGAAGCTGGATGGCCAGGTGAAGGAGCTGGTGTGTCGCTCCTGCCTGGAGGCAGAGCGGCTGGTGGCCGGTAAGGTCAAGAAAGAGGCTTACATCGAGAGCGACAAGACTCTGGCCGGCAAGAGACAGGAGCTCATCAGTCGTATCGACAGTCTGCTGGATGCCCTCTAAAGTACTCCTGCCACACTAGCATACGTAAACACCCCTGCTACAACATAGACGTACAACCGACTGTTTGTATGTATGAGAATTCAAATAAATGTGACACAAATACTTACTTTTTTTTTTTTTTTTACCATCCTTGTACCCAGACATGGACAACATCTCATCTTGTGGTAGTGATGGGTTCATCCAAACACTTGTGCCTGTGTGCCTTGTGATAAACTTGAGGTCACTGCATGCTCAGCTCTACAGTAGCTACATCACAGCATTTTTGTTGGTCTGTTTTGAACTTTGTCACATTTACTCAGACACTTCATTTTCATGTTCAAATCTGGCCTCTGTTTTTTTTTTTTTTTTTTTTTTCATTCTTTGTGTTTATAAGGTTAAGGAATTTGTTCAATTCAAATTAATAGTTGAAGGGCCCAAGTGTTTCAGTCTCATGTCTTTACTCTCATAAGCTGTATTGTATTATTTAACTGTCCAGCTGAGTATGACGGTGGTTGCTTCCCTCTTTTGCACTTGCAAGTTTTTTTCTACTCGCCCCTGACTGACATTTATATCTGAACCAATTCAAAGCTCTGATTGTGTCATCCCAAATCCAATGTGTTGTCTCTTTTTACTGTATCTCAGTAATATTTTCTACATTTTCTGTGGTTTAGTTGTGTTGTAAGTGGTTTTGTTTTGACCATGAGATTAGTGAATACATGAGATTAGATCGTATGAGAGAAAAGACATGAGAAATGGGACACAACATTTGTGAAATGGACAATGAAATGGGAAATTGTCAAATTTGAAATAAAATTTTGAAAAACAGCCTTATTAATTAGTTGGTTTTTTTGGGGGTGTTTCTGATTTTTGATTCGTCCATACGGGGAAGCAATAACCTTGGTTAATCAGAGGGGGGCGCACTTGTATCAAGAACCACCACTTTCCTGCAGTTTATTTCCTCCCTAACAGGATTGTGTTGCATCTTGACCTAGACAAAATCAGTTGAATAATCTACTAGATAAAAGTAATTCTATCATCTCAAAACAAAAATAAGCCACATTTGTACAACCACTGGTTACCCTTTTAAAGCTGATACTTCAGAGGGAATTTCCAGCACATTGTTGCCTTCCTTGTTTTAGAGCAACCCCACCTATCAACCCCTCCTACCCATTGAGCAGAGCAGCCAACCTGCCTCCATCACATGGGGTTAGTCCGAGGTCACCGCTTTCCCTCTGAGGTCATCAGAGGTCCTGGCAGGTCACTTCCTGCTCCATAATAACAGGTCCCCTTCCACTCACAATGATAATGCTAACATATTGTATGTGCCATACAATAATCATTCTGAAAGTACACAGCAGGGGAAAGCAAAGACAATGTCTGTTAGCACTGATGCTCGGTGCTGGTGAAAGACCACACAATGGCATTTTTGTTTGTGTGTTTGTCCTTGAGTGAAGATTTGAAGCAATGAAAGTTCATAGAGCCGAGAGTCTCATTCTCACAGCAGAGCGCAGTAGGCGGACTGCTGGTGCTCGTACGAGTCCACCTCAACACCAGCGACTGTGTGGGACAAACCGGTGAGCTCACGTCTACCCGCCGCTCTGCAGAGATGCTATCAGGCCACTCTGAGTTACATGTTGGACTGAACAATTTTTTCCTACATTTCAAGGACATTCATTCATTTTGAAAATGAAATAATGAAAATGCTTGAAAATAATAACAGATACACAGAATTCATCGGTATGTGTTTCATATGTTTCAGCTCTCAGGCCTGCTCTTCATGCTAGGATCAATATACCCTTACATCCTGAAAAAAACCAAATAATGGAGATTGATGTTGATACAGCATTCATTCACTGAAAATGAATTATGTCAACAGGATTTTTTTGATGCACATCTATCAAATTACTGACATTTCTTTAAGAGACCTTCAGAGGTTAAGTTGGTTAAAAGTAAAAGTGTTTGGGTCCCAGATGGCTGAAGTACAGAGACAGAGGTAAGCACACACCTCTGTGACGTGTTTTTGGCATGTCTGTACAATATAACATTATATACATATGTAATCTGAAGTAATTCAGAATAGGTTAGAAGGACAGAAGCAAAGTGGAAGTCATTGTGTTTACGACCACTTTCAATGTATCTTCATTGTCTGTACTGGGGTACAAAATTGAAATAAAATATCCGTTATATGTTTTATCTGATGCAAGCTACCTTGAATTATCTCTTGTATCTTACCTGCTTGTAAGTGGGCATCATTGAATATGGTTGGACCTTAAGGCTTATGTCATCATACAGTGTTTTGTTGATGCATTTGCTTCCTCATTTGCCTGTTTTTATCACTGATGCGGTATTGTCTCGAGTGGTGTTTTGTTGACTGGAGCCCTGTCAGTCTTTTCAGCTCAAGCCCCGTTCTATAGCCCAGGATGTGATTACCCGTCGCAGAAGAATTGCGGTTTATCTGTTGGTGTAAGCGAAGCAGAATACTGTTAAAACCGGAATTCATGTGCAGCACTGTATCCTGATGTGGCAAACCGTGCGTGCATGTGTGTGTTTGAGGGGTTTGTGCAGGGTGTGGAACTAGTTGGGCCATGTGGTTGAGCTGTCATGATCCCCCACAGGAATGAAGTTGATTATTATCTTCCTTTCCTGAAGTATAGTAATGAGTGTGTTCTTTCTTTATCTGCCAGAAATAATGAATATGCAGAAAAGAAAGAAAAAAAAATTATATATACATGCAGAGTCAAACTAGGTCTCAGTTGAAGGGGTAATCCACAAGACCTGGGCCTTGTGATGTGGTAGTGATTGATTACATTGAGGGCTCACCTGTAGCACTCTCCTTCTTAATCTTTCTCGCTGTAGAATACACACACACACACACACACACACACCCAGAGAGGCAGAAGCCACCAGTCAGGGAACAATATCCTGCTCAGAAGACCCTTCACAGCACACTCTCATAAATCACTGAGACAGAGCCACCACCCTCACTGTCAGCATGTTATTGTGCACACAGAGACGCACACACATTCACTCGGGTCCACATTCCTCACAATCTCACAACATAGATTCATTCAATTCAGTCAGTCCTGCAGAAAAAGGAAACGAAAAGAAGAAATATGAGTCAAATCTAAACTCAAAACCTGCCCTCAAACACACCTCACCTGCAGTGATTCCTCCTGGCTCTGCTTAAAACACATCCTCACAACAGCGGCTCTGTGTGCCGCCTCTGCCCCGGCCCTCTGCACCGGCCATTCCTCAGTGACAGGGTGCTGGGATGAGTAGATGAGAGACTCTGAAGTACAAGGTGAGGGATGGATGAAAGTCTGTAGCTCAGGTCCCGGAGGCCCTGCGTCCTGTGCAGGTGGCAGGTGTGATCGGGCCGGGTGCAGAAGCGTGAGGGCGAGGAAGAGGAGGACAATGAAGGCGTCTGTGGCCCTTGTTGCAGCTGCAGGAGGCGGGGAGGAGCGGGGCTGACAGATATGACAGTCAGACAGACAGAGGAAGTGAAGGACAGTGCAGAGAGCTCAGAGATGGAGATGGGACTTCAAACAGAAGATTGGGCCCTGGGTGCAGAGAGATGCATTCTTGTCTGGCATGGAAGAGGTGGGGACAGAGGGAGAGCAGGAAAGATGGGCGGCACAAATAACGAGTGAGCATCAAAGTCCACTGTCATATTACTCCCAGGCGGATGTTTACATCATGCACACTTTTGCTCAAAGCTTCTGCCTATATCTGTGTGCATATTGATGTCAACCTCCCTCTCTGTGTGGATTTGTATCGATGAGACAGTAATCCTCTTCCCGTGCTGCCCTTGTGTGCAACTGTCCACAGCTCCCACTAAGACCCACTGATCTCTGCCACATGGCGCCCGATCAAAGCACAGCGATGGTCATGCCTCTCAGGGCAAGTTTTGCCAAAAAAACATGTCCACATGGCTCATGTATGTCCCTTGGTGCAGGCGATAGGTGGCAGATGAAGGTCTAACGCTACTTAAGACTTTGTATCATTGTGTATCACATGAAATTGAGTGAAACAAAGCTGTTCTCTCTTAAAAAGCTTGTCTGAAAAAAGCTTGCACACACACACACACACACACACACACACACACTTCCTACTTTCTCTATTGGACCTGATTAGAGTGACAGGGGCACTTCCCATTGGCTGTGAGAGTGGCCCTCTCCTTCCCAGGGCAGCCAATTTCCCCTACTCCAGAGCTGATAGGAAACTTTGATTGTCCACTGAGCTCAGGAGAGACAAAAGAGATTTTTCCTCTTCCAATCCACATATCGCTCCATCACATCTCAACCTACAATCTCCTTCCTCGCGTGCTCTCTCCTCCTCTGCTATACCTTCTGTCCTTCTTGAACTTTCCTGCCTTATTTCCATGAAGCCATACTCACTTTCTGTTGTGGGCTACGGATTGTGAGTCCATTAAACTGGCACTCACTGCTTTGATGGGCAGGAAGTTTCACTTCATGTGGTGACATCTGTATCCTGTGACACAATCCTACCCTATGTAGGCCTAGATGATATACTGGCTTGGCTTACCACTGTCTTCTAATACCGTTCCTATAATTTGATATTATGAACACAGGAGAATGCTACAAAAAGCACTTGCATACCAGTATGTTCTCATGTTGGGTGTGAAGTGAACTATGTGTGTGCGTGTGTGTGTGTGTGTGTCTGTGAGGATGGCGGGTCAGAATGAGCAAGGCGTCTAAACATGTGGGGAGAACCAACAGGAAACATCTCCCTCTCTCTCTCTCCGCCTGATGCTGGCGCTCCCTGAGAGCACACTTCCTGTCAGAGCTCCTCTAACTTCCTGTCCAGCCACCGGGAATCCCAGCTGGAACATTCAAGCTGTGTAATATGCTCTCTGCCCTCTCTACGCTGCTTTCTTATTACAATATCTGAGTTCATTTTACAATCACATTAATCATTTTAGAGACATTCATATATTGTCTGTAGCTTGCACACACAAACCCACATAGGACTGCGCTTGTAGTGCATCCCCCATCCTCGCCAGGGGTCGCTACACATCAGCACATTTTCTCCTGCGGGACTTCTCTGCGTCTCTTCTGCACTGCTGGGGATACTGGGCTCCTCTGCTCAGAAGCCTCTCATTTATATTACTAGTTTTAGCGCAGGAAGATGCGCACAGCTATTAGTCTAATGGCATTAAATGAAAATGGCACATGCATGTTTATATATTTGGCTTCTCGATAAGGTCTTATGGGGTTGGAAAAAAACAGGTTTCGTGACTTTGTGTATGACCTTTTCGGAAAGGGAGCTAATCCCGAGCTATAATAGACTCCGGGACCGATATGGAAAACTGCTGCACCGTTATCTCGGTTGTCTAGGAGACCATCAGAGCACCGGGCCCGGTGGAGATGCCACGGTATTAAAAGGGGGAGTGTGCGTGTGCATGTGTGTGTGTGTTGGGGAAATGTTTTTTCTTTTTTTTTGTCATAAGTGTCACTCATAAATACTGCATTATATCTCACGCTCGATTTTGGACGTATGCAACATTTTTTTTCGTACCACGTTTGGCCCGCAGTATGTTTTCTGTTTTGTTTTTTTGTTTTTTTTTCTTTCTCTTCAGCATGTTGAAATTATAAATTCAATTTTAGAAGACATAGGAAAAGGTCAGTCATGAGAAAGGTGAATGAGAGTGCCATGCTCGGCTCGTTATTCGTTAAATTAAACTGCACTCGCCTGACATCAATTTAGTCAAAAATTTAGTAGGTCTTCTGTGTCCTAAATTATAGCAGACGTGGACTGTTAACCAAATGCCACAGCAGTTTATTTAAATGATAACACGGGCCTAATGTGAGGCCCGTTTGCTCTGCAGAGAAACAGGCCTACTGCCCAGACAAACCCAAATCAGAGAAAACTAACTGTGCATGTTAAGCGGCTTAAGTCTGTCGTGAAACTGAAGATAATGCTATCATGTTTCGATGTGTTTATTAGGAGGGAATCGTTTTCACAAGTGCAATTATCGCTGGAAATCGAGCTTATCACGTTATCTGTGTTTTATGTTTGTTTTTTTATTATCAAGAGATAAACTAAATAATAATTTTTTAAAAACGTTAAAATCAACTGTGATTGATTGGCTATACGTAAAAAAAATGTATTGTCTTATTTAGCTTTTTTACCACAATGTATATGAATATTCAAATTCAACAATGACTACATCTATCCTAGAGCACTAGATGGGACTAATCAGAGAGATAGGCATCATATCACAGTGATGTATGTTTAATACAGCTTGTATTGATATGTAAAGTGTGTGTACCAATGGTCTGGCCAATAAACTCCCTCTAATGCCAAATACAACCTATATTGGCTGTACCGCTGCAGCGCGTACAACGTGTAAATATTTCTCATTCCCTGCGTCTATCTGTCTCTATCAACCTGCGGGATCTCCCCCTCACAAATGATGCATTAGATGCATTGAATGTATTTGTTGTGCAAGTTTGAAAAGGCGGCGATAATCTGGGAGAGGGAGATAAGGAACACCAATTTATTCAGCAGCACTTTGGACCCCGCTTCCAGCCTCGGTTGGTGCTGACACCCCCAGCAGTTTGCTGATAACGATTAGGCCATTTATTATCTTCACAGAGAACAAAGATTGCGTGGTGCCGATGAAATATTACCCGTGGTAATAATCAGAAGAAGAAGGGCTCTGGCATCTAAATGCAGTGTGCATATAATATCATCCCTGACGAAAACAGTGCACACACACACACACACACACGCGCGCACACACACAAACACACAGAGTCTCGTGCAGAACATGCAAAAAACTGATTAACAAAACAACTGCAAGGAGCCACAAAAATAACATTAAGCTATACTGTTGATATGACTATTGATAGATCGGTGTTTTTTTTTCTTCAAAAACTAGTCATAATAGTAGCCTAAATTTGGAGGTTGTCTTTTCAATAGATAATTATTCCCTGACAATGCCTAAAACAAATTGTTGACGTAAATTTTTAAATTAAGATTTTATTTAATTTTTTTTTATTTTTTTGAAAGGTCTGGTGAATTGGTGTCGTTTGCTAGAGACCATACAGTTATTATCTAACATCTTATCAACTACTCATTTTAAAAGGCATAAATGTTGAGTGAAACGATTTGCTTGCATGTAGCCTAATTATACTAATATTGAGTACAGCCTACACGTTGAAACTGTAACATGTAGCCTATGTCAGACAAATAGACCAAACGAGTCCAACCAAAGTCTAACTAATAACGCTGTGTTTTTCTGAGTCATTTTCTTCATTAGTCCAAACAGGCCAACAACAAGAGCATCCATTTAATCTCAAAAAGCCTCTAAATACTTCTCTGGGTAATTCGTTATGCAAGATGAACAAAGTTAGCCTTTATTTTAAGTTCGTTTTCACTGAGTATTCATTTTTGTGCCAACAAATATGAATATTTTTGAACTTTTTTTGAACTCTCAGATCTTTGCTTTGGTTATTTTAAACATTGAAACAAATGTAATTAATTCAGTCAGAGTTAACATTTCTTTTCTCTTCTTTTCTTTTCCTTTCAGCCTTTTTTTTTTTTTTATTCCTCTTTTTGTGTGCGTGTGCACTCTGGGGAGCACGAGCCCCCGAGTTGCAGAGGTCCTCGCGCCTCTTGCACCTGCCTGGCTCTAGCGCTGCGCACGAGCCCAGGTCGCGTGCAGGAGATTTTAGGGCTTTGCATGTTTTACAAAGTTGTTGTTACTGTGTGGGATATAAAGCACACAAGAACCGGAGGGAGGGAACCGTATTTTTCTTCTTTAACACATTTAACGCAGTGGGCGGGGTAGGACCAGGGGGTGAGAGTCAATTAGTACGGAGGCTGTCAGTCTTTTTCCAAAAAACAAAACTGCAAAGAAAAAAAATGAAAAAACCAAAATCAAATATTATGAAGAACGTATAGCTTATATGTAATACCTATGACTTTAGGGACCTGCGAATGACTGGACAATTGTCAAATGCATTGACCCTCAGCTATCCAAGTTCAAATTAAACATTTATTTTTGTTGGCAAGCCGCAAAAGTTGGTCATTTCCATCCTACTATCAAACTGCTCATAATGACTGTCCACGTTATCATTTTACACCCCGGACAAGAAGGGACCATGGGGCCTGTTATGGCTCTAGAACAAGGGAGTCCTTAGAAAAAAACGGGCAATTATTTAATTTCTGTATTATTTCACTGAGAGAAGAAGTGAAAGATAAGTGCGTTTAAAATGCTCCTAATGTTAACACCATTAGTGTGTAATTTTACATGATATGATGATAACAACATCAAAAAGACACGTCAGGTTCACACACCAACAACATTTTTAAAGGGTTTTTGTTATCAGACCGTGGCAACGTTCACATAAAATATTGGGAAGCTCTGGTGCAAGTTAAATTCTATTGATCACCTTATGGGAACGTGAATGAATTGCTGCCAGTTTCTGTCTATTTAACTGGGACCCGGAAGACTCCTGGCTGACGTGCCATTACGTTGCTGTGTGCTTGCAGCCTCTCATATGGCCACAGAAGTTTTTTTTGCTCATATTCAGAGAGGTTTGGATACAGCGACAGACTGAGCGCAGACAGACAGATACGACTCTCTGTCTGGCTATGAGCGATGGAACCGGTTGTTCCATTTTGATCTCGACAGCATCTTTAAAGCAGCACAGAAACGTCCGGACACCTTTTCCCATCCGTCGGTTATTTTGAGCTGCTATTTTGGAGAGAGACGCCCGAGCTGCAGAGAATCAAACGGAGCCACTTTCTCGGGTTTGACTCAGAGACCAAAGACACTCCGCTCACACAGAAGACTGAAGCAGGTAAATGAATGATCGATATTTTATTTTTTTTACACTATCTGCTAATTAAGAATCTTTTTGGGAATAGTTTTTGACGTTTAAAAAAAATAAATAATACGTAGCCTAAAGCTAGGTAGGCTATAGCTATAATTATGGTTAAATTGGTTCTCGATAGTAGGGTTATTTTTCTTTAGTTTGTCACGGCTATTCGAATATTACCTGTATGAAGCCCCATAACATCTGAAAAGAGGTAAAACAGTTCCCAGTCTTGTCTATTGTAACATTAAATGTGGTATTCGGCTGCTCTCATTACATTCAGTGGCAACATAGTCTGCTTTTCTTTTTAGACCAGTAACCTAAAGAAATTATGTTTAAAAAAAAATGTGAACAATGAAAATGCGCCCAAATAGCAATTAATTTACAATAATAATAATAATGATAATAATAATAATAATAATAATAACAATAATAATAAAGATATAGTCCAGGAATCTGTTTGATGCAATTTTTAAGATTTCACACCGGTCACGTAAACACAAACAATAATCATTTTTCAATACTGTATGTTGCCCTGGGCTATACATACAGTATAGAATAAATAAAATAAAAAAAACACCTCTCTAGATTAGTGTATCATCATGATATTAGTGACGACAAAGTATTCAATTGTCACGCTTTAAAATGCATAATGACTCGAGCAATCCTCTTTCATCAGCAGAAAGAGCAATCACATCACTACAATGGTGAAGCAGAGACAGGGGAGGGCTGGGGTCTCCACAGGCACGCAGCAGCAGGAGTGAATACATAGCACCTTATTCACAGACCTCTCTCTTACCTGTTCTGCTGTCTGCTGCTTTCTGCACAGTGTGTGAATGTATTATCACAATAACTTTATAGTAAGAATCTCTGTATGTGTCAGTATTATACCTGAGCCTCAGTGAGCCTGTAAAGAATTCACATAATTCTGTTTTTTGTTTTTAATGACGAATTTGATAAATGAATGAATGAATGAATGAATGAATGAATGAATGAATGAATGAATGAATGAATGAATACATTTTCAAAGTGCTGTTAACGAGCTGTTGCTGCATCTCTGACACATTATCAAACTCATTTTATGCAGAACCATTACAGCTTTATACTACAGAGAACCTTACACAAAAATAGGTAATATTAAAGGTTATGTCCTGTCCTTTTATAAAATGTTATTATTCTGAGCTCAAACTGCTTAAATGGGAACGAGTGCTGCTCTCATAGCATCATCCAGACCCCTCTCTCAGACGATATATGGTCTAGTTTCTGGGTGCTTGTGGCTATAAAGCCCCTCAGTGCCCTGGCTCGATCTAATTAGCCGTGAGTAAAGGGGACAATAATGCTTCAGCTGGTTTGTGTCATTCTCTTCTCTCTGGCTCTGCTTATCTTCACAAGCCCCACTGTGGCTCTTCACACCCCCCTTCCCCCAACCAACCAACCAACCAACCAACCAACCAACCAAACACACACATAGAGTCACGTACACACACACACACACACACTTGCACAGTGACACACCTCCACTCTGGATAATGATAGATGACCATGCCCAATGGAACAAACAGGTAGATAAAGCCAATCCCATTTAATAACAGCATGGATCGGAATGATAATCTTGTTGTTCATTAGCCACTGTGGCTGCACGGCAATACAGTTGTTGCACACAGTTCTCATCCAGTGCAGGAGGTGTTGTGAGAGGGATAGTGTTCTCTAGTCGAGGATAGCATCCCAGTGTGAAACAATACTGCTGTGTCCTTGAGAAAAGACAGAGGGAGAGCAACAGCACCCCACACCCCACCCTCTTCACTAACCCCCCCCCCCCCCCCCCCCTCATTCACCCTCTCCCATCTTTTGTTCCAGCACAGATACAAATGGGATTAATGAAGGTATAAATTACAGAGGGCTAAATCCTGCTGAGTAATCCATTTGGCAAACATGCAAACAACAATGGGCATGCTGCACCAGCTAGTCTGAACCTGACCCACTCGCCAAGGCCTTGTAGTTAGCACAACCAGAATGCATCGCATGCAAGCACACAAGCTGACCACATCAGGCTACGGTGACATGTTTAGTAGTGCTCAGAAAGAAAATGTCCTTTCACTACTATCCTCCAGATCAGGCGCATCACTGAAAGGTCAAACAGAGGGAGTTGTTGTTGTTGCTTTAGGCTGAAAGCTTTGTGGCAGCAATTATTCAGCTGCATGAAATGAAAGCTTATTTCATAATAGACAATACAAATGATTATTGATGTGTCACAATTAACCATATCAAGCTATAAACATTCTCACTCCACCTGCCACTGTGATGCGTCTTTTCAGTGGAATGTCAGATATTCAGGTAGTCGGCCCTCTGCTGCCACACATGCACTAATTTGTTGATTTTAGGAGTTGACAAGCTCAAAGGGCTGAGCTCTTCAACTCACTGCCCCTGGCAACATGCCAGCGATTTAATGACTGATGACTGACACACACACACACACACACACACATTTACACAGCAGGTATAGCAAGAGATCAGAGTATATGACTGACCTGCATCGTAGATACCGTGTCATCAGAGTTATGAGGGGTCTTTTACCTAAATTTGTCAAGGTATCAGAAGCTTCACGCAAACGTCCACCAGCCACGATTCTGTGACGTCAGGTCCCGGCGTCGGCGTGGCGGCCAGTCTGGGTTCCCTTCAATTATTCCCTGTCAATCACACACAGAGACACTAACGTAAAACTAACTAACGTTTTACATACGCACTGCAGCCAATTCTGCTCTTAAACAGAATAAAAACACAAGTACCTCAATCCCTTGATCAACTGGCAAATGTGCTTGTACAAATGACAAATATAACACTAATAGCACAACGATATAGTTCAATTACTGTGTTATTGTGATTTCTGAATAAGGGCGTTAAGAGACACTTTGATGATCACCAACTGGTTTTCATATAGGTGAGGCCTTGCGCCGCCCTTCCCTGGTGCCACCAAGAGAGAAAGAGGCGCCATTAGTATGCAAACTGTGTTTGATTGCTCTGTCCCCGAGACAAAACCACTGTTTTCACAAGAGGAATGCCCTGCTACTAATTAAAGACAATTAGTTGCTCCCAACAATGGGGCCAATTTCGGGGTCATAAATCGACTCCTCCTCTGTTGGTTTTAGAGGTGCTGAAAACGCTGTTTATTTACATAACAGCAGTATGCGAAAAACAACACTTACAATTACAGGTAGGATCGTTAAATGCAAAAAAAGAGAGAGAGAGAAAAAAAGAAAACAACAAAAAAAATGTTTGTAGTGCTCCACAAAATCTCGGTTTACTATATGTGATAACATTTTAAAAATCATTATAATAGTAAGTCATAAAATGAATTTCCCTTCATGTAAAAAAAAAAAAAAAAAAAAAAAACATAATCAAGGGCCGATTACTCACTCAGAGTGATCTTCATGAGAAAGAAAGACCCCCGAGAAATTACACTGCTGATTGATAAGTCTTTTAGTTTTTCGGTGCAGGAAAATGGAAATTGAAATAAGGAGAGCAGGGATGCAGCGAGCCAATTGTGGTAGGGCTGTTTGCGATTGGTTGAGACCAAGGTCCCGCCCCTTGAGGCTTGATATGGGAATTTACTGGCGCCAGCCGCATCAGTCTGCGCCACATCTCGTTAATGAGCCTGAGCACTGCACGGATCAAGAGGTTTACACATCCAAGCTGTCTTTGCCATCAGCTGATCGAAATTGCAACAGGTATCCAGAGGAAAATTGTTTATATATTTTTTTTCTTTATGCGGAAACCGGATGCATTGACTCGACATTCAGAAAGCTGTGCATTACTATGTTTCTCTTTAATATTTAAGACCGCAAAGTTTATTTCACTTATGATTATATGTATATCAAGGATGCTTTTTTTCTTTGCATGGGAGGAAAGGTGGAGCGGCCACAGTGTTTTTTAAATGAATTAACATTTTGTTTTCGTCTCTTTGCAGGTATCAGTGAGGAGAAAAGAGGAGACTGGGTTATTTAAGGATTCTATTTTTGAAGTAAATAAACACAGCCGAGACTTTCACAGCTCAGGAACCATATTGTAAGGAGGATTTAACTTCCACTTGGAGGTAAACATAGCCTAAAAGTAGCGCAACACAGAAAGGCATTCAGAGGAAAGGAGACGGCCAGCTCAGCCATGGAGGTCGCAGCGGCCGATCAGTCAAGGTGGATGGCGCACCATCACGCAGTGCTGAACGGCCAGCACCCGGACTCTCACCACCACAGTCTGAGCCACAACTACATGGAGCCCATGGCGCCTTTACTGCCCCAGGACGAAGTTGACATGTTTCTCAACCATTTGGACTCTCAAGGGAACCCCTACTACACCAACTCCCGGGCCAGGGTCACCTACAGCCAAGCACACGGTAAGATGCGCACAGACTTTCATTTGAGATGTTGTCTATAGCTGCTATCGGAATCCAGGAGCAAGTTTTAAAAAAAAAAAAAAAATCAACACACATTAAACACATTTAATTAAGGCATTATTTTTGGACTATATATATATAATATATATATACAATTATTCCATAACCAAATAGAGATTGAGCCAGTACTTGCGTGTGTTTGTGGTGTATTATTTGGTGCAGAAAATATTTACCAAGTAATGTAATGTGCAATAATTTACTTAAAAAGTCCTCTTGACATTTCTGGGCCGATTCAGCAACATAAAAGGAATTTCTAGAAATTGACAGCGAGAGGAAAGGAAGTATGTCATTTAACCCCTCTCTGTTGGGGCAGGAGTGTCTGGAGGGAGAGAGAGAGAGAGAGGCACTTCCCGGATATAAAATAAAAACCGCAAATTTACTAATAACAATCTTTAGTCCGAGAGCTGCAGCTGATGAAAATATACTGCCCTGACGACGAGCTGTGCTTTGGAGGTTTTCTGTAGCCAATAGCCTTCGTATTTAAAATGTTTAAATTTAAAGTGTGTGAGGCTACTCCTCTCTGTCTGCGATAATTAAACCGAATGGAAGAAAAAGCTGTTATTTTAAATTAAATTAGCAGTGTTTAACAACATCTGGAAACGGGGAACCTAAATGTCCGACTTGAGTAATTCCGAGCATTTAACAGGTGAGATATGACTTTCTGTTATGCTCTGCGAACTTGTAAAAACAGATATATTAAATAGATTATTTTGAATTTCAGCTCGCCTCGCTGGGAACCAGGTTTGCCGACCACACCTCATCCACAGCCCCGGTATTCCTTGGCTGGACCCCGGAAAAGCAGCCCTGTCTGCTGCCCACCACCATAACGCATGGGCGGTCAGTCACTTCAGCAAACCCGGCCTGCACCCCACCGGTTCCGGCTATCCTTGCAGCAGCAGCACCGGCACAGCCCCGGTGTCGTCTCTCACTCCGGCGTCCCACTCCAGCCCGCACCTCTACAGTTTCCCCCCTACTCCTCCGAAAGACGTTTCTCCGGACCCCGGCCCTACCTCTCCGACCTCCACCTCGACCAGGATGGACGAGAAAGAGTCGATTAAGTATCAAGTGCAGCTGACGGACGGAATGAAAATGGAGAGCTGTAGTCCGCTCCGCAGCGGCCTGGCCTCGATGAACAGCCAGGCCCAGACTCATCACCCCATCCCGACGTACCCGGCGTACCCTCTCCATACACCCCATGAATACAGCGGCAGCCTCTTCCACCCCGGCAGCCTGCTCGGCGGGTCCTCCTCCAGCTTTACGCCCAAATGCAAAAGCAAAGCTAGGTCGAGCTCAGGTGAGTCTCACGTGTGTTTCTCCCTCACATCAGATTAAAGTGACATGGCCTAATCACATACTTACGGTTTATTCTGCACTACACTACAGTTTATCCAACCAATCACCACTAGATAAACGTTTCATTTGTCACCATCTATTATCATGATTATTATTATTATTATTATTATTATCTTATTGTTAATACTTACAGTTGATGGTATAAGTGATGATATGGTGACAAAATCGTGGGACACTGACATACGAATTTGCGCAATTTTTCTTTTACATTTTATTTATTTTAGAGAACAACTTGTTGCTCTTAGTGGATCACTTGATAAAAGAGTGATGCATTTCATATCGGGTAATTCTCCCATTTTATCTTATTCCCATCGCGCATAAGAAAGATCCACTTAAAGAAAAAAAATTTGGGGGTTTATTTGAGTGATAGGGATCACATGTATCTAAAATAATTAATTGATCGCTGATATTTACAGCCTTTATATATATTTATATATATGTTTTGATGATCTAGCCAAAAAAAACCGCACATAATTATTCTTTTGACAAAGGATGAAATATCGACAAAATTGTCGGGTATTTAATGAGAATTTTACTTCAAATTTTTACATTCAAATGTTCAAATGCATTTGAGGTTTCATTGTGACCGATCACCATAATGTCATGTGCTGAAAGTCAAATGCCTTCTTCGTGCCATAGGCTTGTTTTCTTTCATATGTGCCCTTTATTGCACTTAAAAATGAAGGAGTCACGACGCCCTGGCTCCTGCCATATCCTGTATACCTCCAAGGGAACAAATCACGACCCTCCACCCCGCCCACCGCTCTCCACAGTACTAACAAAGCACAGGCGACAGAGCCCTGCTGTTTGTGTTTTTAAGCATGGCCTTGGCCCAGCTGTACTGACATGAAGTGAAGGCAACAAGTCCACAGTAGATCGGCTTCTCTCTCTCTAGATGACTGTGTATTCAATAACACTGTTAAGTCTATGCATCCGCTCTTGGTTTGAAGAGCAGTGTATTGAGTAATCCTGATTAAAAAAGGCACATAATTGGTTTTCCTTTTGACTCAGAATTCTCAGAGCCAGAGAAATTGTTTATAATAAAATAGCCTTTTATCTGACTGTCTGGACAAGCACCTGATTCAATATACTGTGTGTTGGGAGTGATATTAGGGGGAAATAGTGAAACATTAATGTGCAGACATTTGAAAAACAACTCAGTCTGGTAATGGGTCTGTAATTTCCCCACATTGTTCCAGCTGCTGTACTTTAAAATTAATGGATAAAAATGACAACAGCAGAAATGTTAACAAGCTGTTCCGAAATGCAGTTGTGTAATTATCATTATTGTCATCCATTGTCCTACATGCTTCTTAATCCACCCGGGGAATGCTCACTGTCTGATAATCTGACTGAATGTGAGCTTTTGTAACAGAGAAATGTTATACTGTGACATTTAAAAGAAGCTGGCCAGACTGTGCCTGAATCAGTAACACAAACATATCAGCTACGGCATTAAAAAGGCTTATCTATCAAAGTCGCTGTCCACTGCCAGTAATGGTGATTGATTGTTGTACAAAATGCCACAATGACATTTCAGCTGTCAGCACATATACCTTACAGCAGTGTGGCTTCCTGTGAAAACTCCTCCTCCTGGCTACCCCAACTTTTCACACAAAGCTTTCATCTTCCCATTTTTTTAAATTTCTTATTTCAACACTAAACATTGCATAAAACTTAACTCCGCCAGTCATTGCTGATGAACATTCAAAGTGTTAATGACCCCGCTTTAATGCGTTTGCTGGATTTGCGAAACACTTAAGAGGAAGAGAAGGGAGGTACAAAAAAAAAAAAAAAAAAAAAAAAAGCACTGAGGTGCATTTCAAAAGGAACATTGCTTTTTACTCAGGTCAAATTCCATTGTAGAGCGAGGGTGGGACTTTGGGTGTCGCTGGCATTATAACAGGAATAATGAGATGATGCTCTAGGGAGAGAGGGATACTTGAATTAAATGAATTGGTCGGTTTAGCAACAGGCCGTTTGAAGTCAGTCAAACCTGTATGGGAGAGGAGAGAGGGTGGGAATAACTAAAAAAGCAGGTTTTTACATAGAGGAGCCTGTGTATGGACATGAAATCTATCCCAGATAGACAGTGAATAATACAGAGTTCATCAAAATAATGTTGGATTAAAAGCCGTTTCTATAGTATTAATTGTAGCCAACTGGCATGCAAGATTTTCATTAAAGACAGCAACACTGTCCAGCACATTTAATACCATCACCGCACACTTATATTTCCCCTCATGGGTGCCCATAGAGCTGATAAATAATGTAGTCCTAATTTGATGGTGTGTCTCATTCTTCTTGTTGGACACCTCTGGACATGTTCTGGCTGTCTCTGGCCTCCCCACTCTGGATCGGTTTACATAGAGGTGTCTGTGTCCATGACAGCCACACACACACACACACACACACCTGCACCCTGATATGGAAAGACAGATTTTGACTTCATATTACAAGGCCATCCAAGGCCACTCATGTATAGTTGCCTAACTGTACTGGCCCATAGACAGCTGCTATACGGTGCTTCTGAACTTTTTAATTATATAAAATTTGTTGTTTCCTTCTCTTGAATTATATGCAGAGGGCCGTGAATGTGTAAACTGCGGTGCCACCTCCACCCCTCTGTGGCGACGGGACGGTACCGGCCACTACCTGTGCAACGCCTGTGGACTGTACCATAAGATGAACGGCCAGAACCGACCACTTATCAAACCCAAACGCAGACTGGTGAGTCCTACTTCTTTCTCCCTGTCTCTTTTCTCTGAGAGAAGGCACCCAAATATGAGCACAAAGCAGATGCTGGCAGCACAATTCCAGGAAAGTTATATTTTCCCTATGATCTTCCTGGAATTGTTTGTCCCTCTCACCCCCCGATGATCCGCCTTCATGGCCTGTTACAATACTGCTACTATTGCCATTGTTCCTGCTATCATTATTGCTGGTACTTCTGATACTGTTACTGATACCAATGCCCATGTTGCTTTAGTTAACACCATGCTTGAGTAAATGAAAAGCAGCATGGACACATAACACTGTTACCGTTGATATACCACCGCTCCAGAGCTGCACAAACACTTCTGCTATTAACCCTACCGAGGCTGGACATATTTCTATCTATCTATCTATCTATCTATCTATCTATCTATCTATCTATCTATCATTTTTATAGTCTTATATTGTTTTTATTATTATGTAACTCCTGAACCCTTTATTGGTCAGAATTTAATTGAACAATAAGAAATGTTTGGCTGTCATACTGAAGTGGTTGCTTTATGGACACTATGTTGTCTATTTTGGAAATAGCCATAAATAATGACAGCTTTGTATAAATGAAAACTGCTTTCTTTGTCATTTAATAATGATAATCAATTGACTATGTGCTACTAGAAATTCCATAACTTAATAAGTATTAGTAACTGAAATAAATTATCAGCAACATCGTCAAATATAATAATAGTAATAATAATAATAAAAATAAAATATGTATAATATATTTAGCGTTTTTTAATGAAGTAATAAAAAGTTTCACTGCTGCTATAATCTCTTTACAGCAATAAAAAAAAAGAGGTCTGGACTGTTTCATTTACGCAGGCTAATTATGATTGCGGAGCCTGTAGCCTGGGTCTTAATGGTCTTCATTAACATTAACTGGTAATACGACTTGCCAATAAATTGGACTTTATCAAGCGATCCGCAGAGATATATTCTGATGGGCTTTTTTATTTTTGAAACACTAAACCTTATTCTTTAATCGTATTTCGTATTATTGTTCCTTGATCACCTCCACGTCGTTCCTCCACGTGAAAAAGTCCATTACATTTTCCACTGGGTCGGCCCATGTGGCTGTAGCCTTTTTTGCATTTTCAGCTCAAGTGTTTTTCAGAGTTGTGTTCAAAGGGGCATCCAGTTGTTTCCTATCCGGATATCTGCCCGGCCCAGATAAGGAAGTCAGGCTCCCGGCTGTTTCCGCCTTCAACCAGCGCACTGCAGCCTGACATATACTGTAAAGAGATTATCACAACACTGGAGGAGCCGCTTATGTGTGAAGAGACAGACCGTGAGGGGCGGGGATTGGAAAATAAATGGATTTATGTTACTCTGTTGTTTGTCATTCTCGTCTTGTCATGCGCGGTGGTTTTTTTGTTTTGTTTTGTTTTGTTTTTTTTAATGGCGCGTTTATTACTATAAGTTACTTTGTATAAAAAAAATGGCCGAGGCGATTATTGTTCTCCAGGTCACTAGCAACGAGTCCACCTGAAATTAATTAAAATAAAATCCTGGATGCTGCTTGCAAAGCAAAGAGCCGGAGGGTTCTTGCATGTAAAGCTAATGTTCCTTATTAAGTGTGAAGAATTGATCCGTAATGGACGCAGGAGCACGCTGCCAGACAGGACACCGGGTCTTACACGACTTGTAACCCAGTTTCCCTGTATCAGGATAAATAGGGGTTTGTACAAGCCTGAACATGTTCATATCAACACACTCATTTTTAATTTTATTAAATATGATGATGACTAGAAGGCGTATACAAAAACAGGCATTCCGCAGAAAAAATGTCCCCATATCTTAGTGCGCAAATTAGAAAATTTGATCATGGTTGCAGCGGTCTCCATACATGCAATTGATTTAATAGAGGAGTTAAGTCATTTTTCCAGTCTGAGTGTCCCGTCTTTTGATGCTGCACATGGTTCTGCGTTCAAAGCAGAAACTGCACAAAGATCCACGTGGCGCAGTTTATTCGAAGACAAACTTTTTGTCCCTTTATTGATTTTGCGCTGAGGCAGAACTCGGGGAAATTCATTGCATGTAATGTGGTTTTGACAACAGATGATAACGGTAAACCAGAGGTGTCTGTATAACACGACGGCCCCTGTGTTTTTGTGCGTCACTGACCTCTTGCCAACCTGTGAGTGGCTCATTATTCATGATGCATTTTCTCTGTTTCCTTCAGTCCGCTGCAAGACGTGCAGGCACCTGCTGTGCAAACTGCCAGACCACCACCACCACCCTGTGGAGGCGCAACGGGAATGGAGACCCGGTGTGTAACGCCTGCGGCCTTTACTTTAAACTGCACAATGTAAGTAGCCTGAAAAACAAAAAAAACAAAACAGAAACAAAAACAAAAACGCTGCATTAACGTGTGAGGTTATGGAGGAAGGAGGGTGAGGTGGGCGGTGCTGGTCGTTAACTGGTCAAGTGGGCGGACAGCTAGTATCGATTTAGGAGCAGACAAGCTGTGAGAGTGCGGAGGCAAAGCCTGCTCACCCTGTCGAGCAGAACCCACCGGTCCTCCTTTTTATTAATCCATCGTTTTTTTTTCAATGGGGGCGTTACTCCCCGGAGAGGCTGCAGGGTGGGACTGTCATTCAGTGTAACGGCGTCAGTTACACTTATGAGGATTTGTCTGAGGCTGGTCCTTTTCAGCTCCAGCCAGGCCTTCATCCTCATGTATTCATACTGACCAGAACAGTTCTGTTTGGTTTTAAATTAGACAAAAGCTAAAAAAAACCCGCCCCTGACTGGCCTAATAATGCAGCTATGTATGCAAAACAGCTGCTCATTATTTATAGCATTTATCTCACACTGGTGTCATTCATATTGGGCTACCATGTAAGAAATGCATGCCTAGTGGGTAATGCAATATGCAACATATTCCTGATGACATTTTAAATCATTAGCTGGAACTAACAGCAAAATAAACCCCATGTATTATAATGTAGTGTTCACACTGTCAGTGCAGCTTTGAGCTAATGCATTGCTTTCCACAGGTCAACAGACCCCTGACTATGAAGAAAGAAGGTATCCAGACGCGCAACCGCAAGATGTCCAGCAAGTCCAAGAGGAACAAACGAGCGGGGGACAGCTTTGACGAGTTATCCAAGTGCATGCAGGACAAGGCCTCTCCATTTGGCGGTGCACCCGGCCTCACAAGCCACATGACCCACATGGGTCACCTGCCCCACTTCAGCCACTCGGGACACATGCTGCCTACTCCTACGCCCATTCACCCTTCATTCGGTCACCCCCACCATTCCAATCGCTCTCCGGTCTGGGCTGAGCCTCACTGAGGCCTCCTCAGACCAGGAACTCCTCCTCAGCCTGTAGGAGCCACCGCATCGCTAAGCAGACTGGTTGAGTCATGTACAGTGGTTGGAGGGGAGGGACTTTCAGTCGGACTTAATGACTGAAGGTCGTGTCTTGCCTGACCTCACTGATGGGACACTGCAGAGAGCAGGACTTTAGTGGACTCTGTGAAGACCTAATGTGAGGAGGGCTTTGCGTGTGACTCCCTGGGTGACTGAGGCTTGCAGGAATTGAGTGAATGGAGACGCTTTGTCATTCTTTTTGCTTATTTTTACTAAGTCACTTTGGTACCCACCTCTTCTTGACCCTGTAACAGGAGACTCACAAGAGGTCTTAAAAAGAACCGCTGTTTTCACCTCATCTCATTATATACTGAGATTCGTGCACCCTGTCCATCCCCGGCTGTCATCTGTAACTGTTGTGGACGGACAGACTCCTCAGAGCTGGAAGTCTAAAGACTGGCTGAACACAGACAGCTACAGCACCCGTACACCTCTGTTACGAACCAGTCCAATGCGGACTGTAGTACCCACAGACCAGTGCTCTCCTCAGATGCTGGATTGTACACCACCACGATGCTCACCTGTTTTTAATAACAGACTTTTATGGAGAAAAAAAAAGACACAGTAAATAGAGTGTTTATAAATGCTTAATTGCTATTATTGTTGTTATATTTGATGTTATAATTAATTTACGATAATTTATTTTCACTCTAAAAGCTTTCGTCAAAGACACAAGGAAACTGTTATGATTTAAATTTCATGGTTATTACGTAAAGAAAAACACTGACCTATCTTAGATGACAAGTCCCTGAGCTGTATGTTTTTATCATTTTCCATCTCCCAAAAGTAAAGGAAATAAAGTTTAATACTGAAGTAAAGTCTGTCACTGCTTTCTAAGTTTGCTCTGTCTCGATCATTTCTATGCGCACACATACACATAATGCATCGGGCTCAACTCTCCTTCTAATGAAGAATGCTTGATTATTAAAATCATAAGTGATATCAGATGTATCAAGGGAAGCTCTGTGATCCCTAAACCGTGGAAATGCTTTGGTCAGGCTCCTCCTCTATCTGTGATGGCGCGTTGTTAAGAGAAGGCCTCTTTGTGGAGCTGAGGCCCCAGGCTGGACCATTGTACCCAGACAGCAGGCTCCAGCGAAGGGCTCCAGAGTCACACACAGTCATACATATGCACATACCCACATGCTCACACACTCACACACACATACTTGGGGGGGGGGGCAAAAAAAAACAAACACACACCCTGATTCACGCTCTTATTTAACCAAATATCTCACACAAGTCACACTCTTTTTTTTAAAATCTCTTTTTTTTATGTTTATGAAAACATATGTGACAAATACTGAGTCATGAGTGCAGTTCAGTGGGAGCCGTTCTCACTCCCAGTGTCTGCCGGAGTAGCCCTCTCTCTTGGCCATAGTGATTGGAGTGAGAGGAAGGACAGCGGGTCTTTAGTGGGAGAGAAAAGAGGAAGGAAAGGCAATCAGGCGACCTGAGCAAACACATGGGGGTCTGCTCAGACCTTTCGCACACAGATGTGCACGCAGCTGAGGCTGCCAGGAAGCAGGCGTCGACTCTCTTTCTCCCTCATCTCGTTCTTTTTCTTTGTCTCTTTTTGTTTTATTTCTCTTTTTTCACTCTCCCTCTTTCTCTTTCTACTCTCTCAAATGTTCTATTTGTCTACTATTCTCCTCCACACTTTCTCTCTTTTCCCCCTCTTTCTATGTCAGCCATTCTTTCTCTTCCTTCCCATTTAGAAGATTACAGTAAAATAAAGGGACTGAAGAAACTTTGAACAGAGCCAGCCACTAATGAGTCTGCTCGATTAGGGCCAATTTGAGGTCATCATCACTGAGTTCTGCATGCCCTCACACATCCAGAGCACAAACCATCCCATTAAACAGCCCAGGCTAAAAGCGGACTACTATGACTCCCTGAACCCGCCACCCTGCTCACATCTGTTGGACTGCTGTAGTGGTTGATCTCCTGGGGTTCTCCAAGGCTTGTTCATATAGGTGCTGTTTTATTGTCCAGTGTGGCTGAAGTAGTTTATGGTCAGCTCATGCTACATCACCCACAACACTGAAAGGCTGTACACACATGGATACAGGACTGGACCCCCTTCATCCACTTGCCTAACACCAGTGAAAATGCTTGACTGCCAATAAGTAGTATAGCCATCTGTGTGTAACGCAGTGCTGTGGGTGCTGGGCTGTGTACAAGCCACGGTCCCAGTGGGTTGTGTGTTGCTGTGGCCAGCGAGCTTGCTTGGCCGAGCTTGGCCGGACTCCCGGAGCCTGAGAGGGGGAGAAGGAGAGAGCCAGCACTCTTCAATGGGGCCCTCAAGAGGGAAGGAGCGGACCTCCCAAAAATAATACAACAGTCTGCCAGGCCAGTGACTCCCAGAGCTGCCCTCTCCTCAACACACACATGCATACATGAACATGCATGTGTGTGTGCGTGACAAAGGTTCTCATGTCTGATGCAGAAACAGTGTTTGTGTTTGCAGGAAGCAGGGCGACATTTCATCTCCTAGGCCTGAAAACACATTAGGTACCAGGCACATGACATGCACGCTTGCTCTTGAAACGAATGCTTGTGTTTTACATTGTCAGCATGTGCCACCATTGCTCCATTTTCTCCCCTGTTGAATTCACACAGTCTCTGTAATGTGAGGGTTGTATATAGTTTTTACTCTACAAGCCTCTCTAAACCAACAGCTACATTAAACTAAACATCCCTCTCTAGCTCACATTGTGAGTTATGTGACATGAAAAGAGCCCAAAATAGGATGTTACTTATCTTCACTATCAGAGTGGTGTTCCATAGCAGAGATGAAGAGGAGAGATCTCAGATGCATCGGCGGGGTGAGCATGGTGGCCACCTAGATCAGAGCACAGAGAGGTTTTTACGACTTCAACCTGGAACTGGATGTTTCAACTCATCGCAACTCCCTACCTCCTTTCTGTCTCTCCTCTGCACTCTTCCGTTTGTCCTCACCAACCCCACCACCTCCACCGCTGTTCATTCCCCACTCCGAGCTCAATGTAACGCTCTCTTCATGTTTTCCCCTCTCCACCCCCCCTGCTACTCCCACTCTCTTCTTGTCTCTCACTCCCCCAGTGTATTTGTTTTTTCATTAAATTGAATTAGTGGAATCAAAAGGTATCCCGACCATCCCCTCACAAAGTTGAGTTAGGGAGAGAGGGAAGTTGAAGATGAAAGGAAGTGGAGCGCAGTTCAGATACAGGTCTCTTCGTGTGTGTGTGTGTGTGTGTGTGTGTTGCAGTGGGGGTTGACCTTTGCCTGGGCCTAACTATAAAAGCATCTTTCCTTCCAAAGACCCCATGAAGGATATTAAGGCTGCAAGATGGGACAGTATTTAGATACTACAAACGTACGACATGTACTCCTGCCTTTATTTGACATAAAGCAAGTTGCTTGTTTGTTGACAAAGGGAGAACTTGGGCTTTGCTATGATGAAGCATTAACTAAGCTCCTAACAGTTTGAATAACTACCTTGTCATAGTGATTGTGCTATGAAGAGACCTAAACTTGAACTTCCTCTTTTCACGGATTAAGAGAAATACATAGAAATACCCCTCAGATGGTGCTGACAGGAAAAAGGTGGTACGTTCAGTAAAACACCTGCTGAACACTATTCATGAAAACCTCTGTACATGCACAATTTGACAACTCTTAATAGTCCTCAGATTAATCAACTATACCACATAGCGACGCTGTGATCGGCAAAGCTTTGACAGTAATAACTGACACTCAGAGAGAAGCAGTGTTTACAGCAGATAATCTCTGATGACCTCTGTTGACAGGAAATAACCGCATCCTGACCTGCCAGAACACCGAATCTTACTGATTATCTCTCAAACGTCAGAAATTATCAGAAAAAGTCAAAATGTTTTTGCATCCTATTTGCCTCTTATGGTGATTGCTACTTCATGCCTTTTTTTCCCTCCACCACTTCGGGTAAAATAGTAAAGGCTGCTAGTTACAGCTGCATACCAAGCTTGACTGAGAACATGACATTTCAAAGAAGTGGGGAAAAAAGAAAAACAGGAAGTGAGATGTTCGAACAGGAAACAGTTATTTGGACTATTAGGACCAATTAAGACCAGAGTGGTCTGACAGAGACTGATTAAGAGACATAAACATTTTGAATTTTAATGTAATTCTGAGCAAGTTTTCAAGCCTCAAGGTTTCCGGCCTTGTAAACACACAATATGATTCAAATTAATATTTGAATAATTTGGATTTATATGGATGTATTTTGGTAAAACTGTTTTTAGAATTTATTTGAATACATGATTTATGCTCTGAAAGACAACTTTCTCACTTTTTTTTATCAGCATCAATGGGGAAATGTGTTAATATGAGAATAGTAGAGAAGTGAAAGAAACTAGAAGAGTGCTTCAGTCAGCAGTGGCTGGGTGATAGATCTTATTGCCACAGTTTGTGGTTTTTAAAAAGGATTAGAGCATTCTCATAATAAAAGAGCTTTGAGTGCATAGAGTTACAGGTCTTTGTGGCTGCTATGTTGTACTCCCTGATGATTATCCTCTCTCAGACTCATGATCCACTTGCCTTGATGTTACTACTGCGCTAATGTGTCAGACTTCCTCTGTGCACAATCCCTGCTGAAATTAGGCAGATACAAAATCCTGACACAATTCAACTCCCCTAATCACGTGAACTTGCTTCAAACCAAGACCATTATGAATTAGCATCAGTCATCTGACCATTTTCCCATTTTCCCTCATTCACACATTCTGTGCTACAGTAGTCGAGTGTGAAATCTGCTAAAAAGGTTGCTGTCAGAAAGCAGGACATGCAGAGCACCCCTCCCTCGACTCACCCTGAAAATGAGGTCAGTCTCCTCTCACCTGGGACAGGGAGCATTCAGGATGTTCACCTGGGACAGGTAGTGTTCAGGTCTCATTCATGCCGTGTTCTGCTGCGCTGAGGCCCCCCTTGCTCACCTGCTCCGACTGACAAATTCATCCCCACTGTCTGAGGACAAATAAGCTCATTCATCTCAAGGCTCCCATTGACAAACCGGGGGGCAAGTACAGTACTAATGCCTTGGAGGGCTCAGGGGAGTGGGCGTCTGGACCTGCCATCCTCTTCCGCGTCCATATAATGTCCCTCACAATTCCCAGCACCCGCCCCACCCCACTCGCTTTCACTGGCAGGTAACTGGAGATAGACATGAGTGGGGGAGTCCAGGGCACCTTGGCCCAAAGCCAGGACTGAGAAGATGGGACCCAGGTGCATACCCCTAGATGGATCCTCTGGACATTCCCACAGGGACTGATGACCAGACAGAGAACAGGAAGACAGTAGAGTACAGTAGAAGCCCATAGAGACCTGCCGTGCCCTTGTTCAGACTCCCAAGCTGTTCAGCTCTCTATTGTAGATGAACGGTGGTTGCTTGTGTTGGATTAAGTGACAAAGTTGCTCAGTGGCTTTCCCGAACTCATTATCAAGCCACTTCATTCTCGTAGACCAACATCTTCATAACAAAGCATAAGTACTCTGAAATAGTAACTATACCCTCAAATTCTGCTAGCACCCTCCCTCCCAACATTTTTAAAATGCAACAGAAGAGTGGGGGCAATAACTGTAAAAGACCTGACCTTGTAGCTACATAGTATGTGATGCACGTTTTTTTGTTTTTTTTACACATAATATGTAAATAAATACATCAGTTTTAACATCATATCACTATCTATGTAATTATGTGAACAGCGCAAAAAAACCCAAAAAGTTTCTCTTCTGTGTTTTGGGTTAATCGGTTAATCAGGTTTTTCTAGATTGCTTCTGACAAGGTTGTCTGTTTAAAGAGAGCTACGCCAGAGAACTGTTGACTTACATTTCCTAGTATCATAGTAGTAATGGAAACCGACTAGAGCTCATTTCAGTGCTGCTCATCTTATCACTAGTGCAGAAATGATGCATGAGGTGAGGTGAGGGCATTCCTTGATGACTCCGTTTATCTTCAGTTTAAGATTTTGTTGTGTCTCCGGTTTTGTTTATCCAATACTTGTGAGATCAACACAGATAGGCAGGCATAAACACACACAGGCCAGTTTTATGAAGAGAGCTATAACGTGCCATCAACGAAACACAGTGCTTCATTTAATAAAAAGATGAAACCATTAAAGGACCACAGGGACCTCTTGAAAAGAGATGAGAAAGATGAAAGTGTTATTTCTAAAGGGCAAAATTGTGGATGTGAAAAGCTCTTTAAGATCCAACCAGAAGATAAAGCAAGAAAAATGTTTGATATCTAGAAATATATCAGTGTTTAAATTGTTTTAAACAGACATTCAGTATGTTGTAATTGATGCTTGGTATTTTTGATTAGTCAAAAAGACAGCAGCATGTATTACCACGATAATGTTTACATTGATAGACTGGATAGTCAACCTGTTGGCCAACTGTCCCTCCTTATTTACTTTGGTTTACTTTAAACCAGTTTCGGGACAGGAGACATGTGCAGGCCTGTAACCATTATACAGTAGATGCCAGAATTCAGTGGAGACAGACATTATCAGTGGCATCACACATGCACACACTCACACACGTACTGCAGGCCTATCTGTTGAAGATCGGTATGAAAAGGCGTTGTGCTCACTCATTGGCTCAGTGGGATGTTGCAACCCCAGCACCTAACTGGTCCTTATCTCGACTGAGCAGACTGCACAGCTTGATATGCATCTGTCATATTTGTTGGAAAGAAAAAGACACCGCAGTGAGAGCACGATGAGTCAAAAAAACGGCCCAGCAACATAAACTCACTTCCCTGCGGTTTCTGCATGACCATGATCATTTGCTCGTCTGCGTCAACTCCCCGGTTGAAAAGACGCTTCAGACAAGCACGCCCAGTACAATGTTATACACTTGTATTTGTACTTTTCTTGCTTGAGGATGTCGTAGTGCACCTGATCAGTGACGCACTTACATGCCTGCACAGGTGTGCATTTTAGCAGTCATGTGGTCCTGTAAAAAAAAACATGAAGCCACAAGAATATTGTCATCATTCCATCATGGCCATCACCATGACGACAGATAAGGCCCTGTCCTCTTGTCATCATAGCGTCCTTGCATCAGCTCCATCAGCTGCTGTGGCTAGCTGAGCCTATGACTGTGCGGGTATGAGTTTCTATCTGAAGGCTATCTGGCCTGATAAGAGCTGCAAAAGAGACAGCAGAGCAACACATTTCCAACGAGCTTCTCACAGCACCAAAAGCTGCAAAGAATATAGATGGAGTTGATGGTGTGAAGGTTTAAGTGTCATAGACATCTTCTCCATATGTGTACACCTGGATACAGGCATATACACAAGTGCAAGCAGAAAGATTGTTAGAGAGGCCAAAGGTCATGTGGACAGGTATAATCACTGTTCTCTCACTCTGGTAAAGACAAGTCTCTTCCTCTGTGCTACATGTATGCGTCTGATTGACGTTGAGCCTGCCAAGCCATCATTAATTGGCATCACACACACACACACACACACACACACACACACACACACACACACACACACACACACACACACACACACACACACACACACACACACACACACACACATCTAATCCAGCTAATCCACCCTGCCAGTTGAACAACTGGTAACATGGTTAATCACCTATGTATAAATAAAGACAAGACCAAATTGACTGATAGAATTATTCCATTTACCCGTCTGATTAAAACATTTCACCACTGCCATGGTTCAGTGGAGATCATCTCAAAAAAAAAGAAAACACTACATGAAAATTAATTAGCAGGCAGTGATGTAAATGGCTTCATTCAATTATTGGTGCAATTACCAAGCTCTATAGCATGATAACTGGCACACATCAAATTAGCTTAGAAGAGAAAACGGGAATCAGGGAGCCACTTTGAAACTCTTTAAAAGGTCAGGACAGACTTCTTGAAACAGGAGACACTTTCTCCAAACAAGGGAAGCACTTTCCTGAAAGGGAAGAATGAGCATTTTACGACACAGATCGCAGAAAATGCTCGCTGGGCACGAGCTCATTCGACCTCAGGTCACTTCCCAACAGCCCTTGCTCCTAGTGTGACATCATAGGCTGCAGGGTCAAAGTGAAGTGTGCTGAGACAGTAGGGTGCCGACCAAACTACGAGCAGAGAAAAGCAGAGTGAGACAAAGGAAAAGTGTGGTGACTGAGAGAGGGCTCTCTGATTCGTTTCCTTGGCAGGATGACAAAACTGTGTGGAATGCAGTGGAGAGGGGAAAGAGAAGTGATCAAGAGCTCAAGAACGAAACGGGGAAAAAATAGACGACAGACGAGAGGCCGGCTGAATAAGCCAGGGTGGCAGGGCCTTCTGTTGATTCATTTCCCCTTTCCCACCATATTACCATTCTCTCTTCCACCCTAACGCCCCTTTTCTGTAACACGCAGCCATTAACTACATGCCCACTGTAAAAAAAATAAATAAATAAAAGCTTCATTCTGGCCTGATGGAAGGAATAAAGTGAAGGTGAGGTGGCTGCTTTCTGTACATTGACACATAGAGATCTGTCTGTACTTTGAACACAGAAGCACTTTGTGCATGCCAACTATGCAGTAAAGTCAAGGCAAGCTACAATTCATTTAGACTTCACATACAAGCGCGCACACACATAGGGAGCAGTGCATGCACACACAAATACACACAAAATTACAGTCAAGAGGGCAACGCGCTGCCTCTGTCAGACACATTTCACAGTGGCCTATCACTGCCAGGCGTACCAGGCCTGCGGCCAACCACTGCTTATGCACTGGGTAAACACTACCACCTCGGCCACATGGAGTCTCACACACATTCGCTGAGTGCCATCCAACATGCAACCCCAGTCACACATACAGGCTGTGTGATTGATGTCGTGTGAGCATTAGAAATGACAGCATTACTAAGCTTCTGTGATAAAGAGCCATACACAGCCATCCTGTTTCCTTTCAGATGTTTTTTGCGCCCATCGTTGTGTCCATCCTTTGTCCGCTGACTCTGGACTCCTGTCAAGCCAGCTCGGCATTTTGCTAAGAAGTACACCTTGGCATAATGTTTGATTTTTAATTTGATAGTGATGAAATGCTCTGCCTCAGTAAAGTATTTTTAATACCACCATTATACTTTACAGGCTCTATACTGAATACTGGCAGCAGATCCAAGTTTCTAGGGCACGCACACACACACACACACAGTATCAAAGAACAGTGAGAATATTAGCGAGTCCAAAATCTGTGTGGAAGGTTCTCCGTGCACATTAGATTTTAAACATAAACTGTTAAACTAACATCTATTTATAATGTTCTCCGTGCCGACAGAAGTGTATCCTCTGATATGGCGGTTATTCCAGAGGACTGAACTGTAGACCCATGTTTACACAATTCTAAGTCAGGTCATGAGTCATTTGCACAGTTATTCAACAGTTTGAATGTAGTTTGGCTTCATTATATGTGCATCATGTGACAACAGTCAGCCAGAGTGCTTCATAGCTCCTCTTCCGTCCTCTGCGTCTTCTCATGCCCGTCTCTCACCCCCGATCCCCCACCTTCTACTGGCGCCTGTACGGTTAGTTAGGGATTGCCACAGGACATCATGTGACAAACAAGCAAACACACACAAACACGCTGCCACATGCACGCACATACATGCACGCACTCACACACACCCGTAGACATGCAAGCATGTAAACTACAAGCACCAACACATTCATTCGTCATTCTCCTTCCAATTGACTTCTTTCATGTGGGATAACTTGAATGAGCAGTAGAGCCCTCCAACAATAGAATCCATTCTACTGGCAGCGTCAAGGCTGTGCGTCCATGTGTGTTAGTCCCGGCAGTGGCCAGACACACCTTGAGGCAAAATGTTATCACTTTCCAACTGTAGTTACAGCCTTGCCAAATCTAGGATTTGTTACTTGTTTTTTCATGTGACAAGTTCATTTATAATGGTTGTGAATTCATGTTTCAAAAGTATTTATATGGTTTGTCCTTGACGATTCCGTTGCCATCAATATTTCTGAGAAAGAAGACAGTTTAGGGTATGCTAGGTTTTGATTTATATGGGGGATTTCTCCATTTTGTGACATATAGATGTTGGAACAACAGGAAATATTAATATCTTGAAAGGAAGCTATTATGAGGATAACACCCTGTTGATCCCAATACTCATTACTCGACCTCCTTACCTACAGTATCCAACCCAGCTTTGGTCCCCCTGACCCCCCCCTCCTCCTCCTCACTTTCCCTCCTTGTCTGGCAGACCTCCAACATCTGAAACTCTAGACAGTGCTGGTTCTGCCCTCTCTACAAAATTTAGGAAGCCATTAGCAACATCAAATCATTACTTCAGGAAAGGGGAGAGAGTGATGCGTAGGGGGGGTGGACGACAAAAAAGAGAGAAAAAGAACAAGAGACACACAGAAACAGAGAGGTATCAGATTCATCCTGTTTTCACTCACTTCATTACAATAATGTGCAGGGAGCTATTTTACTAATACATAATGGAATGATACCCATAATAAACAGTTAACTACAGCACTGACCAAGAGGGTCACTGCAACAATGAAACAATACACACTCCCTGTAGGAAAGCCTGGTAAGCATACAAGAATGTATGTGTACGAAACTAAAAGTATTTTCATCCACTGCAATAATTTAATTTTTCATTTGCAAAAAAAAATATGAACTGAACAAGCATGAAATAACTGCAGCTACATCTTCAACTTATGTTTTCACTGTGAACATAAAATATGAAAAGCTAAAAGGTAATACTGGTAATACAAACAAAAATGCAAAGGAAACAAACACAAACAGGTAATGCAACCTGTTAGATTCACAGTAAAGGCAATTGATTCAATGCATGCTTTTCCTGACTCGCACTCTCACTCTCCCCCTTTCGTTAATGCACTGTCACCCCAACTAATCCAGTTCAAATGTAAATAGGCTTAGGTCTTCATTCCTTACTTAAACCGTATCAAATGTATCAACGCAGAGGCTCAGTGGTGTCCCTGGCTACAGAAGGGTCAGACCAGGGCCACACAGGGCCACACACTCTACTCAATTAGCCCAAGAGCCAGTTTGTCTGTCTGACTGACACTGCGTGCATGTCTGCTTGTGTGTATGGCGGACATAAAACAGTATGCGAGTGTATGCTCATGTCATAACACTCTCATAGTGTACATAGTGCAATATATGAGTGTGTAATCATATGTGAGTGTGTGTGACTGAATGTAAATGGTGCTGTGTACCAGGTTAATAGGTCAGTTCACGGTTATAAGGGGCATGAGTATGCGTATATAATCGTGTGTGTCTGTGTGTTTGTGTATGTGTGTCTAGCAGAGACATGAAGTCTCAAATCTCCATCAACCAAAAGGGAAAATATGTGAAAGGTTGTCTGCAGGCTAAGAACAATAATGCAGTCTGTGTCTGCAGCAACATTATTTCTCTGGTTAAGTCAGAAGCCCTGGAGGAGTCCTCGATGGCCTTGAGAGCGCATCGCCCAGAATATGCCCCCCCCTCCTCCTTTTAAATATAACACAGAATACAATCCCCTCTCAGATGAGATACCATGGATTTTGCAAGCTGGTTAAAGCTACTGCTACCTTTAACTTATTATCTAAAACATGACAAGACTATAAAACACAACCAGTTAATCATAAAGCCACAACTTGTAACCAGGAAATAGAAACGTTTGCTTAAGAAGTAACTAATGTGCTAAATTTGTCCATTTTGTTGCTGATTAAAATCTACCATAACACTTTCACTTTAAAAGATAATTCAGCCATTTCTTGTTTTGTCCTGCAGAGCATTATCACTTCTCACACGGAAAGGTTTTCTCTAGATAAAATCCTTGCATCTGCCCTTTGACCCTTCTTATAATGTGTTGGTGCATCCATGGTTGATACATATGTGGGAATCAGCCCCAGCTAAAGCTCTCATTATTTAACTATTTTGTTCTATCATACAACAGGAGGCGGAGAGGAAAGGTCCCAAGAGACACTACAAGCAGTTTTCTTGTCAAGCACCAATCTCATCAGCCATCAAATATCTTATTGCTCTTTCACAATCTTGAGCTAATTAGATACGATTGCACTTTCAATTATTCCAATTATCAAAAAGTTTAGTTCTACAAAGTCCAGTCCCTTCCAGACTCAGCCAAATAATAAATACATTCTCATATAATAATAATATTAATAATAATAATGTCCAGTTTTCCATTCAGTGATTTCTCCCTAATCAAGTAATCAGTATCATTATGGGCAACATATTTTGTTGGCCCCTCAGGGGCCCTCCAGTAGAACGGACCTCTTTCCAATCTCAATCCAAGCCCATCACTCTTCCTCAGGCACTCAACTGTCAATCTGACCCTGATCTGGGAACCCAGTCTTATCTGATCCCCCACGGCTCCCCCATGGGGGTGGAGGAGTAGCAGCAGTGGGGCGTCCCAGCCAAGCCAAGCCAAGCCATGTCTACATACCTCTCCATAAACAGCTACCATCAAACTTGCACACAGCGAGGCGCAACCTAATGGTATGTATGTTTTAACACATGGTATAAAGTGAAGACTTCCATAATAGAAGTCCATATATGTGAGAAAGGTCTGCAAATGTATTAGCCAGCAGCTAGTTATGTGTATTAGCCATACAAATAACAATGATTAGTTATACCATGAGGGGAAAAGCATTAGGGTGATAATGGATAAAAATAAAGTGGAGCATAAAGTACGATATTTCCCTCTGAAATGAAGTGGCACAAAAAGATAATACTCAATATAGTACAAGTACCCCAACTTGTACTTTAATACATTAATTGACTAAATGTTCCTCATTACATCCCACTACTGGTCATTATTGTATTAAATATGATTTCTTCTTGTTTGTGTGATTTATTGACAATATTCTAATACGTTCTGGATGTATTTCCATCATGTGAACATCCTCATGTCTGTCAACATCGAGCCCGATGTAGGCTTCAAGCAGAGGACTGACTTTTACCTGTTGCTCCAATAAAATAAATATGTTTTTAATGGTAGAAACATGTTTTGGAAATGTTATTGATAAATGAAAAATAATAAATAATGTATCCAAGATTCGATACTTTACATCAGTGACTACAGATGTGTTCATGACTGCTTGGATTTAGCAGGAAAAGAGTTAATATATTTTGGCAACTGTTCAGCAGCATCTAGGTTAGATTTTGAGAAAACTCACCACAGGGTCCATTTAGTAACTGGTCTGGTGCTTTCAATCATATCACATGATCTTTTTCTGCATACAGTTTTTCTGCGGTTTTTTTTCTGGAATTGTAGCATTTCTTGTACTCCTTGAATACTTCTTGTCTATAAGAAACTCCATGTGATTTACATTTGTTTGCACAGCATGTTCAGCAAAATATAATCTGAAAGAAGTGTATTGTTGTGTAACCACTTGTACAGACTGAGGTGCCAAGTCGAAAATTGATACTTCCCTTATTTTTCTTACAGAGTATGTGATATTGATCCACATAAATACCATTATAATTTAAGTAGGAAGTAGTAGTTTAGTAAGTAGTTTAAGTCTTTTGACATTGTATTTGCGTGTCCTCCTTTTATCGTCAGATTCCATCATGCCACGCAGAAATAAGCTCTGTCAGGTCTTGTAGCTAATCATCCCAAGACTCGTCCATCAGACACAGATTCAATTGAAGCTTTTTAATTAATAATGCCGTTTATCGGGGGGGACATCAGGCACTGGGACGGGGCGTTAGGGGAATGGGGTGGTACATTGGGAGCTCGTTTTTGTAATTGGGAGGCCTGATTAGGCTCCGGAGGAAGCTTTTAAGACAGCAAGGTTATCAGTGCTCCTCCCTTTGCCTGTCATCATCTCCTCAATGTGGCCTCCAGTTTCCTTTTGCTCTTGTCTGATCACTTTCATTACATTATCTTTCCCTGCTGGTTTCTCTGTGTTTCCCTATTTTAATCTACTCGTTGCTGCCTTCAACAGGTGTCTGACATTAAATTCCTTCAATGGGCTGCCTGCACTGTGCCACATATACCTCAATATATAATATCACACATTTTTATACATATCAGTTTACCAACTCACTGACTGAAAGAGTCTTAGTCTGCCTCCCTCAGCACTCAGGGAGCTGGACAGCTCCTGTCCAGCCTGATGTGAATGAAGACTTATTGATCCCAGCAGGCTGTGGGTTGGAGGCCCTAATGTATTTACACCCCACTATACTCCCTCTACGCATTCTGTTTGTCCCTCTTAATTATAGCTACACTATAACGGATCCATACAACTCCCCTGATACTGAATGATTTTCTCTGAGTTCTTTTTTTCGTACCAATCTCACTCTCCACATCCCCCCCCCCACCCCCATTTTCTCCCCCACCCTCAGTCTCTCTGTCCTCTGGGATCCCTGGGGTATTATCTCTAACGGTAGTGTTTGTAAGGCCAGTCTGGTGTTGATATGGCTGATGCATTTTGGTGTGCAACGATGTGTTCTTTCAAATAGATTCAAATTGACCAATAGTGCATGGCAACACAGAGGGAACACCCACAACTGTCAGTTGGTGCTTAACGTTGTTGTGGGCTGAGTGGGCTTTTACTTGGTAATAAACTAACATCATCAAATCATTTATGCAATAGGATCTGAGCGTCATATTACGTTGCACTAGCATATCACAGATGCTATCTGGATTTGTAAGAAGGGAAACGGCTAAATAAGCATGATGCAAATGCAAGATAAGCAAGTTAAATTTCTGTTGAACATTTAATTATCCAAATTTTATTGTACACGCATTTTGGGATCTTTTTTTATCAACTGTACATTAATTTATATGTTGTTGAACTCTAAAAAGAATGTCCACTGCAAAGCTTAGTAGGGAAACGGAGAGATTGATTTAGGGATCAAACTAAAAGCACAGCAACAGGAAGGGACATGCAACCGTGTTTCATTTTATTGTGAGTTACTGCATCTGACAGATCAAACAACATTATTGTTTGTGTAGGACTAAAACGTGTCTCCCTCCCTCTCTCTCTGTCTTCCTCTCTTGGTATGCTATGATCTCTGAGGAAGGTCCCACCTTGTCTCTGTCTCAATCTATTAATCACACCTTTACCTCGTGAAAACCTGATCTAAAAATGTATTGTTACATATTTGTACTGAACTGACCTCCTTTTAACCCCTCTGTCTCTGCCGTGCCCTCACTCTCCTAGAAAACAGTATTGTTACTGTATGATGAGGTCAGCGAGACAAACACCGGTCAGCAAAAGCAAAACATCACGTACACTTAGTGGAAAAAAAACGTCTGACATTTTAAAAGTTGTTGATCTTATGAACACATACAGATAACTAAAGCTAGTAATACATGAATCATTATGGATAGAAAACAAACCAAGTTTCTTTCCATGTAATAAAACACATTAATGTCCCATGTGACTAATATCTAGCAGGGAGGTAATGGTGTTATGGGTTGTGCCGGGGAGATCTGTGATCTTTGTCTGCCTGCTTGGAAAAGACATGTAAATCATTTGAGAATAGTCTTAAAATGTGACACAAGAGAAAGCCAGAGGAGGGCTGGGGGGCTGGGACAATGAGAAGACTGCTTACATACCAGTCTGTTTAAAACAGTGATCATTTAAGAACTTAACCAGACACTTTAAAAGATTATACTTCCCATGTAACACCAAATCTCATATTATATGTAAACTGCATAATTATATTCGTACTAAACAAATAGCTTTGTAACAACTAAAACTCCTCGTTGTGTGAAGAGATATTTTTGGTGTAATTTTTTATTTTTATTTTTATTTTTTTACCAAATTTCTAATGAGAATGATCAATGCTACACTGAAATATGTCCACTATTGAGTAAAATCAAACAATTATTACACAGGTTTTTGGAACAGACTTGTATGTTATATCTAGTGTACATAGCTAAAACAGAAAACCTGAAATTATTATTCAAATGAATTATTATTATTATTATTATTATATATTGTTTTGTCTATGAAAATGGTAATATCCGGGAAATAATTAGTTGCCATAAATCTCTAATTAGAAAACTGTGAAAAGTTTTTTGTCGTTGTTTAGTTTTGGGGGATTTTAGGACACCTTTAGTGCCAAGTGCTCATTTCCGTGTAGTACTGCATTTCCGAAAACTCAGTTGCCATTAAATGAGTTTAATTCTACTAATCACAGTCACTAGTCACACGGTTGGGTTTTTCCATTTTGTTTTAAGTGTATAGGTGGCATTTCTTTCTTTATCTGTTCAATCCAAAATCAGTTAGCAATACTCAATACTCTAAACAGGGTTTTTTTCTGCCGTTATTTAGGATGACTAGTCATACAAGACGTCTTCCTTTAAACTAAATATTTCACTTCATTCACAACATGTTTCATGATAGATGGATGCTTATTATACTCAAATTAAAGGTCAACATTACCGATTTGTAATCATATTTGTATGCTTAATTTCCTCCTTTACACAAATATGTGGCAACTGCAGAGTTCGCCTGGTTGTGTACCTGTGTCCTACCTCATCTTGTGACCCTTTCTTGGGGTCCTGGACCCTAGTTTGGGAACCACTGAAAAATAGAACAAAAAGTAAAGCACTATTAATTATATGTAAGAGGAACTTTCCCGAAAGGAGTTACAAGTTACCAAGTATTTCCATTTCCTTGATCACAACTATGATATAAGACTTTATTTCTATGGAAATAAGTCACCATTCTACCATCCAACTACCTACTGTATTGATCACGTCACATCCCCCTCTTTTGGTGTGATGTGGGCTTAAGTGGTTAGACTAGGGAGTTTTGTCCCAAGGCCCATCCGTTGACTTGTTCCTAATCCAGTTAAGGCTGAAGGGGTCTGGCGTTTCCCATCTTGGCTGAGCAGGCTTTGCTAAATAAGGTTTTCACTTGCCCTGAGGAGCCCGACTTTAATGGACACAGCTAAATGAATACTACATGAAGAAGAGAGAAAGGCCAGTGCAGGAAAGGCTGCTTGAATCAGAGGAGAAGTAAGGACAGTGACAGGTAAAGTGATCAGTCAATTTTCTAATCATTCAAATGTGAATCCATCTTTATCCATTTCTCAGATGATCAATGACAAAGCTGCATTTTAAGGACAATGAAGCAAACAAATTTACTGATATCTACCGGCAGCTACAGACATTTAATAAAGTTAAATAAGATTGTGGTAATGCTGCAAAGCTCTTAATGACTCAACATGGAGGTCTACACACTGCCCACTACTTCCTTTCTCCCACTACTGCAAGAACACTATTGTGTGTATGAATGTATTTATAAGCTGTAGCCAGTGTTACGACTGCTTGGAGCCCTTTGGTAAAGTTAGAAAATAGCTCCATCCCTGCACTCTGTCCCTGACACACACACAAACAGCCCTCCACTCCACCCTTTCCCACTGGGTCTATGGGATGGGCAATGGACTCAGGGGAAATGAGGTAACACACACACACACACCCATGGCTACACTCACACGCACTGAAAACACAGTGGCAGTCTAGTGCCATTCAGGCCTCTGTTCTGATCTGTCCATCAAAGCTGTCAATCTCGGGGCATTTCTCATTGGCCCTCCCCCACACCCCTCCACCCCCGCCAGACCTCAGCCCAGCTTTTAAGGCCCGGAATATTTGGTTCAGTCGGTTGCCATGGGAATCATCCAGATGTTGGCCTCTGATTAGCTGGCGACGGTCAAATGAAATCAGAAGAGGTGTGATAAGATCGCGTGGCGACAGAGACTGGGAGAGTGGTGGCCGCAAGCAGGAGCAGGGGTGGGGGTTGGGGAGTCATAGGAAGTCATAGAAAAGGGGCGCGGGGGGCATTAGTAAGGGGTTTGCACACACATTCACAGGCACACTTTAATGCAACTCTCTGGGGAGTGCCATTTTTTTTTTCCATCCAAGCACATTCAGCACGATGTAAAAATGGCACAATTTTGACTCAGTCAAAACCAAACAATCACTCTCTGTTTGTTTTCTGAATGGAAATGTGTCATGAACATTTGCACTGAGTGACAACAGAGCACTTTTGACTCATCCCCTTTGTCCTAAGGGAGACAAAATAGAAATAAATGAAAGTCTTGGAGCAACCTGTTAATCCCACAGAGAGGTTGATGTTAAGTGACCTATATGACTTTTGAATTGCAGTGAACGCAACGCTTTCACTGGTGAGGCTGATTCCATGAGTGATACGAGAGCTACGACCTGCACATTCAAATGGCTTTTAAACAAAGTCCAAACAGTGCTTCACTTCTCCTCTACCCAGAAGTACCTAATCGCATCCAAAGTCCCATTTCCTGTCAATGAAATTACATTAAACATCTCCCTCTAGGTCCTTGTCCAAAGTGACCCCAAACTCGCTGTGACTGATAAGAGTGATAACTAGGTAAAGGCTGAAGCACTTCCCAGTGTTCAGTCTGTGAAAAGAGCTACATTGAGAGGAACACAGGGAGCTTGGCCCTGCCCCTGCTCGCTCCATTTTCCAATAAACTCCAGCAATCAGATCAGCGCTGCTTTAAATGGACGACTTGATGGCAGCAGGCTGCATTAGCCGCTGGTGTTCTCCCAATCCGATTAAACAGAGACAGTGACCATTTCAAGCCAAAAGAGGCAGGTAACACACACACACACACACACACACACACACACACACAGAGGCAAAGATATTATTAAGTTTATCAGTATTAAAATATATTGAAGCTCGCAAACAAACACAGGTATGAACTAAAGCATCCACAAAAAAGAAAGGTATGAACACGAATGGAGACCACACACACATACACAGTCACACATTTGTGGTGCTAATTGGATGGTCAGAGGCAGATGTCATTATTGTTGAGCAGTCAACCACTTGATGTTTCCAAGTTGTTGCGCAGTCATTTGGGCATATTAGCAGCTCCTTTAGGGCAGGGGTCATGCCCTAAGGCTACATTATGTGTCAGTGTGTGCATGTACACATGTACAACTCTCTCTAATGGCTTTCCTGCTTTGAGGACAGGCCTTTTATGGTCATATAATTACCCCTGATTGTTTTATGCACACAATGGGGTGCTTTTCTGTTGTGCACGTGCCTGACATGAAAACCTGGCAACAAGCTGCTAAGTGCAACAGGCAGTGTCATAAAAATGGTTGCCATACCTCAGATAGCTAAAACCCCTTTCAGGGCAGCCGCTCCTCCTCTGGACTTACAGCAGAAAGAATGGTCCCTCAGTGTACTTATCAGGTAAAATAAACCTCAATCATGCAAAGTAATAGGTGGGTTATATGAGAATGCATGTGTGAGGTAGAGACTGGAAACTCCTGGTCCTTATCACAGCGCTAGACAGAGAGGAGTGAGACTGTACTTAACAGATTTAGACGCTCAGTGAAGCCCAGCACCTGGACAGAAAGAGAGGGGAGGAGAGTTGTATCTCGGGTTACACTGTAGCCAGTCCGGCCTTAAGCGAAGAGTTAGAGAGAAAACAGCTAAAAGGCTGGACAGCTAAAAGTTTTACCGAGATCATCAAGATCAGATAATTTGTGTTCCCTTTGCATTTTACAACTTCAGCAGTTCCACAGTTTTGTCCAGTGAACCCCTCTTTGACTGCGACAGCTTGCACCTTTTTTTAGAATGTGTGTCACATAGCAAAAGAAACACAAAGTAGATGTAGATGGTAAGATTCAAAAACAGTTTAGTCCTGCATAACTGTGTGAGTTGATAAAAGCAGACCACCGGCTGTTTTTTAGTGTTTTATGTCAGAAACACATTTGTGCAGCACTGCGCTACCTGACGCCTTCTGATCTTGTGTCTGATGATGGACTACGGATCAGCCAGTTAATTTAGGCCAGATAAAAGCCTCTCATCTCTGCCGAGGTAGATTACTGTAATAGCAGCCTTTCTCATCTTTTGATCTTTTTTACTGCTGCGTCTGTTCATTTGCATGTGTCAGAGATACAGCTTTATTTAGGGCGCTTATTAATGGGAACAGGAGGGATTCTAGATACTAAAACCTGAGTCAGATTAGCACTGACCCCCCCCTGGATCTTGCACGCACGCTGTTTCTTCACATACATTCATGAGCACATTATCTGTGTGTACAGGTACACACTCACATCTTATAATATTGTAAATACACACAAATATGTATGAGTATGGAGTGTGCAGACACATATAATCTAATAACGCTGTATGCGAACAAGCAGCATACAGAAAGGAACGCAAAAGGTGATGCATATACACGCAGTATATTTAGAGACATAGAGATGCAGACACACAAAAACACACATGCTTCAGACAAACACAAACATCCCTTCATGCCTGCCCCTCACTGACAGTATGTTGGACTTCTAAGCGTTCTCTCAGACCTCGGTCTGTCATCCTCCTGTCTCTCCTCGGCTGCTTTGCTGTAGCAGATATGGTCGATGTGGACGTGTACTTTGTCCAGATCATCCATGAGATGAGATGAGAGGAAGTGGGAGGTATTGTTCTTCCTGTGGCGCTAAGCCCCTGGGCGATTACCCTGTCAGGAGGGAGAACTCAGCGCCGGCGCCGACTGCCACAAACTAGTGCTAAATCCCAACTGATCGCAAAAGAGGCCGATTTTACACTTTAGATTCCTCCCATCTCTTAATGCGTCCGATGAGGCAGAGAATCTTCGCCTCTCCCTCATCTTATCCGCTGCTGCTATCCTCCTCAGTCGCTGGCGTCAACCCCTAAGCTTGCGCTGCGGGGATAAGACTCAACGCCTTGTCAGGCCAGATCAATGTGATTTCACAATGCAGTCCGAGAACGGGCCCCGTATAGCCAAGCGTGGCTAAACAACAGCACATAGCCCCTTCCACATGCTCAAGTACTGCTCAAAAGTGACTCTTGCCACCTCCTTGTATCTAGCTTGCTCAAATAAGATACCATAATCTAACAACAATCTTGTACACAAAACCTGCCAACTGCATCTCCTAAATCTGACTACCTCACACATACCTGCACTATCTCTCTCCTCTTTCCTCTCTATCTTTAAGTTTATCTGAGGGGTTGATCTCTCTGAATGCCTCATTGAACTCCTCCATCGGTTTATCTTATCTATTTTCTCAGAAACACTCCTCGGGACAGTTCTTCAAATTCCTCAAGTAGTTTTTTTTTTTTTTTTTAGCAAGATCACATGAGGATATGTCCCCTGAAGATGACACCATCGTGTGTGTGTGTGTGTGACAGAGGATGCTTATGTTAGAAGGAAATTAATAATGATACAGAAATTATGGTAGCGTTCAGTAATATTATTTTTAGTTTATTTATCACATTTCTTTGTGTGAAAAACTAAAAAAGAAAGAGGTTTTGTCAGAGAAAAAGGCTCGATGCAGATTGACTGAAGGTGAACTCAGAAATAGAAATATTGTTCCCCGTCAGAGCATCCAGCTGACATGATATCCTCCTTCATGCCAAGTACTGCGACTGATTTCCTGTTTGGGTTTGATTATCATATAGGGCCGCGCTAGTATATCATCCCCTCCCTCTCTTCTCCTCTCCTTTAGTTTTACGAGTGACAGTTGGGAATAAAGTAGAGCGTAAATCTCTGGCAGTAATAAAGCTGCTCAGGCCAATGTTCCTTCCTAATGCTGGTTCGTCTCTCCCTCATCACAAATTTGTACTTTTTACAAGACAAGCCCTGACTGCCTTTCATTGCTCTCACTAAGTCATTCTCAAGTGTCAGCTCTCAATCCAGGTTTAAGTATTTTGGGAGATCCATGGTTTAATGCAAATATATCCTCCAAGTGTAGCAACAGAAAAGGTCACACGTATAAATGCAGAACGTGCTCACGTGCTCACACACACACACACACACACACATACACATACACATACACACCATTCCCTTTGCTTGACCACATTCCTTCAAAGGGCGCCCATGAATCTTGGCCAGGAATCTGAGTCCTGTGCTGGTAAAACAGCCTATGGCAGCACTACTCCTATCCCCAATAAAGTCATCCCTGGGTGGGCAATAGAGCTCCACACTTCCCTGACCTCCATCCATCAGCCAGGGGGGAATGCTCTCCTCTGCTCACTGACTGGATCCTAAATCCATACAACACACACACACAACACAGACCCTTAAGCAGCATCTAACCTGTCCAAAGCCCACAGGTGTCAAAACATGCACTAACAGCTCCACACACACAGCTCGCCATCTAATCAGTCAACTGTCAGCCATTCATCTCCTATCTTATCACTTACAAACCCCTTTTCTGCTCCTCTTTTATGATAATGAGAAGAGCACATTTCTATGAATTTATGAAAATGTGAAGATCACAAGAGCAGCATGTGAATGATCCCTTGGCACGCGATGCGGGCACACCTCATTCTGAAGCAGTATCAGTCAATCGAAAGTAAGAGGAACCGAGTACCACAGTTAGAGCTCAGGGGACTGAAAAGGGTCCTTAGATGAATTTTTAAAAAACCTGCAGTCAGACTGGTGCAAGACTGACTCGTTGTTCTTTAAAATCTCTGTCATGACAAATCAAGCATAACAATGCAAAATAATCATAGCAATCAGTCCAAACTGTTTGATTGATAAGCCCCCCATCGATGATCTAGTTTCATCTTTTTCACAATTCTGCTCATCTGCAGAATCTTTATCTTAAAATTGAACCATGAATCAATCCAATAATAATGTATATATAGTATATCTATGAAAATGATGATTTTGTGATTACTCATTTTAAGGATTTAGCCATTTTCCCATCAGTGTTGACAGAGATCCTTATAAAATTGACCTGAAAAAGTGTGATGGATATTTGCCGTAAATATAAAGTGAATTTTCAGATTTATCCAGTTTGACAACGATGTAGTCTAAGGGTTGCTACTTTATTTGCACTGTGTACTGTGAGTCATTAATACAACCACGTTACTGAGTCACAATTAATGTCCCTTAGTGCTCAATTCTGATGTGTTATTAATCATGTTGTCAAGTCAATATCACCTCATATGCTTTGATGAGTGAGCACAGCCTTGATATTCATTGGTACTGGTACTTAACTGGTACTGATCACTGCAAATCTATCTTGTAAAAATAAATGAATTTTATTATTTACTGTTTGTTTTTAAAGGAACAACACAAACCACTGCCACACAGCAGTATTTATAGCCTAAGCCCTGTCCGTAAATGGCCTTTCATAAAAGCACACATAGACAACCACAACTACACAAAAGACATGTTATAAATAATACAAATTATAGTTTAATCAGTCTCAGAAAATAGTATCTGATCTTACATTACAATGCTTCATCCCCAGTCAAACACTGGCAAAGTTTCGTTGATCCACAGCCCTCAAAAAATACTTGCACATTACAAAATTTCAGTGTACTGAAATGATTCCCTGGTGTATAAATCTGAAAAACACGGAGTCGGATGGTCATTTGGCCTGTTAGTGCATGCTAGGTCAAACAAACAGAGACCCTGAGGCTGCTATAATGTCAGAGGCCAAAGACTGAGAGCCTCAGTGGTGTGCAGGAAAAACCCTCCCACATATAGTAGAAATGCAGTCTGTTATCAACAGAGTAGTTCAGGAACATGGGTTTTTAATAAATATATGGGGACACTGATACCACACACACACACACACATATATCTGATTCTCACAGGGGTGGGACTGTGGGAACCATGTGTCACTTCCTGTGCCCGCGGGCCTTAGCCAATCGTCATCAGATAAGAGCCATGGCTCTGCCAATCAGAGCTGGGCCTCAGCTTTTCACATGACAGGGTAGAGAACGCGATAAGAACATAACTTGCCAGGGAAAACGTCTTGATCTCAATTGTACCCCCTTAAACCCGACCCTCTCCCCCCCTTCCCACCAAAATAGTTGTTTGGAGACAAGGTTTCTTTTTGTCTTTCGCCCATAATTACGTTCCCTTTCATCTGCCCCCCTGTTCCCCTTGACCCCTACTCTGGGGTCAGTGACCAGGATATCCCACTCTCTCTGGGCCAATAATGTGCCTTTTAGGGTGGATGAAGAGGGGCATTCATGCCAGGGCAGACAGGAGAGCAGCGAGGAGAGTAATCACTCCATCACACTCTGCCCCCGTCTGTCCCAGCTCCTGCCCAAACACCCAAACAGCTCGCCTAACTATTTACATCAAAGACCTGGATGCAGAATGCAGCCTCAGCTTCAGCCCTGCACAGTACAGAGGGTGACTGTGTCACCAGCCAGGGGAAATCATAGGGGTTCACCAATGTAGTTGTGATCACCAGGGAAAACCCCCTGAGAGATTTCACAATTACAATTGTAATATAGTGACGGTAGTCCTGTTGAAGATTCAAAGAAACTCACTCACTCACTCAAGGAAGCACACTTATTGCATGCAATACTGAGACAAACACACACAAACATACACCCACACATCTAGCATACCACTAAAATAGTGGTAATAATAGATCTTAACAGCTGGAAACCTGCACAATGAGTCATTAAGGAAGTGTGTGAATTTTGGGGGATTTTCCATTAGCTAGACCTTGGGCCATAACACAGACCTTACATACATCAGCATTGTTCCTGAGCAGCTATCACAGGTGGTGGTCTGGTTTATAAACTATAGTCTCTGAACGCTGTCTGAGCTTCACCAACTGTAGTCAGGTTATGTCAACATTATGATTGTATTTTAAAGTGGAATACGCCAAAGGAGTATCACAGCATATCTGTCTATGATTATCTGTCTGGCTTTACTGTAAATGTTGGAAAGCGTCTCTTGACCCTACAAGAACAAAAGCAAAGAACAATAAGCAAAGTGTGAGGTAGTACCTTAAAGCATTTCTCAGAAAGAGCTAAAGAATGACTGGAATTCTGCCAAAATCTTCCACACCGTCTATAGCCCCGCGCCCTGACGGTTAGACAAATCTACTGCACTGCGATACGACAAACTCATACACATATGATGCATGGGATTCGTAACAACATAAAAAGTGAAAAGTTTAAATTTAAGATTTTGAAAGTGAAGATTTGCAATATTTTTTTAAGAGAGATATGTTTAAATAAAATATAACAAAGATGATATACAACGGATAGCTCACACTAAAGAACAACACGGATCCTTTGGTTTCATCAGCAGGCTTAAAAAAGACCTCAACCACTCTGTTTGCAGCCTCCCAGCCTTTAGAGTTTCACTGTGATCAATAGCTGGATTAATTGCTGAAAGAGCAGAGGGAGGGGGAGGAGAGCAAGGAGGACGAGGCTGGGGAAGGAGGTCGTCAGAGCCCCAGGCAGGGGAGGGTTTTCAGAAGGTGGGGGCTAAGATGGTGCTGACAGGCAGGGAAAGCTGAAGGGATTTAAAAGGCAAGTTGTGGGGAGCTGGAGTTGGAACAGTAAGAGCAAGAGAGGGAAAACCTCCCACCACCACCACCCTACCCCACCCGAGGTCACCTGGCAGTGTGCAGGGTGGCGGGCCGTCAGATTAGGATCTGAGAGGGGGAGATAACGAGTTTATTGCCCCCTGGACGGGGCTGTTGGAGCCAGAGAAGGAGGAGGGCAGGCCAAGTAGGCTGGGGTGGGAGGCTGAATGGTGGTGGTGGGCGTTTGTGTTTGTCTTAACCTGGGGAGATAGATGCAGCCAGACAGGGTCTTTATGAAAGAGCACCGCAGCAGGGCAGTAAAACACAGAGCAGCATGGTTAGAATACCAGTAACACCACTCAACCAACAGTCACAACAGCTCATCCATCACAGCCTCGACACATACAAACACTTGCATATGCGCATTTGCTCAGAAACACACACACACACACACAACACACTTTTGTAAACTCTGAACGTGTGTGTTAGCAAGTAGCTGCACAAATTGATTGTCAAGTGCTCAGTGAATAACTGATATTGCAAATAATTATATCGGTTATCATTTCCACCACTGTCCTAATTTGTGTTGGCTGAGTAAATTAATGTCCACAGGCCTGTTAGAAAATTCCACTCCGTCATTGATCAACAATGTGTGCTTTCATGTTATCTCCTGAGTTATTGGAAATAGGATAAGCCCGATCCTATTACAAGCAAACTCAGAATAACGTATGAAATCTATATGTATTTCACACCACTGTGATCTTTGGTCACTGAATTCTGTGCACGTATTGGGAGCCTGTATTAGCTTTGCGTGTCTGGCCCAGGCGCTGGAGGAGAGATAAGGGGTGCGGATATGAGAAATATGAAAAATAGCACTGTGATAGGATGATCAGTGAGAATGAGCAATATGGGCTGCAGTGACAAATGGGACAGGGAGCCAAAGAGGAGAGCAATGCAAAACGGCATTAGAGCCAAGGACAGAATGATTTTTCCAGGAGACCAAACATACTTTCTTAGAACGAACAGGTCAATAATAACCTCCTGATATCACTCACTTAAGTCATTTATTCTTTTTCACATTTTTCAGTTTCACATCATCTATGAGAGTCTGTTTAACACTGAAATGGAAATACACTCTGTAGCACTGGTGCTGCTATGTTTCTGCATGCCTTAACGTGTGATACTAGGGATTTTAAAAGTTTACACTGTAATATCTTTCTAATTTAAAGAATAATGTAAACTAAAACAATGGTAGCACCAGAGAAGGTCCGCTTTAACTCGTGCTACTTAATGCATCTCTTCTTACAAAAGATAAGATTAGATTACATGATATGTTTGGGTGATATTCAGGGAACAATCCACCTAAACAATTGAAAATGGACAGACATCCGCAGCATCAAGTGAAACAGGATGAATAGCATGAATCCTCCTCAAACACAAAAACCCCCACGGTCTCTTCAGCACTCACTCTCATACACACTCTCAAAGAGATTTCGGAGCCTTGTGGGGTGGCACGTGAGCGGCCCTCTGTCAGCTGTGTTTGCAGTGAAGCAGGCGAGGGGCTCCCTGCACCTCCGAAAGAGAGTAGCGACCCAAAGAAATGGAAGAAAGGAGGGGTGCTCTGTGGAAAGGCCAAGGCCCGGAGTGGGGAGAAAAGAGCAGCCACAAAACAGCTTTCCTCCAGAGAGAGAGAGAGTCACACAGAGTGACGGGTGGGGGGAGAGACAGAGAGGAGGGGGCTGTTGGAACAATGCCCCTTCAGCTGCAGGTGCAATGGCTAAGGCGTGTGTGTGTGTGTGTGTAGTGTGCACTTTCTTTTTTGTGTTAATGGAGCTGATCTGTTGTCTTTTCTCTGCTGCAAGTTTAACTCACAGCTGATTAACATGTGGCCTTTTGGAGCTCGTGTGTGTGCAGAGTGTGTGTGCAGAATTACAGAATGAGCTCCTTTGCCAGTGTGAGCAGAGTAATGACACAGGCACAGGGTGTGTAGACACAGGCTAACAGAGAGTGTTAACTCGATTTGCACTTGTATGGCGCACCGAGCAATGGTTAACACATCTGAATAAAGGCTTTATGTGCTACATGTCATACAATTGGAAGTGCACAGAGGCGTCACTCAGCCACTAGATTAAATAGCATACTCAGAGGATTAAAGGCTTTATACCTAAGAACAGTAACACACTATAACAACCAGACATTCAGCTCACATACTGTATTTACTACCACTGTGTTTTACATATTGGTATCATAATGCATCGCCATAATTTCAAGATGCAGTGACTCATTTTCTTTCTACAATTTCATTTTCCATTAGGTGGTTAAACATCCACGGCATGTAAACAAAGAACACTTTAATATTGTTGAGTTTGACATCAAAACACTTTGGTGACTGAACTTAATGAGGTCCGGTTCCTGACGCCGAGGGTCTGCCCCTGACAGCCGCCCTGTGGTGAGAGATCATGATATTCAGACCCCACCAGACTGGATGGCCCTGTTTGGACAACTGGTTCCTATCCCACACTCACATGAGGCATCGCCACCACAGGAGGAAGGCCCCACAGCCTGGGGGCACATCAGGGCCAGGCCTCAGTGCTAACATGCTGGTGTAGAGGTGCCCATGTACCACTCATGGGCTTTAGAGGTGGTCCTCACCTACACACGGGAGCAGAATCGGCGTGGATAAAGAAGGAATACATGCATGTCGGCTCACACACTTAACACACCTCAAAGTGAGAGCCCGAGGGCCATCGGCGGGGAGTTCAGACAGCCCCAGTGAGACAAAAACATAGAAACATGTGTAAGGCCTTACAGAAGACATTCACTTCACAGAGGAGTGTGTCCCCTGTTCCTCCCCCATCCCACACCTCGGCCCATCCTTTTCACAGAAGATTATTGGGAGAGAGAGAGAGAGGAACAGAGGGTAAAGATGGGGAACGGTGATATGAAAGAAAGAGAACAAGGAAGATGAAGACAGAAACAGAGAGATTTTGCTCTCCACCCCTCTCTGCAGATATTACTGCTTAATTAAAAGGGCAGCATGTGCTAAGTATTATTCCAGCTGAGATCTCTATCTATAGCCTATGTAATAAGATCTTCAGCAGGCTTACAGCTAAATTTTCGAGCAAATTTCCTTCCTATTCTTTGCCCTTATTTCCTTTTGGCCTATGCCTGTTTTGTGCTGTCGCTGCAATCTTTTTGCGTTGCTGTATTGTGAGTGTGTGTGTGCGTGAGTCAAGCAGGACTGTTTTGCATGTTAATTAATGTAATATTTTGTACACCACTCGGGAGCGTGTAAGTGTTCTCTTGAATGTGTTCCAATTAAGAAACATCCCTCGGGCACAAATTGGTTTGGACACACTGAAAATGTTCCCATATTTTTACATATTTGGGAGAACATGAAGAACGTGAACAAAATGCAAAGTTACATGCCAAACTAGTGTTGAAAAGATGGTTGGTTTCCGTGGACTCTTACAGAGGAGCCCCCGTCTCCTAAAACTGACGGTCTCAAAGCAATCCCTCCATGTCTCCATCTGCTCTATATCCTGATGATGATTCACGTCTGCTGCTAATGCTACAAATCCAGAGATGGCGGATGGCTTTGGTGTCAGGCTGCCTGTTTTTCAACAAACATCTCCACAACCTCAACAGTACGACAGCATTTCGAAGTTCTATTAGAAACTACATTGTGAAATTTTGTACGGGAAGAAAGCTACAAATATCACCTTCAAAATATAGCTTAACAGGAAAGAAATACTGTTTACACGTAACACACACACTCACATATACACATAGAGTAAGAGTGATTGCCAAGTCATTCATGTATCATGGCTACTGGAGGGATAGCCATGAGCTCCTTTTGCATTTTTTTTTTCCAAAAGAGTGGCTTTGGACTCACATTCAATCATCTGGTAAATTAGTTTAATCCTGCAGCAAATCTGTCCCTCTCCTGGGACATTTTCAGAGGTGTCAATCGGAGATAAGGCCTGTATGACAATAAAGCCACCAAACCACAGGGGGTTGGGGGTAGAGGGGGGGGTGGGGGGCTGCTCTTTAACTCTTCCATACATTCGGTGGTATTTGATTTATAGGAGCAGAAAAAAAGGAGACATCCCTTTCAATTTCCATTAAACTGTTAAATAAGTGAAAGAAATGACGAGGACAGTCAGTTTGCTGGTCAGAAGTGTTACATTCAACAAATTTAAAAATCACTGTATTACTACTAATATAAGCACAGAGTGAGTCTATATTAATACTTAATAGTTTATATGCAGGTTAGTAGCGTTTCTGTTACTTTACTGTCAAGTGCAAACAGCTCGACCAGTGATACATAAACATTCTTCAAAGGAATAAACACACATACATATCAAAACCTAAACACACACACACACACACACACACACACACACACACACACCTCTGTCTCCTTCCTCTAGAGACGAGCCTCAGCAGATCACTTCTGCCCTCTATTGACTACATATGTGACTGCAGCTAAAATGTAATATAGTATAGTATGCAAAGTGTCATTAGCTGCCTTACTAGTATTAGCACAGAGAAACAGCAACAGAAAGAGAGAAGTGACAGTCCTCTGAATAATAACTATAATTCATACCATTTTAATACATTACTAGAAACTAATGTTGTTGAAAATGTTTGATAGTAATAATATTTTTATACACATACAACATATTCCACAAAAATGAACTGGGAAGCATTCTGAAGAAGTGAAGTGTGGGAATGAATATTAAACAATTAATTAATATAATACTTAATATTTGAATAACTCGTTAAAACATTATGTCAAACACAATCTGCATTTAAAATTATAATTATCAAAGTTATCAGGCATTACAATAATTACAATAAAAACATGTTATGTAGACTCAGATCCATTTTAGTTATTCAACAAGAGGAAACAATTAAGTGTAGTAACTAAGCATATGTATAAAAAATATCCATGTGTTTTACAAAGCTCTGCATTTTTCTTCTTACTTGTATTAAAAATGTTTCACTGAGTTTTAGTTGCTATTTCTGCATCTTCACTATTATTAATATTTAAAGGTTACATGACCATTATGTCAAGTTTTTTATTTTTTTTTTACTTTATTCTAGCACACACCTATACAATAAAAGTTTAAACTTTGCAAACCTATAAAACTTTCCACAAATAGGGACCTGAGAGCTAATGTGTTGCAGAATGGTATAACAGAGTGAGGGCGGGGAGTCGGGTGATTTAATGTGAGTCATTTTAACATTAAAAAAAGTGGGAGACAGAGGAAACAAAAAGAGTAACAGAGGGAAGGAAACTTCAAAATGCTCTTTGAGGAAAATGAGATCACAGGCTGCAATTATATAATTCTTGTCAAGTGATGGTGGCGATAGCCTAAGAGGAATGTATGCATGCACACACACACACACACACGCACACACAAACACAAACACATACGCACACACCCACACATACACAGATGAACTCCAGTGGGAGAATAGCCTTCTTGACTGCATTTTTAAATGCTGGAAAGTTATGTGGGTCAAATGGGGGTCAGGTACAGGAAGAGTGTGTGTATGTGTGTGTCTGAAGTGTGCATGTGTGTCAAGCCCTGAACACTGGGCCCCTGATAAAAGCACTTCTTCTGATTTCCTCCTTCGGTTTTTGTTTTTGTCCATTTGGTCCTTCTCTTTCTAGTTATGATGAAAGTCAAAAAGCCAAGCGTTCCCAAGTGTTCCCTGATGCCAAGTGCAGATTTGAAGAGGGAGCATGACTTATGAAGTGTGTGTTGTAAGTATGTGTGTGTGTGTTCTTCAGTGTCTCAGGGCTTCAAGAAACAGTCAATCTTGATACGGCTCCTTCACATGGACAACAACACAACCACATGAACACAAACATAATATAATGAATATTCAGTAACAGTATGGAAAGCTGTTTCCAGACAAATGCTCGGCATAAACTCATTCATGCTGTGGCCTACATCATATGGATACTACACATTTCCACATATATGTATATGTATATGTACACATATACACACATATACACACATATACACACACACACACACACACACACAGAGAGAGAGAGAGACTGGTAATGGGGCCAGGGGGTCTGCTGCTAGGTTCCCAGGGAGCCTCACTGGTCTGATGGAGGCACTTTGTCTGACTACAGCAGACTCCAGAGGAGATGCCTATCAGCTACTGGCTATGCTACAGCCTGGAGGAGTGAGGGAGGGAGAGAGAGAGAGAGGGACAGAAAAAGAGAGGGCGGGAGAGAGAGAGAGAGAGAGGAGTACGGTGCAAGATGCTGAATGAAAAGATAATCAGCATCAGCATAGAAACCAGGAAAAACGAATTGCTCACTTTAGACAGAAACAAAAAAAATTCCACACCACCCTGAAATTTTTAAGGCCATATCAGGTTAAAGCAAATCACAGGAAATGAATATTTCCTGTGAGTTGTGTATGCCAGATATTGACATCAGTGTTATAGTGCAATGGTCAAGTGACTGGGGTAAATCCCTCAGCGGGCAAATCAAGCTAAAGAGCCCAAATGCTCTCCATTGACAAAACTATCCCTCTGGCACGTGACACACTGTAGATAACGGTAGCAGCGGAGGCCATATGCAAGTGTTGACAGGCAGAGTGATGTATGAAACTGACGGAGTGTCTGGTCGGTGACACACTAAAGGTCAACAAAGAGCATGACCTCTGCAGGTGTGGCCTCCTCTTTCAGCTCCAATGCAGCAGGTACCCTACTACACTTTATTCATCCACATTTTTATCCTCATAAATGATCTGTGACAGGTTTAAAATTATATACAATATACAGTTCATCGTTCACTCTGACAGAGACTCTCTGGCAGGTATTGTAAGGTGCTGGGCAATGATAGTAAGCTCAAAAAGCGGATATGAGGACAAATGCAATTCCTTTCTGCCGTCTTTTTCTCTAATCTCTCTCGCTGATTACTGAGGCAGTGCAGGGTTATAGCTTGGGTGGGTCAGCCTGCATAGTGGTAGACAGATTTAATGTGTGCTGTCTGCTGCATGGCGACTTCTTAGTTAGAGCGTGAGGGCACAGCGTATTGTGACGGGGGGGTGGGCTGGAGGGACTCGCACCGTGACCCAAGGATCTCCATGGCCTCTGTCAGCGTAAAATTAGATTACAACAGTCGGACCAGGGGGTGACTGTGGAAGGGGCGTCAAGAAGTCTAAATATGGAGGGCTCAGTATGTCCATAATCACTTTATACAAGTTAGATGAACAAAAAGACTTATCTCCTCCTCGCTGTCCAGATTGCCTGTGCTAGTGTCAAACGTATTTGTGTGTGAGTGTGTGCGTGTGTGTTGTGAAACCTCTATACCACAAATCTGCAATAGCCGCACCTCTGCGGTGTCCTTTTACAATGAACCAAGAAAAAAGAAGTGTACAGTGGAGCATAAACAGTAGTGATATGTCTGAATGGATGGTTTTGACACGCTTGCAGCCAAAACAGGCCAATTCAGATGGTGCCATTGAGAGAAACAGGCATGAATACATGTAACACTATGTCCTTTTGAATTAATGTTTAACATAATGGAATTATCAATTTCAGGGTGGAAAATTGATTTAGTTTTTTTTAAAGATTAAAAAAGACTTTCAAACAATGTGTTTTTAACTAGGTCAAAGCATAGACTACATACATGTGTCTGTTTATTTGAATAAAAATGATTAACTTTGCTTTGGTATAAATCAGCTGGACATACAGTCAGTTAGTCTCAGAGACACAAAGAGAAAGGAGACAAAAAAAACAGGAAGAAGTCTGGTAGACGGACAGTGAAAGCGCCTGCGGATGAACGTTGACAGCGGTGGTGACGAGACAGGGAAGAAAAAGAGAGGGGGGGGGGGGGGGGGGGGTGATGGACAGAGACAGAGCAGAAAATTGAAGTACATGTAACATGACACAAATGGACAAAAGTATTTAGCTAATGATTTATTATTAAACAGAGCAGGCAGCCCTCCACAGCCCAATCCCCCAGCCTAGCCCAGGCCCCGGCCCTATTGTAGGGAGATGGAGAGGCAGATAAGCAGGGCTGTAATGGTAGTCAGATGGCAGGTGGGCCGGCCGAATCCGGGGTTAATCACTGTTAAGTGCTGTGGAGAGGGGAGGACATGGGGCCTGGCTGAAACACTGTATCCTGGGGGGCATTGAGAGGCCAGGTAAGTCAGCCCAGGTAACTCACCTCGGCTGCTCAGGGAGACAGCTGGACTCTTGCACTGGTTGGCTAATGGTGTTAACTCAGGAGAGTCACTACAATGATATGTTACATCAACACACTCCACTCCGTCTCACCCTCTGTCTTGCTCTTTCAAACCATGTTAGGCTCTTTTGTACGTGCTCCATCTTGCCTTATTGCTTGGAGCATTTCCGAGTAACACAAGTGATTTAATCTGTCGGAGAGGAAGGAGAGAACACTGTGTAACAGAGTAACAAAATAGAGAGGCCTTTAAAACGGAGCTCCTTTAAGGAAAAACAAAACAACTTTAAGAAATATGTATTTTACTTTTTTTTTTTTTTGGATGAAATCAAAAACTAAAGTAAAATATATGATAAAATTTTGTTTTAAAACATGATGATAATGACGGTCTAGGAATTACGTACAGGCACTGTATAATGACCAAAAGCAACAACCTGACTATTGACCATTTCTAATGCCATTTTTACTTGTAGTGCCCCCTATTGGTGGCGGTCTCCACACTATGAGCTGCATTCGCCTCCAGCAGATATCAGACTACATGAAAAACAATAAGCGGCCTCTCCTGCCACGGCATGAAATGCGGGCCGCTGTGCGTCTAAACAGCAGATGACAAACCAATAATGAAGGCAGTAATTGGAACAACATTTCAGGTCCACCACGCACGTCTGGCTCTGGTATCCCTGCCGCCATCAGGCCCTTTTCCCCAAATCATTCCCAAACGTCCGGCAAATCAAAACAAAACACAAGGAAAGGAGGAACTTTACAGAGCACTGACTTCTGATGGGCCATTTCTGCTGGAGACTCAAGTCTGCATGGAGGTGGGCCTTACTTAGCCCTTAACATGAAACAGGCTGCTACTCTGGGCTACATTCAGCTGGGGCCATCGAAGTTATCAGTGCACTGTTACTCCAACACATGAGCTGTTGTGTTTGGAAATAAAAGTTGCACAAAAGGAGCCTTTGCTGCACGCAATCTGCCCTGCCATAATAGAGATGTGAGGAAAAAACAAATGGACCTCCTCAATTGACACTTTAACACACATGCAAACACCATCACCTAAAAACACATGCACACATCCTACCCCATCAACTGTATAGCTATCTTATTCCTCTGCTTGCTCCCATAAAATGGAGTTGTCGTAAACAAGAGATGAAGTCATCTTGTTTTAGAAGAAGAAAAGAGGAGAGGTCAAGTTGAACGGAGAGCCTTAGTTAAATCATCTGCTTGTAGTAAACAGTTGAGAGAAACATCTATCAGCCAGGCACGTGCCGCTGACAGTATAATAATAAGGTAGTGAGAGCTGGAGCGTGCACTGAAAACAGATGAAGAGAGCCACTTCTCTCCGGAGGCAGAGGGGGAGAGAGAGAGGGAGAGAGAGACACAGAGAAAGAGAGAGAGGACAAATAGAAAGAGAAAAGTAGCTCATCACCTTTTCCATCAGCATGGCGGATGGTGCCGGTGTGACTAAACACAGTAACACTGTGGACCCTGTTCATAATCACAAGGTTACTGTTCATTGTTCAACGTGACCCGGTGGACATGAGTGACAAGGTGGGCAAGCCAGGCTCTGTGCTACTGTGCGGATAATTACCTCATGACGACAAAGTGAACTTTGATGTACAGTCTCCCACTGTAATGCTTCAATGACCTTAGAGCTGGTATTTGTGCACGTCCGTGTATATGTTTGCGTAGAAAATACCTGCACACATCCAACACATATACACAGAGCAAACTCACTTGCTCACACTATTATACATACATACACGCACACATACATACACACATACACATGGCCTCACCCAGCCAGTAGGTTTGATGTCAATCAAGTGGGTGTCTAATTAAAAGTAACAAGAGGAAGCTGCTGGGGACAGCATTCGCTATCGGACTCCCATTTTCATATGAATGGCCTTTTTTAATTAAACTCAACAGCTAATAAGCCTCAGTATCCAGACCATGTAGCAGTTTAACAGACAAAGAGTCACAAAGAAAATACACATACACACACACACACACATGCATGAACAGAGGAGAATGGGGGATGAGAGGTAAAGACAGAAGGATGAATAATGAAGAGTCAGAAGCAGAGTGATGCATTGCCTTTGAACCTGTTGGCTCTCTTTTGTTTGTGGAGACACTTTGCCAGCAGCTATTGTTGTCAACAAAGTTTATTTAGCATTGATTGTATTAAAGAACACAGTCCAACAGAATTTGCCTTTGGCATGAGACGGGGAGAAATGAAAGAGAAGTAAAAGAAAGAGCGCTATCTTTTTCTCAGATGAAAAGGAGAGTCTACAAACAATTTAGGCACGTGTGTGTGTGTTGGTTATTCTGTCAGCTAACGGGTAATTATACATTTATGTGACTTCCAGCGACTGGATCAAGTGTAACACTAACGCAGCTGCCAAGAAATGAAAAACAATTACATTATTTTGCCAAATGAGTTGGGATATCCTAAAAGACACTGTACGTATCATATGAAATAATACAAAAGTATCACTGTAAAATCCAATCTTATTTCCATCAATGGATTTAACAGCTACTGAAATGAAATGGTAAAAAGCATGACAACATGATTCAGTGACATAAATTTAATGCTTGGCGGTATTATTATATGATGTTCAGAGTTGTACTGCCAAGCTCTAACAATGACATTTAGCAGCTCCAAAAATGCTTTCTTCATGAGCCAGACATAATTAATGTGTTGATCCTCTTGTATATGAAATTAGAAATCCACTCAAATCCAGTATTTCTGAAAAACAGATTTTTTCCTAACACCCCCCCCTCCCTTCTCACATCAACAATGTGTCGGCAAACATACATAATCACACCAGGTTGCCAAGATCTGTGTGGAGAAAGAGAGAGAGAGAGAGAGACCGGGGACAAAAGGCTAAATAAATGGGACGTATGATTCCCATACTGCTAAGATTTCTCTGTGGAAGAGATTATGGTTCCATTCTAACAAACACGACAAATCTCCATTTTCCCAACCTTTTACAGCAGATAAAGGGCCTTGGATCTCTTTTCCACACTAAATCCCAGATCAACTTCTCTTTAGCTATTCAAACCACCCAGCAGGTTGTTTCTAAAAAAGGTTTGAAAGTGAGCAGAGAGATAGCCGGCTCTGGCATCTCAAATGCGCTCTCCACACCTCTGGGTGACGTATGCTCGACTCACTAATTCTCCCTCTCTCTCTTACTTCTTCAGAAACTTTTAACATCATGACCCCGAGAAACATTTGCAAACTATAACAATAAAATTAACTTGTAATGAGCAAAATAATTGCACATCAAACGCTGCTCGATGGTGGAGCGCAAGCTTGGAAGAAAGGGCCCAATTTACAGATTACATGGCTCATGACTACCGAAGTTCAAAACACAGAGAAATTGGTTGTGAAGTGAGAAAAAAGGGCCCTTCCAAAACGACTCCGAAGCATTCTTTAAATTTGTGTAATGGATACGCTGCGGGCAACTGGGTGAATTTACCATGCAAAGAATCTCCATTCTGCACGCAGCACTTCAAAGGAGAAAGGAACTGAGTTTCAGGGAGCCAGTGGGCACAGGGAGAGGGGGGACTGAACTTGGTGATGCACATTTGTCTCCCAGAGTGACAGAAATCGGCGGGGGGTGTTCAAAATGAGAGATTTAGCTGATCTAGGGCAGAGTAGTCATTCAGTCAACACTACAGTGCTTCCTCAATCTTCAAAAACAGAAGAAAATCATAACACAGACAAGTGAAATGCTGAGAAAGTTTAAATGGAAGGCGAGACATATATCAAAACTCTGAGCGGTCCCGAGACATTTTTCTCTCCATTGCTAAGATGTGAAAGAGAGTGAGCGAAAGAACGACAGGAAGATAGAAGATAGCGAGATAGTTGGCTCAAGCGACTAGGCCAAGTTCTTCTCTATCAGGCAGCGGCCTTTTATGTTGTGTTGTTCGAGGAAGTAGAGGGGCTGGAGAGATTACATTAGCAATGATAAATTGACCAGTGCCATGCCTTGTGTGTCTTACCATCAGATACACACACACAACCCAGATACTCGCTGGGCAGCAGTGGACAGCTGATATCATTTCTACATGTCCACAAACAGGGAAAAGTGTCAGATATGACCAAAAATAAAAAAAATAGGTATGAAGTAGTAGTATCAATAAGTAGTAAAATATGTTGATACAATAATTATTTGAGTTTTCATTGTACAAAATGTCTGTACCTTCTAAAGTGGTCGCTAAAGTCAGTTGTAGTTAAAATATGGTCACACGGTCGAATGCTAAAATGTTGAAAGGTCAAATAAATGTTCCTCGGACAAATGTGTTGTATTTATTTAGCCATCTCAAAATGTTAAAAAGAGACATTTTCTTGGCCACTGTGTTTTGTGCTCATTTCTCACGTTGCCTCCGCTTTCACCTCTCACTCATTCTGCTTTCCTCCACCCGTCTCTCTCTCTCTCTCTCCCTCACAAGGCAGTCTCCTTCTCCCGTTCTGGAGTCTTATCTGATGGGAGTCGTGCCACTGTTTGCATAAAACACTGTTTATAAGGAGTTGCATATGTTAAAACATTAAAACGCACATTAGCGTGCATGCACACACACTCATGCTAGACACAGATGTGCACACAGTGACAGGTTGAGCTGTTCTGACCTTGCTAAAAAGCCGGGACGACTGACATGCGGTAGATTTGTTTAAATAAGGCTTCTCTTTTTATATTATCAGGGAAACAAAATCGAGAGTACCCTATACACGCACACGCGCAAACACGCTCTTTAACTTTAAATTGTTTAAAAACTGTTTGATAACATGACATACACATTAATAACATGATTTATTAAGCTTTCACCCTAAAATGGGTTTCAACTTAATTGTTTTTAATTCATTTATTTTGAGAGAATAGCATTACACGAGAGGGAATATTTTCCTTTCTCTTAAATAAGAATGTGGTTATCTATGCAGGATTTATGTAACTACACTATTAAAATAGGACAAAATAACACAAACATAATATTAACCGTTACTACAATTACAGAGGCACCTACCATAGACCACCTGAGACAGTCTAAACAACAGGAGTAGGGCTGCAACTAACAATCATTGTCTTTATTGGTTAATCTGTCATGGGATCAAAATGAGTCTGGTTCAGGTCTAAGGCCTAAGCTTTTCTGGAGGCAAAGGCAATCCTGTGCCATTATTAGGTCAATCATTTTTATATTTGTTTGAATATACTACCACACATTATAGTTAGAGACACTTATTTAGTATTACACAACAATGGGGCACTGCACTCTTCTTTATGAACTTCACAAGACTATTTTATTGAGTTTACGGTGATCTCTTAAACAATGTAAAGGGCAGTGATAATTGCAGTGGCAGCAGCCTACACAAACCATTAGTGTTTCCATCAGTCTTGCTTCATTTTTCCCCATTCTGCCTGGTGAGTGGACAACTATTGTGCTCAATTAAAATTCCGCCATTTGTTTTCTCTGAAAATTAGGTTACTTCTGCAAATTTACACTGATTTACTTAAGTTGTGCAAACTTCAGGCTCCAGCCATTCAAAAGGCTCTGGTGTTTGTTTAACACGCAACTTGAACTCTGTGACTTTTATGTCAACCCTTCCTCCACCCATCACCTCCCCTCTTCTATCCCTCTCTATTCTTAGATCCCTAAACATTGATCAGTTGTCCATGTGGTTCAAGACAGGGACACCTTTTCCTGTCTGGCCACGGTTTAAAATAGTAAACCGGAGGAGGTTTGATCAGTGAGGTACATCGAGATGTGGTTTCGATTAGTACGCAGCACTTCCTGGGGGAAGTTTTCCTCTCAGCTCACACCCCTAGAGAATGGCTTCTTCATACTCGTAACTGCCAACAATGGCTTTCTATGCTTCGGTCAGTCACGTCAATGTGTCTTTTCCTGTGTGGACAGAGCCCTTTAAACTGAGCAGACAGGGAGTATGGTTCCCAGGAGGTTGAGGAGTGAGAGTTGTGTATAGATTGGAGAGGGTGCTGTCAACAGAGACAAGCCTTTTGCCCTAACACATGACCTGACTGCTTCCGGGTCATGCCGTGATAGCCTTCCTGAAGGTTATTCAGAGTGCCAGCGGTGTTTCACATGACCTCCAACACATCACATTCCCCAGCACTAATATCTTTCTTTCTCCCATACACCCACACACACACACATGACCACTGCCAGTCTGCTAATGTCATATCTGATCATGTCCTTCCAACTGCATAAGACTGAGTGTGCCGATCATGGCTGTTTGATGTGTGAACATTAGACTGGGGAGGGGTTAGTGTCAACAGCTGAGTCATGGGGTTAACGGAGAAGACGTCGAGTGCAAGGGTCTTAAACGCAGCACTCTCTGTCTTGGCCACACGTGACTAATGAGATCATCATTAGAGATATTCAGCTATGAGCTCATCATGAGGAAATAGGTACTCATTTGTCATGTCTAGGAGGAGAAATAACTCATTCACTCGAGAAAAGTGTGAGGTTGTGAAATTAAACTTCCAGGCTGCCGTCTTTATTCTGCAGTGGAGTTCATAAAAGTTGCAAGAAATCTCTCTTGTACATAGTTATTATTATCATAGCTTTGAATGATATAGATACAATCTTCTATAATGTAATTTCATATTAAGAAAGCTGCATATATATTATGACTTAGAGTGATGCATTCTGAACTGAGAAACTGCTTATAGATCAAATAAATAGATGTCTAATTCACTGAATTACATGTAGAAACCTGACATGAAGGTATTTAATCACACTGATACAAAAACGCTGTACAATCATGCCAAAAAGCTGTCATGTTTTAATAATAATAATAAATAATAATAATAATAATAATTAATAACTTGAATAATTTTCTAAACAAAAATGCCAGCCCTTCCTCTGCGGTTGCAGCCTCTGCAATGCAAGGATTTACTGTTTTTCTCTGTTTAAACTGAATATCTTTCGACTGTTGGGCGGATAAAACAACTTGTGTAGCACCCTAGGAAATTATGTTGGACAACTTTGATAATTTTGTGGCATTTTATATACAAAATTCTATATTTATTTATTTCTATATCTAATCTATAAATGGAGAAAATAATCTATATTAGTATTGCATCCATATTTATTTATTAGATATCAACTGCTTTACAGAAAGACATAAAACTAAGAAAAAGCATAGATCAGGGTATAATGTATAATGTATAAAAATGAACAACATTGTAACAAATTAAATTAAGGGGAAATTAAATAAAAGCACAGAAATACAGAGTATAGATTAGAAAAAGACAAGTCTACATTTTGTTTTGTAATTTAGAGCCTTCTCAATAGAAACAATTGTAAGTTATGCTATATTGTAAATATCGCCCAATTGTACATATTAGCCATATACAGTATACATATACTGTATATGAAGGGCAAATTAACAAAGAATGCATGTTTGTTATGACATTGTATCTTTTAAAAAAAAAAAAGCTATATTTTTGGGCAAACTTTGCTACCTTTTTGTTTTTTCCTATTGCAAATGTATTAAATACAGTATATTCTATTAGATTACACTACACATAATATATTTTATTGTATAATATAACATTACACTACACACACACTCACACACAGATTATTTCTTATAATTTGAACCATTCTTCACTTTTGCCTGCACAGAGCCTTCAAACCTCCGGGTGAACCCCTACGCTGTGCTCAACTCTCAACGGATACACAAGGGGTTGTGTCTGGGCCCATTAAGGCAAACTGGGGGTATTCAAAGGGAGCACTGAGGTCACGTGATGGGTTCCCACAGCTCAGAAACTCTGCTTCCCTAAAGCTACAACAGGAAGCAGAGTTTAAGGACAGACTAATGGACAATCATTATGCTTTCTGGCTCCGTTCACTCTCATTTGTTCTTCTCGTGTGAGAACATAGAGCTTCGAGCCCCCTGGCAAAGAAAGACACTGATATCTGCACTTTGTTCATTATGCTGCACAAGTGATAGCCCATTTTCCCATTTCTTGGCTTTTATTCATTTTAATTCATCCTCCAGTTGAGCCATTTCCCCGGCTGTCCTGCCCTGCTCAGTCTCCGGGTCTGTACTCTATCTCTTAATTCCCCTCTGATTTCTGAAACCGAATGAAGCACAGAAGAAATAAAAAAAAAAATGACATCATGAAGTGTCCTCTGCATCAAAAGCACCACTTTTTCAGTATCTTTGAAGCAAAAAAACTCCTCCATCTCATGTTCATTCTCATGTAGCATTGCAATTACAAGCCCGTCTGTTGGCCCTGTGTTTAAAACGTGTGCATGTGGAGAATTACCATTGATGAAGGCAACTAATCAAAGCACAATTTTCTTAAAACACACAACTTTTACTTCCTCTGTTCTGTTTCTTCCAAAGTTAGATAACCCAATATTGTGTGTTACAATGGCTGACAGCATTCTGTCTTCCTGTCTCACCACCTGTCCAGTCAAATGGGCCAGAATGAATAGAAGAAAGGCTGGGGCAAAGGCAATATGGCGGTAATTGTTAAAGTATGCTTGAGAGACAGCCAAGAGAGACAGACCCACCAAACTGGGCCAAAAGAGAGCTCGTTGAATGGTCTACGCGTGATGTGTGTGTATTTAGGGGGCAGCAGGGATGGGAGATGTCAACATTTTTTCTTCTGAGTGTCCATCTCCATTTGCATAATTTCCATTCCCCATGAGCAACAAAGAAAAGAAGGAGATGCTCACACAAAACCCAAACTGACGAGGGAACAATGGTGGCCTGAAGGGTCACTTTGTGGGGTCTAAAATTTCCTAAATCGTGGTTTTAATATTTTGTCAGGCTAGTTTTAGAAAATGCTACTTTGCCAAAGCTTTGACGAGCAAGAACACATTAAACTTGAGTAGTTTGTCACATTATCAAAAAAAAAAACAAAAAAAAAAAAACACCCCAAAGCCTTTCATTTCACTTGTCAGGATGCGTTACCTTTGACTTTGCTGTAAACCAAAGATGAGCAGCAACAGAAAAGAGTAAAAAGGATGGCAGATATATCAATGATTAATGATCATCCTTCCAATGTTGACTTTGAGATGCATGATCCACTGAACCCCCATGTCACATCAAATGAGTGGACACATATCTCAGTCAGTATACAAACAGCTCGGATAGATAGTTGCTTCAAAAATATAGTATGATCACCAAAGGTTTGATTTGACTGTAAAAGTTCACGAACTAGGCCGAAGGACAGCGAAGGACAATGGGAAAGAAAAATGCAGATGGTCGTGGTTGCTGTATTGGATGCTTTGTTATTAGTCTGATGGTAAAAGGGACACACACAGCTGGCAGAGGGGCAGGTGTAGGGAGTTAGAGGGCTGATGTAAGGGCGAATGAGTGTGCGGGCAGGCAGGCAAAGATGGATGATGGATGGTGTTGATACAGGAGGCAGCAGCCCTGCTTTATCTAGGCAGCACAAGCCAGACCTGCCGGGGTGATGAGTGGGCTGTCAGCCCTTTGTTTATGGACCACCACCCATCTCCCATCTCCTATGCACCCCAAAAGCCAAGATCACTCAAAAATAGCTACTACCTCCCACTCTTTGTCTCTCCATCTCTGACTGTCTTCCTTTTTCATTTTCTTCTCTAACAAATGTCATTTTGTCTCCCAAGTTTGTTTCAGATGTACAGTAGAAAAGAACAAACTCTATAAAAGTTCCCATTCAATTTCTCTCCATTGGTTAGCAAATTTGAAAAAATAAATAAATATTATATTAACCATAATAATTTTAAATGTTGATAATGGAACATGTCTCCCAGACATTTAAGTCCTCAGAGGAGGAAAGAGAAGAAAGAGAGCAAAGGGAAGAAGTGAACCTAATCCAACCATATCCCCACGAGTTGCACGCTTCCAATTAACGACTGGTTGGTTTATCAGTCTCCGACGGGTGATTGCTGTTTTTAATCATTTTCTTTCTCTACACGGTTTCTTCCCCTCTATCAGTTCTTCCTACTCTTATCATCTAACCCCCTCCTCACACTGTCTCGCTTCCCACCCCAACTCTGTTCAGTGCTGACTCTGTTTCATCATGTTCTCATGGAGCCACGCTCTCACGCTGTGTCCAGCATTAGTGCCGCGTCTGTATGTTTTTATATTAAAAAAAATATAAAATAAAAAACTGTGTGATGTGTTAGTTTCGAATCTGCCTTGAGCCACTGACACAGCACCTTCCGCAATAAATTATCCAGGAGGTCCACTAACCATCTGCCTTAAATCTCGAAAACAAGCGTGTGATCGAGAAACAACAAAACTAGAGACAGATTGAAAACACTGAAACATTGAGACACTTAAGTCAGTTCAAGTAACAGGACAGAGATCCATGCATTGTAAGTTAGATAAAGTTTGAGTCTTTGGTTCATGATAACAGAGGGTATGCTCAGGCCTTTCCTCCCGACTCATCCAGAAACAGAGGAAAAAAAAAAAAAGAAATCAACAGCCACCTCCACCTGCCTTTGTTAGTGTGATTGATTTGGAGACCTGAAATGTGCCTGTCACATTGATCGATCTGTCCACTTGATGGGGGGGTTATCCCTCCACCCGGTGGCATGGTAATAAATGGGGGGTGACGGGCGGTTGACGGAGCAGCAGTTATGGCTTCTTTAATTTACCTGACGCCTCACACTGACAGAGACTCATAACAAGGTGACACAGCGCTGTAATGGTTACGCTCAGTCACCTCTTGTCGTGTGGAGAGAGGGAGGTGGTGTATGATGTGTGTGTGTGTGTGCGTGCGTAGATGTGTGCAGAGGCTCACCGATTGGATGTTGCCTCTACTCCCTCTGGTCGAGGTGTTATTGAGAGTAGGGCCGTTATCTCCGTCCATGAGGTCGCCCACTGTCTCACTAACAGGAGGACACCAGCCCTACCAATCCCACCAAGCTGAGCGGTGTGTCCGGGCGGGTCGTTGCTAGCCACATCCTCCTGGGTGGGCTATAACTCATCTCCAGACGGGGATAGGGCCTTATCTCGCTTCCCTCTCCACAGGCCTGCCCCTCGCCTGCTCTGTCTTAGGGAAAAGATTTTCTGGTGCCCCAGTGTGTGAGTTATAGTAGGGGTTAAGGTGACTGAATAGGCCTGTCTGTTTGGGTTGTCTTAGTGAATTTATGTCTGTGTGGGCAGAGGAATGTGAGAGTGCATGTGTGTGCATTTATACAGTATGTGTATGTCTATAACTGAGATTTATTTCCCATGCAAACAATCCCAAGTTGTGTGTGTGCTCATCTTAATGTATCCAATCCCTTAAGGTGAAACAGTATTGTCATAAGTTATTTAATCATGTGAAGGGCATCGTTACAGTTGCATTTGAGCCCCCCCTGCTTCCACGTGCACATACACACTCCTCTCCACCCACCTACCCCATCCACACCGCCTCTCTCTGTCATCTCAGCCTATCAATCAAAAATGTATTAAGTCCGGAGTCGGGGCCGATCAAAGGCAGAATTCCTGGGAGGAGAGCAGATAAGGCCTATCTCATTAATAAGTGCTTTACCATCGTAGGGGCCCGCGCGCCTCGCCACACCCTGCCTGCCTCCCTTTGATATCTAATTATCCATCCGTTTCATTCTGTCAGAGAGGGAGGAGACGGACGACACAGTGTCATCACAACCAAATATTCTTGTGTGTGTGTGTGTGTGTGTATATATGAGGATCTGGGCAAGGGGCTGCACCAAAATATCATGACATACAGCAAATCCATGCATGCAGAGAGTGGCACATGTAAACAAATGCAAATAAGATGTTCAACTGGGCCCGCATTTGTATGGCACCCCTCCTGAAAAGCTGTCATGCATATAGTGTGAGCCTGAGATGGAGAGAGGGATCTATTTTACAGTGTAACACTAACAGCCAACTGCTGCTGAGACTCTGAGGCGGCTTACAAATCTACCTTTTAACAATCTGTAGGAGCAATGAGTGTTAAGAGCGCTCCAAAGAGCTGTAGACGGATAAGATGGTGGTGGGCGCGGAAAGAAACAAGATATTAAAACATCAAGGTAAGATACTAAGAAAAGGGGACAATGGAAGGAGTGCAAGGGTTAAGAGGATTTTTAAGAAACACTGGGTAAGACTGATGGACAAAAGCAGAAGAAGAAATGAAGAAGGAAGGGAGAGGCAGACAGGAGAAATGAGAGAATGGGAAATGGGAGGGAGAGAAAGAGTAGGGCATTCTTTTCCCTTCTCTCTTTGGTTTTCTGTAAGAGTAGCTCAGGAAGATAAGGCTAAAAGGTCCGTCAGTCTGTTGTGGAACAATCCGTTCTGTGTCTCTCTCCTTTTTCTCTCCCTCTCTCAAGATACTGCCTTTCTCTCTGTCTAATGGCACAACTCAGATTTCTAGCGATGCCTCTTGTGATATGGCTCATCTCTGGTGGCATGGTTTACTGACATCACTTGTCCAATACAATATACTCTCATCCCATAAAGAGAGAACCAACCTCAAGTCGAATGTGACAGAAAAACTCTGCAAACACTTTGGGTTACTTCTCTTTTAAAGAACAAACCTTCAGTATAGCTAATATTCAAACTAGTGCCATGTATTGATATAAAGACTGACTATTCAAAGCTACAATAAACAGCTGAAATTATGTCTTCATTTAACTGAGCTGTTCAAACCCTCGTCTCTAATCGCTCAAAGCAGAGCTGGGAGACGAACGCACACCAAGGAGGATTTAGAAGAACAAAACCAACACAAAACACAGGCCCACGTGCCTAACAAAGATTCAAAAGTCTGCCTCCCCATCCCATGTCCTCTTTTAAAAAGAGACCTTCATCTCTTGGCGTTCCTGTTATGAAGAGACTTTCTTCAAGAGGAGAAAGGAGGCGTGTCAAAGGCATGGGTCACAATGTTTACAAAGACGACTTTTAATCCAATCACAGCATCCTCCTGCTTTTATTTCCTTTTTCATGGGATTAAAATAAAAAAAATAAAAAAACATAATAAAAGCCAAAATTAATTTATGGCTGAATAACATATTTTTCTGTTTTAAAGGGATGGGTTTAAAGGGAATCTACAAAGGAAATAATTAGAGTCAAAGAAACAAATTAATTTCTTAGACTTTAAAATTTATTTTGCATTTTCCTAAGGAAATATTTGATGCAAATGCATGCAAACAATGCTGATGAATATTATCCAAAAGTCAAAGTCTCCGTTTTTTTTATTCAAAAGCAACAGAATAGAAGACACCAGTTAATCAGTAAAGAATCAGCTGCACATACATCTCTCTCTCCTTCTCACTAACACTCTCTGTCTCTGACCTGTTGTGAAGCTGCCTGAGGGTTTGAATAACTGTCTGGTGCCAGGCTGCCTCACCCCAAGGCCTTGTGGGAGATGAAGGGGTCAGCAGTGGTTGGGGGTGGGGTGAGTGTGAGTGTGTGTACATGTAAAGGTGTATGCCCTTGGTGGATGCTGTTCATCAAGCATGAACAGGCAGATGGATGGTGGATCGAACGACAGAGAAATGGGAAAAGTGTGCAGGTGGAATAGGTGGAAGAAAAGACAAATATATTACAATCATGGGACAACAAAACACAAACAGAAGCATAGAGGCATCTAAAAGACACCAAATTGGCCGGTTCTACAGGATATACTGTAATCTATCTATATTATTAGTACTCCTTATATGCTGGAAATCCTCACAGATTTAGAACTTATGTTCTTAAGTATTTACTGCATGATATGAGATGAAAACACACATGCAAGTACAGGACTGCAGTTGCAGCAGTTAACAGCCTTAAGCCAGCTTCTTCACCTAGCTAATACCTCGCCTTGTAAGAGAAGACTGGGGACCTACAAGCAGATGAAAGAGAGGTCAACCCGCTGGGATGAACCTCTTCTAGGGCTGACCAGAGCTAGAGGGCATGCCTGCCTGGGTGGCACTGCCTACACTCCTAGATGAACGAATCTGGTTGTGATTTGGTTCAGTGGACACTAAGACATAGCAGTCTTCCTTCGTTTCTTTTTTGTTCCCAGGATGCCTTGGCTAACGTGGGTTAGGAAGGGGTGACAGAGAGGTCAGGGGGGCTCCAGTCGACTGTGCCCTTAGGGGGAATCCTGGGGAGGGATAGAAGAGGGTTGCTGAGAGAGGGAGGGGGTATCCCTCAGGAGCCTGGCCCCTCCCAAATCAAAACAAACAAACAGAGTGGTCCTCTGATCTAATCTGGCTGGACTAAAGCCGTCTAAACAGACCGCCTGAAGCAGCTACTACACTGGACAGCAGCTTGTCCTGTCCCTTACAGCAAATTAGAAGCACTGTAACTACCAAAAAATATATATTTTATTGAGTCTTTCCATAATGAGTTAACACATAAAATGGTGTGATACTGATTTTTTTTAGATATTTATGTATCAAAGTTAAGTCCAACATTATCAGCTTTGAAATGCAGTTGACTTTAAGAGATTAGGTGAAAAAATATTTACAGATGTTACATAAGAAATATGGCTGTAAGCATTGTATAAATTACATAAATTCATGTTTACTGAGATTCAGTCATGTCTTCACGCAACACAGGAAACAGTATCAAGATTATTATATAGGCGACTGCCTGGGATAAACCAACATTTGTTTGGCTCTATGAATTCTCACCCTAAACATTCCTTTTGTTTCTGTGTTTTGGAGCTTTGCTATTTAGAGAGTAAACTAAACTTCTCACTAGCTAACTGTTACCACAACACAATGCTAAACAAATTCCTCTTCCTCAGCAATGGACCCACCAATTGCAGCGCAGCAATCTGTCAGCTGACCAGCGAGAGAAGATGAGGGCGAGATTAGACCAATCAGGGGTCAGGCTGAGGTTATCACAACCACTCGAAAACTAAAACAGATGGAGAACGAAGTGCAGCACGACTCAACATCTACTGTCAGACTCACATCTTTAGGCCATGTATTCTGCTCTACTGGACTGGAAGAATGTCAAACTTAGTTTTGAATTCTGGGTCATGTTGCTTCAACAAAATAGAGCGTGGATCAGCGAGGCGTCCGAGGCGTATGATACGACACATGATAAGACATGGAAATCTTACACAGTTGTTAAAGCTCTCTGCTCCTCGGAGAAAACAATACGACATAGAAACAAAAAGCACCACAACAGAGTGACAAACACACACATGCCATGTAATATATACAACTATTGTACACACTCACCTAAAACTTCTCTTTTCTTTTACAATAGCATGGACCAAAACGCTCACCTTTCTGAAGAGACAATATAAGAAGCCTTAATATATAAGATACTGTAAAAACACAAACAGATGCACAACAAGACATGGTCTTTCTTAAGGAAAAAAGTATTTGTTGTGGTTGTTAATGTTTATGAAAATCAGAGATACCTGATATATACTGTCAACTCATCTCTTTGTCTTGATTTCTTGGTGATACTGCAGACTGTTCGTGAACTGGTATTTTGAGAGTACAAATAAAATAAAAACTTGTCCATTTCTCGCCAAACATCATCACTCCTAACATCTGTCAGTCTGCTCTAGCTTTATTACCATTTTTCGTCTATTTTTACATAATTGTTTGCTTGTTTTCTTCTTGTTATCTGTCTTTCTGGAATTCTACTCCCTGCAGTGATAAACATAAGGCCCCTCTCAGTCTCTTTCTCTCTCCAACTCCTTGCACCTAGATGAGATGTAATTGTGATTAACAAGGCCGTGACAGGAGGACACAACATTTTAGTCATGATGGAAAAACAAACAAACAAAACAGATGAGATAAAATGATGGAAATATGCACAATGTCTTATCACGGATGCTAATTGTTTCCGTGTGGGAGGGGAGGGTGGCCGTGGAAAGGAACGGTGCACGTGATGGAGGGAAAAAGGAATTTGAGAATATCCTCCTTGTGCTTTTGGCCTGTGCCTGACTTCAGAGCTAAGCCCTCTCTCAAGAGAAGGTCAACACCAGGTTCAACTTTTCACCTCGGCAGCCTGAGAGAACCACTAAATACCAAGGATTACAACACAGTGCACTGCAATATCGCCTGGCCTTCCACTGCATTTCAGAACAGACCTACACAGCACATTTCAAAACCACAACATTCGATAATGCACTTTAAATATAAGTTTCAACATAATATGTATAAGTGGGTCCTGCAACAAAATGCCTGTTATGATCACTTCATTCAACATAGAATATAAGCACATATGTTGAAAAAAGCAAAAGTAGACATTTTTTCTAAATATTATTACTAACTGTGATAGATATGCAACAGCTGTAATAACAATTACATTTAAATTATTTACACTTAATTTTTACTACATTTAGGTGACACCCATCACATCAAGCCAAGCCAGCAGAACATTAAAGGCAACAGCAAAGCCACATGCCAAACTCCTCACAGTGGTGATGAGTTGATTTGCCTGAATATGACTTCTGGGCATCATGTCTAGTAGTGCAATGTGTGAGTGAGTGTGTGTGCATGTTTCTGCGAGTGTGTATGTCGATGTCAGCGCCAGTCAGGTGTAACTGAGCAGATGGACAGACAGACAGGCAGGCGGCCGGCTGGCGTCAGTGGCCACACTCCTATCACGGCACACCACACGCCAAGGAGCTGCATACCGCTGCACCCACATTGCGTACACACAATGAACGCTCAGTCCCCTGCATCACGCACCAGCGGCAGCAGCAATGTGAAATATTCACACAGGGACAAAAGGTAGAGAGAGACAGATGGGGGAGGGGGAAGACCAAGGGGGTGAGGACAGAGGAAGGGGTTCAAGAAAGTGGGGTTGAAATTGAGGGTGTGACGTAAAATAATAACTTGTGACAAACTTGAGTGTTTAGAGTGTGGGCATTATTGGAGTTTCAAGTCTTGCAAACAAAGAAACAACTGTTTCATCATCAACATCATTTTGAAATTTACTTTGATGACTATGTTAAGGCATTAACCAGCCAGCCAGAAGAATTCACAATTACTTTTCATTCAGTCCATAGCAATAATCATATCTAGAAACTCCATTGACAGTAAATCAATGGTCAAGATATTTGCTGCTTCTAGTTCTATAAATGTGAGAATTTACTGCTCCTCTCTCTTTTAACACGATTGCAAATTGAATGTCTTTGGTTGTTGGCTGACATTTTTCAAAGTTTGCTGGCATTTTATAGAGTAAACAATTAACAGATTAAAAATGAAAACAATCCTTAGTTGCAACACTAATTCTACTAAACTACTGTCACAACTAAGTTTCTCAAAATATTGGAGTTGTTTTCGTGTAGACCTTATTTGGTAAACTATTTATTTATAAAAATGTAATTTCAACATTAATACAATACAACAACACATCATTCCTGAAAAATCAACCAGAAAATTTAAGATCCATGGAAAAAATATTCACCTACAATATTGAATTTAGAACTCACTTTTACAGCTGCAGAAAACACTTGCAGATGTTTTACAGGTCTATCGCGCCCTCTAGTGGAGCAGCAGGAGATCTACATTAACGCCATGTCTTTGCTGGACAACTTCCTTATTAAAACGTCCTTTAGTTCAGACTGGCCTGATGTTTCTAACCTTGTGAGGATCTGGAGGATGAACAGCAAAGATGTTAATGTCAGCCATGTGTGAAGAAGTCGCTTGAACATTTTCTCCAACCAGGGCTGAATGGAGTACATTGGGGCCCTCTCAAACTATTGCAGACACCCTGAGCCCCAAACATCTGGTGTTAATCAGCAAAGCCTACACAAACACACACAAAGAGACAGACACACACAGACACACACACTTCTCCAAAGATCCCCTTAAGAAAATCCCTCTCAACTCCTGAACTTCCTACATGACTGGGGTCAACACACTTGGCCTGGATCTATTAGTACACAGACCACAGCCATGTAATAAGAGCTTGTGCGTCGTTACAGTACAACGAGTTCTCACACGCACTCACATCAACACACAATCCATTTGGGCTCACTGGATAGGGGCCAGTTCAGCACCTAACGAACCCTTCATACAGAGAGAATGAAGATGAGCTGTTAATATCAGCCATTGACCACAATCAGACACTGTAGCGTAGCCTTAACATCCTTATAGCTCAAAAGGGAAAGCTGCAAACTTAGGAGTTGACCCCGAAAATTAAAGCACTGCAAAGTGAATAAAAGCACATAACTCTAACATTGAGGAAACTGTCTAATCACTGTGAGTCAGACAGTGTCGGACAGGTTTTCTTTGCAACTTTTGATGCATTTATCCCTCTCCTACGCTTTTGTCTCATGGAATAAATGCACAGAGACCTTCTGGTCTGTAGGTATATGCCACATTAAATCTATTATGTCAACTTGTTATTACTTACCTCTCCCTGAGTTACACTGATGCTACCATCTACTGTTTTGTGAATAAAGGTGCAGCTCACAAAGCACAGACAAGTGAACAGTGTGAGGCAAAGCACAGTTGGTATTGTTGGCCTTGCTGCAGCACTGTCATGGCTTACTGACACACCTTCATGGGACAAAGCTATCATTAGTGTTATTATTTACACCTGTGCTTCCTGCTATGTTAAGTCTAAATCTCTTTGTGCACAAAGCTAAACTAAAAATTGTGAGGGCTATCATGTATAACCATGTGTGATATTTGCTTTACACAAGTTAGCAAGAATATTTTATGATGTGCAACACAGGAACCAATTTGTGATTTACCATTTTTATATTGAATCTGACAAAAAATATAGTTCTTGAGAAAATGATAGTCGTTTTTAATGTCTGATACTTTATATCTTTACTTTTTGTTATATGGCAATTTTGTAGTGCTGATTGTAAAGCACATTAAGTATACAGTAGATACAATTATACATCAGTTGTTGACATTACTACTTTTAATATACAGGTTTGATAATATGAATGGCCTATTGTGTTGTACTTGTAGTGATAATCCACAACAAATTTCACAGCAAACACAATCCTAAACTGGGCATAAAAGTAGCTTGAACCGCCATGATATGATATCCCACCAGGTTTTACATTTGAAATTTAAAACATATTCAACTGTAACATTTAAAATTGTTGCACTTATGCATTAAGGGCAGTGTAGAACCGGCAGAAAGTGGATATTAAGTATTCATGTGATTGACTGATTTGGTGTGTGTGAGTCATTATTGAATCCAACTATTTATAACTTTCACAAATTGCACTTTGTTATTTTTTCCACAGGTCACAGAGCCCCACTACCATTAAGTAATCCTTAATAATGCTCAAGTAAGTCATGACCAGCTAATTTTTCTAAATGAATGATGATGCCCCTGCTCTGTTAGAGCTGTACGATTATCAAAAAACAACACACATCCTCCAGCCAGGTTTGTTATGTTTGTTTCTACATGTGTGCATCTGTATATCTGTGGCTTACTATAATCAGCTATCTCTCACCGGGCAACACCATAATGATGTACCTTGTGTCCCCAATAAAATTCCACATATTTATAAAATTTAAGTTTCAAACAGTCTTAAAAAGGTCTGACACAATGTAGTCAGAAGTGCTACCATCCACAAGGCCTGTTCCATTATTGTTAACAAACCAGCAGTGTATATTTTCCCCATTCTTTACATCCCTGCTGAAGTCCCTCTGCCAGTGTCTGCGAAGGAGAGAAAACCAGCGATAATGTGTGTGTAGAGTATGTGTAATGACAAATGCTCTATAGTCCGCACATGCAGTGCGTGTGTGTGTGTGAGGCATGAAGTGTACCTGGTCACACGGAGTGTTTGTCCCTTCACATACATGGTGGCATCTTGTTTCCCCTGGACTTCACCTAGATGCAGGTCTGTCAGCTCAAACGCAACACCATGGTAGAACTGACCTGAAGGGAAACAGCTCACAGTTATAAAGTAGGACAAACGTAAAAAAGTCTATGATAAAATCCGTGTATGATATGGAAAACTTTCACTCAGTTCTAGTTTTTCCTACCTAGCAGGCCATGAACTGATGTGGACAAATGGTGGCTGTCCAGGGTGTAGAAGCCCAGGTAGTCCTGTTTGTCGTGACGTCTCTTCCATACCTTTGTGTGTCTGATGACCATAAATTTAACCGAGTGTCTCAGGGTGACTGTCAGGCTGCAGTTCTTTGTCAAATTGAGTTCCATACTGGAGGAAAACATAGAAAAGCTGAGAACTGCATGTCAAGAAAATCAATTTCCTGGGTACATGTTGTGGAGAATTTAATTTCATCAATTTGATTTTGTTTTCGTTTAATAGTTTTTACAAATGATATTTTTGTTCATTTTAACTTCTACTCATATTTCTATAATTTGTGGTATTGGAGTTATATAATAAAGCATTGCTACTTACTTGGTTTCTTTGAGGAAGGCTATATCAGACCACAGTAGCTTGACCTGCTTGCCATTGTGGAAGACCGAGATGTCCTGAGTGCTCACCTCCAGCTTCACCCCCAGCTTCTGGTGGGTGATGCCAAAACGCCCAAAGTAGGTGTTGACGTTACCATCTGGTACAACTTTCTTCTTGCCAATAATTTGGCCATTCACCACAAAACCTGAAAGTAATAATAAGTTTGTTGTCTCTTCTCATATTTTTTAACCAAAAAGAGACTTTGTATGAATAAGTAAGTTTCAGAGCTGACCTGATTTAGGGTCTCTGACTAGGTTGAAAATAGTTCCTGGTGTGTCATTGATGTTAAAGCACAAAGCGTCAGCTCTGTTTGGGAGCTCTATCATGAAATGAGGATCTCCGTCCACTGCACAAGCATAATTACAGTAGCATATTAGAATGAAAGCACAGTTAATACGTTAACTGAAGTACAAAGGCATGTATAATAAATCGTACCGTCTGAGTAAATGAGGGAACTGGCAGCATGGGCAGAGGAACCTGTTATCAAAAATAATGACAGCAGACATTAAAACTTGCACATCCCAAAATGACATGTAAGAGGTATGTCATGGAATTGAGTTAAAAGTGATACCAGTGATATCAGTGATACCAGTGCGCCTCTCTGCTTTCTGTCTCTGCTCTGTGAAACAATTACAAAACATACAATACAAAGTTAGTTCCACTCTGATCTACAGATTCAACAAGTTACTAATAATGTAACAATGTTTGCAGAAAGAAAGAAAGACTACCATACTATTAACAAGTATGTGCTATATCACTTTTTTATTCTTCCCAATAAAGGAGAAGTTAAACATGATTGGTTACATTACCTTCAGTCAGTTTATCAGCAATGAGAGTGCTGTCTGTTCCATCCTCGGTTTCAGGCTTGGTGACCACCATGGAGGTGAGAGGGGTGACAAAGTTGTACCGCAAGGACATGTCCAGGGCCTTAGCTGTAGTAATATCTTTCTCCTGCGGTGTACCAATATCACTGGAAGGAAAAAAAAATGTAATATGACACAAACGTGTGATAATAGGTTCTCTTTATAAAATGATCTGAACAATTGTATTTTTGTTTTTGCGTCATCTGTCTCTGTGATCGTTTCAGAAAGAAACATCAAAACTTGTTGGAGATACAGGTTATTAAGATATACAGACCTGTTTTCCAGCAGCTGCTGGATGGTGAGGTAAGCCCATAAACGCTCCGTGAAATTCCCAAAGATGTACTCCTGTTGTGGGTAGATCACATCCCAGTTTACCACACTGGCTTTACCCTGCACCTGGAAGTCCTCATCAGGCTAGAGAAAGAAACAAACCAGTAAAGCTCAGTAGGAGCATCATAACATATTGAATTGATCCCTAAAAAATAAACCTGGACTACAACAATATACTTTAGCTTGATTTATTCACAATATCACTAGAACCATTCAATATTCAGTTATAGGAACTGTTTCATATGAGAATAAGGAACAAGCGCTTGTGTTGTGAATTGTTTGGATTGACATATTGTCATCCATCTCTCACCCCCAGGGCAAACACTTCCACCAGGAAGTTATCCAGGTCGTTGCTGCTCAGCTGTCCGGCCACCACAATCTCTGAGCCGTTAAACAACTGGCTGTAATGGCTTTTGGTCAAGAAGTCTGCCGTGTTGTCAGGGTAACGCAGGTCAACCTCCAGGAGCAGTGGGCTGGATACCTCCTCATAGAACCCCTGGAACAAAGACACACTCTAAATCATGCAATATCTGTTCCCCAAATGTGCTTGGAGGGGAAAATACAGCAAATATTTCCAAACTTGCATTCCCTTTTGCTTTATTTACTTTTAACCCTACCTGGAGTTGAACAGCTGCATCTGAGGCTTCAAAGATTCGGCGGGCCAGTCCCTTGTTTTGTTTGCTCATGACATCCAAGAAAGCGTAATCCACATCGTTTCCAAATCCAAGACAGAACAGAGACATGTTCCCACCAATAGCAGAACGCACATTCTCCTGGATCGTCAGGAGGTTGGACACTCCTGTGTGTATACATGCAATTAAAGCCTTGCAGATCCAATAATACAACTGCTAAATGTATTTATTAGATTTTTCCAGAACTTTGAATTTGATTATAAATCAAATTGCCAATTTTCCAAATCTAGACAGAATCCAGCATACGCTCCTTTCAAAAAACAGTAACGTTTCAATCCTCAAAGCAAGTTCCCCAAAGTCTTTTCTTGACATACAGGTGTACCAGACAGACTTTGGTTACCCTCAAAACTGTTTTTCAAGATTCTTATGCAAGTGAAAGATGGTTAGCTACATGTAAAATCTGTGTTGAGTCTGTGAATACTTCTGATCTTTAATTATATTCTTCCACATTATAATGGCTCACCGTTGTTTGGCATCCCATCCGTCAATAAAATAATCATATCCACGCTCCTCTCTGGAAGCTTCTTATCTTCTCTGTCTTTCTCTAGCATTTCAACTGCCTTCAGTATGGCATCATTCATATTGGTGGCTGAAAGGTAATGATACAATGAGCAGATTAACATTTTACAAAATGCTTGAAATATTCTTGTCATAGAGAAAATTACGCCTCAATTCCTCACTGTCATTTAAAGGAATGACATTTTATTATTTTTTTATTTATATTTTTTTTTTAGCAATCTCATGTCTGTGTTAAATATGACACAGATTAAAGACAAGTAGTAAAGACTAGAAACATTTGAATAAGAAAATGAAAACAACTATTGGCATTAAAAAATGGTGCCACTCGTTTTCCTCTAACCTCCGTTGTCCTTTAGTCGCTTGACATAGGCAATGGCTTCAGCCACATTTTCCTTAATTGCTTTGGTAAGAGATTTCTTCCAGGTGACAATGTTATTATCAAACAGGATAAGAGCAAAGTGGTCCTGCTTATGGAGTTCTTTCAGGATGGCGGTCAATGCTTCCCGGGTCTGCAAAAGGTTCACACGTTCACATATGAAGACATACAAACAGCGATGCACACAGTAAATAACTTACATACACACATCGTATTTTACCTGTGCAATCTTTTTTCCACTCATTGAGCCGCTCCTGTCGATCACAAACACCACATTCTTTGGGACTCTGCGTAGGTCAGGTGGAGCAAAGAAGTGCACAAAGTATCCGTTCACAATCTGAAGAAAAATAAAGTATTTGATTTGAACAAATATGGAAATATGGCACAAGAGTGTATCTATGCACAGCTTCATACTGTTTCATATTTTATACATACTGCTCAAAATGAATTCAACAAAGATTTTGCAGGACATGTCCTGCAAAATCTTTGTTGGCAGCTGACCTGAACTTCCCCCAGGCTCGCTTCTCGCTTCACATCATACTTGATGATGAAATCTCCGTCAATTATGGTATTTTCACATCCTGCACATTCCCTCTGCTGCTCCAGTGTTGGTGAGAAAGAGATGTGTGCCTGAAACATAAAGAAATTTACTTACTGGCTTCCTTTGTGTTTAAAATAAATCATTATAAAGTTCAAACGGAAGGATAAAAAAATATTTTACCTTTGTGTCTGCGACAGTTTTCTCCACCAGTGGGAGCAGCTCATTGGTGAGGAAAGTTCCAGAGGCCTCAACAAAAGCAATGCCCTGGGGCTCATAGATGTCTGCCACAATCTGTCTCCGCAGACACGCACAAAGATACAGTCACCAAGTCAGAAATCATAAGGTCTAATTAATGTTGACATAAATTCCTCCCCCTTTTGGATTCAAAAACTAGAGAATCAAACAATTTTCAGCTCTTCCTCACAAGTAGTATGGCATTATAAAGTTAAAAAACCTGAAACTCCTGGACCGGTTGTTTGGGTTTAACTCGGGTCAGAATCTCATACTGGCCCAATTTCCTTTGAAGGAGCTCCTCGTAGGTCAGAATGAAAGTCACGTTCTTTTTAGCTGCAATATTGACAGACACTGAAAACTTCTCCATCTTTCTTCCAGAAGCCCTGTAATGATTAATATGTATTATTTTAATGTTCACACCATCACTATCTGTGCTTAAATAGGACTGTGATATGTTATGTCCAACATACTCGACCAGTCCAGCAGTCTGTCCTGAGGAAACAGCCTTCTCATACTGCTTCTTTGCTTTCTCCTTCTCCTTCACCTCTCCAACATACTCCTGACCATCAATTTCCCTGTGAGGCATGAGGGGAGTTAACAAAGATTGTGAAATGTATATAGCTTATGATCATCAGCAAAAGAATCAAGTTTCAACTGACATGCTGAAGTTGGTGATGAAGGCAGTTTTAGGAAGCTCCACTGCGAAGAAGATTTCCTGTGAGGAGTTTGCTTTATTCAGAGCTTTCGAAGTCATGACCGTGTGAGCGAAACGAGACGTCACAGTGCAGTCCACTTTCACACTGTACACCTCCACCAACTGTATGGAAAATAACATGCAATTTTAACATCAATAAATCATAGCGACTCAAAATCTGGATGCATTATTACAGTAAATTTGACCACAACATTCTGGATCAGATTCATCATGTCACAAAACAAAGAGGTTACTGTTCTGTAAACACAATGCAAGATGACGCTTTTAGACTATCTCATATTGACAAATGCAGAAAGGAATGAAACACAGATGGACAAATCACTTGCAGCATGATTACTGTTGCAAAGTAAATAAATACATTCCATGGGAAGGGGAGAGTGGAAAATGGAAGTTGCATCTGGAAGCAATGAGGTTTTTGGGAAATGTGGACTTCATTTTGCAGACAGTAACAATAGCACGACTGTGAGATAGAAGTTACCAGTCAACTTTACTGTGGTTTCATGTACATTCAGTTTTATGCATTGACATGTATAGCAAAAGCATTTATCATCACCAACAGTAATTGATACTGATTGCGGATGGTTTTGTGGGTGTGTGGTGGGAGGAATTCGCTACCCCCACCCACCAAATTGTGAACCTGCAGGCTCCGCTGCAAAGTACAATAATATCAAAATGAGTTCCTTACATCCGCAGACTTTGTGCTTCTCTTCTGTAGATAAAAAAAACAAACAAAAACACAACATTAATAATAAGAATAATAAAAAAAACATATCTGTTACCGTCTTTGGTAACAGGGTGAGACCAAAATCAGCGGAACATAATCACAGCATATGGAAGCATCAGAAAAATAATTCATTCATTCAAGCTTCATACCTCTATTGACCTGGTGTCCACATCCTCCTTGGTTTCCTGGAAAAACAGAGTATGATTGCATGGTCAAAATCGTGATTGGACAGAACTGTGCATTATTTTTCCTGAGAACATACATTTCTCACTGTGTCTTCAACATAAAGCAAAACATTGCTTATATACACTGAATAAAAATGCACATTATATTCTTCAACTAATGTTTTGTTGTGCCAGTAAAATAAATTACAAGCCATGTTAACTTACAGTAACATGTAGAACTGAACACAACTTAAATCATCCCTGAGGAAGGTGACAGTAAAATTAGAGAGCCTTAATTGAACAATTAAATTAAGATATACCTCTTTTTAAAGTATGTGCAAGGCAGGAAACTGATTTCCAACTGACACATGTGGGGTTGTTGTTGTTGTTGTAAACACAGGCTATTAGACGCCATGACTCCGCAGCCTGGTTCAGTTTGTCAGATAAATTATCAGCTGTATGTCTCTCGGTGAGAAGGACTACTGACTTTACCCGCCAGTCGTTTTCAATGTAGTGGCAAGTCGCTGTAATGTAGCTTTCTGCAGTCAGTACAATCCGTGGTCAGAGCCACATTAGCCGCGGCTAGCTGTGTTTTTAGCTCAGCCTTCTTGTTTTTGTAGTTGTAGTCCTCCGAGAAAGGAAGTTATAACGTAGCTCCATGAAGTGTATTAACTCACATGTTAGGAGTGCTGTTTGGCATCACATTTTTTTTTCAATCATGCCGCAAATCCTATGAGTAATGCCCTCAGCTTTCCTATCATGGCATACTAGCCTTCCCGTCACCGCGGTGATAGTCGGTTGTGAAGCCGTTGGCCTTCCTCCCTGCAACATGGCTGCGTGCAGGTTTTGAAGGTGGTATCTTGGTGAACTCGTAGAGCTGCTGAACTTAAACGTAACACCCGCAGAGTTTACATCGGGCGTCTTTGTTATCATTACTTAGTTTGAAATACTCCACTCCGTTTTGACCGCCTCACGTCTGTGTGCCGGGTCTCTCGCTGCCCGCGAGAATCCCGCGTTACGTTCAAGTACGTTGGGTGTGGCCTAGATTAAGCAACGGCACCCTCAACTGGCGACACCGTGACATTTCACTGAAAAAACAAAAACTGGAAAATAGCCCTTGATTCAGTTAACCTAATTAATTTAATTAGATCGATTAAATTCTTTTCGACAATTAACCGATGGTCAATTAACCGTTTACATCCCCAATATTATTATATATTATCATAGCTGAATTTGGGATTTTTCCAAATGATTCACACTGGTCAGTATTAAGCCTCTGCCTTCAAAACACACAGTCCCTGTATGTTAAAATCACTTCCAACACATCTATGAAAGGGGAAATGTTCAAAGGTCATGTTATTATAATGGTAAGAAAATAAAATGTATTTCAGAAATCTGAAATTCAGCTTAGAGTTGATTTCGTTTGACTTAGTTGAGATTCTGATGAATATTTATATGTATATTATATGAAGCTCTATCGCGTCTTAACAGTTATTATCAAAGCAATATTACTATTATCTTGCAGTCTGTAACAAGCTTTTAAGGATTTTTCCCGTAACTGTCAGTGCTTTGACTGACTGAGTCATCTTTTTCTTTGATACTCTGAGGCACAGTTCAGGTCTTTCTGCTCAGCCTCGGTAGTTGTAGACTTGTAAACAGTTCGTTGCTGCTGCCAAATATGCAAGCACGCCACTTCCTGTAAGCCTGAAGAGATTTCATGAGAAATGCCTACTCTGACCTTATACTGGCTATATACTGCAAAAAAAAACTACACATATTGGCTTTCAAAAACAGTATACCATTAATGGAGTAGCAGCTTTCCATACAAAGTAACAAACCAGACATTTGTTTGCATGCAAATGCGGCACATGTGGTTCATTTAAATTACCTGCGCCCGAGCATTTCTGCGGGAAATGACCAGAGCTTCCTGGGTCTGAGCTGGAAGCCAGATGCAAACACAAACCCACGGCAGCAGGACTCTCCAGCCTGCAGGCATGGCTGGGAAACAGAAGTGCTTCTCCCCGGGTATTGCTGAAAACAAGTGTGATGGGAATTCGAGGCATGTGGGGGACAAGACTTCCCATAAGAGCTTCACTCTTCACTCTTCACTCCGCCCACAGTCCATTTGCTTCTGTAACTCTCACGTATCTGTTGACTTCATTCTCTTATTCCCATCAAGTCTGGACTTGTGTGTGACTGATATGCGTGTTTACTGCATGCAAAAGGAGTGGTAAAAGGTTCAATATCATGGGGTTTCCTCTCTTCTAATTGAGTGTTTTTTCCTCCACTTGCATGCTATAGAGTCATTTGGTATACGGAGGACTTTTTTTTAGACTTTGCACATAAAATAAAAATCACCAATTTGTCACCACCAAGGTCACATTTAATTTGCTATCAAGTACAGTGGACTTCATATGCAAACAATTTAGCAAACAGTGAAGCTAGGATTATAAGAGCAGGGCAGGTTGGTGCATAAAAACCTACAGCAAGCTACTAACATATTCTAATTCTATGTAGTGAAAATAGGGAAACTATTATGGAAAAGGTAGACCTAAATCCAGCTTGTGTCCATCTTTAAGGGTGTAATATCTCCATAGTATTCTGATTTGCAATCTGTTGAAATATTTACCGAGGTCACAACTGAAATGTGTTCCTGAAAGAAACACACACACACACACACACACACACACACACACACACACACACAGAGGATATATATCACCAGAAAGCACAGCCCCCACCCTCACCACCCTCTCTCCCTCTTTACCCCGAACAGCATCACCCCACCACCACTACAAACATTATCAAATTCAGTTAAATTCAAATCAAATTTGTTTTATTGGCATGAATACCACAATACAACATTGCCAAATCATCATTTCATAATAGATTTCATGCTTTCCGGTGATATGCTGCCCATATTTGTTTTATTCAGTTGGCCGAATCTTGGGTTGGTTATCCTTCTTATAATCCCATATTAAACTGATATAAACTGTGAAATTGTCTGCACAATACTGGAAAGTCTGTTAAAAGAGCATGCAGATTTTATTGTTATAAAATCTAAAAATAATGAATTCGAGTTCTGATTCATGGGTACGACACTGTCTGCAAGCTGCTTTTAAACTCTTTTGAAAAGACCCGAGACAATGTAGTCTGATGCATCTCCGTCGATGAGGCCTGTTCCATTATTGTGAATGAACCAGCAGGGAACATTTTCTCCATTCTTCACATCATTTCTGAAGTCCCTCTGCCAGCCTCTGTGGACCACAAGACAACAGGCATCATGTACAACCATTGAAAACAAAACAAAGCAACAGACATTTATTCATTTAGGACACAATAAATGCAAACTCCGAGGCAGGTGGTGTACCTGGTCACATTGAGCTCTTGTCCTTTCACGTACATGGTCGCGTCTGGTTTCTCAGGGACTTTACCCGGACGCAGGTCTGTGACCTCGTATTCAATCCCGCTGTAAAACTGACCTAGAGGATGACCCACCATTGTGAGTTAAAATCATTTCTAAGCAGTATCTCTTCACTCTAGTCTGGTCTTTGATTTCTCTGTTTGGCAAAAAAAATTGAATAAACAACTACTGTAAACTACATTTAGCAGTACAATGTCATAAAGACCATTGTTCTTATCCTGAACCACAGAAATGCATTTGCAGTGATGTCACAGAGGAATGTAATATATCAGGCTTTGAATACACACATAATACTTGTAGCTTATAAATCAATAAACTTTTCAAGACGTGAAAAAAGTCACAAACCCACAGAGAATTATTACCCAACTCTGCTGATCCCCTCAGTCCTACGGAGCATTTTAATATTTTTCAGGTCATTCTTTTTTTTTTCACAACCTAAAGGATAAGCTTTTCTGTTTTTCTTCTTGCCAACAAATCACATGTGCACATCCAAACAAACAATGAATTTAAGTTTAGTTTTTTTTTGTCTGCTCTGATGAGACAACTGTAAATTATAATAAAAATGAAATGAAAGCCAGATCACTTCACTTGACCTGCTATTAAACCTTAAACCATGCAACCTACTTTCTAACAAGCGTGTCATGTTGTACCTAGCAGACCGTGAACAGACGGAGACAGAAGGTGGCTGTCCAGTGTGTAGAAACCCAAGTAGTCCCGGTGATACGGGTGCTTCGCCCATACTTTGTGTAGCAATATCACAAACTTGACAGAATCTCTCAGGGTTACTGTCAGGCTACGATCCTTGGTCAAGTGAAGATCCACACTGGAGGAGGAAAAACGGGGGAAAGAGGGGAAACAGAAGGAGAAGGGGGAAGATGAACGAAATGGGAGACAGAAGGGTGAGGATGATAAATAGACAACACAGATTTTTTTTTAAATTTTTCATATTAATCATGTATGATCTTTCCCTGAAGGTGATGATAGTCTGATGGTGCTTCCACTCACTTGGTGCCTTTGAAGGAGGCTGAATCAGACCACAGCACTTTGATCCCTCTGCCATCCTGAAACACTGTAATGTCCTTAGTGCTCACCTCTAGTCTAACCCCCAGCTCCTGGTGGATGATGCCAAAACGCCAAAAGTAGGTGTTAATGTTACCATCTGGGGGGGGTTTCTTGTCTCCAATGATCTGGCCATTCACTAAAATACCTGAAGAAATAACATGGAATTCAGCCTCTCGCTGTTTATTGATTGACACACATATGAGTTACAAGTGCCCAAAGTGAGAAAGAAAAGCAAGGTGTATACATATATAGTGAAAGAAAAGAACGCCAGCAACCGACATCTTTAGTAAGAAAGTCAAGGGCTTTAATTGGGACTCAGCTGACCTGATGTGGGGTCTCTGACCAGGTTGAAAATAGTTCCTGGTTTGTTGTTGATGTTAAAGCACAAAGCGTCAGCTCTGTCTGGAAGCTCTATCATGAAATGAGGATCTCCGTCCACTGCAGGAAACATCGGAGTACATTTACAGTAAAAAACAAAATGGTTAGGAGAGATAGATGTGATTTTGTGTGACTTATCAACAGAACGAGAAAAATGAGCTATAAAATAAGACAACTTACCAAAATAGGTGGGACTGGGAGCAGCGGAAAACGTTGGGCGACTTATAGAATATCTTTGATACCCTGCATACAGAAACAATAAATTTCCAAATTAACAACAATACAGTGAATGGACTTAATCTTTCATATGCCATTTAGTTAATAAATGACTGCCTTACCTACTCTTTCTGCCAATTGTCTTTGTTCTGAAAAGAAAAAAAAAAAAAAAAAGCTTTGTTAATACCACAGTTCAAACTGGAGCACCAGCCTCTGCTTAAATTCAGTAACCAGTGCTGCTCGTCAATGTACTAAGGTTTTATGTCACTGCAGTTATGCCACATTAAGAAAATCCTACCCAGTGCCACTTTTTAAACCCTCTCTTTTCTTCCTTACCCTCAGTCAGTTTATCAGCAATGAGAGTGTTGTCTTTTCCGTCCTCAGTTTCAGGCTTTGTGACCACCATGGAAGTGAGAGGGGTGACAAAGTTGTACTTCAGGGACATCTCTAGGGCCTTGGCTGTGGAATTGACTTTCTCCTCAGGGGTACCAATCTTGCTGCAAGAATTAAGAAAAAAATAATAATAATACACAAATCCCCACAATTGACATTTTAATGAGACCAATTTAAAATAAAGATTTCTCAACTCAAGCAATTCAGGACTCAGTTCGAGTTAAATTATGTAAAGTGACCTCTTCTCAAGTAGCTGCTGGATGGTGAGGTAGGCCCACAGGCGCTCTGTGAAATCCCCAAAGATGTACTCATCCTTTGGGTAGATCACGTCCCACTCCACAGCACTGGCTTGACCCTGCACCCGGAAGTCCTCAAACTTTTGGTGAGGAAAAGAAGAAGAAACAGTGCTTAGTGAAAAAAAAATTGCTTTTCTGCACCTCAACACCATCTCTAACTTTCTAATGTTTTTTTGTTTTTTTTCTCACCCCCTGGCCGAACACCTCCACCATGAAGTTGTCCAGACTATAGTCCGTCAGCCGACCGGCCACCACAATCTCTGAGCCGTTAAACAACTGGCTGAAGTGGTTGGTGGTCAGGAAGTCCACTTTATTGTCAGGGTAACGTAGGTCCACCTCTGCAAGAAGAGGGCTAGACACCTCCTCATAGAAACCCTGTAATAGATTCATACAGACACGTATTTATATACATTTATTTGGATGCCATATAAATACACTTCCTTAGAATTATAGGTCCATTGATGTGCCTAAAGAAAGCCAAACTCAAGTTCACAGCCTTAATTCTGCACCTGGAGTTGAAGGACTGCATCTGAGGCCTCAAAGATTCGGCGGGCCAGTCCCTTGTTTTGTTTGCTCATGACATCCAAGAAACCGTAATCCACATCGTTTCCGAATCCAAGACAGAACAGAGACATGTTCCCACCAATAGCAGAACGCACATTCTCCTGGATCTTCAGGAGGTTGGACACTCCTGTGTGTATGCATGCAATTAAAGCCTTGCAGATCCAATAATACAACTGCTAAATGTATTTATTAGATTTTTTCCAGAACTTTGAATTTGATTAGAAATCAAATTGCCAATTTTCCAAATCTAGACAGAATCCAGCATACGCTCCTTCCAAAAAACATTAACGTCTCAATCCTCTCACCTTCAGATGCACAAATACAACAGGCACAAGTTTATTGCTAAATATAAAGTATGCCACTTACAGTATATGCTACAGAATGTGCACAGTTCACATCCTCACCAGAATTTGGCATTCCATCCGTCAGTAAAATAATCATGTCGATGCTCCCCTTTGGGAGCTTATTCCCCTGTCTGTCTTGCGTCAGCATTTTAATGCCTTGCAACACAGCATCATTTATATCAGTTCCTGAAAACACAAAACATTTGGTAAAATAAATTGTTTTCATCATTTTTTTTTTCATTTGGGCAATAAAGATGACATTGAGCATTAAACTTGTTTTTCCATTAACCTCCTCTTGCTTGTAGCTGTCTGGCATAGTCCATAGCTTGAGCCACATTTTCTTTGGTTGCTTTGATCAGTGATTCCTTCCAAGGTTCAATATCGTTATCAAACCTTATGAGGTTAAAATAGTCATCCTCATGGAGGTCTTGGAGGATGGTCAGCATTGCTATTCGGGTCTACAGAAGAGAAACAAGGTCAAAATGAATGCTTGTGCGCATTTATATATTGGAACCAAATTACCTTTGAAGCGTGAGGCATTCTCTTCATATGTGCACACAGATGTCCGAACAGTCTCTTACCTGTGACATCTTTTGTCTACTCATTGAGCCGCTCCTGTCGATCACAAACACCACATTCTTTGGGATTCTGGGTAGGTCAGGCGGAGCAAAGAAGTGCACAAAGTATCCGTTCACAATCTGAAGGAAAGAGAATCATAAAGAGCAGCAAGTACATGAAAGACGGACAAAAGGCTGCAGTTGTGATCATTTTATTATGTAAATGTTTCATATTGTTGTGCAGTCTGTTCACAGAAGTTGAACAAATACGTGAACAAATGTGCAGACAGCAGACACTGAGGTGATTCTGATTAGAAGTACAGCCTTTGTTGACTGCTGACCTGAATGTCCCCGAGGCTCTCTGCACGGTTCACATCGTACTTAATGATAAAATCTCCATCAATCAGTGTCCCATCACAACCTGGACACTTCCTCTGCTGGTCCATAGTAGGTGAAAAAGAGATGTGTGCCTGACAAGAAGATAAATACGTTCAGCTTGGCCCACTCTCAAATTCTGTATCTTTAATTTTATTCAACACGGAGAAAGACAGTCAGACCAACCAACGTCACCATCATTTTGAAAACTAAAACAGAGACACACATACGTAAGAATTGGAGATGAACTCATTTTCTCTAGCATGTACCTTTTTGTCTGTGACAGTTTTCTCCACCAGAGGGAGCAGCTCATTGGTGAGGAAGGTTGCATGGGCATCGACATAAGAAATGCCTTGAGGCTCATAGATGTTTGCCACAATCTGTCTCCACACAGTCAAACACACACACAAACATATATATATATGAAGAGTAAGTTATTTTTGTAAGGAAAACCGCTCATTTAGAATATCTGAACATGTGTACATGGATTCACCTGAAACTCCTGGACCGGTTGTTTGGGTTTAACTCGGGTCAGAATCTCATACTGGCCCAATTTCCTTTGAAGGAGCTCCTCGTAAGTCAGAATGAAAGTCACGTTCTTTTTAGCTGCAATATTGACAGACACTGAAAACTTCTCCATCTTTCTTCCAGAGACCCTTTAACAAAACACAGATACAATTTGCCTCTGATGTTAAAACAATCATTTTAGGAACTTTAAACACATTATGTTAATTTAATATCTGTGAAGAAGTAGTGTGGGTGGTCATTTCATTTTAAATTACTTACTTGACCAGTCCAGCAGTCTGTCCTGAGGAAACAGCCTTCTCATACTGCTTCTTTGCTTTCTCTTTCTCCTTCACCTCTCCAACATACTCCTGACCATCAATTTCCCTGTCAAATTGAGTAAATGAACTGTGTCACTGACAATAATGTGCGTTAGAGCACAACTGTGAAAGGAGGTATAGATAAATATTGTCAGGAACGTGGACAGAGTGGAAACAGGAGCGGACACCGACTGACATAGTGAAATTGGTGATGAAGGCGGTCTTTGGAAGATCCATTTCGAAGAAGATTTCCTGCGAGGAGTTTGCTTTGTTCAGAGCCTTCGAGGTCATGACCGTGTGAGCGAAACGAGACGTCACAGTGCAGTCCACTTTCACACTGTACACCTCCACCTGAGACACAGAGACAGGGAGGAAGAGGTGGAAAGACAGAAACAGCAACAGAAGAATACAGACAACTTCTATCACAAGCCTCTCACACATATAGTATTTTAATACAGTAAGAAAGATGCATTAAGACTATTTTTATGTCATTTCAAACAGAGTTCAGCCAACTGTACACTGCACTGATGTGTGCCAAAGAACATTATTACAGCTTGAAAACATTAGAAAAAGACATTATGTCACTGATTCCACTTTGGGAGTGTTGGGTTGAGACTGTTTGGGTGAGTCAACCTGGATGCTGGATGCTCTAAGTATCGTGTCGGTGTTGTCACTAAAGATCTAAACTATTTTCTTACCGTGCCATCATTTGCGCTTCTTTTCTGTTAGAAAAAAAAAAAGAGAGATTGACATTTGTTTTAGATCAGGCTGAAAAAGGAACAAATGATCTACATCCCATGCATTCATACCTCTTTCCTCTTCCATCTCTTTTTGCCACACTTACATTATATATTATATATATATATTTTATTATAATTAAAACGGGTTACATGTCAAATCAGCTGAAAATGAATATTAACAATATAAACATTAGTGAATAATGTACAAGCAGAAAAATGCAACTTCATAACATAATACTGTTATTGTAACATGAAGCCACTGTCTGTCTGTAAATAGTTTCTGCTAAATACCTGCAGTGATCTGGCAGCTCCTCTCGTCTCCTGATATACAAATACAGCAGAGCAGAGCAACACGATATTAGAAAAAGACACTGGCATAATATGAACTTTCTTGAAAGAAAAAAGCTTTCATTCACACACTAAAGTTTACATCATGTGTCACGCATATACATACACAGAGTAGAAGTAATATGATTGCAAAACCAAGTAGTATTTAGCAAGTAGTAATGAAGGAGCACAGTTTGTGCTGAAGGAATTATTTAGAAACATTAGAAGCAGACAAATTAGGAAGCATCAGATGAAAGGAATACTGACAAAATTCAATAATAACAACAAAGAGAAAGAATATAAAAAAAATGAAGGTACCTGCACAGCTGCATGGTCTCTGGAAATGACCAGAGCCCCCTGGGCCAGGACGGGCAGCCAGAGGCAGGCGCTGCCCCACAGCAGCAGCTGTCGAACACCCAACACTCCAGACATGACCAAACCTCCAATGAACACTGGGTGATGTGACTACTGAGAAAAAAAGGTCTCTGTCCAGAGGGAGGGGCAAACATGTGTGTGTGTGTGTGTTGTCCTTGGAGTATTAACCAACAGACCTGAGCTCAATGTGTAGGCGGTAAGCTCACAGCTAACTGGGAGTTTGGTAATACGACAAGTTAAGCCACAACAGAAAATATCATATAAAAGCACCAATTAGTGAAACCAAAATAGCTATGAACACAGTACATTATGTTACACCATAATACAGCATCATAATACAGTGCTTTCCTCCTCCTTTGCCGGACTTTCTCATTCAACAGCTAGTGCTGTTTTACTCAATGTGTGTGTTTACATAACTTCTTATTTGCCAGAGACCAAATAGTGGCTTACTGTAAGAAAGTCAGAGACTATCTTGTAGGTTATTTATTTATTTTTTATTTTTTATTTAGTTCATTTATCTTCAAAAATACTGTGTGCAGTACGCTGCCCTCTGAACCCAGTGAACAAACAATGTTTGAAAAAAACTGCACTGCACTCTGCCCTCCGAACACTCCCAACACTCCCAAATGACTCAATAATTTTGTATTTGAGTATTTAATGTAATTTGATAATGTACCCATGTAGTGTTAGTGACACATTCACATACTATATTCAGTGCTCGTGACAGAGAGGTAAGACTATTGGGGTTCTGTTGTTAATCAGGTTGCTTGTTTTTCATTTTAATGATAATACTATAATCATCTCTGCCCCTTGGGACCCAGCTGACTCTACATTTCTCGCACTTCCTGTGTAATGCACATGTATTGCTTGTTGATGAGAAAATTGCCTGTGGTACCTTGATTTAATTGTATTTGGCAAAATGCAGCATGTAAGCACAATATATATACTGAAACAATACCTTAACACTAGAACTCAACACAGGCCATTATTAGTGTTGTTGATATTGCGATATAGTGGTGCATACAACATTAAGAAATGAATTTGAAATGAACCTATATTACCATCTACTAATTCCCACACACAGTCTCTGGGACCCTGAGAGTCTGGGCCCTTGGGGCAGATGCTTGCTTTGCCTGGTTGGTAATACAGCCTTAATCTCACTTTATTTCTCATTAATGCTACTGTTTTAATGCAAACCAGTTAATGGAATTTTCATAATTTCATAAAGTTCAAAAGCTGGAAAACCTGAATGTTTGAATCATTTAGAGGTGCTGACTGTGCAGTACAAACTAATGCACATTAAGATTGATTCATCCCATCTCTCTTGTATTCAGCTTCACTCAACCCACAGTATGTGCGTATGAAAACAGTCCTACTGTCCTTGCACACATAGCGTTGCACTTTGAGCTGGTAACTATGATTGTCTATTTGAATCGGTCAGCCACGATGTTCATTTCAAACCTTAAAAACACTCCATATAAATTACCTTCATCTTATATTCAAAATGTTAAGTTTCAATACAGGAAAAACAATTTATTCCAGAAAACTGGTCACATGAGTAAATACACAATTAAGCAAATATTTGAACAAACTTTGTCAATACTGATGAATAAAAATCACAATTCATTTACTGCACATCTGCCTGAACCTAAGCCATCCACCAAGTTTGATGCACTATGCAAATTACAAAGTACAAAAGCTGTTTATCTAGGTAGCAATGTCAACACTAAATGATTAAATGCACAAAACTAAAGTCTTAAAGTCCACTAATCCTTTTTTTTTTTTTTTTTAAAGTAAACTTTTGCAATCCATATAGTGCAGCAATACCATTGACTCAGAAACTTAAAGACTACAGTGAGTGTTTCTTCTGTGCGTTTGGTTTATCTACTTGCTGAACACACTGGCTCCAGGACTTTTGGCAGCAGGTTTCTCCAGGGACGTCTCTGACCCCGTCCTCACACTGCTGAACACAGACGGAGCCACTTTGCCCGTGCGCTCTGAACAGAGAAACAGATATATATATATTGTCAGAAAAACAGATACTTAAACTAAGTGACTGCTTGTCTTCTTCCAGCTGATTGTCTTTGGGTGAAGTTTGTGAGACCAAAGACAACATATCTCCAACATTGTTTCTGTTTAGCTTTATCTCTGTGCTTTTCAGGGCTTTAGGCTTCAAGCATTTGCTAATACACATTAACATTCAAAAGCACTTTTGTGAATCCCAGTGCAGACAATTAATCATTTCCATTCTTACCAAATACACAAATATAGACAAATATAGACTCATGATCTGTGAGACAACATGCCCAACTAATCTTTGTGTGGGTGAGGAAAATTTCAAGGGCCAGACTGTTTCTGTTGTCAAATGGTGCAAATGATTTATAATACATTTTAAAGCAGCTCCAGATTACTCAGCATTTGAGAAATGATCAAAGAAATGAGAAAGGAGAAAATAAATATAAACTGCTTGCTGCGTTTTCAACTCTATTTTAATAATTTAGCAAAACCCATGAAAGGTATTACAGCAAAATAAAATCCTGACAGGCATAATAATCATTAAACAACAGGCTGATATCTAAATTGCATTTAAATCAGAATATAAACTATCTAGCCAAATCAAACACCATGTACAATATTGTACTGTATATTGTCCATGATAGCAGTCCTAACAGACTTTTTATTGACCCCGATTCTGATGGGTCACAGATTTGGAGTACAGTGGTGGGGAAGCCAGATTATTATGGTAAAAGTACACAGCAATAACATGATGTGAAAATACCCCACTACAAGTAAAAGTACTGCATTCACGAGCTTTCTTAAAACCCCACTCCACTCATGAATATGTTTTTGTTTTTGTTGCTTCAGTTGGATGTTTGAGCTTCACAGTGCAGAATGATGTATGTGTAGAGTTTGACACTAGAAGGCTGTTTATTCATCTGCTGAAGGTGGAAAGTTTTTCTGCGGTCCAGTAGGCAGTCCAGTATTACACAAGTGTGACATGGAAAGTGTTGTGTAAAAAGTATTAGAGTCTCAGATTGAAGAAATTAAAATTGTCCCAAAATCAGATCAGAAAAAACTTATCTTTGGTGTCAAAAAAATCCTCAGGAGTCAGAGTCCAGAGCAGCAACAAAGTGTTCATTTATTGCCAGGCAAAAAAAAGGAGAGCACATCACAAAACACACAGTGTGTATCAGAGATGACACAGAGATGCTCTAAGATGGCTCTGACCTGTAGTAGCCTCTGCCTTGTCTTCTATACCCTTGGTCATGCCTATGTTCTTGTGCCTTGTCTTATTTCTAAGTCTTCTTCTAAGACTGGTCTGGACTAGTCCCAGCCTAGTCAAGCTAGCATGAACTGATGAAGCCTCTTGGATGAGAGGTGAAACGTCTTCAAAGACAAATAACCAAGTAAAGTAATTTACTTGTAACTTGTAGCCTACTTTTCAGTTAGAAAAAGAGCAGTAAGTAAAGCTCAAAACCTCCGACTTTCTAATTGATGAAAGAAATTAATGAGTGGCACTGATTCTAATATCATACTCAGACCAGCTATACATCAGCATTCCCACATAGCACTCTGAAACAGTGACATATCCACCATATCACATTACTCTACGACACCCAGTGCCTTTCCTACTCAAGTTACTTTGGATAGTTAAGTTATATTTATTTATCTGCAGGCAAAGCAGGAATGAAACAAAGATATTCTCTATGTTTAAGGGAACAAAGGAAAGCGTCATTAAAGATGTAAACATCTGACATGTGTTGTGTCACTTGAAACAACATCAGTAAAAAGCTTTTACTCACCACACTCCACCATGACCTCATAGGTTTTACTCTTGACCTCGCCCTTCAGTCCCAGTTTACTACGGGCTCCTTTCAGGTCCTCCTCCTTCATCGGTGGACGTTTCTTCTTCTTCACCTCAGCTGGCTTGAAGAAAGAAGTTATGTTAAAGGGTAAAGGGGAACAATATGTCTGTAGTCAAACCTGAGGCTGATTCTATTTCTGTAAATGATCAAATGCAGAGGTAACTTACCTGTGACATGGTGATTTAAGCTGGTGTGTTAATTCCAGAGGCACCTTCTGCTGTGTTTCTGGTTTTTATTCTGGTGTGTGTGTTTGTCTTCCAGCAAGCCTCACATTATATATAGTCCTGGTCCAGACCCAGTGAGTCAGTCAGATGCCTTAAGCTGTGTGCCACTCTGCCTGTTGTCAGTGTTTATTATTAGTTGTGACGTGAGTGAGGGATGGTACAGATGGAATGGGTTTCCAGTCTTTTATAATAAGCCTACAGGACCAACAGCTGATAATTCAAGACACAACACAAGTGGTCAGCTACCTCTGCCTCTCCTGGAGCAGATTAAATGTTGGGATGGGACACGGGTGGCACTTGGCTTCTATCAAAAAGAGAAATCGAGGCTGTTTCCAACACCTTGGCACACCTCCCTGCAGCTCCAGTGTTTGGGGCTCTGCCTGGCCATATTGCTTAAGTTGATTTAAGCCTTAGAAAATGTCTTTTTGAGTCATGTATAAATAAAGAAAAAAAACAGGTGATTCACAAACACAAATATATAATTATAATTTATGAATATTTTTTTTAGCATATGAAGGTTTAAAATGTAGATGTAAAGATTAAAGTGAAATTTAGCCCCTTAACCAGTTTCTTATTGTATATCTGCGGTACAGTGTTAGGGTTAGGGTTAGTGAACACAGAAATCTCCTAAATCCCTGTAAAGTTCAATGGGCTTTTTCATATTGACAACTCATCCTGTCAATATGAAAAACAAGTAGTTGGCAGTGACAACAAGGTGTATTTTAAGATGCAAGTAGTAAAACAAAATACTGAAACTGAAGTGTTAACTATGTGATGATGGACAAACTGACTCTCTACTTTAAAAGGACTCAGTGACACATCTCTCTCAACCTCCTCCACAAGCAACAATAAAATATTACAGTGTGTACTTATAGACGTCCACTGGTGGATTTTGTAATCAAAATGCTTATTGTTACTATGGATTGCTAAAAAAGCAACAAACAAATGATGCGCTTGTGCCAGGCAGACGGTTATCATGACTGCAGGGGATGTATGTAATGAATTTTTCAGAGCTTCTGAAGGATGAGTCCTGTAGCTAAATGTGTTACCCAGTATTTGCAAGAAGCCATAAGCGCCAGATGTATTTTTGGGCACATAATCATGTCTGTAGCTTGGGCGGCTTTCATGGCAACTGCCTCTTTCAAAGTCTGGTTCATCTGTGTCAAAACACAATGACCTCTTCCGGTAAGGAATAAGCGATTTTTTGTATTCACATTACCCTTCTTACAAATTATTCAATTGAGAGTAGTACCATGATAATTTTTATATTGTCACAGCTGTTAAAAATCGATATCTTCCCTGGTGGTCTAGTGGTTAGGATTCGGCGCTCTCACCGCCGCGGCCCGGGTTCGATTCCCGGTCAGGGAACTCCTTTTTACAACTCTCAAAATAGAAATTAATCCAATTCTCAAAGTAGTATATCACATCCTTTATTAGAAAGTAATTTATAATGATTATTAACTCCACCACTTGCCTTTTTGACCATCTAGTGTTTTCACTTTGCAAAATACTAAAAGCCCTCTTTGTCCTGCTTGAACTGAGAGTTACAGTAACTGCTGCATGATTCTGTTCTTTCCTCCTTTAAATGCATTTCTTGCCAACATGCCAAAAACGTCATAATGAAATCATTACCAGCACCAAAATCATCACAGTAACAGTGTATGTCACCCTCCATTTACTTTAAAGAGGACCAGCAGTCACATCAGCTGTGCAACACTTGAACACATGCATCCATCATACACTAGTACATACAGGTATACCATATATCCATACATTCACATGCACGCACGCACGCACACACTTTCTCCCTACTGTCTGGTCACAGTCACTTAACAGTTTAGAGGTCTATGCATGTCACATTCTTAACATCAGAGCCTGCTGAATGCTGCTTCATGCCTGAAAATCTGAAGCTCTGCTTAAACAGCCAAATAAACAAACAAAAAAGAAAATCAAACAAACAAAACACCTGCTGGTAATTTCACTCAGGCACGTTATTGTTGTAACAAAAAAAAAAACCAAAAAAAAAAACCACACAAACACAAAATGAAAGATAAAAGCGACAAATGGGAAACTGTGCAAGAAATGGTTCCCATATCTCAGAGTGAAGGAATAAAGAACACTTTTGGAGCAAGCATAGTCACCTTTTTTGGCCTGAAAATAACACTCAAAACCTGTATAAAAAAATCCCAACAATTTGAAATAAGACGAGACATTTAAAGAAAAAGAAAAAAAAATCAGTCAGAACACATCAGTAAAAACGTCACAGACAAATGGAGAGACTGCAGTCTTGTGCATATAGACAGACAACATCAGTTGAGCTGATATTATAAGGATGTTGCAGGGGTGGTACTTGCAGCCCTAAAGGTTTAACAGGTGAGAAGATTCTGTCAGAAGATCAAAATGGAAGGTTAATGTGCTACCTCTGACATGAGTAACATTACATATAAGATAGACAGTAGTAAAGTGTGTAACTGTGCTGGAAACTGTTCGAGTCGCATCAATGCAGTGATTCAAACACTGATGTAATGCTCCTCTAAATTTGAGGTGTGTCCCACTGTACATACCCGCACATGCACAAACACACATCACAGGCCGTACGGTGGTAGTATGTCTATATGCGAAAAACAAGGGACAAAGTTTACATGGAATCTACATCAGGAATACAATCACTTTTGAGGAAATGTTAAAGTAACAAATGTAACCAAGTCCATGAAAAGTGTGCATGATGGTTTGGTTCTTTTGTGGCCTTATAGATTTGTCCAAACAACTTGAACCTGGACCACTGCATCACAATACCATACACACCACCACTGAAGTCCAAACTGTAATAAACCAGTTACCCTTTTTCCTATTATACTTACATAAAGGATTTAACAATATAATGTTCATACATGGTGGGGATTCTTTTGCCCAGTGTCTTTAAACACAACACTCACCAAGCAGTGTCATGACATAACGCAATATTGATCCAAAGTACCAGGTTAACTAGCAAAAAATATCTCCCAGTCAGTTCAATTATATCTCAGGTTAGACACAGCTTAGTGTCTGCAGAGTCCACCGGGAGTCAACAGTAAAGGGAATTCAATTACAGTTTATCCTTCTGTGATCAAAGGACGTTTGAAAGATCATGTCAACTCCTAAAGATGTGATGTATGTGGCCTGTGAGGTGAACGGCGACCAGAGGGATATTCAATCATAGCACGTTAGCGAGGCACACAGGTCACACAGGGATCCCCATGCGAAGCTTCTTTTTCTTCACCGTCTTCAGACCAGTGAGTCGCCGTACATCGTCCTCATCTGACTCATCCATTTCATCGTCTGCTGAGAAAAGGATCTTTAAAAACAAACAAACAAAAACAAAGAAAAAAAAAAGGGGGAGGAGACAGAGAAATTTATAAATAGTTGAGTGAGAGGCATACTGAAGCTTCACACACACACACACACACACACACACACACACACCTGCCCGACCTTTGCAATTATATGATTGGTTAATAAAAATATTTGGTTCTGAGTAAATTCCTTGATCCTTTTTGTTTCAGACAGAGGCTGAAATGAGGGTAACGCTCTACGACCGTCTGCCTGTCCTTCGCATGTCTCGAGAACCATTCTTCTAATCGATTTCACACTTGGTGGGTGTATTGCTGAATTTGGTGCAATACTGACACACGATACGTTCAATATTAACAAACTTTGAATTAATAGTAGCGGGTGGGGCGCGGCTCCTGGGCTCTGTGACTACATGTCATTAGCACAGCCAGAGCTGGAAAGCTTTCTCTGAGAGAGAGAAAGCCTGTGAATGACAGAAATATTATTATTTACTGACTGGTTCATGGTGGTTACATTCTGAAGAAAAAATAAATAACCTTTAAACATTCACAACACATTAAAAAGAGAAAAGTAAACAGAATGGACAGACACTTGCTTAAATTAGATAAGTAGGTCTCATATAAACACAAACCAAATGATCTGAACTGAAGCAACAGAAAATAAACAATCCAAGAGGTCAATATGATCGAGAGAGAGAGAGAGAGAGACAGAGAGAGAGAGAGAGAGAGAGAGAGAGAGAGAGAGAGAATATAAACAACAGGCAAACATAAACATTAAAACAGTTAGACAGCAATGCATTGCTGTTTTTCTGTCTGCACTGAGCGGCTGAATGCTGTTGGTGGGATTAACGTTACTGGTGGTGGGAGCAGGCGAGGTTGAGGTAGCGGTGGAGGTCGAGGACGTGGATGTAGCCGTAGTGCCAACGCAAAACAGAGACAGCGGTAGCTGCACGTCTCGTCCCGCATCCTTGTTTGATGGCTATTCGCTTCCATGTGTGATTTCACCGCCTTCACCCCCATCCACGTAATATTTATAGCTTTCTTACAGACGTTGCAATAAGCCTCTCGGCTGTTGCCAACTACTGGCCTAAGCCAGTCTTTAAACGTAGCTTCCACCAGCCAGAGGTCTGAAAACTTGCATTTGCCCATATCTGAAGTAACGCTGTGATAAACTAGCGCAGCTTTGGCAGCAAGTAGCCTACTCAGGTTGATTCAATGCGCGCAAGGTACAAGTGACGTCATTCAGGTCCTACTCGCAACATACAAATAAATTATAAATTATGATATAATTATAATTACGTATTTTAGACACATTATGGAGGTTAAAAATGTACTACCTGGTCAGATGACGTTTATTACTTTTCACTACGTTTTAATAAATTAATTTGGTCTAATTTCATTTACTACTTTTCACTACCTTTTACAACCCCGCGGCAACCCTGCATTATTAGTTAGTGTTTTGTTTTTTTTATTATTTTAATAATCAACTAACGTTGCATTTCATATAAAAAAAAATACATCACAATCATTCCCTGAATAAAACAGGGAAATGTACAAAAGCACACGAGCCAGCCAGGAGTCGAACCTAGAATCTTCTGATCCGTAGTCAGACGCGTTATCCATTGCGCCACTGGCCCACTGCAAAAGTCTGCTGCTGCTGAAACCAATACATGTGTGGCAGCCAAACCTTGCCCATCCCCCAATCACTCAGCACTCTCGAAAGCGTGCTCTCTGCAGCCAGCTGCAGCGCGCGAACAGGACGTGAAACAAATCATGAAGCTGGCTTTTGTGTGCATTGCTTTGACCATGCAGATGTGATGAAAAGCATGACATGTGACTTTTTTTAATAAAATGGACCTTTAAGACATTTAAGCACATTCCAAAGCAGGGAATAAAAAACACAACAAATAATTTAATCTCTACACCTCCTCAATGCATTTTACACGTGAACAAAATTCAAGTGCTATTGTGAGAGTTGGCAACCTGAGCTGTGATTTCCTTTTCTTCCCACAGACACAAATAAACTTGAACTTGTATGAGAAATTACCTGACTGAAGCTGGCTAGTAATGGATCAAGGAATATATCTCTTCATTCTCAGATTGTGGTAAAAACCTCTAATCTGCAATACATTTCCTTCAGTCAAACAGTCAAAAGGAAAAGAAGACTCAAAGTTGGTGGTAGTCCAACCGAATGTTGGCCATCACAAAAAAACATAAACAGCTCCCTGGTGGTCTAGTGGTTAGGATTCGGCGCTCTCACCGCCGCGGCCCGGGTTCGATTCCCGGTCAGGGAACACTTTATTTTTGTCTCCTATCCTGTGTGTGAGTGAACAAATGTGTGTAGCGCCTCAATAATGTTTGTAGGCACTATTACATATCTGTCTTGTTCATACTGTGTTTTAACAGTTACGTGTATCACCAACTGTTCCCGGTGAAACTGTGTACTGTGTATATGGTCAAAACGACAATAAAAACCTACTTGACTTGACTTGTAGTAGCTTCACTGTACTCCTCAGTGATGACATTGATCTATCGTTCAAGTTCCTTATAACAACTGTGACTTCACATTTATAGTTCTGTGATGACAAGAAGCGTTCCTCTAGGCCAACAGCACTACTAGAGACAGTAAGTGCTACAGTACTTGAAGCAATGTCTCATTACAGCCTGGACTCAAAGTGAGTCCTTTGAAATCAGTTTTCCCAAGCTGCATTTCACTATTTGCAAAAAGCAACACAATTTGTCACAATGAACACAAACAACGCTGATTTTATCACAATTTTTAAGAGGAGGAAATCAGTCAAAAAAGAAATCCTAGTAAAAAATAGCAACAAGAAGGTTAATTTTGTTAACTTTTTGCTCGATATAAACTGATCTACATAAAGATATGAACATGTTTCAGTATTTCTATGTTGGCGGATCAGTTTTAGGGACTGCAAAGGAGGTATTCTAAGAAAGGGGGCAGCCAAAGTGACTGTGTAGTCCTGACATATGGAAAATCACTCTTTCTGTGCCTACATCACAGTTGCTCACAGTAAAAAAAAAAGTCTGCTCAGGGCAGACCTGTGTCATGACTTCATGTGATTAATGTGACGTTGGGCTCATCTGCTTTACAAGCTTATAAAGTAATTGGGAGCAATGATCAAGTTTTAGGCCGGGTTCCTACTCAGTGTGAGGGCGCCAGACAGTACTGGAAAACAGGAACAGTTGAATAACTACGTAATACTGAAACAACCCACAGTTTAAGAAGCTCAGAGGGATGATTTTGGGATAAATTAAAGAGACTGAAGAGGCTGTGTGCAGCTTTTAAACCACAAAATGCCCATTCCATGTGAACGGTCTCCTCTAATCGCCAACTCTAGTATTGATTGCAAGTTAACTTTGGATTTATATGTGCATTTCTTTTATAAAAGCTGTCAGTGAGTTGCTTTTTCCTCTCCCTCATTTCATACCTCTTGTGTGTCCAACAGCTGTATCATTGCAGTGAGACGTACCTCTGACTCCGAGTCATCATGGGACAGAGCTCGTCTGTAGCGCACCTTGCTGTTTCCCCTTGAGTCCTCCTCTCTCTCTTCCAGCTTTGCTTTTGTCCTGTGCTTCTTCATTAGGAAATTATCTACCACCCAGAACATGAGGGCCTGAGAGAAATGCAGAAAAAAAAACTGTGGTGATTTATGTTTTCCACCACTGGACAGTTAACAGTAACATTAACAGTAGTAGTTTTCACAACATTCACCTAACAGGGCAGATTTCTTTCCATTCATACACACATATAGAGGACAATGGCAAGTACATGAACAAACAGTGAAGTTTTAATGTAATCTCACTAAAAAAAGCATCAAATACATTTATATATGTTTATATAAAACCCTGTTGTGTAGCAAGAGCTGCAAACTCAGGGTGCAAAGAAAAACACACAGGAACAACCGACTTACGTTAATGAAGAACGGAACGATAAGCATGACGATGGCCAGTTCCAGGTCGGGATTCTCTATGGGGTTGAGGAGAGCCAGCTGCGAAACATACACACACATACAACTTGAACAATCACAGGCAGAAATATTTCTCTGATCCTATAGATGCTGTAAAGGTCTTACAATAAATAGTAGTTAGTGGTAGTGTTCTTATTCAATCAATATGCAGTACTTTAACCACAATGTTCACTGTTAACGCTGTTTTCAGAAACACACACCTCCCTGGTGGTCTAGTGGCTAGGATTCGGCGCTCTCACCGCCGCGGCCCGGGTTCGATTCCCGGTCAGGGAACACCCTATTTTCGTCTCCTATCCTGGCTAGCAAACTATGCTCGAAATTAGACTATATAGGATATATTTTTATTTGCACAAAAATATCCATTTTATTTTAAGAAATAAGACAAACTTGGGTTTGCTAAATAACTGTGTTTAAACCTGGGTTTGATTCCCGGTTAGGGAACATCTTATTTTGTCTCTTTCAGAACGACCTCTAGGACTTTTCTAGACTTCAAGATTAGACTTTAATGGATACATTTTGATTTACGCGTAAGAACTTAGATTTCTGTGATACAGATCATGAAGAATGATGGGGTTTGCGGGACAATTTTAAGTAAAAATATTGTCTGATTTTTTCCACACAATGTTAACCAATAGCCCTGCACAGTCCTACAGGTTTCGCAGACCCCACAGTCATCCCTGGTGGTCTAGTGGTTAGGATTCGGCGCTCTCACCGCCGCGGCCCGGGTTCGATTCCCGGTCAGGGAACGACTCTTTATGGCTGCTGTGTATGTATGGTTTCATTTTAGAACAACAGTGCTGACATTTCATATCTTGGCCAAACCAGCTACAATGTCCTGCACTTTGCCATCTTGCCCATAGAAGGGAGGGGTGAGGGATCACAAAAAGTAAACTTTTTGTTGACTTTTCTATGTTTTTTAAGATATTGAGAATTTGTCATGACTTAAAATGTTTTAATGTGACATTAATGGCACACATTTCTTCCCAAATCATGACTGACCTTCTTCCACTGGGGGATGAGGAGGACCAGCATGATAAGGACTTTCTCAAACATCATGATGAGGATGTAGAGGATACACTGGCCCAACCACGCTGTGCACTGCACTGGCTCTCCTACACACAAAAGCAGGAAAAGAGAAACACAACAGATCACTGTCAAAAAATCTGCTTAGGTATTCAATTGTGGAGCACACATCATTAGATTTCATGGCTTCAGTGATACACAAACTGTGAAGGGGACACAGGAAAACACTATAAGAGATGACATTGCAACACTGCAGCACTAAGGGCAACTACTGCCCTCCTTTGGGCATTATAGGCATTGTTGCACTGTGCTGGAGTTCCCAATTTAACACTTAAGACACATGTACATGGTCCTCACCATATTCTCCAAAACGAAGAGACTCCCATTGCCTCCACTCCACAATAGCACTGACAGCTCTCACCCCAGCATAGATCAGCAACATGCCCAGAGACGCATCCAACAGGAAGTTAATGAGGTATCTAGCAAAGACAGTACAGTGTGTGTAGTAAGTGGACATTAGTCAACACTGGTCAAAAAGCAAAGCTTTCTTCCCAAACAGGACAGCCTAGTTGTAAGGATTTAACACTTCATGTCTACAAGTTTTATTAATATTTATGTTAAAACAATTTCATGGCAATGCATATGTAATATACAGAATCAGGGTGCTCTTAGAACAACAGTCAAAAGGCAGGATTGACTCACAGTGAGCAGGGATCCTCCTCTGTGAGGTCTGACAGGTAGACATTAGCAAAGTGGATAAACAGCATCCCAATTGCCTGTTTTGAGGTGTCCAGGAACCTGCAAAGAGACAGGACACGTGATATGCTTCTAAAGCACTCCGGCAGGATTCATTTGATGCCTTTGCAAAGAAATTCATTTCAGGTAGCTCAGCTGCCTTACCAGATTCTCCAGGGTCTCCTCTCATGTTTGGGCTCCCTGAAGCGCTTCACTGTGGACGAAAGAGTGTCCCACAAAGATAGTGGGATTTTACTACAGATCATACATAAAAACAAAGAAGTTCAAACAGAATCTCTCGGATTTCATTTAGCAAAGTTACAACGCTCACAGGAGGGTTGTGGAAGCAGAATGAGAAATGCGTGCAAGGGCAATATGTTGTTTGTCACACAAGAAGCAGAACTAGTTGACCAGACCAAAACCTTAATATCTTAACATCATTGTAAACAGGGACATGTTTCTTTCAACAAGGGCATATGAGGAGAAGTGGATCATGCACTAAATTCTTCAGCATTTTCTTATAAAAGTCACAGATTTAGCCAGTGATGAAAGCAATGATAAGCTGAGAAATATTAAGCAGTTTATGTAGAATAAAACAGAAAATAAACTGTTCACAGAAATGGTCTGCTGTGAGCCTGTGTAAGTAGCTACTGTGTAATGTGTCAATACAATTGCGACTCTGGGGTGTTCATGTTACGGGCCCTAACCAAGTCCTCACTTTAATTAATCCCTGTGTGTAAAGACGTCTGAGGGGTTTTATGCAAGAAGACTCATCACTGAACGCTGTGAAATGTCCAACACAAATAAAGCTCTCGCTGTTCTTCACAATAGGGGCTTGTTTTCCATGACACCCCCCACTAACCTCTTCCCTGAACTTGCATGACACAGAGTTGTATGACGACAGAGGAGCTTCATCGAGTTATAGCATCGCTGATTTATTATAACATCGAGCGATACCTAAACGTCGCATTTAACCTTCTACACCAAACAATCTCACTTCTCAAAGCTAATCTAAATACCATAGCCCTGCCCACATATTGTGTTTTCATATTATACTGTGAGTTGTGACCTCATTTTCTGCTCTGAGCACAGGACTTAACACACCCTGTGTGCAACTGGGTGTAATGTATGATGTGGACGCAGGCGGAGGCGCGGGACCACTCCTTCTCCTCAGAGAGCTGCTTCAAGCTAAAGAGCTCTGAAGTGCTGAACATTCCTCGCTGCTGCCTGCGAGGCTGTGCTCTGCTGGGACACACGAAACTGAGGCTGCACTCATTGGGTCACACTGACCAAATGGAACCATGGCTTACTCCCGAGTTTATGTTTTTTTCTTCCTATACCAAAGTTTCCCTGTCTATCTAACCATACACTGTGCTGCCTAAGTGTACAGTATCACCACCCTAGCCGGAGTCAGAAAAATGCTACTGTGAATGTTTACTTGCCAACATTTACAATCTAATGTTATAAGTTACACCTCTGCATTTCCTACTCTGAGAAGTCAGAATCTCCACAGTGAAAAACGGTCTCTTGGTCTGAATCTCCAACCTGCCTCAACCCTCTCTGGGTAACTTTATGACTTTACTTAATGAAATACCTTTGTGAGCACCACAGCAGTTGTATAAGACTTATTTACATAGTTTTAACCTGTTAATTACAGAACAAACACAGAAAAGGTCAAACTTAGTGAGTTGTGTAGTGTGTTAAAGTGAAAGGAAAGTGCATGTCGTTTTACAGAGAAGAATGTGATATAAAGCTTTTCTATCTTACTGTTTATCTATGTCTCTTACAGAATCTAGTGGGAGCCTACCAGCTGTGATCAATATCAGATTTGATTAACAGAGTGATGCTATTGGATGATTGCTTGGTTACATCAGCAGCTGGTGTCAGATATCAGACTCACAGCAGAAGTCTGGTCATACTCACACATCAGTGTACTGAAAGCCATCACGGCGAGAAGTCCTTGCAGGAAAATCCCAAATGAATCCATCAAGGCGCCATTCTCGCACCCCCGGTTATCAGTAGCTGGGGTCGGGCTGGAGGACACCGACGTGTTGGTAAAGGAGACAGCGGGCAGCCCTGCGCCTCCCGGACCTGCCAGTGCCACGTCTCCCAGCTGGGACAGCATGTTGACCCCGCTCACAGCCATGAGACAGAAGAGCTGGACAAGACTTGGCTGATAAAGCCGAGGGCAGTTGCTTCTGGCACACACACACACAGGCTGTAGGCTTCCCGGTCCTCTCAGCAGATGTTGGTCAGCTAATCGATACGTTACGCAGGGTAGTCTTCTGTGAAAGATGGTGACATCCTCTCCCTGGCAGACTTGCACTCATTCTCCTGCTTTAGACACCCATAAAGCCATGGTTTGTCATTAGAGAAGTAACATTTAAAGCTATCACTCGACTAAGTTATTAGAAGTTGCAAAAACGCACAGAGTGGCTCCAAAAATGACTCCTATACAGACATTATGGCAGAGCTGCTTTAAAGGGTCCGTGTGGCAGAGAATACATTTCCTGTCTCAAGCAGGAGTCTTCTTATCTCCGAGCTAACGTTTCCTAATAGACACACCAGCTATACAAGCATGTAGCCACTCGGAATAGACAAAACCTGTGTCGGAACTTATTTAAAATCAAATGTACAGTTAAGGTCAACCAGTTATTTTGTAGTCGGAAAAAAAAGTCTTTAGAAAAAAATTGCAGCGGCTGAGATGCTGATGCCACTAGCGTTACCTAGACTAGCTGCAAAGCTAGCTAACTACTCCATTTATATTAAGCTAACGCTACGCTAACAAGCTTCTCTGGTTCAGACGTTATAACAGCGCATATGCACATGTCGCTGGCTACTGAAACGCATGTGAAGAAAAAACAGTTTGTCCGTATGCCAAAAAAATAAAAAGTGAATGTGATGAATAATTGCAGGTCACGGCTCGCTTATATCTAGCTGCTTCCCTGCATAGTGCCCACTCATGTTGACAGACGTCGTGTCATGTGACTAGCGTACCCAAAAACATGCATGCTGGGAAGTGTAGGACAAGCGCTAAGAGCCGTGTATGATTTGTTCACCGTGTTTATTGCAGTGTTCTCTCTTTAAATAGTTATAATCTTCAAACATGAAATCAAAATATGTTCCATTGCATTGAGTACAGCTGTAACTACAGACAAATGAGTAAACAAAAAAAAACCAACAGAGGGTCACACAAAATCAAACACATTACAGCAAATCACACTACATGAACTGGCACAAAGGAGGAAACTGTTTTACAAAAAGCTTTTTTCAGAAGGTCTCCTTGTTTTAAACTGCCCATTTATTTTAACCAACATTAAGTTAATTGTAAAAGCAAATTATAACTCATCAATGATATGAAATGGCTCAAATAATCGGCATCCGTTTTAATCACATTGAGGAACGTTTAGGCCTGTTCTGTGCAAATATACTGTATATTTAGGACATTTACACATTGCTTATGCAGAAAATGAATTCCTCAATAGAGTTTTTCTGTCTAATCACCCTGTTGCACTAGAAGATATGTTACTATGTACACTATATACAACCACGCAAACAAGCACTGTCATATTTGCATACCACCATACAGTGCATGGTTTTGCTTGTGCTTTCATTACAGAATCCTTGCACTGTAAACCGCTCTTAAATATAGAACTAGAAAGCAATTTGATCTCGTTGAAACAGAGGCCCCTGTTACATTTGTTGTTAAGCAGACTGTATCTTGATGTAATTCAGCTGGATAACATTTGAAAAAAATGGTAACAGACAAGTCTGGTGTTCACATTAACATCAAATACCTTAACTTGCAATGACTCAACTATCCTTTCAAATCTGCTATATCAATATGTTCTTGCAAATGTTATTATGTGTATACAAACATAAATTATCATCACCCTATCAATAGGCCAAAGGATCTCTTGACAGTATAAATAAGTATCTAAAAACTAAAAAAAAAACACAAGACAAAGACTCAATCCGTTGTCACTCTGAGGTACAGCTTTGACAAGTAAAATAGATTTTATGAAAAACAATGTTTGTTTTAAAGTGCTTAAACCTAAGTGGCCTAACACACGTGTAGTTTCCCATCAAAAATGTTGATACTTCTTTCATTGAAAATAGACTTTCGTGTGAAATCATCAGATTATGAAGCAAGCCTACTTTCCATTTTTGCCCTGGGGAGACTATATCAAATGTTCACTAGCAGATAACATATAGTGTATTCTAGGGCATAGAATAACACATAAAAGCTTTGATTCAGTGGTATTCCCTTTTTAAGACAGCAAGTCAGGCTGGAAATCATTAATGGACACAATGCACCACTGGTGTGGCAATTAGTCGATCTTAACAGAAGAGGAGAATGCAGGGCACTTAGATAAGTCATAGATAATTTAAAAAGTCCTTGTTTGAACATAGTTTCCACTTAAAAGTCTTCACGCACCCCGATAAAGTCTTGATGATGTCAAAATACACTGGATTTAATATAGGCCTTTAAACTTATTTAAAAGCTGTAAAGATTGAAGTGTTTTTGACCCTATGCCGCTCTCCTTTTTTTTCCTTCTTTTTTTTTTTTAAACAAGGATCAGAAAATGTAGCTCTGTCCGTCTTATGGTCACACTTGTTCAACACGACGTGGTATTATGCAAGATTCTAAAGGATGTCCAGTGTTACAAAAGTCAAAATGGGAAAATACAGTTTTTTTTTCTCAGCATTGATACATATGTCCTGTGTTCATTCCCTGTCAGCTACGTAGCAAACTGTTGATAAAATGCCAGTTTGACCCTCTCGATGTGGTGGCACAGCTTTATGGCCGGTCCCAGCTTCAGGTCCATGCACTCCTGCACAGTTGGGAGGTTCAGCAGGAGAAGTGCCTGTCCATCGATCTCCTAGAAGCACATGTAAGTTTATATGAGATTAAGTTTGCAAATACACTATCTAAGGCTGGTAAAATAATGTTTTGGATTTGTGAACATGGATACAATAGAAGTGTATAATGCACTTCTCGCAGTAGAGAGTAGTGCGCTCTCATCCTGAAAGATTATTAAGTCGGCGTGCATTTCTTACTTGATCCAAGAAAATCCGTGCAAGAGGTGCACAGTCAGTGGTCCTGATGAAGCGAACCACATCAGTAACACTCCACTCCAGGGGGCTGGTTTCCAAACACAACTTCTGGGGAGGCTCAGTCTTTGAGGTCTGTAAACACACAGATAGGACGAGTCAGACAGAGACTCTTGAGAGATCTCACAGCCAAAGAGGAAAAAGGCTCACAACTCATTTTAACCCTGACAATTGATGCTGAGAAAGTTATCAGACTAAAACCTTTCATAAAAGACACACTGGCTGTTTGATCCTGTAGGCCAGACCATTCTGCTCTAGACCGTTGTTTAATTCTTCAGAACTTTCATTACCTTTGGTGAAGGTGGGCGGTTCTCATCATCAGAGAAAGAGGGTGAGCGAGGTTTCCGGCGCCGGCGTGTGGGCCTGGGTGTTGCTGGTGGGGAGGGGGATGGTGTGGTGGGCTGAGACTTCCCGACAGATTGTTCGGAATCATCTTGGAGATCATCCTGTATCTCAGAGCCAGAGTCTTCACTCAGGGAGTCATCTTCATCCAGATCTTCTTCCTCTCCACTGCCCTGTGAGCCAAGGAGGCAAACGATCCATTAGCAACAAGAATCAAGTAAAATGGGAGCAAGAATTCAAGTTAATGACCTTTAATGTAATACTCAATGAAGAGTGTGTGTGTGTGCGTGTGTGTTACCTGTGGAGACCCAGCCGGTGTGTTGTCAACTGAAGCTGAGGAGCGTCTCTTCTTATGGACAAAGAGCTGCTTCCTCCTCTTCCTCCTCCTCCCTCTTCTCTTCACTCCACCCTCTAGGTTGGAGTGGCCTCCTGGAGGACGGCCAACACGTTTACTCTTCTTCTTTCCATAATAATATGCTGGTGACAAGACAACAGGCTTAATATGTAATATTGCATCTGACATGCCTGAAGGATTTTAATATATATCGTTGAGCTAGATGGGAACTTTGCTGTGGGAGTGATAACTATTTATGAAAGTGAAGGGCCAAATGAATCAAAGTGACAAGGGGGAAAGTGTCAATATACCCCAGTTGCTATCAAATTGCATTACTTCATTAACCCCAACACTACGGTGCAGCAGCGAGTCAACACCTGTGACTTTATGCTGTAAAATTACTTACTTACTGCCTGTGGAAGGTTTTTTTCCAATTTCTAAATATTCATCTAGGGAGCAATTATGTACCCACTGATGATTTCTATTCATGTGCAACACAAATCAAAAGAACCAAAGGTTTCTGAACAAAGAGAAATTAATCACAGTAGCCTTGTGCTAATTTGAATTGATGTTTAGAATTAAGGTCACACATGACAAGCAAGTATACAAATTTCTAAGCTACTTATGATTAATCATGGCTATTATTATCATCACCTCGACAACCGTCTCTAGTTGTGTAAAGCACCTACTGTATTTGGTCTTGGTGAGGACAGAGCAATTCTCTGAGCAGCTCTCCACAACCATGCGAGGTCCAAACAGGTTCGGGCAGCACTCTAGCTTGATGCAGGTTTTCCTGCAGAAGTCTGCCACACGGTCTGCAGTGCGGACTATTTCCACCGTGGCCCGGTAACTCTTTCCCTTGTACCTGATATATGAAGAGAGGCAATTTTGAACGGTAGTGATAAATATTTCATGTTTCCACAAAATATTAAGTTATAAAAAGGGTAGCCTTTCAAAAGCTCCCTTTGCGTTCAGGTTTAATCTAACAAGGCTGCTACAACTGGCAAGGTCTCACTTAAAAGTAAACTAGATGCTGTTGGCTAAATCATTGCTTTAATGAAGTATCAGGAGCTTGCGCTAGGTTGCGGTGTGCAGATATTTACTTCCACTTCTGCTTCAAGTACATTTCTAATCTGGCATGTGTCCTAAAATAGCCGTCAGCTGTGAACACTTCTACTATTCCTGCAGGTTTTCTACAGTGCAAGAGAATTCTGATCTGCGGATTAAATGGTGTTTCCCCTCACTTGGCTTTGAGTGTCTCTCCATGGCCTTGCCAGCGGCTCTCCTGGTCCAGCTGCAGCTCTCTCAGCACGCGGCTGGGCTTGTATGCTGAATTTATCAGCAGAGTCAATACCTGGATACAAGACATGCATAGAAATGCAACACTTAAAGGTTATCTGCAAGTTGGCAGTTTCATTCTTTAATGGTGCTGTGTGCAGCATTTAACATCACGTAGTTTATCATGGTGCATCAAATTCATTTTGAGAAAAGACTTTGATTATTAGTGGTTGATATGCAGTCTCTACACTACATTTTACATTGTGTGCCATTAGTTATTCATTGATAATTGCTTTATGGCAGAAATGAGACTGCATTACCACACAAAGCAGAAAAAAGAGCTGCTTTTCTTTCAGTGCAAATGGAGCAAAATCTTTCAGGGTTTTTTGTAATGCAAGATGATAGAACGAATAAAAAAGACTGATGGAAAATCCGTCACAATCTTTTTTCTTGCTCAAACACAGAGGAGTGGGGGAGGGGCGGAAAGAATAATTTCCTCTCTGTAAAACGATCTAATAGGTTTTTTGGGGAAATACACAGTGGTGCAAGAAAACAGTGTTAAGGCATTTCCAATGCAGCTCAGTTTGGTTCATGAAAATGTTGATAAAATTCACAGCAAGTTCAACAATAAAAAACCTTCACATATTACCTTTAAAATTGCGTTCATACAACTAACAGCTGTAATAGCCCATCTCACCTCTTTGAGTACAAGAGCACAGTTTCCAGGGCCGATGAACTGAGGCAGCTCGGCAATGCGTCCCTTGTTAAGGTAAGGCCCAGAGAAACAACGGTGGTTGAAGTAGATCTTGGGGCTGCAGTATTTCCCATTGCCTTGCCCTGCACGTGGACACAAGATAAGTTAAAAATGATGGAACAAACACTGACCACACATGCAGTATATCACAGTTTCAATGAGACCTGAGACACATCACCTACCCGTCTCTGACTGGTATGACATCTGCTGCTTGACACTATCAGGTGATGATGACTTTGGTGGAGCTCTGCTGTAATGAGATGAAAAAGATCAGAGCCAGGTGTTGAAAGGCTGCTGGACTTCATCCATTCAAACCAATAAAGCCATCATCACTCCATTTTATACTCACTGTTTCTCAGGCTGCACCACAGCAATCTTCCTCTCTTTCTCAACTGAAAAACAAGGAGAAACTAATGAGTGTCCAGTCACAGAATTACATTATGTCAGTAATTTGGAGGCCAGGGGGAAAAAAGATTGTATTATGTTTGTCAGTGTATTTGTAAATGTATCATTAAAGCAGTGTTAAGACCTTGATAGCTTAGTGTGATGACTCATGCTGTATACCTGAGGGCTTGATGGGGTAGACGAGTGGATAGCCATTTGTCTCACACCAGCTGACAGGAAAGATGTCGAGGGAGTCCACGTGAACTATCAGCTCTGGCATAGGCTGCTTCAGCCCTGGACAAACACACACATACACACAGAGCTATCAGAACATCACTTCCATTATACAGAGAACAGCTAAAGCAAATGGACAACATTATACCTTGAAATGATTATAATCAAAAGCCTTTCATGTCATACAATGAAAGACCTTTTGGTGTCTTCATCTAATGCGTGAATGCAAGAACATACACAGCACAATAATGAAATAACACATACACCTAAAAATCACATAAACACACAAGTCCATTTGTATATCACAGTCTTGGTGGCCCAGAAAACCCATTTCCTTAAGTAAATGGGAATCTACATGAACACACTATTAGCTGCTAAACATAGAGCCATACTGGTTGTGTCACATGACATATTTCTTTGTACTCACTGGTTAAGAGTTACTCAAAATCAAAAGATGGGAATCTGTATCTGATGACAGTTGTTTTGAGTGCTTAACTCTTATTAACTTATAAATACATATTTTTTTTAGCTTTAACTTCAGACATTGTTAAACGCGTATCTGCATTAAGATGTTGTATCTGAAGTGTGTGATACTAAGGAGACTTTAATCTTTAAAGCAGTGATTGTGTGTATGAATAACATGCTGTCATCCATGTATCTAACATTCCTGTCCTCTCCACAGGAGAGAGAAGATGAACAATAGCCGATCTCACCTTCCAGGCTGAGCCAAACATATTGCCCTTTGACCCGGGTGACTGTGGCCACGTGAATGTTCTCAGGTGACAGTGGGTTGACAGCCTCCAGTTTCATGGCCTCTTTGAAGCTGTGGTCACACTGCTCCTGGCAGGTAAACGGAAAGAGAGAACAACTCATCACTTTGTCGAAACACAGTCTTCATCACTGACATTCGATTATGCTGTCAGTCAAATGTGGAAAATCTCCCTTCTTACATTTTGTCATTAATGACTGTTATGTTTTGCTGTCAATTTCTGCAATAGACAGCAAAACATAAAACATCTTTCCTCCAAATTATGAAGCTATAAGGTTTCAAATGGAACCAGCTGTGGTGACTATACTTCTGTTGTATGCAGTAGAAAAATGACTGCTTACAATAGAAGTGTAATCTGCACTCTTTCTGCACCAAACCCCATCTGTTTACACAAGAAGTGGCCATGAGACAGGTATCACACTTTATTAGCTGATATGATTCCTTAGAGAAACATTGTCTCTCAATTTTCTTACAATGTAAAATATCTTGTCACAAAATGCCATTCAACCAGCACTTGGTTGAAGTCTCATGTTACAGGTGTGGGTCTGACCTGGATTGTGAGGTGGGTTTCTTCATGGGACAGTATTTGACTTACTGTCGGGAAGCAGTGCTGAGGAGCCGCCTCGGCTTCGCACTGTTTTAGGTAATCTGCCCAGTCAAAGTCTGGACCTTGGTATCCTGCTCATGATAAAGTAAATCCACAGGAATATTTAGGGAATGTAATAAGGAGGGGAGCAAGGGCAGATAAGGGAAAAGGTAGACAGAGAGAAAAGAAAAAAGCAAAGTGAGTGATCTTATTACATATCATCCCTAACTTTAAATGGTTATAAAAGGAGCAACACGTGACAGAGCCAACCTGGAGGGGCACTGAGTGGGAGCCCGTTCTTAAGACTCCACTGAGCAGGAAAGATCCCCGGACTGTCTCTGTGGCACAGGAAGGAGCGCCCAGCACCTTCTGACTCCTCAATACCACAAAGGTCATCCATTGTTACCAGGAAGTACTGCTCATTGAATACCTTAAGTGTAAAGAAGGTCATTTTAGGACACTTGAAAACACACACACAACTGACAGCTGTAAAGTCATCTCTTTTTTAAACATTTGTTTTGTTTCTCTGAGTTCTCTAAAGACTGCGTCAGGCTTATCGTAAAGTCAAGGAGATCGGCAGGACTGTGTGGTTAAACAGAAGAACTTTCAACTACTGTATGTTCAAGTCCAGGGGGTGATCATTTTCTATTTATGAACTTGATATGAAGTGAAGACAGTTAAGTCTCAGTTAAGTGGAAGGTAAACAGCAACAGCAGAAATACATTGCCGTGTAGGAAACACAGATTTGATAAGAAAGTACCTTGGTGACAGTGGCAGGCCTGATGAAAATAGGAGCAGCAGGGTCAACAGCCTCCAGTTTCATCCCTTCCTTGAAAGAATGAGCAGCGATGGTGGGCTGATCCTGAGACAACATGTAAATGTTTCAGTACCCAGTTTACAAGAGAATGTCAGAACTCTTTACTTGATGCATACTTATCAAATCTTAACGAGGGGATGAGCAGAAAAAAGTTCACGTCAGGAAGAACAAACATGAGCACTGTTGGCAGTACCTTACTGAACTCTGCAGTCAGAGCTTCATCCTGAGGCAGGTCACTGATCCTCTGTCTCACCTCCTGCCACTCCTCCTCTGTCCGCAGGGGCAACAGATCTGAAATAAATACACAGAAATCAGAGCTTCTGAAGAGCAAAACCTGCTGACTGTGTACATTTCTATAATCAGATTATCAAAGTTAACAGTTAACAGTTTACCGTATTTTCCGGACTATAGAGCGCACCTAAATATAAGCCGCAAACCACTAAAATTTGAATGAAATATATATTTTGTCACATATAAGCCGCGCCAGACTATAAGCCGCCGATATCCAGGCTGAGAAATAAGTTATTTAGACAGAAAGATTTTGTACCATAAGTGTTTATTCATATACCTGAACTGATTGTTTCCAGTGCTGCAATAAAAGTAGCAATAAAAGTGCTGATAAACAAAACAGAAAAGTCACTGATGGTTTTATTCATCTTCCTCCTTTGCACTAAAACTAAGTTACTTTATTTTTCTTCCTCCTGCGTAGTGAAACCATTAAACACCAAATCACTGTCAACTTTTCCTCCTGCACACTGTTAAAGCGCAACTGCGTAGCTATTAAAGTCCCTTCATTCTCCACAAGTCACTATTTGTCTTCCTTCTGAGTATTTAAAACTAATGAACACCATACTACTGTCACTTCATTTCCTCTGTGCACTGAAGACACTGAAGTCGTCCTCTTCAGTGTCGGAGTTGAACAGCCTCAGATAATCTTCATCACATACCGTCTCACCATAGATTCATTAACGGCAAGCTTACGTGCAGCCGCTCTGTTTCCTTCACGGATAGCCAGATCGATGGCATTCAACTTAAAAGCTTCATCATAGGAATTTCTTTGTGGGTTTTCCATTTTGAGGGGGTGAGAGTGTAATAATATTATATACCTCCTTTAGGCTGAAGAAAAATTAATAGAAAAGCCACATCTCTGTATAAGTAAAGTATGGGGAAAAAAATAGCGGCTTATAGTCCGGAAAATACGGTACATTTTACTCAACAAAATAAATTTGATTGAACTAACCTACAGTGTATGCCAGGGTTTGGCAAAACACAGTCTGCATGTCAGTTTGTTTTTCTATACATAATAATAATAATAATAATAATAATAATATAAAATCCCCACAATGAATTAAACAAGCACTCCCCCACCCTGCCAGAAAAAACAATGCAGTTCTCCACAATTTTGCAACTACAGAACACAAATGTCTTATTGCGGGGCACTCCAGAATTAATATGGCTGAACCTACGATAAAAAAAATCCATTACATCATCCTAATTCTTTAATTAAAGGATAAAATATAAGTTGTATAAAAAAATATGTTTAATTCTAACACAATTCTTTTTCAGGAGAGAGATATAGTCTACATTGCTTCTTACATCTTGCATATTAAAAACTTTATTCACTTGAAGAGTACTTCCATGGTCTTAAAAACAATGATCTACTTTATCCTGCATGGAAAATCAATTCCGATGTCTAGTGGGATACCACCCCATTTAGGATATTAGTCTCTTATGTTTTATTACCATGTCCTTGTCAAAGTATTGTAAAATCTTAACAGAACTCACATAAAGTGACAAATAAAAAAAGGAAATATATGATCAAGCAAGTAGTAATAAGTATTAGATAATATGACTCATAATTAGTAAAATAAAAATTGGTTTCAGTGTTTCAATATGAATGACAGAGTGTAATAGGTAATAATAGGCTCATTATACATAATTTGACCTGCATGCAGTCCATGATAGAGTCCTTTTATCAATGTTCATGCCTGCTGTAAGCCTCAAAATCTAGAAATCATTTTTTTCTTTTCTTCCTTTTGTTTTTGAGAATAAAACCTGACACATGTCAGTGCGACTGACCTGAGGGAGGCCTGAGGGTGCAGCCATGCTCTTCAGCCCAGCCGGGTGGGTGGAGGCGTGGGTGGAGGTAAAAGAGCCAGAGGGCTACGGGTGTGTCTACGAGACCTTCGGTGCCTACCAGGCGCAGCTTCAGCCTTCCTCCGACATTCTCCTCCACCTCGGCAGCCCAGGCCAGCCCCGGGTCAATATTGTCCTGGATCTCCACATAGCAGCCTGCACACAGGAGCTCCACAGGGTCTCTACCACGCTGGGGCTAGAAGGGGGTGAGGGGTGGTAAATGAGAGGCTGGTAGCACACATTTACACAAACACAAATGAACACACGCCTAGGCAAGGCGAGGAATTTGTACTGGGAGAAAAATGCACTGCATGACTAGTGGCAGGACTGAAGCACAGTCACTAAAAGTTAACTAATGGCTCTAAAGAATTTCACAGGCAGTTTCTACAGCAATTTTACAGCCTTCATTAGCCGTAAACAAAAGCTCATAGCCTTGTATTCTGTAGACTCAAGGCTTCATGCAGGATATGCATAGAAGACTACATAACAAATCATATTTAGTTCACATTTATTGCAACAGACATTTTGAGTCTTACATTTTTGAGCTGTATTTTTTTACATTTCAACATAAACATAGCCAGTGCACAACAAGGACAATAAAACAAGTAGCAAACAAAGGCAGAGCAAGGCAGCTGTATAGCATGTGTGTGTGCCAAGACTGCACAGTTACTGTTCACGATTCTGATCACCTGAAGGTGTAAAGACTGCTAACACCCCACCCTGAGTGTGATTGGTTTCTAAGAATGACAGCTGCTCTGTCCCCCTGCCTTACCAGCTCCAGCAGGTTGGCAGGCGCACTGCATTCTTCAGCCAGGGCCTTTTCCAGCAGAGCCTCCCAGTCCTGGTGCTTCTCACGCACACCTGAGGTGGATCATACACACAGAGTGCACAGTTAATTAACCAACCTACCAGGTGGGATTAGACACCAGCCCAACCCACATCAGTTTTATAATATGAAAACCTACTGGAATTCATTGAACGTAATAGATTATCATATCTAGTACAATTATGCAAACAACTTACATCTGGTTTATCAAAATGTCTCATGCAGCTACCACATATTGAACAGGCAAATCTAGCATTTCGGCAGCTCTATTTAATTTAATAATACTCCATTGTCAAGGTAACAAAGCCAGGTGTCACGTGCTAATTAAGTGGTGTTAATTGGAAATGACCAATATCACTGTTTCAGTGTGTAGCATCAAAAACTGTGAAGCTCTTGTCCACTTTGCACATTTCCAGACAGAACTATATTTCATTTAGCTAGATCATCAGAAGGGAAACACAAGCATTTCACCTGTGTGCAACTATGACACCAGTGTGTCGGGAGAACAGAAATATCCATTACTCCTTGCTGTGATCAACAAACGTGTGATTACTAAGATGAGTTCTACCACAAAACAGCCCTTTAACAAGATATACAGAGAATAAAACTACAGAAAAAAATATGTACACTCTCCACTGCAGAGCCTCCTAGAAGCATTTAAAAAGTACGACAACTTTACTACAACTTCACTGTTCAACTTTACTTCCAGAGGTGGATTACAACTTTAAATACTCAAAACTAAAAAAATAAAAAAAAACACTATGAAAAATTAAGCCATAACGTACCCTCAGGGGCTCTCATGGTCTTGCCATGCTGGCGGCTCCAGCCCAGTGGGTGAAGGTCTGCCGTCATGATGTCACACCAGAAGTCAGCACGCCGGTTATCCTGGTATCCCTCATAGCGTAACAGCAACAGCTGGCCACATGTGGTGATGATGCTGGCCACCCAGTAAGGACTGTCAGCTTCCGAGCGCACACACACCTCCAGTTTCATGCCTGGAGTCAGTCCCGTCTGCAGGCCCTGGTCCACCTGGAGCAGGGAATTACAAGGGATCATTACCTTTATTTGTACACTTGCAGAACATTTTATTTGTTCTATGGAGCTGGCCAAGGTAAGTATATGAAAATGCTGTTATTTATAGAAGATGAGTTACAAGTAGTTATGATACAGTGACTTCTGTGTTTATACTGTCGATTCCTTAACGACTGGATGTTGTTTCTTAGTAGACTTAGTCTCTTAGTAACCAGTTTCCACATTATTAAGGGTTTTAATCACTGACACATTCCAGAAGTTTCAATGGTGTAGATTTAATAGATAGTTTGGAACTAACGAACTAGCACTTCACACAGAACATTAGTTACTGATTATGAATAGCGGGTTCAAGCTCATACAAATATGTGTGTTTGCTTTGAAGGTAGTTATAACCCACGTGTTTGAAGGCGTGATGGGGCACAGACACAGCTCCCGTCTCCTCCAGGTAGTCATCCCAGTTGAAGTCAGACACATCCTGAGCAGAGTCTCCATCTGGAACACACACAAAACACATTTCTCTTTTCCAATCTGCTTTCCAACATTTGATCTTCCTAACTTCACACAGCTGTTCACAGAATCGTTCTTACCAGACTCCAGTGACTCCTGACTCATGCTGGTGTGCCCTCAAGGCCAAGACTAGGAGCTCTGAGGAGGAACAGAGGAGGAGGGTTATTATCCAGCGAGAGTAACCGAGGGAGTGCTGTTCCAAAGCTCTGGCAAAAACAAATATAGTAGCAGCAGGGAAACTGCAAAAATGCAACTGCAGTGTTGAACGACCCTCCCCACAGTCTGTTCTTAATCTGTAGAGCTCAACATGACACAAAAATCTCTCAACTCGCTACTGTTTTCAAAAACTATAATCAGATTGATGATGATGATGATGATTGTTACAAATCAGGTGATGCCAGGCTTGTAACAGCGCGCTCAGCAGTTCATAAGCCAAACTGTATCAGCAAAAAGTTGTACAAAGAGCTGGAAACTGTGATCAAAACTTACTCTCACACTTTTAAACAGTATGGTATGAATGGTATTTGACATTCTTATATATCACTCATATAAAATAATGTTCCAGCAACCATGACACAAACAGAGAGAAACAACCCGCAACATTAAGTCAAGCTACAGACTCAAGCCAAGATTCAAATGTCTTTATATGCAAACCCTGCTCCAAGGCTAAAATTAAATGAATTGGCATTTAATTGGATTTTTTTAGCTATTCTAAAAATCAAGGTCTGCTGGGTATTCAGAGCTGTTAAGAGTGCTTCTATCTGGCCCTGGACTCAATCAATACAAAACAGGATAAGCAATGAATGAAATCACAGATTACATGCTGCATTTTTGCCATTCATTAGGGCAGCACAGCCAACCACCTAAGTAACACACCAGATGGTATGTAATCAGGAACTATATGAAACTATGCTAAACCCATTCAGCCTCACCTCTACTTGTATACATTCATTCTGGGCTCTTCTTTTTTTTTAAACCGTCGTCTTATACTTCCTGGGAGTGAAGTTTAAAACAGTGGCTTGTCATGAATGTGGACACGCACATCAAAATCTGACACATCGACCTGACCCACAGCATTGTGACATGCAGATGAAATAAGTTAATGCAACAAGAGGGATGGTGTGAATGAGAAAGAAGGGAGCACTGGGCGTGACGACAGCGGAGAGCGAGGTGTAGTAGCCTATCTATGGGCCACTGAGGATAGCTGCTCTGTCACGGCAGCTCCATTCAACTCGCCTGTCAGGCCCGTCTTTGTCATGTCTGACGTCTCTATTAAAGCATCAGAAACCACCCCCTCCCGACCACCGGACTGCCACCGCGACCCCTGTGCTCGACCAGGAGCAGCGGCGCCTTTCACCCGCGACCCTGCCCCAAACTCCTTCTGTCTTTCTCCTCCTCCCTCCAGCACATACATACACACCAGAGGGCTTCATTGTCCCTGGGGGTCACACTCCTGACATAAGAGTGGAAAAAAAAAGAGCACTGAGAGCACTGAGATTTTGCCATCACTAAGATGATGCCAAAAAGCTGGGATACTGAGCTTTTTACATATTAGCTCATCTACGATATCGTTGTGGGATTTATTTTTTATTTTTTTTATCGATTTTACTCATATTTCTATCTACAAGCTACTTGAAACTTCTTCAGCACATTTTTTTTAATTTCTTTTCTCTATCTGTGAAAAAAAGAAAAACTGAATCAGACATTGTGAAATCCTCAAAATAATAAAATAGCATCTGTGTCTCTGCTGCAATAACTTCAATTGATCAGTATATCTATTGTAGCATTTCTGACTAGCTATCTTTTAAAACGTCCAAAGACAAGCGTTTAAGATTTACTCTGACTTATTTGACTGCACATGCTGTGGATTTTTCTGCAGCACTTGACCTAGTAGAGCAGCACCGCTTTGGCTTGTACCTAGGCTGACGTGAAAAAAAAGCAACTTCCCCAATTTTATGTACAGTTAATGGTCTATGTGGACCACAGCTACCAGTGGTCTGCTCTGACTGAATCTGAAAGAGAAAGAGCCAAATGTGCACACACCCACGCAAACACATAAAACATCAAAGTTAGCACTCACAGACAACTGAGATCCACACTACATCCTCTTTACAAGCACTTAATGAAACATATTCTCATCAACATTTTGTATGCAACTGAGTCTTTCTAAACAAGCTTCTCTGAACCTCTGAAGTCTCTGGGCGGGAAATGCAGTCTGAGACATGTTCACACAAACAGGAAATAAATGTGAAAGTGCACTTTCAAACATTATTTAATGGCAGCTCCAGATCACCGTGAGACGATATTATAAATTAGTAATGTAAGGTAATATAGGGTGGATGGAAAATTAGTATGTCCTCCTGTAAGCATCCATAAATATAAACAAGCTATTTTCAGAAGGGTGCTTGTTCGCTTTTCTTTATATTTTCTACAGTTTTCATACCGTGGCATGTGTTGTGAATTTGTGTCATCCGGATGAAGTAAAGCTAGACCAAACATTTAGTGAAGAAAGCGTGATGTACTAGAGAAGAGTTGTGCGACGTGTATTTAACCAAAAGTTAAATACGTCTATTGTATTATTAGGTGTGGTAGTGAAAATCGTAAACCCCCCGAACATGTTAAATCAAAACTATGAGAACTGCATGAAAAACACTAAATGTGAGACAATGTGGGGGTATTTTGTCATGAGGATGAGATAACCCTTTAAAAAGGCAGTTAAATGGAGTTGATGTTCATTTATATTTTTAATGTACTTCTAATATTAATAATAAAAATAATAATGTGTTTTGATAAAATTGATTCTGAGGCCAGATGTTGCTCCCATCACCTGCCAAGGCGTTGTAAATGGCATTAATATGGATATTATGGTTACCAACAAAGGGCTGCACTGAAGACCAACTGCTCAGAGCATGATAATCCACCAGCTCCGCCAAACTAAGCTCTACTCTGTCCGGTAACTTAAGAGCAAACACGGGGTAATAAGATGGAGAAAACACAAAGTTCAACAACACATCATACATCCATAAAAAAAACAAAAAACAAATGTCGTTTCATTCAGTTGCAATTACGTCGTGGCGGCACGTCAACCTGAGCAGCGCTGCCAGTCACTCAACTTACAAAATAGGGAAGTTCTAATAAGCAGAAGACAAATAGGTTGCAAATAAGTCAACGTGGAAATGACAACCAAATGACAGCAGCCCGAGGAACAGCTTGTTTATCAGCCCTTAAAAGCGGACGCGAAAAACATTTATAAAAAAAGGACGGAGTTTATTTAGCATGTTCGGCGAGAGCTACAGAAACACTAATCGGCTGAGGTCGTGCAACCTTTATTATGTAAGACTTCGACGGTATAAATATACAGAGTTATTTAGGGGCAAATCACTGGATATTTCCGCACAATGCCTGAACTGTAACTAGCTTAAGATTGCACTGCTCGCACTGACTAAACCGCAGCATTCAGAAACAGAGATGGGCCATTAACGCAGTGGCTTTGCAGAGAGAGAGAGAGAGAGAGAGAGAGAGAGGCAGAGAGACTACAGCGCCGACGGTCTTAACTTTCACACTGAGGAGAACATGACAAAGAGCGATTCAGAAAATTATCTGCTGAATAATAAATAAACACTCGGTCCGGTCCCACATGCGTAACGACCGGTTGGACACATGGTATAACCGTCTGTGTCCGAGTCAAGTTACTGAACGTCACGGCTTGAGCAATAAGAGCAGGCTGGCGAGCAATAAGGGCGCTTACACTCGACCGAAGCCGACTCATCTTTTTGAGAGACGGGAAAAAAGACGAATGCGCCACCACAAAACAAAACACCGCAAGGAATCTGTACCAAACAACACGGAGCATGTGAATATTGAGTCGCAAAATTTGCCTCTTACCGCTAAGTAGTTTTTCCAAGTCGGTTTTTAGATGCCGATCCTCTCCGCCTGCTCTCTCGCAGCGATGTTAAGCACACATGAGTCCAAACCGGGGACCCCGGCTGAGCGTTTCAGAATAAAGCGGTTGTGTGAGCGGCTCGTCTCTAAGCAACAGCGGAGCTTTCTGTCTTCATGATGAAATCGCGAAACGTCCGGTGTAGCTCGCGCGGCGTCTCGCTAGCTTGACGCAGCTCTCTCGTTCACGACCTCATTCCAATATGGCACAAATGGCCACTGCGCATGTTCTGCCGCCTATATGCCTCTGAGCCCGGCTACATCACATACTGACTTCCATCTTCACACACACACATACACACACACAATAAAACATCACACAACCAGCATCAAGACTAAAAAAAAAATATATATATAACACGCACAAAATAAAAATAAAAAGGCAGAATGGTTTCCGTTTGCGTCCAAACAGTAACAGTAATAAACAGGGAGGATTCTCCTGATGAGTCGTTTAAGGGTTTTTATCCTCAGCGGAATGAACAATTCAGTTTATGGTTGAACTGAGATTTATTGCACATATAATCGACCCACTTTTGATAAGTGGAATATTTTCTTGTGCCACGAAAAAGCTGTTTGTTCTGTGATGAATATTGCTTTTGTTATTGAAGATGACCTCGAGTTGTCTAATTTCCATTTAGCCTACTGTACTATTTCTTAAGTCAATAAAATAGCCCAACAGTAGGCAATAAAAGGCTGAATGGATCATTCAGTTCATTTATTTATTTATTTTATATATATAAATCATAACGTCAAATCCTAATGACTGAATGAAATGTTAGAAATGTGCTGCACAATGATCTGAAGTCGGATTTTTTTTTTTTTTTTTTGAGGGGGGGGCAGGGTGGGAGAAACTGCTGGAAATGAGCACTGACACTGTGAATGTAATGCTCCAAGTGTGTCTATGCTGCATCAGAAATATGCTTTCTTTACGAAATAAGTATATTTGTCGTTTTGGAAAGCGTTTCTAGAAGCCTACAAGCCTAATCCGTTGTCTGAAAACACGCTTTGCTTGGACCATGTAGGCTTCTGCCTTACATGAATCCCTCCACAGTAGACCAACCCTTTTTAGATGCCTATTATAACAAAAGAAAAAGAAAAGAAAAAAACATCCGCGTTTTGCATTCGTTGAGATGGAAAACAATACAGTAGATGTAGGCTACAGAAAAGCGATCGGAAGCTCGAAACAATCATGCATAAATCAGAAGGGGGCAGGCATACTCCCAAATTCACCCGGTCGTTTTATTAAAGTGTGTAGGTGCTCTCTCTCTCTCTCTGTGAAGCTCTCGCACAGAAGACTAGAAGACTGACTGCTGTACAGAAATGAGGTGTAATAAATGAACATGTAATTTAAAAAGCAATCACTTCCTCTGTTTGGATCATGGTATTTAACGTAGCAATGGTGTGGGGGTAATTCTGATATTTTTTTAAGGGTCTACAACTTCAACGCTGCATTGGGCTCAGGGCTGTTTGCACAAAGCCACATTTATCATCAACTTGAGATGGTCTATTGCTCGGTGCAGGTGGCTGTTTTTATGGCTTGTTCCCTGTCCAGATGCTGCTGCAGCAGCCGGTGGGATACTGCTGGGGACAGAGGACGAGGACAGGTCATAAGCCGGGCGCACTGCAGGAATGTTTCCTCTCCTTTCATCCACACATTAACACGGGGAGGTGCAATCAAAGCACCTGACCGGTAGATGGCGGCAACCCCAGACAAGTTTTTCTCTCATAGTAACAAAAAAAAATCTCTGTGGTACTTGGAAATGTTTTCGTGGCTTTATACATGACTTCTTATATTCTGTGTTGAGGTGCTGCAGAACACACAAAAAAACACAATAGAGACATAAAATATTAAAATCACTGGAGCTATGGCCAGAGTAACACACCATAACAGCTGGAATGCAGTGGTTAGTACAGAAATCGCTGTGGTTGGGTGAGTTTTTTTACAATAGGATTTTTTGAACCGGCATGACATAAAAGCATACAACAAATTAAAATGAAATGCAAAATGACTTTAGGTGGATGCTGGCTGACAGTAATGTATTTATTTATAATCAGATGTAAAAGATTAGGAGAGTAAAAAAAAGAGTACACCCATACCTCACAGACAGCTAATTAAGTATTGTTTTCCATAGACAGCATTATTATCTTCATGTTCAAAGTCCTACATTCAAGTAAGTTAACATATTTCAATGCCCCTATGCTTACAGTGAAATCCCCACCCCTCCCACACAAAATGACACATATATATGTACACGTATAGTACCATAACATTGCTGCAACTTCTTCCAGTAAGTCTGATGAATGATAAGTCAGAAATATCTGATGTGAGAATATTCTGTATTTGATGAGATTTGATAAGAAATTTTCTGTATTTATAGTCTGGGGCATTCTTAGAATATCTCCAGTTTCCCGAGACAGTGCAGTCAGTGAGGGGATTTTGGGGGACTATTCGGATCCACAATAACCTTACTTTGATTCATTAAATTCACCCTCCCTCAGTGCAATTATTTCTATGGTGCATGTATCTGACTGCCAGAGGGATCAACTAAGGATTCAATTACCATCAGACAAAGTAGCACACACCCACACACTTACATGTATGTGGTAACACATATACTGTGTAAAGGATGTAATAGGAGGCATACAGTAGGCAAAGCACACATGGTGAGCGTGAATATGTACCACTGAACTGAACTCTCCTGAGTAGCATGTGCAATGCGGGTATATACAGTATATACTGTATGTGTGTACCTAAATAAGGGTAGCAAACCTGTGCCTGTGAATTTAAATTTCAAGATACAGTACATTAGATGATTTGTATAGATTCAAGGCATGATCACAATGAAAAATGACAAAGTAAAAAAAAAAAAGACAGAATACATTATTGATTATCCCCCTCCAGCACTGACTATGGTAACGCTGGTATCTTAAATATCTCCCTTAATATCCTGGAGTGTATTACTCGTTCATACACCGACACAGTTGACAGCTCAGGCTGGATCATTGTTATAGATGCTTAGCAAACATCATGGTATCACTTTATCTCATCCTCTGAAGTAGGACCATCTAGTACGAATCTTTTTATGTTCTTGTTTTTCATCCAGTTGATCTCAGACCATATGAAGATAAAGGGAATTGAATAAAAGCCTATTTTGGAGTGCAGGGCTATGACCGTGTTCCCAGGGAAGCCATTGTGTCTTTTCATTTGCTTATCATGTTTTCCAGTCTGGGATTGACAAAGGAAAAGCCAGCGAATGCTGCCTGGTCCATGGAGTCGATGAGGTTCTTGTCGGCGTGGGAGAGGCGCGGCTTCTCGCTCAGGAATTCTCGGTCAAAGTTGCTGCAGTCACCAGGGGATTTCTGTGAGCGGCAGGATTTCAGTTAGATTAATATCAAAAAGCATACTGAAAGTAAATCGCATCCCAGATACATACAAATGTATTTACACAAACAGATTTCAGATACGACATAGTTTGTCCAGAATCATAAAATCATAGACTCATACCACTTTTGGCTTGAAAGGGGGCTCAACTTCTTTCTTCTCCAGAGCCAGCCAGTTGATATTTTTGAAGAATGGGTGTGCACGGATGTCTCCCACAACACCCAACCTGCGACTGGGATCTCGCTCAAACAACTGGAATAATGATGATAAAGGAAAAGAAGAAAAGACGATCATTTCAACTACAACACAAATCAACTCCTTGCAATACTATGTTGTGATAAGGAGGTAAACAATGTCTTGACCTACATGGGACAAAGTATGCCTGATAATATAAGCATCTATACTTATACTCTCACCATTTCAATCAGGTTCTTGGCCTCCTTGGATATCCACCGAGGGTAGTGAGGGGTGTCTGACCTGATGGACTCAAACAGCTCATCTTCATCATCACCTTGGAAAGGTGACTGACCAATCAGCATCTCGTACACCAGCACACCAAAAGACCACCAATCCACTGAGAAGGTGTATTTTTGTCCTAAAAGGATCTGAGATGAGAGAGACAGTTTAACCAGATGCATCAGGAGTAAGGAGAACATGGACAAACAATGGTGTAGATGGGAAACATCTAGCTGTTGTTCACAAATATGGCAGAGAGAAGGTAAGTGAATGATTTTGTGTGACACTGCAACACCTCCTAACGGCCACTAGGGGGCATATGGACTGTGACAAAATGAGGGACTGCATGGCTGAGTAAAGATTCACATTTAAAATATATATAAATAATAAATAGAAAACACAATTGCAGAATACGTTTGTTTTAAAAATGAAAAAGTGGTGGTATGAAATATCAACCCATGCTACCTGCCAGGCCCTGAAACTTACCTCTGGTGCGATGTAGTCCGGTGTCCCACAAAATGTGGTGGCTCTGGCCTCTCCAAACACATTCTCTTTGCACATGCCAAAGTCTGCAATCTTTATGTGTCCGTCCTTGTCCAGCATGACATTGTCCAGTTTTAGATCTCTGTAGAAAGACACAGAAAGAGATATATACAATATACAACTAGTTCAGGTTATAGTATATAAAGAGTCTGTTCCAGTCTCTTTCGTTGCACATATTCTGTTGAATATAGAGATTACAGATGCTAGTACAGAGTGGCTGTTACCTGTAGATAATTCCTTTTGAGTGGAGGAACTGCAGTCCCACTATTATCTCAGCACCATAGAATCTGACGGTTGGGATATACAAAATAAATGTTAAACACAATGTTACTGTGATTAATGTTACAAATAAGGATTATTGCTTTACTTTCAGTTCCTTATATGGTATCCCATTGTACTCACGTGGCTCTGTTGATATCGAAGCGGCCTTTGTCTTGGATGTGGAACATCAAGTCCCCTCCATTCAGGTACTCCATTACAAAGAAGAGGTGCTCCTGTGCAAACAACACATCATTGTTAGCTCACTGTTGCAGACAGATAAATGGCACATGAATGAGAGAGTGACAGAGGATGGGAGAGAATGGATTCCGGTAAGGGCGGCAGGAGGGGAGGTCTTGATCAGCAACTGGTGGTCTCATGGCTATGGAACTGTTGTTCTTACTGCCCCAGCACAGGTTTGATTTCCTATCAAGGGACATGCTTTTACAGCTTTTACTAGTAGACGTGTCTATAGATGTGTGCTTACTTTAGACTGAAACGTGGAGTAGAGGTGTGTGAGGAAGGGGTTCTCCCAGGCGAGGGCCAGGACTCTCTTCTCGACCATGGTACACTCCACATCGTCGTCCATGAGAACGACATCCTTCTTCAGAACCTTCACTGCAAAGTACTGGCCCTGCCCTTTTAGCTCTGCCAACAGCACCTGAAGTGTCAGAGCCACTTAGAGTGAGTAGTTCATCAATGTGATCACACTAACAGCACACATTTATTTAGATGGTATCATGTCTAAAAAAAAATAAAAAATGAGGATGTTATTTATATCTCCGCCTCTTTTTTACATGTGCAATATCAGAGGTGACAGAAAATGACTGAATGCTTGATCTCCCTGAAATGCTCTGTCATCTGGCCCTGGATATAAAGCAAAGCTCTACTTCTTTGTTTTCCCCAGACAGGTCAACCAATATCGACTGTAAGGATTGAATCTGGAAACCACCTCAACCACTGATCTAGTAAGGTTATATCTAGCATAGTTTATCAAAATTGGGGTTAACTACAGCAGTTGTGGTAATAGATCAAAACATAAATGAATAAATAAAATGGGTTTAAAGAAGAACAGTGAAAGACTATGATGAAAGAGTCCACTGAAACATGGAAACATTGATAAGATTCTGCTTCTTGAAGATGTGTGCTCTTCATTAATATCAATTCTAATGATTACAAAATGCATACAAAGTGTCAGGTGTCTGTTTCTGTCTGTCTTAATGTCTTTTTCATGGTTATATTTTTTAGGTAATGCTCATCTACGGGGTTTACATTCATGTGAACAATTTTTTTTTTGCTGTTTTATGTGTAATGTCATTGGCACAGGCAGGTTTAAGCAATGTTGAAAAGTGCTCAAAGTCTTTCAGTTTTGTGTCTTTTCTGTTATATTTAGGAAAAGATTTAGAGATGGGCACCACAGGGCCTACCTTGCCAAAGCTGCCTTTACCCAGCACTTTATGGAACATCAGGTGGCTGATGTTGAGGTGCACTCTGGGAACTGTAGGTACAGCTGGGGCTGGGCCTTCACGGGGCTTACCATTGCCTTCTGCTAGATACACATTTGCAAATACACAATAAATACATATGCAAAGCTGAATGCAAAGATGCATGCAAAGTCCTAGAATGAAAGGATACGATTTGAGAATATAACTTAATATTACCAAAGACAAAGATGAAAGTTCATTGAAGTTAAAAAAAAAAAAAAATCTGTTGCAATGTGTGCTACAGTGAATTCATCTTACCACTAGGGTCTGCTGTTGCACTTTGAAGATCTTGGTAGATCCCAATGTCAGCTGCATTTGGCTCAGACTTCTTCATAGATTTCTAGGGAGGAAAAAAAAGTTTGTTAAAACAATTAGTTGTTCCTCATCCTTTAACACAGATTTGTATATAATGTACACATAATCTACAAAAACTACAACTCATGCAATTTTTTCACTCTACAAACCTGGCTGACTTGAGACAGAGCCTCGGCCAGTAGTTTCTGGTTGATACCGCACAGATTGCCCACTTTCGTCTGGCAATAACTATGTACGTTCATGCCACAGTCTGCTCAGAGGTGTGAAAGATGGATTAGATGGAAGTTGAAGAGGGGAATACAATGAAGAAGCAGGGCAGAAGGCCGATATAGCACCATACAAACAAAACATTGGACTCACCTTCACATTTAAGGCCCTGTCTGTACAGACCCCACAGCAGACTGCCACAGTGTTCACAGAAAGTGGGGCTCTTGTAGTTATAGTGCTTGAAGCGATGCGGCATATCAATCTTGAAGCGCTCTTTCTGGAACTACAGACATATACGCTTTGTAAGTTTTACGTGCTTTTGAGTGGAAGTAGAGTCAATACTTAATCAATACTTGAGCACACATCTCAATTGATTTGAGTACGAATCTAATATTGATGTTCCCTGTAAACTTGGCCATGACCTATTTGGTTAGATCAGTTTTTAGAAAAAATAGAAAAAAGTGCAAATTGTTTTGAGTAAGGAAATACATATTAACCAAATTATTGATTAATGGACTATTTCATGAAACAGTGAATAAGTCATAAAAAAAACAGAACAAAGTCATTATTAAACCATAGCTGGGAGAAGAAATAAATGCACTGTAAAACTCAATGGCAGTTTATTGTCAGTGTCTGATCTGAGGTCAGGTTTTGCATGCACTTTGGAAAACATTAACTTTTCTCACCATAGTGTCACGACTGTTGGCTGCAGTTCCAGTACACCTGCCAATAATTTTTTCGATGCATTTCTTGTGGATTGCTGCATTGCATTCTGGGTGAAATAAATGATAAAATATTGTGAATGTGCAGAAGGACAAAATGTGATACAAGTGCAGATAGCAATTAATGAAAGACTTACGTCTGCACTTGTAACCTTGTTTGTTGAGCCCCCTGTATGGTAGAAAAGAAAAGGAATTAAAGGGTTTTAATGTGTGACAGAGCACACTGCTGATATGACTGCAATTTACCAGAAATGGTTTTCTTGACTGGATTTGTGGTTATAACAGTGATTGTTTGTATATTCGTTATCAGTATAACTAGAAGGTATCTTTCCTTAGATCATGAGATTGAAACTTCCCCTTGCATAAAAATGTCCTAGAATAAGTGGACACAGTGTCAGACACACATGTCTAAACTAAAGACAACATCACACTTCCTCCTGCCTGTCACAACATGATAGATAATACTGTAGTTTGGAAGAAAGGGGAGGAGTTTGCTGCTGACATAGTTGGAACACAACATGACAACCTTGTGGGATTTGCCTAGAAAGTGACTCACTCTGTCAACAGAAACCCTGCTGGGTTTTTTTTCTAACATTACTTGGAGCACTAGAACCAATACTAATTGGACTTTTGAGGAGCACCCTAGGGAGGCTGGACTTTCCTTATTGGGCAACAGATGTTTTTGTCTCATTTTTTACTTAGATAATATACAGTGGGTGATAATTATCACAGCTGTGCCCATGGCATCTTAATAAATACACAATGCTGAATTGTAATAATTAGACATCATAACCAAACAGAATAGCATTAGAAATAACTTCCATAGTATCTCATCAGAACTTACAGATTCTCAAAGCATACTGAAGGACAAAGGTTGATATTCATATATTTGATGAGCTACACAAAAGTACACAAATGTAATAGTGACAGGTGTAATGTAAAACAGGCTGGACTTGGCATCCCACCAGAGGAACTCTCTGCAGACGGAGCAGAAGGTGGGCTGGCCGAAGAAGGTGGCGGTGAACTCGTGGTTCTTAATAAGGTGAACTTTGGGCTGCTTGAAAGCTCCTCTCCTTCTGTTAAGGGTTGTGGTTCCATCTTCAGGAGAGACCTTCACTGATGGCTGGCACACTGCTGAAGGGAGAGATGAATTTACATGTGAAATGACTGTATTCAAATTATCTTATCTATTAATCTATTCAAAACTTCAGACTACAAGTTCAAACAGCTTTACGGTGAAGTATTCCTCAAATTCAAAAGACAAATAAGAATCATATTAGGGGTGCAATGAGGTGGGACTTTTGTTAATTATTTATTTAACTACCCGGTTTCTACACACCCGATTACAACCTAGCCATGAGCTATATTGATGTTCTCAAAAAATGACAAAATTACAGGCATTATCATAAATCAGCTCTATCAGCCGAGGTGTATTTAGCCAAAGCCCTCTAAGGAGAAGGAGGCCACAGGCACTGCTGCTAAATGAAGAGCAAACACAGAAACCCTCCTGGATAAGCAGGTCCGGCTGTCGCACATCAACAGGGTGGGGTCAAATGTCACTAAGACAAGGCAGTGAAAAAGGCATGAAAGAGGTAAACAAGGAAAACAGAAACTCTGGAAGACAACCAAGAGATAAGGAGGGTGAGTGGGTGTATGGGAAGGAGATAAAGAGGGAGTTACCTTAAAGAGACTATTGATAGACAAGGAAAAGTGGGAAGAAGTGAGGAAGATTAACTAATTTCCTCTCAGGTGTTTGGACAGTGCTTCAGAGCCAAGAAAGTGGAAATGAGAGAAAGGGCAAGAGAGAGAGACGGGCAGATACGGCAGACAGCGTTCACACATGTCTAAAAAATACTCCAGGCTGCTTTTCAGGAAACCTGTGGAGTGAGTAGGAGGGAGCTGATGAAGTATGTAGCTCATTCATAACAGAAGACAACCCTTCCCTTCTCCTGGCCCTTCCCAACCGTGAATAGTGAACCCCGGCTGTGCTACTCCCACACAGAAACCCCGTCTGAACAGAACTTAGTTAGTGAATGTCAGCTGAACTGGCAGGTAGTGATGACTATCACAGATTATTTTCCCTGCCTGGTGGTGGTGATCAAGCAGCTAAATAAAGCACTGCCTGTCAGCAATTACTCAGCTTCAATTCTGTGTCTTACAGGTGGAGTGAAACTGAAATAGGTTTTATGGAGGATCATAATGATACCAATATAATGATCCTTAGTGCAGCTATTCAATATGTTATGTTATGTGTCATTTGTATAGGCTAATAGACCTAATATTCTGTATGTATTTGCATAACCCCAGTGCCCAAGAAAAAGAGGCGTTAACACTTCTCATGACATATGTTGAGCCATTGTCTTTGTTGCAGTCAGTTTCTTAGCATTAAAGCCTCAGTAAAGCTTTACTAATATAGTAAGTCCTGAGGCTAATTTCCTTCATGACCGTGAGTCATGGTAACACTCTATATGAGATGATATGCGGATTAAGAAGTAACCTCTGATGACATCAGAGGTTGGCAGTTTATTGCTGGGCAGCAGCTCCAGCGCATGGCAACTCCACACTCCTCAGCAGTAGCTACAGTAGTTAACATGATATTGCTGTGGTCATGTATAGCAAATGCATGGAGATTAGCACCAGATGGAGGATCTGTGCTGCCAGTAGAGGGCATCACACGTCAACACTGGAGCAGATTATAGGCTGTGGGGTCTACATGGGAGAGGGAAAGTGGAGGAGGGGTACGGCCTGTAAGCAGTAGGCTACCCTCTTATATACAGAGCACCACTCCCTGGTGGTCTAGTGGTTAGGATTCGGCGCTCTCACCGCCGCGGCCCGGGTTCGATTCCCGGTCAGGGAACATTGTTTTAAAGGCCCATTAATTAACTTTTTACTTACCTCCTACAAGAACTCAAACTTTCTGCCAAAGCACTTGATCACATATTTCACATAAACAGGATTTAGTAATATTTGAGCGGCGATGACAGTTGAGTGAGACTGCTTACTTCAGTTGCTAAGCCACTGTCTAAACTAAAATCTGATGCATGCTTATGGGTGTTTTTTGTATTTTAACCATGATTGTTCTTTATTTACTCATAAATAGTCAGGGGCTTTTAGAGGCAGCAGTTTTACCTGCATCACTGTCCTCCAGGAAGAACTGCACAGCCATCTGGACTCTACCAGAAGGATGTAGGTCCACCCAAAACTCAGCACGGCCACTGGTCTTGGACTTCTTACAGCGTTCTGCCAGTACAGACACGCCAATCGTAGCCTTGGCCAATGGCTCTTCAGTACTCTGCATGAGGACAACCTCTAGGACACGCCCCTCATAGATATGAGCATCAAAAGTGGACTTCCAAGCTGGATACATGGTGGGTTTCCTCTGGACCAAGGTCTTTCCTCGCTCTGTAAAGGAAGACTGGGATCAGCTTGGGGCACCAAATGTTTGTCTTTTAGTTTTCTCTTGTGTTTCTCTTGTGTACAATGCCCCTGGAGTTGATAGAGAATCAGTGTTTTACTTATGGAAATTACAGCCCAGATCTTATTCTCTTATTATCTTATTGTATTTCTATTATTTATTATTGTTATTTTTTTTGCCTATACTTCTTTTATTGCTTATACTTCTTTATTTCTTGTAACTCTGGCACACTAATTTCCTTCGGGATAAATAAAGTTGTTCTGATTCTGATTCTGATTCAGATGGTGGCTGTTAAAGCAATTAAACTCAGGACACCTGGCCTGCTTACTTATTGTGCCACTCCACTGTCTAGATGAAATGCTGTTTGCTTACATGCGTGTGTGTGCATCTGTACATACCTGTGTTGACAGACTCCTTCATCTTGATAGCACAGATGGGAGGGTCAGACAGAGGAGTCAGAGCCCCCACATCATAAGCATTGAAGGCGATACGCAGGAAGGGTGCCATGGTGACCACTCACCTAAGCCTCCTACAACAGAGACACTTGCAGTTAGAACTTCTCACACAAAAATGTTCATCTTGTACTTAGGTTGCTCAAGTCCTGCACTTAAAACAAGAAGGAAGAGAGTCGGTGTCTAACAGCGTTCTCTGATGGGAACAAGGGAGGAAGTAAAAGTTTCCAACTCAAGACACAACTTTGGAAACTAACTGCCAGTAATTAAGGGAAAAAAGACTTGTAATTCCAAAATGTGCACATGAGAGCAGGATGAGACAATTAGATAGAGAAACAGAAATTTCAAAGGATCACATTTCCAAGAATAACAAAGCCAGAATGTTAGGAAGTAAGAGAGGGTGACTAAAACATAAACCTTGGAACCATGTTACTATTTTCACATTGATTTTGAACACATATAATAACACATATTAAAAAACACATTTATCCTGTTTGTCTTTCCCCAGTCCCCAAATGTCTCTAGTTGGCTGTAAACATTTGTGTGACGTTTAGAGCAGAACACCACAAACTGCCAACCATGGCACCAGCCTTTCTTGCTGGTTGTAAGTACAGCAATATGTAGTACTATTTTATATTTAGGGAGTGGTACTGGTAGTCCTGTTTTTGCAGCTATGTTTGGTTAGGTTTTAATATTACTTTTATAGTACAGTATAATTCATAGTTGCTCCAAACACTCCCATTATATATCTGTTTCTATAGACCTCACTGAGCATTCATTGTATTTATTGTTATTTTGTTTTCCACGTGTTAAAGCCACATTTGAGAAGTGGAGTGATCTCTCTTGTTATATTTTTGTTGTGTTGAAATATATTCATTCACTTTTTTTTTTCTAGAAAAATACGCTTTAATAACAAAACAAAAAAACAAAAAAAAACCCAGTTTTCTACATTTCATTTCAAAACTAAACTAAAACAGAAACAGCTTGCAAAAGTGCCCACTCCCTTGCTTCATTCAAGCTGAATTGCTTCACGGACAGATTTGTTTAGCACTGCTTTGCATATGTTTCATTTATTTCCTCTTAAAGGGATTCTTGAAAAGTTTGAACAGTCTTTCTTAGACTCATTCTTAATTTAACCAGCTGACTGAGGTCAGGTCCCATTTAGACATCCCTGAGTAATTATAAGAGTGCAGTAGAGATTCAGAATAGAGCAAAGTGTTAATTAATGTTTTCTTCAAAGATACCATTTATAAATAAACACAAACACATACATTTTTTTTTTCAACATGAAGAACTGTGCAAAAGATCAAGTTGTGTACACTTTCTTTGTGGCAGGCAACATTGCTCCTTTATGATAACCATATATAGGCTTGGGCAGTATCAAGGTATTATGGTATACCGGGGTAAAAAAAAAAAAAGCTTAAATCCTGTCACTGTCTTACAATGTCAGCCATGGGAGTGTTCAATAAAATCAGTTCAATAGTACTAAACTGTCTAAATGTGAAAACGATAGCTGAAATTAGCTTTTCAAGTGGCCTGGTATTAACAAAGATTACAGAGGGGCACATTTCCTGAATGTAGGGGGAAGCAGTCGAGCCTCATGTTGTATAAGGGATTTGTACTAACAAACACTTACTGAACCTTTCATGTTATCGAGTCACACAGATGCTACGTCACAGACCAGCAGGACCCAGAGGGTGTATTAGCCTACATTCTTACTCCCAAAGAAGCACATAATAAAATCACACAGAATTCCTCCAAGAATTTCCACAAAGCACTTTCTGTGAGATTTTACATTTCTCAACTTGATCTCTTATAGCTTTAGATTCTGGAGAAACCTTACTAGTGAGCTGAGAGAAGTCCTACACTATGTGAATTAACTTAATTCCAATGTCCACAGTGATTAGCTCACAGGTGACTGGTTTGTGTCAGTGAATGTGAATAGATATCAATCAAGGAGTGCAATTAACAAACACAATAAAAAAAATGGGGTCAAGATAAATGATACAAGGATGTTTGTAGAGAAATAGGGCAACTCCAGCTGTCATTAGCAGTTCCAGCAAACATGTTGTTTTCATGAAAACAGCATATGAACATATGAAGTACATATGTATGAAGTACAAATATAGTATAGTGGACAAGTGAGAAAATCGTCAGCATTTGACATTCAAAATAAATGTTTACACTGAAGGGCATGAGAGGTTATGAATTTACAGAAGCACACAATGTGAAAAAGATGGATGGAAAGCTACAGAGTTTAATATGTGCTTCTAGTGAGTGTGTAGGTATGTAGAAACAGGACACCTTGTCAAAATATTTACTTAAGAGATAAGGCTATATGTGCCACACCTTTACCATCTGGTAGAAAGATATATTTTGGAAACTGTGAATGTCCAGTTGTCCTCCTTGGTAGAAAATAAGCATCCATACAGATGTGAAAACACAGTCTGTGTTACAGAAGTTAATGTAAGAATGACACATCTGTCGCTGCTGCTGGAGGCTTTGACTGACCCCGTGAGTATGCCTGGGATCTGAAGACTCCTAAACAAGCGACTGTTTATGAGGTCAGCACGGTTGAGAAACTATTAGAGCTCTCAAAAAACTGCCAGCATATGCACACCCACAGACACGTAAGCGCACATACACACAAAAAAACATATTAATCAAAGTCAAGGACTTTGAAACACACACGAAATTTCCAATTTCTTTCCAATTTCTCTCTCTCTCTCACACACACACACACACACATTACTCCATTGAAAAAGAGAGCTTTGTTTCCCCAGAGAGAGTGGAAAAAATGAGCACATGCAATTGGGTAAGGGGTGGGTAGAGGAAAAGAGCAAGAGAAAGAGGAAAAGAAAAAAAGATAGACAACACACTAGAAGGCAGGCCAGTGGACATGAAAAGAAATCAGACTCAATGATATAACCTTGTATGTCTCTATGTATGTGTGTGTGCTCAAGGAATTATTTAGTTACTCTTAAGCATGTCATTAGCTTGTGTCCCTGACTGGAAGTGCTGCAGAGTACCAGTAAATGTAAAGCTGCTAGTGGTGTATTTGTTAACCGTGTACAACAGAGAACAAAGAATTCATAAGTTATATACTAACTGGAAGAAGGCACAGTACGCAGAAAACATGAGAAAGGAACGTGCCATTAAATGCCACTTAACTTGACATGAAATAGATAGATAGATATACTTTATTAATCCCAAAAACTGTCACATCAGTTAAAGCTTGAGTGCACCTATTCCCACAACTATGCGCTTTGAGTACGGTTAATGATGGCAATTATAAACATTTATACCTAGCATAGTCAATCATGTGATGAACAAGACAAAACAATCCAATATGTAATAAGTTCATAAACACACAATGAGGAAATTCCCCTTTAGTTGTAATGACAAAGCCAATCTTCCATTACATTGTATCCATTAAACACCATCATGGAGACAGACATGCTTGACTGTACATGAGATAGATATCATGAAAGACATGCTCAGTGACTCACCACAAAGAAGTTAAAGGTTTGGTATGCGCTGAATTGCTGGATATCATTGCAGTGATCAAGCAGGTCAAGCAGGTTAAACCTCTGTATAACTAAGACAGGGACAATTACAGGAATTTCCTTCACTTAATTGAAATAATAGCTGTTAGTTTGACAACAGGCTTGAACCCTGATTACCTTGATGGTACATTTGGTACACATATTCATGTTGCGTTTCTTTCAATACCCATGTTTAAATTCTGCTGACTGCACCAATAGGCTTCTTACAGAGAACATTTTGACATGTCACAGTAAGAAAGGCACAAGTGTAAATAACACTTCAATGACCTAATGGTTAAGGCGCATACCACATAATCACAAAATCCATGGTTCAATTACTGACCAGGGTCCGCATGTTAGATACCATAGCATCTCTAATGAAATGTATAGAAGGATATGTAGGTTATTAAGGAGAGATATTGTCCAACACCACCAACTACACACACAGGTTATGTCAACAGTAAATTACAGATGTTGTTTGGGGAGACAACTACAGGAAAAAAGGTATTAAAATATGCATTTAGCTGCATCTCTGTAGTGTAAATGCTCTCTCTCCCACACACACACACACACACACACACACAAGGTTGATGTGCAGTACCTTCCACTGTGCAGAGGATTGTAAGTCAGAATACTCACAAAAGCATACAGGCTTACATACTGCATTTGACATACTATGTATTGGAACATCCTAAATCTTTTTCTCTATCTTTTTTCTAGTACTAAATGGTACTATGGTTATTGGAATGCACCCCTTACTCTCAAATAAAGGCAAAAAGTCCAAAAAAAAGAAAGAAAGAAAGATGACTGAATTCAATCTGAATTCATTTTGACTTCTTTGGTTTTAGAGTCCTGATATTTCGCATACAGGCTCACAGTATAAAGGCTCACGAGGGAACTTGAATAGAACAGGGCCATCACTAATGATATTTGTAACACCTGTGCTTTGCTTGCTATGACATGTCAAAATGTCTGTTGAGAAAATGGCCTTTCTTTGTAGGGATCATTAGAATGCAGCATTAGAAGTACATCTTCAGTTGCAAATTATGTCTGTCTCAGTGACAAAGAAAAAGTGGCCTGACAGAAAGCTAAATAAAGCCATTAGATGAAAACTGGGACGCAGGTAACAGATGAACCTGTTCTGAAATATTCCAGTCTTGCAGAACCTAACCACATACATGTCATGGCAATTTCAAAGTTACCTAATATTACTAAAATAGGGCTGTGCATTATGAGATGCCATACAATCCACTGTGAGAAGAGTATGTTAGGTTTGGAGGTATGTGACCCTGAAGGTGTTGTCAAGCAAAACCAAGAAGGGGTTGACAGAATCCTGTACTGTAAAGTGTACATTATGTAACCAATATCAGGAAATATGAAGAAATGTGAAGGAAGAACAACAAAATTCTCTCATGCCGTTCCACTTTGTTTTCCTTTTACAGTTACTTCAAGACTTTGCAGTTAATATAAAATGACAGAGAAAGAGAGATGGAGCACAGGGCTGAGGGCACAAAGGTCCACAACAGACCCAGGACAGGCTGAATGGATGGAGCTGGGCCAGTCATTCACCTAGCAAATTAGAGAGCTGAACAAACACCGTCAGTCAGCCAGGCCACATTTGTGCCTAAAGCTAATAACCTGGTGTGTGGTTATGTGTGCAAACATCTACTGCACCATGAAACTGCTCTTTATGGTACCTCAAAGGAAAAAAAAAATGAACCTACACACTGGAAATTAAACAGTTATGGTGGAAAAGTGCTGTTCCTGTGTTATCACTGTTGATAGTATGTGCCTGTATGAATATTGTTTTCTTGCTTTATATACATAAACTAGAAGGCCCTCGGAGAGTACAAAATGTACCTCTGTCAAGGCTGCATAGTTTTTTTTAAATCTTCCATCTGGGTCCAGATACGTACTCCTACAATACTAAAGTTTTCAGCTAGGCACTTCTATGTTACTTCAAGCACCTGCAGCCTTGTGGCACTTGGTGGCTCGAGATGTCGAGGCACTTCTTCTCAGTGGCTTCTCCTTGATCTTCTGTAGCTTGGACGGCACCTTATTTGTACACCACTTTGGACAAAAGCATCTGCTAACTGAAAAAATGTATATGTAAAACTGCACGAGAACTATTAGAGACTAATGATTGGAACCTTTATTAAATTACTTTCAGTGTTGACATGCAAACAAAAAAACATTATATTCCTTTACTGCAGGAACAAAAATCTGGTGGGAATGTCTGTTAAAAACCTTCTCCAATCTGCAAGTCTTTCACTGAAGCACAGTGGTATGTATTATTACAACATTAACACCGTCTTGAAGTGTACTACACACACACACACACACACACACACACACACACACACACACAGTAATAACCTTGAACAAAGCAGCCTTTAATGAATTCTAGTGGAGAGTGGGTTGAAAGAATCAAAGCCTTCCTTTCTTTCACTAACGAAGGTTAATGTCTAACACCCCCAACCCATCCACCCCCCAACTACACCCACACACACACACAGGTTAAGTCAACAAACAGCATATTACAGATCTTGTCTGGGGAGACACCGACAGGCAAAAAAAGCATAACAATATATTAATTTTCAATATGCATTTAGCTGCATCTCTGAACTGTAAATGCTCACTTTCTCTGGGAAAGTAGTAGAGGTTTGATAAAAAATGAGACCAGAGATGAGGTTGCTGGTTCTAGGTGGAAAACAAATGAATGGTTGCTGTAATTCATTTATTCCAACTATTATAATTTCACTTTGCCCCTGGAATTGAATACAAATCAATACAAGCTGCTAACAGAAGCTATCTTGGATATTACGGACTGCAGCACTAAAGAACATATAGTAGACACACTTCAGTGCAGTGCAGTTACCTTTTCTGATTCTCCATCGCTTCTTCATGAGTATCACTGAGTTCTTTGGCATGGCATCAAACCTGCTATACCAGCATGGAATGAATCCTGCCACTGTGTGTGTGTGTGTGTGTGTGTGTGTGTATTATCGCCACATGCATTAAGAGCGGTGTCCATTTCTGCCACGCTCACAGTTCAAAAAAGCCTTGGTTAACGTAAGACAGACAAAATAGCACCCGAGAAGGGAGAGAGCCAAGCAGCATACCATGATGTGTACAGAGAGAGAGGCAGGGAGACACAGAGAGAGCAAGAGAGAGAGAGAGAGAGAGAAAGAGAGACAGAAAGACAGAGAGAGAGAGAGAGAGAGAGAGACAGAGACAGAGAGACAGAGACAGAGAGACAGAGAGTGAAGGACAAAGAGAGAGAGCCCAAGGGCATGATGAGATGAACTATCATCGTCTAATGCTGATTTAGCAAATTTCTGCCAAACATTTTTGTGTGTGTGTGTGTGTGTGTGTGTGTGTAATTATGCATAACAGCAGGTGTTGACATAAGGGAACATTGTAACAGAGAATACATCATGACAAAGTGTTGTAGTGTGGATGGGGTTGGAATTTTTCATTTGCCAAACCTATTCAATCTTCAGAGACTATCACACTGTCTTAAAATGAATAATTCAAACACACAACTAATATCAGTCTAAACATTGTCGAAATCTTATGAGTTAGTGTGTCCTCCAAGTGGCTCATAATGCCACGGGCCAATATTGACACACCAGTAACTGCAGGCAGATGCAGGCAGATAGTGTTACCTGCGCTCACAGAGCTGCACTGCCTCCAGAAGACAACAACAAGCCACAAGCGCAGAATTGCTCTATAGTGTGCGTGACACAAGACTTTTGCAAGCAAAGGTAGAAATATTTCAAAACTGGATCACGTGTTGCGTGCGGTTGGGAAGCTGACAGGTTACGTCAGCTACTGTAGATTCAGATGGTTGAGCTGTTTACTGCCACAAGAATGCGGGCTAATATTCACGCAAACACTGCCCTTTAATTAAACAATGCCATAGCACACCAGCCTTTGTCACCTTTGCTCTGTGAAGTGAATGAGTGAGCAACATGCCATACGTCAAGCACAATGAGAATGATGCATTTGTGGAAACAAAAATAAACCACACGGGTCGGCGGGTTGACTACATGCTTTTCCACTTGCTAATCCTGAGTGCAATGAGGGAAGGACCTTTTTACAATTCAAGCTCACGGACTTTAGTCTCAGCTGAACAACACAAACCGGCTCCACTGCAAGTTATACCACACTGAACGCAGTGCTGTTGTTCAGCGTTTGTTTGTTTTGTGTTTGTTTGTAATGACCGTGACAATGGCAGCTTTCCGTCAAACCAGTCCTGAAACCAAAGAATGTGATCTGGGATTTAAAGTCCACTTATCCACATTTGTATGTGACAGAAATTAGGTTATGTGACCTTTTTTTGTGCCCAATGTGCAGTAAAGTAAGCATTCACTGAAAGTTAACCTGTGCTATCATTACTAAGATACAAAGAGAATCCCTGCTGTCCCATTGTATACAAGTACACCCTGTAATAAGTGTCTTTAAAGGGTTAAATAATTGTATCTGAGCCTTTAATGTAACAATGTAACAAATACGTTGTTTGTAAACCAGCTCACAATAACCAGATTAATGATTAAGGGGTTTTTAATTTAAAATGTCATAGAGAAATACATGTGACAAGTGATTAAAAGAAGGTTAACAGGCTCCAATGAACCTTTTGCATTTTCCACTAACGTTAGGTTAGCAGTCACAGACCTCTTCGTTGCCATAGGATACGACTCTTCACTGCAGGCATTTCTAAGCAACACAAGCTCGCTTTGCAGTGTTTTACTGAATTGCTGCTGAGAGTTTTGCCCCAACTAACCGGATCTACAAGCACTGAAACAACTTAACTTACGTAACTACAACTTGAACACGACGAGAGAGGGAGGTATTCCTCTCATTCCCACAGCCAGACAGTCGTGAACAACCATTACTACTAACTACTACTGATACCAACCGGGGGTTTGCAGTCGAGCTTTACTTCTCTGTGAGTCTAAACATCAGTAAAATCAAAGCAAAGCCAGGCGACTCCTGCCACCCATTACCCGATAAGCAAGGAAAGTAAGCAAGCAAGCAAGTGCCGCCACAACTGTCACCGCGAACAAGTTTAACCGTTTCACTAGAAACTGTGACTTACCTCTTCCGCTGAGCTGGAAAGTGTCTTTTTTTGTCGCGGGTTTGGGTTATGAGACACGGTTCTAACGGAAGTTCGTCTTCAAACTCTTGAATAGTGTTTAAAGTTGTGTGAAAGTAGCCTCCTGCTCACTCAGGCTCTTTCTCTCTGCTCGACTCTACTGCGGCTCTGTGGCAGCGCGCGGTGCAGGGTGAATGTGTGACGTCAACCAGGTGACTTCCCAAAGACGCACACACGCGCGCACACACAATGTGAGACTACAGTAAACCATATAGTTTGGTGATACAGATTGGACAGAGGATTATTGTCAGGATCATAGCTACTTCTATGTGTTATCAGGAAAAACCTTATAACCCTTCATCCAGTGGGGGAATAAAAGTCCTGCATTTAAAATTGTACTCAAATTAAAGTACACAAGTATTAATATCAAATTATACTCAAACTATCAAAAGTAAATCTAATACATATCTAATATATTTTAATACATTAATGTTTAAGCATCTCTAACTAACTAGTGTAACTAGTAAACTGTCAGATAAATGTAGTGGAGTAAAAAGTACAACATTTACCTCCAAAATGTTGTGGAGTAGAAGTATAGTGGAAACACTCAAGTACAAATACCTCAGAATTGTATTTGTGTATAGTACTTGAGTAACTGTATTTAGTTACTACATTGCACCCCTGACCTGCCCCTGTAACAGTAAAGCACTGGGTTGACAAGCAAAACAAAGAAGTGATTGTTAAGATCTGTAGTTACATGCTTAGTAAAAATGTTTTAACTGTCTCCCAACAAATTTTTCGACCAGTAACAAATGTGATTTTGGCAGCAGAATTAACAAACCAGAAAATCAAGGCAATGTGTGTGTAGTGTGTTGATATATCTTTCCATCTACCTCTTTGTTACACACAGACACACACACACACACAGGTCAGTGGGCTGATCCAAACAGCCACGCATTTCCATATTGGCCCTTCCCACAGCACCTCCACATGGTGCTGAGTCATCAGCCCCCACCCACCAAAACTGTACCACTATAAGAGGGAATAGACCGGTAAATTTAGACATTCTGTCACACTTCTTAAAGGACTATTTATAATTCTAAAATGATTATTTACAAGTATGTACAGAGTCTGTGGTCAAGATTGAATGCTGAGTAACTCATCACCTCATCGGCAAAGGATTTTACACAGAGAACACAAGGCACTGGACACAAATTTGCAACAAAGCATACATTTAAATTGGGTAATCTCTATTAACTATAATTGGCAGTTGTTACAAAGAATATTACATTTATTCCGAAGTTTCGTCACGTGATCAGTTAGGCTATCCGGTATAGTATTAGTGACTGAAATCGTCTTTAACGCGCATAAAAGTCATCACAGAACAAACATGACTTTTTCCTTTACTTTCACTTCCTGGAAAAAATGTCTTATCTTCACCAATGACCTCATGCTGCATGAGCAGTTGTAAATAAATATTCCACCCCATAAAACATTAGATTATTGAACAGTCCTATCTGTTCATCCCATTGATTAAAAACTGCTTCTAATATCCAGTGTATTAGCATTTGAATTATTATACTCCTCTCTACAATATTGCTTTCTGTTTCAACGGGAACTACATCAAATTGGGGAAGCAAGATTCTCTCCTAAGCATGAACAAACAAGGTTTTCTCACCATCATTACTCTCTGAAGGAGGAAATGTAGGTAAGAGGGGGTGCATTGTTTCCTGATGTCACAAGTTATGTGACTTTTTTCTTACACCTGAGGTTGCAAAATAACCGGTTCCAGCTTTTAAGTTATAATTAGAGACCGCATTGTCTGCTATAGGAATTACAGCTCGAGGTTTAATCCTGACTTGTTGAGTCTCTGAGGGTCATGTAATTTCACTGAAAAACACAGTACACAGTGTATGAAACTATTGGTTTTACAGTTGCTATGCGAAGGAGACTTGTATGCAGGCAGCCATTTCCTGTTGTGATGGCCATTTCTGCAATCCCAGCGGTGCCTGGGCAAACATCATAGCGAGTAATGAGGGAGGAACGGAGGGAGGGAGGGAGGGAAGAAAAAACAATCCCTAAAAAAGGATAGAAATGGTCCTTTCATCAAGAGACGTGCCACAGACTAAATCTGCCTTTTACTATCTGTCCTCATTTCAGTCTCCCTCTCTCTCTTCTAGCTTTTTTCAGTTCTACCTCGTCTCTCGTCCCCTCTTCTTTGCTGCCTTTTTCATCTTTCAAGGCCCAGAACTGCATGCTTTTTAGAGAAGTGCAACAGTTTCTTCTTTCAAATGGCCTTGAGGTAAACCACATTACTTTTTTTTTTTTTTTAGAAAGGAATAGAGTTGGCTTAGCCCATATATGGTGACATGTATGTAATGTTTTGTAATGTGTTTGGTAAAACATTGCATTAGATGGTGGATTGCCTCTAAGAGCAGCCTAACTATACTTTCCTCTTTTAGCCACCTTCAAAGTGACTTGACAGTCCAGTGGTGATAACATTTCTAACAGCACATCTACGAGTTGTTGTTGTACCACCAGAGCAGATGACAGCCTCAATACCAACAGGGCTTTTGTACATTTGTACATTCAGCATACTCAGCTCCTTACTCATACTCATCCTCTATTGTGTTAAGCATTAGAAAGGAACAAAGACCAAATGGATCACTTCCCTCTCAGAAGACCCTTTACCTCACAGTTTGGTCGGATGTCAGCATGGAAAGTAGCTAACCTGCTCACACTGGTGTTAGACTTGTTATCAATATAGACTACCTTTGACATTCCAGCATAAATATGATTTGAAACATAATTAAAACATTATTTTTTTATTTTTTTATTTTTTACAATCAACTCTCACCTCACTCTTTCATTTTGCCTTCAGACACTCTCTATTGGATTTCTGACTTGTTATCGGCCTCCTGGATTTAAAACTTTCCGAGTATGTACAAGGAGGAGCTGTCCTTTCCCTATTTTTAGAGGTTTTTAGAGACGTTTGAAAAGGAAGGCTATTGATTCAAGCATGCAGGCACTAATGTAATCACTCTTTGCATCTCTGACTCTTTGGGTACTAAGGTTTTCTCAGTATTTGCATGTGTATGAGCGACTGTGTGGCTGCATTCATGTTCCCATGAAGACGAGAAGTGGAACAAGGTGTCTTTAACTTTCAGGTGTTTGAAGGAAATTCACAACTTTCCCTGCTTTCAAAGCCTCTCTCTCTCTCTCTCTCTCTCTCTCTCTCTCTCTCTCTCTCTCTCTCTCTCTCTCTCTCTCTCTCTCTCTGTCTCTCTCTCTCTCTCTCTCTTTTGTTAATACAAGTTACTATTGGGTCAGTGACACTCATGGGATCATGTATCTAGAGCAACCCCAATCTTCCTATTTTCTGTTCTGCCTACTTTTTGACTGACATGTAGTCATTTAATCTGTACTCATCTAACTGGAAATGATCTTTTATTTTTGATCCTTGCATCCATTAACACTCACACAAAACGTTCTCTTCTTATCTCAGTTCCTAATTATCAAGACAGATCTTAAAGAGCAAATCAAATGCCTGTTTTGAATTCAATCAACGGACCTGTGCTGGCAGATAAATTAAAGCCACATGCTTTTCTTTTCTTCGCTGTAAGCTCTCATGTCAGGCCTGCTCTGGTTAAATTTTAGTCATTAATATTGCAGATGTTGAAAAAAAAAAAATAGGCCAAAATGTTTTGTGCTCTTTTTTTTGTCTTTAAATATTTATGCCATCTTTCCCGGTCGCGGTCTGACTTTGGTTGTTGTGGATCTGTGGAACTCTTTGGTATAACTAATTAACTGATCTGAGCCAGGGTTGTGTTACCCAGCAGTCTGGTTGTGGCGAGGAAGCCGGTTAGAAAGAAAAGGCTGATTATGATCTGTACTGACAGCGATGTACTTTATATTTGGCCACATTACATGTGCAACAATGGAACAGTTAACAGTAATGATGTGTAATCCCTCTGGGCTATGCAAATATGTCACATTAATTTGACCTCAAATTAAAGTGCAACCCCTGCGCCAATCAGTGTTGAATGTGAGAATGATAGTATGTAGCAATATTGTCATATCTTGATTTAGCATGATTGATTCACATTAGACAGCTTGACAGGTAGAGTATTTCTTGTTTTTAGTAGGGGCATCTTAGGCTGGCAAGAGGCTGTGAAGGCCCCTGACATTACAATAGGTAAAGGTTTGGAGACTTGCTCCATAGCTTGTAACTGTTAATGGAGATAATACAGATTGTTGCAGATTGATGTCAATTTTTTAAATTGTTCTCTTTCTAATATTAGACCATAGTGTGCACTACGAATAATTATGTTCTCTTTAAATTAAACACCCCTCTCACCAATTGTGTGCTAGGTTTCTTACTTTTTTTTTTTTTTTTGTAAATTTGGTGAAACAAATAAAACCTATTTAATTATTAGCATGTCTGACTCAGACCAGCATAGATCTGAGATCCACCCTGATATACTGCTGCCCCCTGCTGGCTGAAAGAGATATGACATTATATTACATTAGCTAGTACCAGTAGCAACAGACACACTGGTACAGTGTGTACTTATCTCAGAATAATATCAACGTGGTGTTCATGTTATTTTGTCCACTCACTTTATCTTGAATAATTCACACAAGAGGGAACAGATTAATATTTTAAAAAGAAAAGGGAGCATAATACATGTCTGGATGCATTATGTAAAATCTTTATGGAAGTTTATTTTCATATGTATCTATATACATAAACATTTACATTGACAATGCACTATAAGAGGTACAATCTATAGTAACACTATAGCCAATAAGAAACCAATAAGAAACAGGTAGAAAAACTGAACGGGATGATGGACACAGGTGTGCTCTTGAAATAATCCAGTTTGAAAGCGTCAAAAGAGACAGTGCAGATAATAATATTTAAGAGACAGTATGGATGTTTGATCCCGTTAAAAGTTTAGAGACGAGTGAAACTCCAGTGTGAAGAATCCGTGAGCGGCTCAGATGATTTAACTTTCTTTTTTTTTTTGTTTTAGCACGTTTTTTTTTTTCAAAGTTAAAGTATGATTTTATCCAGCAGTGTATATACAGCATGATAAGGCATTAATAAAAGATGGCACAATAGTATATTCTTATGTTACTGGACTGTAACTAAATTGTTCAAAATACTAGAAGGTTAAAGGCTATAAGAGTAGATAAAAAGCAAATGTTACCAAGGTCTCTTCTGGAGCAATGACAGTAGTACAGTACTTTGATAAACAAACGAGTACAATTTCATTTCAGGCACATTCATCATCAATTGCAAATTTGCTCTGCATTCAACTGGAAGAAATAAATTGGCACTTTAGAAAAATGTAACAAATTTTCAAAAGATTTCAAAACCTAAAAAAAATAAAAAAAAAATAAAAAAATCAAAGCACGTTTGAAAGTGTTCATCGTTATAGAAATACTGGTGAGTGGTTGGCATGCTGAGGGTCATTCTATAGTTTTGTAACACTGTGTAAAACACACAAATTATAATGTACACACACTGTGATGGTTAAAAAGACCTCTCACTCAGAACATCATGAAACACCATTTCTATACAAATAAATCATATAATTCACTTCAATATCTGTAGTGTATACTTGACAATATATATATATTCAGAATACCAAACATCTCTTAGATATTCTAAAAATGGTGAAATGTTTCTTTTCTACTAGCAGCTAATACTAATATGGAGCAAAGTTTGTTTTTTGATAGTTTTGCAAAGTAATGTTATATCCATCACAGGCTGTGAGGGTCTCACGTATGAATGTATGATGTTCTCTCTCCTGCAGGATAAAAACAGTGGTTTAATAATCCACAGTGGTTAATAATCCAGTGGAAACTCTGTGATAAAACCATAATACAGCAAACGTTTGTGTGATGGCCCAGCTAAAAATGTGAAACGGAAGGAATAAAATGTATTTTATAGATGAAGGATTTGATGTATCCGAGTTGCTCCTGAAACGTGAAAGGCTCCTGTGAACTCTGTTGGATCAGCGCATTGGGAACCAAAAAAGGTTTTCTGGTCATAGAATATACTCCAACAAAAGCTTTTCACTTATCTCCACATACAGTACTTGCATCCTTCACACTTCACTTTTACCTCCCTACCATTGGGTGGCAGGCTTGTCTAAGATTCCTCTGGTGATTGAATTCTGATAAATATTCCACAACAGGCCTGACATGGCGCATCCTGACGCGGATGGTGTGAGTTCAGATGCAGCAGGTAGCTATGTTGTTCTCCGTAGAGGCGTTCTAGCAGTCATGGACAGCAGGGCTTGTTCATTTAACTGAGTAGGTGCTATAAAACAGTAGCCTCCTCCATGGCATTGACCCATCTGAAACACATGGAAAATTAACTTTTTTTTTTTGCAATGAAGCATGGAAAACACATAGGGTGTCGGTTCACTAGTCACAGGGAGTACGACTAATAATTAAGATTACCATTTTTTTTACTGAAAAGCTTGAGTTACAAACTAGGGTTGAGTTTAAAGATGTGGACATTTACTAGGCAGGGATGACAGATAATGAAGAGGTAATGGCTGCATTATGGTGAATGAAGCTCATTCATCCATACTCATTTATACGATTTCTTTTTATGCTACTCTTTCTGTAATACATCTCTTGAAAGGTCCCCAACCTTCTAAAAATGAGTGCCCCATTTAATTGGCTACACAGCATTAAAAAAAATACTGATGATTAAGCACACGGTAAGTAACAATTTCGTGTAAGTAAGCAGCTGTTATGATAATTGATGCCTTGTATACAAGTAGGATTAGCTTTGAAGAGATAAACAAGGGTAATGTCCTTGCCCTTAACATATCATCAACATGATGGTTAACAACAGCATCGGAAGCCACTTGAGATAATGAAAAACAATGTGATAATAAAGCATGTTGTCATGGAAATAAAAGTCATATCTCTGGTGATGACATAAACACTGTGTGCGTGTACTGATGCTGACCTGCGTGCAGTCTGTGGATCGTTGGCCCTGAAGGTGTAATAGAGGGTCTTCTTGTGGTAGAGATGAAACACATTGCTGCTCTCTTCTCCCTCTGGCCTTTCAGTCAGCTTGACGGTGAAGCCTTGCAGAGGTAGACTCTCTGAGGCCACTTTATCCTGAAGAAACCAGAGGGAAGATGTCGAGCACAGGTATATGAGTTGAAAAACAAAACAACAACAAAACACCAATCTTGTAATGTGTGAATAATAAATGTTATATGCTTCAGGAAGACCAAAGCTGTGCAACATTCAGATGCATACTTGTAAAAAGAAAGAGAGAGCACAGAGAGTCCCTTGATTAGTTGCATAAAGTCAACAAACCTGGCCAGGAGGAAAGGTTGAAAAGTGGAAATAGAGCCGTTAAACAGTTCTGTACACAGTTTGGAACAGACAGGATAGACAGGTTGTGCCTCTGTGATTAAGTGAGCACTGTTGAGTGTTTGAGTGTTTTGGGGCTGGTGTGGGAGACTCTGTGCCCCCTCACCTCACGGGCTGTGAAGGTGTAGAGCACCTTGTCTTTGAGGAGGAACCACAGCCGTTTCCACTTCCTCTTGCTCTTCTTCCGGCGCTGTAGGCTACCGCTAATGGTTGAGCCCTCCACACCGAGCGAAACCTGAGGAGCCACACACTACAAAATGATCATCTCCACTTTTTCTCACAGTCTCAAATCGAGCCTTTTATTGCATCAGCAGGATTGCATTACATTCCTGTCCATTTGTCAAACCCCTGACGATTAGTAAAATAAAAAAAATGGATAAGGCAAACCCTACTGGCAGCTAAATGCCACACATTCCAGTACACACGCTTGCCATCCCTGCATACAGTTCCCTGGTGGTCTAGTGGTTAGGATTCGGCGCTCTCACCGCCGCGGCCCGGGTTCGATTCCCGGTCAGGGAACATATCTTTACTTAACAAAGTGCATAATAAAGTAGAACCTAAATTATGTGCTAAAATTGAGCACGTTTTCATCCCAGAAAACAACTAGACTCCAATATAATGTCACTGGCCTAACAGAATCATATTCGCAACTGAAAGGTAAATAATTGTGTTCAAAATCAAATAAACAGAATGGCATGTTTAAGGGGAAGAAAGACAGACTCACCTGGTTGAGAGAGGAAGTGCTCTTCCTGCTCTTCCACAGACTCGGCGGCTGCAGGCTTTGAAAGACAGCAGAGAGGGGACGACTAGCCCGTTGAGTCCGAGGACTGGAATTACCACACGCCCCTGACACACTGGCTCCTACAGACAGACACACACACAGTTAAAATCATGTCAAAGAGAAAGGAAGATAACAATTTTGTTATTGTCTCTCCCTCCACTGATTCAAGTACACCTCTACATACAGAAAGCTGAGATGTACCTCTTTTCCTGAGCTCAGCATAGCAGTGGTCACACACTTTAGCCACCCTGTCTTTGAGGTACTTTAGTGGGTATCTGTTCCTGGAACAAGCCCGACACACCACCTGAGAGACAGAATACAAGGAAATTTTTACAAAGACCACAGACATCCTCCTTTTTTCACTAGGCTTTATTTTGTGCATCATACTTTTTATGATGCAAAGTGATAAATACTCAAATACAAATCATGTCATGAGAACATGTCACAACAGACATGATTACTTAATAATCTATAAAGATCAAATGGTGAACCTCAGATCATGCAGCTTTTTTTCTGTTTTTTTATTACCTTGCCACAGGCGTTGCAGTGGTGTCGTCTGAGTGTGAGGCTGAAGTCAGATGTACAGTTCATGCACATCATTACATGAGACACTGGCACCAGTACAGGAGCAGCTTCACCCAGGGCCATCCACAACTTCTCACGGGCCTGTTGGGACAAGGTCGAGATGGTGTTGACACCAGGAACAAAGCTAGGTTTTATAAAAAAAAACACCTTAATATTTACTTTTAGTTTCAAACATGCTCTTGTTGTTTGCAGTAATCAGGATGAATCACTGTCAGCGATACAATTATTGTTTGCTCCAGTAAATAAATAAAAATTATTTTTGTTTAATTGTCAGATTATGTATTTTTCCTACCTCACTACAGGGTCCACCAAATGTACAGAGTCCTGCAGCGTGGTCTGCTATGGCTCGACTCAGTGTGTGGAACCAATCCTCCCTCTCTCCAACCGAGCTGAGAAAAGGCACAAAAAGACAATCACACTACAAGCATCCAGAGTCATTTTCAAACAGGAGGTGAAACGCAGAAATTGTACCAGCGATTTGGCAGTGAGATGCTCACCTGGCAGAGAGTGTAATGGTGATGTCAGACACTTCAATCTTAAGACAGTTCAGCACGTTGTCTAGGACAGGTTTGCTCACCTGTGTGTGTATGTGTGTGTGTGTGTGTGTGTGTGTGAGAGAGAGAGGGGCAAAACCACATCACAGCTCAGTCAACAAACCTTGTGGACAAATAAGGTGGGAATGAGGTGAGATTATCAGAGGTGAAAAGTCAACATACCTTCATCCCAGAGAGAGATAAAGTATTCTTAAGCCTGTATTTCCCATCTTGCTGAGGGTAGGTGTACAGCATTATATCATTCATCTGATGGAGGACACAGACAGAAAGACAAAATATTTATTGGTTCTTCATTCATTTTAGTTAGTTTTATAAAAGCAAAACATAATAGTTACTGAGTGTGAAATAATGCAATACCACTGATCACCACAAGGTGGCGGTGTTTGCCTTAAGAGAAATATCTGAAATCACAGCACAAACCTTTTTGTTTATCCTTCCTTTCTTCAAAGCAACTTTTTGGGCTTAACTGTTTTCAGTTGTGTTTCCTCTCACAGAGCCCTGGCATGTCTGTGCAAGCCCTCAGCACCACATTCCCATGTATGCACACAACAAACTAAGGCATTAAAAGTGTTTATTTGCTTATTAGACCAAAAGTATTGTGATCCCTTGAACATGCAGAGAGTCCATTGTGTTATGAGTGGTATTTAATTTCTTCCCAGACAAAAGAGATGACATCATTGGTCACACCTAATGTGTGCTCTAAACATCCGCTGGGGCCGTATAGGCAGCATCCAGGAATTCTCCACCCTGCTCCGGGCTCCAGGCCTCTCCTTGCTCTCCCAGCCTTCTCAGGCTACGCTGAGAACCAAGACTGGGTGGAACCAGCCACCTTCACCTCAACAACAACAACATAAACAGCCACAGTGACGGGGTCACTGGCTGACTGGCTGGAGACAAAACAGTGCATGATAGCCAAACCTGAACCCCGCCTGCGACCTCTGGGCTGCAGCCACCGCAATTTGTCTGCTCCACCCTGTGCTATTCATTTACAAAGATTCCTTCCATGAAACCCGACTGAGTGCCAACAGAGTTTCACAAATGACTTTCCCAGATGAGACATAACATGTAGACATTTGACTTTGTCAGGGATGCCATCTCATTTCATCTGCTCACCCTTCACCTCCCTCACCTGCCTCTTTCACTCAGTCTTTCTTTCCTCTGGCAGCTTTCTGATTCTCCATCCTCCTTCTAATCCCTTCACTCACTCTTTCAGCGCGCTTTCTTTTTCTCTTTGAGCCCAGGCTTGTGAACATGGTTGTCGTTTTGTCTGTCGCTGAGGTGAGTGATGACTTTCATCTTCACTGTTGTTTGGATTCTCTCTCCTTAAAAGCCCATAAATAACACTTCACCCACTGAAGCTGTCCACTTCAAGGGAGCGAATGGCTATATAACCCTAATAGCCTTGAAGTATTAGCCACCAATCCTTTTCAGCTATTGCTCAACTGCAATCTTGTTTAGAGGGTCTGAAAGAATAATGGAATGAAGCAAAATGAAAAAAGTATCTCCGTGTTATATTCTATTTGTCTCAACCAATATAAGGCAAAATCATAAATGCTGCTCCTGCAGATATGCATGTTAAGCATAATTCATAACATGAGACAGCACTGATTGCACATGAAACAATAGAGTGTGCTTCTCTATTTCACGTTATGTGTTTGTCTAACACCCCCACACCCCTTCAACCTCCTCCACCTCCTCCTCCCTGCATTCTACAGGCTGTCTGGCCTTCACATTGCTGTCAGTCCCCTCCCAATACACAGGAAGCCAGCATCCAGTGACCCACACCAAACATCCTGTAGGGAAGCGGGGCCCTGGAAAACAAGTCCTGAGAGGGGAGAGGAGGAGAGGAGAAGAGCAGAGAGGGAGGCCCTTGCTGGATGGGTGTGGTGCCTAGTGGAGGTCTTACAGCCTTGGCCTCATGCCCCGTCCCCCCCTGCCTTCCCTCCCAACCTCACCTACCTCTCAGACTGACCTCCGCCCAACATTCCGCAATATTTTTGCAGATCATGCTAGCTTTGTTTTCACCATTAACTCAGTAATATAGCAGGTGCTTTCCTCTACTGCAGTGAACTATGATACCACAGATATAACAACAATTTATTCACTTAATAAGCAGGCAGTCATACAAAGTTCAAACTGTGGTGGAGTTATACAAGTTACCAAATATGTGGAGGGAAATTATGGGGAAATGTGTGCGAAAAGAAGCCCAAGACAAATGGAGTCACTCAGTGTAAACATCATACAGCTAATAGTTTTGACATTTTGAAGATCAATATCACATCTGTTCGAGCTACAGCTAGCAGGTGGTTAACTTAGCTTAGCATAAAGACCGAAAACGGGGAAACAGCTTGTCTGGTTCTGTCTGAAGGTATCAAAATCTGGCTCCCAGCACCTCTAAAGCTCACTAATTAACACGTTATATCTCGTTTGTTTAATCTATATAAAGCCCTCACCGTGAGGTTGCCAAGCAACCAGGAACGACTCAAAGAAGTCACTGTGCCCAGCCAGGAAACCGTCTAGCACTTAACCCTCTGTAAAACCAGAAATTGTCTTTTTATTTTTTATTTTTTTATTTATTTATTAACACAAATGAGATATATAATTTGTGACTAACTAGCTGTTTCTTTATGCTAAGATAAGCTAACTAGCTGCTAGCAGTAGTTTCTGCTTTAATGTACATGAGAGTGATATCAATTTTCTCAGTTAATTCTTGACATAGAAATGAATAAGCATATTTACTGCATCACAATATCTGCCTTTTACTTCAGGACTATATAGGGGGTGAAAAGAGTATTTCAAAGGGTTACCAGTAGGTATATTGTCTTGTAATGTGTGTGATGTGATAAGATAATAACAGTGGTATAGAAAGAAGATTATTACCAGAAATAGATGTCGGGGCTGCCGGCTTTTCCTTGAGACCTTCATAAGTGTGCCCTCTTTAACAAACATCTGCCAGAAGAATTAGAATTAAAACATTTTAAAAAATCATGTTTAGGCCATCAAAATACTGCTTTTATCAAATATGTGTGTTGTTTTTTTGTTTGTTTTTTTGATCCTGTCAAGGTCAATAGGAACTGGTAATCAGATATCATTACAGACAGCTGGCCAGACGCTCACCCTTCCATGCTTCAGGAGATCCCTCTTGCCTTTCATGCTGTACTCTATGTGGACCAGACGCAGCAAGTTCTCCTGAGGTGGAACAAAGAGCAAAGAGGGTGATTATCCAGTGATGGACAGAGGAGGTGGCAGAGAATGAAACCGCCCCTGTTTGTTAGTGACGGCATGTGATACTGAAAACTGAATAGGGTGGTACAGAGATAGAGGGAACCTGTGTTTCCACTGTCTGTCAGCCTGTGTGTGTGTGTTTGTGTGTGTGTGTGTGTTTCGTGAGCATTAAAAAAAAGAGAAAAAGAGAGTGTGATCAACAGAGGAGCCGAGCCAAAGTGAGGCGCAGGGGATCTTGACAGTGAGTGGTGAGAGAGACAGTGGGGGGAGGGTTAGTGAATTATCTGCTTATGTTTTAAGGGGAGTGTAACTCATGTCCACTTTAACACTACTCCCTTTGTAATGATACACCTGGGACTTTCTGATGACATCAACTTTCCTCGCCCCTTGCGTTAATCGACAAGCTGCGGAGGCCGTCGCCAGGGAGGGATAGACATGTCATTTGGAAGAGGGATTTATACACAGAAAAACTTCTTCACGCTCGATGTCCATCTTAAAATTGCTTTTTCATTGCCAAGTGGACGATAAAGATGCATCTCCATAATGGCAGCACTGTGCAGAGCTGTACTACTGTCAAACTCAACAGGAGCTAAACACTCTGAATGTAATAAACACATTGGCTGTACTAGACTCACCCCCTGTTTCAGATTGTCATTGGCCTGGTCTGCCACCTCGGACACGATCACCAAGGCAGCTGCAACACAAACAGAGGAAGAAAGAGAGATTTATGCATCACTGAATTCAGTAAAGACACACTCAATGGCTGTATCTCAACAACTAGGCTGTGATGCACGTCGTGCAGCTGCAGTATATCTTTGATTAACTGGAAAAAAAACATGACTACTGTGGCTCAGGTCATGAATATCAGAGAGCTCCATTCTACACGTTTACCTTGCGTGTCCTCGTATTCTTTAGAGTCAGGGGAAAGATTGTTCAGGTAATCTGGAGAAAATGCAGAAAAAATGTTCAATAGTTAAAAAGCCAGTGCCCACTGAGAAAATCTGTGACAATTTTTAAAATGTGTGTAAAGTTGCTGTATAGCCAGGTGCCCAAATGAACATTGAAATATCTCTATGTCTATCTAATATTTATGACACTACTGTTTTGGCTTTCAGCATTATCCCATAATTGCTATTTGCGGCCACAGTATGGCTATGCCTGTTGTGGCAAAATTACAAGGTCAAAGAATTTGTGCATGTGTGTGTGTTTGTGTTACCTGTGAGAAGCATGCGATATTGGAGGACTCTCACTATAACCTGCAGCAGCTGGTGTTTCAGTGGGACTTCAGCATCCTCTGGGCCTCTTGTCTGTGAACATGCACAAAGACACCACCAACACTAGTTAGATTTTAAGGGAGATGAAGGATGTTATTAGTGTTTAGTTATTTAATTATTAAACCATAGATATATGATAATGTATGTGGAATGACATTATAGTAAAATGAAACTCTTCATCTTTGTGATGACCCATCAAAGAACTGCTGGGTATCCCTGCACCGCATGCAGAAAAACACCAGTCTGTGTCCTCTAACCTCTATAATTTGAAGTCAAGGTCAGAAGTGACCAAGGGAACACTATCAGTCTGACCTTCACACATCTTTCTGGCACACACAAAAAAACCCGAACCACTCCCATTCTTCTTCTCAGAGCAGTCATTTGCAGGTGAAAGGAGACAGAAATTGGCACAATCAAAGAGAGCTTTAGAAAATCAATCAGGATCTAATTGTCTCTGACAGGTATTTATGCCCTGAGCGGTAGAGGAGCAACAGGGAACACACACACACACACACACAGATCTTTTCTAATCCAATGAAGTCCTATCCTTCATTAGAGAGGCACAGATAGCACCCTGCGGAAAAAAGCATCTTCATCTTATTTACACTGAACACACACACGTGCAACACACACACACACACACACACACACACACACACGCACACACACACAGGGGCTATTGATGAGATAACACTGATTTGGCCTGTTAAGGGGAGGGATGGGATGTGAGTTCAACACACCACTCTTTGTCTTCATTATCACACTCTGCAGTGTAGAGTCAAAGCAAAACTTAGAGTTGAAGCCATTTTTTAATGAACAAGCCTCCATCTGCTTTCTGTATTCCATCTCAGTCTCTCACTTTTTTGTCTTTTTTCTTTGTTGTTCATCACTGTATAATACAATGAGTACAATTAAAAACTAGCTCTCCATTATCAAGTCTGCTTGCCCTCAGAACATCCGCTCTCAAATGTCGCTTGTAAATTCTCATCCAATTGACACTTGATACGGAGGAAGTGGCTTTCCGAGGTGCGGCAGAGTTGATAATTAGCGTGTGGTTTGTTTGGGTGAGCGAGCCAAATGGAGGAGGAGAGAGGAGGAGAGAGGAGGGAGCCTCGTGCTGGGAGATAGACGCACAGGCACACACAAACACTCATGCGCATGCAAACAAACACACCTTTCAGGCTCTGTCACGGCCAGCTGATTTGTTGCCTGCACACACACAACTGATCTAATTGGGGAGTTGTAAAGGAGGCTGCTTCTCTAATTAGCTTCTGTCTGCCTCATTGCCTAGCTGCCTTTACAAGGAATTCACTCCATCGCTCTCTCCCTCTATCGCTCTTTGTCCACCTGCTGCTCAGCCTCCTCCTCTCCTCTTGGGGTTCTTGCACAAGAGAAAACACACAGGCTTTCTACAAACACGGACCATGACATGAATATAAATCCAAGCTGGAGTGGTTTAGAAAGAGATTTAAAAAAAAACAAAAAACAGTTTCACAATATTCACGCAATTTGTGTATGAACATGCTCCTGCTAAACACAAACACACGGAGACACAAACACTCTAACATAAGAGAGAAACACACACACACACACACCACACTGTGTTGGCCAATGTTTATAGATAGCGCAGTAAACAGGCAAGTGGCTGTGAAGAGGAGGCTTTAATCCTGTAAGGGTCTACCACTGATCTGATCACGTTCTGTGGCTACTTCATCACTGTCATCACCACATCCACAATGAAATTACTACCACTTATATCGCTGGACTTTGGCTTGTAGCAATAAAGGCAGAGGGAGCAGGATGGTGGAGAGGAAAGAGAGGTGTTTAGAGAGGCGAGGACGGAAGATTTGAAAAAAAAAGAGAGAAAGACAAGAAAACGGTTGCAATAGATGAAGAATGAGCATTTTTAAAATTCCCAAAAACAGCTGCAAGCGGTAACTGAAAATGTTGAAAGGTACAAGTATTAGCAGTAGTAGTAAGTATTTGCGCTCCAATGAAATATAACGACTTGTGAAGTGTCACACAGCCAACAGATAAATGACTGTCCACTCTCTCAGTGGTAGGTATAGAGAATCCCATGACCTGTATGATCCCTTGGACCTCTTTCTCTCTCATTACAGTGGGGTCACACACACCATGCAAGTCCCAAGACGGTGCTCTGATATAGCACAACATCCATCATACACTCCTACATCACACACACACAAACACACACAATGCCCTGGTGTGGGAAGGTGGGGAGGACAGGCGCAGGTTACGGGTTTATATGCAATATGGGAAAAATAACATGCAGTGTGCGTATGTGGTGGCAGGTGTGGTTGCCAGTAGAAAAGGTTGTTGAATACGCTGCTTAATTTAGGAGTTATAAGATGAATAACAGTGTTTCCATGGATAAGAATGAGGAAAATAAGCCCACTTTTTATATGTGTCCATAAGATAAGATAATATTTCTTCTTTCTTTTGCAGGTCGCATTTATAGCCTCTGCAGGTAGCAATTAGTGGTTTATGATGTGAAAAACGGGGACTAATATCGACTTCATGAGGCTTAAATGGTATATTATTGACTTTGATCAAGGTTATCATCTAGGATAAATCAGTGGTCGACATAAACCTAGAATGAAAAAATGCTGTAAGAGCTGCTGTAAGTGGCCTAGAGTCTTCATCTCTTACCTCCCTTCCTTTCTATTTACATTAGCTCCACTAAAGTCTGGCAGAGCCAAAGTTTTTGTGCAAAGGGGCAGCTGCTACTGAATATTCATGAGTGGAGACAGTTGGTGCCTTGTTCGTTCACGTTTCTTATCAAACTAGAAACGTCTGGAATCAATGTGTCAACCACTCACAGCGAATCAAAGTAAGACTCATTGGCATCGCCAGTGTCATTTTGTCAGGGCGAACAGTTTGAGTGTAGCCCCAAATATAATATTAAATTTAAGCCTATATGCAGCTTGAACAACATGTAAACTACAAAACAAAAATAGGTCAACTATACAAGGTGACCTGCATGCTTTTTAACTCTGTAAATGGTAAATCAATTCTATAGACCAGCACACAGCTGCATGGAAATGAGAAATCTATTGTTGCTGCTGTCTTATCTATAGACTCTCTTAATATCCTGTCTTTTAATTAAAAGTAGTCAATGTTCTTATTGTTACCAGCTCGGACTACACACATTCCCTTTAAAAAAAAAAAAAAAGATAAAGTGTTGATTAAATGCACCAAGAATACAATTGTGGACTACTGCCCTGTTTTTTTTTTGAAAGGGGACTCTTCAGGGAGTATCAAGGATGAAGAGATCCATCAAAGAATCAGTATTTTGTATGGAGTGGATATAAGATATGCAAGCAAGACAGTGGAAAGGTCAGACCCATGGAGAGGAGTGGGATACAGAGGGTTTTAGAAATATCTTCCCCTGGAAGCTGGGTGACAAAATCTAAGTTGAGAGCTGCTGAGTGAGTTCCAGGTGAAATACCAGGTTCGATCTCTGCCCTGTAGGAACACCTCACAAGGCTTAAAATAATTAAGACAAAAAAAAGTGTACAAAAAGAATAAGTGTTGGCAGGAGACACAATCAAGCTCCCTTTATGTAGACAGGTTCTAGTCTAGTCTGTCCTTTTTACCTCAAATTTCTTGACGATGCTGGCGAAGGCCGGGTTCTTCCTGCAGCTCTCATCCAGCAAGGACATGCTGCGATCATACTCAGAGATATAGGTATCAAACACTCCAAAGTCCTCGCGACGTGACAGGATCACATCTACCACCTTTTGGCTCTCCTCCCTAAACAGAGAGATAACACTTAAAGTACATTTGTGTTTTAAAGGCCAAAAAAAAAAAAAAAGTAAAGTAAGTCATGTGCAGTGCATTCCAGGTGTGTGAAATATACTTTGTTGTGACTGCACTGCGTTATGATCTCTTATGATCTTTTGTCCCTTTTATAATTGGCACAAAATGTTTAGTCTAGAAAGAAACTATTGCTAAGGGTGATCCTAAAACATTGCGAGTGATGTTCTAGATAAGGAAAGAATCATCTGCAGCATGGTGGGAAAACTCAGTGAGGCAGCTTTCCGTTATGATACTTTCATTTTTGCGCTCTTTATTCTCAGCTCTCTGTTCTTTTGCAGGATCTGGTGCAGAACTATCGTACCATCTGTACTATACAAGAGTAGGCCACAACACAAATATCAGTAATGTCTGTGGTGTTTCTTACCAATGACTAATGTGTTCCTCTAGCTCAGTGAGAATGCTGCTGTGGAGTGTGTAGACCTGAGGGAGCACACCCAATATCTCTCCCAACCTCTGCTCCTCCAGGACCGGCTCCCCTTCCTCACCCATAGCCCCAGTCACCGCTGACCTGAACTCCTACACAAGAGGAAAAAAAAGAGAGACGGGTTGAGAGTGGGGAGAAGGTATGCTTTGGAAAAAAAAGAGAGGAATGGAGGAAAGGGTTGTGAGGGCGGAAGGAGGAAGGGAGGGCAGAAGAAATGAAAGGCATAGAGGAATGAGAAATGAACAGGGGGAGAAAAATGGAAGGAAGGAAGGTCAGATCCTCCTAAACATCCTTCCTGCCACACTGCCTTCATATCACCTCAGTGCCTCCACACCACTTTGGGCTCTGTCCAGGCATTCAGGAAAGGCGGCACTGCCTGCACAAGAGTTACACCACCAGGTGTTGTTGCATAGTGACCTTGATACGCCACAAAGCTGTTTTGTACATAGTCCCCTATTTTCATGTCTCTTCAGACAAGGGCTTAAAAATCTACTGAAATACACTGAATTCAAATCCCTTCAGCACACATAAAACATAAGCAACAGTCTTTAATAGCTTCAGTGTCAGTGACTAAGAGGGCGAATATGAGGAGTTATGGCAGATGGGAGAGAGGAACCAGAGGAGAGATTAATTATCTACTCAGGAAATGAAGAACAAAAACATTAAATGAAAGGTGAATTGTCCGGAGGTGTCAACGTTTGAAAAATCAAACTGACAACATACAGCTTCATACATAAAGCCATGGCGTATCTGTAAGGGATAGGTGTCTGGAGCCCATCTGTTCCAGTTCTGACTAAAGCACGGGCATAAAACAAATAAAGATGTCCCAGTTGGCCGTGAGATAATGTGGTGACACTGAGCGCTCCAGAACACACCGTTCATCATGCACAATCGATCTTGTGAGTTAAGAAATGAGTTAACATTCATCATGTCTGCCAGGAAGGAGAAGAACTGCTACTTTAACACTACTTTTTTTTACACTGAACACACACGCACATAAACACATAAACACACACACACACACATACACACTAAAATCCATGAATGAGAGGAGCTTTACTCTCAGTTTCGCCACTCTCCACCTTATCCCTATTTTCTTCACGTAAGGCGGGTCAAGAAGCAACGTTAAGCAGCTGGTTGAGCAGCCAGTCATGCTCGGTCATAAATCAGCAGAGAGGATTTGTTCGGGGGTTACAGGTTACAAGCAAGAAGAAATAATAAGTCTGAGCCTCATATGTTGAAGCTGTTATAGCTTCCTTCAGAAGAAGAGCATGGCCTCCCTTCTTATGTGAAGACGGGGTCTGGAAATGCTTAGTATTACTCTATTATGCCTCATCAAACAATGGAACAAAAGCTCATGTGTGCCTCACTTAATACCCCCTAAACTGTGTGTTTGTGCATGTTGTGCCGTCCCAGCTGAATGACTCAATTTCATGCTAATTATGACATCAGTCTGCAAAGAGTAACTAATATCTCGACACAACTGTTTGAAGAATAGCACTGAGCCTATGCATTATGCAACAGCACGGTGAAAAAGCCTTCAATGTCAGCTTTGAAAGGTGGCAAGAAGATTCAATTAAGTGGTACGGTAACGTGAAGACCATCGCAACAGTTCATGATGATGCCCATATTTACACGCAGCATATGTTTCTGTCTCTACCGTGGCATGTAGCAGCTAATTAGTTAAAGATGAGATAGCAGGTTTATGATCATTAGAGACATCCATTGTATAATATTAGCATTATTGCTGTTTAATGGCATCAAATGACACGTTACGCAAAGCGGCTGTTTTCGTACTCACAGCAGGCTTTTGTTAAACCTCCGTGCAGGGGCACACACATAAGATATTCAGGTTATGACCTTACTCAAGGTTATAAGGTACAGGCTGACTGATGGGCTTCTCTGGGTTCAATGACTCTACCTGTCAGATTTGTACTGGCAGCCATCACCTTAATAGCAATTCTTCCACACAGTTCTTGTAAAGGTGTTGCCTGTCTCTCCCATCTCTCCCGTGTGACTTTTCCTTTTTGAGCAAAATGTAATCATTGTTTAAACTGTTTCAGTGTCCACAGTTTCCTTTCATGCGGTCTTTTCGGTAAATCCATCTTTGTTCCTAAGTCTGCAGGGATGTGGGCTTGTTTTGACATGAGGTGAGTGGGGAATGATGGAAAAAAGATGGCTGTGATGCATGGCCAACCTCGAGAGGCTTATCACAGCTCACCTTTAAAATCCCCTGTCCTCCATTAAGTACAGTCATTACAATACTGAGATTAAAAAAATATATATTATAGCCAACCTGGTCATATTGTGCATCCAGTATAACAATATAAAACAGCCTTTTCATGACCTTGAGTTGGAGGATTTCCAGGCAAGTTGCTCGAGTATCTGAGTATACATATCAGTTGAGTAAGGATATAAGGACAGCATCAGCAAAGCGCCTGGTGTACACACGCTGCGTCATCTTACAACTGACCACACCAGAGTACAACATGTCAACGTTGTCAAGACCAGGAAGTAGATCTTGCTGCAACAACACTGATAAACCTGAACAGAGCTTTACAACAGGGGAGGGAGGAGGAGAAGGAGACAGAGACTGGGGGAGCAGACGCACAGGATATGATGTTATCAGTAGGTTTTCAAGAAAGTTTAATAGTCCTTTAAAGCAGGAGACATTTTAAGAATAAGATAATGTGACAAGTTTGCGGTTGTGGCGGTGAAAGTTTTTCTTACCTCTTGAAGGTATTTGAGGGCACTGACGTGTCTGGGAAAAACAAGAAGAGAGAACGTAATTAGACTATGAAAATGAATTTGCAGCCTTTTACACATCAATGTTAATCTTTCTACAAGACTTTTAAATGATCTAAATTATGCGTCATGTGTAAACCACATGAGAAGTGTGAAGCGGGGCAAAGGCAAGGCTAGTGTATTTAATAAGTTACACTAATAATAGTAGTTGTCTGTCAGTTATTCTACACGCGGCTTGATTCATTAGCTTTGGAGCAGGAGAGATTCAGTTTAAAGAAATACCAGGAGACGTAAAAAGGCGACATATCGGATTTGGATGCAGCAATTTTTTGTGTGTGATGACATGCAGCAGGAAAACAGTGTTAACATGGGGGAAGCCCGCAAGTGCAGATACTCACAGTCTCTCTGAGTCAACGAGTTCTTTTGCGACGTAGAAAGCTCGGGATCGCCCATCGATCTGTGTGAAAGGGAGGGAGAGCAGTGGGAGATGAATGAACGCAGCTAATGTTCAAAGGCTCTCTGTGGGCACTTATTCCTCTCCTTCATTAATAGGAACAGCTACTCAGCAGCCAAGGAGACTGGTGAAAAAGCAAATTCACTTTTTTTTTTTTTTTTTTTTTTTCAAATATGCTGTCAACATAAGAGTGATTATTTCATTACAGTGCTGCATAGACATGAAGGCTTTCTCAAATATGGGACTTTTAAATTCAGATGCATTATGTATGAGAGACTGCGTGTGTGGTGACAACAATGCTGCCCATTGATTTAGGGGCTAATCACAGGCCTCAAAACATCCGAGCCAAAACATCATTGAAGCCATTTATCCTGCACTTTATCAGTTATTTCTGCCTATGCGGAGCACTTCACAAATACTACTGTATTAAAAAAACCCCACTGACATTAATTTCCTTAAAACAAAACCAAAACACACTTCAATTAAACTCAACTATTCCAGTCTCTCTCTTACTCTCTCTTTTTTTTCTCTCTCATTTATTGTGTTTTTTCTTTGAAGAAGAAGGAAACAAGGAAATGCATGTCACGTGATGGGAACAGGGTCTGATGTTATTGTGGTAGCAGAATGGGTGGGGTCCATCATCAAGCTACTGTAAAATGGCTGCCTTTTACTGTAAGGAAGTCGATGTTTTTGAGATGATACGTTTCAGCTAACGGTGAATCAGCAAGACACGCTGTGAGATTAGAGATTAACTTGATTCTTTTTGTTCACTTATTTCGGTTTATTTTATTTCATGACATGGTGTCATTTTTGTTTAGATCTGTCAGTTGCAGGTCTTACATATTTTGAAATAAGACTTATTAATAAATACAATAAAACACTATTTATTTATTTGATCCTCCAGTTTTTTGGGGTTTTTTTGCTCATCATGTTGATTTTCTGGCCCAGCTGTTAGCTCAGAGGACTGAATGGACAACACTCTCTACCCTTGTTTCATTTGTCTATGTATTTCATAACTCACCTGTTGGTCATAACTCTGTTCTCCACCCCCCTCTTCCTCCTCTGAGGTACGCCCGTGGTCCTCCTCGGCAGACAGTCCAGCAGAGATTGGGTTGAGTGGGAAAGGCTCTGTGTAGGCACTGCCAAGAATAAAACCAGGGAGGGAGGACAGTATGAGTACAGTGAAAACAGCATAGACATGGGTATCATAAACATTAATATTTAACACTATATTTAACACTGCTACATCTGGCTCTCTAGTCTACAGCTGCTGCGCTTAAGTCAGTGAAAGCAACTGATATGATATAATCTGTGAAGCACCGTATTATCTACTCTATTTATCGTTTTATTTAATTTTATCATTAGAATATAGAATTCCCATTATCTTCCGATCAGTTCGATATATATCGTGCATTCTACACTACGACACTGCAGCAAATGTCTTGGATAGCAATACTTTAAACTGCAGCGTAAGGTTTTTAAAGGGGAATCCAAACCAGCATAGAAGACAGAAATTACAAATTACACATTTACACTGAAAATACATTGCACATTATCTTTACAGCAACATATTGCTGAAACACTGAACAATAACCCAAGTATACATATGCCCGTGGATTACTGTTTCTCCTTTAAATATATATTTTTGCTTTTCCTGTGTGCTTCTCTGAACATTTCCAGTCCTCACATAGAGTTCTCCAGTGGCACACTGTAATCCCTTTCCTGATTCATTCTCATCACAGATGGCACTGTTGTGTACATAGACCGGTAATCCTTTAGTGTGCTGCTCTACCTGAGGGGGACACGCTGTAGGTCAGTTCTCTTGTAATCCTTTTAAATGCTACCTGTGGTGATTATTAATGTCCTCTGACCCATTAAGGCCCATCAGTATGTTTGACAAAATTCACATTATCAGGATGATAAGTGGATAACAATCTAAAAGCAGCTACAAGGAAGCTTTGGGACAGCTCTGAGACTGTCACCACCAACTCTACTAGCACCACTAACAGAGGCAGCTGTGGCTCAGGAGGCAGAGTGGGTCAGAAGGTTGATGGTTCGATCTCCGACTCCATGACGAAGTATCCTTAAATACAAATTACTACTGATGGTTGTGTAGGTTACTGTCATAGGCATGCAAGTGTGTGTGAATGGATGAGTGAGCAGCTGAAAACACTGTAAGATGCTTTGGATAAAATTCAAATCCAGCCACTTATTAATTTCCAAACTAGACTTCACTACTGAAGCAAAATATTTAATTTTATTCAACTGATGTGACGCAACCAGAAAACATAATGAACAATAATTTAACGTCAGCTTTTTATCGTTGTGATATGATATCTTAAATGTGATATGATATCTTAAATAGCCCCCTGTGTGTACAGAGAGTAGAAGATCAGACGTATTGGGTGGGCTGAAGAAACAGGCCATTACTCATGGTTGACCTCAGAGTAGACAGGTCAACCTGGCTAGAAAGTGAAGAGGAGGGATGATTTTTTTTCTGAACTCATTCTTAAGCTGATTTATTGTGCTGAGTGAGCAGATTCCCTTTACATGTCTAATAGAAACTCTGTGTCTGAAATTCTCACCAACAACACCAACAATACAATCTCTGAAAACACACTCTTTCTGCTGTAAGTGAGGGTTGGTACCAATTCATGACGATGTCTCCCAGAAAACGAAAGGTTATTAAAAAAAAGTGCACACACTATAAATGGCTAAATTAGAACAATTTATTTTATTTTATTTCTCTTGGACGGAAAATTTATTTTTCATGTTGCTCTTGCTGGAAGTTCCAATTATTTCCTTTCCTGCCGAACTCATTTTCCATAATGAAATCCCAAATATAACTTGTGTGACTCCATCATATTTTAACCTAAAATATTTGAAATTGTAAAATGGCAATTCATAAATCCACTGAATAAGCCTTTTAGAGCAATGCTATTATGCCAGCTGATTACAATGTCTTTTATAATACAGCGACATTAAATCTACTGTGTCAATTCAAAGGACACAATGACTGTAAAAAGACCTATATTCCACCAATGCTCTGTGAATTCGACGATGCCTGTAACATGTAATTCAGTTGAGCTAAACGTTGAGTATTAAAATAAATATTAGGCACAATCAGACAGTCCTTTTTCTGCTTGAAATGGCAGCATTAGAGGAAATCCACCCAGCTGAATAGGTTCATTATCCTGCTAACTATAAAAGACTGGGACACTGATGGCGGGGTTAAGAAAATGGGAGCACTTTTGGCTGATGTGCTGCTGCTGCTGTGGTGATGAAGTGATTTGTAAAGATGCTGGCACTCTGCTACTGCCTTCTACCTGTGATACGATAGAGCAGCGGTTCTCCCCTTGGGGTCCAGAGGTCTTTGAGGGAGTTTCTGGGTGGCCCCCAGCAAAAAAGGATCATTTATTTGTATATATTTTCTATATGTAATGTATGACTATATTTGTCATTGGTTTCATACACTTTCTGTAATAAAACACCTAAAAGCAAAAATCTTATCAGATAGGGGAACCCGGGACAAAATCTTGTGGGTCTGTGGTCTAGTTTGTGTCAGTTTAGGGGTGCTTGACTCAAGTTCAAGAACCACTGTGATAGGGGATGACTTTGGATAATAGTAACCCCACATTATGTAACAGTCTGTTCACATATGGTTCACATATGCAACGGTGTTACAACCTTTGCTTACTTGCTTGCAGCTGATTCATCCTGCACTTTGTGGAGGCGAGAGACATACCTGAAAAAAACTGGATCAACAATAACAGCAGACCTGGCATTCCTGACATGACCACACCTCATCTTGTTGTTCAAGGGAGAGTCTGGGAACCTCCGCCTCACCATGGTGACCCCATTTCTCCCCCATTCATCTTATCTGTCCTACCCCGTCTCCACCTCCCTGCCTCACGCCAGAGCCCCACCCTCGTCCTGCATTTCCTGTAAACAGGCTGGTGGGAAGCTCCTAGGCTGGACACTTCCTCCCCGGGGATGACCTGGCAATGACCTCAGAGCGCCTGGCACCAGGCCTGGCGAGCCAACGACACACCCTGTCCACCACCTCGCCACACAGCACACAGCCACCACCCAGTACAACAATGTACTTAAGATGGTTCCCTCATCACTACTAACACTAACATAACAGTGGGTGGAGGAGCTGTTTTAGAGGCCATGGCAGGGCTTTGTCATCACTCTGAAGAGGTTCACGTCCAACTATTTGGGGTAAGCTAGAGATGTACAATACTGCATACATTAGCACTACTTTACAGACCAAACCACTAGCTAGCATTGTATAGGCACATCACATGTGCATTGTTGTTGTGAGTCTACCTGGAGCTCCTTAAAGTTGATACTTTGAAAATGATTGTTTTTCTCCCCATGTTGTTGCTACACTGCTACTTGGGAAGCAAATTGCTGCTGAGGCTGCATTCTCACCAGGAGCTTCATCTTTGATAAAGCAGCAACTTAGTGTGCATGCACATATGTGCATGTACATACACACTTACAGACAAATACCTTAGCTAGGCTTTGGGATGAATCATTAGTGTGCCTTTTCTTTTTTCCATTGTACACTATGGTAGCCTGCTAATGAACATGTCTATTTACTTGTGCTGAAGTAGTGTCAGAATAGTGTAACACATTAATCACACAAGTGGAAACAAGCCAGGCCTGCAGCACAGCAGCTTTGTGAGTTCTTTAAAAATGCATGTCTACCACTGTAGCAAGGTCTTTTTTGTGTGCAAAGCTCTGGGGCCATTTTCCTCACCACAAAAATCTACTTTTTCTCTGTGGGTCCACAACCACGTTGACTACTGAATGTGTTTTCAATTAATCACTGCCATCATCAGCTAGGCAGCCTGGGACAGCGGTAATGTCAAGCTTTGAACAAAGTTTAGTGAAGATGTACACACAAAGGCAGGGACAAACACTTACTCCGACTACAGCCACAACTAAGATCTTGGACACACACACACACACAAACATAAAAGCACTCAAACACTCAAATAAACATAAACCAGCCCCATACAGACATGCGAAAGAGTGGCCCTGGCAACAGAAACCTCTCTTGGGGAAATGTGGTGAAGTCAAGGTGACAGGACAGATAGGCCCTTTGCATCATTGTGAGTAGTGTGAGCCCTCTACCACACAATGAGCCACATCGATAACATCACTAGGAAAAAAAAAAAGAGACCACACTGAGGGGCCATTGTCTGGGAAATGGAAGGTTTTCAAATGCTGAGATATGAATAAAGTTTAAAGAACACTGGAAATAAACTGCAGGGAAATCATAGTATAGTGTTTATTTCTACACAAAATATCTACAGGAGAGGATGTGTTTGTATAAATGATATGCTGAATCCGCTTCTACATAGGCAAATAATTATGAAAGACTGTAGCCGCAAGACATTGTAAAATAAAGAACAGTTAGCTGCATGTGAATTATAAATAATAATTTGAGCATTCTACCCGAAGATTATCTTAAGCCTTTTAGAGAGCTCTTGGTAATGGCCTGTCTTTTTGACTCACAGGTCATCAAACACAACTATTTTATTAAGACTGGGGAAAGACTGTGGCCTGTAGTGGCTGAAGCTGTGGCACAGGCTGGGGTAATGTGGTACAGTCTGGCCGTGGTGATTCCTTGCTCTATCACACACTGCGGTAAATCCTGCAGCCCCTCAAGGGTCCAATGAAAGAGAAGCACCCGGGAGAGAGCTACTTTAATAAAAGCCCTCCTAAACTTAACCATAAGTGTCAGGTACAGGAGAGCAATTACACCAGAACTGCGCTTGCTCTCTCGTTCTTGCTTCCCCCTCCCCCTCCTTTATCTTACTTTATCGCTCTACTCTTTGTTTTCTTTTTACACTTCTTCTGCTTCTATTAACACATACCCTCCCTTAACTCTCTCACCTTTTCCTCATCCCTCTCCACCTCCTTGTGTGAAAGGAACTCTCTCATCATTGACACCCCACGCTTTTCACTTTTAATTGCAGCCCATAATGACTTTCTTTAGTGTGAATAACTTGCACTCAGTGAGCTACCCAATTGCTATTACCTGTTCTACTACTCTACTACCTCAAACCTGCACAGGAGGCAGCAGCACCAGATGCCACCTTAAATATCCAAAATGAAAAACAGGAGTAAGCTCTCCCACAAGCATTGTCCATCTTCCCATAGCCAGCGATGCCTGACACAGCAGGCTGCTCATCTCATACTGAACATTCCCCTACAAGAGGGAGATCTGATTCTACTTAGCCGGATACCCACTGCTCATCTGAGATACAGTGTAAAAACATTTGTCAACTGTTGAGGGGTCAAGATTGCACTTCTGCTGAGTTGTTAGGTTCTGGTGAACTGAAAACTCAGCTTTAAGAGTGGTTACAGGGATAAACACTCTCACTACACTACAGGTGAACAGATATGATATATGCTTCGTATCTAGAATTAAATCCTGGCATCCATGGGATGATACACTGAAGCACCACAAAACCAAATCTAAATAGCTAGGTGAAGCAAAGCATGTTTTTTTGTAATTTGGGTAAACTGACCCTTTATGGTTTGCTTCGGATGGCGCAAGACCATTTAAATTCAGTGAGTTTTTACTATACCTTTCAGTGTCTGCTTTAGGTGTCTGGTGTTTGCTGTCAATCCCAGGGAAACTGTTCATATCCACATAGCCGTCATTCTCATTGCAGACAGCTGTCGTGCGGTTTGGACCCTCAAAAAACTCTGTCACCGTGTGGGATCTGGTGGGTCTGCCTGGTATCTGGATGTTCTCATAGTCTGAGCTCATGGCAGGGATATTTTCGTAGTCTGACGTGTCAGCGCTAGGGAAGGATATGGAGCGGGGCTTGGTTAAAGGTAGAGGCATGGGGGAGCGACGAGACCTCTCCTCGAAAGACTCAACTCTGGAGACACCCCTGCCATAAGCTTTGGGGTCACCTTTCCTCCTCTGGTGGTCTTTATAGAGGACAAAGGTAGACGGCAGGTCTGACGGACGCTGCTGAGGGTTTACCATGTGGGACTGGAGCTGAGGAGAGCTGCTGGTGCTTCTACGGTCAAGCTCTATGACTCTCACTGGCCCGTGATGGCTGGACTCTGAGGAAGAGCGTGAAGAGCGGACACTTCCATCGCTAAAACCTTTTGAATCTGTCTTTCTCTTGAACTTAAGCGCCAGGAAGCGCTTGAAGGAGGACTTCTTCTTTTTAAGTTGGTCATTGGGTTCATGCTGGATTAAAAGGGATGGTGAACTCTTTGTGACTGGTCTCTTGGTGATGTATGCCAGCTCAAAGGGTGGAGGGATGTCTACTAGAGAGGTTGGCGTAGAAACACCACTGGATGATTGATGGCTTCGCTGGGAGAAACTTCCAGAAGAAGTTATGACACAAGGAAGGGAAAGAGTGTCATCTTTCCTCTTCATCCTAATCTCGTTTTTTAGAGATTGGTCGACCTCTGTGGGAGTGGTCAAAGACAGTTCTCCAGCCTCGGCTGAACGTGAGTACAACAAGAAGCGACGAGACTTCATAGACGGGATCACACAGTTGACCCCAGGCTGCTGTGAATGGTTGAGTGGTTCACTGTTCTTATCCAAGGCCACTGTGCAGTAGTCATGAGTTTGGTACTCTGTCCCTGTTTCCTCTGGCACAGTCTCTGGGACATAACCTGTAACCTTCCCAGAATAAGAACGTGATCTAGTGACAATAGTCTTCCTATCTAGTGTTACAAAGTTCTCTCCTTCTGAGTCAAAGCCGGCCTCTTCGTATATATGCTCCTCACTGTCTGACTCTGTGTCCTCATAGTAAGGCACAATATGGCAGTCCAGTTCCTCAATGTCTTCTTCAAAGGCCTCAGTGGTGTGGGCGAAAACCATCCTGTTGGTGAGCTCCGGGGTGCGTCCCACGTCCAGATCTACCGGCACTGTGATGTTGCACAACCTGAGACGAGGCTGGCAGCTTCTTCTGTGGCTGAGGAAAGCCTGCTCACGTTTAGCTGTTCTCTCTTTTACACTTTTTCCTTTAATATGTCTCTTTTCTGTTTCCTCTTCTTCCTCCTCATCACCTATCTCAACGTAATCCTCTGATGAGACACACTCCAATTGCTCATCATCTTCTTTAGGACAGAAGGAATCATCAATGTCTGCATACTCATCTGCTGACTCCCCATCCTTTGCTTTGTCTTTGTGCTGACTCCACTGCTCAGTGCCTTCTTCAATTTCAGCCTCTTCAGTGTAGGCTTGCTTATCCTCTAGCTTGTCCACATCATCTGATGACACATAATAAGGTTCCTGGTTAGAAGCACCTGGTGTTTGCAGTTCATTTGACGGTTTGTCATCAGTATCATCCTGAGTCCACTCGGGGTCGCTAGTTCCAGTCATATTTGGAGGAACAGCTTCAATGACCGAATAAGGCCCGAACACATCCTCAGTGCTGGATGTGAATCGGAAACATCCAGAGACATCCTTGGTGGCACGTTCCGGTTGCCACACCTCTGTTTCAGCTTGGTCACATGACTCACATGTATCACTAGCATCATCCGTGGGGCCAATCACATCGTAGGGATACTCCTCTGTTACAGTTGGAAGCACGCTGAATCCAAATGCAAATGCACCAGCTTCCAGCTCACTCTCATCTGTGAGTAAGTCACAGTCCTCACCTTGTTCACTGTCTGCTTCATTAAGTCCAGTATCATTGACCTTATCACCCTGACTGAGCGACTGTATTTGATCAAGATTTTGTTGTTCTACATGTTTATCTAAGTGTCCAGGAAGATCACAGGGTATTTCAGTCTTTTCACTAAAACCCTGTTCCTCCTCTTCCTCTCCTTGTCCTGCTTCATCCTCTGTTTCTTTTGGAGGAAGCAAAGATGTAGATGTATTCTCATCATCAGTGTAATTGCCACCTTCAGGCTGGTTCAAGTCATTGTCAGTGCTTTCATCCTCAGTAGTGTCTACAGTAGAAACATTATCATCTGCTTTGACTGTGTCTTCAGAGCCAGTGCTGTCTCTGTCGCCATCATTATCATTCAATATCTCCCCATTTTCTGTTTCACCCTCTATGTCTCCTTCTACTATATCAACCATCTCATGAAGATCGTCCGTCTCCCTGTCAGAGTGAGCCAGATCTCCGTTACTGAGGATCTGTGGGGAACCCAGCTCACCCTGTGGGTGAGGCTCATACAGGGGTCTAGGCTTGGGGGCGACAGGAGGTTTTGGACCACGGACCGGGAGACAAGGCCTGGACATCAGCTTGGACTGGACTTTGATGGTCAGATGACTGCGGACCTTTGGTCGAGGGACTTGCAGCGGATTTTGAAAATCTGTACAAAAAGAGTGGAAGATAATATAAAAGCTGTTGAAGTCACACAAATAACATTTAATTTCTTAAATACTTTAAAAAAAAAACTGACTACATGAGGATACAAATGTGGATACTGTTCCTGTATAGAATGCAAAGAGGAAACCCGGTCCTGTACAGTAGTCAGTGACATGCAGAGTGCTGCAGGGGACATTATCAGCAGGAAAAACAACAGAGCCACAGGGTACTTAGAGGAGGAACAATAACATCTCTCTGTCTGGGAAATGACACATGCAGGTTGGAGGCTTATAACGGGATCGTATTTAACAACTGATTGGCTCATTGTATTCAAAACTTTTAAAGATGATTTACTTCTTCACACTCCACAAAATCCATTATGTACATTGAAAAGGCAACATTAAAAGCATCTTAATTCTGTATCTCCATCCTAATTTAGACACTGCTTTTTGTTAAGTGTTAAAAATTGTGACTGCTTATGATATTTAGAATCCTCATGAAACCCACCAGTACTTACCAAAGTGTGTACACCCCTTGTCTTTTCCTGTTATTTAGTACCTGCCCTGACGCACATCCTATTAAACCTTGTGTGCACTCCGGCTATCTCTGTGTTTGTAATGCTCTTTCTCTTTCTGCTAGTGTGTCTGCCTGTCTCTTGATTTTCTTGATACTGAAGTCTGAATGTGTATTTTTTGTGAGACACCACCATTCACCATCCATATCATTTTGTGCCCACAATTCTTGTCTATGAATGTCATCATGCTCTTTCTTTTAAGAATTCGAGGTTTCATCAGTCATCCACGAGAGCCTTGAAGGACTCCACACAGGATGTCCACGGGGGGAGGGACATTAACAGCATGGCCCCCCATCACTCCTCCATCAACCTCTCTAGGAGTACACATTTTCACAACACAAATGGACTTCCTTCTCGTCATTCTTCCCCGATTCTCACAAAACATACTCACACTGCCTCACACACACACACACACACACTTTTTTTTTTGCTGAAAAGGTCCTTTGAGTGCGTCAAAGAACAATAAAACTGGAAGGGAAAACAAGGGTTCCAGTCTGACAAAGCACCCAACTGCAAACAACAGGATATGAATTATGCAACAAGAATTCAATTAAAACAAATGTTTGAAAAACAAAGGAAGAGATAGACACTGGGACCTTGACTGTGCCAAACTCACAGGATATGATTTCAGACTGTGTCCTAATCATGAAATGTCACCCGACAAGACAAAACAACATCTCTAAAATCTAAAGCGATGTAGAATAGATTTGAGTGATTGTTAAAGATCTCCTTTGACAACTACCACACTCCAACCACAAAGACAAAGAACATTTCTAGACTTCATTCATTAGGTAATTAATTCATTTACAGGACACAGAACCTGCAGGACAGGTGATCTTTGGTATAGAACTATGGCTGTGTCCACCCTCACAGAGATAGATTATAATCCTGAATCTAATTTTAATGCTAATCCCAGAACAGAACATTTTCCCAGTAGAGACCTCCACTGAAAGCAACTTTATTGGGACTCATCTTAATCCTTAGCTGTGGATTTAAACTGACTCCACATTTCTTTATATGGAATTCATCTCAGGAAAATTGTTGTTGTGTGAAAAATTAAAATTGTAGTCTTATATGATCAGTTTATTGATCTGTTGATTAGTCATTGTTCAGATGGAGTGGCTGACTGCAAACACTTAGGCTACGTGAAGTCGCATCGGATTTCAATTTGTACCCTAAAATAAAAAAAATACTCACTCATGGAGCCTCGTTCTACTTTATATGCAGTAAAAACATTAGAAAGTTTGCAGTCTGATCTCGCAACATAATCATTAAAGATTTACCACCAACCTGCGTTCATTGTGGGACATCATCATCCACGAGATGCGACAGTTATCCTCATTTTCCTCCCAGTGACGTGGAAACTTAATCCAAATACAAACACATTGCGGGGGAAAAAAAATAATCAAATTATAAAGGGAGAGTTGCAAAACATGCGGTCTTGGTTTTTCTCCAGTGAAAGTCTACTTGCGGAAGACCCCGTGTTCGCAGAGTGGCAGCTGTGACTTCAGCCGGCGTGTTATCCAGTGCTGATGCTACAGTAAACTGATGCGCTCCTGTGTGGAAACGGGAGGTGCTGCTTGGCGCTTCCTGAGGCAGGACTACAGCGGAGCGCAAACCAAGCCCACTCTGCAGCTATATGTTTCATTTTTGCAATCATTGCCATTATATCTTATATCTGTCCCCTTTATCATATTCACATTCACTGTTTATGTTTTGTGTCCGGACCCTGCTCCATTTATATGTATAATGGTGTCATATTCGGTCTGAGCAGATTTGGACTATGAATATAAGAATGAAAGAATAATCCAATATTCATTTTCAGTGTTTCATTGTGATGATGTGCATCTTTAAATCTACTTTTTTTTGTTTTACAGTAGATTCCTCAAATCTAATCTGACCATGTTTGCCTTCACCAGGCACCAGTTGGAAAAGTTAAGACCTGCACTGTGCACATGAATTATTGAACTGTGTCATGGCATACTCAAGCCAAGCTTGTGATGATCATGTACAGAGAGGATTACACAGTTATACAGTACAAAATCAGCTATTCCAAAATCAAGCAGAGATCATTCTCACTGTTTCCCCCAGCATGTTTTGCCCATGGATTGTTTCCTGAACCAGAGCGGTGCATAGAAAAGTTCCTAAAAGCAGTTTCCAAAAACAGTTTCTCTAGGACACCAAAGCTTTTGCTATTGGCCGGGCTTCCTGGACCGGCATCTGTTGCATGATTGAATGAATGCAACCCTTTAAAACCTCTTCATAACAGGAAACCGCTCTCCCTGTTTCCTGCACAACAGGCAACACTTCCTTAGCAACAGATGGGAAAGGTTGGAGATGTTAACCCCTTAGGTAACCCTCCAACAGAGCTGATTGACTGGTGCTGTGCAGAGCCTGATGGTTCGAGGAACAGACAAACTTTCACCAGCTTCAGTGTGGGAATCATGGCAGGCTTTCAAGGACAGAGACACCTTGTGCAACACAGGGGGAGGCTAGGATCGTCGCCCACTTGGGCTCTTTGATTTGACAGCCCCCAATGCTGGTTAAACGCCCACACATTGGGATGGGAACATTTCACCTCTTTTTTCCCCCCCTCATCTTCTGTACACTTGAAGGTCAAACAATACAAAAGACCTCTGGGATCTGTACAGCAGAGTTGAAGTGGATAGTGATCAAATGGAGAAGCACAATAAAAGAATCAGCTGTGCTGTATCACAACGGGGCTCAGGTCCTGACTGCTGCAGCGGCATACCGATCCATATATAATACACACAGCAAAATTCCCATTCCAGATGGTTTGGTGCAGAAGGGATTAAGCTCTGCTGCACGTGCAAAGCTCAATCAGTCTCAAAGAGGGAGCTGAGAGTGTGCATGTCATAATCAGCTCATGTTATCTTAGCACTTGCATGTGGGTGATCTCATTAAATGCTTTGGTATAATGATACAATTTCAGAATTATTAATTATTATTGTTACTAGAGAGGCTATGAAATATGAAATCATTTGTTTTGAAGATGCGACCATTGTGTTTGCTGCAGTAATTAAGCTGTTTATTTGAAAATAGGATGCTGAGTAATGTATTTTGCAAGACACTACTCCAAAACATTTAAATCACTGTGACTCAGTTGTTTTGCTTCCACTTGTTACAATGTGATACTGCAATAACCATTATGGAGTGCTGAAGCCAAGACCATTTTTTAATGTGTCAGTAGTAGCACATTTATAGCTACCATAAAGTAACCTTTTGTTTTTGAGTTGGATGACTAAAGATAGCTCTCGTCTGGTCTTTTGGCGCTGCCAAATGGGCTTCTCTCATGAGTATTCTATTCACAATTGCTACATATGACCTTTTTTTTTTTTTTTTGGTTTCATCTGTGCAAAATATGTTTTGCTTTTGCAGAGTGTGCAAATAGATCCTGTCAAGAGTATTGTGTCATGTGGCTGCAGAAAAGAATGGCTATCAGAGTAAATACCCCTCCAGATGTGGCACAGACGGTCAAAACATGTTTTTGGATGGAGGACACAAATTTCCTGGACTGCCTGTAGCTGTGTGCTGTGCTCTGTCACCCCACCTGGAACAACGACTTGACTAGAGGAGAAAGGGAGAATGGGCGATGTTAGGAAAAACATGCTGTAGTAGCAGAGAACAAACTGACTCTATCAGCCCTCCACTCGGCTGCACACCACACCAAACAGGAAAGGGATCAGGGAAAGGGGTCAGCAACTTGTTCCCAGCGCTGAGACAATCCATAACACCTGCTTTGCCAGCAACTGGACACCGGACTAAATGGATGTACTGAGTGTTTTTATTCCCCACTGAGATGTGACATTGCACTTTAATGCCGCCGATTACTGGAAAGCACATGCATTATTTTTTTGCTCCATTATGGCACAATGTGTTCCTGTGATTCATTAATGTATGTCAGTGGCAGATTTGCTACAGAATTCATTTCCAAGAAAAGAAGGTGCTTAATCACGCAGTTATGCAAACTAGCTGTGGTGTATTAAGTTCAGGTATTGATTGATGTGGTACTCAAGTACAATCAGGTAGAGGTCTTTCACTCTCTAAAGTGACCCAAACACCTTTGTAATTGGATGGCAAAGTGTTTGACTGCTATAATGGATCGAATCACTATTGGCATGCTTTATTGATTCCCAACCAGTAAAGACCTCAGCGGTCTTCTGAGACTTGTATGTTTGCCCCGAGCTTTATATTCTGATTAAGAGACTTCAGACTAGATGATATGTATAAAACAGGACAACAGACTATATTAAAATATCAGGAAAAACTGAATAGCGCAGAGATTATTTTAGGTTTAATTGAGTTTGGTTATTTTTGGCAAAGAACTGTGACAAGATAGATATGCATCATTAAACACAACTACATCAATGGACTGTGCCCAAGAAACTCAGGTGTCAGGTGTCATATCACTCAGGTTTTGTGTAACCTGAGTGAAATGAGAAAACCCTGTTGTCAGCAGTGTATACGCCACTCTCCCAACAATATAAAGCCAGGACCCATTCGCACCACCCCTAGTGACTGCCGTTGCATGTACATACACACACACACACACAACACACACACACACACAGCAGAGCTTTGCAGTAAACAGGTGGACCATGTAAGTCAGCACTTCATCAAAAAACAGCAAATACAGGTTTAATTCCCCACAGGGACTTCAGAACTCCACAGCAAATCAATTAAATTGGCCCGTATCACTGTTGCAATTTAAATAACACACACAAAACATCCCATTCAAACATTCAATGTACGTAATTGTCATTGTGCTGTTGTCATCACAAAGTTTTGATTTTTTTTCCCCCACATGTAAGCACTTTTGTACAATAATAAAATACATTTCTGCTACGATTCAGTGTGAAATGGCTGAGTGGTATATCAATACCTTATTGGGTTACTTTAAGTTGTAATTGTTTGTTAATTAATTAGTGTTGTTTGTGTTCAGTCTAGCCTATCCTAAGATAAAGTGTCAGCACTGCTCCATTACTAAAAAGCAAAGTATTATTGCTCAGTAGTAAAAGGCCATGACTACGACACAATAGCTGTCACACTGCTGTTATTTAGCCTGAAACCCAGAGAGTAGGTCAGACTCTGATAACGGACACATTTGTTATTCTTTGTCTCTATTGCAGCAGAGACAATCCTCCAAGCTGCACTGTAAAAACAATGATCTACTGGTTCAAAATAAAAATCTCAAGGTGCCCTATAAAGAAAAAAAATAGAAGCATTAATGTCCAAATAAAGCACAATAGCACAGTCAAAACATTATATGCTGGCTTTTGGCGTCACAGATTAATAAGCTCTCTGGTGGCCTTTCATTGTGTGAGACCGTCGAGTTTGTCGTGTGTTTCTCTCCAGGTTTTTACTGCATTATATATATTTCCTCAATCTCTGCAGTATGTTTTTGTTTATCATTTTAATAGCCTTGAACACTCAGATCCCATGTGGCAATATAACATGAATTCCCTGCATGGGGTCTGCTCTGCGAGTATAAGCTGTGTATGTGTGTGTGTGTGTGTGTGTGTGTGTGTGTGTTATGAGTGAGAGTGTGTGTTCATGCGGGTGGGGTGTGTGCTGCACATGCCTACATATAAACATACATATAGCAACAGTGTGCGCTATGCACTAGCAACATTCTTGTGTACAGCACTAAAAGATCTAGAGGGAAAACAATAGGATTGTGAAAAAGCCCCGAGCCAGAATTTACTCTTCCTGTGAGTGTTTTCATATTTCTCAGCAAAAGGAGGATTCAGATACTCCTGCTAGTGAAACACACGTCTTTGGGTTTTTTTTTTGTATGGTCTCATGCAAATCTAGCTCTATGTTTAAGCACATTGCATGACTTATGCAAGTTATATATATGTTATAAGCATGCAACTATCATATACAAGGCTAAAATGTCATTACTGCATTAGAGTGCATTAAGTGTAGAGCTAAAGCATGTGTAGTTTTTTTTTTTGATACTTCACAGTTGCAAAATGAAATATTGGCCTTTAGAATTTGTCACATGAACATGACATTCTCCACAATATCGATGCAAACCAGAAGTCAAAGCTCGTATAAATCAACACTATTCATTATTGAGCAATAGCGTGTGCATAAATTGTGTGCGTTAGCAACACAATGATACTCACGCACATATCACCAGAAGGAAAACATATCTAGGGGTTTTCCAGCTTCTTCTGACAATGCATCTTTCATCATACTGCCCGTGTGCGCAGATATGAGTGAGCGATGTGATGTCTGTGCATGTGTGTATTCATTCAGCCTGGCTCTCGCTGGTCGAGATAGCCACACCAGAGTGTGTGGAAAACGCAGATGGTTGTTGCTTTTGCTTCTTCCGCCAGACCTGTGTGACCTTTTACACAAAGATAACAGGGCAGTCTCTTATCCCCAGGATCCCCACCACCACCACCCCCCCCCCCCCCCCCCCCCCCCACCCACCCACCCACCCAAAAAACAGCCAGGCCTGGCAGCTCAGACAGAGGACTTCCTCCCTTCGAGCTGTCTGATAGAACAATATCAACATCCAGCGCCACAGCCTCCCATTTTGTGTCTCCACCAGGCTTTTGTTTAGGCATAATTGAGTCTTTTCTAATCAAGACGGCTCCCTGACAGACAGGAAATGAGAGATCTGCATTAAAATAAGATGAGGATTTTTGGTAGCCTTTACAATGATTTCTTTTATCACATTGGAAATGCACTTAGATGTGACACACTGTTTATATTATGCAACACATAAGTAAGTAAGGCTGTCTAATTATTGAAGTTTAAATCAGAAATAAAACGTTTGTATGTATGGAAGGTAATTTCATTAAAAGTTTTTTAAAACTATACAAAGTGTACTAGGTTTCCACTGTGGATCACTGTGCTTTTTTATTTCTTACTTACACTGTGCAGTTTAACACCATACATCAGTTACATTATTGTAGATGATGTAGATTATTCTTCTGTTTGATGTATGCAATCCAATGTACTGGAGATAAAAACCTTCACAGCATAACTCAAAGGCGACATTCTATATTTTTGTTATTGTTAACAAATCCCATCAAAAGACCAAAACCAACAATGAGTAAGTTCATCTTTCAATAAATTCCCTTCCCTATGACAACATACTTTAACTTAAAAAATATCTGAATACATTCCTAAAATATTTGGGCATTGTAGTTTTTACCAAATATTACTCAAACAGGACTGAATTGTGCATTAATTGGAGACATCTTTTAATCACTAATTTGGTGGCACTAGTGAATATTTACTGTACAGCAGTGTAGGAATACTGTATGAATAAAACAAAAAAAAAACAAAAACAAAACTACAGTGGCTGTGTTCATGCTAATAAAGGAACACTGGTCTGTTTTTAATAGGTTTTGGACAACAATGGAGCTCTATAGCACAGAGGAGGGACTACTCAGTATGACTATTATTGAGTATGACTATTATTTTAGGAGGCTCAAAAAGAGTAACTAACATTTATGTAATTAGTAATCAATGAGTTGTTACTGTTTTGTGCCGCACTGTGTCTGGTTTATCAGGAATGATTTGTGAAAAAAATTCATTAATAGTCTGTTCTCTAGAAACTAATCATTATCTAGTATAAAATCTCCCATTCTGAGTTAATCAGGAATTACTTATTAATGATTAATCAATTATCGGGTCATTAATCATTCATTCCATGTATTTAAAACTCCAAACAGCTTATTTTTCCTCTATATGTGTGCATGTTATTGTGTCTTCTCTGTATCTATGTCGTGCCAACTGATGCTCAGATTCACTTCAGGTCAATGTGAAATTTCCATTGGCAGGACAGTATCTCCCTGGAGAACACTAATGTCCATTCTGCGTGTACAAGGTGACCCCTATAGGAGGCTGTTACTGTGTGTGATCGGACGTAGAGAAGCTTATTTGAGTACGTTTAACAATATATATTTTGCCCCTTCTCATCTTTTTCTCTTTTATCCTTAGTAACACACTCTTTTGTTTTGCCTCTTGTGTTTTCTCAATCACAGCGCAGTGAGCCTCCGGGGATGAAGGGTGTGTCGGGGGGCAGGGGGAGGATGCTTCGTGCACTTTTCTACCAACATCAGCACAAACAACACGGTCAATTTTCATTTATGGAAGCTGCAAAACCATTAAAGTGTGGAATATGCTTCTGCATGTGTATCTGATGCGATTTTTCACGACTCATATAGGTCGCAACATTGCTGCAGTCCAGTGGTGTGGTTAAACTGATGATAATGAAAAAGACGTTGACCTGTAGAGATCTTTAACACGTCATCATCATCATCTGTCTCCCAGAAAAGAGTGAGCGGACGATTATTATAACATTATCTATAAGTAATATCTGCCCCAGGTGATGGGTGACATTCCCAACACTGTGTCAGCTGATGTCAATCGGCAGCTATCACTCTTATAGGGATGATGTGTTTCCATGGCAACCTAGAGGTCAAAAAGGTCAGCTTTGATACAATGAACCACAACCAATCGTTACTGTCATCGCAACACATTGTCAGGGTTATATTGCCTGAGTCGTCATTATTTGGTGCAGTTAAAATCCCTCTTGCTCCGTCTCTCGGGACTCACTTTCTCCCCTCACCCCTCATTGACCCAGCAGTCATTGTCTGTAATGCCCACACCTTGCGCGAGGTCCTGGATCTGCTGTGTCGTATTGGTTTATGAATTCAGCACTGTGGCGCCAGTGCAATAACAGAGATTTAAATGTCAGATGATGGAGCCACTTTAAGCTTGAGTAGGTAATAAAGATATATTGCTGTAGAGAAAGTGTCTTTAAGTGTTGAGTGTGTAGAGATTGAAATATTTGTTTTTATCTTATGTGTGAGTGAGTGTGTGTGTGTGCATGGGTAGAAAAATAAGTTTTTTTTTCATTTATCCTTTAATGTGAAGCACAACTGAGGTCATAGCCAGAGCACCAGACAAAATAATTTGGAGCATTCATTTTTGTCATGCTTTTTTTTTTTTTTTCAATTGAGTTTGGTTCCCCTGTAGTGAAGCCAAATTCAAGCCAGTGTTGAGTTGCAGCAAAACATATCTGACTGTTATTATGAAATACACATTGCAATAAAACCAACAGTTCAGACTAAGCTAATGAAATGCGGCTGATTAGATTAACTAGATGTATCCAAATGGTACTGCTGTCAACGAACTGCAGTCATGAAGCACAACTGCTATTATCATCATTATCGTCTCTCTAGCAGACTGTGTCCTCATCCCGCATTACTTAACCTTGGTATTGGTTGTGGATATCATCATGTTACAAGGAAGAATGTTTTGGTTTTTTTATGTTTAAATGTTTCCTATTGTATAATTCTTGCTGTTATTATTACTTATATTATTTTGTGAATTGTGTTGTGGAATGTATAAAACATTTTTTTTTTTTAATTACAAGAATTGTAACAGTTACAGGTCCCAACTGTGAGAAATTCTGTACCTTCAAGCAATATGCACATTTTATTAGCTCCATTACAAAGTTTGTGCTAACACAGACATAAACAGGCCATAAAATGGGAAATACCCTCCTTAGGGCAAACCTCACTGTTGCATTCTTGTTCTCCTCAGGATGGACACATGCTTATTATGCTAAACAAAGCCTCGCTCCGGTTAGCAACAACACCTTTCATAATTTTCTTTTTTGTCTTTGGGAAGTGTGAATATGTGTGTGTGTGTGTGTGTGTGTACAGAGAGGTGGCCTACATTTATCCGCAGCTGCACTTTTCATTACTCTCATAAGATGAGGTCAAGGGGTTAGGTCTGCTTGGGTCTTACAACATCGGTGCACAACTAGTGTCAGTGAAATGAGATGTAATATGTGGCGGAGTGGCTTTTATCAAATCGTGCGTCCTTGCGGCAGACAGTGAGCGGAGTGGACAGTGACAGGCAGGGAAATGAAGCTTTCAGTGGCCGCTGAGATGGAACAGGAGATGTCTCAGTCAGATAGATAGCAGCAGGCTAACAACAGAGCCTCTGTGCTTCCCGCAGAGACTGTCAGCGCTGCACAATGTAAATTATAAGACAGACACATTTGCACCAGCCGGCTCTGCTTCAGCAACATAAGGGCTCAATTTGATGCACATAAATAGAGTGTTTTTAAATTTGACGCATTTGGTGGGATTAAAGCACATTTATGGAACAGATTTTGTTTTTGCTCAGCTGTGACCGGCGTCCTAACCTGCAGAGGACAAGGCTGTCACAATCTCATCTACGATGTGCATCTATTACTGTGTGGAATTATAATGGGACAAAGCCTCTACAAGGGCAGAGCCATACACTAACATGATTATGGTAATGACCACCAACAGCTACTCCTGTAAGCGCCAGGGAGATGTGCACTGAAAAGGCAATTCCTAACAATTAATCAAAACACATAAATAGACATAATGTCGTTGACTTTCACTCCTGCAGACGCAAGATTGGTGAATGTTGTTGATACCTCTAAAGCTATTTAATCGCTGCGATGCATGGGGTTGCAGGTACAGAGGATTTGGCAGACTACAATACATCATGTCAACATTTAGTTTACACTTTGTCAGCAAAATGGAATTAGCCAGAATAACATTTTTGACAAACATTTTTGTAAAATATTTCTAGCAACCGTCTCTATAACTTGACTGCTGGTCGTATTTCAGATTTTACGGAACAAAGGGGTTTAGTGTAATTATGTGAGGTGAGAGAATGAATAAAAGTCTGGGAATGCAGAATTGTAATTGAAAACAAAATGAACAAAAAAAGTGACTAAAACCAGACATGATGAGGTGATAGTGATGCAAATATTCCCCCTTACCTTCATGTCTGATCGTGTTAATATCACAGAAATACAATACACTCTGTTCACAGATGAGCTGTATGTATATTTAGAAGTGTTATATTATATACATTGGAATTACAACGAGGCTATGCTAATTTGACTGCTGAGAGAGCAGCAGTCACCGAACACAGGGTGTAAATCCCGACACCAGCCTTTCACAGGAACATCCCACCTCAGCACATACGCTCACAGATCTAATATGTGTGTGTGATCAGTCGAGCATGTGTTTAAAAGGCAGTGTTTAGTACTACTTTGTCCTCAGAGACAGATGGTGGCCCACACCTCCAACACCTCCCCTCTTTTTGAAAAATACATGGGTTTAATTTATGCTCTGCCCCTGTTAACAACGTTCTCATTTGCTGCTCTTTTTTTTTTTTCTTTCTTTTTTTTTCTGTCTTTCACCTCTTCCTCAGAAATGACAGCAGAAGACGTTGCTTCTCTGCGGGGTTGCAGTATACGGCTATAGGCTTTGAATCAGAAGATGTCTATATAAAGCCTATCTTGTGCTAATCCACCTGAGACTGGACCCACAGGCAGGAGTGACCTCCCATCAGAGAGGACTTTATGTGTTTCATATAAACTATCCCGGAGGCCTCGAGGGATATCTTTGTTCACGTTATACTGGTTTCAAGAAATATGAAAATTCTAAAACCACAATAAACAATGATCTTTTTTTGTTATCAGCAATTGTATTTTTATCGCTTTAGCTTATAACACATGGTGTAATTTTTCAACCTCAACATCACCATGGGGGAGAATATAACCAGGACAAATATATAGCTCTTATCAAACAGTAGCTTAAGAAGGGGCCTGCACTCACAGATATACACCTTACATTATCACATTATGAAAAATATGGCATTGGAGCACCTGCTCTTATTTGATTTCTCATAATTCATATCAAGGCATTTACAGTATATTGTTTTATTTCATGACTGAATGCTTTAAAATACACATCGACCAAGTTTACTCACTGAAATTAAAACTACTATAGTGATATAGAGCTCATAAAAGCTGTAGGCCAGGTTTCATACAGTGGAGATATTTTGGAGTAGATTGAGCAGAAAATATCACAAAATGTTGTGACAGTTTATGTGAGCACATCCAAAGTGTACAAAACAGAAGCTTCCTGTTTAATGCATATATCTTAACCCACTGGATTGTCAGTGTTGGATTTGGTTTGTCTCATAAATTGGCGAACAGTTTTGTGTTTAGCAGTGAGAGAACAGCTGAGCCATGATGGAGTTGTATTGATCCTCCATCAAACTCCCACATGATAAATCCTCATCTTGACAACTGTGATTGAAGACTTCACAGATATATTTGCCTGTGGATGGTGTGTGACAGTTCATAAAGAAAAGTACTGAAGTTCAATCTGTCAGCAGTGCAATTGCATTTGGTTTTAAAATAACACGTGACTTTCTCCGAAACACACACAGTACTGTCATGTGCTTGCAAAATGCAGGTTAAGTATTACAGTATATTCCTATTAAGTTACATACAGCAGCCAATTTATTACACACTTGCAGCACACATGACAAGAAAGACCAGTGCACCAGTCTGGCAAAAAATCAGCTAAATTTTGCAGATATGTATTTTTAAACTAGAAGCTTCCATTATTGACTGCTGTTACATTACACTATAGTCACATGTTAAAGATTGGTATGGTGTGAATTAATGTTCCACTGTTTTGAAAAATATGCATTCGTGAATCCATATTCATTATTCGTTCAAAATGTGAAGGCCTAAACTGAATTTCCATCTTCCGAGGTAAATTCATTTGTTGAAAATATCGCTTAATGTTAATGACAACCATGTATCTCCTGCTGTGCCAATAGATTACTTTACTCAGAAAACAGCCAGGTCAATTGACTGTAGAAAAAAATAAAATACAAATAGATACAGCAGCAAACCAGCTCAGGGCCGGCCTCAGGCGGTTTGCAAAGTGTTTGCAGCGATATTAATGAGGCTGTGTGTGTAAAAAAGTGACAATTTTGTTCTACATACCTGCGCTCACCACAGGTTTGCTATGAGAATAGAGACCTGGCAGGAGACTTTTACTCTTTGACTCAGCAAACTGAAAATGCATTTAGTGTAATGGCAATGGTAGAGATGAAAGCTACATGACTGGACATAGACAACAACAACAACAACAAGCCAGAGTGCCAATTTTAATCACTCTTTTTTCAAATTAGAGGATGAAAGTATAGATTGTGAATAATTCAGAGTCAAACAATTGATGGTAACTCATAAACAGACACTCTAAATGAAAAAAAAACAAAAAACCTCCTAGAGGTTGAAGATTTCAAGGACTTCGTTTATAATCAAGCATTCTGGTGACTTTGTGCCAACAATTATGATCACTAACAGAGCTATTATCTACTTCTACAGAGAGCTGTAAGCTTAATGACTCAGCATAATCTCATTTACTACTGTATTATTTATCTGCTTGCTTGGCAGCTGTTATCAGGAGGGGAAATCTGTTCAATATAAATGGTTTTTATCATGTTTGTTGACTGTACAAGCTGTTCATAGTGTCTTACTAGCTAATACTCAACAGGCAGAAGTGTAGAAGTGTGTTGACTATTTAAAAAAAAAAGACGAGATTAGGGTTAGAGTTCATGAAGCTGTTCTAATTAATAGTGATGCTCTTGCTGAACTGGTAATTATCAGCTAAAGCTGCAGTTCAGATCTACAGAGATTTTTTTGTGTATTTCAGCTAATAGTTTTACGACTGCAATTTTTGTCTAACTAAGCTCTAAACCCACTGTTTCTAAACTTATCTATTATTTTGACATAACATTTCAGACTAGACTATTTCAAGGGACTTATGATGATGTGGATAGGTAGTCAGTTTTTTTGGCTTGTGGGGACAAAGGGGTCAAGCAAATACATGTCTATACATGTGATTGTACACTGTAGGGCGCTAATGCCAAACTCAACAAATTGCAATGTAATGTATGAAACATTAACATGCATTTTAATAAATCAAAAGTTGCTGTGCCCAAACATGTACTGCCTGGCTCACGGCCCCCACACACAGCTCAGGCTCAGACTCCAGCTGTGGGCAAGCTGTTTTTGGAAAAGCAGTAAATCCCCACTAGATGAGGTGTAATGAGGGAGTGCTGGGTTGTTATCCCCTCTGCCGAGGCTTAATATGGTAATACCTGCCCCCACAACACTCTGGCCATCGGCAGAGAACACAACCAGGATTTACTCTCTTTATTACCTCAGCAGAGCATTTAATTTCCTGGGCATTTGAGTGTGTTAGTGGTACAAGCAGGCTGGCGTCAGGGCTGGCAATCACTCAGGGTGATGCTGGGAGACAGTGACATACGAGACATCACTTCAGGCAGGAGAAAGAGAGACAGAGAGCAATCCTTTGTTTGGTCTGGGTCCAAAAACGAGATTTGTGCAACATAAATTTGTATCTGTGTCAAATATGTGCGTGTGCGCTTCTGACTTTCTGTATCATTATTCTGTATACTGAGTCATGTGACAGCCGATAACTTCACTTCTAAAAATGACTTGGCCACCACCTCAATACCAAATTGCTTGTAATCAGGACCTCGTCCAATGATTTCATAATGGCAGGTCGGGGAGACCACTGAGCTCAGGACTGGCTGACAAGCTGCTTGCATCGTCTGTGAAGGGAAGTTATGTCATCAAACACAGCTGAATCAGCTGACAATCACAGGTCGTGTATTCATTTTGCTCATGGTTAAAGAACAAATGCATTTCTTTCTATCAGTCATGGTGAACACAGTAATACAACAATGTGGTAAAACTGGACAAGAAACAAAAACACTCTTGACAAAGCTCAGGCTGTTTATCTCAAACACTTTCCTTGAAGGGAAATAATAATCCCTAATGGCACAGGAAAACATGAACAACCAACTCGAGAACGGTAGGTCAAAGTTGAACCAAAAACGATGTCTTTAAAACAACATTGCTGTTGCTTGCGACAAGCTGTGAACTGACATATTATCACCTTGTTGACAGTGTGAATGTGCTGTGAAACGGTTGCTTATTTATACATCCAGCGAACATGGATCAGCGTTAGCATTCATCTGGAAATATCGTGGAGAAGGTGTGTAAATAATACTGAAAGGGATGATGGTCAAAACTACAAAAATAAGACGTACAATAAGTAGTAAAAAAAAACTGGAATATCATTTAAAAAGAATAACTTTTACTTATACTGTTACTCATGCTATGCCATTTGATAACGGCTCAAGCGCCACTAACAAGCATGCAGTCACATCATCACATCGTCATTATGGTTGTTTAATGTGGAGATAAATTCGAAAGTGTATTCATGGATTAAATTATGACTGACTTTACAATGCAGATTACATGCAGATGCGTCACCGCCATGAAGATTAAAAGTCAAGAGGAAATAACAAATGAATAATCTTCTGATTCATTAATGTGTGATGTGTCAACATGAGTAATAATGTGCATATTGTTCTCTCAGCTAACTGTCTCTGCAGTTATGATTATGGCCGGCCACTTTGTGTAAATTGAAGTGAAAAATGAGTGAAACTGTTGCAGTTCTTTTCATTGGGTGATATAGTCGATCTCAAGTACCATTATGAGTGCATACAAAATGAGTCAGTGTTTCAGACGATGGAACATTTATGTCTCACCGTTTGCACACATATTGCTTTTATATCTTTTCTTTTAGGTGTCACTATAACAGCACACATCTTACAGACAATTTAACTCTAAAGGCTGCCACGCAGCCTGAAGCACTGTTACTTTAATGGGGGATACTGAAAGATCTCAGGATGCTTTATGAATATAACTTGTAAGCATTCATTGATGGAGAAAATAAGCTGATAGCAGCTAGTGTATCTGCGGTCATGTCACTGGTTTGGAGCCTCCAGCCTCTCTTCCTCAGTCATGTTCTCAGTTGAGAGGAAGGATGTACCCCACTTCCTAAAGCTACACCCTGCCCCATGCTCTGCAGAGGAAAGAGGAGAACATCGAATGCAGGGATCCCTGGGGGTTAAACCTTTTGGTCTGAACAGTACAGACTAAACACAGTAGCTTCTCTGTCATAAATCATGGCTGGTCATAGGTGTGAAACTTGTCACACGTAAACCACGTGATGTCTAATTGTATCTGATCACTTTGTCACCTTGAAAATGTATTGGAGACAGGCTTAGAGAGTAATGGAATACATGAAACGCTGTTACACAATCATTGTATCCTGTTCAAATTACAGAAAAAGAAGACATAATCAGATCACTGACACATTTATTAAAAAAGGAGATTATTAGCATTATCAATATACCTCCATGCACATGCGCGCACATTACAACACTTTACGAGTCTCACATAGCTAATCTTATAGTTACCATTTGATTGCCATGTAGTGCCTGTAGTGTAACAGATGCTTTTGCTGGATGGAAACGTTAATGTTGTTAATTATTTTGTCTTTGAAGCAGAGACAAGAGGAATAACATCACAACAGGTTTTGCCTTCTAGCTGTGAAAATGCTGTCAAGACCAGCCACTAAAATCCAGTCATCGAGAGTTAACATTAGTTAGCTAATTAACCTGTCAATACTACAACTACTACTCATGTTTTTTATTTACATATTTGGTACTGAAGTCATCCAAAAGTAACAGAAGTTATGTTATGTTAGTTTAATATTGTGATACTTGAATTCAGGTTAGTGATTACGTTTTTTACCGGTAATTAGTAATTGTGTGGATGAAACACCAAACAGTACATTTTAGAGAAAAAGGGAGTTTTCTTTTGGACATGTACCTTGTCTGTCAGGTTCTGAATCCTTGGATGGAAAATATAAGAGTATTCGTTGTTTACCATTTGAATCCTGGGGGTGTTTCACCCCTGTGAGGAAATTCCTAGGTGACTGCTTACAGACTGGATGTTGTCTCCACAATGCAGTGAGGCGGGGACAATAGTGATGGAGGAACGGTAGGAACGGCAGAGCAGGAAGCATGCTGAGGAGGACAGGAAATAGGAAGCGCAAGCAGGAATAAACGCTTTTGAAATAGCTAGAGGGAAATTTCCGTTCTACTGATTTGAGATTATCCCACATATGATTCCTCTGCTGTCCTTGAAAGAAACAGTGAGTCAGCCCCTCCCTTAGATGAACGTCTGATAGAAGGAATATATATATTACTCGATAATAGATCAGCACAGTGGACGTATGGGTCCATGGGGACATTAAATTGTCCGTCAGGTGACATTTGACCTGTCTGAATGTTATATGTAAACAAGTTTTAGTGCCAACAGACATGAGAAGAAAGCGAGATGGCTCACTCATCAGACTGCATGCAGAAGACGTTAAAACATGACATCCTAATCATTGGGCCGTTGTAGCTTGTTTTCCTCGTGGGCGACCACACTGATGTCTACATTAAACATGGTCCCATAACTTGAGGTGAACCTATGTAAAAATGCTGCCTGCAAGTTAAAAGCCTAGCATTCAGCCTGAACACATTGTTTGCAGTGTTATCTCTACTTCCTCCTTGTAATTACAAAAGACTGTTCGAGCAAGCCCACAAACAGCCGTTTCGTTCCGTAGCCTTTGTTGCTACAGTTGTTCTATGTGTTGTTCACATGGTCAAAAACGCATATTTGAATTGGATTCGGGCTCAAAGGTTTTTGGATGTATTAGAGAAGTTTCCGTTTTGCGTAAAGAATAAGAAAAAAAAAAAAAGAGAAATCCTACTACTGTTTGTTTACGTAGCCTCCATCAGAACAGAGTGGGCCCATCGGGAGGAAGGCTTAAAGAGACAGGAGCTAAAATTCATTTGTAAAGTTGAACTACTAGACACATGATGTCTCCATTCTCAGTGTATGTGTTGCATATCGGGCCACAATTAGCTTACAAAGTTCTTGTGATGTCACAAAATCATGCTTGGGTACATACTGTACATGTAAGTGGAGGGGGACTTTAATACTGACACCAACATCTTGACATCAGACATGTTTCTTCTTTGTTAGACTCAGGTCATCTTACTGCAGTTTATTTTTTTTCTTACTCAGCTTTTTCACCGTCTATGTATTCATGTCCGTCTCTGCTGGAGAACCTGACTAACTGCATTTGATTCAGTCTTTTGATGTAAATACTGTCCAGATTTGACTTTTCTTTATATATATTCTTTATATTTTTCTGCATATTTAACATACAGGTGTTTTTGTTGCAGTATGCAGTGAAATTTCATTGACTACCTGCTAATATAAGCACAAATATAAACTGACTCGACTCTAAATGTCAGTTCAAGGAAAGTTTTTATACAGACATAATCTATAAAGGCATGTTACCTTTAAATTTAATGAAAAAGTATTGACGTGAAATAACACTACTCAACAGAGTGCCTGCATTTTTCAGTCTGACTGCATTGAGGTGCATATCACTCAGCCTCGTATGACCACTTGCTTCAAAGACCCCTACATGATCCACATTTTTTGGCCCAAATTTTAATTTTTTCCTCCATCTTAGAAAATCTCTTAGGGACCAAAACAGCGGGGAAAAAAAAAACTATGCAAGGTCACAGCAAGTCCTCCACCCCTGTAGGCAGGAAGTGCCGAGCACAAATCGTCTGTGGGGCTCTGCCCATCCGAAACAGGAAGTACAAAGTGTAAACTAGCAATGACGCCACACCCCTCATGCTATGAAGATGGATTGTGTTGTTGAACACCTAGGTGATGTTGCAACAGCCCTGGTCCAGCCTCTTCACTTTCAGCCAACTGATGTGACAGTGGGACATTCTCCATTAAAGACTAAAATTGGGTAAATTGAACAAAGCCTGATCTTTTGCCCATCATCATCAGTGGCTACATTTAACGTGAAATGAACATTATTTTAGATTGAATCTGAAATCTATCTGTCAAACTAAAGAAACAAAGATAAACCAAAACCCACAGAACCATCAAGCACAGCATGGATACATTTTTACAGCAAACAATTGTGAAGTGAATGCACTCCAGGCAATTTCAGTTAAAGATAAACACATCCATCACATATCAAATAATTTAATAAATACCTCACATGCAACCCATTTCCTGCTTCAATACAAAAAAAAAGTAAACAGAGGGAGGGTTTTTTTTCCCATCACAATGTAATGTATGTATGAAGATAAACACACACATTGGGACACATACAGCAAGACAATTTTTGTTGAGTGTATATTTAGAGTCTAATTACATTGTGAGCAGTGGTGATAAATCACTGGAGTCTTAATCAAAGCACCACAACAGAGGGAGTCATCAATCACTTTATTTCAGCACAACACAACATCAGCCTGTAGCGTCTCCTTGACTTCTGGTTGGCAACCCCACTCTGCGCCTAACGTGGGACATATCAGTGTGACACATTATCATTAGCGCAATCAACACCACTTTGGACATCCTGACAGAAAGCCATCAAATGGGCAAATGGATATGGAGATATATGGGACCATAAAGCTGACAAACCCTGATGCTCATGTCAACGCGTGCAAGGAGAAAACAAGATTCTCTCCTTGATGTTCTGAAAACCGGAGAGAACAAGATGAGGAGAAACGCAAAGTATCAGCAAATCCTCAGAGGTTCCTCTTCCAAGCTTCTTGTCACATGACTGATAGCCTGCTGCAGTGTGATCAAGTATTTGAAGTAATAGTCTATTCAGTTGTGGACTCTTCAATCTTTGCATGGACACGTTAACTGTAGTTGGCTGTGATGGATGGCAGAGAGCTAGGTCATGTTAAAGGCACGGCAGTGACATTCAGAATGTCCCTACTTAAGGTGCAGGAATGACAGATGGCATTTCAATTGAATCTATAAAAATATGTCAGCACTGGAAGATATTTTGACTTCTAGTCCTCAGCTGCCCTACTTTAGAGCTTTACATCCAACGCCACAAGATAGCAATGACAAAATAATACGGGAGGCATAATAATAGAGGTAAGTTATAGCTATAATCTAAAAAAAATATTCCTACTGAAGTGCCCATGAGCAATAATACATCCACAGCATTGGGCCGCATTCCTCATTAAAATGATTTTGAAGTGTCTTCTGGGTTTACATCTTTCATCTTTTTTTTTTTAATGAAATTTCCTCACATTTCCCTACTGTTTAACATGAGAGCACAGCTGAGGTTAAATGAATGTGGACAAGATAGACAGAACAAATAGAAAGAGACAGAGAGGAGTGGTAGGCAGTCAGCTATGAAGGACATGGCCGCAGCAGTTATTTTTAGTTATCAGTTTTCGGAGGCTGTCATTCGGAACATCTCATTAAAATCAGAAAGAAAAAAAAAAGAAAATCTGGATGCTCCATCAAACCATTCAAATCACTGAAACTCAGAGAGAAAAAAGCTATGTCCTGCACACACACACACACACACACACACACACACACACACACACACACAGAGTCAGTCCTCTATCAGCGTCAAATAATATGAAAGCAGGCTATCAGTGCACACTTTAGGTAGATCTTCGGTGACCTCTGCAAAAGGTATCTACTCAACATTTCCTTCAACATTAGAGTGGGTGCAGGCAGATGGATTAATTACGTCTTTGTGCCCACAGGCACGTCTCTTAAAATGCATAGAAGCCCATCTAAGGTTTTATTAATCATTCTTTAATGAGAGATTAAACACTGAGATCCATGTGGACACAGTAAATCAGATACTTAAGAGGGATGCCCTTACTTGTAAAGTCGTTAAACCTAATAACAGGATCTCAGTTTCATGTCTTATTCATCCAGCAATTCACAATGGAAGCAAGTCAAATTAATGAATCTGTTACGTAGTTCATTTTTATGTGTCTTATGTTCGTTATAACATACATGTTATATTAGTCAAATATATGATAATAACACAGGTGGAAATACTGTACACCATAGGATTGAATTATTACTCCAGTTACAGTTTGTATCCAAGCCAGTTGATTAATTTCTGCTCTTGAAACAAGTTTCGTCTCCTATAATGGGCCATCTTCTCTCCCCTTGACTGTTAAGTGTTTTTTATAGATAACTGCTAAAGTTAAAGGGCTGAACCATACAGAGCAAAGCAATTATAGAGTAATTACTAGTAGAGTCTATTTAACTCTCATTATCATTGTTAAATTTAGATTACTGCTCCAGGGTCCTACATTTTTTTAGAAAGGCTAAAGTCTTTTTGCAAGAAGAAAAACAAACATTTGGCCAACTGTGCCTAATACAGCTCTTTAACCATTGATATGTGTGACAGAAATACGGTTTGACATACAGTACTGTAGTTTACAATAGGTATCACAGTGGTGGATGTGCTGTACACACTTAAAGGGCAAATTATGCCACCTGTTGGATCTTTGGTGTAATTACAGTGGCCTTTTAACGATGCTGCCTTCAAAACTATCGTACATATTTAAACTGAACTGAAACTATATAGATAACGCTGAGAGGGATTTTGTGAATTTTATCTACTTCACTTTGTAGCTGCCCGACATAATAGCTTTGATGATCTCAAAATTAAACCGTGTCCAAATCTACCTTAGTGGCAGTATAAATATATAATTGATATTATGGAGAAGTAGTATTTACTACTGCTAACTTTGGCACATGAAGGAATATTAAAACATGGCGGACACGGACGAGCCGTAAGTAGCTGCAGAGGAAACAAGCAAGAAACACAGTTATTAACTGCCCCGAAAGATGCTTTCAGATCTCATTAACCTACGAAAGCACAGCATGAATGAACCTTCTTTTATTCTCTCTTTTTAGGGAGAAGAAAAGAAGGAGAGTAGTGGAGCTGACTGAGAAGTTAGTAATGAATTGGTAGAAGTGGCGGAAGGTTTGAGGTTACTAGACAGGAGGAAGGTTAACGTTAGCTAGTTAGCTGGAGAAGATAACCTGATACTGGTTATAAACAAAGTACGTGAGGTTAACAGCTAGGCTAAATGTACTGACTAGTTGAGTAGCTAACATGTGCTTACAGTAAATATCGTGTTGTATCATTATAACCTGAATGCAAAGAGAGAGGGCGTTACTGTACCGTTTCACTGTTGACATGTTAGCTATTCACCTAGCACAGGTACTTCAAGCTGTGTCAGAAAGATCAGCGACGCCCACCTGTCAGAAATGTGCAATATTTTTTGCAAAAACGCGATGGAGCGTATAGGGCGCAACATTAAAACACTACATATGTATACAATACTGCTATTTAGTTTCTTTAACTTCATTAGATGCGGCATGATCTGCTGTTGAGTGTGAATATTACTCATATCACAGTATTGTTGAGGTCTGGATGGAGTTAAATGTTTGCATGGTATTTCTGTGACAGTATTATGCTTGCCATTTACCAATAAGCAATCAGTGAGAGATACATGTACTGTACATGTTATCTACAGGATGGTGGTTGATGGAGGCCTTGGACACACCTGTGGTTGGGAAGGACGATGGAACCATGTCAAAAAGTTTCTGGAAAGATCGGGCCCCTTCACGCATCCTGACTTTGAACCCAGCACAGAGGTAACATAACAGGAAGTTGCGTGTTATCAAGCTTGCTTTTGCTTTTTGTTCTATGCTGTCATGTATTGCTCTAATATGTAATTGTCTTTATCACCCATCATCACAGTCATTACAGTTTATGTTACAAACCTGCAAAATCCTGGTCATTGGTGCTGGTGGTCTGGGATGTGAGCTTCTTAAAGACCTGGTATGATCCCTTTTATCAGGAATAATTTATAGATTGTATAGGTATAAATTGGATTAAAATGTCAACATTTTTCTTTTGGTTTCATCCCTGTCGTGGCTCAGGCTTTATCAGGTTTTCACAACATTCATGTTGTCGACATGGACACTATTGATGTTTCCAACTTGAATCGACAATTCCTTTTCAGGTCAGCAGAATTAATTGTGTTGAAATTTCTGATCACTCTAATTGAGCCAATGTAATGTTTGAAGCAAGTAGTTACTGTTAATGTGTGTGTAATGTTGATCAGGCCGAAAGATGTGGGTCGACCCAAGGCGGATGTTGCAGCTGATTTTATCAACAGCCGCATACCTGGATGCTCTGTAGTCCCGTATCCTTTTGATCGTAAGACATTGTGTGTCATTGGTTTTAAAAGAATATTTTAGATGCAAGACTTAAACACAGCCATAGCATGTGACTGTGAAAACACTCTTCTTAAGATCTAAAATCAAGTGAACATCCTGCCGAAACATGAACTTCTCCTTAATCTCTGGCCAGACTTTTTAAGAAAATTCAAGACTTAGATGAAACCTTTTACAGACGTAAGTATCTTAATGACTTTTCTGAAAGAAATCAGTCTCTCTGGGCTGTTCCATACAGAGTCACTGCTTGTTGACAAAGACTTAAAAAGCCACTGCAGCGGTCAACAAGAGACCAACCAACTGATACGACTTAAATAATTTTGTCTTTAGTCTGTATCATTATTAGACCTTAAGTCTGAATTTGCTTATCCTTCTGTTTTTATCTAGAATTTCACATAATTGTCTGTGGACTGGACTCTGTAGTTGCCAGGAGATGGATGAATGGTATGCTGGTAAGTTGCCTGTTTTCATTGCATTTTTTTGTGACATTTGTTTGTCAGTATTTGCCTTTATTAAATTGTATTGTGTATTGCTTGTATATCTAATAATCTGAAATCCCTTTGTCTTTTTTGCAGCTGTCTTTGCTGGTGTATGAAGATGGTGTCTTGGACCCAGGTTCCATCATTCCTCTAATTGATGGTGGGACAGAGGGCTTTAAGGGCAATGCCAGAGTAATTCTTCCTGGCATGACCGCCTGCATCGACTGCACGCTTGAGCTTTACCCTCCTCAGGTAAGGTTGCCTTTTTGTAAAACACTGTCACAAATCAACCTGATGACTTAGTGTTAATTACCGCTATATGAAGTTACAGAAACATTTCTTGGTTAGTTTGTTGTTTCTAAAATGCACCTGTCTTTGTAGATCAACTTCCCCATGTGTACAATTGCCTCTATGCCCCGTTTGCCAGAGCATTGCATCGAGTATGTCCGCATGTTGCAGTGGCCTAAAGAGACACCCTTTGGAGGTACAAATCTAAAGTTACCTGATGTAAGATGTGAGAAATCCCCCTTGAGTTGCAAGATCTGTGAAACAAAAGAGTAAACTTTAGTTTTTGTTTGTGTGTGTGCGTTAGACGGTGTGGGCCTGGATGGGGATGACCCAGAGCACATCCAGTGGGTGTACCAGAGATCTCTGGAGAGGGCAGCAGAGTTCAGCATAATAGGAGTTACATACAGACTTACCCAGGGTGAGCAGACATAGCACATCTATCTGTCACCACCAGAATGCTGCTATTTTTCTTACCTTCTTTTCTGATCCTCTGGGAGATGAGCCAAAGTACACAAAACAGAGCAAACTGTTGACGTTTTAAGGAACCTCTATCCTTGTCTGTGTCTGCAAAACTTTTTTTTTTTTTATCTTTCTTCGCCTGTGTACTATCAGGATTAGAGTTGGGAAGGAAACATATTTACATATACATATTTTCTATATCCTGTATATCTATCCTATGTTTCAGGTGTTGTAAAGAGGATAATCCCAGCTGTAGCGTCTACAAATGCTGTAATAGCTGGTAAGTAACCAAGATTGAATAAATGTAGAGGTGTTTTTGAAGAGACCTGTGGAGCTGATGCCTTTATGAAAAATTGTATACCCTGCCATACGAGTTAATCATTTCCAGCCAGCAATGAGTATACTCACTTTCTGTAAACAGAAATGCCAACCAGGATATAACTGTGTTTTTTTCTCCTACAAATGATCAGCTGCTTGCGCAACAGAGGCTTTCAAAATAGCATCAAGGTGAGTTTGCAGGTTGTGGCTGGCAGCAATATGCACAAAGTTAATATCTGTATAAACTGCACTTGAATTTCACTAATCCTCATGATGTAACCTTTTGCATCTACAGTGCCTATATACCTCTCAATAACTACATGGTCTTCAATGATGTTGACGGCCTGTACACCTACACCTTTGAGGCAGAACGAAAGGTTTGTCCCTGAGTTGACAATTCATGTTTACTAAAGTGATCAAGTTGCCTTTTTTGTATGAAGTGTGTTTGCGTTCACTCCTGATGCAGGAAAACTGTTCAGCCTGCAGCCAAGTACCTCTGGACATGCACTTTTCTCCATCAGCCAAACTCCAGGAGATGTTGGACTACCTGACTGACAGTGCCTCATTGTAAGCTTGCCTTCCTCAGAATGATTTATTACACTTTAGTGAATCCACTATCGGGTAGGTCCAGGTCAAAGGCAAAGTTGTAGAATCATGCTTCAAACTTCATTAGCCTACATCTCCAGAAGTGCAGAAATGCAGTCTATAAGTGTGATGATTTGACCCAGACTAAGCCTATAGGCCTGCTTACCATCATACCTTTTTCTCTTCTTATATCATTTTTTGTTGTGTAATATGTATTGTCTTCAAAAACCAAGTGTAACGTTTTTTCAGACAAATGAAATCACCTGCTATTACAGCAACAGTGGAAGGAAAGAACAAAACCTTATATTTACAGGTAATTATCCTCTGGTTTCATGTGGTTTTTTTTAGGTTTTGGTTTGGGCATTTTAACATTCAGTTTATATTTTTGTTTTACAGTCAGTCGCTTCAATTGAACAGAGGACGCGGCCAAATCTGTGCAAAACCCTCAAGGGTGAGGTGCTTTTTTTTTTTTTTTTACTTAATAAAGTGTAAAAAATGGCACTGCATACACTCTGAATCAGTCAGATGATGAATATCCTGACTCAGTCATGTTATGAACTTATTTTTTCCAGAGCTGGGGCTGTCTAATGGACAAGAGCTGGCTGTAGCTGATGTCACCACACCCCAGACCATGTTGTTCAGACTCTGCTTTACCTCATAGGACAAACTCAAGCACTCCCACAACAGATTGATGTCATTCTTGTTTCTCGGCCAGTCATAACTTGATCCAGAATATTTAAAACGGCTTAAAAACTAGAACAATTTACAGTGTATTCAGTCACAGTGGTAAATGATTGAAGCTAATTTCATTGTTTTAGTGTACTTATGGAGTAAAGTTTATGTTTTGCACTGAAAAGCCAAATCATAGTTCACACCTTTCATTGTTAAGGATTTCTGCATTAATGTGTTATCTGCACTACAACCTGAAGCGTGCTCTTTGCAAATAAAGAAACAAGCAATGCTTACTTTGGAAAAGATTACTCTGTACTTGTTATAGTTTTGAATATATTGAATATTTATTTATTCCAGCACATTTGTTTTTAGTCGCAGGAACCACTGAAGTGGTCAAGATACACTTATAACAATGTTTGAACTGGAATAAAATTTTTCTTACAAAGCACTGTTTCTGTTGACTATATTTACCTAAATGTATTTAAAGGAGTGAAATAATATTCACTGAACCTGTAGAGAGACTGTATACAATCTACTTTGTTTACATGAATCAATACATATTTTGTAAGGTACAGGCAGGCATTTAAAAAAAGCAATGGCTCAAATATAAACAAATTATATGAATAATATGCGTACTGCAATCGATTTTAAATGTAGTTTGTTGATTTTGAGGGATTTGTTCCTACTGGTTCAGTCAGACCGGATCATGACGTCATGGTGCGACGTGGAAAGGAAGTGGAGAAGAAGGCTAATGCTAGCTAGGCTACAAGTTGAGAGCGACCAAAACAAACGATGAACACCGAGCAAAGAAGGCGAAAAAAGCATAGTTTCATTATAGGAAGACGTTTCCTTTGATATTTGTGGTAGAGTTCAGTATTCGGTATTTGAGATGCGTGTATTTCTACACGATTGGCTTGTAGAGATTATGCGATTTTGGGGACCAACTGGCCAGTTCGCTGTAACTGTATCTGGAATTGATGTCGCTCCTGTACACCAACCTTATGCTAACTAGCTAGGTGGCAGCTAGCTGTCAACAAAGCGTTTCTGCAAACACTTGACATAGTGAAATATCGTTGCTACCAAGGTTATCGCTGATGCCGAAACATGCAGAGACAGTTGACGTGTCTGTGTTTTGTGTGGTGACGCCGAATTATCTTGTTTGAGCCGGTCAACCATTTCTAAACTTGCTAGCTAGCTAGCTTCATAGTCGATATGAGTTGGTTCAACACATCTCACCTGTCCAGCTTCGCTAAACAAGCTTTAACAACAGCTCAGAAGTCAATCGACCGAGTTCTGGACATCAAAGAAGATGACCAATGGGGAGACACGACTGTAATGCCCTACGATGGTAAGTAATGTAACATAGGGCGGTGACAGCTAATGTAATCTATTCAAATCTATGTTTAACTGCTACAGGCGCTTATAAGAGATTAAAGAGGATCTCATTTTTGTTTTCTGCCAGATGTCACAATACCTGGAAAGCTGTCATTAAGTGGATGGGGAATGACGCAGTGGGAAGCACCACCGGAAGAAAAGACCATCACTCCTCCTCCCTCCTCTGAAGCCATTACTACTCCTGTCACCCGCACAGTTGTGGATGAATCTGAAAACTTTTTCAGTGCCTTTCTGTCACCTGGAGATGCACAGGGTGTCACCAAAGCCCAGGTAGTGTCTGTACCCCCTGCTAAGTCCCAAAGGCGGCCTCAGGAGAAGGAAAAGAAAAGCAAAGAGGCTATGGTCCATAAAGATTTGGAGACTCAAATGTCAGGATCTGCTGATCAGAGTCATGAGAATCAGACAGTTGCTGACGACCAGCCCGCAGAGCCTGAGTCGTCTCCAGAAGCTCCTTATCCAGACACTATCCTCTTGCAGCCGGTTTCCCCTGTTTCTACTTGCAGTGATCTTCATTGTAATCCTGACAGCAAAACGACAAGCAGAGTGAAAGCAGATGTTGACTCTACGGATTCTGTGGACTCACAAACGGAGCAGACACAGACTCCATCAGAACACGAGGTTGATCAGAACATCACAGAGTCCTCTGAACCTTCTGCCGTCACCGCTGAACCTAAATGCTCTACCTCCTCAGATCCACCACCACCCCAATCGTCTAAGGAAGTACTCCTAGAGCATAAAGACTCAAAGATGGAGGACCGTCAAAGTGATACCCCTTCCCCTCCAGTCAGCGCATTCTCCTCAGGAACCTCTACTACCAGTGACATTGAAGTCCTGGACCATGAGAGTGTGTTGAGTGAGAGCTCAGCCAGCTCCAGACAAGAGACAGGGGAAGGAAAATCTGGTCTTCACTTAATGCAGGGCTCCTTTCAGCTTCTCACTGCCTCCACCTGTGGAGATTTCCCCCGTCTGGAGGACTACCCCAAACTCACAGAGAGCTGTGGCTCCTCCTCAGATGCATTTGAGCGCATTGATTCATTCAGTGTGCAGTCACTGGATAGCCGGAGTGTCAGTGAGGTTAACTCAGATGATGAGATCCCTAGTAGTCGAACACTAGCATCCGTCACTTCAGGTCCTGCACCTTTAACAGTTGTGTCATCAGCTGTGTGTCAGAAGCAGGAAGACGGAGCGTTGGAGAAAGAAGAAGAGGAGGAGGAAGAAGAAGAAGAGGGCTTCACTGAAACAATGAGGGAGCAGTCACTGGATGAGATGGAGGAGAGTGGACGGAGTGCGACGCCTGTGAATAGCGAGCAGCCTGAAGAGTTGACAGAGCAGGAACAGCAACCTGAGGCTGATCTCACCTCCAAAGCAGAAGAACATCTCACTCCACCAATCACAGAAGAGATGAAAAGTGTCTCAACATTTCAGATTCTGGAGCTTCAAAAGGTAACAACGGGTACTCGTATGTATCTGGTAGAATCAGTTGTAGATGATTGTTTATTATGTCATTTAACAAAAAGCAAAGTAAAGCTGATATATCAGAGGTACAGTTGTTTTGGCTGATATTCGAAAAGTTATAGGCCTGATACTCCCAAAATAGGATGTACCTTCAGTACATATGTTTGCTACAATTTAATAAACAAATACAAGCGATGTGGTGTGTGTATGCAGTACCACACAACTGTAAATGAGTGGTAAATTGCTTTGGTTGACTCATGCTATCATGTGCGTTCTTCATGTCTATAGCATTCACAGTATTTGATTGAAAAGTAATTGTAATGCATTTTCTCCTTGGATACGTTGTGTTTTTTTCCTGTTTATGTAAAACTCCTGCAATTATGTTATGCTCTGCTAAAAAAATAATTGGTAGAAATTATACATTAACAAACATTATCACCTTTTTGGTAAGTGCAATATTTTTAGGCATTGCTGTGTAAGTGCTGTTGTGAATACAAAAAAAACATTGTGGGCATGTTGTAGGTCATTGATGATCTGTCAGGCCGCCTTGAGAAGAGAGAGTCTCAGCTGCTGGTAGTCAGCAAAGACAAGGCTAGACTGGAGGAAGAGTGCGACAACCTCAAAGAGTGAGTATCTGGCACACATGCTAGCTCAAATAACCTTGATTAGAAAGCTGTTTTGAAAACTAATGTTCACACTGATATCCAGGTCAGGCAGGCCAACATCATACCACTATATTTAAAACATTTAACAAACTGTCATTGTTTTAGTTTGTTTCTATGAAACTAACAATCATGAATTTGTATATAATCATGCTATTTTCAACTCATCTCTGTGACCAGATGTTGCTTTTCAAATGTGTGAAAGATATTTGACTCATCTCATCAGATATGCCAAAGTTGGATTTCATTTTACATTCTTTTCCTAAGAGAGAAGGCAGCATTAGATTTGGTGGACTTTGTCACTGCAATATACTGAAAATTTAAAGGGATGTTTTCATTATGTCAAAATGATCTACTTGTATTGATCTTCTAAAGCTGTCTTTGCCTTGAGGATGTATGGATTGATATTACTCTAATGAGTCTGTGCATCCTTCAGTGAAGTGATAAGCCTGAAGGAGGAGAGCTCCACTGTTCAGTCACTAAAGGATGAGTTCACCCAGCGCATAGCAGATACAGAGAGGAAGGCTCAGCTGGCCTGCAAAGAAAGAGACATAGCCAAGAAGGTAACATAGCTCCCATCAAATAGGTTGAAGATCGTAGTTTTCCAAGAACTACAGAGACATTTTTATGATTTTTTTTGTTTTTACAATAACCCCAATTTATCCAGTTGGATGCTCAAATCCAAAATCAAACATTTCAATTTTTCTATGCTACAGGAGATAAAGGGCCTGCGAGAGGAGCTCTCTACAAGACTAAACTCCAGTGATACAATGGAGATCATCAGAGAGAAGGAGGAGCAGATTAGAGGGCTGCTGGAAGAAGGTGAGTTACATCACACTTCCACTCTAGATAGGCTGGACAGTCGGGAAAGCCAGGATATTATGTCCTGTCACATAGTAGCACAGCCGCTTTTACTACATTCGTTCGTCATGCACACGGCAATTTTTGAAGGAGTACACTGCTCAACTTTACCGTAACTCGCTGTGTCACTTTGTATGACTACTAGGTGAAAAGTTGTCCAAGCAACAGCTGCAGCACAGCAACATCATCAAGAAACTGCGTGTGAAGGAGAAGGAGAGTGACACGAAAATCAACAAGCAACAGAAGAAAGTCAAGGAGCAGGAGGAAGTGCTCAGGCACCTGCAGCAGGTCAGGAGTTAACACAAAACTGATTGAACGACTTTTACCTTTGAGTGCAATCTGGGCAGTATCACTCATTTTCAATTCAATTGACACCCAGATACACACCCCATGTTATTGCTGCCAGTGCTGTTGCTCTTATTGTTCAGGGAAACTGAAAATCCATTATTATTATTATTTACTGTTATTGCCTCTATTTATTACTGTTATCTCTTTGCCTTCCACCATCTAAACTGGTGTAAAATGTGTAAAAAAAAGACTTTGAACTTAGTTACATTTTTAAGCCTATGTATATAATTAACTCTAATAACTAAGTTTTGTATAATCATGGCTGCCTTTTTATCTGTGTTTTATGTCTTTAGGTTCTGGATGGGAAGGAGGAGGTGGAGAAACAGCACAGGGAAAACATCAAGAAGCTGAATGGTGTGGTGGAGCGGCAGGAGAAGGAGCTGAGCAGACTGCAGACAGACTCTGAGGAGCTGCAGGAGAAGAACAGGAGTCTCCAGGCTGCTCTGGACAACTCTTACAAGTAAACACCAGCACACCCTGCTATTTATACAGAACGCCATATAAGGAGCAAATCTCTTACTGTAAATCTAACTCTATAGGCCAGCTATTGTATTCTACTTCACATTTTATGATATTATTTCATAGCTGAGTTAATATACAGTGCAGTACATATGCACATGTTAGGAAAGATATATTTTATTGTGTTGTACTGCTTAATTGGATTTGAAATGAAACAATGAATGAGGATGACTCACTTTTAGTTTGAGAGTTTGGGCAACTAATTTGGCTGTAGCATGTTTTAGATCATTTCAGTGACAGATTTTCCAAAAACAGACAGACAGACTGGGGAAGCAGATGTAAATGCTGTCTAACACTCATTTCATTTTAAATCCAGGGTACACACCCAAAACAACAATGTTTCACAGTCACTTGTGGACTGCACCATAATCTGCTCATGATGGTGATGGTGGTGTTTAATATCTCTGTTGTTAGGGAGCTGGCAGAACTACATAAGATTAATGCCAGCAGAGCCAGCGAGGTTGAAGAAGCGGCTCTGAGCAGAGAAACACAGGCCAAAGAGCAGCTAAGCCTGGCTCTTGAGAAGGCCCAGGAGGAGGGCAGGGTGCAGCAGGAGGCCCTGGCCAACCAGGTAATGCTGGCTCATGCTGTAGACACAGACCATAGAACAGCTTATATGCTATGCATGTTATACTGTGAATATTTAATTTCTTTCTTAATTAGTTACTGTCCGTGTTATGAAGAAATTCCTTCATTCCTTCCTTCATCTTTCTGACGTGTACAGGTGGCTGACTTGAGGCTGGCCCTGCAGAGAGCTGAGCAACAGCAGGGGAGGAAAGAAGATTATTTGAGGGAGGAGATCAGTGAGCTGCAGCAGGTAACATAAATATACTGTATGTCCTACCATGGAAGCTTCATTCAGCCAGGGCCAGGATTTGTTTCACGCACACCATCTTTTTCTTGTCATCCTCCACAGAGGCTTCAGGAGGCAGAAACTAGGAACCAGGAGCTCAGTCAGGGTGTTACCTCGGCAACACGGCCCCTGCTACGACAAATTGAGAACTTACAGGCTTCACTGGGCGCACAAACGGCATCTTGGGAAAAACTTGAGAAGAACATCTCTGATAGGCTAGGTAAGAGTCAGGAATTTTAGTGAGTAGACATAAAAGTCACCAAAAACAGTATTGTATTGTATTGAGCAAAAATCTGTACCTCTTACCTTTTTTACTCTTCCTTCTATCACCTTCTCTTTTCAACAGCGGATGCCCAGGCGCACCTGGCTGTCGCCGTAGAGAAGGAGCGCTCAGCTGCAGAAGAACTGCTATCCATCAAGTCCCAGCTGGCCTCTTTTGAGTCCCAGAATTCCTTGCTGCGCCAGGAGAAGGCTCGAATCCTGGCACAGATGGAGGCTGAGAAGAACAAGAGAGAGAAATTGGAAGATGAGAGCAGCAGGTAATAAAGTACAACTAAAAACTTTGGCCTATTAGTTAGATACATTATTTACGTCCGGCCATCAACCAGTTATCACATACAGTGTAGTGTATGTTCTCATTGTTTTTGTTCTTATGCCAGTGGGATGTAGGGGGTTGAATGTATGGGGTTGTGAGGCATATGTGTGTAAGCTATAGCTTTCAAATGCTGAGTTCCTACTAAATAACAACTAAAACCAAGACAAAATCTTGTCAAATTATTTGTCCGAGGCTTATTTAGTTTACAGTCATTGTGTGTCTGACAAGTAGCCTACAAAGTTTCTTCTCCTAACAGTATTGTTGTTGTATCAATTGTTTCAGACATCTTATTTTAAAACAACAGACAAGTAATTTTATGTTGCATTTTTCTGTTGTCTAGATTTTGACCCGCAAATGTCTGTTCACATATCCGTGTGAAATGTAGCTCATGTAGCTAGTGTTGATAGAAGCTTTTGCTCAGTGAACACTGTTCCCCTATCTTTCCCCAGACAACAACAGCAATAGTAACCTGGATGCAATTTTGTGTTGAACAAGAAGAAAAATCTCTTCCCTCCACTCTCTAACCTATGTTTATATCAAATCAAATCAAATCAAATCAAATTTTATTTATATAGCCCAAAATCACAAAATACATTTGTCTCAGAGGGCTTTACAATCTGTACAGGGAGTGACACCCTCTGTCCTTAGACCCTCGATTCGAGTGAGGAAAAACTTGACCACCAAAAAACCTTTTAACAGGAAAAAAGGTGGAAGAAACCTCAGGAAGAGCCACAAAGGAGGGATCCCTCTCCCAGGACGGACAGACGTGCAATGATGTCACATGTACAGAACAAATCAACACACACATATTGTACACTCACAATGAATAATAATGAATTACAGTTGATGATAAGAATAGGTTACAATGAATGATGAATTATTACAGTAGCAGCAAATCATTACATAACTATAAACTGTAATGGGGATATGGCAACAATGATGACGGCGACAACGCATGCAGTAGACGCCACGCAGGACCACAGCAGCAGACAAAGTCCACAAGAACCTGCTGGGCGAGAGAGCACAGAAACTCCGGGGAAGAAGTTTAATTAGTAACATGATAGATAGATGGATTAGATAGATGGATAGATAAGGAGAGAGAGAGAATGAGAGAGAGCGAGAGAGTATGTGAGTCCCCCAGCAGTCTAGTTCTATGGCAGCATAACTAAGGGATGACCTGAGCCAGCCCTAACTATAAGCTTTATCAAAAAGGAAAGTCTTAAGTCTACTCTTAAAGGTGCTGATCGTGTCTGCCTCCCGAACACAGAGTGGTAGTTTATTCCACAGAAGAGGAGCTTGATAGCTGAATGCTCTGGCTCCCAATCTACTTTTAGACACTATAGGAACCACAAGGAACCCACCATCCTGGGAGCGCAATGTTCTAGTGGGGTGGTAAGGTACTATGAGCTCTTTTAAATATGATGGTGCCTGACCATGAAGAGCTTTGTAAGTTAGGAGAAGAATTTTAAATTCTATTCTAGATTTAACGGGTAGCCAGTGCAAGGAAGCCAAAATGGGAGAGATGTGATCTCTGATTTTGGTTCCTGTCAGAACGCGTGCAGCAGCATTCTGAATCAGCTGCAAACTCTTAAGAGACTTATTAGAGCAGCCTGATAGCAAAGAGTTACAATAGTCCAGCCTAGAAGTAACAAATGCATGGACTAGTTTTTCTGCATCCACTTGAGAAATGATGCGTCTGATTTTGGCAATGTTACGCAAGTGGAAGAATGCAGTCCTCGAAAGTTGTTTTATATAGTTATTAAAGGACAAGTCTTGATCAAAAACAACGCCAAGATTTTTTACGGTGGAGCTGGTGGCCAGGGTGATCCCATCTAAGGCTAAATCTCTGGAATGATAGTTTCTAAGGTGTTTGGGTCCTATTAGGAGAACTTCAGTTTTTTCTGAATTTAGCTTCAGAAAATTGTGGGTCATCCAATTTTTTATGTCCTTAATGCATGCTTGAAGTCTAGTCAAGTGATTGGTTTCATCAGGCTTGATCGATAAATATAATTGGGTGTCGTCAGCATAACAGTGAAAGTTAATTGAATGATTCCTAATAATGTTCCCTAAGGGAAGCATATATAAACTGAAAAGAAGTGGCCCTAATACAGAACCTTGTGGGACTCCATGAGAAACTTTGGTTTGCATGGAGGCTACATCATGAACATGAACAAACTGAGAACGGTCTAGGAAATATGACTTAAACCAGCCTAGGGCGGTTCCTTTAATGCCAATTTGGTATTCCAGTCTCTGTAAGAGAATCTGATGGTCAATGGTGTCAAATGCGGCACTAAGATCTAATAGGACAAGTACAGAGATGAGTCCTTTGTCTGATGCCATTAGGAGGTCGTTTGTAACTTTAACTAGTGCGGTCTCTGTGCTATGATTTACTCTAAATCCTGACTGAAACTCCTCGAATAAACTGTTTGTGTGGAGAAAGTCACATAGTTGGTTGGCTACGGCTTTCTCAAGTACCTTCGAGATGAAAGAAAGGTTTGATATTGGTCTGTAATTGGCTAAAACCTCTTGATCTAGAGTTGGTTTTTTAAGAAGAGGCTTAATCACAGCTATTTTAAAGGACTGTGGTACATATCCTGATAATAAAGACAGATTAATCATATTTAATAAGGACGGGCTAACTAAAGGTAATACATCTTTAAGCAGCCTGGTTGGGATGGGGTCTAAGAGACAGGTTGACGACTTAGATGAAGTAATTATTGTAGTTATTTGTTTAATGTCGACGGGAGAAAAGCAGTCTAAATATATGTCAGATTTTATAGCTATTTCCAAACTTGCTGTATCTGAAATCAGATGACTGCCTGATGAGGGCAAAAGGTGATGAATTTTGTCTCTAATATTTATAATTTTATCATTAAAGAAGCTCATGAAGTCATTACTAGTTAGGCTTAATGGAATAGATGACTCAATAGAGCTGTGGTTCTCTGTTAGCCTGGCTACAGTGCTGAAGAGAAACCTGGGGTTGTTCTTATTTTCCTCAATTAATGAGGAATAATAGTCTGTTCTGGCATTACGCAGAGCCTTCCTATAAATTGCAAGATTATCTTGCCAGGCTAGGCGAGATTCTTCTAGTTTAGAGGCACGCCATTTACGTTCAGATTTACGTGCCTCTTGTTTTAATTTGTGAGTGTGCTGGCTATACCATGGTGCTAACCTCCTCTGTTTTATTGTCTTCTTTTTAAGAGGTGCAATAGAGTCAAGAGTTGTCTGTAATGACTCTGTAGTATTACTAACGAGCTGATCTATGTGTGAGGGGCTACAGGAAGCTGCTAAGTCCTCTGTAACATTAAGACATGGCATTGAATTTAATACTATAGTAATTGTTTCCTTAAATTTGGCTACAGCACTGTCAGATAAACATCTGCTGTAGGAGTTTCTGAAAAAAGGCTTATAGTCCAGTAGTATGAACTCAAAGGTTATTAGAAAATGGTCAGATAGGATAGGATTATGTGGAAATACTATTAGATGATCAATTTCAATGCCATATGAGAGTATAAGGTCAAGAGTGTGATTCAGACAATGAGTCGGTTTGTTTACACTCTGACAGAAGCCAATTGAGTCTAACAAAGAGATAAATGCAGTACTAAGACTATCACTATGGTTGTCGACATGAATATTAAAATCACCTACAATAATTACTTTATCTGATTTAACGACCAAGCCTGATGCAAATTCTGCAAATTCGGATAGAAATTCAGAATAAGGACCTGGAGCTCGATATAATATAACAAATAATATTGGCTGTAATGTTTTCCAGGATGGGTGAGTCAGGCTAAGAACAAGACTTTCAAATGAATTATAATTTAGTTTAGGTTTAGGATTAATGAGTAAACTAGAGTCAAATATGGCTCCAACTCCACCACCTCGACCAGTACTTCGAGGAATATGAGTATTATAATGACTGGGGGGAGTGGATTCATTTAAACTAACATATTCATCCTCCTGCAACCAGGTTTCAGTGAGGCAAAGTAAATCAATATCATAATCAGATATTAATTCATTTACTAAAACAGCTTTAGAGGACAAGGACCTAATATTCAAGAGTCCACATTTAATTATCTTGTTTTTGACTGTTGGAGATGTTGGTTTAATTTTTATCAGGTTTTTATGATTTACTCCTCTTCTGTTTGTTTTATCTTTAAATAATGCAGGTGGACGGGGGACAGACACAGTCTCTATACTAGATGATTGGGTGGGCAACTGCTCTAGTGGAGGCGCAGAGAAGCGTGTAAGACTGCAGCTCTGCTTCCTGGTCTCAACTCTGGATTGTCATGGATTTGATCGACTAATAAACTTGACCATGTTTCTAGATATAAGAGCTGCTCCATCCAAAGTGGGATGGATGCCGTCTCTCCTAATCAGACCAGGTTTTCCCCAGAAAGGTGTCCAATTATCTATGAAGCCCACATCATTATCTGGACACCACCTCGACAACCAGCGGTGAAATGACGACATGCGGCTATACATGTCATCAGTGGTTACATTGGGTAGGGGACCAGAGAAAATTACGGAGTCCGACATTGTTTTTGCATATTCACACACCGATGACACATTAACTTTAGTAACTTCCGATTGACGTAACCGGGTGTCATTACCGCCGACGTGAATAATAATTCTATTATATCTCCTCTTATCTTTATATGTGGTTTGTGATCTTCTGTCGGCTTTTGATCAGCTGTCTATTGCTTTGTCAAGGGAAAGAGTTTAAAGAGGAACAGTGAGGAAAAACTGCAGTGTTCATTTGACTCATACCATGCAGTTAGATTATAATAATAATAATAATAATAATATCTAACTTTGGCTGAAGGTCAAAAGATACCCATCTAGAAAATCAATTGCCTAGTTTTTCTGTGTAGCATAAAACTGACGGAAGCGTTCAGGAATATTTAGTTACCACATGTCTACTCCTTTGTTTGAAAACAAACCTGTTTGTGTGGCACCCTGAGAGAAGCAGTCATGCATGACACATGGCCTTTGGGCTGTGAGGTTTTCTTTTGTGAGAAGGCTACCCGCTGTGACAGGGCCAGTGGCGCAATGGATAACGCGTCTGACTACGGATCAGAAGATTCTAGGTTCGACTCCTGGCTGGCTCGAAGCTTTTTAAAAACTACTCTTCAGAAAGTTTTTTTTTTTTTTTTAATTCTACATGATTCATTGTGTGACAAAGGAAGAATATATCATGATACAACAAAAAATCCTCACATTTACCTTCACATGGCAGCAAAGAGCTTACTGAAAAACTGTTGACGATAATATAGTGTAAAGTTCATGAGTGCTTGAGGGGTTATGCAGCTCCTTCCTGAGTGGAAAAGCTCATAGAGGATCGTCATTATGTTTTCCACTCTTATTCATTTTACAATCATCTCAGAGAGGTTTTCCGCTGCTTGACTCTTTGTAGTGACTTCTTGCTTGTTATCTCAATGTGTAGGGAACATGTTGAATTGGAGAATCTGCGCGGAGAACATAGTCGAATGGTGGAAGAGGCAAAGAAAGAAAAGGTACCATAATGCTCTGTCCTCTTGTTGTTGCTGTCCTCTATGTAACAACTTCTCATGTATGTCTTTTTTTTTTTGCATCCTCTACCAGCTGCTACTTGCCAATCAACTAGAGATGGAGAAGATGAAGGTGGAGCAAGAGAAGAAGAAATACTACTTGGCACAAGAGGCACTCAAGGAAAAGGTTTAGGAGAATTTTAATTTAGTTGGTTTGATTTGATCATAATTCATCCGTTTTAGATGTTTTAATTATGTTCTCTAATTTCTTTCCCCATAAGGAGCGGAAGGCCATGACCCACTCTGTAGGAGAGCCACCAGCTTCTTCCACACCCTCGCTGTCCCGCTCTAGCTCCATCAGTGGGGTGGACAATGCTGGTCTGCACAGCTCTATTCTTTCCCAGGTACACAGTACTTTCCTTATAGCACTAGTTGGTATGTATATAATATAATAATAATAAAAGATGTTAAAATCTAGAAATGAAAATGATTGGATTCTACACTTTGTGTTATTCATTCCACAGGATGACTCTTTAGACCCCTCGCTGGGCACCATGACCATGTCTATGTCGATGAGCGGGACCAACTTGTACGAGGCGGCCAGGCTGTCTGGAGGCTCCAGTATTATAGAGAACCTTCAGTCTCAACTCAAACTGAGAGAAGGGGAGATAGCACAGCTGCAGGTAGAACAAACCAAAATACAGCTAATTACTGAGAAGATTTATCACTTAAATGATTAGTTTGATGGTGATCTGCTGCATGTCAGCACCACCCACTGCAATAAAAGACAGTTATGTAACACACTTTTGTTTTCTTCTATCGTCTTAGCTTGAGATATCTAGTCTGGAGAGGAGTCGTTCTGTGATGGCGGAGGAGCTGGTTCGACTCACCAATCAAAATGATGAGATGGAGGAAAAGGTGAAGGAGATCCCCAAGTTTAAAATTCAGCTCAAGGTGAGGGGCCCTATTAAGAAAATAAATGTTGAAATACACCAGCGTGTGTGCTGTAAATGAGCGCACTTTTAAGTATACAATACGTCCTGTCTGAGCTTTCCTCTAGAGAGGTATTGTATTTGCAGAGGTTCTTCATATTTGTGTGCCTTTGCATTTCAGGATCTGGAGCAGAGACACAACACTATCCTGCAGATGTACGGAGAAAAGGCTGAAGAGGCAGAGGAGCTGAGACTGGACCTTGAAGATGTGAAGAACATGTACAAAACCCAGATTGATGAACTGCTGAAGAACCAGAAATAAACAAGTTTATTGTACCTTTGTATTTTCTGGGACATTCACAAAGAAACCAATCGACCCCCTTAGACATACATGCATTTACTAAAAAGAGATTGGGCAGAGGATTTAAGTTTCATCACTGTATTGAAAGGAAATTCATCTACCTTTTTATATATTAGTTTATTTTAATTAATTATCGCATACTCTATTTAAGTGGGGATGTTGGGATTATGCATAATCTACAATTCATATTAGAGAATCGGTATGAAGGATAGCTGCATTCTGAGGTTTAAAATCATTTCTCATCTGAACCTTTGACATGGTATTGTATAGTGTATACAGTTTGTAGCTGTAGGAGATGGTGAAGGTTTTTGCACTATACAAATTCATCATTTTTACTTCAGACTACATGATCAGAATAGTTTAAGAAATATATAAAAAATACTGTACAGAGAAATGTATGTTTTGTTCCTAACTTCGTATGGATCACAAAATATGGGGTAGACCTAATAGTAGTCTGTGATTGAAATCCTTAAGACTGTATAAATATGTAAATTAATAAACATTTATTTGAGTGGTGAAAAATACTTGTCATTCTTAATTAAAATTATTTGGAATCACTCATAGGATTTTCATAGGATTTACACAAAATACCACATTTCAGAAATGCCACACATCATCAAATAAATCACAATCTTCAAAACAATTTCATACAGTTGTCTACTTTGTAATTGTACTCATTGCAAACCATACTTGTAAAATGTGATGAATGAATTTATTAAAACATACACATTGTACTCCCAAAATTGTGAGTAACAGGTGTAAGGGAAACATCTAATAAACATTTTCTTGTTCTTGTTTTTTTTTTTATTAGGATTATTTTAAAAGGGGATGCATGAAATAGAGCCCAGATGAGCAGAAAGTGAGGGACCTGCGCCATCTTGTGTCCGTCGGTATATATCACATGCCGGGTTTCCGGTGTTATGGCGACCACCGGCAAACTCAGCACCTCAGTCTGGAGACCAGCAGGCTGTGTGTTCAGGTAAACTGCTTATCCCGTACACTCATACCAACCTTATTTGGTCGACAAATGGATACGAGTTCAGTATCTGCTGCAGGTTTTTGTACCGCGGAAACGGAAGATATTTTTTCCTTCCTTTTTTTGCTGCCACAACGGGTGCAGTTTAAATTAGGGTCTCGTCTTTGTCATGAACTAACGCTAACGTTACATGTTAGCCACCGCATAAAACATTTCAGACGTTAAAACCTCCATGAAGTCACGTAGAAAATATTGTTCACATTTTAACCCCTGAGAGTAAGTAATACGTTATTATATCCAAGTCACCTCCGTCTTAAAATTTATTCCACGTCTACACAAGTGTTCCTGACGGATTGTAACGTTATCTCAACGCAAACGACGCTATATGCAAATTGACGCTAGCTAAAAGTTTCATTGTTATATTTAACGATAGAGTTGGGTTATTAGCAAGCAGCAAAAAAAATAAATAAAAAAAATGTTTGCTTCTTTTCTCAGAGTTTATGTGCGACAAACAGAAAACTATTATATTTGGGTAACAGTTAACTTGGAGCTTGTAAACAAATAAAATAATAATATATATTTATCTAAGGAGTAAGCGTTAGACGTTAAAATAATTAGCCATGAGTTATACAATCAAAAGACATGGCGCCGTGTTTTCACATGTAGCTACACCCAAAGTATGTGATAGATGAGGTCGTAGTTTTAATGCAGCACCGTTATTTGAGCTCCCTCGAAGTTAACTTGAGAATAATTAATGACTGTTCATATCACCTGTTGTTACACGGGTGCAGACAAGTTTATAATGTTGTCATATCCTGCTACATTAGTCTTTAATCTAGATGTGTGTGTGTGTATATATATATATATATATATATATATATATATATATATATATATATATATAATAGACAGGGGGTAACTGCAGTAACAAATCACACTGTGAGGCCACTTGGAGGTGTACAGGTCACAAAACTGCAAGCCAGTAATTTTCATGTGGACCTTCAGTCTCAGTTATGATTGCTCAGACAACAGACGGAAAAAGGTTACGAATACTTCCTGCAGCGGGACCTTTCCTTATGTGGAACTTGGATCCGCCTGGAGCGAAGTTCCCACACACTTGCTTGTGCCCACATGCTTGTATACTGTTGTGTTATGCTTTCAACCAAAATTACAAAAGTGCGAGTCTGTGTCTCTCACCTCCTTTTTCTCCCCTCAGAGTTCTGTGAGGAGAGGCGACTGTCAACACATGTCGGTGTATTTCTGACTATGCTGCTGTTGGTAGCGCTGGGCATGGTTTTGTCTTCCACTGTGGTCACCACTGAGAGGGCTGAGAAAACCAGCCACAAACCACCAGCACCGCTGCTCAACTACAGCAGGATCTCTCTGCCACCAGAGCATGTACCCTATTTCCTCTCCAACAACAAGAGGGTCGCCAAGCAATGCCGCCTGGACCCATTCTGCCCTTTTAAAGTAAGATATGCACTATGTCAACTATTCAGTGTGCAAATATTTTTTTAATGTGCAAAATTTCAACAGCTGTGTTGACCTTGTGTGAGCAAAAGATCTTAAAGTTTTTTCTTAAGTGCCTAAAGATCTTAAATAATGGCATGTTTTATTTTGACCTATGTTATATCTCCATTATCATTAGTTAGATTGTTAAAAGGATGGGCATTTATTTTCTTTTGGTCTGATTTGACTGTCAGGGCTCATGAAGATGACTGTGTATCAAAATTTGCATTTGTCCATTAAACTCAAATTGTCAAACAAAACTCAAAAACGACAAAAACAACAAACTACAGTTTTACCTTTCATTGCACATTACAGTTTAGTTCCATAGTTTTATTTGAATTTTAATTCCATAACAAAAATCTAAATAAATTGTAAATGTTTGCTTGACTCCAGACACTCTCTCTCTCTCACACACACACACATACACCTACACTCACACTTGTTTTCACAACAGGATGCACTGCTGGATTTGTCTGCCTGTTGGGGTTATGAGAAGAACTGTGATCCGGAGAAGCGCTTTAGCTATCCTGTCTGTACCAAAGCTGACTCTGGATGGTACTGCTCCTCACATCACGTTCTATGCTTATATAATATAATATAATATAATATAATATAATATAATGCTTAATGTTGTGCATAATGTGGTCAGAATTTATTTCTTCGTTCATTCCTCCATCCATGATGTGTCATCACAAATGTACTCTTTAATTCATAGGTATTAAACCACATTTCAAAGTAAAAGTGTGCTCATTCATCACACGCATCATTAATGGACTATTATGGTTTTGGCTTTGCTGATCTGCACAAGTCTCTGTTCTGTTAGGGCTCGTTCACTGGAGGCAGCCCAGGAGCTATTCTGGAAACAGGCTGATTTTGGCTACGTCAAGGAGCGCCTCACTGAACTGAAAACTCTGTGCAAGGCCAGCAAGCCAGTAAGTCTGCTCATTTCCTTAGTTCCCACGGGCCTACTGAGTCAACAGGAAGAAACAACAGGTAAAAGCAGACACTGTGTTAAACAAAGGAGTCCACAGACTATAGGCCAGAACATGATTTGCTGTACAAAAGAAGTAGTTAAGAAAAAGTATTGTACAGACACCATTCTCACAATTTCTAATTTGAAAATGTTTGCAGGGTGACTCATCGTTAAGATGCAGTAGCCACACCCGATTCTGTAAGGCAACAAACCTTTACCTGGACTTACGGAAGCCGCGCAGAGGTCATGAGAGGTCAATATATTTGAAGCATATAAGAAGCATCACACCAACACTGATGACGCGTTGTGCGTTGAAATTCACCCATGATTATGCTGCAGATACAAAGAAGACTTCATCCAGAGGGGTGAGATCGGTGGTTGTTGCAGACTCAACAAGCAAGCTCTTGCTACTGAGGGAGAGCACAAGAGCCCCTTGCAATCTTGGTGAGGGAGGACACACACGTCCACACACTCAGCACTAAGACAGAGCTTCAACAAATGGTATTGTTTTGGCATGAGCTTAATTGTTACTAAAAAGGCTAAAAGCATGTTCCCTGACCGGGAATCGAACCCGGGCCGCGGCGGTGAGAGCGCCGAATCCTAACCACTAGACCACCAGGGACCTATAAGGATCACTCAAGGCTCGTCTTCTTGCTCAAAGCAGCATGGTCCTCTATGGATGAACATGTGTAAAGGAGCCAGGAGTGTACACAGAGTCCCTGGTGGTCTAGTGGTTAGGATTCGGCGCTCTCACCGCCGCGGCCCGGGTTCGATTCCCGGTCAGGGAACACAATGGTTTTTAGCCTCTTTACTAAACAAACATCTATCAAAAGTACACAGAGGTGAAAATATTCCGTTCCCTGACCGGGAATCGAACCCAGGCGACTAGACCACCAGGGACCCTGCGTATGCTCTTGGCGAGCCAGGGAAGGGAAGAAATCACAGGATAGGAAACTGGTCTACTGAAACAGAAGTGTAAGGTCAATACTTGGGTTTTATTAAGTAATAACTGGTATGGTCCTTTACACATGTTCATCTATAGATGACCATGCTGCTTTGCGCGAGAAGGCGTCCTTGAGTGGTTCTTATAGATCCCTGGTGATCTAGTGGTTAGGATTCGGCGCTCTCACCGCTGCGGCCCCAGTTCACTTCGTGGTCAGGGAATGCAATGTTTTGGAGCCTCTTTCCTAACCTTATGGGGACACATGTTCTTAAAACCATTAACAATACAATTCTGTTTTTAAAAGCGGAGTCACCTCTGTGTACTTATAATATTTGTTTGTTTAGTAAAGAGGCTCAAAAACATCATGTTCCCTGACCGGGAATCGAACCCGGGCCGCGGCGGTGAGAGCGCCGAATCCTAACCACTAGACCACCAGGGACTTGCACAAAGTGGTTAGAGCACATTTGTTTCAAACGTATTGCATGCCTCCATAGGTTACCAATATATAGTAGCCATAGCCTTCAATAGAACTTTTGGCATGTGTGACAACTGGCAGGATGGGCCTTTGGGACTATGGATGTAGTAACAGATCATCACTAGGAGGTGATTTGCTCCCATACCGACAAACTCCTCTGTGTACTGTGTTACCAGAATTATGCTGGATAGGCATCTGTTGGTATTAATGTCCTGTAAAGATTAGAGGCCCCCCTGCCTGGAGAATTAGCAGTTTAAGTAAGTTGGGAAAGCTATTTGTGTATTATTTTTGAAGGTAGTGAAAAACACTGCTCCTTCTAGTAGTGCTAAAAGGGAAGAGAGGATGAAGGGACTGAGGAATGTGAAGGGGTGGAGTTTGTGCCCCATGCTTGTCTTTTGTTAAAAGCACATGTCTGCATAGCGGGCCAGTGGCGCAATGGATAACGCGTCTGACTACGGATCAGAAGATTCTAGGTTCGACTCCTGGCTGGCTCGGTTCTTTTGTGTGTACCTAATGTGACAGTTAAGAATGGCATATTCTGACCATCAAACATAGTTTTGTGTTCATTACTATTAGCATTTCATCAATAGTTCTTATAAGATTTTGAGTTGTTAAATTTAAATGTATTGCATTTGTTAAACTTCAACCCTCTTTCAAAAGTACTTCAAAACTAATTCTGTTACAATTTACACAATTGTAACACGCACAATTTAGCTAAAGTAGCAAATGTTGGCCCACGTGTGCACCGCTGTGTTACCAGTAATCTAGTATTAATTTCAGTCTGACGTGTGAAAAAAGCCTTTTAACAGGTTGAAATGAAAATGAAAGGTGACTAGTATAGAGTCCAAAAATTAGTAGTAGTAAATTCAGAGTACCTGAAATGAACTGTTGAGTGAAAGCACCAATAGTCTCATCCAAAATATTATCACATTTATCAATCAATATCAGACCTAATGAGCTCTCACTCTCCCACTGATTTTTTTTTTTTAGGTATGCAGAACTCCAGACGTACACAGAGCTGGACTTTCATCCGATACAGGATGGACACTGTGACATCATCATTGAAAAACCCACTATTTTCATGAAACTGGATGCTGGTTAGTAATGAAGATACATATGGTTAATTTGAAACTTGTTTGAGGCTACACACTACATTGCTGTAAACATACTTAATGCAGTCTTTCAATTCCACCAAAAGGGATATGTTTTAAAAACCTTCAAGTTGGAAAGTTACTGTACTGACATTATATTGTTATTCTTTTAGATTGCAGTCTCAAGACAGACTGATGTTCACAGTTCACCTATTTTCCATTTTCAGTTGTAACATGATTACAAAATAACAATGTAAATGTTTTCTTCAACAGGGGTTAACATGTACCACCATTTCTGTGACTTTGTCAACCTCTACATCTCACAACACATTAACAACTCCTTCAGCTCAGATATCAACATCATCATGTGGGACACGGTGGGTACCTAGACTAAACTTGTTGGAGTAAAGGGGAAAATCGTCATATAATCCATAATTTTACTCTGGGGCTCTACTGGAATATTTTACATGGTTGCACTACAGTTCAAAAAACGTATTTAACTAATACTAACTCTTTACAGAATCCTTTAGTTCAGTCTCTGTCTGAAACAGGTTGTTGGAGCCCCTGTCTCTCTGTACGCCAGCCCAACTACAAAGCTAGAATGTAGTTTGTCTACAGTGTGTGTATACTAGAGTCAGTTTTCATTGCACAAGTTGTGCCTTTGACTGATGAAGACATCAAGGGGAAACACCATTTGAAAAACAGACTCTTCCGTCCCATTGTTCCCCCCACTGTGCACAGAAGTGAAAAGGAAAAAGGAAAGAGAGGGGAGGGAGAGAAAAACTGAATGAGCAAGAAAACAATGACCTTTCTTCACAAACTACACACTGCAGTCCACACAGGGTCAGATAATAGTATGATAACAGATAAAACCAAAACCTAAGACAAATACAACCATATCCAACAGAGTTTGAAAATGGATGAGTGACTGGCAGTGCTAAAGGCTGATTTTGATTTTATTGCATTATTTGTTATTTCAGTTTTAACATTAATTTAATCGACATTTGTTCTTTTCTTTTTCGTGTCTTTTACTAGAGTGTTTATGGTTATGGAGATCTGTTCAGTGAAACATGGAAGGCCTTCTCAAATTATGAAATCATCCACCTGAAGACTTATGACTCAAAAAGGGTAGGTTTAACTTCACCTCGTCACTGGGTGTTGAACTGATCACTTACTCATATTCACAGTAGTCGATCAGTTAAAAGCTTTTACAGTGTTTTATTAGTCTGGGTGAGAAACAACACAATGACACAAACTACATACACAAGCTGATGTCTGTGCTATGCTGTACGCTTACATAGCAACCTATTCATTAATGTATTCACACTCATACATAGGTGTGTTTCAGAGATGCCCTCTTCTCCCTCCTCCCAAGAATGAGATATGGCCTCTTTTACAACACGCCTCTCGTAAGTTAATTGTCATGTCTATGTGTGTCTGTTAATCAGTACTTAACATTTTTATATTTACGTTGAACAATTTAAAGTGTCCCATACATTCAGGGTCGGCTTGTTTGTTATATTTTATGATTTTACCTCACATTTTGTGATGCCTTTTTTGGCATTCATTGGTGTTTCCCCACACGCACACTGATATCCAATTTAGTCATAAACATGCAGTTCGGGTCAAATATTTATGTGATGTATTCAATAGCTCAGCAAGTGCTTATGTTATTTAAATGATAATTCCAAGGAGATTACTATAAAGATGATATCATGTAAATGTGTGTTGTCCTATGGTTCTAGCCTTGAGGTGTGATATATTGATAGGTCAACCTGAAGCTGATGCTTTTGATTGCCTGTGCTGCACATGTCATGTTTATATTCATGTGCTCTTATTTACAGCTGCTGTGCAGCAGAGTATATGAGATATTCTGACATTTGAAAAATGCATAGGTTCATATGATATTCATCCCATAAAGATTAGGACATATGTTTACGATTCCCAGTGTGTTACATGTTTTTCACCACAACCCACTACAGTTCTCCAGTGTGGCCAGATTCAATTTGCTTTCTCTTTATTTCAAATCAGAGAATATATTTTCTAGAAGTGTTTTTAAAGTATTTTTTGTGTTTTCACATTACCATACCTATCAAAATAGTAATTTTGGTCCAATATTTTACAGAATGGATGAAAAATAAATTGAATTGGGCATGTATGTATTATTTATCATTTCTTTTGTATTTTAATGAAGATCTCAGATTGCTACAGCGAAGGGATGTTTAGGGCATTCTCTCAGCATGTCCTCCATCGGCTGAACATCCCGCAGGACAGACCAAAGGTAGGAAGAATGTCTCATAGAAATTAACATCTGATAATTAAATATTAGTGTTATTGAGGCTGTGCAATAAGTCAGAAATCATCAGTCACTTTCACAGACTCAATTTTCATTTCACACAAACTTCATTTCACCAATACTGTAATTCTGTTGCCGCCCCGCCTCAAATGTTTGCAGAAAAGTATGGACTGTTTGGCTGCTTTTGTCTGAGAATATTTCTGAACCCGTTTTGTTTATAGAGGTCCCTGAATTTCAACACACTGTCTTCAGTGTTGGTGTGATGCTTCTTATATATCATATATTGGAAAAATATCTCCTCTGACCACTGTCTAGAAGTCCCTGGTGGTCTAGTGGTTAGTATTAGGTTCCTGGTCAGGGAACGTGATGTTTTTGAGCCTCTATACTAAACAAACAAATATCAAAAGTACACAGAGGTGACTGCGCTTTTAAAAACAGATTTGTATTTGTAAGCGCTGAATCCTAGCCACTAGACAGACCACCAGGGACTCTGTGTATACTCCTGGCTTGCGTGCCAGGGAAGGGAAGAAATCACAGGATGGGTAACTGGTCTACTGAAACAGAAGTGTAAGGTCAATACTTGGGTTTTATTAAGTAATAACTGGTATGGTCCTTTACACATGTTCATCTGTCGATCATCTATCGATGATGCTGCTTTGAACGAGAAGGCGGGCCTTAAGTCGTTCTTGTACGTCCCTGGTGGTCTAGTGGCTAGGATTCGGCGCTCTCACCGCCGCGGCCCGGGTTCGATTCCCGGTCAGGGAACAATCACTTTATTTAAGTCTAATGTAAACTGAGTCTCTGAAAATGACGTACCATGACAAGTCCAACAAACGGTATTGTTTTGGCATGAGCTTAATTCTTACTAAAGAGGCTAAAAGCATGTTCCCTGACCGGGAATCGAACCCGGGCCGCGGCGGTGAGAGCGCCGAATCCTAACCACTAGACCACCAGGGACCTATGAGAACCACCCAAGGCTCGTCTTCTTGCTCAAAGCAGCATGGTCCTCTATGGATGAACATGTGTAAAGGAGCCAGTAGTGTACGCAGAGTCCCTGGTGGTCTAGTGGTTAGGATTCGGCGCTCTCACCGCCGCGGCCAGGGTTCGATTCCCGGTCAGGGAACATGATGTTTTTGAGCCTCTTTACTAAACAAACATCTATCAAAAGTACACAGAGGTATAAAAAATATTCCATTCCCTGAATGGAAGGGAAGAAATCACAGAATGGGAAACTGGTCTCCTGAAACAGAAGTGTAAGGTCAATACTTGAGTTGTTCTTATAGGTCCCTGGTGATCTAGTGGTTAGGATTCGGCGCTCTCACCGCTGCGGCCCCGGTTCACTTCGTGGTCAGGGAATGCAATTTTTTGGAGCCTCTTTCCTAACCTTATGGGGGCACATGTTCTTAACACCATTCACATGCAAATGTTTAAGTGTAGGTTCATCAAATGGCCCCTCCATGTAAGACTGTTAACCAGGTACTTCCAAATACAATTCTGTTTTTAAAAGCGGAGTCACCTCTGTGTACTTTTGATATTTGTTTGTTTAGTAAAGAGGCTCAAAAACATCATGTTCCCTGACCGGGAATCGAACCCGGGCCGCGGCGGTGAGAGCGCCGAATCCTAGCCACTAGACCACCAGGGACTTGGTGAGAGATGTCAGGGCACATCTTTTTCGAATACATGATATACCTCCATAGATTACCCATGTATAATTTGTATTTATCAGTAAGCTGGTTAACACTCTTATGTGGAGGCACCATTTGATGAACCTACACTTAAACATTTGCGTGTGAATGGTGTTAAGAACTGCAACATCCCCCAAAAGGTTAGTAAAGAAGCTCCAAAACATTGCATTCCCTGACCGGGAATCGAACCCGGGCCGCGGCGGTGAGAGCGCCGAATCCTAGCCACTAGACCACCAGGGACTCTGTGTATACTCCTGGCTTGCGTGCCAGGGAAGGGAAGAAATCACATAATGGGGAAACTGGTCTACTGAAACAGAAGTGTAAGGTCAATACTTGGGTTTTATTTAGTAATAACTGGTATGGTCCTTTACACATGTTCATCTATAGATGACCATGCTGCTTTGCGCGAGAAGGCGGCCTTGAGTTGTTCTTATAGGTCGCTGGTGATCTAGTGGTAAGGATTCGGCGCTCTCACCGCTGCGGCCACGGTTCACTTTGTGGTCAGGGAATGCAATGTTTTGGAGCCTCTTTCCTAACCTTATGGGGGCACATGTATTTAACACCATTCACATGCAAATGTTTAAGTGTAGGTTCAACAAATGGTCCCTCCATCTAAGACTGTTAACCAGGTACTTCCAAATACAATTCTGTTTTTAAAAGCGGAGTCACCTCTGTGTACTTCCGATATTTGTTTGTTTAGTAAAGAGGCTCAAAAACATCATGTTCCCTGACCGGGAATCGAACCCGGGCCGCGGCGGTGAGAGCGCCGAATCCTAGCCACTAGACCACCAGGGACTTGGTGAGAGGCGTCAGGGCACATCTTTTTCGAATACATGATATACCTCCATAGATTACCCATGTATAATTTGTATTTGTCAGTAAGCTGGTTAACACTCTTATGTGGAGGCACCATTTGATGAACCTACACTTAAACATTTGCGTGTGAATGGTGTTAAGAACTGCAACGTCCCCCATAAGGTTAGTAAAGAAGCTCCAAAACATAGCATTCCCTGACCGGGAATCGAACCCGGGCCGCGGCGGTGAGAGCGCCGAATCCTAGCCACTAGACCACCAGGGACTCTGTGTGATCTTTTGGCTCGCATGCCAGGGAAGGGCAGAAATCACAGGATGGGAAACTGGTCTACTGTAACAGAAGTGTAAGGTCAATACTGGGGTTTTATTTAGTAATAACTGGTATGGTCCTTTACACATGGGGACTTTTCATCATTTTTCAGCATTCTTGTTTCCAATCTTTAGAAATGCGAAGCAGACCTGCATAATGGTCCATTGTCCATAGTAAAATTTGTAGTGAATAGCAGACGCAGATAATGAAGTCCTCACTATAACCAAACAGTGTGGGAGATCTCACAAAAAACTCCTCACTGGTATGTGTCATTTATAGTTTCTGAAAGAATACATGTAAATGTGATGTACATACATGCATACTTGACTCTCACAGCCATGCATTCGCCACCGTATTCATCTTTTACATATATAACGCACTCCTCACAGATTTTTATGATCCCACGTTTGAAGTATTTGTATCTTTATGACCAGCAAAGTCTGATTATTTCTTTCTTCCTGTGGATCAGCTCATTGGGTATTCATGGCCTTCACTGGAAATATGCTAAGAGGCTTTTCAGTGAGACAAGGCGTTGCTAGCGGTAGCAGGCTGGTGACTGAATGAGAGGTCTTCTCAGTACTGACCCTCTCCTCAGCTCCTCCTTTCATCCCTAGATTAATGGCATAGCTAGAGACTCCCACTGCTGCTCTCTATTGTTTCCTATCCATCTTTCCCCACCACTCTTTTTCTTCCTATCTCCCCCTGCTCATAATTTGCTTTGCTCTGGTTATGGTTATGGTCAATATTTCTTTAAGTAGAACATGAGAAATTAGTTATGTGCTGAACATATATATAATACGCTCAGTGCCTGTACTGAGTTGTGGTTTGGTTGGTTTGTTGTGTTCAGGACATTGCACAGGTTGCTGTATTTGGCATTACTTTGACTTAAGTATAGTGAAGTTATGCATAAATGGTGATACCTCCAAAAAGTCTAAATACTCTTTCACGACACAAGGTGGCAGTAGAAGAATATAGAATAAGAAGATGAATGTACGTACTGTATAAACTAATAAGAGCACATCAGAAAGGTTGAAACGACTCATGTAATGTGATTTTATCTGATTTATCAGTTCCTCCTGGCCATACAAAAGAGACATTTAAAGTAGCAGCCTTAAAGTTATTTTGAATGAGCATCATGTTTTCCCAGCTGCCTATCTTTTCTGTCCTTGTCTGATTGATTATCGGGTGCATTTCAGGAGGGGCGTGTTCGTGTCACCCTGCTGGCACGCAGCACAGAATACAGAAGGATATTAAACCAAGTTGAGGTGAGTGAGCGCCTCCCTTCCTCCCAACCTCTGTCTCTTTCTTTCTAGTGCTTGTTCTTTTCCCTTCAGCATGTTCTGCCACCTTCTGTCCTCCTTTTCCTTTTTTTTCTGTTGCCCCTCCTTCCCATCATTGATTTACTGCTCGCCTCTGTTTAAGTGCCTGTTTAAAATCTTATTTGCTATAAACAGTCCAAGAAAAAAAAGATTGTGATGTATATGGTCACTGCCCATATTTGTTTGCTCTCTCATTGATCAGAGAACTCTATTGTTATTACAGCTTGTAAATGCTCTCAAGACAGTGCCACTGCTGGAGGTCAATGTGGTGGACTACAAATACAAGTGAGTTGTAGAGTGTTCACCACTTTGCTACCAGAGCTATTCAGTGCAACTTAGCAATGGTCAGGAGTGTAGCATTGCGGTGTAAGAATACAGGAAGTGTGTAGCTTTTGAAATTGTGTAATAGCAGACAGTGTTTAGTAAATGAAGATGATTGACTCCCTCTGTCCTTTAGGGATGTTCCCTTCCTGGAGCAGTTGAGGATCACCCACAACTCTGACATCTTTATAGGGATGCATGGGGCAGGTCTTACACACCTCCTCTTCCTTCCCGACTGGGCTGTCATCTTTGAGCTGTGAGTGACGCTTTGTGTTTGCATGTACATGTGTGAGAAAGACAAAATGAGAGGGGAGCAGGAAGAAGGATGGGTTTGGCAGAGGGCTGAGCCCAAAGTTCCCCTCAGCCACTTGGTGTGTGACTGTGAAATACTGCCTAATTAACCTGGCATTCATTACACCTGGCTACCCTGGGTAGGGAAACTGCGTGTGTGTGCGTGCGTGTGTGTGCGTGTACACCTGTAGCAGCATGTGCGGGAGTGTTTGTGCATTTTGGTGAATGACACCGAAAGAAAACCACAGTGTGCATAGAGTGTGTGCGCGTGAAAGATGGAGCAAGAAAGAGTAAAAAAAGAAAGTGAGGCAGAGCGAGGGGAGCAAGAGATAAAGTGTCTGCATCTGTCCCTCCCAGATATAATTGTCAGGATGAGAGCTGTTATCGAGATTTGGCTCGGCTGCGGGGCATTCGATACGTGAGTTGGCAGAAAATGGACAAAGTGCTCCCGCAGGACAAGGTAGGGGAAACTCCCGTACCAGCCATTCACTACCCAGCACCTCAGCATGAGCTTTCTCAATTCATCTCACCTATCTCACACACACACACACACACTTAAATATGTGTTTGAGCAAATATAGGAGCAAATGCGCACAGTTCATTTCTCACTAACTGTAAGGACAGCACAAACTAACAGATATTCATATGTTGTAATGTTTTTGTTTCCACACACTTTTATATGTCCATTTACTGTATACACTTTTCTCTCATACTTTTTCTCAGGGTCACCATCCCACCCTTGGGGACCATCCAAAGTTTACCAACTACTCCTTTGATGTGGGAGAGTTCATGCGCCTTGTGCTGGACGCAGCCAATTACGTCACACACCATCCCAAATGGCAGCGTCGTATCCTTCATGAGGAACTCTAGAGTCTCTCGGAGTGGGGAGTGTGCAGACATCTGGCTACTGAAGAACCATTAAAACATAAACATCTGGCTACAAACATGAACCTGCCCAAAACACATCTTGACATTTGCAGTGGAACTTTTGTCTATGTCAAAGTTACCTCATACACCAGTGGATCTCAGTGGTCTGTCGAAGTATTTGTCAACGTCCCATTCGCTGCTTTGATAGGTCTGGCTGAGTAAAAGCAATATGGCAGACAACTCTGAATTGCATAGCTTCCACCAGCTCTATTAGTGTCAAATCAGTTAAAGGACGAATTGTGTGCAGTCGAAGCATCTGGAGAGTGATAAGATGTGTCCTATGTTTCTTCATTACCTCTGCTGCGTCTGCTTCATTCCATGCAGACAAAGTTAGCTAATGAGCAGCTGTTGCGGCATCTCTTCACATGCGACATCTTGTCAACTTTGATCAGTGTCACCTTGATGCGCAACCTCGTCAGAGCTGTTGACAATCATGCCAGAGTTTCTGAGCACATCCAGAATGCATTCCTATGACGCTGGATTCACACATATTGTTACAGAATTAAGACTGTTTTTAAGGGTTAGGTCAACCTAAAACCAATGTGGTTGCTCATCACAAACACTCTTAACTGAATGACGTAAAGCCAAGAGGCATTTTCTTTTGTATCAGTATTTGTATTAGTGCATTGACACTTTTAAACACTCAAATTGCATTGTATAATAGGTTTGTGAAACATACATTCAAGTATTTATGGATAAAATCCAACACTTCATCGTTTCACAAAACATAGTGATAATAATGTTGCTTTTGTTAGCTGAATATCACAATTATTGCACAGGCTTTTTAAACTTAGCTGTTCCTATTGCATCTTTATTTACAGTTAACATGCCATCTTTTATAATTTGTCACAGTTATTATTTAAATGTATATTCTGTGGTTTTAATGAAATATGCCAGTGATACTGATCATAAATTCCTTTGCATTTTACCAAAGGAAATGTATTGTCAGCATGGTCAAATGATGAGGGAGCTGCTACTTTCCTAAAGCCTCTTGAATGCTGTTAATTGGTCTGAAAAGAAATAAGCACAATTTGCATCCGGTCTGGTGCAAAGCACATACGTACCATGAGAGTTGAGAAGATTATTTTTGTGTTTCTTGGCTTCTCTGTGAGCTTGATGTTTTATTTATCGATGAAACCATGTTGAACTGAGTCAGACCTTTTTGGTCAGGGCTTTTCTAGGCTTGCAGGCAATTTTAATATTCAGAAACTGTGTAATATTTTGAAATAAATAATTCTAAAAAATGCTGAAGCATGTATTTCAGTCTGTGCTGGTCATATTAGACATCAGAGATTTAATTCATCTTAATTTAATCAATCATCTTTTGAAGTCTGACCTTGGAGGAGGAAAAAACTGAAGTCTCTGTCCTGCCAGTTCTTGCTGATGCCAGACAGCTCTTTGCTGTAGGTTTCATTATTTTAGTGAGTTCAGGTCTAGGGAGGGAAGGAGCTCTTATTCAAAAAGGGCACTAGTTCAGTTTTTCTGTCACCATAATAAATCTGGATGACCTCAAAAACTACCTGAGTTAGCAGTGATACATTAAAGCCACATGGGGGCAGTACAGCACCACACATAAGACCAAACCTTCATTCTGCGCTGTGTAATCGTGCCTGCCAGACACTTTTCAACACAATGCAAAGAGACAATAATTATTCACCAATATATCCAAAGGGTCATAGGACAACAACGTTTGTTTAAATGCGTTTTCTCAATACCGCAAGTTTGGTGTCAGCAGTCGTGATTCTGCCTGCTTTTTGCGGATGTTGTGTCTGAACTTTCTTGAGTATTGACAGACACCGGGCCTGTCTGGCATGGACACTATTTATGGCCCTGCTCAGGTTACTGCCACTGACCTCGTAAAGAAATGAAGAATCTCTATGCACGGGGGGGGGGGGGGGGATCAAAAGCAGAGGAACCAAGATGTCTGTTCTCATTAACCTTCATGGCAGCTCCAAATCGATGACCAAGTCTTGTGTTTTTTAGTTTAAATCTGTCTGCTGGATGTATCCGACATTCAAACAACCCCTCAACCCCACCCTCCTACCTAGATAATGTAGAAAATCCTGTGTGTGCGGTGTGGTCAATGCGAAGGCCACAGTCTAACTTTATACTTGCTCCACTGACTAGCAGGGCGCAGCATATGTGTGTTGTGTATTTAGCGGAGTTGCTGGAATCTCTCTTTTCTCCTGTCATTAATAAACAGGCCCCACATTTACTGCCTTCGACCCTGATTTGGAGTCTTCTGGAAGTTCATCACCCAAAGTTCTACATCAGCTACGTTTGGATGGCATTATTTTGCTGTTGTGAGTAATAGTGTGTTTTCCCTTTAAAAAAATGTTGAATTTCTTATCTTTGTTAACACAGGCCTTATGAACTGAAGAAATCAGCCTTACGCATCAGAGCAAAAGAGCTGAAAGAGCCTGAAGCTTCATCACCAACCTGTGAGTAAAGTCATCAGATCACACCTGAGTCATAATTCACAGGAAGTTTATACATAGTGGTATCTGGTTAGAAGAAAAGTGACTTAGTGTCCTATATTAGTTTGTCTGACATTTCTGCAGTTATATTCTGGAGGTTCTGGTCCATTATTTACACAGCTATGTGTTACACACACCAGCATATATTTGCTTTTTTTTTCTTTATTATTGTGTAAAGCTGATCTTGCAGCCATTTATCTTTGCAACATCAACATTAGCATAATCAAATTTATCTTTAAAATGTGTCTCACCTCTGAATTCAGATAAATCAATTACAAAAAGAATCATGTTACATTGGCCACTTTTCCAGCACCCCACCTCCCACCCCAACACCAGATAAACAATATCCTTCAGAGAGATTCATGAAGTATTATCGATTTAGAAGGAAGAAATATTCCTCAGGTTATGAGCAGATATCTCCCTAATGTTTTTCTCCCCTGGGTGAAGATTATTGGGAGAATAGATCCCGGAGGAGATCTTATAACCCTGCGACTTTGACACATGACACGTCAAAAGGCCTTCAGCAATGTGCACCCTGCAACCATTTCTGCTCAAGACTTTGACACTGAAACAGATGCATACAGTGAAACATGTTAAGAAAACGGATGGTTCTGTAACAGCAGCTGTATATGTAATGGTAAATATAATGGAAGTAAATTACATTTCTCACCGTTCAACCTAACGCTTTCTATCCCAGGAAAGTGTTTAGGTCACATGATGTGGTTTCCTCTGATACTGTCTGGACCCTCTGAGGAAGGATAGATGGGATAAGTGCTATGGGCTGGTTCATCCATTAGCTGCATCACTTTAAGATAAAAGGCCTCAGATCCCTTGTTGAGATGCACAGGTTGAGAATTGTAGACACAACCACTTGACAGTGCAGACAGGATATTATTATGTTTTTATTATATTATGTTTTATCAACTTTCTGGAGTCTTTTCTTTTCTCTTTGCACTGGATTAGCTGCTTGGCAGCCAAGTAATCACACAGAAAAGCACAGTGACAGGACAGTCTGGAATGCGCCTGACACTATCCATAGTCCTAAAACTAATGTTTGTTGTTTTTTTATCTAAATCCTGCAACTAAAGGGCTGGAAGTCCTGGCATACCCTAATCTGTTCTCAGTTAGAAGCCAGACAAATCGATTTGTAATAGATTTAAGCCGAGCACTTTCTCACTCTACATGCACAGCTAGCAAAATGGTCAAAGGTGGCTGAAGACAGTAACTGATAAAGTTGTCTTTGATTACAATCATATAAAAGAGTTCAGCAGATGTTGCAATCCTTCCATGTGGAAAAGTCTCTAACAACATGAATGCCTCCACTGACACAGGGCCCGTGGTACAGCTCAGCAAGGCTTGCAACAAGGAAGTCGTCTAAATGTATCGAATACGCTTCACCTTGGGTCGTTAGCAAATATTGATCTCCTCTAAGTCTTAACGACTGCAAATACAGCGCAGAGCAATCAATCGCCATCAACACTAGAATATTCTAGGGATGGAATAATTGATAGGCTGTCTCCTGGTGCGTAACGGAGAGGCGGCGGTGATTAAATTCTGTTTAACGTAGCGCGGTGTGTGTGTGTGTGTGTGTAACATGATCGAAGTGTAGAAGCGAGATGGCCTATTAGCCTAGTATGTGATGAGTAGGGGTCATCGACTCATACACAGTATAGCACCTGTCAGTCTGTGTTACGAGACCCCCCTCTTTAACTCGACACGCACAGAAACACTCACACCTGTTGCAGCCCTGTAGTGACGTGAACAACTGATGTTTAAGGCATGACCTCCTAACTCAGTCATGTAAGATTTCTGTGCGTAATCTGAAAAGCACCACCGAAAAGCAAAGAACCAAACCGTAAAGGTTGAGATGAATAAGACTAAATGACTTGCTGGGATGAACTCGTTGTCATGTATACCATCTCTCCTTGGACGTATAGGCACAGAATGGCCACCCCATCCCGTCCACCCCAACAGCCCAGGCTACTTGTAAACTACATGACATCAGCGGGTAAGAGGGGGTGTACTCGGGAGCTGGTGAACTGGGCGGGCGCTGTTGCACGTGTTCTGAATGGGGAAGACGCACTCGCATCGCATTCCTCATGTCCAATCGATCCCTGCTCGGGAGGAGCGACGGGAGCGCAACTATCACTCCTGCATCACTATACCATCACTCTCATCAGCATCTCTCCGCGACTATAACGCCTATAGCGTGTGACAGTAGGGCGCAAGGAGGGTAAACTTGTGTGGAGTGTTCGCCAAAAAAACACCAGCCCGGTGTCTTTTGGGGGGGAATTACGCACTTTTGATGACTTTCTCCTCAGTGTGGTTTTGAGATGGGACGCGGCGAGATCATGGCATGTTGGAGCGCATAACTCTGTTTTCTCACCCGGCTCCGGAGGGCTGCTACTCTGTCGTGGTAGTCACCCCTGCTTCGGTGTATTTGGCGCGGGCTCCGGGAACTGGACAGGCTTAAAAGGATTGCCCCGAGTCTGGAAAACACCATCAGTGGAGTTGAAGCTGAAAGTGGCTCCACTGTCTCACCTGGATCCTTTACGATTTCCTGTGATCATGACATCGAGTTTATAGATTTGGGTAAGGTGTTGTTTTGTTTTTTTTCAGTTAAAAATTCAACACTTTAATTAGTATAGATTCACATTTTGAATTTCTTGTCTCGTTATGGCGCACGGTCAATAGGCGAATGAAACGAGGATGAGGGGTCAGAGGGGGACTTTGGCTGTGCGGATGTGGAACATTTTCCAGCGGGAGCAGGGAGAGAAGGAGTGGTGATTTATCAGCCTGACTCACCAAATGACTGGTGAGCTGAAAGCAACTTTGATGTTCTTGGCTCAGAGCGAAGCCAACATATTATATTACTATTATTTTAATCTATTTGTTTATGTGTTTATTTTATTTTTTGCTGAGGAACGATTTCTTAAAAGAACATCAGGATTTCCAGCGAAAACCTGCCTGATCTCCTGACTCCTGCTCCCTCTCCCGCGCGTGATTACCATGCGTAAAAATGGAACGCATAAGTCGATCCAAACGGGCATCAATTCCGCTGACCGTGTGTAGCGCGCATGCTGTCGGCCAGAGGCAGGGAAGATTGAGGTGAGAATGATGCAGTGTTTCACCACTGCGAGGTTAAATAAGCGATCGGTCGAAATCCGGCGCTGCTTAGCACCTATTGAGTGATCTGCGAAGCTGATCCGCTGACCGGGCTCTTTTCACTTCTAATCGCTTCGCATGGATCGTGATCGGCTGGGGGTTAAGAGGAGAGCGCGCGGAGCTCCGGCATATGGGAGAGAAATGAGGTGCTGCCGGGTTCTCCGGGCAGTTTGCGCACGGAGGCAGGGAGGTGTGTTGCAGGACCTAATGGGCACACTCTATTGGGCGCACATACACACACACACACACACAAACTCACTCTCTCTCTCTCTCATGCGCGCACACACACACACAAAACAGAGAGGGGAAAATTACTTGGCGCATGTTAATGGACGCAGTAATGAGACCCAGCCCCTATCGTGTTGGAATTGTTAGTCATCCTTGCCTCCACCCTTTCCTCTCTCATCCCCACCTTCCCTCCCTTTCTGCTTATATCGCTGGCTTTCCCTCTGCTTGGCTCTGCAATTTGTACTGTATTGAGAGATTGTAATTATTTCCCCTTTGTTTTTAGCACGCAGCACTTGCACTCCACAGAAAGAAAGTGGTGTCATTAGTGTGACAGTGCGAACAGGAGGCGATGGAGGGAGAGGAGAGGCCCAGGGACTTAATTCTCATTGACAGTCACATTAACACAGGAGCAGCATTCTTAATCCTGGGGAGATTACTCTCTCCAACCTGACCCCTCTATCACCCAGCCTCCTCCACTCACACACTCACACACACACACACACACACCTGTTTGAGGGTGGCACTCAGATGCCTGGATCTGCTACTTTTCCTGTTCATATAATGGATAGTGTATGGCTTCTCCGCTATCTTTGTCACCCTTTCCCATCTCCTCACACCCACCCTCCCTCCCACTGCACTTTTCACATATCTACACACAAAAACTCACACACTTGGCAATTACTTCTCACTCCATGCCCCTATAGTAGCTCCCAGCGGTGGGACAGCCGGTATCCTCAAAGGGCCGCTCGGGCTCTACATGTTTCAACAGTCTCCTATCTACTTACCCCACAGAGGGCTGTTCAGGATGACTGGCTAGGAATGAGGGGGAATAGATTGTGTGCATTTGTGATTGTGCATGAGGACACGGCTGAGCAGAGAGGCGACGGACGGCAGCGAGGAGAAGAGAGAATGAGGGAGGCGAGAGAAATGAGCTGGAGAGACAGAAAAAATATTTGTGAGATGAGGCGAGGGAAGGAGACTGCGTATATATGGAACGACCTGTGTGTGTCTAGAAAGAACTATGCACAATGGGATCTTGTGTATCTGTGTGTTTTTGTACACAAGTAAGATGATGATGATGATTGTGTGTGTGTGTGTGTGTGTGTGTGGTTGGGGGCTTCTGGGGGATATGCTAAATGAATAAGCAGGGAATCAGGCATGTAGGACTGGTGAGGTGACAGCAGTACGACAGATTGGAGATCACCTCCACACACACTGGCATTAACAGATTGACTGTGATGAATGGATACTTCCTAACTGCGAGAAGGAGGAGGACAAGAGAAAAGAGAAGAGAGGAGAGGCACTCTTTCATGTCATGGGCAGAAAGATGGGAAAAGAATTCTCATTTATAAATGACAGTGTCCTGGACAGATTTTCATCTCAGGCAGTTTCTGGGTGTATTGAGTCAGAGAACATGAATTGGCGTCTTGCAGTAGTGGTGGACAATAACGCCTTCACTCATCCTCATGAAATCCAGTTCAAAGAAAATCCACTGATGTCTCATCTCAAGCAGGAGAGACATGACTCCAATAGAGGAAGGAGGCATATTAGATCAATGACTGTGAGTGTTGCCTCTATAGGTCTGTGCATGGTGTGGAAGTGCTTCTTGCCACAAAACCACAATTGGACAGAGGTCATGACTCCTGGTAAAAAAGGGTAAAGTTCAGATGTTGCTGACAGGCTACAGTGGTAACATGTGATACCTTGTTAACTGTGTGTAGTGACTCAGATTTGATCCGCTAAATTTGAGCCTCTATGAATGAAATTAATGTTCAGTTACTCCAGGGAAGGATTATTTGTCAACCCTTCACAGACAAGGGATACGTAACTACATATAAAGTCATAGTTTACCCACATTACTGTACATACATATCAATAAGAAAAAACTAAACACACAGCTTATCCAACCCTAAAAGTCATTTAAGTGTCCTGTAAGAAAAGGTGTAGAAGATAATTCTAAAGTTGGGTTTTAATTTCATCCACAACTTTGTACGAGTGCTCTGAACATTGGAGGTCACATGTTTGAGCTCCACAGCTCAAACGTGTGTGTTCCTTGTGCTCCATTCTCCCCACTATCAGTCAGTCAACCAGTGACAGAGGGGCCTTGGTCTTCTGTATGGCACCATCACACCCTCCAGACTTTCTAATTTTATTAATCTCATCCATCTCATAGGCTCTGCTTTGACTGACACCTCTCACCGTCACATGGCCTTCCTCTGTCCAGCCCAGAGAAGACCGTTGTGAAAGGCACTGCAGCCACATTCAAAGTTACTGATCTCATCCCTTGAATGTAGTTGACACATTCCAGGTTGGTGGATTATTGTTCTTTATGTGGCAACAGCATTTTCAGAATGTATTATGTACCGTTGAGGGACTGTTTTTTTTTTTTTTTTTTTAATTAACATCTGTTTGAAAATTGAAATTAATTAATTAACATTTATTTTTAGTCATTATCAATTGGGAGACAGTTTTTGGGACGTTGTAACACTGTTGCTAAAACTGAAAATAACATCGCTTTACCCACCTCAAGGTGATTTTCTCTACAGCTCCAACTCACTTTGACCATGACAAATCTCCCTAAGTGATAGTAATGATTGTAATTGAACAGGCACAGTTCCTTCCCACAGTGCTCTATCTATCACCTTGGATGCAATCTGCTGCCTTCACTCGTGTGTCTGTATTTGTGTGTGTGTGTGTGCGTCTGTCTGTGTCTCTTCAAGAGACAGTGTGTCCCTGTTCGCTCCCCTCTGGCAGCTGGCAGATGTGCTAGTAACCGCGAGCAACAGTGTGAGTGTGTGGGAGTGTTAGTGTGTTTGTGGGATTATGAAAAGCTCCCAGCATGCGCTGCAGCACGGGTACACCGTGAAGCCGCTGCGAGGAAGCGGTGTGGTAGTGGTGGCAGAGCCTGGGGCGGTCATCACAGCAACCATCAAACAACAACGCGCCTCATGGTGGAGTGGGGGTGGAGGGGATGGGGGTGCCAAGGGTTTAACCCTGTAGGATGCTGGGCATGAAACAGGGAAACTGTGGAAGCATGAGGGAGGAGAGGAAGAGAGAGGAGCAAGAGAGAATGAGGGTTGGTTGTGTGAGCAGAAAACTGAACTGAATAGATGTGTGAGAGAAAGGAGTATAGGTAGTCAGGACTGACTGGGAATCTGTCAGTCGAGTGGGTAAGTGTGTGTGTGTGTGTGTGTGTGTGCTGGAGGTGATGGCTTTGTAATGAAAACAGCAGGCAGCCAGTGGTCGAGGGTTCCTCTTGGTGTGTGACTGATGTCAGTCACCGGTGGACAACAGACTCCCCTGGGGATGGCTGCTCGGATGAGGGTGAATCATTGGCTCTGGGTGTGTGTGTGTGTGTGTGTGTGTGTGTGTGTGTGTGTGTGTTAGTACATATCTAAAGTAATTTCACAATCACTGTAATTCTTTAACATTTTTGTGTTTATCTCATCCGCAATTAAATAACTTTGATCGTTTGCCATATCTTTCAGTTGGATTTGAATTTATGAAAGTGAAGGTGAATAACGTCATGCTGTAGGAACAATAATCTACACACAGTCACATTATGGGCCTCATATTGTGAGTTATTTGGAAACAAAAAGCTAGTCCACACAAGGAACACTATTCGATTTGAGGATTAGTTTGGACTTGGTTTTTGGTGGGGTTGAAGTTAGGCATGTAGTGGTTGTCTTTAAAGATAGGGCAAATCTCCACAGAGTTAGTATTAAATTATTAAAAAAAGTGTTTGTGTATTCGTTTGTGAGGTGAGAATATGCAAGTACAAGCACAAGTACGTCAATATGAAATGTTTTTGCTTGTGTACGATCCTTGTATGTATTCTAAGACTGTGTGTGTGTGTGTGTGTGTGTGTGTGTGTGTGTGCGTGTGCGTGTGCGTGTGCATGTGTGAGACAGAGAGAAAGAGATAGTGAAGGAAGAGAGCAGGTTAGAGGCCCTGCTTGTCTCAGGAGAGCAGAGTTATATGGTGTCATGCTCTGGAGACCCACAGACAAATTAATTCACTTATTGACACTACTGACACGTTTCAGTGACTTTGTAAAATGAACAATTGATCAGGCTTTCTCTCTCTCTCTTCTCACTCTCTCCTCATTCTCTCACACTTCATTTTCCCATCCTATCTCTTTTTCTTCTTCCCTCCCTCCTTTTCTCCCCTTCTCCGCTCTGACTTCCTCTGCCGGTTCCTGCCTTTCCCTTCCTTGTACTTCTTTCCTCCTCTCTATCCAATTCTCCTTTTCCTTTGGCTGGCCAGTTGATAGGCGTGGCACGTACAGTAATTAATATAATTATGCGCAAGCTGGTCATTAGCAGGAAACGGGACTGATATAATCAAGATGTCAGTTTGTCTGCTATATGAGTTTCTGTGTGTGTATATATAGATGCGCAGAGATAGCAAAGGTGTGTGTATGTGTGAGACGGAGAGACAAGCAGAGGTTGTTAAAGCAGCTGTGAGTGAGCTTTAGCTGCGTGTGTGTCAATTGATTTAAGGCTGTTGTGTTCAGAGTCAGCCCAGAGTTGGTCTAGTGAGATTTTGACCAGTGCTTTGCCCTGGGCTAGAGGAGTAGCTACAACTACAGAGAGGCTGATGATACTCATAGAAAATCAAAGCAGGCTCCACATCAAGGTTGTTTATTTTCCATGAATCATAATTTGAACACAAAACACAATGAATGGCCACTGCTCTCAGGAGACTTGCTGTCAGGGCTTCGGCCTGCTTTTGTTTGCTTCTGGGCTGCCATTCGATACCAACAGCCACAGAGGAAGGGTCCAGTCAGGGTTGGTAGTACTCGCTCCTTTTGATACTTCATTTCTACAGGTTTGAAAGGGAAAAAAAACACAGAGACAGTATGGGGAGTGGGGAAAAGAATAGAGACTCAGTGAAAGGGAGAGTAGATGAAGAAAAAAATAAATAGCACACTGTACACAAATTATTATATTTGCTTACAATCCCAATACTAAGAAAGTCTGGTATTATTAATTTTGATAATACTAGTAATAAATAGAGCCATGTTGTAAGAGGCAACTTTACATTTATTTGCAATTTTGAATAAATGTGTGCGTGTGTGTGTGTGTGTGTGTGTGTGTGTGTGTGTGTGCATGCATGCATGTACGTGTGTGTGTGCATGTGCTTGCATGCACAAGCAATCATTCTTGCAGGAAACATAGCAGTGGACTTTGCAGGAAAGATCGCAGATCACTGGTGGAGACAGAGAGCTCAGTGAGTGAGCATAACAGTACATAAAGATTGCACTTCATCATTCTAAATCACTTTTTTATCACAAAAGCAAGCTGCAGCCAGCAAGAATAAAAGAGGAGTAACAACAGGGTAAAGGAATCAATTCCGCTGATACCTGGTTTGTCTCGGTTGTGTTGATAGGAGGAAACTCTTGCAAAATGTGTGTGGGTGTGTATAGTCATCTAAAAATGTCTCCCTTGCTTTCCACCTTTCTATCCATCTTCCAGTGCTGAGGGACACTGACTTTTAATGGCCTTTTATTGCTTTATTAGAGTGTGCCAGAGTTACGGCCTGGGCCCTGCCTCTGTCTGTCAGCGGCTGATCTATGTCGGCTCATGCTGGCTGTCTGGGTTTTAAACGACACACTTGTAAACAGGAATCCAGGGACCAGGTTGTGACTGTAGAATTCTTGTTTTAGCGAGCTAATGTTTATTAGCCCATTAGTGTCTGTACTTTTTTCCCCTCCATAAAACAAGTAACATCTTACATCTGCCTCTAGTCCTCCCCTGCTTTAGTGGAAGAAGATTTTAATGAGACTTGCTAGCAATGTGTGAATGTGACAAGTACATTCAGCAAAAGCAGACTCTCAAATAGACTATGAGACAATTACTCTTACATGTTTTTGGATAGTAGACTTGTTTCTGAACTGTTTTTGTGTATGGCTGTGCTATGTGAACACTTTTGTGTGTTAAATCATAGGTAGATTCAGACCTATGTACTATAGAGTGCAAATGTGTACATTGAGTTTGTATGTGTATACTAGCTGGAGAGGTACTTCTTACTTTTATCCAGAAGTGGAGTGGAGTTGGTAGAAAGAGAAGGAGAGAGGAGGCAAAGAGCAATCTTGAAAGACACAAAGGACAACAAACTCAAAAATAGGTTGATGTTTTGGACATGCACACACATATTCTGTGGTCACCGGATCCTGAAACGATGGCTCGTGCAACAAAGTGAGATTTGGACTTAAGTGCAGGCAGATCAATTGAGCTGTAATGGTGCCTTAGTGCCGAGGCCATTCTGTGAATTCTGTAGTCAGTATGAGAGCCAGGTAACAGTCCTGAATTCAGATTTAAACTCGCAAACCTCTGTCCTCTTGCTCTCCCTGCCTGACCATTTCACCAAACAGAGGATCCTCTACTTAATTGTGTGTTGGTTTATTGGAGGAAAGTGCAGTGGAGGAGGTGTGGCAGTAAACGGGTACAATGTTATTATTGTTCTTGAATGGCTTCTGATCATACAGTGCTCAGTTATGGTCATGCAAGAGTATGTTTAGATATTGCTGGTTTAGGAGCATATATTTATATAAAGGGTTTACTAAACTACAATATCCAAAATATAGCTATATGTATATATAAGTGATATAAGTAAATTGTGTCAGTAGTGTAAAGTCAGCAGGAACATGGTCATATTTGTGCACATAAAATTCATGAAAAACAACTATGCATGCACAATTTGTATGAGTAAAAATTTACAATTTACAACTCATATCATTTTTGAAACGGTCTGGTTATTCACACGCTTATATAGAACTGTGGTTTGATTAATGTGTGTGTGTGTCTGTCGTGTGTCTAAGTCACATACTGCAAGATTTCTACTTCACTGCCCCTGCCTAATGCCATCCCATGCTCTTTCTGATACACACACACAATACACAATCGTGCGCTGTGATTTGTTCATTTAAGGTGAAGAAGAAAATTAGGTGTGATATGATTGGGACTTGCAGGGAGGTATTGACTTTGTTTGTAGCAGACAGAAAACAGCGGGAGAGAAGAAAGCAGAGATATTCATCTGCACTCTGATAAAGGGAGTAGAGAGGAGATAGAAAAGGAGTACAAGAGAGAGACACAAATTTAGATATATGGAGGCATGCTGCGTTAGAGACCAATAGTGAGAGACATAAAGAGGAACAAACAACAAACAGGAAAATGACGTGAAACTAAGGAGATAGAAAAATGTAAGAGCCTCTGGCTTATGAATACATACAAGTGTCTTAATTTAAGTTTGTGTGTGTATGTGTGAAAGTGTGCCTTTTTGCGTGTGGGCACACACCCGCACACTCTCTATCTGCCCAGCGACCCAGAGGAAATGGCGAGGATCCGAATGCTGTAATGGTTTAGAGTCGAAGGCAGACAAATATATAGAAGCAGAACATTACACTCCCTAACTGAATGTTAATACCGTGCATATCGGCAGAAATCTGAAACGCTTCACATAAGATTGCATTGGGCTCTGTGCTGTCGCCCGTTTCATTTTCAATATCTTTCCGCCTTAGGGAGATGCACTTTGTTTTACACTGATATGCTTTTTGTCTGCTTGGTCTGCATCTAGGCACAGAAAAATCAGCATTCTGAGATACTAGCGTGATTCTTGTGTGGTCCTCTCCGATCTCACTGCATTACTATTTTCCACCCATGTGAACCCATATGCTGTCATTTTTATGCCAGTACCTGGGATCTATTCTTCTACATCATTATTAATTCAAATATTTAGTACTTTGCAGGACATTATTTTGTCATTATTTTGAGTTTACTCCCAAAACACAATTTTGAACATCATGTGATATCAAAACTTTTAGCAGTGTTAGTTGCACACTGCAGCACACATATTACATTTATATTACGGCAATCACCGTACATGGTTGATAGAAGGAGAATGTATGTACCTGTATCATGAAGAATCACCCTCTCCATAGTATTCATATCCATACTGTCAAGGCAAAATCATACATTATCTATTATCTAAAACTCTGAGACAGACTTTTACAGATGTATATATCTCCTTCCTGTTTTTTTCATCAAATCTGATAAACAGCATGTTAGGGAATGCAATTACTCCAGTCAGAGATAACACATCTATTTAATACAGATAAACCATAGATATTCACAAAAGCCCAGAGACGAACACTGTTACATATTAAACAGGTGACACCGAGGTTATCAAGTAATGGTGCAGTTTCTATTCTTCTCAGGAGCTCAGTTCTACTGAACAGGAACTTCCTGTATAGTCCTGACAGATGATATAATCTCTGTGACTGCATGTTACTGACAAACAGCAGAGTATCAGCGACATCTCCATCATGCAGAAAGTGTTATGCTGTTTTATTTGTGATGCGCAACATTCATGTTTCCTGATGTGGCAGATAAGGTCACTGAGACTTCTAATTTTGTGAATAATGCGTGCATGTTTTTGCGATTGCTCAAGTGTGCTCGGAAACTGCTGGCAGATGATGCTGTTTGGATGCAGGGCACACAGATTTATTTGTGGCCGAGGTGGGATTGTCTCATCGCATGTCAATGAACCCCCATGTCACTCCTGTTTGATTATTGTAAGAAATGACACAAATCAGCCTTTCAGCCCACAGAGACGCACACACACACACAGAGGGAGAGAGGAGGTGGAGAGGGTGATATAGGAGTAGGGATAATTTTAGAAAGAGCGAGAGACTTGATGTTCTCAGATAATCTTGAGCATGTCTGTGTTGTTAAAGTGTGTGTATGTGTGTGTGTGTGTGTGTGTGTGTGTGTGTGTGTGTGTGTCCTTGCTGCTGCCAAATCCAGAAACGCCTTGCAGCCATGATGACCAGCTGAGCCCCACACACACCTCTGCCTTCTTCAACACTTTGTCCCCAGGGACACTTGGGCATTTTTGGTGACATGGATGTTTTGTATAAAAATGTGTGTGTATGTGTGTGAGTGTGAGAAAGAGGGAGAGAGAGAGAGATTATCATGCACATTTATTTTATTTTCTCGCTTATTATTACTATGTTATGAGGACATAATCCATATGTGTGAGCTTGAAACCCAGTAGAGGTGACAGCATCGCTGTGACTGATGAGACTCTTTGTCCCTCAAGTCTTAACAAAAATGAGCTGCATCTGGAGACTACACATACATACGCACACAGGCACACACATGTACACACACATGCACTACTGTGTTCTTTTAATGAGTGTATCAGAGAACAAAGCTAATAAAAATGCGCACCATGGCCCGGTCTTTAAAAAAGAGAATAAGAAATGGGCTACTGTGCTGCCATGCGGCATGTCTAATCACTCTTTCACACACGGCACATGCACCTTGCATACTGTACAGGACTGGAACACAGATACACACACTAATAAATCAACACAGATATGCACATTGCATACAAATAAATAAATGCATGCATGCAAATCTAGAATACACAATATAAATACTGTACATGTCACTGTGGGTCCAACCCTTCAGTTTGCTGTAGAAATGGATCTGACACTGTTTCTGCATTTGCATTTCACTTTCTCTGCAGAAGTGCCTCTTCTGCATTCAAACACATCCCCTACTTAACACAGAGTGTATCTGTGTATCATTCTACTAACATAATATTTATTTCAATGTATGATCTGATAGTGTTCTGATAGTGCTTTTTTCTTTACCATAATATTTCCTCTCATCCCCTTCACATTTTCTGCCCTCTTACTCTACTCTCATTTGTCTCTTCCTTGACATCCCATCTTTCTCTCCCTGACCCATCTCTCCTTGATATTGATCTATGTTATTAGTCACACTTCATATTCAAACAGTACTGCTGTTCGTTATCCCTGTCTCACTTATCTCATGTACTGTATGTCTTTTCAATCTTTGACTGATTAGTGCTTGTTGTCATTGGTTTGTTCTCCACTAGGGGGCAGTGGAACCACACTGATGGCTCAGTAGAGGCATCAGGCTTGGTTGGAGCACACACTCCCAGGATGTTTCTAAGCATAACAGTGGACTGAACTGAATATCAATGAGTCATGATGAATAATAAAGGTTCGAGGATGGGAGAACATTTTGCTATTAATATGAATCTGTTGTCTTTCATTTAGACCGGGAGTTAGTCCCTTTGTAAAGGGAGGTGTGATGACACACTTTTACAGTGGGATGGTCATTTACTCTGTGTGTATGTGTGTGTATGTGTGAGTGAGTGTGCAGAAGTGCATATGCATCAGAAGCTGTCACTCTGCTGTAATTAGAGAGTCTCTCCTGCTGTCGTCCGACACTGTTTGAATTTACTTTGCAAACATTGTGCGTGCAAATGTACTGTATGTATGTGTGTGTGCTTGCGTGTGTGTGCTTGCATGTGTGTGTGTAAAGCATCGACTTGTGTTTATGGCTTATTTGATCATCTGATTTGCTGCCAGTGACTGTTTTATCTGGGAGGTTATTATGAGGGTTTTTCTTATGTACACCCATTCTGGAGTTGATTTACACCATTTTACTGTGCTCTTTCAGTGTCTGCTGTCCACATCCATCTGTGTGTGTATGTGCATCATAGAGTATGAGAAAAAGAGGAAATCTGTTAGTGTTTGGGAGAGAGAGAGAGAGCTGTGTGTGATGTCTAGAGTGGGGATCACTTTCAGCCTGGGGGTAGGTGAACCTATTGTAAACAATGGATCTGACAGAATCTAGGCCTTTACATCTCTACCCGTGTGTGTGTGTGTGTGTGTGTGTGTGTGTGTGTGTGTGTGTTCATACCATGCCACTGGAGGCCACTGAAGAACCCCAGGGCAAACAGGCCTCTCTGACCATGTGTCTTTGTACCTCATCTCTCCAGGGGCTTCTTCTGGTTGAAGAGAGCAACAGGAGAAGCAGGAGGAAGACGAAGAGGACAAAGAGGAGAGCTGAAGTGTGAGTGAATGCAGCCATGGCCTGTACCCCCTGTCCATAGAGGAGCTACTCAGTGGAAGAGAGATCATAGACGACCAACAGGTGAGATGACATCAAGGCAGGAAATATAACAATAAAAAATACATCTAGGGCTGAAACTATTGATTATGTTCATTATCAGTTAATCATATTGTTTATATTTTTAATTATTGAATTGTTTAGTCTACAAAATGCCCATCACACAGAGCTACGTTAATAATATTTTTTTTGGGGAAGGCTCTAACCTCTTCTTGTGCCCTCTTCTTCCTCTTCTCCCCCTTTTGCGCCCTCGTGGTTCCCTCTCTCTCCTCTTTCCCTCTCTTAGGATGAAACTGTGGAGGAGGTCAGCTTGGCCTTTGCAGATGGCCTTCCTAGTTGCCTTGGTGATGCTCTGCTTTGACCCGGTGTCAGCTGGCAACCGTAACCATCGGGGACCAACAGGTACATCAGGTCTTGCCCCAGCCCCCCCTCCCCCCCGCCCACATACACATAGCACCTCCAACACCACAAGAGGTTAATTACACTGTCATTGCAGAGGTACAACACATGTTCCCTGATGCTGCCACTGAGCCATCCCGATCCTGGAGGATGAGACAGGGACAATTTGCTCTGTCCCTCAGTATGACAGAATGTAATCTAGACAAGACCTTGTTTTGGGCTTGAATGCAAACACACCCCTGTTGAATGATCGAGCCTGTACAGACACAAATGGCACTTAAGCTGTCAGGAGCTGTCAACACAAATAGATCAGTGTGAGTGTGATCTGATCTATTCAGAGTAGTTGCAGATATCCAGCAATTCAGAGCCATTGTTCTCAAGTGGTCTGATTCTTACTGGTTTAGGGTTGCTATAAAATAGGGAGTATGTCTCATGTAAAAGAGGCCATATAAGCTTCTAATCCTCAGGCCCATAATTGCCAGTGCTTACATTAATATGCATAGCTCTGCAGTCCCACTTTCAACCAAAGCACCACTTCACTTATTCCCTGAGAAATCTGTGAAAAAAGATAGAAAACCATAGCCATCACTGACTTAATTAAGGCCCACAAGCTAAGTCTACTTCACTTTAATTTCCATAAGTCATCGAGACAGACCTCCAACCAAAAAATGACCAACACAATCTTATTAATATTACATTAGGGCTGGCTATAGAGACAGTTCTGCTGATTCACAGCATCTTGTGCTGTGAATTGTTGGCGACAACCTCCTGAAACACCTTGTCCTCGCACTTAATTATGACAATTTCCTTAATTATGTCTTGGTTTCTTTGCTCTCACTGCTCATGTTTTGCAAGGTGACCTTTATGTGCCATCGAAATGCTACCAGCATCCAGTCAGTGCAGTGAGTGATGGTATTAGTTTCCTTTTGATGGAGAGGAGGCAGCCTGCTTACGGCAGGGACACTACTAATTGCAGGCCCTGTGTATTGTGAAGGTCAGCATGGGTGCCCACCTACTTCTTATTTTCCTATGGAACAAGATGACTTGCTTCCAAACAGACTGGAGCTTTTTATTAGAGGTTTTACTCTAATTGGTGGATGTTTAGGACTTGTTGGCTGTGAATACCAACACAACACAACACAACGACAAACAGACACACACAGACACACAGCCGTTTGAGGCTGAAAAATAGTTGGCTGCTAGATACCTTTTCTGTGTTTCTACTTAAGTGTTTTTAGTTAGTTAGGCATTTGTTTGATCCATATTGCTGTTGATGTACCAGTAGCAGCCACATGGTGGCTCTAGAGATCAAAAAATGCTCTACCAGATTTTTTATTTATTTATTTATTTATTTTTATCTTCGTCTCATTTACTCAATGTCATTCTCTGAGGCAATCTTTAATTTTACATAAACTCACCTGAAAAATAATTCTATAATAGTAATGGATCGAATGAATGTCAACAAACAATGACAGACAATTGTTATTAAATTAATTAGTGTGTATGTGTGTGTGTGTGTCAAGTATAAGTCACCAAAATGTGTACCTGGCTCAAAGTTATGGTGTCTCAATAATTTCAGCCCGTGCACACCTGGCATGAAGTTTATATCAGTTTATGTTGTGTTTCACCTGACCTATACCCAAAAAGTACTGGATGCATCAAAAAATAATGGGAAAACAATTAAAATTAATTAAGATAAATGTGTATATTTTCACATTTTATGGCCCTCGTTACCTGCCATTGGTTAGCAAATAACATGAAGATGCTCATAGATATAGAGCTTGCACATGAGTGCAGGCAAGATATTGAAATATGTGGCCCAAGACAAAATAACCCCTTTCCTTGTCTCTCTAAGTCCCAACTGCCCACATAACATTTAATGTTAAACAGAATGCATATCATTACATTTACAGAAGCACAGACAGCGTTCCCAGAGCCAGATCTGTATAACACTAAGACATTAAGCTCACAAAAATAAGCTATTGAATCGATTACTTTTACCTATTATTACCTATTAACTAACACAGAGCAGCAAATATTTCGCCACACTCATCAGATCGTAATTGCCATTCATTTAGTTTTGCTTTTCATAATAATTACACCAAGCAATTCATAAGCAGGCCACACAATAAACTGTATTCTAGGAGGTGTCAAAGTAATCCAATGTAAATAATTCTGCACTTTAATCTCACATGTTGTTTCTTGTTCAAACAGACTTTCTTGCTGGTAAAATCATTAACTATGCACTTAAAGCACTGCTTCTGAGAAACATTATCCTGTATTTTGACAATGAAATCCCTGGAACTAAAATTCTCTTATGCACGTTTTCTTCTCTTTTTTTGTATGTATGACATGTGATTATCTGAGACCAACACTTCAGTTACTGCCTTGCTGGTATAACTGGTATACAGCCATGTGCAAAAGTAACAGTGGATATGACAGCTTTCCATATCTTATTATAGCTTGTTTAGCAAACTAATCAATTTATCAGCTACTGGGATTAATTACTAGCCCTGTGCTTCATGATTTAGAAATTGCACAGTCCAACATACCGTTGCAACAAGTCTTCCAAATTAACCAACCTGAACCTTTCACCTTGAGCCTGCACTCCAGAATGACCTTATCCCAACCACAAATTATATGTTAAATTCCCAGAAAGATCTATTCATGGAGCCTTAGTGGGGCCTCCCGTAGGTACCTTCACTCTTGTGAGGAATAAGATGCTCTTTCTGAAAGTAAAAAAAAAAAAGGTTGTGCTGTCATAGTCATGGGTGCTTCAGATTGTAGACACAGCTCGTGTGCATCCATGCATTTATATATTTGAGCATACTGTAGTACATTACCTCCGTGTCCTTATGTTAGGCTGCTTATAAGATGTCTCCTTAAAAAACAATGCTGGCAAGGTCTCAGTGAGCAGGTTTTATTGGGGATAGATTTGTTACGCAGGAGTGCTCAGCCATGACCTGTAATGATAATTAGCATAAAGCCGGGTGAGGCCTGATGTGTGCCTGTTAAACACTGATAATGTCAGGAGGATTGATGGGCTGCACAGAACCAGGGCGAGGAGGAGATGGAGCAAGTGAGGAAAGTGGAGGAGCGTAAGGAAGGGCAAAGAGTGAACTCATGACTGAAAAAAGGGCAAAGAAAGAAAGAAAGGAGGAAGGATTAGAGATAAAATAGGGAAAAAAAACTAATTGGGCATTTTAGCAAGGTGTAATGTGTATTCAAAGATTTTGAGAGAGGACTTGGCAGGATATTTGTCATAGTTTCCACCTTGTTCCACGCATCTGATCTTTGTAATCTTGCTCTCTTGAACTGTAAGTCCCATCTATGTTGACTTTGCCTCCTCCGGCAGATTTGCTAGAGATCTGGTGGATATGCATGTCAGGTATTGACAGCGGAAAGAGACAGCTTTTTGATAAATTGCATGATGCTCCTGCTTGCCTGTGTCTGTCAGAATACATCAATCGCCTGGATAACCCATCAGTTCAAGGTAGCTTGGTTTGTTGGCTGCCCAGCTACTGTTGCCACCCCTCCCACCTCCCTTTTGCCTGCTGCGGGAATAGAAGCATTTAGCTATGCTTGAGAAGTCTTTTCATCTCAGCGTGTTTACACTCTGCTATATTACAGCTATATTACATTGAGATGGCCATAACAGAATGGTTTAAAGGCAACATTGAGACATTAGATACACTGTTGTAGTGTGTGTAGCTGAAGGCAGACTGCTCATCACATGAATCTTAAGCAGATGAGAGGCAGCAACGCTCTGAACTGGAAGAGGAAAGACAAAACCGCACAGTTGATTTAAATTTTTTAAAATTTGGTTTTACCAGAGCTGACTTTCTTGGATACTGAATATCTGAAAATCAACTTTTGTACAGAAAGTCACTCCAGTTCCTTCTTATAGGACAAATGTAGAGTTTTCTTTATAATTCAGTATTGCTGTGCTATCCACTAATTGTTTATGAATATTTTGTTCTAAAAGACCACACATAATTTTTTGAAGCAATTTGAAAATTGAGACAGTTGTGCCGATTTCCATATTTAAACTAAATGTGAATAGCTGCAGTTACATGGGTGTTCTGTAATACAACACTATATCAATAACAATATATAGAAATGTTGCATTAAGAGTGCTAACATTATAACATGTTTATTTCTGGGCAACAATGATTGAGTACCTTGACTATTTAAGGGCACATAATTCATAGCTACACAACTCTTTCAAATGTGTGCATGTGCTTAGAAACACACCCACACTTAGAGGCTCACAAACATATTTGCTTTAGATATAAATTCAGGCACGTATTGACATATCCACCCACTGTATATATTCCATGAAATTAATTAAAAAGCATTAGTATTTTGACCTTTTCCAGCACATTATCATCGGTGCAGCATGACAAAAGTTTTTCTCTGCATGGGAGAAAATGTCAGCTGTCGGTTATTAAAGTAAAAAAAAAAGAAGGTCAGAATGACATTGCTATACAACTTCTATTACTGCTTACTTCACTTTCATTCTTTACTCACATTTCTATAATGCCTCACATAAATCTTACCACCTCACCACTGGACTGAAGTCAATATTTCTGAAGTCAAATTTTTTGACTTTGCTCTTAGTTATTGAGTTAACAGCAAAACCACAAAGTGAACAGACTCCTGTGTATTCTGAGGTTGCAGCATGTTTGATTTTTTTTTGTAAACACAAAGATAAAAGAAATCCACATTTTGACATTTGATGTGCTATATAACTTGAAAAGTAGTTTAAAAGTATCTTATTTTTGCAGGCCATATATATATACCATTTTGCTTCAGTTGGTGATAGTTTCAAGGCAACAAATCATCAGAATAAAAGATGTGGTTCTGCATGGAATTTGTTGTACTACTTCCTGATGAAGGCCGCACTGGCAGCATCTGAAACATATTGAATGTCCTTTTTTAACTACCCATGAAAGAAGAAAACATTTTAAATTATTTGCTTGAAAAGCACCTTGGACTCTCTTTTTCATTAAACTGTGACAGTGAACCACAAGAAAAACCCAATGGAGTCATCCTGTCATCTTTAAAACACTTTGAAGCATTTCAGACTGACCTCATGCCTCACACCGTCCTGAATTTACCTCATATACTTTAACATGTACTTCATTAAGACCTAAAAAAGCTGGGCGGACACAAAAAAAGGAGAATAAATGAAGTTCAGGTGGGTTTATCCTCCACATCCTTGCTGCTCAACCTTGCAGCTTTACAGTCTTAGAATACAAACAGCCTTAGCCCAGGTCTGATGTAGGCAATAAAAGAGAAGAGACCTGTGAACCTTCTGACCTCATTATACCAGCAGGAGGCGAGCCGCTCTTTGTTCTCTCTCTGCGGTCTGTGTGTCACTGCTTCTCCTCCTCCTGTATGACTCCCTCTTTCTCACTAACAAGCTGCCTATTTCTGAAATGGGGTGCAGCTGATTGAGCAGTTGGCAAACAGCGCAATACATTTTCAGTAATGATAATGAGGGCACAAAAAAATTGAATCATGTTTGGTTTAGATTTTCATCTTTTTTTTTCTCCGTATATCCTTATTTGTTATATTATTGGTCACAGTCATTTATTTATTTCTCCATCGTTATTCAATACTGAAATTGTGATTATTTGTTATAATAAAGCTGCAATGACTGTCCTCGTCCCATCAAGTTCTATTCTATTCCCTTCTATTGTAGATTTTTATCATTAAGTGTGCCTGTGTGTGTATGTGTGTGTGTGTGTGCGCGTGTGCGAGGGGGATCTGGCAGCTGCTCCAGCCTCAGGAGACCCTGAGACAGAGGAGTGAGGGAAATGAAAGTGGAGGGATGATAGCGGAGGGGCACCCTCAGAGAGCCAGGGATCATTGATGGGCCTCTCTGGAGAAGAGAACAAACAAACTTTAAATCAGAAAGGATGAGAGGGGCCATGGCCCGCAGAAATGGAACCCTCTATAGATTGTGTGCACTGTGTTTGTGTATTTGCACTCTTGTGTGTGTGTGTGTGTGTGTATGTGTGTGTGTGTGTGTATGTGCTCGCTTTTGTGTCTGCCTGCAAAGCTCATTCAGGCTGAGCATGAAAAGTTTCGGAGTCTGGACAAAGTCACGTACATAAATGAAACCTGGGCTTATAGTACAGTAAAACCAAGGTTTTTCCAGGGCTGTAAAGAGGATTATAGGTAGTAATGTCACCAACAGGGTTTGCTGTGCTCGGGGAAATGGTTCCAGAGACTCTCAGTAGTAACAAGCTTTGGGAGTAAAGATAAGGCTGCTGGAATCCGTTCACAAGCCATAAGCAAAGATTAGATTTACCAAACATTTTACCCAGCATTCGTGGTTGTCACATTTTCCTTGTGGTGGCGTTAAAAAAACAAAAAAAAAACATCCTCCTGAGAGATTCATGGGTTTAATGTGTTGAGTAAAATATAACACAAGCATAGACTCTGTAGACAGTACAAACCTCTAAACATTAACATACAGCATAAGCCTATTCACACACTCACGCATCCTCTCGGTATGTTGTTGTGCGTGTTGAAAACTTGTGAACAAATAACAGAACCAACACATGTGACTGATGTGATAATGTTGAGATATCAACTGCTACATACATGAATATCCCTGTGGGTTCTTATAAACAGTATCACTTTTATCTTGAAGTACTTTTCACACAATTCACTGGCTGAGGTGGTGCAATGAGAGGTTATAAACAATTTGACTGGACAGAAATCATAGTCTTTCAGAAACATCACACAAACGCACACTTAAAATACAGATTGTGCCACAGGACTGAAAGCTTTGGGTTAAAATCTAGTTTAAGTCAAGTGTGCTCTTCTGTCCTATTACTGTCAGGAGAATGTTATAATTAACCAGACCAAGTTCCCCAGGAAAGTATGAGGATAATCAAGGGAGATTAGAAGCTGTTTGCATGTTGGAGGTGTCAGGTGAAAAGCAATTATCCTATATCAGGAACACGCAAGAACACACACACACACACACACACATGCATGCATGTATCCACTTACCCTGAACGCTGATGAGTTATGGCCAGAACCCACAATGATTTAAGTGTATCCTATTAATAGGTTACTCTCCACCACATGACTCCCTCATAAGTTTTTTTTTTGTTCAAATTAAGTGGTTTATCTTTTCTAAAAGAAGTCCAAAGATTTATTTTTTTTAACATTTCCTGCTTTCGTTGTTTCTCTTCTACTGCACACAATGACAACAACGGAGCCGCCTCTGTGACAAAGTTAATGGGGGCACTGGGCTGAGAATGAAAGCAAGCAAACTATCACTAAGGAGTATTTATGAATCGAAGAATACAAGACTGAAGGAAGCTCAAGACTTTACACAAGAGTAAACTATTCATTAGATTTCTTTTAATCCTCAAAGTGGCTGGCGAGGTGTACATATTATAGGTATTTTCATCATGTGAATTTAAATTTGATTTTAGTGCCAACAAACCATCAAAACACAAATAAGCCTCTCTAAGATTCTTTGAATTTGTATAATAATCCTTGTCTCTCTCTCTCTCTCTCTCTCTCTCTGTCTCTCTCTCTCTGTCTTTCTCTCTCTCTCTCTCTCTCTCTCTCTGTGTGTGTCTCTGTCTCTGTCTCTCTGTCTCTGTCTGTCTCAGTCTCATACCAGGTGAAACAGGGGACATGTGAGGTTGTGGCTATCCATCGCTGCTGTAATAAGAATAAGATTGAGGAGCGATCACAAACCGTCAAGTGTTCCTGTTTCCCTGGGCAGGTTGCTGGTACCACCAGGGCCAGACCCTCCTGTGTGGAAGGTAAAGACCTCACATCCCAGTGTGCTTGTGTGTGTGATTGTGTATATTCATGTATCTTAGTGTGATATTTGCAGCCCCATAATCCAGATCATCTATATTTCTTTTTTTTTTATTACTAGCTACAAGCACCATTTCCACACATGCAGCTTTCACGTCTCTTACATGGATAAAGACATGGGGCTAGATTTTAAAATGTACTCTTAAAATGTATTTGTGGAACAAAGTAATGCTGCTCATTTCTGCCCTGCTAGTCCAGTTATGGTTCATCATCTCAAGGAGATCATGTAACATTAAAGGTTAAAGCCACTAATGCAGGTAATGTGATGAAGCCCATTCACCGTTATCTCCCTGCCTTCCTTATTCCCCCTGCGCCATATAAAAAGGAGAAGAAAATATACAACAGCTGTCGGCCTCTGCCTCAAGACTGGAAATTTAAACTGCATTTTTAAAAGCCTGATTTGAACAGCAATCCATTACAAATCTATTATTTCCCCTTGAGTATATGACGCATAGTGGCAGAGAAAGTATATATAGTGTGTGTGTGCATGTTTATACATGCTGGGTATGTGTAATAGACAGATAAATGGATGATGTTGTTCTACCCGTATGTCCGCTCAGAAAGCTGCTGCCCTGCAAAAAACAAGCAGTGTCACTGACCCCTATCACCCACAGAAGCTCCGCTGAGATCACAAACACACACACACACAGTGTCAACCTGATCCAATCATGCTGTATTAGCCCCCTACCACAGGAAAGAACATAGTTGTCTCATTTGTGAGTAGCGCTAGTGAAGCATTATTCAGACTTAAGGTTTGAATAACGACCAGACCTAGAGGACTGATAAACACAGACAAATCGAGACTTTGATTAGATATGTGGACAAAAATGAAGAGATGTCTTTCTTTAGGCTTGAAACTATCACTATTTTGGGTTTGTTTATTTTCTTATGAGAATACACGAATAGTATATTAAATAAACAACACAGACAGTATACGATGCTTACAGGAAGAAATTAAGCACACTTATTAATCTTGGTAGACAAAAGCCAAGAGGCTATTTTTAAATAAATTTGTTTGCATTTATTACATTTACTTAGTTAACTATTGTCAGCAATTATTTATTTATTTAATAGCACATATTTCTTAGTTTCTTTGTTTTCTGGTTGAACAATTGATTCATTTGATAAGTAAAAGAAAATTACGCATTTGCATGTAAGTGCGCATCACAACAGCTGTCGCACAACCATCCAGTCACTGTTGTTATTCTTGCAAGTGGCCAGTAGACGGTGCTTTTCCCATTCAAATGAGTCCGTCACAAGCATAGCTGCTAGTTCATTTCAACACTATTTTCACCCAATAAAAAAGTAGATTTGTTGTTTAACCTCTTTGATGAGTTCCTTGATTTCAAGCAATCGCTTGATAATGATAAAATCAGGCAACCATTGCAAAGATGATTGGATTTGTAATGAAAGTTGGGATAAATAAGGAATCACGTGAAACTTTTGGTATAGGATTGGTACAGTCTTCTAAGAGGAAGGAATGACACTGATTAGAAAACTGACAGGACCCCTGCATGACTGAAAGTCATTCAGTGATAAATTATTTTTTGATGGTCCTAATCACTCAATCACAAAAAACACACACATACACACAAACAGCTTGTTTTCTCCATCACACTAGCCCTGAGGTTTATTAATTTCCTATTCAGTGCTCGACTCTGAGTCTCACCACCTCTCACTTCCAGCAGCACTTATCTCATGAGTCATGCTTGACCTCTGAGTCCATAGTTATAACAGATCTTCATCCAAAAAGTCTTACACACACAAACACACATCCACTCACACAAACATCCACACACGCTACTCACACCTTTTAGGGCCTGAGCACTGATGGAAAGAGACAAACCCCTTCTCAGTAGCCAGCCTTTGTAGAAGGGCCATAGTGTAAATGGAGTTATATTATTGATGCTGGCTGAAAGAGGAGTAAATGGCTGCAGGTCCCATTACTGGCTGCTGCATGGTGGCGCCCATTACTGTGAGAACTTTTTCAAGTGAAATACGTTTGTCACAATATTTTTTTTTTCTAGATTTAGTTTTTCTAGTAATCATGAAATTGACTTCTTTGTGTTTTTATTCAGAATTAGTAGTGTGTGGTGTGTGCGGGCTGTAAATTGTAGGTTTTTTTGTAGGGTTTTGGAAAAGTCTGAGTCATATTGTGGTTTAATAAATTTAATTTGTGGCCAATAAGCAGCGCTCAAGAGGTCATTCTGTGTTTAAAAAAACACTCTGCATGAGAAATGTACAGGGTCCACCAGTGTGTTTGTGTTGCATATGTCCCACGGTTGGGGGCAAATTTTGAAGAACAAATTAGTCGACTAGTGGATAGCGTCTCTGACAAAATATGCGTTTCCTGTTTGGTTTCAGTGCAAAGGCGTTCAGAATGAACTAAAATGTTTTGGAAGTTCTGCCAAGTGTAATTAAGCTCATAGGGTTTGTTAGGAAAGTGTTGGTTGAGGTTGTTTTTGTGTGCACTCACAGGGAATAAAGTCAACTCTGTGTAATGCTGAGAAGAAAGATATCCTCACGTACAAAACATGGGTTTTACTTCTCACCATGTTGTGCATATTCGCAGCATTACAGCAAGCACACGCATCCCTCGTTTCTGTGAATGTCAGTATCAGAGGAACAATGTAAAAATGTGAAACACAATACAATAAAGTATGGAGAGATGTAGAAAAGAAAAAGTAGTTAGGTAGCATTACAGCTTACAACATGTCAGTAGCAATTTAATATTATATCTGGTCCTTGTGGAGCTAAATTAAAACAACTTTAAATGCCAGTGGATAGTTTAACCTTTAGCAATGTGTCAAATTAAATGAACTAACCATACAGTTGTATCTGCAAAATAGCTGCTATCAGTAACCATCAGATAAATGTAGTGAAGTGAACAATAGAAAGTTACACAAAATGGAAATTTTCAAATTATTTCTTCAAAATTTTGAGTATTTAAATACAGCACTTAGATAAATATACTTTTTTTTTTTTTTACCTTTAACAGTAAACAAGAACTTTCTCCACAAACACTGCTATTAAAATGTATTTGGTGATGGAGGAAGACAGAAAGCACAGTGACCTGATAAAGAATGGTGGAGGAGTGGATTTAGTTTGGTGTATGAGACGGGGAACCTTGGCAACAGACAAACTGTGTTTCATTTGTGGGCAAAGAAATCTAATTAAGTGTTTCAGCACACATTGTTTACTGTAATCTGCTCTGTAATGTCATGCTTTTGTCATTTTGTCAGATTCTTGTCCGTGTGTCTGTGTGTCTGTGTGTGTGTGTGTGTGTGTGTGTGTATGTGCAACTTTTCACCGTGAATCATCTATTTCTGACAATTTTTCAACCTCACTCCCCACTTGTGTTTTCTCGTCATGGATACCTGGGTGTGCTGGCATGGCTGTGTGAGCCGGGGCAACAGAGATACAGTGTGTTGTACATCATTGTAGAAAGAGATGGATGCCTCTCTCCAACAGCTTCTGCACTCCAGGATCACTGAGTGGAACAGTTACAATGCCTGAGGGTCTCTATACCTCTGGGTCTAGCCCCTACTTCTTTTGTGTGTGTGTGTGTGTGTGTGTGTTTGTGTGTGTGTGATGGTGCATCATATCCCCTTTAAATAGTTATGACCTGGGAGCAAGGGCACGGCACTGCTTGTGATTCGGCTTTTATGACTAACACTTACTGCGCAGTGGGGAATGCATACATGTACACACTCAAAACCTGCAAAGGCATCTATATGTGCACGCCAGGCAGAACACATAGACACACAGGCATACAGACACAAAGTAAAAGTAAACTCCCTATTGCAGTTTGTGTTGCTTCACTGAGTGCGTTCAGGCGCTGTCTGTGTAAAGTATTAATGGGCAAACACTCTAACAGACACACACGCTTAAATGCACATATTGTATGTCCGGCCTTACATCAAACAGTCTACATTTAAATGATACAATAGAATATGTATTCGTTGAATTAGTTTAGGTTAACCCTTTTTTTTTTCTTTATCATGTGACTCACATTACTTTAAATGAAAGGGTTAGAGGTGAAGGGGGTCCCTTTGAACTTCTTCAGATTCATCACATGAAATAATTTATTTTCCATGTCATCGTTTGAAAGTAGAGCAAGTGGGCCAATCCTGCCTTAGTGTGCTCTCAAAAGAAATTATGTATATTCACAGATGAATATTTATTGTTAATACAGGGTGAGATAAAATCAACCACTTAATGTCAAATTGATTTTGACATTTGACATTAAGTGGTTGAGCCTGTTTTGTTTCGCCAGGAGAGCAGGGTGTTAATTGTCAATAAACACTTCTCAAAGTGTTCATTAGCCAGTAACAGGCTATCGGGATTATACTATATATATATAAGAGTCTGATCAATTACGTGTTTTTCTAAAGTCACAGAGTGAATATGTGAATGAGGAGACCTGCAATTTCAACTTTGTCCACTTGATGTCACAAACATTACAATGACAGTGCAGGCGAGGAGTGCAGGAGAAATATGAGTAGGAGCTGTGTTGGGATGAGTGCTCATACAGCTGACATATTTGCTCACGCACAAATAAAAATAAAAACATATGCATTATGATGAGTGACATTTATCAGGTGGAGTGTTAGATTGACATGTTGTGATCAGTAGGAGAGACAGAGCTGTAGGCAGCCTCATGGCTTGAAACCTCTGCAGACCCTATTTAGAGAACCCCAGAGATTAAGTGAGAACCTGGGGAATAACATAGCCTCAGTCCCTTGTGTTGCCTAATCACCTGCACCTTAAGCGAAGCGCTGTCTAGACGTTTGCCCTCAGCTGATCCGACACTGAAAGTTTGAGAGAGAACTTGAAAGGGAGCCATTTTGGGTGCATATTCCATTGTAATGAGCTGATAGTAACTGTGATGAAATGTGTGAGTGAGCTTTAAACCCTTTTTAATTAGCATATGCACCTTTTGTGAATATAAATGTGGACGCTTAATGAGACTGATGCAATTAGAAGTGGTATGCTGAGAAGTACTGAGAAGCATGTGTTATCCACATTTTTCCTGGAGAATATGCATCATCTTTCTATTTCAAGCAACTTGACAATGATTCATTTTCACATTCACCTACAGAATATCATAGTCAACATGTTACATGTGCAGATACAGTATAAAGCCATCAACTTCAAATTAGCTCTATCATTTTAAAGCCACTAAGGCAATAATGCTCTTTAAGTATTTTCTGCTCATCGAGAATCAGCCAGCATGACTGTGTGAATAATCAACAGCTCGTGTGTGTGTGTCATGATAAAAGTGTAGGTAAGATAATCCAGTAAGTTATTAAAAGAATAGTTGAATATTTTGGAAACTGCATGTATTCCCTTTCTTGTTTAGAGTTAGACAAGAAGATTGATACCAAATATGAAACTACTACTAGCAGCTGGTTATCTTATCTTATAGCATAAAAATTAAAAGCCTTAAAACTAGCCAAGTTCTGTCCAAAAGTTACCATGCAGACATGCGAGTGGTATCGATCTTCTTATCTAACTCTCAACAGGGCAGCCAACAGGGGTATTTCTCACAATGTTGAATTTTCCTTTAAAGTAGAATTCAAATGCTATACTTTCAGAAACAGGTCATGCAAAAAGAGACTTTTTTTGGCTGACCTGAAGGTAAAACAATTTATGGCTACCACTCAGCAGCTTCTATGCACATTCACTATTAGTAGGGCTTGGAAAAATATGGCCCCACAAGCAAGGATCTCAGAATTAACTGCGACACACAGACTAAGTACCTCAGTAATCTTTTTATGATCGACCTGTTGAGACCTGTCTCTGAGTGCAGTCTAACATCTTAACTAACTATGACATCGCAGGCCATGTAGCGGGCCCCTGTTCATTTTGTGACTTGACATGCAAGTGCTTATGTGTCATGTCTGCCCCACCCTCCCAGTATATCATGAGATAAGCTGAAAGGAAAGCTAACTCCATAATAGCACTCACAGGCCATGCCCATTAGCTCTAAATAACACTCTTGCAGTGTAAAGCACCATCATCGACACCATAATGGCCACATTAACGAGCATTACACAGCCACTGGTTTTTCGAACTGCTTACTGCCACTGAGCTCATGCATCATAACAATGTGTTCAACATTACAATTTGTGATAGCTGTGAAAGTTTTTGCTTTTTTGGTGACTTGGCAACTTGGTGTTGCTTCGCTCTTCTCCCTATATGTCTTCCTGTCTCTCTTACTGCATTTGTGCTGCCTGTTTTCCATTCATTTAATCTGCTCCTTCGTGCTTTCTTTGTTGGATAGTCATCCTCAAACAGTCTGTCTCCTTTTTACTCTTCTTCTTTGCCTCTATCAGTTGCCCTCACTGCTCATTTCCACACTGTAAACTTGTTTTCTTGGTGAACAGCTATTATTTATTTATCTCCCTATATCCTCAGCTATGTTGTTTTCTTCTTACATGATGCTCAAATGAATTGGCCGTGTTCTTTTGCATTATATAGGTAAAAGCCTATTTTCCTACCAATACTACCTCATTCCCCTCTCTTTGATGAAAACAGTAGTCAAACAGAAGTTTGAGAAATGGGTGCACTCTTTTATCCATCCCTGCACCCACACTTAGGAGAGGAGGATGGATAGACGATGAGTTTGGAGAGAGGGAATTATTAATTATTCTCAGCAGGCTGCCTCCTGTCTAGACAGTGGATCAGATGATCTAGAAGATTTGAGTGTCAGCTGCTAAGAAGTGAGAAAACACTGGGGTTTAACACTGGATTAACTGTAGATCAGGCAAATTACTGAAGCTGAATTTTATCCATTTTCTTGCACACAAATATACAGAAAATCATGACTTTTCCTTGATTTTGATGCAACTGAGGAACTTTCTATCTTTAAAAAAATACAAAAGAGACGTTTCAGGTTTTGTTTTCCCAACAAAATTGAACAGAAAGTAATTCCAAAGAGGGCTTTTGTCCCTGCAAAAATCGTACAGTAGATAATTATTCTCCTTTGTTTGTGATCATTTGTCTCAAATACATAAGAGCAGATTGATAGCAATACTTCATCGTAGTCCTGTTCTTGTTCTCTGTATTATGCAAAATGAATAAAACTAATTTTGCTGATTATACTATAAGCAATAGGGAAGGTAGGTGAAGCAGATTTCATTTTGGTTATAGGAACACCCATGCATACTCACACATGTACAAATGCAAAAAGTATGCACAAAATTCACCTCTGTGAGTAGTGAAAATATTAAATTCAAAGACCTCTGCCCTTTTTAGAAGATCAGCAGCACCACAGGGTGCCTATATCCGATTAGTTCTATTCAGGATAAATGAGACTTTTATCAGTCATTGCTTCCAAAGTATGACAGTGAAATCTTTGTGTCGGTCGTATTTCCCCTACTCTGTCTACTTCAGTTCTTGGGAATGACATACTTATTTCATGCGCACTTTAAGATCCTATGTTGGAGGATTACAATAATCTGATTAAAATGAAAAAAGGTAACTGCTATATATTATAGCTACTGTGAAAATCACATTAATCTTATTACAGAAGAAAAACCCCTCATGACTGCTCAGTGGTACTGTGAGTGATACAGAACCACAGCGTTCATCATGTGAGCTGTCCACGGTGCTGATTTTCCTGTAGTCCCAGCAGCAGGATCAGCACCATGGACAGCTCCGGTAACATTTACATTTTGAAAATATGGTGCTAGTATTATTTTTGTCTGATCTAGTCTAGTGTTTTGTCAGTATTCATTGCTCTGCATCATCTTATATTTTCCATTCAGTGACCTGCTGTCTATCATTTCCCTCCATTCACTACTCCAGCCTCCATCGTAGCCCAGAAATGGTGGTGCCAGATGCACCCGTGTATGGATGGAGAGGAGTGTAAGGTCTTGCCTGACCTGACTGGCTGGTCCTGCAGCACTGGCAACAAAGTCAAAACCACCAAGGTGAGAACGATGCCTGTCTGTATTTGTGTGTGTGTGTATAAACGTGTATGTGCACGACTACCTGCCTGTTTGCATGCCTGTGTAATTACTGATCAATTGTGTGTACATTTTATGCACATGGCACCACACATGTGCTGCCCTTTTCCTTGTATTTGTTTCCTGTGCAGTTTTTTTCTGTTTGCACGGTGACACCTACATTTATATCCAGCCAATTCCAATTATTGTAGAGTATTTGATAAAGACTGGCTTCTAATTTGTATGCAACACCAAAGCAAGTAACCTTATCAGTGCTCACATCAAAAAGTCCCTTGAGAAACACATGATGTCCAGATCGAATAAATACATGTATTACTGAGCATCTTCCAGCTTGATTAACATTTGATGTAGCTAGCATTGACCTTGATCTTCAATTGAATTTTTTTTTTTTTTTCAGGGAAAAGATCTTGCCTCAATTAGTGTCTGATAAACAAACTTTCAACTAGATGGCTTTTATTCTTGTTTTTCATACTGTATATGAAAAGAAAGTATTTACTAAACAAATTAAAGATAATCTTGTAAATAAAAGTTGTTTGGATCTTAACGATGCTCACAAATGAGTGTAGTCTAAATAGTAATAAACATCAATAAATAATTACAGGCATGATACAGAGCTAATCAACAAGCAAACCACAAAGTGAGCCCTATTTGTTAATCTGCTGTAACTGTATCTGTTCCAACAAGGTTGGAAAAGAAACAATGGATGCAGAAAACACAAGACCTCTGTAAGCCACGCAGTGTGACGCCATGTAAACTGACGCTATTCAGATGAGATAAATTGATTTAAATGAGGGTCCTTCATGGCCTTTTGTAAACTGTTGAAGTGTGAAAGTTAATTTGCGGGACTGTCGACTGGGGTGTGTGTATATATACGTGCCAGGGTGTGTGTTGCAGGATAGAGCAGGTGCAGTTTATTTACAGGTGAAATATTAAAAGAGAAACAGTTGTGAGGGAAGCGGTGCAGGCGCCATAAGAGTAATTGCTCGAGAGATGGCATAACAGCCCAACATCTGTTGCATTCATTACAATGCATTATGGTGGGGGCCTTCTACAGAGGCTTTACAATTAAGAGTCATAATTAAATTGGTGTGTGGGAGAGACTGAGGAAAAGAGGCACTGCTGGGCTCAGTCTCAGGCACTGGAATTAATGACCCTGGGCCTAACACCAACTCTGGGACTGATAGGTGCAATTATCCTGAGTCTGCCGCATGTTGCCATCTCTCGGTTTCTTTTCTCCCTTTTGTTTCTGTTTCGTCTCTCTCACCCCGTCTGACTAGCCGATCAGCTGAGAGAGGAATGAGGAGCCAATGGCTGACTGCATCAGTGGACGTTAATTGTGCATTTGCGAGGTGCTTTGGGACAGTTACTTGGAGACTTGGTAGCAGATGTCACTGAAGATAGTTACAAAGAGACATCGATTCCCTGGCAACTGCTCACATGGCCCTTCTCTCTCGCTCTCTCTGTGTCTCTCTTCTTTATCCTGCATCTCCTTTTCTACACATGACCTCCTTTCACCATGCCAGCATCTCATTCACCATGATGAGCCATATTTGTCCATCTTTCTTGCACTCCCACACAGCGTAGGTGCGCTCTAGTAAGATGTATGGAAGGATGACCGAGGCACCAGAACACTGCTTAACAAGGAAACGCAAAGACACCACAACATAAGCTACTGTACATATTTTCTGATGTCAGATTTATATGTTTCAGTGTGTGGAAAAAACATTTACAGATCTGCACTGATATATCGGTATATCTGTTCATTGCAGATGCACAAAGGATATAGGTGTTTGTTGATGGAAAACAAGCTCTTTACATCTCCAATTATAAGCCTTCAACTTATTGGCCACGTGTAAACAAACCATTACAGCTCTGAGACACATGTGAACCCTGGCTTTAGCAGTTATTACACTGCTGGTCCCTGCAATCAGTCAGCACAATAAACTGCAAACAAACCTTTTCACTCCAATATTATTAGGACAGAGCCAGAAAAAAGTGCTCTGATTTGGAATATTTTCCCTTTGACCCCTAATTGGCTCCTTCAAAACTGAAACGTTCATTCATTGACTGTGAAGTGTGGACATAGTGCCCATCCATATAATTACATGTCTTCATGACACTGATTCTCAGCTCTTATCTGTGATATTGTTTCTTTTTTAGGTCACACGATAGCGAGAGAGCCACTGAGCCACAAGGAAACCTGAAGCTCTGGAAAGGATGGATGACTCACACATATATTTATTGTACGGTGGGAAATCAAGGAAAGGACCGCTGTCAGGCTATCCATCACAAAACAATGGAATAAAATGTACTCATCACAAACTACATACATTTGGCTATGTGGAGCCAAACATACAGCATATTCACTATGCTGGCTGTTGAGACCAATGGACTGCAATCATGGACACCCAGGGTACATCTGGGGAAAAATGACTCTTATTTTCCAATAATGGATCAAATGTGGATTGATCAAAAAAAAGAGGACAATTTGAAACACTGAATAAGCATTTCGAAGTATATATTTCAACAAAGCATTTGTGGATGAGTGTGAGACGTGAACTAAAAGCTGTGCTACTGTACGCAATACAGACCTGTCGTCAATATGTAGAGCTTATACTGGAGACGGAGGAGACGATTTGGGAAAAAAGGAAAGAGATATCACCTCATAACTAGCAAATTAGCATCAAATTGCTCTTGTGGGTCAAGTCACTACCATGAAGACTGTTTTGCGAGAGTCATTTTGCAGTTCTAATTAGGAATTGCAGTGTAGGATCATAACAACATATTAAAAATTCATGTAAGATATTTGCACTAGTTGAAACCGTTTGGGAATGTTTTGTTTTTCTAGACCTCTCCCATCTTTGGCTGTGGATGTCACATGAAATTGAAGGTGAGCATTTTGTAAAAATGTCTAACACTTGAAGTAGATAAATATATGTATCATGCCCCATTCTTCCTGAGTAGTTATTGGTTAAAAATGGCTCCAACTATTGAGCCTCGCATACATTCAGCTTGGTACAATATGAAGCAATTAGCAAAGTGTGATTCATCTGTTTCATTTTTGCCCAATCACATTTCCAAGCACAGCCTTCAAAGTTATATATCTTTGATCTATTATATTCGGTCTGTGACATCTCTTATGTTAACTGTTAAAAGGAGGCCCATAAAATGTTCAAACAAGGAGTTGTCTTTATGTTGTTATTTCACTTTATTAGGGATGGTTTCCTTTCTCTCTCTCTGTAAATGTTCAGGTTATTATTTTTTAAAAGCACTGCAAATACAAAATAATTATATGAATAGGGGTCTTTTTCATGAGGAGATATGGTATGTTTTTGTACGCATATTGCCCATTGATTTCCCACAGAAACCTCTCCACATCGATGCTTCAGTGAGATATACTGAAATAATTGCCACAGATAATGGCAGTTCAACCCTTTGCAAGCATGTTTTTTTTCTCCCTACAGGGTTTGATCATTACTGCACTGAGTACAATAGCGTAGCACCCAAACAACCATCTTACATCTCTCAATTATCTCTGTCTATTCTCCCTCTCACACTCCCTTTGTCTTTGAATCTCTCTGTCCCTCTCTTGTGCCCCTCTCTCTTTTCCACCACAGTGCAGAAAGGATGGCAGTTAAAATAGTTTTCACTCAGTCTGTCTCACACACTGTATCTTTATTTCTCGGCTGTTTGCCAATCTGTGTTTTTTTTTTTTTCTTTCGTCGACACACATCTAAGTACAGGTCTTTCTCAAACTGAGTCTGTCTGACTCTCTGATATGTGAATGTGTTGGGTCAGTGTGCCCAGGGGTTAGCCCGCCAGGGGCCCCTCCTCTACGAATGAGAGCCTCTGCTTTCAGACATGCTGCTTTGTGAGCTATGATAAATCTGTGGGAGCGGAGCTGCTGCCTCTCTAGCTCCAGTGCTGAGCTCTGAGCCAGAGGGAGCTTGGGGACAGCGGGGCTACCAGTGGCAGGCAGCTCCACTCTCTCATTACTGAGAGGCCTGGATAGCACTGAGCTTCTCTCGGGACCACTGACATGGAATATTTTTAGGCCTATGGAGCAGCACTGCAGTTAGGCCAGTCACACCACAATGCCCTCTTTCCTCGAGCAGCGTCTCAGCAACAATGGTCCATTTAGAGTGCGGATGCAATGACATTATACAGCTGCATTCACGCACATAAAATACACCGGCAGTCACATACATTCACTTTAAAAAAACTTTCACCAGCCTCCCACTCACCCACGTATAGACATACTGATGTGTGAGAACTGGAATCAGCAGATAAAGTGACAAGCCTTAATTACAGCCAAAATATATGTCTCCAGAGCTGTGCTACATCAAACCATATGATTCCTCCCCTCTCTCCTCCCTCCTCTCACTCTCCCCCAGAGCTTTGGTGTTTTGTAGATGAGCCTGGCGCCTTGCTCTCTCCTTCCTACATGGCTCTCTGCAGCAGAATCAATATTTGAGGACAATTTGCACCGCCCTGCTCCCTGGTGGCTGGGGTTTGATGCTGCAGTTCCAGCTTTCAGCTCAGACCACGCTTTAGAGACACGGAGAAGGCGTGCCTAGGACAGATTTGCAGATTGTCTCAGGCCACCATTATTTAACAAGAACATTTGCAAACTGCACCATACATACATTTACAACTGCTGTGCTAGCTGACCAGCCCTGCAGCAGAACCCCACCACCTTTGCCAATTTATAAGAAGGGAGATGACTTAACTTGCAAAGAGCCCTCAAGGTATCTTGAAGGAATTGCACATTACCATATTCACTTTTAATGAGATGTTACATACCAGACAAATTTAACAGGGATTGCGCATATCAATGGATTCACTCTTTGTATAAAAACTTTCAAGCCCACTTTCTGCATCCTTGTAAACAGATGGCTTTAAAATAATAAAATACATATATTCACTGTCTGAATTGTGCTTACAGACGCATTCAAAATCCCAAACAACTCATCTTCATCTTCAAAACTTGTTTTGAAACGGAAGCGGATACATCCGTAGTGTCAGTAGGGGTCTAACCTCCCAGATGTCCCATGGAGATTGGTTGCTTTCATCTCCAGAGGTCTGGTGGGACCCAGAGGGCAGGACCCACAGAAGTAAGCAAACAGCTTGAAGGAAATGACTGCAGAATAACACGCTAATGAGATAGGATAGGCAGCTTTGAGTGGGAATGGAAAACAGAAGAACAATGAGATACCTGAAAGAAAAAAAAAAACAAAGATAAAGAGGTATAGCTATCGTGTTTGAGAGGGCGGGTGTGTGAAGTATTTTAAGTATGTCTTTGTTTATGCGCTAAACCTGGATGGCTCCCAAGAGGCCACTTGCATCGTCAAACCAAACGCCTCCAACAGTCTATCAGCAAACTCGTCAGCAATTCACACAATCAGTATCTAGAGAGGGAGGAATAAAGGGACGAAGAACCGTTGTCTTGGCTTATGCATCATCTTTTGTCAAGTCCAATTTGTATTAGCCTCCAGCCATATCCTGGAAATATGGGTTCAGGATCCACGTTCAGTGAGAATGGTAATCTTCAGATGAAGTGAGTCTGTCAGAGGCAAAGAGATGTGTGACAACTTGAGTCGGCTCTAGGAAAAGAGAGCTTTGTCGTAGAGGAAGTCGGGCTACAACTCTTGCTGTCTGGAACTGACATTAATTTAATATAAGTCAGAGTGAGATTAGCTGATTATGAAGATCTGATCGGTGTTATCAGTGCCGCGTGGCAGTCGCCGGTCTTGTCGCTGTCACTTCAGAAAGACCAAATTGACTCAAGCCAAAATGTTTCCTTCAAGAGATCAAATGTTTGAAGCCCCCCAAAAAACCTGACGTATAATTACTCAAATGTGTTGAGATGTGTGCACAAAGCCTCTCAAAAAATACATTATTCAAAAAGCATTTAATTGTATTCACGTCTTTTATCACCATTCAGCTCACTCAAGAACATAATGCAGTCAGTCCCCTTCATGCAGTATTCTAGTGCAACATGGCCACATGAATTTATTGGCTTACCACAGCTGGTTTGCTGTCAGGTGATGGTGTGGGGATTAATTGCATTAGCTACACTCTCTTACCCACCATAGAATATGTGACAAAAACACCACAACACAGCCCATTACAATTCAATGAAACCAAGCAAGAGAAAAGGGAAAACAATCAAAAGTGTCTTTAATATTCATTTTGCGGCAGGCCTGCGACGGGCCGATATTGACAGTGGAGTGAACGGGGGATTCATTAACATCTTTTCTCTCACTGAGCCGTTCCTTGCTGTGTCGTCAAACTCACTTATCTCTCTGAAGCAATTAGCCACTGGAGGCTCTATTGACCTGAGCCTTTGTTAGACTAACAGGCTACATTAGCATGGCCATAGCCTGGCAGTCTTGGCAATGCATGTGTCTGTGCCAATGTGAGTAGCACTGATAAAGAGGAGCCCTGCGGTGTGCACGTGCGTGTGCGTGTGTTTGGGAAAATACTACAAGCTACACGTAATGCATATTAACTGGCTGCTATTATTGTGGTCTTTGTATCGAGCAGCCATAGACTCCTAATGTATGTATCTGTGTGTGTGTGTGTGTGTGTGTGTGGTGTAGTCCTGATTGCACACATAAGGGTGTGAATGACTCAACGGTCAATGTAAGCAATTCATATCTGTGTGTAAATTTAATTTTGTCTGCCTTTATGCTACGATACGCATAGAAATCAAGTGATGAATGCACAGTAACGCAGATAGCAGCAGATAGCAGCAGATAGCAGCTATCAGACGACATACATTTCAATACACAATATCTGCATTGTATTATGTGGTATGGGGTGCAAAGCGCCACACAAGTGACAGATTTAATTTTGCCTACTGAAGCTATAAGATTACGCACAAATAGTGATGACAATATGATGAGTTGTAAGTGTTTTCAGGGGAACACGTTGCTTGCTGCTGAGCTCCATATCTACACGGAGCATGATGTGGTGCGCGGGCCCTCAATTTGGCGAATATGATATGATAACAGTGCTATTTAAAGCCTGTCTCTAATTTGACGAAATTGCATTTTTATTTACTGTCACACAATATCAACCACGTGGTGAGCTCCCTGACATGTGGAAACACAAACAACCACATTGAGTTGAGGCATAAATATGTCAGACAAACATCCCCTATTCATGAAATAGAGAAATAGCCTGCTGGTATGGGTTTCACTGTTTACACCAATGACAACAACAGCTAGGTATGCATGCATTATTCATAATTAATTATCCAAATGTGCTAAACTTCCTTATTTACCAAATTAATGGTTTGTTTTCCTGAGAAATGTCGCGTGTCCAGTGTGTTGGGTGGGGAAGCAGCATCCTCATAAATTTCCCTGGCAGGTGAGGTATGGAGAGAGTGATGAGACAGAACAAGGGAGGATCAAACACAGAGAAACCATTAGTTCCACTGCCTCTGTGGCCTCCTGCTACCGATTTAAAATCATTAAAGATGGAGAACTCACAAGTTCTATAACGTTGTGGTAGTTGGAGCACAACTGACAGTCAAACTCCTGCCCCGTCTCCTAGTGAGCCTCTGCTCCACTAGTTTCTGTAACTCAGTGTGTAGATGAGTTTTTTTTTTCCATCAGTATTTTTGAAAAGCTAAAATATGTTTCCTTTATGACTCATATGGAGACACAGTAGTGTCAAAATGTCTGTTTGCATTGTTAAAGCTGCAAATCAATCAGTGTGCTCCAGTCTTTTCTCTCTGAAACTTAAACATGTTCCTCTATTATTAATGTTGTGATGCCATTGCTGTGATTCCCCTGTAATAGTTGCACTAGAGAGACAAAGTGAAACTATAACTTCAGGGTAGTAAGTAAAAATAAAAAGGACAGGCAGGACCGAACAGCTCTAAGTACTAAAAAGTGCATGCAGATATATGACTGGTGTGCGCAAAGAAAAAAATATATCTTTTGTGATTATTTCAGAAAGAGATATGACAGACCACTTAATGAAATAATGCACTCAAAGTGGAGCATGTGATGTGATGAGCAGAGGAGGGATCACCTTTTACTAAATACGACGGTCAAAACACGTAAAATGACGCTGCAAGCGAGGACCTCCTTTCTAACCAATCAGAAGCCAGATTACAGTTTCCAAACGTCACGAACTGGCGGTAAAGTGATAGATAGTGATAGTGGTAGATTTAAATATCTTATAAGAAATAAATTACGGTAGCTACTTTTAAACACCACTAATGAAACGACAAATTATTTAGGTGGCGTTTGTCGGTCCGACGTAAAGTGAAATCCTCCCGACAACAGAAAGTTTACGACAGTTTAAAGGAGACTACTGGGAGAGTTAGCTTGTTTGTTGCTAATGACACCCGACAAAGTGGCCAACGGCAACACACGCGGTGGAACATTATGATACTGGATACATCTATGAAAGAAAGAAGACGTCAGATAAGGTGAGTCAGATACACCTGCTCCCTCTCTGTGTCTCTGTGGTCGCTAAATGTCTTCTGTGCTGGTTAAATGTTTCTGTGGACTGTTGTGTAAATGCAAGAAATAAAAAAAAACATATAATGAGCTGCAGGTAGTTTATCTGGACACTGCAGCTGTTGCAGACTTACATTGAGCTGTCTGATTCATTTGGACTTTATCCAGTTTTTAATTGAGTGGTGGTTCAGTGTTGTGATTTGTGAGTGCGCATGTGCAGGAGGTCTGGCTGCTTGCTTGTGAGAATTTCTTTTATTGGCTGTTTTTAAGATGTGCTACATATTGATTAATAATCCTAAACTAACTAGAATTAAACACTATGTATTGGATGTGAACCTCCACATTTAGACCTGGACGAAAACAAGTGCTTCATTATTTAGAAACAATATGTATGGACTCAATGTCTTTAAATACGCAGCCTTTCCATCATCAGGGGTTTTCTTGTTTTCTGAAAGCAAATAGTTTTATATGCCGTTCAGTGAGTGGCATATACAAGTGATATAGTATGATGTGGTTTGTTATAAGATTCCATATTCGTTGTGTCTGAATATGGGTTGCATTAATTTGGCAGGTTATGCTATAACTTATTCTGGTGTATGGTGTTTGGAAACTCTTGTTCCATGTGCCCCTTTTTAATTTTGAGCCCCTCACCCCCCAATAAAAGTCTCTGCACGGCTCTGCGGTTGAACATAAGAACGTCACTTGAACATCAGAAAGCAGAAATAAAATAACATGACACTGTGGGGCGTCCTCCTGTCCTCCTCAGCTGCCACAGTAGTAGATATCTTAGAATATGGACAGAAAACCCTAGGAACGTTTCAGCCTTTCAGAAAGACAGATAAAAATAATCCTCGAAAATCCGTTGAGTTGAGCCAGCAATAGTGAAGCAGGGGCTTGTTGGTTAAAGAGGGGAACTAGGGCTCTCTGTATATTAAAGGGATTTTATTTTTTTATTGAGAGATGGAACTCATATCTTCTGTCTACCAGCCACCCTGGTGGTGCTGTACTGCAGACTGACGCATGTTCTCAGAGCAACCTGAGCGTGGCTGCACATCTGCTGGGACTGGCAGCCAGATGCCGTGCCCTCAGTCAGACCTCAGCCCAGATGACAAGCTCCACAGGCGGTGACTGGCGTTTCTCATCCCGCTCCGCCCTGTTCCCCCCTCAGAGCTCAGGGCTATCTGCCTCAAGTCGCCTCTCTGCCAGCCTGACAGATGCCCCGTCAGCGCAGATGTGAGTGGTGTGGAGGCGGCGGGGGATGGTAGGATAGAGCTAAATCACTGTGTAATCAACGTGTGTGGTTGGGAGGTGATGGGGGGCTCAGTGGGCACGCAAACATTTACAATTGGCCAGGCAGTCCTTGTAAACAGGAGTAGTTGTACAAAAGAGGCAGGTTGAATAATTGATCGGATGTAAGAGGATCTGGCTTTGGGGGATTTTAGAGCATTGATTCTGGCTGAGAGGTAGTGAGCAGTAGGGGAAGAGAGAAAGGCTTTCCTGGTGCTAACCTTTATGGATGCTTCTCTCTTTCCTTTAGCCCCCACTTTGCACAGCCGTGATGATTTTATGCTTGCCAGGTACAGTATTTTCTGTCTGCCCGCATTTGTCTCCAGCTTCTCTCTATGTTCTCCTTTTGTAATGCTTTTGTGTGAAATGGTGGGTAAGACATCATGCCAATGCATGACAACAACATAGCCAAAGATAAACAAAAGAACAGATGGCTGCAGAAAACGAGCTAGAGAAAGAGAGAGGGATAAAAGAAAGAGATGATGAAATGATGAAAGACACAAGAAAAATTATATTAGAAAAAGGAAGAGGAGTTGCAAAATAGACAAACAGAGAGATAGAGGGAGGAGAAAAATGATAGTGCCTCAGTAAAAGGTTAGAGAGAGGAACACTGTCATAGCAGAATATTTCACTCTGTCTGCCTCTGGCACAAAATGTCAGAAAACAACTATAAGTTTGTGAGACTTCTACACTTTACCTGGATAAAAGCCATTAATAATCCTCACACACACACACACACACACACACACACACACACACACACACACACACACACACACACACACACAGCATCTAGTATGCAGTGGTAACCCTTTCCTCTCACCAGCTGTGGGGCTCATAAAATGAGCTGATATAAATAAATTCACCATCCTGGTTTCAAGTCCCCACCTGCCAACACTACTCGCACACGTACAGACACGCATGCCAGCACTACACACTATGCACGCACAAGCGCACACAGTTTCACAGGCTCTTTTGACTGTGCACACTTCACATTCACATCATGCCTGCAGACTGGGAAACAAGCTTATCTGTGGTTGTTTCACTGGAGACGTATTTTGCACAAATAGAAGAAAATGTCTTGAAGCCTTATATTCGTCTCATCAAACAGCATAGGTATCGAGATGTGACATTTCTCAACACTGGTCACTGGTAAAAGCGCCGCTGCCTTGTTATTGTTGTGCAAGTGATGGGCACATACGCTCTATTCAAATGCTAATTTCTCTTTGAACAAAGTCGTGCAGTTGTACCATTAGGTGCTTTGACTGTATATCGTCTGTTTTCTTTATCAGTATACATCACAAACATTGCACTTGAATGCAGTGCAGTACTACATCAGAATATTTTCTACTTCAAAGTCATACAGATTCACAATTATTTTCATATCCAACTCATTGCAGTTGCTGCAGTAATTTAAAAGTTCTCGTCCTGCCTTACACTGCAATTAGTTATGATGGCTATGCTAATGCTTTCCCTCCCCTTGGCAACTCTCTTTGGTTTCCTACAGAGCTCACATGTCTGGGGAAAGTGAACAGAGCAGCTTTTTTTTGGACTTTGTCTTGCTCCGGGATTTGCTTTATCTTTACTTCAAATGAGACCCATTTTGTGCATGAAGTAACTGAACAGTGGGTGGCTTCTCCCAGACAAGAGACATGTGTTTGTTTGGCATTGGGTGGGTGGGTTACATCATCTATCTGTCCGCCTCATGGCCATGCGCTCCTCTGTGCCGACACAAAGACAACGCGCTAAGACCATCATCAGAGGAAATTAGCTCAGTAGCGTTGAAAGCGCTCGCTTCTCACAATAGCCAGTGGCCATGCTAAATCATTAGCCTGTCACTTCGTTGGGGTTGAGTCCAATTATTCTCTCAATCCGCCTCCAAACCAAATTGCATTATTGCAATTATATCCATTGCATGACATATTGTCGGGGTGAGGGTGTACGAGATGGAGAAAAGGAGGAGAGGGGCTGAAAAGAAGAAGGGAGATGGAGGGGAAAATTATTTTGGTGGCATTATCAAGCACCAGAGAACGGCTCACTGTTTGCTAGCTGTCTCTTTGAAAGGCCATATTGATTATGTTTTCAGCTGTAATGGACGTTTGTATTTACCACATAAACATCCCTCCCAATCACCCTTTCTCCCCCTTTTTTCTCATCGATTAAGATGTTTCCATGTCAGACTTTGTTATAGGACTTATTCTTATTTCCTATTGTGAGACTTTTTCACACTTCTCCTTCTCTCATCGCTCCTTGTGTCTACCTCACTCTCTCCGTGTCTTTTCTTTCACAGTCTCCCACTACATTTTTTTGCTATCACAGCACTCTTGTCATCAGGCTGTCAGTCCTAATCAAGACACGGTGCTGCTGATCATTATGCATCAGATCATTATCCAGGCCTTCCACTCTGATGAAGTCCGAGGTGTAATACAGCGTGGTGCTGTCAAACCCGCCGCCGGTTTTGTTAGTGTCACCTCCTTAAACTGTAGATCCGAGTTCCTGCTAAGAGAGTCAGCGCTGCCGCAAGGATGTGAGAGTCATTATCCTAAGGTGTTCAGCAGTTATACCGACTAACTTCTTCATACTGCTTTCTAACCTCTCGCTCGATGCTCATATCGGTTCATAAGTTTCAACAGTGTCCTCAAAATGATGTCGGGAAACAATACTATTTATCATTTTATAACTACTGTTTAGTGGAGTTAAGGCTGTTATTTTTCCAGTGCTCACCCTGTTACTTGCACTGAACAACCGTGTGTATTTGTTTGTATGTGTGCCCTTGTGTGTGTGTGTGTGCTGGTATCTGTCTGCAGTGAGACCTTGGACCCAAATATAATTAGACTTGGTAATGATGTGGCCTGTTTACAGCTTAAGCCCTCTGTTGACGCACAATATGTAGTCCAGAGTACACTTCAAAAAGGGAGTGTGGGACAAGCTCCATGACAGTTAGTCAGCCAGCGGTGATGTATCATTCATTTGCGTCTTGGACCTCGTGCACAGAAACATATGTCCTCAGAGATGTTTTGGACGAACCAGAGTTTTGACAGCTGACTAATGACTGTGGAATTTTGCAAGCTGCAGAAAACCTCTGATTTAGCGAGGAGCCTTTCTAAATGATATGGCTCCAACAGATGTGTTTCACAGCTGTTGCAGGTTTTTATTTATTTATTTTTTTTAATCTCTATTGGATTAGCTTATACTTGTTGATGCAAAAAGCTTTTTAAATGGTTTGAATTGTAATAAATATAATTTTCCTCTTGGTCACACAGAAATGTCCAAGTGACAGGTGTGATAACGGAAAGTGCATTTAACACTGGAAGAATGCCAGGGGCTTGACATTATGACAGTGACAGAGAGAAAGTGAGAGCAATGCCACGTCATTCAGAATCTGGACCACCTGCTCTTCCTCCTTGCTGCCTTGGGGTCACCATGGACGCGCACTCAGCGGACCTCCACTTAAACTCGTTGGAATCTGATTCAAATGCATGTTCTCCCTCATTAATCCACCCAGCGTGTGTATGCAGAAATGTGCACATTTACATGTGTGGCTGTGTAACAAGATGTGTGTGTGTGTGTGTGTGCATGCGCTGGTCTGGCCCTCCAGGGGGTGAGATGGTAGTTGGGGCTAGGTGCGTGGTGATGTGACAGCGTTGGGGCAGAGCAGGGCTACTCGGCGCAGCTCCATCTGTGGCCCTTCTGTTCCTCCACTACCTGACCTTTGACTGTCTTTAGGTGTTACATGACAAGGATATCTGAGCCACGGCCCAGCGGGTTCTGCAGGCTGAGTGTAGATGGAGGTTATTCGGGTAGTAAGAATGCGCATGGGGCGGCTCCAGAATAAATCCCACCTTCTGCCAAAGGTCAAATGTTGAATTCTGGAGGCCATGCATAAGGATGGATGTGGGAGGGGATTTTTGTTGAAGCTTTGATTCATAATTGACACTGTGCTAATGAGAGAAAAACACTGTCACTTCACAGCGCTAATTTGAGTGTAATATCCCAAAGTCAGCCAGTCCACCGAGGAGAGGAGAAAGAGAAAATTAAGCATCTGCTTCATTTCCCTAACTGGCCGTAGCCAGACTCATTAACAAGAACTATGCTCATACAGCGCAGCTCCATCGAAGCTAAGGTCCTCATAGAAATATGCACACAGCCAGTTTAAGGAAGTAGAGCACGTAGCAGACAGTAAAGTTCAGTAAAGCTCACCTCTATTTGCAGAAGCACAGAATCAGAATGAGAATCTCAAAGAGAAGTCACACAGTGACGGAAGATTAGGGACAACATTAGCATTAGCTTGAAGGAAACCTTCATAACATCGAAGCTGCAAGTGTTTAATTGCAGCCGACATATTTTTCCAGTGAGTATGAACGTCCTTTATTAACTTCCGCGGTGATGATGGTGAGCTGCAAGGCCGGCTTAAACAAAGCTGCCTATTAGGCTGCTGAGCTGCCTGGGTCACTGAATGTGAGAGCTGAGCTCATAGCAAAATGAAGGCTGTGGACTCGCAGGACAGATGGGGAACATAGACTGTTCATGGCCACAGCAATGACAAGGTTTGCAGTTAAAGAGGGTAGTGAAAATGAGAGGAATGAATTAGCTTTGAATAGGACATTAGTGACAGTCTAATTACAAAAGAACAATGAGCTGATAATTACATCTGCAATAATTAATACACTTATAGTAAGAAACGGAGTGTTGAGAACACAATCATCAGCTAATAGCTTATTACTGAGTTGATACAATCTGTAATACTCTAATGAGAGACGACAGAGCCAGAAAACATGGGCCCAGTGCAGGGAAGGATACAGGCCCTGTTATTACAGATGTTTAACATAAGGATATTTAGTATTTTTGGGTGTTGTAGTGGTGTTGTATGAGGTATTAAGTGTATCACCTGCAGTAGATGGTGGTCTGCACCCCACCAGTGTGGAGAAGCAGACAGAAACACTGGCAGGGAAGCTAAGCAATGTACTGCTGTTGACACTGTATTATTTATCCAAAGCTAACAAAACAGAAATCTGAACACAGTTACCCGAGTTAAATACACCCAAAGAGGGATTCACAAGCAATATAGGAGACATGGACAAAAGCCTAACAGCTTTGGGAGTATCTGTTGAAGGAAATGGGACCAACAGCTTCACGTTTCTGTCCTCTGATGATGGACAAGGTGATTTAGGACTCAGTGGGGACGGTTAGGATAGCAAAGTCGTGAACAAAATCTCTATGTGCATGATTGACTGTACACCTTCTGGGTGGTATAACCATCTTAGAAGAATTGTCAGCTCGGTCCCTGTCAAACAGAGAAAGCGTTCATCACTTTAACACCCTGAAGGTACCTGAGTGCCGACGTCGGTTGGATCTCTCACAAATGTCATACAAGACCTGTGCAGGAGACAAGGTCATCCTCGACTGCAGGTCATCTTGTTTCTCTTTCACCTGAACACTGTGGATCACATCTGTAGGTGTGACAGATGTTTTAATAGCAGGTAGTGGGCGGGGTTTTTGGTAGCTTTGTTCTTATTGGCCAAACGAGTACTAATTTCTGTGCATTGCTCTACAGTGAAGGCTGAACAAGCAAGGACGTGGTAAATACTTAGATTTCATGATGAGCACATGTGTGAACAAACCTGTCAGGCAGTTTGGAAATGAACAGGTTCAAATCCTTTATTCTGAGTTGTTGGTGTATTTTGTATGGGACTAAGATAAAATTAAATACCAAACCTTTTAAATTGGTCATTGTGAAACATGGTCTTCCACTGTCGTACTGCACCTGATTCTTAAATACTGTATGATCAATACGAACAGCAACATTTTTCTATTGATTTTATAGTATAACTTTTATATATAACAGTCCTATCTTTCCCTTCTACTCTGCAGTATCCATCAAGCCGGTAATTTAAACCCATGAGAGGAGGCTCTTTTATAATTGATTGTTGTGTGCTTGTCAGGTAGTGTACAGGAAACCCCGAGACATGATCAAGGGAATTATAACTGCTTATTAGCTAGCGTAATGGCTTAAGATGTCCACAGGGAAAGTCATAAACCATCATCTCATTATTACTCCTGCACATCTTGGCTTGTGTGAGACGGTGTTGTCCACAGCAGTGTAAATGCAAGGAAAGCCCATGAGATCAGACTGTCCGCCCTGTTCTCAGCTGCTTTGACAGATGTCAACATGTGAACAATTGTCCTTGAGTAAACCTCCAGTGGGTTTCAGGATATGTGGCTATGATGTAAGCTGTAGGAAATGAAAAGTCCTTGGGAGACTTTGAAGGTTTATTTGAAAACTTGTCATGTTTACTTGAGATTACTAACTCTGGTGTAGTTTTGAACATTCAAGAGGTAAATCCGTCAATGTCTATCTGTCAAAACAGCACCTTTTTAAAAGACAGAACACACTGGAAAAGTACAGTATGTATTTCCCAATAAATAACCCAAACATTCACAACATTAAGTGATTACATAAAAAACCAGTATAAACATCAACTTCAGTAAGCAGCAACATATAGAAATGAAAAAGATGCAACATGCAACATGCATGATAGGAAAATAGGGAAAGCGGTGTTTCCCCTATAACTGTACAAAACATTTTTGATGAAAAATATCCAGTCAATTTGCATTTGGGAGCCGTTGTGCCGCTGTTTTGAAACGTGTGTCAGCCTCTGTGTCGGTGCCCCTGCTTTCAGAATGAACAGAAGAAAACTGTGTAGTCTGAACCAGGTGAAGTTTTACTGTTGGTTCTGTACTGACTGTAAACATTACTGAAAGCCAAATTCTGTAGTAGTGAAAAAGAACCGGTACGATTATTAATAAAGAGTATGGATGAGATAAAGATAAAATCCTATCAAACACTATTAGCCTTGTCTTACTAATGTTGTTTTGTGATTAATACTTTTTTATGGCTCATAGTGCAGTCACTCACAAAAGTGAAGGATTACTTCAGTGCTTACACATGTTTCACTTCTTCATGCTAATGTCTCACTGTACAATGAAAAACTACAACCTGTGTTTTTTTTAAATAAATATTGTACTGCTAATAGTCCAAAATGATGTGAGAAATGGTCAAAAAAACAATACTAGATTGTCTTTCATAATTGATATAATCTTAATTATGAAAAATATACCAACCAAACAATGCGGACGGCCTGCTGCGTCATCTGACCAAAGCCAACCGTGCAGAAGAAGAACAAATATATAAAAATAGCAGGAGTCTCTGACGAGGTCACAGCACAAAAAGTCTCCCGAACAACAACAACTCCAGCATAATGATGCACGATCTGGCAGGAGAAAGGACTTTGGTACATGTCAGTAAGGGCAACACATGCAACCGCTGCCAGGAAGAGCGCTGTGGTGGTGAAGGGATTCAGCTGGTGGCGGTGACCAAAGAGTCAACGGCATCATCTGCATCTACTGCCAAAGCAGGAGCCCTGGTGTCTGACATCTGGGAGAGAGGAAAAAGTAAACAGCACAAGCAAGCAGACATATTCAGGCCTGTACTCACTCACAGACGACAGTCAGTAGAAATCAAGCAGCAAGGAGATGCTCACTGGGGATCACACAGATGACTTATTGATGCAAAGCACACGTGGCTTAATGTTTAGTTTATTCTCTCTTTCATAGATCCTTATTTGGAGCATCAGAGCTCTTCACTGCACTTAAATAACTAGAAGTCATTAATTATGTCGACCTTTCAGTGTCTGCCAGCACATCTCGTGCATCACTGCAGGAAGCTGTTGAAGGCAGTGGACTGAGTCACGGCAAGATTGGACTGTGCGTCTGCCAGTCCGTCTGTCTAGCGGACAGGTATATTGACGTTTATTCATAGGACATATCTCGCTGTTTGCTCAGGGTAAATGTTAGAGCTATGACTATGCTTGACTGATGCTGTAGATCTCCCTCAAACTAAAGTAAATATTCCTCTCATAAAGCAACCCTGGCTACGTAGCTAGCGGCTGTCAGCGAGACATTCACGTCTCTATTACAACTGGCAGGGCACGACACAACTCAGCCACATAGCCCCATGACTGTTATCTACACCTACTCACATCCTGCATGTTGTATTTCTGACAGCTCGACCTGCTCCACTTCCCGCTTCATCCATTTCCTCAGGAAAATATGTGTACAGGCTTACAGTTAAGTATCATCATGTCAATACAGTTAATTATGTCCATCTTTTTTTTTCTCCCTCAGAACCTCAGCCTTATTTTTCATAGTTCATGACATCATTTCTGGACTGTCAGAGCCAGCCCATACTTTCCTGTGGTGGTCAGGCAGGATCATGGATACATTAGCTAGAGACGCACATCATATCAAATGGGTTGTATAACAGGTGAATGACACTCCCGCTTTCAGTAGAAATAGGCTTTAGTAATTGTCCTTGTATCTGATTTCCAAACTGGAAAAACAAGTTTCAATAGATGAATATGAAAGGGGCGGTGAGGTACATTACTATTTAGACACTCTCAATAGTCTCAACAGCTACATGGTGGTGGCAGAAATGACATTTAGCCATTGCATTTGTCAATTAAATATCAATTCTGAAAGAAAGTCTGTGCTTGATCGACAGCAGCTAACAGGCTGCCAGAGTGCCGGATACTGTTGGGAACGAGAGACAAAGTAAACAAACTTTCCTGTAACTACAAGTCATGGCAGACAGTGTGTTTGTTAGCAGTGGTATTAAAGAGTAAGCAACACACCAGCATCTAACGAGACCAGAGTGACATTTGCTGTGTGTTTACTGTGTAAGTAATTGACTATCTAGCCTGCCAACTGACCACCAGTAGTGGTGGACTTTTACTGGTGAATGTTTGCTTGGTGGCTTGTTCCACAAGCTAAGGCGCAGGGCAAGATGGTTGTTTGTGTTAGTAAGTTGGATAAGAAGGAGACTTTAACAGGAAAACTAATGTGGGTTATTGTTCAGAGTCTGCTGTCCTTGTGCTGTGTAGCAGGATGCTAGTAACGCTATACTATAAACATGATATTTCATCGAAACGAACACAAAACTTGGGGGCGTAGAGGACTTTGATTCAATCTTGCATAAATACCTATGAATATGAAATTCCAACACACTGTAAGCATGTCTCAGCACATACATGACATCCTATTTATGAAATGGATGAAGAGCTGGCGTTGCTGTGCATGATGCTCTCTTCTTATGACATCTTAATTAGCAGCATCTGTACTCAATTACAGCAGTAAGTGTGTATGACAAACTCCCCAAGTCACCAGAGTCTACGGAGACTTCGCTCTAATGGCTGTTGACTATTTCTCATTCTGTGGCAGGTCCCACTGCAGTCCTCAGAGGGTTGATTTCCCCACGTGAAAACTCTCAGGTCAGGCTACGACCCTGTCAAGCCTAACCACCTGGGAGATTAAACAATGAGGAACTGGTGCTTTGGCAACAATGGGAGTCTGGAGGCTCCTGAGAGAAAGCATGTGTATGTTGTTTAAGATGTGTGTGTGTGTGTGTGTGTGTATGTGCGCTCCCTGCATGTGTATACGCATGTGTTTCCAAATAGCTTTTTAACTGCTTTCATTGCGTGTGGATCCATGCCTTGTGTTTGTGTGCTCTTGTATGTTATTGCAGTTCATATAGGGATACTTGTGCTCTATACTGTGATACACTGAAGCAGCACCATCACATACTTTGGCCTCATACATTTCCATAAAGTGAACCCCTATGTGTGTTAGAGGGATATTGATTCAACATCTGTCAGTGAGACAGCAGCGTTGAAGCTTAAAATCGAACATTATATTCTGTAGGATTGCCTCATATTATATAGATGTCCCTATTGTGTCTACACTCGGGGGTAAACACAATAAACACACCTCATTGCTCACCCCAGAAATATAGGACATCTATTTGAAATCATCAGAGAAAAGAATTGCTCTCCAACACCAAAGCCTTTGATTCAGCATCACCTGGTAAGAGTAGCAGGTGAACTGTATGTTATCTAATATTATTATATTATTATTACTGCATCATATCACAATGACAGCATAGCAATAGGCCACCCAGCCTCGTTTGATAAAACTTAATCTCATGCTTGTGGATGTTCTGTCATTCTTGAGCCATGAGGGAGGCTCTTTGTGGCCCTGCACCTCCCATCCTTCAGTCCGGTGGCTCCGGTGATTAATGTTCTGCCCTCATCATTTTCTCTTTCGCTGTTTGGCTCTGTCACTTAGTGTTTTTAGCTTCTTACAAAGTTCACATTATATCTAGAACGTTGTTTGGTTTGACCTAATCTCCACGTCCATAAGAGAATACTCTGGCACTTACTGACCTATAGAGGTGCAAAGTCCAGTTACTCAGTGATGACAATAATGAAACATCAGAGGCGCTTATTAAATTCCAGTCACTCCCCTGTCAGCGACGTTGTCACAAGGCTATCTATCCAAAGACTTCTTTAATCTGATTACAAGTGGATTTTGGTTCCTCTCTGAACCCCTACTATTCATGTTGTATTAATGTCATATGCTGTCGAGTTGCTCTCTCCTAAATGACTTACCAAGTCATCCCTTTCCTTGTCACAAATCAAATTAGCCCAGGCTGTGATTAATCATCAGGCAGAGTACTCTGTGAAAGGGGGCTGACACCTTATTAATTTCCTTAATTACATCTTGTATTAGGTTTCAGAATCGTCCTCCCGTAACTCCCAACTCTTTCAACCTGGCTACACAAATTATTTGTGCAACCAGGGGTATTTAAATGGATTTCATTTAATATAGGCGAGTGTGATTAATGTAATAAAGACGGGGCGTGGGGGGTTCAGGAGGGTTTGCAAACTGCTTTGGTTTTAGTTCTTTCATTTGCTACGGAACAGAAGTAATGGGCTTCAAAAATTGAGTTATACACAATGGATCAAATGGGCATTACATCATCTTGCGTTTGTTTACATTGCCAGGAATTATTGATTATTGTAACCTTGATTTTTTTTTTTCCTGTATTATAGTGGATGAATTGTAGTAATAACAGCATAAATATTCTTAGATCTTTAAGCCAAAGTGCCAAAGTAAATGATAAATAAAAAACAAACTAATCTATCTGTTTTACACTTACACTTTATCTTATGTGTTACTGTCTCGTAATAGAATATTATGTTCTTAAATGTAGCGCGGCATCTTAAAAGGGTGTAACTTCATTTTCTCTCAAATATAGTCTCAGCAATATCACTATATTGCTATTTAGCATGCAGTAAAAACAACTATGTGACTGCTGCAGCACAAGACTGTGCTTGCGGGTAGCGAGAAAATTATGAATCAGCCAAATGAACAACGCATTTCAAATGAGCTGGTGGATAGGCTTGCAGAGCTTTGCTGCCACTGTCATTATTTGTGTTTAGAAGGCAATTCTGGAGGTGCTGAAATGAAAGAGAGAGATTATGTGGCTGAGTGCACACACTCTGCCTATGAATCATAGTAGAAGGACTGTGCTGTTTAATCGATGACACAGTGCAGGTATTCATTTACTAAGTTGTTCATATTGGGAGCGAGTTTAAATAGTTTTGCTCTGAGCACTTCAGGAAAATGCACCGCCAGTGTTAAATGAAATGAGAGAAGTGGCAGGGGACATCCCTGCCCAGGCCTGCTGCGTACTATATCTGGAGATCACAGTTTCTCTCATGGTGCCACATTCAAGTAAATACAAGCACAGAATAGGCCTGGGGTACACCACTGTTTCTGACTCAGGAGCACATCATGGATTTGTGACAAAACGCATAAAATTAACTTCACAGCATTGCAAAACACCATCTGGAGCATCATGTGGAACACATTATTGAACGGAAAGTCTTATATAACTATATGTATAATTCTTCTTTTCTATAGTGTAAGAAAAGACCATAATGTCAAAATATTTACAGACAAAAAATGACTTTTCATCTCGCACATTAGCCAAGTTGCAAAACTTGTGTATGTGAACATCACTTAATATGAGTAGAGATGGTTTACACTGACTGCTTCTTGATTAACATGCTGCAGGGAAAAATAGCTCACTTCTATATTTCAGTTTGATTTAAGTTCTGAGTTTTCAGTTTGTGTTATGACAGCTTCATGTCACCCACAGGTAACCTGTAGGCTTATTTGTCTACTGTCTGCTCGGGGGAGAAGGATAGGATGGGAATTCAACTTTGTGACAACTGGCATACAGAAAAGATGGTAATAAGTCAGAGTCAGCAATTTCTAATCTCTGATTGTAGCGTTGCAAACCTCTGTTTGAGGATGCTGCTGTGTGCTGGTCTGGTGGAACGGTGGATCCTGTTTGCGGCTGAGTTTAACTAGCCGTCAGTGTGAAAGTGGTACCAATTCATATCAGCAACATGATCAATAAATCAATCAGACTTTATTTATATAACACTTTCATACAAACACGATTTAACACAAAGTACTTCATATAAAAATCTGATATAATAACATCGTAGACTGCATATATCTAAAGGTTTTCAACCATTTCTCCCTAATAGATCCATGAGGGACAAAGAGTGAGTAGGGTGCTCATTTTGGATGTTTCACATTGATTCTCATGCACCCATATGTTCAGCCATCATAGCCATTTTAAATTTAACATTTTAAAGGAACATGTTATGTATACAACTGCTGCAAAATAATTGAATGAAGCGGGTAGGAAAGCATGACACAGTGCAGACAGTTTTAACACAGCCATGTCTTACAGCAGGACTTTTTCTAAGGTCTGTCTGTCTAGTTGCACTCATCAATGTGACCTGACAAATAAAATGCATTGTGGTGATCGCTAAGGCAGTAGTATCTTACTTCCAATGTGGATCAATGGCCGTCGCCTTGAGACGCAGACACTATTCTATTTGGGATAGCTTGGGGAGAAATAAGGTTGGGAAGCTAATACAAAATAGAAATACCCTGGTCAGCTATACCCAGACACCATCATGGGAATAACATCTAAATTGATTTCTGCTTCATGCTCATGTTAACATTCCATTCTCGCAGCTGGATTTGCTATACTGGCTACTTAGATAAAGGGAGGTGTTTGCCCTTTCACATGCTTGTGTGACTGTATGCTTGTTGCTAGGTTATGGTGATTTATTTATTTATTTTTTATAGCAGATGCTGTTGTGGATTATATGCATTTAGGGCCTGAATAGCACAATAATTATGATAATTCATACTTAATTCCAGTTTGGTAGCCTCAACAAGCCTCAGCAAGTAAGGCCTGCTAAGCATCATACTTAGATTTCATCTGCCTAAGTGAAATGATATTGTTGAGTCTAAATGAAGCATGTTTGGTCCTTTAGGATGGCTCTGTCTCCTCCTGGTCCAAAGACTGCATCCTTCACATTTGTGCCCCTCATTTGCATATCAGAGCATAAGACAGACAGTTTGGTGAGGGTGGAATCACCTTTACCAGAATAAAGAATCTGCTGAGAGCTATTTCTAACTCTACTGTATCAGTATGTTAATATCCCATCAACATATTTATATATTGTTAAACCCTACAACACCATATTATAGGTAACACCTAGAATTAATTTCTACAGATAGACAATTGCATAATTTCATAATTTAAATGTGGATTTTATTTTTTTCCATTGCAAAATGAAAGGAGCACTCAGACTCATATGTTTAGCAGATGATTATTCTCTTCATTATAAATGATCAGTGTAGAAGTCTCAAGTGGTATTTGACATGTTGCACTGACAACTGAAAAACAACAACGGGTTACATTTGTTTCAAATTAATTTCCCAAATGTCAGAATGCTTCAATTTGAATGGATTTTCTCACACACTGTTTGTCCTGCTATTTTTTTGTGTTTAATTATTTTCTACAGACTGTCATGTCATTGAGAAAGTAAATCATTTGTGTGCACTAATTACTTGGTTTAATTGAGATTATATTTTTATTTAAAAACCTTTTATTTTAAACACACACACACACACACACACACATATATATACACATACAAAAACTGCCATTTATCATTTTGTGATATAGCGAAGGTGAGACTAAACCAGCAAGATGCTGGAAACCTTGTTCATGCTTTTGTTTTTAGTTGTGTTGACTACTGCTCTCTATACCGGCCTACCAAAAGCAGCCATTGAAAAACTATCCAGACTTTCCAGAATGTTGCTGCCAGGAATTTGCAAAAAATAAAATGGGAGATCCTATAACTTTTGCACCACCTAAGATGACTCGTATTGTTTTGTGATCGTCCACCAAGATCCTGCTAATGATTTGCAAATAAAATATGTTTTTAGTTTATTTGGGAAATGTCACATATATAGTTATGTATAAAATAAACAGCAATGGTCCCAACACTGAGCCCTGAAGTAATCTTAAGTGGTTGTGATGTTATTTAATTATCTGAACTCATTACACGTCTTCGTTAAATATTTAAAAGTGCTTTATATAATAATCTTCTTGCATGTGTTTTGTATGCTGTGGCAGTTTTTTTATAATAATAATTATTATTATAGATTATTGGTATATTTTTTGATTTCTCAATCGCAATTTCTAAGGTGATGTCTATAACCAGTGATGTGCTACCAACAAATTTATGTTTGTAGATTTTATCGATATATAAAGTGACAGTCCCACCCTTTTTTCTCTCTATGCCCTTGCGAGCTGGTCTGAGTTCAATTTCAAGTGTCAGTTTCATTACCTTGGTTGCTGTTCTCCAAGGGGCTGTCGTCACTGATACTTGTCCAGTTCTGCAGTTTCCCTGATGACCAGCACTTTTACTTTCTGGATCTAGTGATTCTTTCAGTGTTTTGAATACCTTGCAGTTGTTACTTATTAAAGCTCTCTATTTATTATACTATTTTTGTATTTTGCCTCCTCTCGTACAGGGCATCAAATGCCTTTTGTGTAGTGCTTTTCATTTTTTTACTTGTAGTGCAATGAACATGTGCAGCCAGCTTTGATGGAGTTCAGGCTTATCATGATCATGTGAACTTGGAATCGGTTTTTTTTTACAATGTATCTGTCTGATGTGTACTGCATGCTGCTGTGCAATGTACGTGAAAACTTGCACAGCCCAACTTTAATTTGGAGATGCTAGTATCGTTCCTGCTGCTATGTGACGGCTACAGGTATCTAATACGACAAGAGCCTACAAACAGAACATCAGTACTGATGTTTCTCCAAAACCCCTGAATATTCAGTGACATAACTGAAGATAATTGGTAATAGCTTTTAATCTAATGCAGTACAGACTGTTCAAATTTGCAGAGGAAAGTGAAAGAGGTAAAACTCAATATACATGATAGGTGTTTTGTGATTTTTGGAGAGGTTTGAGTGTGTGCCTTTGTCAACTAAAGCCATGCTAATTGTGGCTTTTACACTCTGGGCCATGTACTGTTTATTGACCAATTTTGGAGCTGGAATGTGGAAAAAAGCCTGATGTTAAGATAGCATAATTAACCTATACAGCTACTGGATATTTTTTGTTAAATAGTGGCTTTGACCTCCCAGACTCTGTATTTATTGTGTTATTGACGCATTTCTAATTATGTAAATCTACAGGTTTTTATGAATTCCTGTGGTTATGTTTTTTTGCTTGGTGTTATGTGGTGTATTAAAGGACAGCGATTTAGTTCCAAAGGAGAAGAATGAATGACACTTTTAGTAAAGGCACTTTAAGTAAGAAGTCCTTGAGGGGTGATATAATGTAGAAGCGACGGAACTGGGTAAAGACTGAGACGTTCATCTTATGTGTGAAAAAAGTTGTTAACTTGTGAGTTAATACTCGGTAGAGATGGCAGGGCCATATGGCACTGTCGCCTCGTGACAAGGGGTCTAAATTCTCTCTGTGTCGATCAGTCATCGCACCCAAATAATACTGATAATTGGCTCAACTGTTGTAATGTGCCCCCCCTTTACATGAACTATGCCTGTCTATGTTTTAGCCCTGTGATACATTGGGACCTGTCCAGATTGTACAATTGCCTCCCGTCTCCAGAACCCTAGGACTGTGAAGAGGATAAAGATTTTCAATTATTAAAGTCATAGGATATCTGGAAGTACAATTACGCCCGCTGTTTTAGTCTTGAAGAGAGGTTTAATCAGATGTGAGCGGTGGTGGGCGCCAGTCATTTGAACCACTTTGGGTCATTCACACCATGATGTCACGATGAGTGTTTTATTTGGGCCACATGTGAGTAGTTAAGGTCACATGGCAGTCATGTGAGAGTAATCAGACTCGCATAACAAAAAACAAGTACACCATTTGCGTTCACATGTGCAGCGTAATATGTATATATTGATCCAGAAACACAGGTAAACTAAACATAGAGTGAAAGAGAGATATTGCATGAACCCAGTGATATGGGAAACTTGTAGGTCAGTGTGTAGGCAAGACAGAATCCATCATCCAAATCATAGATAAGTTCACTGTAGCGTACTTTGTGTGTGGGAAGGTTTAGACTGGCAGCACAATGCTTCGTCTCTGGCAGGCAGCCTGGTGTGAACTATCCATACAAACTTGGATCAGCAACATGAAACTTCATTTGACCTCAACTAGAAAAAGTACAAAAGTATCTGTTTCTGGTACACATTTTATGTACTGTATATATTTTAACATACCTATACTCGTAACAAATTTGACAACATGAACAAATTAAAATTATGTATGCAACAATGTAATATTTACAACAGATTTTGAAAGAATAATATCTAATATATCCATGTGTGCCACCATGAGAACAGCATGAAAACATTGAAAGTGAGCATTGGTGTACATTTTTGTATTATCATGTAGTTCTGCACTGTGTGAGATGTTGTATACATGGAAAGTGAAATACGGCTCAGGATAAACCTATGTGACTTATAAAAATATATAAAAATATACACGGCATGCTTGCATACTCCCCTCAGGCACGGAACAATGTTTTAGCTCTTTTCCAAATCAAGCTCTCGGTCATTTGCTCTCAAGAGAGAGTTAGTGTGTTGACATCAGGCTGCCATGAGAAATGCTCTCTGTTTAATGGGAAAGGGTAAAGTTTGAAATCTCCAAGGGAGGCTGGTCTGTGACGACATCGGTGCCCCTTGTGGGACGAGCCCTGTCATAGTCTGCACTCGGCCGTTCATGTAGAACGTGATGGATCTCATTGTTTGAAGCTTTGCAAGCTGTTACATTTTGGGTTGACATAAGAGAAAATAAGGTGAGAAAAACAGTAAAGCAGTGGGGAAATATATTATCATTATGGCAGCCGTTGACAATCATAGACAAGGCAAGTCATTTAGCTGACAAGTGTATTGGTGGTTGGCTGGCATGGTGCAGTGTCACGGGACTAGGACAGTGATGTATTGTGTATACCTCAGAGTTTTCATTTGTTACACACAGTGGCGTTGCAGCAGAGTGTTTCACTGCCATGACGTTGACCTTGTTTGGAATTATAAAATTTAGATAATGAATCGGCTATTAATAATCAATTATTCATTTGGAGTCATTTAAAGAAAAAAGAAAAAAAAATCCAGCTTCTCAAATTCTCCTATGAAAATGAACTAAATATATTTGGGTTTTTGACTGCTGTCCAGGACAAAACAAGACATTTGAGGATATCATCTTGGGCTTTGGGAAACTGAACACTTTATAGACCAAACAATTAATTGATTAATCATTAATCATTAAATTAAATTAATCTAGGTAATAATCAACATATTGATCGATAATGAAAATAATTTTTAGGCCTTCTATGAGACCTTCTTACGTTAGTTTTGACAGTGCAAACATTGTGTAAAAGGATATGTAATTATTCTATTTCTTTTGTCCGGTGATTAAAAGGATTAATCAAGAATCTGCTCAAATGTAAAACTGCCTGCTATCATTACTTTACATGGCTAATGGAACTTTGGTAATAATGACCGAAGTTGCTGAGCAGCTGTCATTGAGAGCACGTTTTAGAGTCATTAATGATTTTGAGACGCTTTTAGTTGTCCAGGTCCTGTTCATTGTAAAGGCGACATTCACAATGACTCATGCCCATAATGACTATAATTATAGACCACAAAGCCCCCACAGTTATAGGAGTGTGCCCTTTCTAGAAATTATAGGTTGCTGTGCAAAATGATTCAAAAATATGGATGTGATAAAGTGCATAGACATGAAGTGCTGTCAAACAGCTGAGGAAGCTCCCACTAAAAGCTCCTAAAAGCAACCAAGCATTTAACTTCTGTGCCGGGCAAAAGTTTGGGATTTACTTGAGTTACCCTTGGAAGTTACTAACACAAGTTTTATAAACAACACTGTCTGGGATCTTCTGATTCACACGTATGAAAAGGGTTGTCCTTGCTGTCAGACGTTGATTAGCCATCCAGCGTGATGTGGACATGGCTGTCTCAGTGGGAGGTCGGCCGGACTTGATGGATGTTTCTCTTTAGAGATTGCACAGCACCGCAGAGAGCGAGGAGGACCCAGCTTCTGTTTTCTATTCACGCTGTGTTCCTTTCTGCTCTGCCTAAAAAAGTAGCGGGACCTCCCTCCACAGCACGACTCCATCATTTCTGGAAAGAAGTAAGGAGTGCATAAAAGAGAATAAGAAAAAGCACTTCTTCCATTCCTGATCCCCGAGCACCTTTTAAGCAAAAATCCACTTAGAACGCGCATAAGTAGGGAGGGAGAAATCCCTTGATTTTTTTTTTTCCCCCCCTACACAAGCACTGAATTTAGGGATAATCTTCACAGTATGCCGTTGTGGGATGGCTGTCTCACAGACTTTGGGTAACCTCTCTAAAAATACACACAGGCTCATTAATGTGCACATACACTGGCACGTATTCACTTACAGCAACAAAACAGCACCCAGAGACACTCACTCACTCACTCACTCACACATGCACATACATACATACATATAGAGTTGCTCATTTTGTTTTGCACAGGCTCAATAAGACTGCAGGACAGTGAATCGTATTAGATGTGAAAAAATGAAGAAGAGAACGGCTCATTGAGGAAGAAAAACATGCTCTTGCTCCCTCTCCCTTTGCATATTCCTTCATGATTCTGGCAACACCACTGGGAGATTGATGTGTCTGTCTTTTTCGTACCTTCTGTCTTTCTGTGACTGCTCAGCGAAGCACCGGGCTCCATGAAACTCGCCAAATTCCTAAATGATGAATGTACAGTAGTGCGTCCACTGGGAGGATAAACGAATCTCATATCAGCCATGAGAGGAGGTTGATATTGAAAATCATGTGGAATTTGGCCATGCACGATATTGTAAATCTTTATTCTAATTGCGGGAATGAATTGAATGTGCTGTTCTGATAAATCTTCTCTGTCACCGAGAGAATAGTAGAAATGAAGCATCACAGATTTGTTTATGTGTTTACTGCATGTGTGTGTTTGCCTGTAAGTCATTTTCATACTCGCCTTGTGCCATTGTTGATTGCTTGTTTACTCAAGCAAAAACTCCATTCACAATGTTAACATACTGTATCATATAAATGAAACTCTGACAAGATCTTTCACCCATATATTACAACATATCAAACAGTCATGAGAAGAACATTTTTCAAAATATCACCATACACCGTGAAGCAATGAGAGACAGCATATCAGTATAGAAAACCATTTTTATTTCTCATAAGGCTGTCCTGTAATGTACTTAATATCTACTGGGGGATTACTGTACGTGTCTCCATTGTGACTAATACTTTCTCACTTTGTCATTTTGAGTAAATCAACAGCGTACTCTGTCTCTCTCTGGTGTGTGAGAGGGAGATCTACATAATACACAAGTCAAGCAAGTCGTCCATGACCACTCTCCGCAGCAGAAAATGGACACCAACTGTCTGATTATGGTCTGGGTTTTAAGTCCCTACTTTATCTGAGTGGAAAGCCCAGTTGTTGCCTGCTGTTGTTAGTGCTGCTTTCTTTTCTGAGGCGGTTCTATACAGTGTTTTCCTCATCTTTACAGAAACTACAAGCATTTTATTGGCTTAACCAGCAACATTGCTGAATGACAAAAGTGACCAATACTTATTTTTATGACTATCGTGCCTTTTTCCAATGTAAGCATACACTGTAAAGCAGTCCTATACACTTCGTATTGGGACAACAGCCTCTGCGTAAGTGGCTGAACAATATTCCACCTGTGGGGCTCACGCTCTTAGTAGAGTCTTAAATATACTTCTCAGCTTCTTGGATCTGTCATCTTATATGTAATGTATTTATATATGTATATATACACACAAATTATTTTACATACAAAGAAAAAGACATGTTGATGAATTTACATTGGTTATGCCCACAAATAAAAGTCAAATTAAAATGTCCATCGTGGAGGATGAAGGGTTGAGGCCATGATGGCAGACCCTAAAGCCTCTCAAAGATTCTTCATTAATTCATTATAGGCTGCTAGTGGTTGCTGTCACTGGAAATCCAGTGTTTTTCAGTCAGTTCTCCTCCATAAAGTTACTGCAAAGCTGTCCTGCTGGATTAGCGAGTTAAATACGAACACCTTCCACACAGAAATAAAAGGACATCAAGGTAATTTCTCGCTCATGCCCTCAGTTCTGTGGATCCCATGTTCAGGTCCATGTAAGCTCCTCAACCGGTTTACCTTTTTTTTGGCGGATGGGGCGAATGTGTTCAAATAATGTTTTCACAAACTCTAAATAACCCCTGTTAAGCTGTTTTCAGTTTTTCGAGGGGGAGACAGAATGAGGAAAACACAGAGACAGATAGAGAGAGAGAGAGAGTAGGTTGGAAACTGGCCACAGCTGTGTGGAAGAGGAGAGTCACCAACATGGGGCTCATTGATCAAACAGGGGATTAGTCTGGTTTCATATCCTTGGCACCACACGAGCAAAGCTGTTTTATCTGGGTGGATATCCTTTCTGTGGTCCAGGTAATCCAGTCAGTAGCCGTGGATGTAATAGTTTTAGTCCGTTCGGTGTGAAGAGAAAGGGTAGATGAGGGTAAGAGCCTGGATCGCAGCCCTACAATAGGAACTCGCTGTTAGGTCCTGGGATGAATCTGCAACACAGAGGAGGAAGAGGAGAGAAAACACACATGCATTTAGATAGAACAAAGGCATACAAATGTGCGAGGATTAGACCCCGAGGAACTGCTCTGCTCACATGTTTCAAAAAGTCTTTTGAACAGTGGAGGCTTTGTACTGCACCATCTCACCTCTTGGTTCCTGCTGCTAGTAAAATCAGGCAGACTAGTTTTTACAAGTGGAAACAATGCTGGAAATGGAGGTGTGTTTGGCATTTATGGGTATACCAGGAAATATCCGTAAAACTCTTTGTACAAAATGCCCTGGTGTGTTGCCATGCTGTGTATGTCAGCTTCACAAAAAGATATCATGTCATATTTTTTGACTTTATCTCAGTCCGTTTTACCTACACCCCGCCTTCCCCCCTCATTTGCACCTTCATTCCAAGCCAGCCAATCACAGCTGAGGATTTCCTCCAACCCAATAAAATGACTTTGGCTTTGCTAAATGGGATCGGGACCCCCGCTGCGGAGTTTGAGCCGTCTGTCCGTGACTCTGGTTCAGGGACTCTTATTCAGCCTCACTTGCAGACCTGGACACATTTCAATGGTACATTGTGCAACCTTGAGACTGCTATTGAATGTCCTGCTTTTCAGCATCCTGCTCAACCTGAAGCTCGATAAACATCTGTGTGCATGATGTCTACAGCAATTAAAATAGTGGTGTTCTTTGCCCTCCTTTGACATGTGTCTATGCAGCAAAGCGTCTAAATGTTTATTAGAACATTTCTTTCTCTTACATTTACCAATTATTTTACTTTCAGATTTTACAGTGAAGAAAATCTGGATCCCCCTGCACACCATGGGGCCAATTAGAAATCCTATAATCCTGTTCAACAAAGAAATACAGCCATGACATTTCTAGCAGGCTTGGCAGGTGGTAGCCAGGTGTGTGGATTTGATTATGGAGGGTGCTGCTTGGGAGTCTCCGAGCTCCAATATGTTTGACATCCTATACGAGAGACATTTTTTTTCCCCCTAAACTATTTTCTATTTGTGTAGATTGGTGTGCACCTGCACCTGCCATAATGTGTGTTATTTTGAGATTATACCTCAGAGAACAATCAGAAGAGCAGGAAACTCTCAGGAATTATAATTTAGCATCAACATTAACTGTGTCTGAAAACAGGTTGACAGCTTGTAACTTGGAAAAAACCACACAGCAACAATTCTTGATTTTAGCCAGTAATTTAGTTCAGTTTTAGAGATTGTTTCACCAGTTTTCAATGCAAATCAAGAATTATCTAGAATCGTTCGTCATGATTTGCATCACTTGTTTGTTAGTTGGCAATATCCTTGGTGTGTATCTCAAAAACATATTAAAACATGTTAAATACATTTAGTGTCTTTGTAAAGGTGTAGAGTTAATTCATAGGTCACTGAGCTTTATTTTTGTTTAGACCTGTGTCCATCTAACTTTACTATTATCACAATTAAAATATGGAACACGTCTCCTATAAGTCTATTATAGTTTGATACAACTCCAGATGCGGATGAATAATTTCTAAACACATCTTCTTACTACAATAATACACAATTTCTGAGACAAGGGAAGCATCAGTGAAAACAAGTGGCATTTATTTATCCCATTGGCAGACTATTTTGTGTTTATAAAATAGTTTGTGACCAAAATATGTGATATGAACAGTCTCAGAGCCCCAGCCTCAGCACTACTGACGTATTCTCCTTTGCATCACACCTATTTAAGCAGTCGCACGGCAGCTGTTCCTCTGTGTGCTGTAAATAGCTGCACACTTTCACAGTGAACATGTTGATCCCTCCTCCAGGTCTTGTCACGGTGTCTCTCTGTACAATTTGGCACTTTTTCCCCCATGATTCTTAAACAAAGTAATCCTCTGGGCTCATCTGTCCAGTATTTGCATCTGTATCATCTACGACGACGTATCATAATGTTGGAGCAGAGAATGACCTCTGCCAGAACAAGAGCGGTAACAGGTTACGTTTTAACAGCTCTCTTTCTATCTCAGATACAATCCACCAGAGGTTTGTTAGCAGGAGAAGAGGGTTTGTATGCAAATGCTGTCATTTTAACCCACACACACATGTGAGAGTGTGTGACTAAAAGTGTCCTCTGTTCTTTTTTGTCCTCTGTCTCTTCAAATGAACAGTGCAGCAGGTAGCAGTGGATTACCCAAGGATTTCCTGCCTATCCCATCTTTGCTGGCAACTAAGTGATCTGCATTCTAATTTGCTGTCCACATTAAATTGCAATTTACTCAGACCTCTGTTAGTAAAAGGAGCCAAGGACAATTGCCTTAGCAAAGGAATTTAGAGCAAACACAGCCTAGCCTTTCTCCTTTTCTCGTTTAGCGCTGAACAAATCCATCATGCCAGCTGAGAAACCTCTTCAAACAGCACTAAAGAGCAACCTCTAAAAAACAGAAGACTCCAGACAACAAAATACATCAAAATCCATTTAATGTGACATTGACAATGGAAAAAGTAAAGAGAAAAGGAGTATAAATTAATCAGTAGCATTTGGAATGAACTCCTCCGTCATAAACGTGTATAAAAAATGAAAAATGTCACGATGATGAACCTCGGCAGCCTTGACTGCTTCTGCCAGCTTATTTTTTTTGGGGGGGGAAAAAAAAGAGAGAGAGAGAAAAAGGCCTATTATTTATCTCAAAACACACACCATGTAACATTTGTGCATGGTGTTATGTTTGTCTTTATGATGACATTATACAGGACAGAAGGAGGAGGAGAAGTGTTGTCAAGCACAGAGGTGCAACGAATGATTTCTTGGTGAAGTTGAACTATATGTGGCGTGGCCGCTTGGAGTTCATTTTGATCTACTGCAGAGTGTGTGGTCTCCCGATTTGACAAATTAGATGGTGATGCATCTGCTGGCAGGTCACTTTTGCTCTGAAACTGTCTCACAGATGGGCTACATCCTGTCACAGTGTGTTATTTTGCTTGAAAAAGTGCCCTCTGTTCCTTTTAATAGGGGACACGTGGCTCTCTGAACAGCAAGTAAATCTTGTTGGACTATTTGGAGGGGAAACGCACTGTAAAGTGTGAAACACGGTGGTGTAAAAGAACTGATCCACGTGAGTTCAGTGCATGAATAAGTGCTGATGATGCAGTGTGAAATTACCGAAAAAAGTCATTAAATTAATTGAATGTCTGATGAGAATTGTATTGTGTATGTATGATATTCCTGCCTTGCGATTGATGACAAATTCATATTCAATCTAGCACAGTTTATCAAATGAACGTAATTCTTTTCACTATCATCAGAAGCAGGGAAGAAGGAGAACGAGTAGGAGAAAAGATGTTTTCATTAGAGCCTCTCTCATTCTGCCTGTCTTTCTTAAGGTGTATAATTGTTTTGGAGGGAGCAGAAATGGATTGATCTATTTAGCCAGTGGAGCGAGTAATGCAGATCTATGGTGGGCGAGTGTTTTGGAAGGTGCTTCCCAGCCTCGCTCTCACTGTGACTTCCACAAACAAAAGGGCCTGCCTTGTCTGCTGCTATAGAACAGGCAATGAAGGGCTCCCTCTCTGAAAGACATAAAGGAAAAAAAAGAAGAAACATGGGTGTCAGGCACTGGCTTCGTTTGGCTTCTTACTTTCCATACCAATTTTTATGAAATATGATGACGAAGTCTGTGTGCAGGAGAACGTGTGTGTGTGTATGTGACGTGGCTGCCGCACTGTTCACTGACACTTTTCAGAGCAAAATGAAAACCTGAAGGTGAAATAAAATGGCTGAGAATTCAACCCCCCACCCCCCCACCCCAAACAAAAAACAAAAACAAAACAGTGCTGTGTTTGCGGGCTTGCTGCCTTGTGATAGAACAAATACAAATGAGGCAATTTGGCCTGAGAGGCAGGTGTATGAGGAATGTTGATTAAAATAGAGAGCAGAGTGCAGGATAAAAGGCCTTTCATGTAGCCTGTGGGCTATGCTGTGTGCTGATAGCTGCTTCAACAAGACCCTCAGAGGGGGATCAGGATATCAAGTGGCCTCTGATAAGAAGCCACACAACTAAAAAGGGAAGAGGCCTGCCCGGGGTCTGGCGCGCACACGTGAGCGTACATGCACAAACACAGACATATCAAACACGTGCGTGCATTCACAACTAGGAGCACACACAAATGTAGCAAGTAGCATGTCACAGATTAGTGCCTAATGGGATTGGCAGACCGGTGCAAGGCACTGTAATCAAACCCACACAGTGGCCGATAGCGAAAACAGGACATGGAACAAAAGAGGCAATGAAAGGAAGAGGGACTGATCCTGCCATTACACACTGATCACAGACAGCAGGGTTCTGCTAAGGGGTTGACCTGGCTCAGTGTGTGTGTGTGTGTGTGTGTGTGTGTGTGTGTGGGTGTTTCTACAATACTCAGTACATGCATGTTTACAAATC